>JANXHW010000004.1:164552500-165802500 GCA_026170595.1 Plestiodon gilberti rubricaudatus | reverse complement strand
ATAGTACAAGCCTTCATTTTCCCTCTCCAGCATGATGCAGCTGTAGCATTCCTGATTTCCTAATCACAATCAGGAACATGCTACAGGCATGCATGCCTCCTTTCTCCCTTTATGGTGTAACATTATCTGTTTAAGTGCCAGCCAAGAATATCACTACTAATCTGAATTGTCCTCATACAGACTGGAAAACAGGCGTTGAAGTGGGTTTGCAAACCTTCCTTATGAGGGCAATCCTGATTATCACCAATCATGGTCAGCAGCACCAATACAAACAGAATACTACACCCAGGCTAAAGCAAACTGTTGAAGGGGGAAGGGAATTCACACAGGAAGAAGGGGAGGTCAACATAATGTGGGCATTCCCTATTTCCTAACCATGACCCCCCCCCTAGTTAAACATACAAAGAACAAGGAAACTAGTGCCCCGGCCCAATATACTTTCTCTACCATGCGCATAAGTTGGCTCTCTCGTCTATTAAACTGAAGACTTGACCATATATTCTTAAGAAGATGGTAAAAGAGTTTGATTCAAAATGTCTGACTTAGTTGTCTTCATAAATTGCAGCGCCTGATGTATCTCCTCTCCCCCCCCCCTACATACTAACAGCGCAATCCTAACCAACTTTCCAGTGCGAGTGCAGCCGCAATGCAGCTCTGAGGTAAGGGAACAAATGTTCCGTCACCTTGAAGAGGCCTCTATGACTGCCCTTGCACAGCAAAATGCAGTGTGTGCCCTGTTGGCACAGCTACACCGGTGCTGGAAAGTTGGTTAGGATTGAGCTGTAAAGCTGTGAATAAGGATCCTAGAGAAAAGTTTGAAGTCTTTATTCAGATCAACTCTTCTCTTCTAGGCCCTATCTCATCTGTAACAAGCACAGTACTATATTACTATGTTAAAAATATATATTTATAGTACATAGCATTAACATGATTCAACATCACGCTGAGCTGGTGCAATAAAATTGTAACCAGATCCTCCAATGTGGGTCATTGGACTATAGACCAAAAAAACATCCCTCTACGCCCCAAAAATGGAGCTCTTATTCACCTGTTCAATATGACTCTGAAACAGTCAACGCCATAAAAATATGCTCTGAACCAGAAAATAAAGAAATCTAGTAAACTGCATTATAATTTCTCTCTTTTACTGGCCTGGGATCCATGAAGGGTGATTATTTGCCTGATGATTTTCTAGTTACTGAAAACTCAGAAGCATTTCATATGCATTCCTCTACACTAAATTCTAATTCTTCACAATAGCCCAGAGAGTGGAGAAGAAAAGGCCCCATTGTTGGCAAGAGTAAGAATTAGATCCCTGGCCTGCATTAATCATACCGTATGGTTCTCCCAATTCCCTCTACCCAATGTAAGTGCAACTCCATTGTGAGAGGCTGAAAGATAGACTTCAGCAAAACTCTGCCAGAAATTCACTAGGGGAAAGGAGAGCAACAAGGGCTATTCTCGTCCAATGTAGTGACAAGCAGATTCGGTTCCAGGTTTGGTTGTAAAAATAGCTGCTGATCAGAACCTGCTGAAGACCAACTTAGGACCAATTTATGTTAAATCCACACATAACGGTCAATGCAACAGAACGTGCAAGTTATCTAATCACTTGAACATGCAATGTCTAAGATAAACTCTAATCATACTGCTGCAGAAACTTCCATGAGCTGGGGGAGCTTGAAAATTTACTTCTCTGTTTACAAAAGTTACTGTCACCGTATTGTATTGCTGCTATGGAAGTACATGAATTCCCATCCCACACACATTGCTAACATGAATAAAGCATTTCTTCGAGCGATTAAATGCACAAATAAGCAGACAATTATGTACGAATCAGCACAGAGTATATTTAGGTAGAGGCTTTTTCCAAGAGTGTGTGTTTTTAGTATCGAAATATCAGGTATGCTGATTCAGACAGCCTGATGTTCATAACCACATAAGGATACTGCACCAATCACCATTGATCCCTGACAGTACAAATGCAAGACCAGGGCTTCACATGACCATGGCAGAATACAGAAGAACAACTTTGTTCAAATCCTCTGTACTAGTGGATACCTCTTTCTTGCAGTACCTTTTTCTCCAACTTCAGCTCTATCAGCTGTGGTAGAACTAACTGTCTGGACAAGCCTTTATTGTGCTTTTTGATTCTATTCCGAGACAACATTCACGGTGGGATAGGACACAAGTAAACAATACAGCTGTGCATGTCGCTGTAGCAAGGAGTCCTGGATTATTCTGCACATCAGGGTAACAGCTGACATTGTAACATAACCGACACTGCCTTGAAAACGTGTTTGGCATATTTACATTAAAATGTGACTACTCCTGCAGCAAACACAAGATCACCTTACTACTATAAACACAGAGAAGGGCAGCCAAGATACACACTATTTTCTAATAGTAAATAAAACAGTATATCACAAAATATTAAGTAAGGAAAAGTTGCTTGTTTCAACTTATATGACCAGTGTGACACTCTAAATGAGAGGTTGACAGTTTTAAAAATAAGTGAGATGGGCTGTTGTACAGTTTGGGGGTGTGGGGTGCAAGGAAAGGGGTTGCCAGTTTCCCAAGCTCACAGGGTGGGCACAAAGCCAAGTTGCTCCCTCTAGTCCATCCAAAACCCTAACTCTAAAATTCTTATAGACATGAAATATGGAGTTACAGGAAGACTGCTTTACAACTTCCCATTGCCAACGCTCATCTATGGGTTTAGAAGCAGAAGACAAGAGAAAAGATGGATACACATTTTCTGCACTATACAGCAGAAAACGTTCCAGCATTTTATTTCTAAAAATGCAATTGTTTCATAAAAGCCATCAACAGCAATTGAATGGATGCCATTGACAATACAACATGAAGCAACAGTGGCAGTTTCAATGTTGTAATTAATGTTTTTCAGGAGATGATCCTTAGGAAGTGTGCGAGAGAGTACATGCACGCTTTACTGACTTATAAACAGGGTAAAATAAAACCACATATTCACAAAATGATCCAAATCAAAAATTAAGTTATGAATTTACTTGATTGGTTGTGCAGGTCAAATGAAAACCAAGCTCAAATTCTTATTTCATCTCAGACCTCAAGTGAAAACAGAACCAAAACCGTGAATAATCTTTGTTTCACTTTCAGCAAACACACAAAGCAGCAATTTCATTTCTTTACTTGAGGTGGGGAAGCTGGAAGTGTTTGCATAATCTATTAATCTTTTTAATAATTTTGGTTACTTTGAAGTAGTCAAGAATGTTTATGAGAAAAAGCAAAGTACTGTGTGACAACATTATAGTGAAGTCACTGAAAAACGTTGGTTGATGTCTCCCAATATCTTTCAAAACTGAGTGCAAGCTATAGCCATGCCACTCTCTGCCTCTCCTCTCCTTCCAGTTCACCTGGAAAAGAAGGGACAGTAGCAGCACACACAGACAGGTTGCCATTTTCCAAGCCTGCTTATTTTATTCTTTCCTCCTCATATTAGCCAAAAAAACCCACTCTGTATTTAAAAAAAATGCTTTACCTGCCTGTGGTTAGTTGAACTCAGTCAGAGCCTTGCCCTAGATCTCCTGAACCCTGGGCTACATGCTATTGGTTAGGTTGAAGGGAAATTTTCCACATAACTTGGAGGGAGGCTTCTGAGGATGGTCTCACTCTGCATGGTTTTGTCCTCATGGTGGCAGCAGGGTTTACTGCATTTTGGCTCTGGCATAAGGGCAGATGGATCAGAGGAAAGCAGGAATTGCACCAGCTTCAGGACTTCCCTCCCCCACCGCCATCACACCTCATGGATGCCATCCTGAGGTCCCTTGGGATACAAATGTGAAATACTGTAATGATAAAAGATACCACCACTTGGGTCTTAGTATCCGGTAAAATGAAAGACCTTTAGGCTTTAGGAATATCATGTAAAAATATGGGGGCAATCTATTATGCGTTAGGTAGAGTTACAGTTCTCTAGAGTCTAGATTTACTCATTTTGAAGCATGTTGTTGTTGTTCAGTCGTTAAGTCGTGTCCGACCCTTCGTGATCCCATGAACCATATCCCGCCAGGCCTTCCTGTCCTCCACTATCTTCCTGAGTTCGCTCATTTTACATAAGAACATAAGAACTTAGGATTGACTGATTTGATCTCCTAGCAGTCCAAGGGACTCTCAGGAGTCTTCTCCAGCACCACAGTTCGAAAGCATCTATTCTTCGGCGCTCAGCCTTCCTTATGGTCCAACTCTCGCAACCATACATTGCTATTGGGAACACCATCGCCCTGACTATGCGAACTTTTGTTGGCATGGTAATATCTCTGCTTTTTATTATGCTATCTAAATTTGCCATAGCTTTCCTTCCAAGGAGTAAGCGTCTTTTAATGCTTCTGTCTTTTCATGGCTGCTGTCTCCATCTGCAGTGATCTTGGAACCCAAAAAAGTAAAATCTGTTACTGCTTCCATTTCTGCCCCTTCTATTTGCCAGGAATTGATGGGACCAGTGGCGTCACTGTAGCGTGGCGGGCGGGGCGGAGCGCCCCAGGGTGACGCGCATCACCTCCCCTGCGCGCATCGCCCAGGAGGCTCCGCACGAACCGCGCGTCACCCAGGAGGCCTCCCCTCCGCGCGTCACCCAGAAGGCCTCAGAGCGTCCTCCCGGCTCTGCGCTCCTGGGCCTTCTGAGGAAGGCCCACTGCGCGAACGTTATTTATAAAGTTCTTTTGCACATGCGCAGACTGTTGCTGAGGGAAAAGGGCTGCCCTTTTCCCTCAGCAACAGTCTGCGCATGTGCAAAAGAACGTTATAAATAATGTTCGTGCAGCGGGCCTTCCTCAGAAGGCCCCGGGCAGCCGGCCAGGGAAGACGTCCCCGAGCCGACTGCAAGTTTGAGCGGGCGCCCGGAGCAGCAGCCCGTTGCCCCCCCCGTCAGGCGCCCGGAACGGCAACCCACCGGGCGCCCCCCCATCGGGCACCCGGAGCAGCAGCCCATCGGGCCCCCCCCCAAGCCGCACCAAAAAATTTTAAAGGGTTTGTGTCGGGGGGAGGCGTCACTAGGGTGACGCGCGTCTAGTGACACCTCTGGATGGGACCAGATGCCATGATCTTAGTTTTATTAATGTTGAGTTTCAAGCCAACCTTTGCACTCTCCTCTTTCACTCTCATCAAGAGGCTCTTTAGTTCTTCTTCACTTTCTGCCATTAGGGTGGTATCGTCTGCATATCTGAGGTTGTTGATATTTCTCCCGGCAATCTTGATTCCGGCTTGCGATTCATTCAGCCCTGCATTTCTCATAATGTACTCTGCATATAAGTTAAATAAGCAGGGTGACAATATACAGCCTTGCCGTACTCCCTTCCCAATTTTGAACCAATCGGTTGTTCCATGGCCGGTTTGAACTGTTGCTTCTTGACCCGCGTACAGGTTTCTCAGGAGACCGGTAAGGTAGTCTGGTACCCCCATCTCTTTAAGAATGATCAATATAGCAAAAATACTACCAGTAGCATTTGACTGTGCAACAGGAACCTGTGTCTTCCATTTCCTTTTGGAGTCTAGCCACAGTTTCATAACCACATTGTTAACCTCTTTCCTCATAGTCGACATTCTTAGGAGCCAAGAATCACTTAGATTTGGCACAAAAAGGAAGAGATCAATGATTTCTTAATACCAACGATTATTCTAAGAAATGAGTAGAAGAGGATTCAAATTCAGTAATAAAATGATCTTGGATAGGCATCTGAGTGAAGGACTCAGAATAAGTAACTGGGCCAGATACCAAACATCTACCAGAAATACAAGCAGCAGCCTGGATGACACTCTAGTGCACAAAGAAAAGAATAAAAATGTACAGTTTAAAGATGAAAAGCCATGTTAAAAACTCAGGCCATTGACAAAATTGTATAGCAGTCCATCTAAATAGGAAACATAATACAGTACAGTCATACCCTGAGATGTGAGCATTCAAGTTACGAGAATTTGTAATTATGAGGAGTGGAAAGGGCTGCCTGGTGGGCTGTTTGGCCAGTCAGGTGAATGTGTGTACTCAGTGTTTGGCTTTTTGCCTGGGAACTGTTCCCTGCTCTCTCATGGAGTGTTGACCCTTGAGATGGTGGGATAAAAACATGAACTAAATCATGGGAACCTGCATTTCTGATGCACTGGGAGCGTTAAGGCAGTGAGCCAGGACTGTGTAAGATTGGGTGGGCCAACTGTGACAAATGCCATTATATTAATTTGACCTAAGAGCCATGACTACCAATAGGCATCTCGTTTTCCAGGTTTGTTTGTGGGGGATATTTCAGCTTTTGTTCTTCCTCATCTTTGAGGTTTGATCCACTGATTAAAGACATGGTGCTTAAACACATATACAGCGCAATCCTGTGTAAGGATTCAGCCGGCGGCCCAGGGCCGCCAGCCAGATCCTGCGCCCAGGCTGCCCGTCCAATGGCGGGCCAGAGGTCTACTCAGGCAAGGGGATGCTCGTCCCCTTCCCTGGGTGTAAACCGGGGCCAGCCTGATAGGCCTCCTCGGATTTCTGCCAGCTAAATAGCCGACGCCATCCACCACCCCCTCTCGGGCCGGCTAGGCCAATGGCCCCCCTCCCTCGCCCGCCGAACTGCCCACGTGGCTGCCGGCGGGAGCTCTTACCTTCCGCCTGCAGCCGCGTCCTGATCCAGTGTTGGAGGGAGGCCGGTCTTGCGCCGGCCTCCCTTACTCCAGAGTCGTCTTGAACGTGCTTTATGGCACGTTCAGAACACGTTAGAATGGCGGAGCGCACGCTCCACCATTTTAATGTCCCCCAGGATTGCGCCCATAATCATTTATGAGAAGCACCTTTATACTGCACTGGAGTGGTCGAACTCCATTCTCCTAAAAGTTTGTCATCATCCATTTTTAACACTTCAGAGTTTTGTGGTTTTAGTACTTCCCTCCAGCTGCAACAGACATTTTAGACACGCTGCAGTCTCTAGCTTAATGAGGTGGTGCAAATTCCCCAGCTGCTTGAAGGGAGTTACGGCATAAATAGTGCTGAAGGTAAATGAATATAGTCCTAGTAATAGGACTGTGAAGGAGCAAGTGATGTATTTCTGTTAGGGAAATGGGGACAGTCAAAAATTAACAACAGAAGTAAAGAGAATAACTCTTTTTAACTGGCTTGAAAGTCTATTATCTCTAGAAAAGCTTCATCGCCTCCAGTTACCAATCTCCTAGCCCAGGTGTTCTCTACCAGTGGTACTTCGGCCTACTGCTGGTGGTACTCAGACCGCTGAACCCCCTGCTCCGATGCAGCACTTTTGGTGGCGCATTTTTGCTCCCAAGAGGCTCCTGCCTTTGGCCGAGCCTCTCGGGAATGCTGAGAAGGGCCCTCCCACCCGCCCAGAGCCTCCTACCTAAGTTTTCTGGCATCCAAAAACCTGGAAGTAACTGGCAATGATGTCATTGCCAGTCACTTCCGGTGGTATGCAGCAGGAGAGTGGCACCAGAGGTGCTACTTGGTCAGGAAGGGGTTGAGAACCCCTGTCCTAGCCCATTCAGTCTCGTTGCAACAGAAAAGGTATTTGCTTTCAGGGTACTGCAATGTGTTACTAAAGTGAAAACAAGGCCTACAAATAGCTAAACAAGAAACTACCGGTATATGCTTTGGTATTTGCAATGTAGACAAAGATTATGACTTCATCTTAAGGCTGAGAACAGATCCAAGCGGTTAATATATACTGTACTTTTCAGTTGAGTAATAGTAAAGTGACATAAGCAGACCATTACAAATATAGCGACTCACTAAAACAAACCAAAACAATATATATACACAGAGATGCAATGTAAAAGGCATAAGTCAACTAGCCTTCTATATGCACATTGCACTGTTTCTGTCTTGAAACAATGGGGGCGGGTTGGGGGAAGGTGATGGCTTAAGTAAGAAAGGGACTTTCCCCATGACTTTGTTGCAGGGACAGGCCCTTCTCACTTGGCTCTCTACCCCATTGTATATACAGATGGGATGAGCAGACAGACCTATTCCTAATCCCCTACTAGTGGAAATCTACAAATTGGTAAAAGAAGAAAAATGATTTTCTACAGAAACTCCTAGACAATTTGTTTTCACTTTTGGAGCCTACTGTTAAAAACTTCAGCCTGAAATGAAAAATTTCAGGAAATGAAAGAAAGAAAAAATGAGTAGGGGAAGGCACTGTACACCTGTGCTTTCCCATCCTCTTCTTCTCCATTAGTGTTGTTTCCAATACCTCATCAAAGCTGTCTTGCCTGATCCCTTTTCTCTTTTATTTATTTTTTATTTTTCACATTTTTATACCGCCCTTCCTCCAAGGAGCTGAGAGTGGTGTACATATTTCCTCCCCTCCTTTTTTTTTTCTTCTGCAAAAGTCACCTTCACAGACCACCCACAGGTCTCATCCCCTACAACATGCATAATATCCACATTTTCCATTATAGACAAAAAATCCACATAGCATGTTAGTGTATTAGAAAATATTCAAACAGGAGTCGTATCATAGTGCATTTATCAAAACCAACTAACAATCCTGCTGAAGTGAGAGAGCTTTCAGATTTCACAGAACTCTTCTTCAGGCTCAATGTTAAGCTAAAAAGGGAAACTGAGGGGGAAATATTGCTGACAGAGAGGTTTCAGCCGAATCACTGAAATCTGGGAGTCAGTTCTATTTCAGTTTCATCATTTTTTTTAATTCTCTGGTTTAGCTCCTGTTCAGATTCCAGCTTTAAAAATTGATAACTAATTCAGCTTCAGATGTTGATCCGGGTGGACAGAGGCACATGTGACACAAGGCGGACCATCAGACATTCCCATCGCAGATCTAGAACTGGTTACCAGTTTTAGCAATTGGCTGTAGTTCAGGTTCAAGGCAACTTCTAGGTTTGTGTTCTGCTCTGGATCAGTTAAAAACTTCTCATAACTTGTTTTTGGGTTCAGGTTTGGTTCTACACCTTGATTACTGGTAGAAGGCATGATGAAAGTCCATCTACAGTACACTAAAGCCAAGTCAATTCAGGATGCTCTTTGTAGACTACATTAGGCTACTTTGTGTTCAAATATACAAAAATTACCAAAGCATATTGAAAGAAACAATGGTCACTCTGTCTTTGGAAAATATAAAACCCATTAGGTATTCCATCCATTTATAAATACTCTATGAGACTATAAAATAGATACAACTTTACTCAACATTTGTACAAAACAATGCACACTGGTAAATAACTGAAAGGTACACGTTCTAACAGGAACTCATTAAATCAATGGAAGTAGCAGAAGGAATTGTAGCAGATGTGCAAAGTAGAGAACAAAACTGTCACAATGGAACTATCTGAAAAAATCATTATCTGGAGTTCCCCTTCACAAACATAAGATTCTGGGGGGACGGGGGATGGGACCCAACACTTTCCTGTAGCATGGAATATGAAAATGAAGTCAAACAGCTAACTTTGTCTTTTAAATCTGAAATTAGTCCCCTAACTATACTCAAAAGGTCACATAGTAGAGATGTTACGTGAAAATGAAGACGTTAATTCTAAGATAACATCTTTAGAGGAAAGCAACGTCAACAGTGAAGTTGTGCAACGTTTTAGTGTGCAACGTTATGCACAATGAAAGAACCAGAAAGTGAATCTAATCAGACTATTTTTCTTCCTTAAACTAAATGCCTTCAAAAGATCACTACATCACATGTTGTTTAACATTCCAAAAATGTGACTTTATGTTGCAGGCAGCAAATGGAAAAACATCACATATATGACTGTAATCTGTGATTTTTTTTTAACTGTAATTGCAAAACAACAAAACCTAGACAGATTAATGACTCAGCTGCAAAATTCTTTTAGAGAGACCCAGAAGGAAAGACCCCAGCACCTGAATATTTAAAATGTAAAACAAAAACCAATCCACAACATCAACATGACAATAGTTTGCATTTCAAGAGCAACTCTGTAATGAGACTCTTAATATAACTTATGTAGGAGCTAGGAAAATCTTGTGCCTTTAAACACATGATACTAACATTTCAAAACTGATATTCCCATCTCTCTGTAGGGCTGGCACCAAAAATGCAACACTGGATCCTAAAACATTGCAATTATTTTCCAGCTCTGCCTTACAAACATCTGTAATAGAATTCTCTCACACTCAACCCAATGGAAGGTCACTTCACTCATTACCACTTAAATAGTGTATACTGCACTGTGGTGTATATTGTCACATTTGATGTACATCAATAGTTTTAACCAGTTGGACAGCAACTGGCTGCTTAATGTTTTTTTGCTGCTATTTCATTGTTATTATAGTTTTTCGTGTTATCTGGTTTTATTGTTGGCCATCTTGGACTATAAGTCCTGAAAATAAATGTAAATAGCTTGTACAAATAAATGTAAATAGCAGACCTGACCACGGTGATCCATGCCACGGTGATGTCGCGATTTGTTGTAATGTGCTCTACATGGGGCTGCCCTTGAAGACGGTTCGGAAACTGCAATTAGTGCAGAATGCGGCGGCCCGTGTAATTACTGGGGGTAGGCGGTTCGACTCTGTCAGGCCGCTTCTTAAACGGCTGCACTGGCTGCCGATTCGTTTCCGGGCCCAATTCAAAGTGCTGGTTTTGACCTTTAAACCCCTATATGGCCTGGAGCCAGGATATCTGAGAGACCGTCTACTTCCATATATTCTGGCTTGTCTCCTTAGGTCATCAGAGAAGGCCCTTTTGCGGGTACCGTCGCCCAGGGAGGTGCGAGAGGTGGCAGCCAGAAATAGGGCCTTCTCAGTAGTGGCACCAACCCTATGGAATTCCCTCCCTCTTGACTTACGTACTGCTCCCTCCCTGGAGACCTTTCGGCGAGGCCTGAAAACTTTCCTGTTTAAGGAAGCCTTCTGAGTCCTTGCCTTTTTTAACATCCTGCTGGTACAGGTGGAGTGCTGCTGTTTTTTATGCTCTTTTTTAATTGTTTAAATGCTAATTGTTTAATTGTTTTTATGCTCTTTTTTTAATTTGATCTGTTTTTATTAATTTTTAGATGATGTTTTTACTAGTTTTTGTGAATTGTTTTTATTGTTTTAAATGTGATTATTTTTTGTATTGTATTGTATTCCTTTCCCATGTTGTAAGCCGCCTTGGGTCCCTTCGGGGAGAAAGGCGGGGTAAAATACTGTAAATAAATAAATAAATAAATACAAGGAGTCACTGCCTGCACTTTTGGAGGAGGCACACAGAAGCACCATTTTAGCTCATTGGATGGGCGATGTCTCCTGAAATGCAGGACATGACTGAGTGCAATAGTATCCTAGTCAATGCTTGAACATGTAAAGCGCTATTGTTAGGTCGCTCAGTGTATGATAAAGGAAGGGGAACAAAATTACAGTTCTTCTAGGGCTGGCCTGGGCCTGGCCTCACCCTGCCTGCTCAGATTGCCTTCTTAGAATTCATCTGTTTGATTTCCTGGCTGTGTATCCTTCTCATCCCTAAATGATGCATCTCATCCTTGCTCTATTACTTGAGCAGATCCAGCCAGGAGGCCAGGTTATCTGGCCAGGTTATCTGTCCTGCTGCTTGATTACTAAATGTCCTGATCCTGCAGCAAAGCAATGCGCCCTGCTTGGCATGGCAGAAACAAGGGAGATTAGAATATAACAATTAAGTGCAATTTTCCTTTTAATAATCACTCCCTCAAACGTTCTTTTGCAAAGCCTTTCTTGAACCATTCTAAATTTACTGGTTCTACACTGTAGCAGACAAACTAATCATCTCTGTGCCATCATTAGTGTTACTCCTTTGTCAACCCTTTCCTCTCCCTTTTTTCCTTTAAGAAGGTTAAACACAACATTGTCAGCATTATCTATAATGATGACATTCTAGTTCCTTGAAGATAGGGCAGGATAAAAATAAAATGTTTGTACATTACTTGACATGCTAATGTCACTACCAAGATTTTATATAAAATATATATTAACCTATTTTTGCTTTATGGTAGAAAACATTATGCTCTATTGCCTGAGTCTCAAAGGGCCTTGTGTACTTTACAAGTCTACCAGTTTATTATGACAATTTTTATTCCTTCTGCTCTATTCTCTAACAAAACAAGAGCAGATTGAGGGGGAAAAAGTGCCTGATTGAACAAGATTGTACTCATGTTTTGGTGTAATTTCCCAAACAGCAGCATTATGAGCAACTGGTGAGTCATTGATATATTGTGCTGATATCACTATGTTGCAGACTAGACATCTCTGTTAAAGTCTGTACATGTTCTTCTGTAAGTTGTTAAAACCTATGACAGCAGATTTTCAACAGATGTGCCACGGCACAGTTGGTGTGCTGCAGGAGTTTGAGGCCCCACCTAGCTGAAATCCACCTGTCATTGCCAGCCACCAGGGTTTCCATTTTACATAACTAGCACGAGCTACTTCCTTTGCCAAAAGCTTAAATGTTTCTCTTCTAAGTGGGACATTCTGTGACCTTTCTTAGAAAAAGAACACGCGCAGGTTTTGACCCGTGCAGCTTCTTTGTCTCACCATGTTATTTCCAAGCCTGACTGAAATTCTGGGTGGCTCAGCAGTGCCAAGCTTCCTGTCCATACAGGGAAAGGTGGGGACACTTTATATACCAACCAGTCAAGAAATGCATGAGTGGCAGCCAAGCAGATCAATCAAAAACCCCAAAGAGGCAAGGCTATGGCTTTTTGGAAACAGTTAAATTAAGAGAAGGGGATAAAGCTTTTAGTGTGGGTTGTCAAAAAATAAAAGTAGGGGATCCTTTTGCTTGCTACCTGGGGCTAGGCTCTTCTGTGTTCTGTCCCAGATCATGGCCAAAAAAACTTTTTTTTTTACTTGTTTGCTTTGGGAATATAGAGAGGTTATCTAAGGAAAAACTAACACTGTGGAGAGCCAGTATCAAAAGAGAGAACGAAGTTGAAATGTTTAAACTGACAAAGTTGCCGACTGGACAAAAATACTGTTGAATTAATTCTACAAAGTTTGTCACTGCTGAGTAAAAACATTGAAAAGTATTTCCCGTCACTTGATATCTTCTTTGGACTGGGTGAGAGATCCTTGTGTTAAATGCGTGCAAGTCAGCAGAATTAACTGTTGCAGAACAAGATGAGCTGACAGAAATCAGAAATGAGGACCGAAACACTCAACACGATTAAAATTTCAGCTATTCAACTTTAAACCCAATCTTAATTATTATTTTTTAAGATGATAAAATATATCAAACTGATGGTGTGACTTGACAATTTTAGCATCTTGTCAGTGTGCTGTGAAAGGTTGAAAATCACAGACCTATAATCCCCTCAGGTCAATTGTATAAAGAGAACTTGAAAATATTGGATTTTGCAAGTGAGGGTCAAAGCTTGAAACTGTGTTTCCGAATTAAAAATCCGCATATTGCCGGGCAAACTCCATCGTTAAAAAACTTTCTTTATTCAGATAGACATGATGTTATAACAAACTTTACGTTTCACCCAAACATCTGGAGCATCATCAGAAGTTGAGCAGCCTATTGAGGAACACCTCATTACCGTACACTAAAGCCCCAGGACCTTATACTAAAGCACCAGCGGGTGGCGCAGTGGGTTAAACCACTGAACCATGAGCTGTCGATCGAAAGGTCGGCAGTTCAAATCCGTGCGACGGCTCCTGCCAACCTAGCAGTTCGAAAGCAAGAAATTGCAAGTAGATTAATAGGTACTGCGTCAGAAGGGACAGTAACAGCGTTCCATGCGCCTCGGTGTTGAGTCATGCCGGCCACATGACCATGGAAGCGTCTTCGGACAGCGCTGGCTCTTCGGCTTTGAAACGGAGATGAGCACCGCTCCCTAGAGCCGGACACGACTGGACTTAATTGTCAAGGGATACCTTTACCTAAAGCCCCAGGAACCTGGATGTAATGAAACTGTGGTTCATGTTCTACACAGAATTTTGCCAAAGAACGTCAAAATTATTGGGTTTTTCCCTGCACAATTAATGTCTTTTTAAGCACAACCCTATGCATGGTCTACTCAGAAGTAAATCCCATCAAGTTCAATGGGATTTATTCCCATAAGCATTATGGGACTGCAGCCTTAATAACACTGTCACATAAGTGCACAACTGTCATTATTCATTTGTTGGAAAGGATCTACCTGCTTTCATTACAGGGATATACTGCAATTTTCCAGAACTCAAACGAGAATGTTTTGTTTTGAGAAAAGGAAATTCAGCCCTCAGCTAGTACAGTCACAACAAAATTATCATATGGAATGTGGCTGTACAGTAGTTTCTGAAGGATCTTTGGGAGGTAGAAAGACAGCATAGATAAGTTCTAAATAAATAAATGCACACCTGTCTCAATCCTGGAATTATAGGAGAGCCATTCTGTTTTCAAAAGCTACCAATGTAATATAGAGCGACTATGGTGTAGCAGCTAAAAGACACAGAGCTGCATATCAGCACTTCAAACCTCACCTCTGCCATGATGTAAGCCAGTGATGTGGTATTAGGCCATGATTTAAGCAATGCTGTCACTTACAGTTACCGGTAATACCACATGCACATCTACCTGTGCAATGTCCTTGAGATTGTTTGCTGGCTTATGGCACCTACACTTTACAGAACCAGCATGGGATCATGATACCAACAACGTATTCTAAAGAGAAGAGGCGTAGGGAGGGTACTCTGTGGGTGCTCTTTGCTCCAAGCTGCCTCCTTCTACCTGGTCTTCAGAGTCAGTTGCCTGAGGCCAGCAGCCATGGCAGCAGGCCATCCACTTAGCTTTCTCCTATCAGAGTGAGCAGCCATAGTTAAACAGAGAGGGAGAAACAGCAGCATGGTTGTCTCTCTCTCTTTCAAGTCAAACTTTCCCCTCACAATACACAGATGATGGGCAGCGCAATCCTACTTAAAGATTGGGCGGCCGGGCGGCCGAGACCATCCACCCGATCCAGTGCTCCGCCACGGGCTGCCTGCAGCAGGCAGCCCACAGCAGAAAGTCTACTCAAGGAAGGGGACACTCGTCCCCTTCCCCGAGTGTAACGGTGGTCGGGGCCGGTAGGCCTCCTCAGATTTCCGCCAGCTCTTTTGCTGGTGGAAGTCCGAGATGGCTGTGTAACGGCCCAGCCGCCCTCTGGAGCCCAGGATATGGCAGACGCCATGTTCCCGCCCCCGCCCAAGACGGCTGGGCCTATGGCCGCCCTCCCGGCTCCGCCGTTCCTCCTCCCCATCCGCCGAGCATCTGAGCCGTCCACCGGATCCTACCTTGCTTGGGTCCGGTGGTGGCCCGAGTTCTTGCGCCGACCTGCCCTGCTCTAAAGTAGTTCAAACGTGCTTTACGATACGTTGTGACTACTCCGGGCAGCGGACCGCTAGGTCCGCCACCCGGAAGTTAAGCTGGATTGCGCCCTGAGTCACATATTAATTGATTACATGAAAAAGCCTTAATTCAGCACACAGTCTCATGCTTGTGCTCGTGTCTCTGTTTTTCAATAGCGTAAACAAGGGCAACTTGTTAGCCATATGGGGGCTTTAAGACTCTCAAGTGAAAAGACATCACATTTTGATTTTGTGCCTTTTATTCATTTTTGCTAATCTGGGAGAATCCATATTAGCAAATTGCTAATATCTGCTAAAGACACAGGTAAAATATGGTGTGAATATATACAGACAACACAGGGGGTGAACTTTGTGTAGTAAACCAAAATTTCCCCAGGTTCAGTAAGCATAAATAATATATTTTCCTCCTCCATGTGAGCATTGACTGATCACACTGTGTTTTTTCAGTGTCTCATGTGAATAAGCTATATTCAACAATTTGTTCTCTCCACAATAATAATAATAATAATAATAATAATAATAATAATAATACCACCAGTATTTATATACCACCTTTCTCTGGTCCAACTTTAATTCAAGGCAGTTTACATAGGCAGGCTACCTAAACCGAAGTGGTTTTTACATATTACAAAAGTGTTCTAATCTTGAATAGAATTCTAATTCCAGGTGGTTTCCTTCACGGTCTGGCCTCTCTGGCATTTGCCTCCCACACATCAACTTGACGGCAACACTGCCTCCCACTCAGTGTGCATGCTGCAAAATTCTCTCTCCCACCAAGGCTTCTGTAGCTTGTCAGCAGAGTGTTGACGGATCTCGAACTGCTGTCCTCAAATCTTCAGGCATATGAGGCGGCCACTCTACCAACTGAGCCAGACCCCCTGTCTATGACCTTGCCCTTTCTATACTGGAAAATGGTAACTATCCTCAAAGAGATTTTCCCTACCTCCTGTTAGCAATGCCAAGCACACTGCAAAAAGCCAGACTCACAACCCCTTTTCAACAGTTCCAGCCTCTGGGCAGTGGAATAAACCCAAGTGGAAAGGCTAAACGAAAACAAGCCAAAGAGAGGTAGACTCGGAACAAACTGTAAACAGCATCTCAGGCCCTTTTCTGGGGTTGAAGGCAAGTAGTGTTGTAATACTGTATTTGTTTATTCTGGCCAAATGTTAGCCTGATCTGGAGCAGGAGGAACCCAAAAGGAAGAGGTTATATAAAGATACTGTCGTCAAGCCTTGAGATGATGATAAAAATAATTAGAGGAAAAGGGTCAGAGCTGAAGGATATGGCAATAGCAATGACAAGGTCTCTCCTACCCCCAACAGAGGGGAAGTACAGACGAACAGGCAAGAGAGAGGGAAGCAAAATAGAAGAGGGCAGACTAAAAGAGATTAAATACCAGGGAAGTGAAGGAAAACCAAATCAGGGAGGAGCGCGAAAGGGCGATGATGCATACAAGATACAGTATACACCGAGAGGAAGGGGGTGTCTTGCAATCCCTTCCCCTCCTGACTTCTGCTGTCGCAGACCCCCTTCCAACTCTGGCAGGCTCCCCCCGCCCCCTGTCTTGCCCCGCCCCCAACGCACGACTCTCCTCCGCCTCCCTTCAACAGCTGCCTCGTCTCGTCTCCCCACCAAGGCAAAGGGCTCACGACCAAGGTGGGCTCGAGCGACGCTCACCTGGACAGGTGCTTCAGGATCTGTTTCTTGATGAGACCGGCCATGCCGGGCCCGAGAAGGGGACAGGACGAGGGGTCTCTAACCCTCCAATCGCCACATCCTCTCTTGCCTCACCCGCTGGTACTGTAGCGGCGGCCGCCTCCTGCCATCTCCGGTCCTTCTCTCCTCCCCTCCCAGCTTCAGACTCCTCCAGAATCCCGGCCACCACCGCGGCGAAGTCCAGCACAACCACCGCGCGCCCCCGCCCTCCGGAGACGAACGCGGCGATGTGACAGCGCCCTCTATTGACGCATAGGGGGAGCGGCAGCTGCCACCGCAGTAACCTCCTCTCCCCGGTTGCCATCGAAGCAACAACCGAGGATCAATTAGTTTTGCGTTGATTGGTGCGTATTAATTATTACACTACTGTCTTTGAATTGGCCGCTGTGTAACCAATGGGCTAGATCTTTATCGGTTCCCTGACATTGCGACTTACACTGGCAACGCCACCAGTAAGATAGAAGCCCTCCTCCGCCTTTAGCGCAAATATACGCCAACCAATCCCTTCTGTGTCAACTCAACTGCCTTAAAAAGTCAACTGTTAAAAAGAAAAAGTGAGCCCCCCCCCCCAATTACTTTTAACACTCCGGATTTTGAGCCTTTTTAATTGCTTCCAGTAGGAGCTCAGTTCACACAATAATAAGGCTACATACATATGGTACAGTATATAACAGGGGTGGCCAAACTTGCTTCATGTAAGAGCCACTGATAAACGTCAGATGTTTGAGAGCTGCAATATTTACGAAGCATTTCAATTCTTAAATATATTTACTCACCATTAACATTAAACTTATGTTTCAATCCAATGGACTCAAAATTTATACCATTATAAAGCTTGAAAAATTCTTATTTACCTTTTATATTATTTGTGATGCAAAAAGAAGCTCAGCCAACATAGAGCCACATATTATATATAGATCAAAGAGTCACATGTGGCTCAGGAGCCAGTTTGGCCACCCCTGGTATATAACAAACTAGATTTGTTATACGTCAGTCAATCCTAAATGAAATCAACCCTGACTGTTCCCTGGAAGGACAGGTACTAAGGCTGAAACTCAAATATTTTGGCCACCTAATGCGAAGAGAGGACTCTCTGGAGAAGACTCTGATGCTGGGAAAGATTGAAGGCAAAAGGAGAAGGGGAAGGCAAAGGATGAGATGGTTAGACAGCATCACCGATGCAACGAACATGAAAATGAGCGAACTCAGGAAGATAGTGGAGGACAGGAAGGCCTGGCGGGATATGGTTCATGGGATCACGAAGGGTCGGACACGACTTAACGACTGAACAACAACAACAACAACAACTCACACATACCGGTAATAAAGTGGTAGAATTCTGGACTGTTCCACTTATTTTTCAAACCTGCCCAAACTTCACGTAATAAATCAAGGAGAGGTTAGTTCTAAACCTCCCTTAAATGTGCATTACGTGCAGTGAAGATTGTGGGAGGGGGGGTTCCATGGGGAAACATTTTAAAATACGACTCCCCCTTAAATCTAAAGTGGTACAGTTCAGAATCCTACCACCTTCCTCTCTAAATAAAATATGTAGAGTGGAAACTTGACAGTTAGACTCCCCTCAGTACTTACTGTGTCTATTTTTCTCTGCGTTCTATGTGGAAAATCAAGGTTAATGCTTGCACATGTTGAAGTGCCTAAAATAACCATATACAGGTGGGCCCCCATATCCACTGATTCACTATCCACGGTTTCAGTTATCCACGGATTGTGGGGACCCCCCCCAAGCTTTTACTTTTTTCCCAGTAAGCTTCGTTTCTTCCTTAAACAAACAGGAGAAGCATCCTCTGGCTGCTTATTGCAGGCAAGTAGAACGAGACTAAGTACTAAGTTAACTTAGTACTAAGACTAAGTTAACAGAAACCTTGCAGAGCCTCTCTAGGACTTAGTCTCGTTCTACTTGCCTGCAATGGAGGCTGCTTCTCTATTTGTTTTAAGGAAGAAACAAAGCTTGCTGAAAGAAAAATAAGAGCTGGGGGGGCAAGCATGCCTACCTGCAGGGGAGGCAGGGTTGGGGGGCCCCTCAGGAAACCATGGAGGGGGTGTTTGCTCTTATCCACGGTTTCAAGTATCCACGGAGGGGCCTGGAACATATCCCCAGCAGATATGGGGGCCCACCTGTAGCTGAAATATCTGAGAGTCCACAGCCTTTTTGTCAGAAACAAAGGCAGGATGACGCCTATTTTACTAGGTGAAAGATATTATGGTTATCAAGCATATTATACTGCTTAATCACCTGCGAGGAAAAATCCTGAGTTAGCTACAAGTGTGTACTTTACTCATCAGGGTACTTGGGAATGAGAAGACAAAATGAGCAGAAATTGAAACATGCAAGCTGTCTCCAGATCCATAATCTTCCTGCCATTTTATTTTCTAAAAAGGAATTGCTGCTATCAGGAGTCTGTGAATGTGTCACAGGCTGGCTAATGACATTGTCCAGCTACAAGCAAGATTGTGGCCTGGAATGCAGCTCCCCTTCTGAAGTCATATACCCCTTTTGGCTCCCAGGAAAAACCTCCAAACTATGTAATAAACATTAATATAGGTTATAAATGTATTAAAAAGAAGAACTGACTTGATCAGCATTCTGCACTACTTTTTCAGGTTGTCTTTCACATGATTTGAGCTTTTGTCTTTTTGCTTTGCAGGCATTTGAAAAGAGAATGATCAGTCACATGATAGAGGGGTGTATGGGATGGGGAAGACATTGCAGGAATTGCTAAAAATGAAAATTGAAAATGAAAATTTTGAAACTGTTCTAAGACACTGTAGTGAAAATCCTTTGGAGTGGTATATTCTAAACAGGCACGAAAGTCTACCCTTAGGTAGTACTCTTCACCTGAGCCCCTCAAGAAATAAACAAACATTGTAAGACAGAGCTTCTAAACTGCCAAATTATTTTTATATAACACTTATAATACTTATGAATTTCCATATTACCACACAGGATGTAATTAGATAAAGAAGATACTACCAGTAATTTTCTTCTCATGTTCTTATGGTGCCTTCTTACAGAATACAGGTGGGCCCCCATATCCACTGATCTGCTATCCACGGTCTCAGTTATCTACGGATCGCAGGGACCCAGGCTTTTACTTTTTTCCCCCAGTAAGCTTCGTTTCTTCCTTAAACAGGAGAAGCAGCCTCTGGCTGCTTATTGCAGGCAAGTAGAATGAGACTAAGTCCTAGAGACACTCTGCAAGGTTAACAGAAACCTTGCAGAGCCTCTCTAGGACTTAAGTCTTGTTCTACTTGCCTGAAATGGAGGCTGCTTCTCTGTTTGTGTTAAGGAAGAAACAAAGCTTGCTGAAAGAAAAATAAGAGCGGGGGGGGGGGCACGCACGCCGGCCCGAAGGGAAGGGGGGGCAGGGGCCCCTCAGGAAACCATGGAGGGAGTGTTCATTCCTATCCATGGTTTCAAGTATCCATGGAGGGGCCTGGAACACATCCCCAGCGAATATGGGGGGAGTACTGTAGTTATTGGGCAGCTTATTTATGCCTCTTATTTATAAGTATATTTTATTTATTATTAAATATGTATTTATAAGTAGCAGAGCTCAGTTCCTGACTGAGGTTCTCATTCAGTTGCAGCAACTGTTATAGAACACCACCGACAACACAAGCCCTCCAAAGACTCACTTGCTGGTGAGTGAGATACAAGCTGGTAGATCCTAGGCCAAACACTTTAGTCTTCAGTAACGGCGCTGTCTTAACCCTTTTATGGAAAGAACTACCATGCCAGCTAAGACATGCAGTTTTGCTTTTCTTTTTTTGTTGTCTTGCACAAGTAACTGTCAGTTGTACTTCAAGTTAGGCAAGCATCGCAGGCATTTGTTAGGAAAAACTGAAGATTGCATTTCTAACCACACACACACACAAGTCTGCCCTTACTGAAAGCAAACATGACTCAGGCACTACTTTGAACAAGTAATTATCCATGACTGACTCCACATTATGGCCAACTAACCCAGCATAGTGGGAATCACGGGTGTAAAAGCCATGTAAACAAACTTCAAAGTCCAGCCAAGTTTACATGGCTTTTACACCCGTGATTCCCACTTCGCTACAGATCGTTGCTGGCCATGAGAGCTTCTGTTCAAAAAATAACCCAGCATACCTCTAAAAAGCATTATCCAGTGTTACTGGCTTGACAGCCTTGGTGACTTCATTTTTAAACACGGGTGGCAGCCAATGCAATCTATTCCTTCCATAGTCAGCAACTGCTAATAAAGTCATAACATTTCCACATCCATCATTACAATTCAGAGTGCAATAGCACCTATCTTTCCATGTAGAGTCAAGATTGCAATCTTATTTGCAAGAAGGAAACATCTCTAAAGCAACATGTCCCTTGAAATTAAAGAAACAAATTGCTGCTGGCAAAACTCTTTGTATGGGTTGTGAAATTCACTCTATGGCAGCAATCTGCCAATGTCATCACATAAAACAGTACCAGAATATTTCCCAAAAATACTACTTTTAAAAACACCTGTTTGTAAGATGTGTATTTTCATCTGCAACATTATAAATTTCTGGATGCATCACATGAAAAGCTATTGAAACTGGACAATAAACCAGCCTCTGTCAAAGAAACTCTTATTCTACCCAGTATAGCACAGTCGGCCAAACTGTTCAGGAAGTACTTCCATCTCTCAAGCTGTTCAAAGTACAGCTTCCCAGCAGTATTACCTTAAGGACAACGTCACTCCCGGGGGGGGGGGGAACGGCACTCCGGGGGGGGGGGTTCCTGAGCTAGCATGCCACTGAGCTAGGAACAATGGGGGGGAGTTGGCAAAATGATAGCAATGGAAGTACCGTATTGACCTCAGTATAAGACTCACTTTTGTCCCCTAAGGCAAGTCTTTAAAGTAGGGGTGCGGCCTACAATCAAAGTCTAGAGTTTTCTGCAAAGCTCCCTTTTTCAAGCCTCTCCAAGTCTCTTTCAAAGGTAAAACGCTTTCTTCTTTTTTAAAACTGCAAAAGCTGTGTTTTCAGCTCTTAATCACTTGCTAAATGGCCAGGATCTCTCTAGCAACCTCTAGCCTTAGAGGCATTTGAAAAAATTAACCCTTAAGTTCCAGCCCCAGGACTCTGTGGAAACAAAATACAGTATTTTTAGATCTTGTAGTTTGAAAGTTGAGAGCAAGAGCTCCTGCATAGGCTTATATCCAAAGGGGGACAGAGTGCCAACCTTTAGGCTGCAATCCTATGCACACCTTCCTGGGAGTAAGCCCCATTGAATGCAATAGGACTTACTTCTGAGTAGACATGCATAGGATTGTGCTGTTAAACCATTGAAATTTGGGCAGGTGCAGTTCATCATCATGGAAGGGTGCAACAAGCTGCACCTGCCCAAATTCCAAAAGGTTGAAGGTAGGCACTCTGTCCCCCTTTGGATCTGGGAAGGCTACTTATACTAGGGTGCCCAGATTCAATAAGGGAGTGGGTGCCTATGCCTTTAACTGTACTAAAGCTGTACTGTTTTACTGTTCTACTAATGTGTATATTTTCTTTAAGTTAAAAATGTATTTTTAAAAAAATAGCACTAAACTTTAAGGGTGCTGCTTATAATCAGGAGCGTCCTATACTCGGGGCAATACGGTAATAGCACGGAGAGGATCAACAGTGGTTAGAACTCTTGGAAGGGAGAAAAGAGCAACACCACCACAGATTGTGTGGGAATTGTCTGAAAGAAAGATGTGAACCACATCTAATGTACAGCTCTTAGGCTTCATCCCTTTGCAATATGAATATGGAACAAACTACACACATAGAGACTGTTTCTAACAAGTATCAATATTTTATTAAAACAATTCACAAGCAAACCGATTTTGAAAAACACTAGAAAGCATTAATCTGATAGTTGTCCTCCCCCCCCCCCCCCCGCCATGGCAAGCCTACACACTGAATAGAAATTGCAGGTTTTGTTGGTGTTCTTGGCAATGCCACTTTCAGGGCTTTCTGTCACAGAAGACCATACGTAAAATAGGATGAACGGTGGTTCTACTTCTACTTTATCTGTCTGGACGAGCCATTCCTGGTCTGGTTGGCACCATCATGGGCCTGGATGGGGGTCTCATCATTGGGGGCCCAGGCATCATTGGCATATGTCCTCCCATGGGCGGTCTCATCCCTGGAGCTCCAAGAAAGAGTAATTATAAAACATGAATAATGTGTCAACCAATTTCTAACCAAGTATGTCATTTTCTATCAAAACTGTCCTGAAGAAAGTCATCTTAGAGCACAATTCTATGTATGGCTACTCACAAGTCAGTTCCATTGTGTTCAATGGGGCTTACTCCTATGAAAGTGTGTAAGGGATTGCAGGTTCAATGTGGGTAAGTTTCTATTTTTATTTTATTTTTTCAATTATAGAGAGTTAACCTTGCTAGACAAAAACTAAAATTGCCAAAGGAATGTCACAGATATTGTGCGACTTGGAAAAATTCAGCTTTCCAATTCCATTTGCCACAGTGAAATAAACACATTGTTTTACTCACCCATTAAACCACAGTGGTACTTACTTAATTACCACGATTTGGAGCATTCTAATAATGCCCAGAAAGCTCTAATATTGTCAACCCTCTTTACTCTGCCAAGTCTTTCAAGGAGTCCCAAGCTGCTGTTCCCTACCTAATATTATATACAATGACATTCAGGTTACCTCATATTAAATACAGTGACATTCAGGTTACATTTAGGATAGTCACTTAATGCAGATGGTATATAACAGTAACAAAACAGTGTGCCGTGCATGTCACTGATTCTTTAAAGATAATTCCCTATTTCACACAATGTGAATAGTAGCTAAATTAAAAGTTTTATTGAGCAATGTTGCCTATTCCAATCATGCTTGACTGATGCAGCAACCTGGTTCAAATGTCAGGGTCAGACCATAGTTTGGTGATAGTAAGTGCTCCATGGGCTCCCTCCCCACTTACCTCATTTCTCTAACCATAGTTTGTTAGGACATCTGAATTGGGCAAACTATGAGTATTGTTAACTAAAACCCTGGCTTTCAAACTCACTTTAAAACATCCATTTGGAGGACATTCCTAGTTAATGTTTATCAGTAACCACCATTTGCTTGATTTCAGGGCATCATGGCAACCTATGCCAACAGGAAGCTACAAGAGCAGAGAATCCGTGAGAGAGTGGAAGAGGGAGTGTATACGCCTGTAGGTAAAGGTATCCCCTGCTCGAAAGCCAGTCGCTTCCGATTCTAGGGTGTGGGTGCTCATCCCCATTTGTGGCTGAAGAGCCAGCACTGTCCGAAGACACATCTGTGGTCATGTGGCTGGCATGACTAACAGAACGCTGTTACCTTCCCGCCACAGCGGTACCTATCTATCTACTTGCAATTTCTTGCTTTTGACCTGCTAGGTTGGCAGGAACTGCGGCACTCGGGTCTCCAACTGCTGTCCTACCGACCTTCCGTGACTGATTCAACAGAGATAAGCCCAAGAGTATTTAGATGAGAGTTGAGGCAACTTAGGAGTCCCATGAGAAAGACAGGACAACAATTTAAAACCAATAAGAATAATTTGGCAGGAGACTATCACAAGAGCAGAAAAACTGGATTAAACCAGACACTGGAGAAATAGGTAAACTTCTGGGCAATGGATGTTTTGGGTAGATATAAAAACATATGTGAACTCAAGGTATTGCAAAGGGTATCACACTCACTCTCACAAACACCCCTTCAAAATACAAAGAACTGAAGCAAAGACAAGTATTTACATAACCAAGAACTTACCCGGTCCAACTGGCATCATTCCTGGGGGAGGTGGACCCATCATTGGCATCATTGGGGGCCCACCCATATGGGGTGCTGGCATCATACCAGGCCGTGGGGGACCAGCTAAAATGCAACAAGTTTCCAACCATGTCAAAATTGGTGTGTGCATCAACTCAGCATCTCAAAGACATATGGAACATACAATAAAGATTGCCTACAACAATTCCTTGCAATTGTCAGTCAATTCTGACAAGTCATTGGGCTGTGCACCAAATTTACCATAATTACAGCTAGTTCATCAATTTTAGGTTTATCCACTAATGAAACTTCTTACTGGAAAAAGGTCCAGTCTTTGTCCCAGTTAATAAATGGCTTTTATTAATTTGATAGCACTAGACAATACATTTTAACAAAGGCGTGTGTGTGTCTGAGTGATGTTTCTAAGGTTCATATCTTGGCCTTGGTTCCTATAGTGAACGATGGCCCATCACAAGTTATAACCCAGCTCCAAATGGTTGACAGGACCTATGTTCTTGAGTAAGAATTGGGGGTCATGCCCCCTACAACACCTACGTACGCAATGCGGACTGCTTCTCCTAAACTAGAGAAAATCAACATATTTTATTGCCATTTTCGTATTCAGCATGTTGAACTTATTAAAGATTAGCTATTTTCATTTCAGGGCCAATTTTGTGTTGTCCAGTGTAACAAAACAAAGAACACAACCCCATGATGCTTTCCCTTGAACATTATAACAAAGCATCTGCCTTACTTCCACATTAATCAGAGTTAAAACATCTGTATTCATACTTACGGATATTAGGTGGTGGTGGTATCATAGCTCCTCCTGGAGGTGGAGCAGAGAATGGAGTAGGTGGGATTTTTCCTTGTTGAAATGCAGCCGCTACATTCACAAACACACACACAGTAAGATATCATTAGTTAACAAGGAAACTGCACAATATCTATACATTTCTTTTCCTAGACATTGTGTATTAGGTTACTTTCCAAGTGCAACTGTCTCAAATTCTCTAGTTATGCAGTCTCTTCAATTCCACCACTGTCAGAATTTATTTCTTCTAGCCAAGGTATCTAATCCCACAAATTAGTTGCATCAATTTCAATGGACCTTATTATCTCATATATATAAAACTGGCATTGTACACCAATGCAGGTCTCCTCAAAAGGAAGTCTCACCAACTTTAATTAGAGTTTCTCCCTAGTAAGGATACATACATTTGCAACCTGAGAGAACAATATTTACAGGAAGAAAATATTATCTATTAGTCAAGTCTGATCTAAACAATCATGCAAATGTAAGCCCATTTGAAACTATGGACAGATAAAATAGAAATGCTTTTGGGTCATTCCATGTCAAATCAACCAATAAAAATACATTTTGGAACTTGATGTCACGGATTTTGCTCATTTTTGGTACATTTGTACCTTAGCATGAGATGTTTAAAAATTATTTTTTTCAGATTTTTTTCTCCATCCGTTTTTGAGATACTGAATGTTCAAAATTGCCAAAAAAGGCCAAAATTCACTTGTCACCATACCTTCAAACGCCAGTTACAGGATAACGATGACCGCTACAGACATGGGACAGGTGTCATTTTAAAGCGTATGAATAGGGCGTTCATTTGATATACAACATGACAAAATTGTAAATTTTCAAGAAATTCAAAAATATTCAAATAATATTAATTTTGAAAAATCGAACTTTTTAAATTTTCAAAAAAATCACACTTAAGGTGTATGTCTTGTAGTCAGTCAGTCAAAATTTCAAGATGGTATCTCAATGGTATCATAGAAAAATTAAATTTTCTTGTTGGCAGCGACCAGGAATTAAACCCCTCAAGTCCATTTTTCTACAGTTTACATTGATAAAATTATGTGGTAAACTGAAATGAATCCAAAAATTTATAACAGGACTTATAGAGATATATTTATAGAGAATGAATTCACTTTCTATTCTTTTACAGGATCAGCTTTTTGGTAAAACTATCAAAATCATGAGCTTTTTACTTCTGTTCGTAGTTTTAAAATTTTCCTTTAGTTGCTGAATAATTTCTGAATCAGCACAGTGACATTTTTCCTTTCATTCATTTCAGTTTACCACATAAATGGATTTATCAATGTAAACTGTAGAAAAATGGACTTGAGGGGTTTAATTGCTGGTCGCTGCCAACAAGAAAATTTAATTTTCTTGTTAAAGGTACACCAGACCCTCTTGGGGCACTGCTGAAGATGGGTAGAGTGCTGCTGGAAGGGAGCCTGGAGAAAAGAGGCCCTTTGCCAGCACCCAAGGTTGCCCCATGGGGGATTCAACTGGCAGAGACTGAGGTTAGGTAGAACCACACATGGCTAGGACTCTGCCACCCCCCTTTATACAGGCACTCCCTAAAAGACTGGTGTCGTTGGGGGGGCAGTGGGCCCCTGGGCATCGGGGTGTAGAGCTCTGGAGGTGGTGCACTGCCACCGTGGCGCTGCCAAATTTCGGTGTCACAGTGGCAGTGCACCCCCTCCAGCTTTATCGTGGCCTTATTTAGGCCGTGCGGAGCCTGGGAGGGCAAGAGGATTAGCCCTCCCACCTTCCCAGGCTCTGCGCAACCTTGCTGCAACCTCTCTAGCTCCCCTAGTCTCGCTGGCTGAGTCTCCCGTGGGGGTGTAGCTACACCCCTGTCCCCAGAGATGGGAGAGGGCATGTTGACGAGTACCCCGGCACCTATCTGGCCTGACAAATTAGCTGGGCTCTACGCTACCCCGCTCACTCCAAGGAATGTGGCTATAGACGACCTTGACCTAATCAGACCGGGAACTGGCCAGCTCAGAGCAGAGGAGCTGCTGAGCAGTGGGGTAAGTTATCAGTTTTAAGGTAAAGCAAACTCTCGTGTCTACAATGCCAACCAGGATTGTGTTGTCACTCACCTTCCCCTTTGAGCATTTCTACAAACGTTGTTGCTCCCTGAGACACCTGGTGGGGCCACTGTTAGATACAGGAAGTTGGACTAGATGGGCCTTTGGCCTGATCCAGCAAGGCTCTTTTTATGCTCTTATGTACAAACATGTTGTACCCGCAGGACATAAAAGTCCTCCCCATGAGAGGAGGGGGAGACCATGAGAGTAACCACAAGGGGACACAGAAGAAAGGGTTGAATTACTTTCCTAGGCAACTGGATAAATTACAAGGTCCTTAAGTCACTTGTCAAAGGATCAAGTTTGTTTCATGCAGAATGTTTATCAGTCATTGCATCAATATTACTTACTTGTTTTATCAATCAGGCTCTGTGCTTGTTCTTCCATCCATTTTTGATAGTAATCTTTCACATTCTCTTTGTGTTTTCTACCACTGCAATGTGTTTTTCTCACAGATGGCTGCAAGAGAAAGATTGTTGCCCTCCAACATAAACTATAACTATGAGCCCAAGGTTTATCCAGCACGTACAAAGTATTAGGAAATGTCATGAAACCTGAAAAGGAATATATTCACTCACTCACACACAGAGGTACTGCCCCAAATACTGGTTTGGAAGCACTGGAGTTTCTTGCTTAAAGCAAGTTGGTTATTAGATCAGTTTACAGCCATCTCCCAACATGCTCACCATTACCTCAACTCAAAATTAATATACAGGTGGACCCCCGTATCCGCTGGGGATATGTTCCAGGCCCCTCCGTGGATACTTGAAACCGTGGATAAGAGCGAACACCCCCTCCATGGTTTCTTGAGGGCCCCCCCACCCTACCTCCCCTGCAGGCAGGCAGGCATGCCCCCCCAGCTCTTACTTTTCTTTCAGCAAGCATTGTTTCTTCCTTAAAACAAACAGAAGCAGCCTCCATTGCAGGCAAGTAGAACAAGACTAAGTCCTAGAGAGGCTCTGCAAGGTTTCTGTTAAGTCCTAGAGAGGCTCTGCAAGGTTAAGTCTCGTTCTACTTGTCTGCAATAAGCAGCCAGAGGCTGCTTCTCCTGTTTGTTTAAGGAAGAAACAAAGCTTACTGGGAAAAAAGTAAAAGCCTGGGGGGGGGGTCCCCACAATCCGTGGATAACTGAAACCGTGGATAGTGAAACCGTGGATATGGGGGCCCACCTGTACTGGATAGCTACTGAATAAACTAAGAATCCAAGGTGTTCTTACAAATTTTTCTGTTCACCAAGCCTCCATTTAGCATTTAATATAAACATCTATTAACACTACCATTTATTTTAGCAACAGAGTTTGCAAGATTCCAATAAATAGCTTGCACGTTCAAATATTCTGAAATTGCTAGTTCATAGAATAGCGTAAGTTCACTTATGAAATGTAACTTCATAAAGTTTGCTACTTACAGAGTCATGAGTGAGGTAAGTATCACAGTAATCACAATAAAACCTGAAATGAGACACAATATATGCATTACAAACAAAGTAATGGCTGTTTGGTTTGTAGCAGTTAAACACTGTAAAATGATTAATATGCTTTCAGTTAGGCATTTCAGACATTTAATTCAGTTGCGTTCACAATAAGAATGGAACTAAATATTTCCCTCACTTCATATCTAGGCTCATGGCCAGATTTCAATTATAAACGCTTCCTGGTAAGTATTTCTTACTAACGACTAGGACGGGAAAAATATTTCTTTTAATTTCTGCACAAGAACAAAATCCACTGGTTAAGCTCATACATACTACAAGAGCAATTATTAAATTATCTGGTACACAACAGTTCCATACTCCATAGCAGTTCTTACAAGCACACACAGGTTCACAGCCTCAAAACGTCTGCAAAACGGGAAACCAAACCACCAAAACGAAACCCAAACCTACCGTTGTCATGTGCCAGAACTAGCAAGTACATAAAGGGAAAGAGAGCAACCCAACGCTAATCTTAACTGTCCCGGAAAGCAAAAGACGCGATTTTTACTCGTTAATGAACTATTTTACTCGTTAACGTTAATGAATGAGCTTAACTCGTTAATGAAGCTATCTACAAGGCCCAGCGACAAAAAAAAATTTAAATGAAAAACTGCACCACTTTAGCGAAGATACTTTCCTATGCGGAAAACCATTCAAACACTTAATCCGTCACCGCCCTAATCCTTTTTAGCACTCGAGGAGGATATCCTCCTGCTTTCCTTCCCCCGAAAGAGCCCGGCATTCTTCGTTCTCCCACTACCCGCCAGGTTACTCACTTCGGCATGTTGCTTCCTAGCAATACTCTCGTCGTCGCGCGAGCACCGACAGGAAGTGACATAACCGCTATGCGACATACTTCCTTTCAAAGAGGTAGGAAAAGTCGAGAGTGAATACACAGGCTATGTGCTTCCGGTAAATATTCAAAAACTTCCAATCGGCCGTGATTCTCTAATATTGCAAGCCTATGCATATTGAGAAGTGTGCATAGGAAGTAAGGCGGCGCACAGTAACTACTCTCTCTAGACCTTGCCTTGACAAATCAACAGAAAAAAACCTCAGTATCTTGCCTGGAAATTAGCGGGGAAAACCATTTCAGTTTCATAGCGGAAGTGCTTAACTACATTTCAGCAGTCTAACTCTTATAGATATATTTTTAATACTTTTATTTAGTCTGTGATGACTCTTATAAGCTTTCTAAATGAAATAAAACAAAATAAATATTCTAATCTTTTCCTATCTCGGTGCCCTCCCCTCCTCTGGAAAAATGCCCCGATTTTGAAAGTGCCGGACTCGCCGTGTTGCAGAGCGGGATTTGCAGCCTTCCTACCGCTCATTTCTTGACTTTGATGCATTTGATGACGTGAGCTGTCGTACGCGAAAGCTAATGCTACGACAGATGTGTTGGTCAGTAGGGTGCCGCGAGACTCTTTTTTGTTTGCCAGTCATAAAAACGGCTCATCTGATCTGTGAATGAATCGATTTTTTCTTTCCAAAATGAAAAAATCGCCTGTTCTGCCTAAAAAGGAGGACGACATTCGTTAGGAATCCAGTAACCATTACTGAACTCACCATTTGTACGTTTTCAGTTCATAACCCCAACCCCCATATTAATTGTATCGTGCTCTAAGCCCACCCCCTTTCTTGGGCCCACCGCTGCCTTTCATACCTACCTTCATTAATTTGCCCATACCAGTTCTTATATATTTTAATTTCCCCCCATGATGTAGCATAATGCTTTCTCTGCGCAATCCTACATAACTCAGAAGTTACTTCCATTTACTACAATGGGACTTACACTTTGTTGTTGTTGTTGTTCAGTCGTTAAGTCGTGTCCGACCCTTCGTGATCCCATGAACCATATCCCACCAGGCCTTCCTGTCCTCCACTATCTTCCTGAGTTCGCTCTTTGTCATGTTCGTTGCATCGGTGATGCTGTCTAACCATCTCATCCTTGGCCTTCCCCTTCTCCTTTTGCCTTCAATCTTTCCCAGCATCAGAGTCTTCTCCAGAGAGTCCTCTCTTCGCATTAGGTGGCCAAAATATTTGAGTTTCAGCCTTAGTACCTGTCCTTCCAGGGAACAGTCAGGCTTGATTTCATTTAGGATTGACTGATTTGATCTCCTAGCAGTCCAAGGGACTCTCAGGAGTCTTCTCCAGCACCACAGTTCGAAAGCATCTATTCTTCGGCGCTCAGCCTTCCTTATGGTCCAACTCTCGCAACCATACATTGCTACTGGGAACACCATCGCCCTGACTATACGAACTTTTGTTGGCATGGTGATATCTCTGCTTTTTATTATGCTGTCTAAGTTTGCCATAGCTTTCCTTCCAAGGAGTAAGCGTCTTTTAATTTCATGGCTGCTGTCTCCGTCTGCAGTGATCTTGGAACCCAGAAAAGTAAAATCTGTTACTGCTTCCATTTCTGCCCCTTCTATTTGCCAGGAATTGATGGGACCCGATGCCATGATCTTAGTTTTATTAATGTTGAGTTTCAAGCCAACTTTTGCACTCTCCTCTTTCACCCTCATCAAGAGGCTCTTTAGTTCTTCTTCACTTTCTGCCATTAGGGTGGTATCATCTGCATATCTGAGGTTGTTGATATTTCTCCCGGCAATCTTGATTCCAGCTTGTGATTCATTCAGCCCTGCATTTCTCATAATGTACTCTGCATATAAGTTAAATAAGCAGGGTGACAATATACAGCCTTGCCGTACTCCCTTCCCAATTTTGAACCAATCGGTTGTTCCATGGCCGGTTCGAACTGTTGCTTCTTGACCCGCATACAGGTTTCTCAGGAGACAGGTAAGGTGGTCTGGTACCCCCATCTCTTTAAGAATTTGCCACAGTTTGTTGTGATCCACACAATCAAAGGCTTTTGCGTAGTCAATGAAGCAGAAGTAGGTGTTTTTTTGGAACTCTCGTGCTTTCTCCATGATCCACCGCATGTTGGCAATTTGATCTCTAGTTCCTCTGCCTCTTCGAAACCCAGCTTGTATGTCCGGTAGTTCTCGGTCCACGTACTGCTGAAGCCTAGCTTGTAGGATTTTGAGCATAACCTTGCTAGCATGTGAAATGAGTGCAATTGTACGGTAGTTTGAACACTCTTTGGCACTGCCCTTCTTTGGAACTGGAACGTAAACTGACCTTTTCCAATCCTTTGGCCACTGCTGAGTTTTCCAAATTTGTTGGCATATTGAGTGCAGCACTTTCACAGCATCATCATTTAGGATTTTAAGTAGCTCAGCTGGGATATTATCATCTCCACTAGCTTTGTTGTTAGTAATGCTACCTAAGGCCCACTTGACTTCACTCTCTAGGATGTCCGGCTCTGGGTCAGTGACCACACCAGCGTGGTCATCAGGAACATTCAGATCTTTCTTGTATAGTTCTTCTGTGTATTCTTGCCATCTCTTCTTAATCTCTTCTGCTTCTGTTAGGTCCTTGCCTTTTTTGTCCTTTATCATGCCCATCTTTGCACAAAACGTTCCCTTGATATCTCCAATTTTCTTGAAGAGATCTCTAGTCCTCCCCATTCTGTTGTTTTCCTCGATTTCCTTGCATTGCTCATTTAAGAAGGCCTTCTTATCTCTCCTTGCTACACTTACTTACACTTACTCCCATGTAAAAGTGATGCAGCCTTTATTGCACACTGCCTTGTTCTGTCAGTGCTGAGTCAGCCTATTGACTGGCCAATCTATCACTGCCTAATAACACACTTACTAGGGTGTAAGCCTTGGTGAACAAAATGGGACTTACTGTACTTCTAAGTAAACATGTATACAATTGTGCTGTTATATAATGAAAGCTTATTCCACAATAGACTTGACATTTATTTTTAAAATGTATATCCCAAAATATATAATATTTTGGTTGAGGGTTTTTTTTTTTTTTGGATTTCAGATCCTTCCAAATAGCTTGTATTAGCTACTCAGATATTCAATCCCATTAATTTAGGATTGCTCAGTACCATTAATTTAGGATTGCACTGAGAATCATCTATATGTTTGCTAATGTACACAGCAACATCACATAGCACTTTAACTCAGAATGTTACAAACATTTAAGTATTACAACATTATAGACCTTATTCTATAAAGAAACTGTCACATGAATAATACTAGGGGGCTATAAATATTGAATATTGCACATAATTCCAACTATTTAATCAATTTAAAGTCAAATGTACACACTTACCTGGGAGTAAAAGTAAAGGTGACCCCTGACAATTAAGTCCAGCCGTGTCCGACTCTAGGGTGTGGTGCTCATCCCCATTTCAAAGCCGAAGAGCCAGCGTTGTCCGAAGACGCCTCCGTGGTCGTGTGCTTACTTCTGAGTGGACATGCATAGGATTGCACTCGGACTGCAATCATATTCATGCTTCCCTGTGAGGAAGTTCCATTGAACTCTTTAGACTTACTTCTGAGTAGACATGCCTAGACTTGTACACAGCCCTGTCTTCTCTACGCCCTAAGATGCAGTGAGGCCCATGCAACCTCCGCTGCATCCAGGCGCAAAACAGGCAGCCGGCAAGTCACCTCGGGGGAAGGGAATGTTTGCTCCCTCACCCCAGATAAAGCCCTGACCACCCTGATGGGGCTACTTGAGTGTGCACCAGCTATTTTGCTGGTGCAAGTCTGAGAGGCCTGTGTAACCGTAGCCAGGCTTGGGAAGGGGAATAGGATTTTGGCATAGCCGCCACTGCCAATCACTCCCCCTTCCTGGGCCCAGCGGACCAGTGGCGTTTCCACGGTAGGGGTGGCACCGTAAGTCACACATTTACAGCACATTTGCGAAACCCTAGACCGGCAGAGCAGCACTCCACTGGTCTAAAATCCAGACAGGATTGAGCCATTAGTGGCTCATCTAGACATTCAGCAAAATCACATCACATTATACTTCCTGAACAGTAACAACTTTGATTGTAGATAGGGAATCACATAATTCCATGGCATGTAGAAAATTGGAACAGCAGGAAGAGGTCTTGACTAAAACATATCTGCCTTATGTGCTAGGTTTCTATATATAGGGAGAAGGTGTTTTTTTATGAGAGGACCACTAAAAATTGTGATTCTGCACATGCAGACTGAAGAGGTACAATCAAAAAAGGGCAGTATCATATGATTTTGTTGAATATGTCACTAATAGCTAGTAAGCCACTAGTAGCTAATAAGCCATTTCTGTCCATAGTAAGGACTAATTGGGATAACTGAGGAAGAAGGCTAATAGAATTGTGTCATAAGCCCATACAAACAAAGCTCCTCTTTTTGAATGGCTACATATACACTTGAGCAACCGTTCCAGGTTAGCCACCTGTTCTGATGCATCATCATCATTTATCATCATCATCATCATAACAACAACAACAATTGCTTTTCCAACCCTCATGAGCCAGAAAGGAAAAAAAAACAAAAACCTGCAAATTCTAGAATTTTCAGTCCAGCATAGCATTTAATCTGTTCTTTTAAAACTGCTCTGATTTTTCTCAGCATTTGTGTTGTAATATTTGTGTTGTAAGGCTCACACCAGTGGTAGATTTGAGCCCAAATATGCCATCCATAAGTCCCAAGCTTGTTAGGTGTTGTCTTGTTGCGTTGGCAGTGGGTAAAGCACCTCCAAGATCAAACCAGGCATATGTACTGTGTACAAGCTTCCTGGAGCAGTTGTTGTGGCACCATCTTACTCCGAACTTGTCCTTAGACAGTGAAACAGATAAGGCCAGACTTGATACTAATCCTGCCTCAGGTCGCCTTTCTATTCAGCTAAGAAAAACATCTTCAAAGAGATGTTTAACCCCACAGAGGTAATGAAAACATAAACAAGGTAACGAAAACATAAACAGCACAGGTCTGCAGATTAAGATTTACAGGGAACTAGATAAGAACCACCTAACTAGTCTAAATGAATTCAAGTCATTTGGACCGGATGCACTGGCGTCGACAGGGGGAAGCGGGTGGGGGGCGGGCCGCCGGGGGGGCGTCGCGCGATTCCCCCCCACTTACATTTTTGAAGTGAAGGTGGGCCCGCCCGCCCTCCCCTGTGTCCGTTTGGCTCCAAAATGAGCCGAAAACGGAGCGGGGAGGGCGCTCTGCTCCTGTGCGTGACGTCACGCGCGGGGGCGGAGCCTCCCCTTAAGGGCGACGCGCGCCCCCGCTCTGGGGTGACGCGCGTCGTCGCGACACTGCTGACCGGATGAACTGCATCCCAGAGTACTAAATTAACTTGTGGACGTACTTGCAGAACCTCTGTCAATTATCTTTTATCTTTGAGAAATCTTTGGGAAATTTGAGAAATTATCAATTATCTTTGAGAAATCCTGGAAGACAGGGAAGGTGACGCTAGACTAGAATCACAGCCCAAACCTGTGTAAGATCTGGCGGCTGGCCTAAAAGGCAGGTTGCCGTATCCTATCCCGATCTTGGGCTGCCCTGGAGCAGTTCGTGAGCACCTCAAGGGAAGGACACAATTGTCCCCTTCCGTAGGTGCAAGCAGCCTGAGGCCCTATGGGCCTACTCGAATGTGCGTCAGTTCTGGAGCTGGCATACATTCGAGCCCAAGGTGTAAGGCCACACCGGGCTGGGAAAGGGCTTGGGATATTGGTGTTCACTGCCGATATCCCCGCCCTCTCCTCACCTGGTTCGGTCAATGGCTGTCTTCCCTCGCCACTTGGTCCGCCCTCCCCCCGCCCCTGCACCAGTCGGTGCAGGGCTTATCTTGCCTGGCGGGCGCAGGGACGGTCCGCCAGGTGGAGAGCGCCACGTGCTCCCCCGGCGCTTTTCTACACAGGATTGCACCGTTAATCTTAATAAAAGGGGAAACGGAAAACCCTGGAAATTACAGACCCATTAGTTTAACTTCAATACCAGGGAAGATATTAAAACAAATTATAAAACATACGGTCTGCACACATCTGGATAACCTGGTGATAAACAGAAGCTAACGTGGATTTGTCAAAAATAAATCTTGCAAGACAAATCTCATCTCCTTTTTTGATCTGTCTGTTTACTAGCTTACTAGACAGTGGGAATGCTGTGGATGTAATTTATTTCGCATTTGACGAGGTACCCCACAAGATCATGATCAGCAAGTTTGTAAAATATAGACTAGATGATACGACCATTAGGTGGATTCGCAACTGGTTGGATGACCGCACAAAGGGTGCTCATCAATGGCTTCACATCAACCTGGACGATGGTTTCGAGTGGAGTGCCCCAGGGCTCTGTCTTGGACCCAGTTCTCTTTAACAACTTCATCCAGTGGCGTTCCGAGCCCTCCCGGCGCCTGGGGGGCGGGGCTGCAGCGCCCCTGTCGCACCAGAGCCTGGCTGCCCCCCCCCCCCCGAAGCAGCGCGTCACCGGCTTCCGGAGAGGCTCTGCTCCGAGGACGGGACAAGCCCTCCTCAGAGCGACCGCCCAGTTCGGCGGTCGAGGGCTTTGTGAGAAGGCCGAACGAATCGATGGCTTTTATTTGGTTTTTTTGCGCATGTGCAGAACCATTCAGAGGGCAAACGCGCATGCGCAAAAAAAACAAATAAAAGCCATCGACGCGTTCGGCCTTCTCACAAAGCCCTCGACCGCCGAACTGGGCAGTCGCTCTGAGGAGGGCTTGTCCCGACTTCGGAGCGGAGCCTCCGGAAGCCAGTGATGCGCCGAGTGGGCGCGGTGCTTCCGGGGGGCTCGGCAGCCGGGCTCCGGTGCCGCGCCCTGCCGCGCAGCCCCGAGCCCAGCTGCCGCGCCCCCCGGAAGCACAGCGCCCACTCGGCGCCTGGGGTGCAGCACACCAGCTCCCCCATAATAAAGACGCCACTGTCTTCATCAATGACTTGGAATGTAGGGATATGAGGAGGCCTCATCAAATTTGCAGATGACACCAAGCTGGGAGGTGTAGCAAACACAATAGAAGACAGTAGAAGCATCCAAGAAGACCTTGACAGAATGGAATACTGGGCGGGAATGAATAGGATGTTCAATAGGGACAAATGCAAGGTTCTGCACTTAGGCAAAAATAACCAAAGTTGCAGTTATAGAATGGGAGATACCTGGCTTGGCAGCACAATGTGTGAGAGGGACCTTGGAGTTGGAGTGGATCACAAGATGAACATAACTCTTTACTCCATGTTGGTCAGACCTCACCTGGAGTACTGTGTCTAATTCTGGGCACCTTGCTTTAGAAAAGATGCAGCCAAACTGCAATGGGTTCAGAGAAGAGTGATGAAGATGATCACGGGGCTGGAGAATAAGCCCTACACAGGAAGATTGAGGGAACCCGGTATGTTTAGCCTGGGGAAGAAGAGGGCGAGGCTGAGAGGGGATATGATGATAGCCATCTTCAAATACCTGAAGGTCTATCATATGGAAGAAGGAACAAATTTGTTCTCAAGTGCATCTGAGAGTATAACTAGATCAAATGGGTACAAACTGCACGAGAGGAGATTCCGGCTGGATACCATCAAGAAATTCTTGACGCTAAGAATGGTTTGGCATGGAGATACTGAGGGAGGTGGTAGATTCTCCCTCACTGGAGATCTTCAAGCAGAGGCTCAACAGGCACCTACTGGAGATGCTCTAGAACATTGATTCTCAAAGTTCTCCACACAAGGCGGGGAGAACTCTATTTGCGAGGGTGGGAACAGCAGTGGTGGCGATCCCAGGTCCTGCAGCCCTCCTGACAGTGCGGAGAGGCCCGCAGTCTCTCCACTGGCCTTCCTGAGCTTTAGATCGCTGCTCTGTGACGATTTCGACCACTTCTGGTTTTCCTCAGGGAGGCCAGCGGAAGGGCCGCGGGCCTCTCCGCACTATCAGGAGGGCTGCAGGAAAAAATTGAAAAAAAAAATCCTGGCGCCGGTAGCAATCCCTCGGATCACCGCTGTCACCATGCTGTCCCCGTCCCTTAAGGTGGCAGGGGACAGCATCCAGTTCTCCTGGTGGGTCACAACCCACCAGTTTGAGAACCGATGCCCTAGGAGGATTTCCTGCTACAGGCAGGGGGTTGGACTAGATGACCTTGTGGGTTTCTTCCAACTCTATGAGATAGGCTTCTACAGTCAATTCGATTTTCAGTGTGTCTTTTTGTACGCTTGATGACAGGTGTATGACTGATACTACCATCTTCCTAAAAACTATCAAGAGGTGCTAACCAGAGAATTTTACGTATACTCAGCAGCCCAACTGTATCACTCTGCACAGCCATGACAGTGCAAAATGTCAAGGAGAGTTTGTTCTTTTCCTAAGCATTCCCAATATCTTTTCAATCAGAAGAATATTTTGTCTGCAATGATGTGTTAACAAAGATATGTTAGCTAATATGTTTTAATGGTTGTGTTTTAATGGTAAGTTAAAAGCCTGGGTAGACATACTCAAAATAAATAATATTCACACAGTTTTTGCAGTCGTAATATGAGTTAAGAGGATGTGTATTTGTAATAGTGGAGGCTAATACATGGTATTGTGTGTGTGTGTGTGTGTGTGTGTGTGTGTGTGATAGTTCTGCAAATTGTAATACAATGAATGTCCATAATTTAAAAATGCACCTAAATTTTTAACCTCAATTAGGTTTAATTGAAATTATATACCTTGCATTATTAGTCACAAAACTACTTCTTGTTATTGGCCATATAACAATTCACAGATATGAGTCAGATACATTAATTTGCTGTAATTGCATGCATTCAATTTTGTTCATTATGGAGGGAATTACTTAAAAACACGAGCCTCTACAGTTGCCCAGTACAATTAATTGCTGCTGTATGCATTTAATATTTTTGTATAGAGTTCTATACTTTTGTATATTTTGTGAAATACACATGCATCTTTTTATTTGTGTTTTTGTTTTTACTTTACCTATGCAAACACAGTAGGTACTTACAGCCACTGATGTGCAAGCAACACAGTGAATTGATTTGCTTGTTTCTGAAATTAAAGCGTTAAATTACTCCGTCTCTGTGGGGCCTGTGTAAACTGAAGCTTCTTAAAAAACCAGACTATCGCGATATGACAATTTACATAGACTCAGCAGCTCATAACTTTCCGGCCGTTCTAGTTTTATGATGTGTGTGTGTAAAAGGCTTATTAAAGCGCCCCTCCATGGCCTCAATCCTCCCTCCTGTTTGTGTTATTTAATGATCAGCCCACCCACTCCTGGAGGGCAAAGTGAAGCGATTAACATCAGGTCTTGTTTGGCCCTTATTTGGGAGTAAAAAACTCCATTGAACTCAGTGGGATTTACACTCAAGGAAATATACATACAGGATTGGGCTGCAGGCACTTTCTCAGTCGCATCACCATCAGCCTTGACGGTGTCACATTTTTATGTCTTATTTTTTAACATCCGACCACTACGGAGTTAAGATTCGCCAGTTTTTAAAAAATTACAATCTGTTCGTTGGAAGTTTTGGAGTAGATTCAAAATACAGTAGATGACAGTAAGTCACTGGGGGTGAAATCTATTCCTATAATGAGAGAGAGAGAGAGAGAGAGCCAAACCTACGCAAATAGAAACAGAAATCTAGTAACCCCAGTGTGGGGCTTCCTGTAGTTCAAAATAAACAAGCGGAAGACTGAACTGCATATGCCTAGTGGCCTCACTCGCTCTAACTCAGCGTATCTTATTTGCATATGGAAAAACCTCCCCCGCCCCTTTTTCCTTCTCTCTTGACTGCATTGGGATGTTTGTGTTTTCTGCTATTACGTCATCACGTCTGTGAGGTCACGGTACGCGTTGACGCTAGCGACGTCGGCGTGCCCTGCGTGCTACTCACTCGCTCCCCCCCACCCCCCACCCCCATGCAGTTCTGAGGAGGCGGCAGTAAGCGGTGGCTCACGGGTAGCCCGGGGCCTAGTGGAAAGGGCCGGGCTGGCGCGGGCAGAGGGGGGCCCGTCGTCATGGAGGGGATGGACGTGGACTTGGACGCCGAGCTGATGCAAAAGTTCAGCTGCTTGGGAACCACCGACAAGGACGTGCTCATTGGCGAGTTTCAACGGCTTCTCGGCTTTCAGCTCAGCCCGGCCGGCTGCGCCTTCTTCCTGGACATGACGAACTGGTACAGTCCGGGGTGGGGGAAGCAGAACGTCGTCGGGCGGGGAGAGGAGGAGGAGGAGGAAGCGGAGTGTGACAGGGGTGTTCTGACTGAGCAGGTTGATAGGCTGCGCCTTCTCGGCACGGTTGACGGTAGGCCTGGGGATTCACTTAGAATACTTTGCCAGGCCCAACTTGCTCCCTGTTCCGGGAAGCGCTGCTTCTCCCGTAGACGGTATCCCGTTGGAAGCAGCCCGCGTGAGGGTTTGATCACAAACATATTGACGTGAGGAGTGCAGTTCAGCGTTCCTGCACTGGACGGACTCTCCAGTGTAAACAACCGCTGTGTGACTCTTCTTCGCTTGCAGGACTAGTCATACAAGTGTCGCCAAAATATAAACAAGTAGTTCCTTATCTGTTAAGAAGCGTTGGGTGAGGCCTGCTTACAGTCGGGTCAGGCTTCATCTTGGGGTTGGATCCCTGGGGTCTGTTGCTCATCCTACAGTCTGTACTTCGTGACAGGTTATATCATGTTGTCGTTTTGTTTCTATTGTCTATATATACAGTATATCTCAGGGCTGAATGCAAGTTCTTTATGTGTTTTAAAATGCGAAGATTTTCATTCTAGTTTGAGGCTAGAATGTCTCTTTGCTACTATGAAAAGTTGAGTGTAATTTATGGGCTCTGGGTAGATCCTTTTTCTCAATAGTCATTTCTTCTTAACTGGAAGGTTATTGTCCCAGGGGTTTCATTACAGACTGTGAAAGTGGATTATGACCTTTCATAGCTTCAGAGTTTAGGGGGGGACATTAACATTGTTTTCTGATATCACTTCCCAAAACGCAACCAGTTTCTTCTCCTTAAGCTTGTAGTTTAAAGTTCAAACAGAGTATGAAACCTGCTGTGTTGTCTTCAAGGATCATGGATTTATAAATCTGAACTAGACTTTTGCAAAGTGCTCCTCGTGTGTGTTTCTGTTTCCCATTACAACAATACTGTTAGGCAGGTCACAACTCCCATATTTTCTGATGGGGGAGTTGAAGTTCAGAGGTGTTGATGCCATTCTGGCTGCACAGTGAGTTCTTGGCAGAGGTGTGGGGCTTGAGTTCTAGTCTCCCAGGTCCAAGCTCAACTCTCTAAGCCTAGGGATCATGCTGACAGAGGGATAAAAAAATCAGTGTGCAGTCTTGGACCCCTAGCCAGACTGACCACATCTATAGATGTCATGCAGTCAAAAGTCTGAAATCATAAACATCTAATTAGTTATTTAAAAGTGTGTTTCTAGTCCAGAGATTTGTGGACAGGTCTCTGTAAACAAAGGGTTTAAAAAAACGTGTGTAGAAAGCTGTGGGGGTGTGGTGTCCGGACATGTTTTCTGTAACTGGACATACACTTTGCACAGCTGTCTGATCTTTCTCATACCTTTCTGTGCCTTATGCATTTCTAGTTTTACTGTTCTCCTCCATGCTTAATCTTTGTTGGTCCCTTCTGTCACAAATACTATTTTACAAAAATCACAAATCTACAAAAATATTACAGTCGGAATAAAGTAGAAGAAATGTATACACATGTATAATTACGCTGAGCATGGATCTTGCATCATCTTGGTGAAGAATTTGGGGCTGTGTTTAAAAAAAAAAGAATAATTGGGGGGGATTACACGTAGCTATGCACTTTGAAATAAATCCACCTGAAATCAATGAGACATTTCTAGGTAAGTGTTGGCTGTTTATAAAATAATCTCTATGGTAGTATGTTATATGGTGTATAATTGTTCTTTATTTTATTTGTCAAATTTGTATTTTACCCTTTTCTTGATTATTTTGATCTGGTTCATGTCAGGCTCCCATTTTTTTCTGCCAACAACCATTTGAGTTAGATTAGACTAAGACATGGACCTAGTTAGGTAAAGGTATCCCTTGACATTTAAGTCCAGTTGTGTCCGACTCTACGGTGCGGTGCTCATCCCCATTACGAAGCCAAAGAGCCAGCGCTGTTGGAGGATGCTTCTGTGGTCATGTGGCTGGCATGACTCTCCTTGTCACAGCGTGTAGTGTGTGGCTAGACACGAAACGCTGTTACCTTCCTGCAAGCGGTACCTAACTTGCATTAACATGCTTTCGAACTGCTAGGTTGGCAGGAGCTGGGCCAAGTGGTGAAAGCTCACCACGTTGTGTGGATTCGAATGCCGACCTTTCGATTTACAGCTCATGGTTCAGTGATTTAACCCACTGCACAACCCCATAGTTACCTCACAAATAAGATGTAATGGTAAACCTATGTCTGAAATACACTGCTCAAAAAAATAAAGGGAACAATGAAATAAGACATCCTAGATCTGAATGAATTAAATATTCGTATTAATTACTTTGTTCATTACATAGTTGAATGTGCTGACAACAAAATCACACAAAAATTAGCAATGGGAATCAAATGTAGCAACCCCTGGAGGTCTGGATTTGGAGTTACACTCAAAATTAAAGTGGAAAAAACACTACAGGTTGATCCAACGTTGATGTAATGTCCTTAAAACAAGTCAAAATGAGGCTCAGTAGTGTGTGTGGCCTCCACGTCCCTGTATGACCTCCCTACATCGCCTGGGCATGCTCCTGATGAGGTGGCGGATGGTCTCCTAAGGGATCTCCTCCCACACCTGGACTAAAGCATCCCCCAACTCCTGGACAGTCTGTGGTGCAACGTGGCGTTGGTGGATGGAGCGAGACATGATGTCCCAGATGTGCTCAATTGGATTCAGGTCTGGGGAACGGGCGGGCCAGTCCATAGCATCAATGCCTTCGTCTTGCAGGAGCTGCTGACACACTCCAGCCACATGAGGTCTAGCATTGTCTTGCATTAGGAGGAACCCAGGGCCAACCGCACCAGCATATGGTCTCATAAGGGGTCTGAGGATCTCATCTCTGTACCTAATGGCAGTCAGGCTACCTCTGGCGAGCACATGGAGGACTGTGCGGCCCCCTAAAACAGGGGTGGGGAACCTATTTGCGGTGGGGGGCCATTTTCCCATAGGGAAAATTTGTTGCCGGCCGGCCATTAGGCCGGCCGTTTTTTTTTTTGCCCCCCCCGCAAATCCCCCCCGCGCGCGAATTTAACTCCCTCCCACCCACCGCTTGCTTACTCACTCCCTCCCACCCTCCCACCCACTCGGTAAGCGCCCACCCCCATCGCTCGCTCTCCTCCTTACCTTCTCTTCTCTTCACCTCGCCTGACTCCTCTTCAAACCCCTCCCGGCTGTTAGAGACATGCGCAGAACAGCCGGGTTGAGAAGGAGTCGCGTGACCCCTTCTCAACCCGGCTGTTCTGCGCATGTGTCTAACATCCGGGAAAGGTTTGAAAAGAGCCGGGTGAGGTGAACGCGGCCTCCGGAGCCTCCGGTCCGAGCCCGTGCGGGCTGGACCGAATGGAATCGGGTCCAGGCTTGCGCGGGCCGGACCGGATTGCCCCGGGGGCCGGATCTGGCCCGCGGGCCGCCGGTTCCCCACCCTTGCCCTAAAGAAATGCAACCCCACACCATTACTGACCCACTGCCAAACCGGTCATGCTGGAGGATGTTGCAGGCAGCAGAACGTTCTCCATGGCATCTCCAGACCCTGTCACGTCTGTGACATGTGCTCAGTGTGAACTTTCATCTGTGAAGAGCACAAGGGTGCCAGTGGCGAAGTTGCCAATTTTGGTGTTCTCTGGCAAATGCCAAACGTCCTGCATGGTGTTGGGCTGTAAGCACAACCCCCACCTGTGGACGTCTGGCCCTCATACCATCCTCATGGAGTCTGTTTCTGACCGTTTGAGCAGACACACGCACATTTGTGGCCTGCTGGAGGTCATTTTGCAGGGCTCTGGCAGTGCTCCTCCTGTCCCTCCTTGTACAAAGGCGGAGGTAGCGGTCCTGATGCTGGGTTGTTGCCCTCCTACGGCCTCCTCCACATCTCCTGATGTACTGACCTGTCTCCTGGTAGCCCCTCCATGCTCTGGACACTACGCTGACAGACACAGCAAACATTCTTGCCACAGCTCGCATTGATGTGCCATCCTGGATGAGCTGCACTACCTGAGCCACTTGTGTGGGTTGTAGACTCCGTCTCATGCTACCACTAGAGTGGAAGCACCGCCAGCATTCAAAAATGACCAAACCATCAGCCAGAAAGCATAGGAACTGAGAAGTGGTCTGTGGTCACCACCTGCAGATCCACTCCTTTATTGGGGATGTCTTACTAACTGCCTATGCTTTCCACCTGTTGTCTATTCCGTGTGCACAACAGCTTGTGAAATTGTCAATCAGTGTTGCTACCTAGCTACCTAAGTGGACAGTTTGATTTCACAGAAGTGTGATTGACTTGGACTTCCATTGTGTTGTTTCAGTGTTCCCTTTATTTTTTTGAGCAGTATATTTAATTCCTGAGTACAGGTGATGGGACTTGCAAACTGAATAATCCGGGGGGGGGGGGGAGGATCCCTGCTACATACAGAAAATGAGAGAAGGAGATAAGTTTTCTTTGTGGAGGGATTTTTCAGCACCTACCAGCAGTCTGAAGTTGTATGTTCCAGAGACAAGTTTACCACCATTTGTTTTTGAGAGAACTGTGTCATGGTGGTTTGTCCAAGACCATCTGCTAAGCTTCAGTTTTTGAATGTAGATTTCTTACAGTTAAGTCCATTACTTACAAATGCCATACCACTTCAAAATGCCATACCAAAGAGACCATACTAGGTCTCTTTAGAATCATGAGTATTTTTCCAACAATGTGTTTCATACAAATGTTCATCATATGTCTATTTGACAGTGTTTAATACGTGATGTAGCTCTTGGTCTATGTATGCAGTTATGTATAGAAGCCTGTTGCTTTTTGTCAGTGCATAAGCGGTGTGGATCATTGATACTGTGGTATGTCCACTTACAACTTTTGTCTATTACTTTTGTACTTAAAAGTGTTTAAGGTATCTAGAATACTTACGAGCCAGGATAGGGATCCACCTCTGTTTCATCCTTGGAACCCAATTCCCCCTCCCATTGTGCATCACTGCTTTATCTCACAAATTCTTACTTGTATGTTGAGCAACTTCATGCTGGATATAACAATTTTGTAGTAGAACATTGACCAAAACCCAGACCTTGTGTTTCAGAAAGACAGTCACTTGCAATAGAAGAAGGATTTCAGTAGTGTTCATTAGACCTAGTCTGTGACATGGTATTTTTCTTGGGCTTCACCTTCTCGAGACCATGCCCTGGTCTCTGGATGGCTGGTCAAACTGCACAAAGTGTTTGGGAGAGGTCATAGGAAAAGACTATACAACTGTAGATGATGGGCATACCAAAAGTCTCTGGCTTAATTCCTTGCACTTTCAGTTAAAGGGTTCAAGATAGCAGACTTTGAGAAATCCTCCCAATCCCAGCTTGTGCTTGAAGTATTGGAGAAACCTCGACTGGTAACAGACTCAGTTGACACTAGTGTAGCTAACAATAGATGGAACAATTGTCAGTATGCTGTTTTTTATAGTTACTGTATGCTTTACTCTGCCCTTGATACAGCTTTCCCATCCTTTTCCTCCTTGGCTATTCTCCCATGTTTCCTGTGTCCACTTGGCTGCTTAGGGCTGATCTACACCGCACGAATCCCGGCACATCCCGGGCGTGTGCGGAGCAGTGTGGCTTCCTTTTTAACCGTTCGCCACGGAACGCTGGAGAGCTGTGCTTTATCTCACTTTATCATTGGTTTTCGGCCAATCAGAAGAATGTGAGGGCGGGACGTGGAGCAAACCTATCACAGGAGGGCAGCAAGCGACCAATCAGGAGGGACAAGCGGGTAGACAATGCGTGGAAGAAACTGGTGGAGCCCAGGGCAGCGTCTCGGGGTGGGGCGTCCTGTCCCCTACGCTCGCGAGCCTCCAAATGCACATGGAGTTGGTGTAGATCAGCCTAATCATACATGGGTGGTATGTTCCCTGGGGCTTCTGGGACATTTCCTCCCCCCCCCTTTTTTGGGCATAAACTAACAGCTGCCGAGGACACTTGGTTCTTGCTCGACCCCTCTCCCTTGACAGGAGTGACTGTTCGTTGGGGAGATGTTGAACACTATCCCATAGCACTGAAGTTAAGTACCCAGCAAGGATATCTCCCTACCTTCAACTGGTGTCTTATTGTTAACACCTCTAAGATTTGTTCTATGGATGAAATTTTGTGTGTATCTGTAGTGGATAGTTTCCTGTGTTCAAAACTACTACTACTACTACTACTACTATTATTGCTGCTGCTGCTGCTGCTGCTTTTCAACAAAAGTTCACAAAGCGGTTTACAGAAAAAATCAAATGATTAAATGGCTCCCTGTCCAAAAGGGCTCACAATCTAAAAAAAATTATAACAACGAAGACAGATGAGTTATTTTTGACCTTTATTGTATAATTTTAGTGGTGGTGTTTTTGTGGAAGCATCACACACACACACACACACACACACACACACACACACACACACAAATATCTGGTCTCTGATGGCTGTGGAGAGAGAAGGGTGCATGATAGTGGTTTGAAACATGCAATACCGTTAAATAAGTGCTCATGAGGTCATGTGGGTGAGATAGTTTATGCACATGAGTTAGTTTAGCTTCCTGTACCTGAGTGTCGTTCTCTCAATTCCCCGAACCACAGATTTCCTTCCCAGTGTATGTGTGTTCACCATACTTTATGCCTGAAGTTGAGTGATCACCTAGTGGATGATGTAATGGTGTCAGATAGGCTGTATTTGCCTTTTTCAGTGTAGCTTGTTCAGTTCAATTCTATGTTCAGGTACTTTTCAACCTGCTGCTTGTTCCTTAGCTGTGCTGTTGCACGGAAGAACAGAGTAGAGTTGGGTGTTAGGCCAGTAGCTCTAACTGGTGATATATGTGATGTCCACAGCCATGACTGTCTGCACTTTTCGGTTTCCTTTCCAAGTGTGCAGTGAGTTACCATTTGAGTTTCTTGCCTTCTTGGGCTCTCTAGTTGTGCTTCCTGGGCCCTCTAGTTGTGCAGTTACTATGTGTTATGCTTCTTAGAGTTGCTGCTGCTGCGTGCTGAACGAGAGAGAGGTTCTCCCCTCACAGTTCACTTCCTGTGGGGTGTGCTTGAGCTATTGGAGCATTGCTGTCCATACTCCCATCTCTGTCTTGGGAGGGCTTGGCAAAGAAGGAAAAGAGATGTCTCTGTGTTAGTGTTGAATATTACAAGTTGTGTCTGCCACTTCCCATTCCCGCAGCCTCAATGAAACCCTCTTGTTTACTTTTGTGAGGTGCTTTGTCCTTGCAGAGTTCCATAATAATACTCAGTGGGCTGATGGGAACATAAATGTTGAATCAGCTGCCATTTTTCCCCTGTTGGACTCCATTGTCTTTAGGAACTGGATACAGTATTTGTAAGTTTATTTGAATGATTGCCTTTGACCTTTGGAGTCAGTTTTCCATCTTTCCCTTATGCTCTTTAGGTGCTCAAAGAGTTTCATAGGTGTGGTAACTGAGTATGTCTACTTGCTACAATACCAGGGTTGCTCTGCTACAGCATTTGTAATTGGGGTAAGGAGTATGCTTGGATACTGGACTGATATACCTGTGTTAGTTATTTTCTAGCCCTCCATTTTTTTGACACTGTTGTAAGATGAGGTACTGGTTCTGTGCAAGTGAACAGGATGCCTATTCTGTTCTTCTCTTCCATCTTACCCTTACATCTCTCTTCTCTTCCCTCTGCCCCTTTTGGACTTGTGGCTGTTTCGATATAGTTAAAATTGATGTGCTTGGGCTGTGTAACTGTAGTCCTCTTCCAGCATTTTTAATGATAGGGGTGTTACTGAAATGTGGCACATTCCTAAATCTCTAAGTCAGGGGTGACCAACCTTCCACCATTACAGCCTCTGTGTTCTTAAGAGTTGTGTAGAAGACAGAATCTTGGCAGCTGCAAGTGCTGATGGTGCTGCTAAAGCAGCTGCACCTGCTGAAATGCCCGCACCTATACAACCATTAAAGGGCCAGGAGCATTCACGTTGAAAGATTGGCCACCCCTGCTCTAAGTAATATCAGAAGTCTGAAATTGTGTATGAGAAGGTCATGCTGTGGCTCCTTGCTACACCAGTACTGTTCTTCCCAGGAATCGGAGCTGCAGTGGGTTAGGTATGAGTTGTAGTGCAGATTCCTTCCATGTGACCTTGAGCTTTGTTTAATAAGCATTGCAAGTACTGTATGCTGCAATTCTTCCCCCCCTCACCAGTATTGCTACAGTTGCCAGGACGCAGGGCCAAGAAGTTTTGCTACCAAAGACAAAGGATAAGATGGCACCTTCCCCCAACCAGTGCCAGCTTACTAGGGGCCCTACACTGGGTTCCTATTGCACTCCGTCTCCTTCATCCCAATGAAACACTGTTTTAGCAGTATTTTTAAAATATTCATTACAGCTGTTTACACTGAGAACTTCAAGATTGAAAATTCACAGATAGTAATGATAGTGATAACAGTATGGCTACTACGTTGTTCTGGATTATATCAATAACTCAATAAGCCCGGTTAGCACGAGAAATGGCTGATTATGTATTGCATGGGGCCTTACAGTGCAATCCTAGGCATGTCTCCTCAGAAGTAAGTCCCATTGTGTTCAATAGGGCTTCAATAGGACGGGACTAAATCCTGAAGTATAGGCACACAAACAAAATTTTCACAAGGCATTCCTAAAAGGCAAAAATAGGGACAAAACCAGAAGCAATGATTTACTAGTCCAAATTCTGGTTCTTATCCCTTGGGAATCACTGTCCCTAATTAGAGTTGCATACTAAACTGGGTCACCTAAAGAAAAGGCCTTTCAAGATGCATACACCTGGAGCAAAACAAAAAATTTGCAGCTTTTATTTCTCCTGTAGTTTTGCACACCAAGGATCTGGCTGAGATCTCAGCTGTGGGTCTCTCCCCTCCATGCCCCATCTAGCATGTTTTTGTTGCTTTGCATTATGCAGTGTGTATGTGTGTGTGCTCCAACTCACAAAATAGACATAATAAAATACAGAGATGGGCCAGAACAGAAGCATTGATCTCCAGTCCTCTTGAACTCTGGAGGATACAAGTAATTACCAACTATGAAAACTGCCTGATGCTTTCTGGGTAAGGAAATTTGTGTTTTAAAGAAAAAAAAGCAAACCACCCACCACCAACCTTCTTTGTTTGTAATGTGTAACACTATAAAGCATCCTTTAGGAATTAAATAATAAAGCATGAGCCTAGCTCATAATGTCAGGAATTATGGTAGCTACACCAAAGATCTGAAGATCACCACTTGTTTAGGTAGCTTTTTAAAAGGTCAGATGACTGAATGGAAGAGGACAGGTCTATCACTGGCCATAAATAATTATAGCTAAATAGATCTTCCATGTACAAAGGCACTATACCCCTGAATACCAACTGCTGGGCACAAACAACAACAAAGGACTATTGCCGTTCGTGCTTACGGATTTCCTAGAGGCATCTAACTGGCAGCTTCTGGACTAGATGACCCTATGAACTCGTAAGACAATGTTTATAATCTTAAAGACTGAATACAAACATTGCACTGGGTGCAAATGCGGTTTATAAAAGAAATATTTATTATGAGAGAGGGGGGAAGATAAGAAGATAGAGACAACAATAGGAAGTGGAAAAAATAGGATGGGGAAAAGAGGGAAGATGGATTAAAGGGGGGCAGAATAGATAAAAAGTAGGAGCCATATTAAAGGAGACATAGGGCCAAAATTGAAAAGCAAAGGCAAGTGAAAGAGTATGTTATGATGATCAGTTAGGGAGTATGAAAAAAGTTAGATTTAGAGAGGAGAAACAGGGTGGAGAAGAGACAGACCTAGGTGGGGAACACAACGTATGATGGAGGATGAGAGAATGTAGAGAAAGGGTGGAAAGGCTGATGTTGACAACAAAATAGTCTTGAAGACTAAAATGAGGTAAAGGGGAAGAATGGATAGGAAAAGGAAAAAGATTTTGGAGAGAGAAAAGGGGAAACAAACAATGGTAAGGAAGAGTAGTGGTGTGGAGGGATAAGCAAGCATATTCTTCCAGAAAGCAACACATGCCACCACCACGTCCACCTCCTCCTCTCAGGGGTTGAAGCAAAGGCACCAAAAGGGGGAAATAATTGCTGTATAATCCACCTACTCAACGCATGAAAGTAGCCACAACCTAGCCCCTTTCTCAGGAGAGAACCACATTCACTATGGGGGAGAATTAGGGTACCCCAATGCCTCCGTTTCTATGCCTGCTGCTTGCCTAAACTCTGGAGCTGAAGCTAGGGATGACTGAAAACAAACCAGGCAGCTACTTATTGTAGCCTCTTCCTCAGAGGCGCAAGGCGCCGGGAGGGCGCGAGGGAAGACGCGCCCCCTGCCCGGTTTGCTCCCATTTCGGAGCCAAACGGCTCCAGGGAGGGCGGGCGGGCCCGAACGACGCTGCTGTTTGGGACACGGTGAGTTCGCCGCCCTCCCCCAATCGAGCGCCTGGAGCTCCTGCTTCACTTGCTCCGCCGTAGTTATGGCGCTGCTCTTCCTGCACGATCCTTTCAGAAAAAATAGAAAGCACAAAGATACTGGAAATACGGGTTTATCAGCCATGTAAAAATCTTTGTTAAAAACGTATTAGCTTAAACAAGTAAGACGGTTAAAACATGAACACAACGTTTCGTCCACTGTCCGTGGACCTCCTCAGGTGAGCAGCCTCAAAGCTGTAGGATGTTAACGCAGACCCTGGTCAATGTTGTCCTTTAAAAGAACATCAAAGCCCAACTGTAATCACCGGTAGTTCTTTTAAATGACGATCCTGACCAGCTGATTCTGACCAGCGTCTCTGCGTTAACATCCTACAGCTTTGAGGCTGCTCACCTGAGGAGGTCCACGGACAGTGGACGAAACATTGTGTTCGTGTTTTAACCGCCTTACTTGTTTAAGCGAATACGTTTTTAACATAAAAGATTTTTACATGGCTGATAAACCCATATTTCCAGTATCTTTGTACATTGTAGTGGGCCATGATAACTTCAGATTTTTATTAAAATACTCGCAGTGTCCACCACACTTTGTTTTATTTAAAGGGGCGTGAAGGAAAGAGCCAGATAAGTGACTGCTTTCCCACCCCCTTCCCTTGCTTGTCCCTTCTGTGATCCTTAAAAGGAACGAGTGACCTGAGCGAAGTGGCTCGCTGCTGCCAGCGTGGTTTTTTTTGGGACAGGCAGTGGTGACCCGCTTCTCTACCCACTCAGCTTATTCCTTGCTAGGAATCACCTTATTCCTTGAGGTTTAAAGTAACTACAAGGGAAGGAGCAAAGTGAGTAGGGAAGTGGATGATCTGCTTCTTCTTGCTTTTAATAAGCAGGAGGTGGATCATTGCGGCTCAGTCCACAGTAGGCTGGAGGGAGGTGGCAGGCTCAGGATGAAGGGCACCCCGAATCCACAGTCCCTCCCCATCCTGATGCGAGTCACATCGTTTGCTTCATGGATGGGCCAGTCACTCTAAAAAGGCTAATACTAGCATGGTAAGGGGCGATATTGTGGACTTCATATGTGACTCCTGATGTTACTGACCTCGCAGAGGGCTAGAACATCTCCCCCAGTGGTGCTGGAAGTAAGATTGTAGATTGGAAGAAACCTTGTCTTGTGTTGGCCCAGTGTAGCTTCCTGTTTGTTACACCAGTGCCACTAAGGGACTGTGTACCAACAAAGCATCTTAATTGCTGTCCTGTCCACATCCTCCGTCATCGAGGAGGATTGTACTCAGATTAATTTAACTATTAGCAAACTATTTTGGTGTGCTTTTGAATTACATAATTCCATTTGTTCTCGGAAGATAGGAAATTACATCCTGTAGGAAAGTTTGTGTAAAGAATATACTGTATTTCTTCAATTCTAAGATGCATGTTTTTTCCCAATTACGCATTTCAAAAAATGGGGTGCGTCTTGGAATCAAAGATCTCCCAAAAGCCCCCCAAAATGCTATCTTCTTACTTACCGGGGCTTAGGGGAGCTTCAGGGAGGCCTGTGCGACCCTCTGCAGGCCTCCCTGATCTTCAGTTTGGTGAAAAATGGTGATTTTCGGCCATTTCCGGTTTTCGTGAAGGGTTGCGCAGGCCTCCCTGAAGCTCCCCCAAGCCCAGGTAATGAAGGAAATGGCACTTTCTGGTGGGGCCAGGAATGCTAAGCAAAGGCACTCAGTCATCGTCAGCTGCAGCGCGGGACATGCTGGGGAGAGTTGGTGCTGAGCGAGTAGATTCAATGAAGGGAGGTGAGTCTTACAATCGATGGATTTTTTTTTTTCCCTGCTGATGGTACTGAAAGTAAAGGTGCGCCTTAGAATCGATGGCGCCTTAGACTCAAAGAAATACGGTATGTATATAATATGGGAGCAGTATTCCTATTACCACTAGATTAAAATGGTTTTTTTTTTGTTTGATACTAGAAACCATGTTTTGTTTTTAAAAGGAGCCTGGGAGTCATCAAAATTAACTTGCTGCATAGTAGATGGTTGGTTAGTATAGTTAAGAGACACTTCACTGCCAGCTTGTCTAGGAGAAGTTCTCTCGTTCACTAAATACCATGCTCAACTGATGCTGAATAGGCATTCCGTTCTTTTCTCCACAAGGTGTTATGTTATCAGCGCCTTAAATTTGTGTGCTGGGATTAGTAAACTGTCTTTGGCTAATTTATTGTTTAGCATTTTCTAGCACCTTAAGTGTTCTGCTTGAACATGTTTGAGCATGTTCTAGCTCTTCAGTAATGTTGAGTTGCCTCCTGACTGGTTTTGAATTGGCCTAACTGGGTGTTTTTGTTTTGCCTCATTTAAGTGGTTTTTGTGTGTGGTGTTAAGCTTATCAGGGGTTCTGGTCAGTGGGTAATGTGAAATTTTCATTTTTAAAAATAAATTAAATTTGTAAAGGAAACGAAGTTATGGGTCTTGCAGCCATGTACTTTGTTGAAAGAATAAAGTTTAATAAGAAACTCTAGTCCCCGCTGACGTTTCACCCTGCACTTAGGGTTTCTAAGTGCAGGGTGAAACGTCAGCGTGGACTAGAGTTTCTTATTAAACTTTATTCTTTCAACAAAGTACATGGCTGCAAGACCCATAACTTCGTTTCCTTTACAAAATACAACAAGCCATGAGAATCTTCACACCATGCTTAATTAAATTAAATTTATATATGCACATGAATGGAGGTGGGTTTTTACTGTTGTGTTTGGGTTTTTTTAGGACAGTGGACTATAGCATTTATGGAAAAATGCCATATGCTAACTCCTCCTGCCTCGTTTTATTTCAGTTACTACAGTTGGTTGAAAGCATCTGACATATTGGAAAACTCATTCTGTATTGAGAGAGTGAGTGCAGTGATAAGGGGTAAGGCTTTAATATCCCTAAATTGATTCTTGTACCTCGCAGAGCTACCGTGAATAGAATCAGCAATGCCAAATAAGCATACATATGCAAAGCTGCTTTATTTTAACAGACTACAGAAATCAAGTTATCTTTGTGAAGAATTTAGTGTTTTTCTCTCCTTTTAATTAACTATTCAACTTGGTTTATCATTGCTGTAGTGTGTGGTGGGTGGCATAAACACTCCTCTCCCAAGTAATTCCACCATAACTTATAATTAACACTAAAAAAAATGCAAATATTGTGCCAAAATATTAGTCAGGAGATAATTATTAAAGAGTGAATTCCTGAAGCACAATCATGTGTCATATGACACAATCATGTGTCATAAAGCACAATCCATCTATCATCAGCTGGACACCATTATTTGGAACTAATATCTCCCAACACCAGAACGTTCATCTTGCCTGGGAGTTTGAGTTTGTTGGTCATCATCTCAGAACCCACTGCCTCCCTAGGATTGACTGTTGGAAACATGAAGTAGAGTTGAGTGTCATCTTCATATTAGTGACAACTCCTGCTAGATGACCTCCCATATTGATTCTGTGTGGTTGTTAAAAAGCAGGGGGGGGGGGAGATCGAACCCTGAAGCTCTTCATAATTCAGTGGCATAGAATACAGCAACAGTCTCCCAGCTCCACTTTCTGGAATTGATCTTGGAGATAGAATAGAACCACTGCAAGGCAGTGCCTTCTACCCCCAGTTGCCCCAGGAGGATGGTATTGATGGATACTGAGAGGTCAAGCAGAATCAACAGAGTTATGCTTCCCCTGCCTATCTCCTGGCATAGGTCATCCACTTGGGTGACCAAGGTAGTTTTAATTTCATACCCAGGTTGAAAACGACTAGAAAGGATCTGCATAATCAGTTTTATCCAGAACCACCTGGAGTTTCAAAGCCATTGCTGACTTCAGTGTTTTATTCAAAAATGACAGACACTGCGTGATAGTTGTTCAAATTACCCTTGTCCCATGAGGGCTTTTTTAATGAGGGATCTCATCACCACTTCTTTAAGAGGTGTGGGTTTAACATCAACCCTTAAGGAAGCATTTACAGCCTCTGCCATCCAGTTCCCCAAGGTATGACAGGCAGATTTCAGCAGGCAGAGTCAAGAGCACAGGTGGTAGGCCTCTGCCCTTCAGATAGTTCACATCTTCAAACAATAAAATCTGAAAGGTATCCACATGAACTTGTCTAGGTGGTGCATTAACTCCATCCACTATAAACCACTCATAGTGAGCTATTGAGGGCTATTCCATATTCACCTGGATTAAGTTTCTTACCACTCAGAAAAGCTCCACTGGTTGACATTAAACAGCCAGTGGCAGAGAAATATAATTTTTTTTTACTACCATCATCGCAACAGTAGAATAAACCATTTTAGAGCTTTAAAATGGACTCTAGCCTGTGTTTAGTTAGATTTGCTACAAGTTTCCATCCACTGACACTCAAGCCATCAACCTGATCATTTCATTGTCCTTAGCTCCTTGGAGTTCCAAGAAGCCCCACAGGCTCAAGTCATTTCCTTGTTCCATGGGGAGATAAGGGCTTCAGCTGGACCACCAGGCATCACCGAACGAAACACACCCAGAGCCATCAGGAATCCATCTGGATCCACTAGTCTCCATATATGACCCAGTTCTTCAAACCCAGGTTCATTTGGTCAGAACCCTCTCCCATCATGGTTTTAGTTTTGCTTCTAATTTAAGTAGCCACTTTTGTGTGGAAATCAACTGGACCCAGCTGCTTTTTGTGATGCTTTCTTGGAATCTCTGACTCAACCTTTATGTTTGGGTGGAGATGCTTGGGTGGAGCAGGGACGCTTAGACGATTCTTTGTGTCCTGTTGGAGGGGATAGTGGGTATGCGTACAGTGGGGTAGTAATCTTCGCGTGCCACATTCTTCATTTCAGATCGGTACTCCATGCAGGTCCTCTTCTCCACTAGCTAGGGCTAATCGTTTGTAATAGAAATTATAACAGGTATGCACTTGTGTTATGACTGTTTATATGAACTTCTTGAAATCATTACGGGAAAAAAGTCCAGGTCAGTTACCTATATAGACATATCTATATAGATATCTATATACCGTATTGCCCCGAGTATAAGACGCACCTGATTATAAGACGCACCCTTAAAGTTTGGTGCTATTAAAAAAAATTAATTAAATCACTGGCATTAAATTGCAACAGCCTGATTATAAGACGCACCCCTAGTTTAAAAACTTAAATTAGGAGAAAAAAGTGAGTCTTAGATCAATACGGTATATAGATAACTATATAGATATATAGGCAAAGTTTTTTAAAAGAAAATGTGCTGTGGTTGTATTAGGAGGTCTGGCTTAGTTGGTACAGCGACAGTCTTGTGTGCCTGAAGATCTCAAGGACGGTCAGAAGTATCCGTGTCTGTCAGAGAGATGTCGGCACTCTTGAGCTGCAGAGTCTCTGTGAGGGAGAGAAGCTGCAGCTGCACTTGCCTGTCAGTTGAAGCGTGATAAGGCGGACGCCAGAGAGAGGCTGGACTGTGAAAGAAACCATCTAGAATGAAGGATTCTATGAAAGATTAGAACATGTTATTGTATTGTAAAAAACCCCTTGGGGTTTAGAAAGCCTGCTTGTGTAAACTGCCTTTGAATTGAAGTCAGAGGAGAAATCTGATGATCAAAGAGAAGACGGTGTATGAATACTGGTTATTATGGAGTTAACTAATTTGCAATGTTGGCTTACCTGTTTTGTACATAATGTAGTGGCATATAGCTTTCAACTTTAATAATATTACTTAGCATTTGTATAGTGCATTTTGTGCAACATGCTTCACATGTTTTATCCTGTTGGAATTCTTACAACAACCTTACAAAGTCAGTAAGTACTATTATCCCCATATTCAGCTAGGAGCTGAGACTGAAAGGGACGTGCTTACCTGAGGCCACCAAGTGAGTTCTTGGCAGAGATGAGATTTGAACTGCAGGAGTCTTATTTGCAGCTCAGTCTCATCTCTGTCTCTTAGCTACTGTTCTGCATCAGCCCTCCACCAGTAATTTTACAATTATTTTTGTTCTGCTTTTTCTAATATAGTAAGAATTGAGCTTAATTTGTATTGGCTCACTAATGATTTACCAATGGTCAGGGAATATGAATTATGGAAATTCAAGACTTAAAGCGGCAGGTTGAAAGATAAAACTACAGCCACCAAATCAGGAAAACCAGTTACCGTTCTTTACTGCATATATCCTATAAGCCTAATTACTAGACTAACGGTGCAATCCTATACTTTAGGAGCACTGGCGCGGGGCCTCAAGTGTTGCAAACGTGCCATAAAGCACGTTTGCGACTATTTGAGAGGAGGAGGCACCGAGGCCTGTGCTGATCCCCTGCTAGCTACTGCTGGACCCCGCGCCGTGGAGTGGGTAAGTGCTGCTCTGATTGGTGGAGGACCTTGGGCGGGGAGCGGGCCTGGAAGGGGGAGAGGGATTGGTGGAGAAGGCCGCTGCTGTATACTATCCTCCCTCTCGGACCTGGAAGTCCTACACGCTAAGTCACTGGCGCAAATCTGAGTAGCCCCGTTGAGCAGGCTGGGACTCGATACAGGATAAAAGGACAAATGTCCTCTTGCCCTGAGGAGTCCTCCATCATGCTAAATCCCTGCGCTGGATAGGATACAACGTGGGCTGTGCGGCCCCACTGTGCCAGCGCTGAATAGAATTGGGCTGTGAGATTGGCAATGCATTTTAACACTTTGGTGAAACATGCAAATACACATTAGAAACTGAAGATGACTTCCTGTTTCAACTGTATTACATATGTTTTTGTATTACCCACTCCACAAGGCACCTCGCAAGCAACATCTAGGCCCTATGTTAGTCAAGCTCCAGGGCTGGGCAGATCAGGAGGTAATATGTTACCTTTTATCGACGGAGATGGATGACGTAATGGAAAGATCGGCAGCCTTTGTTAATACAATCATTATAGCACGTAAAGCTGATAGTATTCCCTATGATGTTTAAGCTGTAATTTTGTTGTGTTTGTAGTTTTGTTTTTGTTTTGTCTTTATGCCAATAAAGGTTCCTATATATCTATCTAACTGTATCCTGTACTGATGCAGATGAGGGCCCTTAGCTGTGTCTAAAGCAATTCTAGTATTTAAAACTGTATTTAATAGAAGCGTCTATTTTATATGGATCTGAGGTGCTAAAGCGTATTCAAGATGGAAGATTCTTTTGGTTGTTACTTTGTTGTGAAAGGGTAATGGCAGGATACACATACACCTATAAATATGCAGTTAGGATGACTGGTAATTCGTTGAAATTGTTAAGTAACTGCGAACGTCCTTCATGCTCCAAAGTTCACTTTTAGTACATCTTTGTGTAAAAGAATTCCAGTGTTTCGCATACATATTTTCAAAATGTGAGTAACGTGACTCAGATGTGCTAGCTTTCATTGAGGTCTGCAGGATTAGGAGGTTTCAGTGGGTAGTGTAGCCCTGTTTTAATGGGTATACATTTAAACACATGTAACATGCAGACATGTGGAAAAACTAATTTGTGTGCAGGGATCCTGGGTAGAAGCTAATGGTGCAGCTCAGTGGTTTGGCAGGAAATGAAGGAGGAGGCAAGGGTGAAAGATGCAACATGGCAAACTTTATTGTGAGGATAATTTACAATAATAGGGAAGGGAGTTGAAATAAAGCAATGCAATATATTTTACCATTCACTTACAATTACCCGGTAAGTCCTAACGTAAGCTATTGCTATGAACAAGGGAAAGCAAAAGAGAAGTGGGGAGAAGAAAGGAAGTCTTTGGAAGGAAAAAAGGGTCTGTAATAGTGTGAACTTGTAGGGGAAACTATGTAGGATGTTGGGAAATTATGTGGGTTTCCCAGAGAGACTTGGAGTTAGGAAAGTGGGGGTTTTAGGGTGTAGGGACAGAAGGAAAATGGAGGCAAGTTGAGGAATGAAAGGGAAAAAAGGGAGAAATTTTCATATTCCAGGTTCTCAGATCGGTTTATTAAAACAATTCAAACAGTTAAAAACCATTTAAAAGTTATTTTAAACTTTTAAATGGTTTTTAACTGTTTGAATTGGTTTATTAAAACTGAGAACCTGGAATATGGGAATTTTAAATTCTATCATACTTGTCAATTTTGGAAGCTTGAAAATGTTTGAGAAGGGAGAAAGTTCCTACGGTTCATGCCACAGCAAATGACTGTGGCTAGGGAGCAGTTCTTTGTATTCTAAACCAAGGTCTACAGGCAATGAGTGAGCTCCTCATCATGGGCCACTTCGCCCCCTTGTGGTGGGGGAAGCTTGTCTTTCCCACCACCTACCCTAACCAGTACAACTACTACTACCTCAACCACTGTTGGAAAACTAGGTTACACAAAAAAGGAGGAAAATCTCAAGCACTAAGCGTGTCATTAATTTGATGAGACAATGAAAGGGGGGGATCAGTGGCAAGGCTGTGCCAAAGGTCAAGGTTACCAGTCCATATCTGCTGAATTGAATGTGATGTGCTGCAGGAGTTACGGGGCAAGGGTCCCAAGACCAAGCATATCTCCTGATCAAAGCAGGTACAGAAGTAGAAAGAGGAAACTGGCCCTAAAAACCAGGCAGTAGTCTGAATTCACTGGAAGGAGGGAAGTCGGGCAAGTGACCTGGAGCTGCTTTCCCAGTGAGAAGGGGCACTTGGTAAGATGGCCCGCAAAGATTGGCTGTCCAGCCTGCACTGGCACAGTGGCATCAGTTACACTCTGGGAGAGAAGCGGGAAGAAAGGCTGGAGAAGAAGAGAAAGTGGAGGTTACCATTCCTGGGTACTGGTTGGCATGGTAGTCTTTGGATTTTGACTGGAATGAAGGTGGCTGCACGTAGCACCAGGAAGTCAAATGCATGACAGGCTGACAGCAAGGAAGGATAAAGGTGAAGACAAAAGACATGAAGGTCTAGTGACCCAGGTTTTTAAGTCCCCCCCCCCTGGAATCCTATGGGATCTTTTCTGGGGTGAACTCATCAAGGGACATTTCTTTGTTAGCTTAAGGTCCTTGATGGGTCCTGCCTTTGTCTTTGCACCTGGCTGAGGGTGTGGTTGCTAGCTCAGGAGGTCTTGGCTCATTCACATGCCTCCTTGATTGAGTTTAGTCATGGAGTTGGTGAGGACAGCAGAGGTTGGAAAGCCTTCTTTTGTTTGTGAAGAGGCTGCTAGGAGGTGGCTTTGGTCACAAGGTTGAATTTGCTGAGCCACTGAGGTATGGTTGCATCATTAGAATTTTGAAGCAGACATACTGTAGCTACATCTGAGCCATTCTGTTAGAGGGGGGTGGTTGACTGCTCAGATAAATCAGGAGTGTGGCTTTCCCCTTGGCCTGTGGATTTGAGGCCTCTTGCCATCAGTTTTGGAAATAGTTTTGGAACTTTGCAGTGTTACGATGTACATTTGTGTTCCCTGCATTTGTCACAATAAATAAAATAAAATAAATTATAGGCCATCAGGCAAAACCTGCCACTTGGACGTTCAATATAGACTACCTTAAGTCTTGAGTTGGCATCACCTTCAGATTTTTCTCTGCTGCTGTGAGGACTAGAAACTATTTGTTTTTAATTTTAAACAAATGTGAGAGATTTGGGACTCAAGATACGTTGTGCGTGCACAGCATGCAAAATTCACTCATCTGTTTTAAGTGTTCTGTACATAGATATCCAAACATCAAAATTTGAATATGGCTTCCTTCCTAATATTCCTCTTAGTGTTACTCGTAGGCAGGTCTCCGATAATTTCTACTTGTAAGGAACAGTGTTCTTTTTGTTTTGTGATCCAAATTTGGCGTTCAGTGATGATGGGCAGAGGATTATTTGCTTTCAGAGAGAGAAAGCGTGCATCTACCGCTGTATATACACACACTTCTCAGCATGTGGAGCAATTCTAGTGCAAGAAGACAGGTATTGTAGTTTACACAGTATCTTGGTGATGGTCTTCTCTTTTCTCTCCCCTTTTTTTTCCAAGCATGGAGACCAGAATATTCCATGAAATATTTCAGGGAAACAAAGGGCTGCAGTAAAAATTTTGGTTGCTGATAGTATACCAGAATTGAACAGGCAAAATAGGTGGAGCTTTGCAGTGGGTTGGGACAGAGAAAAAGTGAGCAATGCCTGTACAGTACTTGAATATACTGGAGCTACTGTTTAGAAATTGGCACATACGAAGTTAGTATGCATCATCATTAATCGGTTTGTGTCATGCCTTTGACACCATTTTTGGTCTGCTATGATATATTATGCTTCTTGGCCTGCTATTGTTATCTAAAGGTTGGAGTGGGAAAAGACTTGGTCTGAAAACCTGTGATGATCAGTAGTCGGGTCTATATAAAGATTCCTGAATTCTGTGCTCTGAATAAACCGTATGTGTACGAAGCATATAAAATTTGTTCCTGAATGGATCCTCTGGAGTGACCTTTGACATGTTGTGAGGGGCTGCAACTGAAAGGAAAAATTAGCACATACTCTCTTCCTCCATCCTTGCCCTGTATGCTTGTGGAAGCACTTCATGCACTAGCATGCAACCTTGTGCTCCTGACCGGTGTTTTTTCCTCTTATCCTCATTCTTCTCCATTTTCTCAGCCTGCACCTCCCCCACCCCCACTTGTTGATTATACACACAATTAATTAATGATCCTATTGCCAGAAGCACACTATGCTGAAGAAGTGACACTCTGTAGGGAGACTCTTAAGCCTGGTGTACTTACACATACTAATTGACAGACTGTTGATTGTGCATTTGGCAAAAAGCAGGAGTACAGTAAACCACCTTACCTGTCTCCTGAGATACCTGTATGCGGGTCAAGAAGCAACAGTTCGAACCGGCCATGGAACAACCGATTGGTTCAAAATTGGGAAGGGAGTACGGCAAGGCTGTATATTATCACCCTGCTTATTTAACTTATATGCAGAGTACATTATGAGAAATGCAGGACTGAATGAATCTCAAGCCGGAATCAAGATTGCCGGGAGAAACATCAACAACCTCAGATATGCGGACGATACCACCCTAATGGCAGAAAGTGAAGAAGAACTAAAGAGCCTCTTGATGAGGGTGAAAGAGGAGAGTGCAAAAGTTGGCTTGAAACTCAACATTAGTAAAACCAAGATCATGGCATCTGGTCCCATCAATTCCTGGCAAATAGAAGGGGCAGAAATGGAAGCAGTAACAGATTTTACTTTTTTGGGTTCCAAGATCATTGCAGACGGAGACAGCAGCCATGAAATTAAAAGACGCTTACTCCTTGGAAGGAAAGCTATGGCAAATTTAGATAGCATAATAAAAAGCAGAGATATCACCATGCCAACAAAAGTTCGTATAGTCAGGGCGATGGTGTTCCCAGTAGCAATGTATGGTTGCGAGAGTTGGACCATAAGGAAGGCTGAGCGCCGAAGAATAGATGCTTTTTAAACTGTGGTGCTGGAGAAGACTCCTGAGAGTCCCTTGGACTGATAGTAGATCAAATCAGTCAATCCTAAATGAAATCAAGCCTGACTGTTCCCTGGAAGGACAGGTACTAAGGCTGAAACTCAAATATTTTGGCCACCTAATGCGAAGAGAGGACTCTCTGGAGAAGACTCTGATGCTGGGAAAAATTGAAGGCAAAAGGAGAAGGGGAAGGCAAAGGATGAGATGGTTAGACAGCATCACCAATGCAACGAACATGAAAATGAGCGAACTCAGGAAGATAGTGGAGGATAGGAAGGCCTGGCGGGATATGGTTCATGGGATCACGAAGGGTCGGACACGACTTAACGACTGAACAACAACAAACAGTAAAGGGGTTCTCTGAAGTGAATATGTTGGATAAAGCATAATATGTAACAAGATATTTTCAGTAGGGGCTTATGCATTAAGCAAATAAGGTGGAAGAGAGGAGACAAAAGCCTCAGTTTCTGTGAATAGTTGTGAGCTACAAAAGCTCATTCTATAATCAATATCTGAGGTGTTGCAATGTGTCTTTCTGAGTGTACAGACATGTTTTAAAAAACCCAAGCCTTTCTGCTGTAGATGCACATAGCCACTCTTCTGAACTTTTTTCTCTTATAGTTTACATTTTACTGTTTAAGTGAATCCCTGGTACTGCTAGTGGGAGTTGAGAGGCTTTTGCTACTTACTAGAATATAATTGATAGTGGTTCAAATGTGTGCCCAATCTGTCTGCTGATACAGGGTGCAGTCTTGAAGTGGATGTTGATACCACTATTTCATTTTATTTTAAACAAATCTAAGGAAAAAAGTGCTCTCATATCTGTTACTAGTTCTTTAACCATATTGTTCTTTAACCAAATGTATCCACCATTCCTATCTTGTGTTCGAGGTTTCTATCATACAGACTCTGTGGGCGTCTCCTTAAAAGCTTTGTGGCAAAGAGCACTTGTTTAGTTGAACTTCAGTCAGACATTTGCTTTGTCATTCTGACCCTGTCCGTGTCTCTCTTTTTCTTACTTGCTCCAGTCTGGTGGCTTTATTTTTTGTAAACTCTTTAGAATTTGCCATCAAATTCTTACTGAAAAAGTTCAAGATTGAAGCTAAGTAGCATTCTTATTTTGTCTTTAGCTCAGTAGATGGGAAAACACACTTAAAATACATTAGGGGAACGAGGTGGCAAGTCTGCTTCTCAGCTTTCCTTGCCTCCAGCTTGATTTTAACTGGAACAGACAACTGAAACTGTTCCAAGTGGCAAAGCTGGGTGATGAAATATGACACATGGAGGGGAAGAGAATTGGCAATGGGCCTCAGTGCACAAATAGTCCTTTCCCCATTGAAGCATATTTACAAAATGGAAAATAAAAACACTGCAAGCTGGTGGGGTGGGGGAAGGTCTTAGGGATTTGGGGGGAGGAGATGCTCCCTAGTATGCATTGTGCAACTGTCATCTTGATATGAGCATAGTTTAGTATTTATGCATGTAGACATCTACATTTTTAATAAGATGGAGAAAAGTGGTAGGGGGTTGTACAGAGGGGGGTACTGTAATTGTGTGGTTATCCTGTTTTTCACCTGCAGTCAGTTTTGTTTCTAATCGGAACAGAAAGGAGGCATTTCAGTTCAATGCTAAACTCTAGATACATTAACTGTGCATAACAGTCCACTCTGTGCATTAACTGAATTGTACAGGAGTTTCTTGACACATCGCTATTGTGAGTTACATAAATCTAATTCATTATACAGTAGAAGCAGCAAGCAGCTAGTGACATGAAGCCAAGCATTTGTCTCCATTTAGTGACTGATGTACGTATCCCAAAGCATTTGCCTTAGCTCTAAGTTTTGAATGTATCCCTATTCTTGTTCAGAATATGGTTGCTGCTGCACAAAAGTTTGTATCTTAGATATAATTGCCCAACATCTAAAAATGTGATGCTGTTATCTAGAACTTGGAAATATTTTCCCATCCATATGTAAAAGTACAGGTATCACCCAGTTAATGATGGGGATACGTTACGCAATCTCCATCGTTATCTGGGGTTGTCGTTAAGCAAGTTCAATGGCAATTTGACAAAAAAAGTAAGTAAAAAAAATCTTTAACTTGTCTCTGAAACAGTTCCATTTTCAGGGTTGGAATCGTCTTGCTTCACTTGCTGCAGAGAAAAATCACGCTCCGGAAGCCTCTTCTCTGGGTCGCGCAACTCCCTCCCCCCTCTGCTTAGGGCTCGCCCCAGTGATACATTCTTCAAGAGATAACTGTTCGAAGGCAGATCTCTGTGCATATGTGTGTGTGAGTCAGGCTGCTTCTTGGAGAGCATGAATGGAGCGGTGGCTGTGGGGGGGGATTGCATCTCGTCTCACCTTGCTCGCTGAGTCTCATCTCACTTGCTCAGCCCATCGAGGTACTCTTCCCCCCCCCCCCAGCTGGCAGGATCATTTAGCAGCCGCAGCAGTAACCTGAGACATGAGGCGGTGGGGGGGGGCAGAGCAACTTGATGGGCTGAGCTAGCGAGATGAGACGAGATGCAATCCCCCCCACAGCCGCCACTCCACCTGCCCTCTCCAAGAAGCAGCCTGACTCATACGCACACATGCACAGAGCTTGCTCACTCTCTCTCTCTCCTCCCATTATAGTAGACCGGGGTGCACAACTTGAAAGTAGGTGGGGGCCAAAATGAATAGGCCACACTTCTTCGCGGCCGCACGGGGGGCGTGTCAAGAAACCGTGATGTCACTTCCTCAGGAAGTGACATCACGGGGCGTGTCCATGGGCTGGAAAATATATTTTACCACGTTAAAAACATAAAAAAGCACTTTTCCCACGTTAAAAACATAATAATGCCAGGATCTCTTTAAAAACACACACACAGCAATAAGACACATGCACAAAAGGCATAAAAATGCCAGGAAAAAAAACAGAAAAAAAAAACAGAAATCCCTCTCCCCAGTCCCCCCACCCCAAAAAAGCACTTTTCCCACGTTAAAAACATAGATGAAGTTTAGAGAAAGTATATTTGAATAAACAGTTTCCTAGTTTTGATGGAGCGCAAAATGAAGCAGGGCAAAGGCTAACGGAGTTCTGTCAAGAGAACACGCTGGTCATAGCAAACACTCTTTTCCAACAACACAAGAGGCGACTCTACACATGGACATCACCAGATGGTCAATACCGAAACCAGATAGATTATGTGCTTTGCAGCCAAAGATGGAGAAGCTCTATACAATCAGTAAAAACAAGACCTGGAGCTGACTGTGGCTCAGATCATGAGCTTCTTATTGCAAAATTCAGGCTTAAACTGAAGAATGTAGGGAACACCACTAGACCAGTCAGATATGACCTAAACCATATCCCTTATGAGTATACAGTGGAGGTGAAGAATAGATTTAGGGCATTAGACCTGGTAGACAGAGTGCCTGAAGAACTATGGACGGAAGTTCGTAACATTGTACAGGAGGCAGCAACGAAAACCATCCCAAAGAAAAAGAAATGCAAGAAAGCAAAGTGGCTGTCAGATGAGGCTTTACAAATAGCTGTGGAAAGAAGGAATGCGAAAAGCAAGGGTGAAAGGGAAAGATATAAACAACTGAATGCAGAGTTCCAGAGAATAGCAAGGAGAGATAAGAAGGCCTTCTTAAATGAACAATGCAAGGAAATCGAGGAAAACAACAGAATGGGGAGGACTAGAGATCTCTTCAAGAAAATTGGAGATATCAAGGGAACGTTTTGTGCAAAGATGGGCATGATAAAGGACAAAAAAGGCAAGGACCTAACAGAAGCAGAAGAGATTAAGAAGAGATGGCAAGAATACACAGAAGAACTATACAAGAAAGATCTGAATGTTCCTGATGACCACGCTGGTGTGGTCACTGACCCAGAGCCGGACATCCTAGAGAGTGAAGTCAAGTGGGCCTTAGGTAGCATTACTAACAACAAAGCTAGTGGAGATGATAATATCCCAGCTGAGCTACTTAAAATCCTAAATGATGATGCTGTGAAAGTGCTGCACTCAATATGCCAACAAATTTGGAAAACTCAGCAGTGGCCAAAGGATTGGAAAAGGTCAGTTTACGTTCCAATTCCAAAGAAGGGCAGTGCCAAAGAGTGTTCAAACTACCGTACAATTGCACTCATTTCGCATGCTAGCAAGGTTATGCTAAAAATCCTACAAGCTAGGCTTCAGCAGTACGTGGACCGAGAACTACCGGACGTACAAGCTGGGTTTCGAAGAGGCAGAGGAACTAGAGATCAAATTGCCAACATGCGGTGGATCATGGAGAAAGCACGAGAGTTCCAAAAAAACACCTACTTCTGCTTCATTGACTACGCAAAAGCCTTTGATTGTGTGGATCACAACAAACTGTGGCAAATTCTTAAAGAGATGGGGGTACCAGACCACCTTACCTGTCTCCTGAGAAACCTGTATGCGGGTCAAGAAGCAACAGTTCGAACCGGCCATGGAACAACTGATTGGTTCAAAATTGGGAAGGGAGTACGGCAAGGCTGTATATTGTCACCCTGCTTATTTAACTTATATGCAGAGTACATTATGAGAAATGCAGGGCTGAATGAATCGCAAGCCGGAATCAAGATTGCCGGGAGAAATATCAACAACCTCAGATATGCAGACGATACCACCCTAATGGCAGAAAGTGAAGAAGAACTAAAGAGCCTCTTGATGAGAGTGAAAGAGGAGAGTGCAAAAGTTGGCTTGAAACTCAACATTAATAAAACTAAGATCATGGCATCGGGTCCCATCAATTCCTGGCAAATAGAAGGGGCAGAAATGGAAGCAGTAACAGATTTTACTTTTCTGGGTTCCAAGATCACTGCAGACGGAGACAGCAGCCATGAAATTAAAAGACGCTTACTCCTTGGAAGGAAAGCTATGGCAAACTTAGACAGCATAATAAAAAGCAGAGATATCACCATGCCAACAAAAGTTCGCATAGTCAGGGCGATGGTGTTCCCAGTAGCAATGTATGGTTGCGAGAGTTGGACCATAAGGAAGGCTGAGCGCCGAAGAATAGATGCTTTCGAACTGTGGTGCTGGAGAAGACTCCTGAGAGTCCCTTGGACTGCTAGGAGATCAAATCAGTCAATTCTAAATGAAATCAACCCTGACTGTTCCCTGGAAGGACAGGTACTAAGGCTGAAACTCAAATATTTTGGCCACCTAATGCGAAGAGAGGACTCTCTGGAGAAGACTCTGATGCTGGGAAAGATTGAAGGCAAAAGGAGAAGGGGAAGGCCAAGGATGAGATGGTTAGACAGCATCACCGATGCAACAAACATGAAAATGAGCGAACTCAGGAAGATAGTGGAGGATAGGAAGGCCTGGCGGGATATGGTTCATGGGATCACGAAGGGTCGGACACGACTTAACGACTGAACAACAAAGTTTTGATGACTTGCAAACGGCCTGATCCGTTGCAATTCGGAGGTTCCTTAAGTGCTCGTGAACAAATATTAAAGGGCTAAGCGCGCCCGAGAAACCTGCCTTCCGTTCCTTCCACAGCTGTGGGTAACAGTGAGTCCTCTCCTGGCGTTTGGCACCCGAGTGGGTCAGACGGACAGTAAGTGAAACATTTGTGGGACTGCCCAGTCCGAACGAATCAACAGTTCTCCAAGCCAAGAGCCCCCCCCCACTACTGCGACAACTCCGAAGAGACAGAATATATTAAACAAGTCAATACGCCAGGTGTGTACACACACACACGCCCGCCCGCCCGCCCACTACACCTTGGTTGGGCGAACGCTACTCGTTCGTCAATTTCCCAAGATTGTTTTGATCAGCAGCCGCTCTGCCTCTGCATCAAACTGCCGCCTTCCATAAAACCGGGAGGAGACAAAATACCCTTGTTAGCCCAGAAGTAACTCCATCCCCCCCACCCTTTGCCTCCTCCCTGCAGCCTCTGCCTCCCCCTCCTTCCCTGGCAAAATCCTAGGGACACATAACGATGCCAACAAACGATAGCAAAACCGCCTTACCGAATCTTAACACATGCGTGGTTCCTTGGGAATATCCAATCCACAGTAAGCCAAGCAGGAGCCGAAGGGCGACTCTGAAGACTGGATGAGTTAGAATCGGGGTGGTGTTTCCTACGCACACACGCACCGCTTTCCTCTTTGCCCCCTGGCTGAAGCGTCAGGCTTGCCCCCCCGGTCGGGGGCTTTGGGAAGCGGAGAGTCTCTCCCCTCTGTGTGACCATGCCGTGATCGCGTCTCAGGGCCAAACACTTCTACGGCTCCTCAGCTCTTTACCCGACCGGGGGGCAAGCCTGACGCTTCAGCCACAGTTTTGAAAATATTGGAGAACTGGGTGAATGCTCTTCACAGCGTGGACTCTTCTTCGGCTGTTCTTCTTCGGCTCTTCCCAGCGCGGACAAGAGGGCAACCAAACTGACCAATCCAGCTTCCTCCAATCCAGCTTCCAATCCAGCGAAGAGCAAGCCGACGAGCCAGCTTCCTCACTCCCTTCCTTCGCGCCTCTTTATCCTCAGCCTGGCCAACGCGCGCGCGCGCGGCTCATTCGGCTCTTGGCTGAACGCCAGGAGACTCAGCTGATTGGCGGCGATCAAAGCGCCGCCTGGAGTCTCCTGGCGTTCGGCCAGGAGCCGAATGAGTCGCGTCAGGAGCAGAATGAGCGGCAACTGCCATGAAAGAGCGGGCACGGAGGATTTTCCCGTGGCCCGCGAAGAACTTGGGGATCCCAGAGAGTGCCCGCTCTCTGGGATCCCCGATTTCTTCGCGGGCCACGGGAAATCGTCAGGGGGGCCGCATGTTGTGCACGCCTGTAGTAGACGATTCCTGTTCTAGCATTTACCAGACAACTTGGCTTCATGAGGTGGTTTCTAGTAGAAGGTTTATATTAAGATGCATGGGTTGTTGCCTCCTTTTTCATTGAAATCTATGCTTTAAGTTATTGACATTATTGGAAATTGAATTTAGGTTGTGGGGATACTGGTCATCTGGTGGAAATACATAAAATATCCAGGAGTATGTATATGTTTTCTTCGTATAATGCTTTTGTGATGTTCTGGTGATGCCACTGTGGCTCACTGTGCAGGGGCTGTGGAAAATCAAGGCACACATTTTGTGCATCTGACCTTCACATGCACCCTTTGGTTCTTTTTGGGGTGATTGTGACAGGCACAGTACCATGATGCAGGCAGCCCCAGAAAAGAGTACTTTGCTGTCATCAGGAAGCGAAAAGCAAAAAAGGGGGCACCCTCCCATCTATAGCAAGCCCAATTATTGGGATTCCCCTAGCACAGAAGCCAAATACTAAAGAAGCTGCCAGGGAGTCGACCCAGCGTCCCAGCTGTGCACACGAACAAGCCTTTTAAGTGTTAACAGTGAGCAGTTGTAGCTGTGATGCTCTTGTGGTTCCGGACCTAGGAGCCTGAGATGCTGATCCATCTGGTCATTCTTTCTCTGCCACCAGTCTCTAGCTTACCAGAATTCTGTTCTCTGCTAGGCCCTGAGGGAATAGGGATGCTTCCCTTACAGATTTTCAGTCACCAAGTCCAGCTCACCTTTTGATAATCTGGTGCTCCACAGGAATGAAAGCCGACTCAACGCAGCTCCTCAAACAAAACTGAGTTTATTTACAAGGACAATTTTGGTGGCAGTTTTTCTATCAAGTAGTTAAACAATGTGATCCCAGCAATGGTACAGTTCTTCTTTGCTGACTGCAACTCCATACGGAATGGCTAGGAGTGCTGGAACCTATATACTCTTTGGAACTGCTTCACTCCTTCTGCTTTCAGTTAGCACTTTGTGAGGGGAAATTCAAAACCAAACTACCCTTCCTGCTTTTTCTTCTTCAAAGTTAAGGGTTTTGGAGGGAACCTCATAGCTGGATTTCTGACCGTTTTTAACCTATGAGGGCGGTAACTCTTTGCTTTGGTCTGATCGAAACTGGACAGTGAGTTTTCAAAAATGGAAATAGTTTATTAAAAGGGAAAAATAGGCAAGGTTCAAAAGCAGAACCTTTAAATTTGAGGCAAATTAAATAAAATTCTAATGATTTTACATAGATTTTTCCCTAGTCCTTATGTACTTAATCTATGTAGTTAGTTGCAGTTCCCTTGTTCACCTGGGTCCAGAGGGACCTGACAGCAATATACAGTTAACTCTGCAAGTGCTGGAACAAAATGCATGCCATCTCAATCCAGCTCTTCTCCTTTATGGGGGTTTAGGATCAAGATTCTCTTCGTCTATTGATTTCTCCAGTGGCAGGAAACCATAGTCTAGCCCTGGGACCTCCTCTCAGTCATGCTAGTGGATGAACTTGACCAATGGACAGGTCAAGCAGAGTGCTGGTGTTTTCCTCCTGGCCTGTTCTGTCTGGGCTAGGTGTGAGGCACACTGGTGCTGCCAATACACACCTGTGTTTAAGCCTTTCTCATAATGTGCAGAAGTCATAATGGTGAACTGTACTAGTTGACTAAGGCAAGCTAGTGTCATGTTTCATATAAACGGGATTCCCAGTTGAAGGGGGAAGGGGTCCTGTTCACCACAATCTTGCATTTTAGAGAACTGTATTACATGAAAGAATCAGGGTCCATAATCGCAGTCCAGCAAATGTTGCCATGTTGTCTTTTGTCACCTCCTTCTCCCCAGGGGGAAGCTCCTCCTCCAGGGGCTTCACAAAGTCGACACAGTAGCCAAGACAAGGGGCAACACTTTTTTGCAAACTTTATTTGGTTCTCTCAAATGACTTGACAAATACCAAAATGGGGTGTGTGTTGTTCTCCGCCCCGGGGTTATCCTCACCCTTGGTTTTCCAGAGGGTCCCTTGACCCAAATGGTTGCCTGGAGGCATGCCTTCTGTAATGCATCCTGAGGTAGGGCCTATGGCAGAGGTTCCCAAACTGGGGCGTTGCAACGCCCCAGTTGGGAAGAATTGATTGCTACCTCCTTGGGGTATGTGTGTGGCAATGTTCTGTGACGTGCAAAAGCACTCCAGGGCTCACGCTGAAAACGGGGAAAAGGGGGCTTTTTTTTAACTCACCAGGGGTTGTGCTTGCCCTCTGGAGGGTGCAGGGGGGCTGTGGACCCCTCTGCGGGCCTTTCTGCACCCCAGATTAGCTTCTAAAAGTGATTTAAAGCTACTTCCAGTTTACTTCCTGGGTTCAGCAAAAACTGGAAGTAGCTTTGAATCGCATTTGGAAGCTAATCTGGGGTGCGGGGAGGCCCGCAGAGGGGTCCGTGGCCCCCCTGCACCTTCTGGAGGGTGAGCACAACCCCTGGTGTGTCAAAAAAGCCCCCCTTTCCCCAGTTCCAGCGCAATCCCTGGAGTTCTGTAGCTGCTGGGGGAGGGATTGCAGCAACTTGCAGCATGGAGAGCTCTGCCTGGGAGTTTGGGAACCTCTGGCCTATGGGAATGTCTCAAGCCCTATGCTGCCTGTTGTGACAGCAGGACCTCCCTGGAATTGGGGCCAGCCCTCTGGGGCTCTGCCCTGTCTCTCCCTGGGGGAGGCAGCAGTCCTTGAGGGAGATTTCACTGCCCCTTGGCATCCTGAGCCCTTCTACTTGCCCCCCCTCCTGCGAATGTAGCAGTAGCTCACCTCCTTACCCCTTCAGAGGCGGCCTGTCCCTCCCAGCTGGCTCAAGTCTCCAATCTCTCCCTCTCCTACTTTCTTGTGCCTTCCTTCTCCCTACCTTGCCCTGCTCCTGATGCTGGCTCAGCTTCTTCCTCTGGTCCTTCCTGTCTCTCCCACTCTCCTCCTCCTGTGTTTTTCTTCTCCCCCTCCTTTTCTGGCCACTCCAGAACTCCTTTTAACGGCTGAGCAAAGCCCCACCCTCTTCTGTCCAGGTGCTGCCTGTCTACCCCCCAGGAGTAAGTGGTGACTGGTATTGTCACCGGCCACCACCCCTTATTCCTCCCATGAGCAGGAACGTCCACCCTCTCACTGGTTGTCTGGATCATCTACCCGTCTTCCTCTCATTGGGTAGAGCCATGTGGGCCGCCACCCAGATGGTCAGTGGTGTAATGTGAGCTGCTTCCCTGCCAGACAGCTGGGTGTTGCAGTGACTCACAGTATTATGCTAATGTTATTCGTTCTTTAAAAAAAACCACCAAATAGAAAATACATGTGACTTCACCTGATCCTCCATGAGTGTTGCACCTGTTTGGAGGAATCCCCATAAGGTAAAACAGCTCAGTCTCCCTCCCAGATGTGCGTGAATAGGTACTCAGCATACCAGACTGCACCAGGGAATGGCAAGTCTGTGTGCCTCCCATATTGTTTAGTCACTCCCAGCTGCTTGGTCAAGGAATGCGAGCTCTAGGCTTATGTTTCTTGACTGAACGGAGAAAGTAGTCTGGGGATTTGTGGAAGCACACGTAGGCCTCCCATTCCCTGTAACCGCCTGGTATATTGTTTCATGCATGCTGATGTGCTTACATGGTATGTGAGGGGAAAGCAGAACTCTGACTGGTATGCCCTCTTGAAATCTCTTCACATGTAAGTTGCTGAATTGAGTGAACTGAACTGAGTCTATGGTTTGTAATAGCTTCTAAGCACAGAAAGGAAAACTAACTTTCTTATTTGCCTAATTCTGCCTAGTCCATTTCTAACATAGCTGCTCTTTTTTAATCTTTTGTTAATTCACCATATTTATTTATTCCTCCTTTAATGGATAGAAGGGTGGTAATTGAGGTGACTTGTACAATAAAAACAGAATTGAGGTGGCTTGTACAATAAAACAAATAAACTGACAGCATATAATTCTAACTGTAAACGAGAGTGGCAACCAAATCAAGGCACAACATAAACTACGGAAAAACAGCATAGTTATTAACAAAAACCCAAATGAAACGGACAGGTTTTAACTAACCTTTTAAATGAGCAGGGGTAAGCCAGTCAAGCTTCACAGGACAATTGAAAAGGTCTTGTTGCACATTCCCACCAACAGCATTTCCATAGTCAATGGGACATGGAACAGGGCCTCGGATGATTAACGTCATGTATAAGATGGGTCTTCAGGTATACAGGCCCCAAGCCATGTAGGGCTTTCTAGGTAATAACCAGCACTTTGAATTGAGTTTGGAAACAAACTATAGTGAACCTTCGATAGCAGCCTTCAGAAACAACAGCTGTTTTCTGCTCCATTAAAAACTAGTGCTATACATTTTGCACATGCACGCCTCTGTTGACTTCAGTGCTTCTGGATTTAATGGACTTTGGGCATTAACGGACACCTCTTTCCCCCATTAGTCTGTTAAATCATGGGTTCACTGTAGTAATAGGTGCAGAATATTAAGTATTGTCATGATATGCTCTGACCAGGACGCCCTAGAAAGGACTGGTACTCTGATCACAGCATTCTGTACTACCTGAAGCGTCCAGACTTTCAATTTATTCTACAAGTCATGGCACTGTATTAAGTCCATTGTCTTTCTACCATTTTTAGCAAGGTAATTGGTTCATATGATGATGAACTTCCTATCAGAGTCTAAACATAAAAAACAAAACTGTTTCCATCTTCAATTTGTATTTTATAAATTAGATCTAGAATTTTAACCAGGTTACTCACTCACTGATTCTCTTTATGTATTTGTGCTGTAAAATTATTTTACCGACATAAATCACAAACCTGTTTACTCAGAACTAAGTCTCATTGTTTTCAGTTAGGCTTTTTCTGTAGTAAATACGTTTAAAACTGCAACCTTACCTTGCAATCCTGTGCATGTTTACTTGGAAGTAAGTCCTATTATATTCAGTGAGACTTACTCCCAGGAACATGTGCATAGGATCGCAGCGAAAGTCTCTTACAAATTTGAAGAATCAATGTGCTCTGATTTCAGTGGACCACATAGGTATGTCCTTAGAGGATTATCTCACTACAACTCTGTGATTAAGGGAACCCTTTTTTCCTCTTTCCAGGAACTTACAGGCAGCCATTGGAGCCTACTATGATTTTGAGAGTCCAAACATTAATGTGCCCTCCATGTCCTTTGTTGAAGATGTGACCATAGGAGAAGGAGAGTCCATCCCTCCTGATACCCAGTTTACGAAAACATGGAGGATACAAAACACAGGTGAATGGTGTAAATATCTCTCATTGGCTTATGTCTTTGTATTGTTTTTTGATTATTAGCAGTAACACTGCTTTCTGTCAGATTATTCAGGAGAAAATTTTTCAAAGCTACTTACATGGAAGTAATTAATGCTAGGTGCCTAGCAATTAATGCTAGGTCTCATCTTTCCATCAGTGTCTTCTGATGGCTGAAGATGTCTTCCTTTAATTTGGATGGATGGTAACGAAGTGCTCCATAAACATGCATGTCCTGGTGAGTGTGCCTCTCCCCCCCCCCCCCCGGTAAGCATGACTGTTCTCCAAATTTGGTGATCGGGAGGACAGGAGATAATTCCTGCACTCTTGTTGCACTTCAGATGTTCTCAGAGCACCTTTGTAGTATGCTGTATATGAGTCACTCTGACCTTGGAGCTAGAATGGGGCAGGGAGATCATATGTGACCTCATGCTGTACTTTGAAGGTGCTCAGAGCAATAAATAAATGGACCTCAGCTTCCTTCCTGCGTTCTTTTAATTTGTTTTGCTATAAACATATTTGCATATTTCTAGTCCTCAGTGACCATATAAAACAATGGAGAAAAAAGAAATATACCCATGGAAAGAAGAAAAAATTATGTGTTTAACATAATGTGTAACATTACCAGCCAATTTCTTACAAGTGTATAGCATCATTGATATGTGGTTACTGAAACCAAGAACACGAACTTAATATTAATACATACCTCCACAAGTGAAAGCCATATAAGATAAAATTGAGAGGAACTTCGCTCTGCACTGATATATCTTGGTTTCCATTTTGATTCAGACAATAGACAGTAACTCTTATGTAACATAGCCTGAGCAATGCTCTGTTCCAGTACTCTAAAAATGGTAGGTGTCTGTGATGAATAATTCAACTGTGGGATACTTCCCTTTCCAAAAAGATTTAAGCACAGCTATTTCATGCATTAGCATTACGTTCCATAAGTGCCTTTGCCATGTTTGTTACCTGGTGTAGTGTGTGCCTCTAGGCCTTGGTCACCAATATTCTAGCAACAGTAAGCATACACATAACTAATCCTTTATATTGTGGTCTATTTTGGTAATCATAACGTGTTTTCTGGAGTCGGCAAGATCTCATATCCTACTATTTCTTTTACAATATCACTTATACTGTATTTCTTCAATTCTAAGACGCATGTTTTTTCCCAATTAAGCATGTCAAAAAATGGGGTGCGTCTTAGAATCGAAGGTCTCCAAAAAGCACCCCAAAATGCTATCTTCTTACTTACTGGGGCTTGCGGGAGCTTCAGGGAGGCCTGCGCAACCCTCTGCAGGTCTCCCTGATCTTCAGTTCGGCAAAAAACGGTGATTTTCAGCCATTTCCGGTTTTCGCGAAAACCAGAAATGCCCAAAAATCACTGTTTTTTTGCCAAACTGAAGATTAGGGAGGCCTGCAGAGGGTTGCACAGGCCTCCCTGAAGCTCCGCCAAGCCCAGGTAACGAAGGAAATGACACTTTGATGGGGCCAGAAATGCTATGCAAAGGCAGTGCACTCAGTCATCCTCAGCTGCAGGAGACATGCTGGGGAGAGTTGGTGCTGAGCAGGTAGATTTAATGAAGGGAGGCGAGTCTTACAATTGATGGATTTTTTTTCCCCCTGCTGGTGGTACTGAAAGTAAAGGTGCGCCTTAGAATCGATGGCGCCTTAGACTCGAAGAAATACGGTATTTTCCAATATTGTTTTATTACTTCATACTTTCACCATAAATGGGCAAAGGTATTGCTTTGTACTGACATCTTCAACACAGATCTGTGTCATTACCAGATAGTTTCTTACAAGTGTATAGCATCATTGATAGCAAGTCTTAATTTTTTTGTAGCGTTTCCATACATATATTTGATTACTCTTTATATGTAATACATTATTAAACTCTCCCACTTTTCCTTCAGACTCCAACCAACAACATCTTGATTGATCAATATCCCATAAAACTTAGCTAAATTCTTTTTCTATGATGCATTATTCAGTAGTTGCTCAAAAGGAGTTAATGACCTATCTACTGTATATCATATGGACTTTTTACCATATTAATTGAAGTACAGATTTGAAGGTATTGAGGGAGGAGTGGAATAGAAAATTACACAGGGTACCTTTGTAAATGATAGAACTGTATTGTCTTTCATAACATACTTAAAACTATATAAAACATCCTTAAACTATAGATTAAGGAGTTTTAACATCCTTAAAATTATAAATTATTTCTATACCATAAATGAAAATGCTATTCTATATTTATTCAAAGCAAAGATAATTGAGGCTAAGAGAGAGACCTGGAGCCAACTGGTTCCTGTTTCTTAACTAAATTTTTGTTAACCCCAACCTTACTTTGTTTATTTTTAACAGATCCTGTTTAAATATACTACTAGACCAAACCCATACAGAAAATTGTACTGTAACTCTCTCTCTTGCTGTTCTGCCTTCCACAGTGGATCCTCCTCCAGCAGTGGATCCTCCTCCAAATTCCTGCACCATAGTAAAAGCACATTTGCAGCACAATTCTCACTAACTTAGCGCTGGCGAAGTGTGTGCTCTGCCGGCGCTGGGTGTTGTACACGTGCTGTAAAGCACGTTTACAGCACCCGGAGAGTAAGCGGCGCCAGCACAGAGGCTGGCACTGCTCACTCCCCCAGTAGACACCACTGGCGTTGGCTAACGCAGGTAGGGTCTGTGCCGTTCGGTGCAGGGGCGGAGAAGGGCGGGCAAGCGCAGCGAGGGATGGGGGTAAGCTATTCTCTCATGCTTGTTAAACGTTACAAATCGATGGTAAGGCCACATCTGGAGTATTGTGTCCAGTTCTGGTCACCACACCTCAAAAAGGATATAGTTGAATTGGAAAAGGTGCAGAAAAGAGTGACCAGAATGATTCGTGGGCTGAAGCACCTCCCTTATGAGGAACGGCTACAGCGTCTGGGGCTTTTCAGTCTAGAAAAAAGGCGCCTGAGGGGGGACATGATTGAGACGTATAAAATTATGCATGGGATGGAGAGAGTGGATAGAGGGGAATTCTTCTCCCTCTCGCACAACACCAGAAGCAGGGGACATGTACTAAAATTGAGTGGAGAGAGAGTTAAAACGGACAAAAGAAAATATTTCTTTACCCAGCGTGTAATTCATCTGTGGAACTTCTTGCCACAGGATATGGTGATGGCATCTGGCCTAGATGCCTTTAAAAGGGGTTTGGACAGATTCATGGAGGAAAAGTCCATCACAGGTTACAAGCCATAAGCAATCTCTTGGCTTTGGAAGTAGGTTTTCTCTATGCCAGGTGCAGGGGAGTGACAGCAGGAAACAGGTTATCTTGTTGGCTGTGTGCTCCCTGAGGCATCTGGTGGGGCCACTGTGTGATACAGGAAGCTGGACTAGATGGGTCTTTGGCCTGATCCAACAGGGCTCTTCTTATGTTCTTTATGTTGAGGGCCATTGACCGGGCTGGGAGGGGACAGGGATATTAGTGGCGCACTCCACTGATATCCTATGCCCCTTCCCAGCCCAGGTCTGTCTTACACGGCCTCCCTGGATGCACGCCAGCTTCAGAGCTGGCGTGCATCCGAGGAGGCCCACTGCTGCCCACGCAGCTGATACTGGGGGAAGGGGACGAATGTCCCCTTTCCCCGAGTACAACCCAGGCTGCGCCGGTGCAGACCGCAGTTGGCCTAGGATACAGCGGCTGGCCCATGTATCTTTACGCTGGATTGGTCTGTTAATGTAGCTGCATGGTTGAACTTGGTTATGCATGGGATTACTAACCTACTTTTCAATATACAGTATATTGTTTAAATAAGTTTTTTGAAGTTTCACCTGTGGGATTTTGTAATTCTGATTGAATTTTACTTAAAATTGGTTGAGGGTATCCATAAGGGTAGTGCCAGAAATGTAGGCAACACCTTCATTTTTAACACTGCTGTTTTCTTAACCAAGGTAGTTATCCCATTGCCTTAAATCATTCTCCATCTTTATCGTGATAGAATTCAAGTTTTCCTTAGCTATATAATTTGCTTTGTTTAATAACACAGTACCCTAACCTTATTAGTACCCTTTCCTGCCTTCTTGATTTCCACAAGCTTCGTTTCTTTTATCTTTCTCCCCTACTCAAGATCATCCTGTTTGGTAGGGGCTAGGAGAGTGTGAGGCAGTCAGTTTCTAACTGTCTGGACACTCTCTGAACCCCATACTTCGTTATTAACTGTAGCTATTCTCTCATGCTTGTTAAATGTTCTTCCCTATGGTTGTAGAAGATAAAATGATGGGATTAAAAGCCATGATAACAATAATTCTTTAAGTTAAAAACAAAATGAAACTTCGTTTAAAAACATTAAAAACAGTGTTTAAAATCTTTGCAACGTTTCAATCGTCCTTTGACGATCTTCTTCAGGCAACAAGCACAGCAGGCTGTAAGATGGTAAACGTCTGCCTCTTGCTTGTTGCCTGAAGATCGTCAAAGGACAATTGAAACGTTGCAAAGATTTTAAATATTATTTTTAATGTTTTTAAACGAAGTTTTATTTTGTTTTTAACTTAAAGAATTGTTGTTATCATGGCTTTTAATCCTGTCATTTTATCTTCTATAATTATCGCTGGCCATGAAAATCTCAACTCGTACTTGAAGTTCTTCCCTATGTTTGTCTGGTGAGATGCAACCTTTACTCTGATAATCTAAGTACAGTAGTCAGATTGCCTATGAATTATAATTTTCCCAAATCTTTAATTTTGATGTGTTGCAAACTAAAAATTTAAATATGATGTGTGTTTGCATGTGTATTTTTTGTGACCTATTTTGGAAATGAAATGTCAGACCTGAAAGGTAATCAAGTTTATGTACAAATTTGTGTTAAATTTTCAGGAGTACCTTTACTATAAATCTCCTTAGTTGTAATAGTGTTAACTTGTGTAAATATTTCATGGGCAGCACAATCCTGTGTATCGCAGCACTGATGCTGGGTGTCGTAAACGCGCTGTAAAGCATGTTAACGGCACCCGGAGAGTAAGGGCCGCCGGTGCAGAGGCCAGTGCCCCTCTCTCCCCCGGTGGACCATCCCCGCCAGGCAAGGTAAGTCCTGCACCGGCAGGGGTATGTGAGGGCGGACTGGGCAGTGAGGGAGGGCGGCCATTGGCTGCCCCGGGCCAGGAGAGGGCCAGGGATATTGGCGACGAGATCTGCCAAAATCCAAAGCGCTCTCCAGGCCTGGTGTGGCCTTACACAGAGGCCTTGGATGTGCGCCAGCTCCAGAGCTGACGTAGATCCGAGTGAACCCATTGGGCCTGGGCCGCCTTGCATCCGGGGAAGGGGACAATCTTCCCCTTCCCTTGAGGTGCACCCGGGCTGCCCCGGGGCAGCCCGGGACCTGGATAGGTTACAACGTTCCGCCCTTTAGGCCAGCCGCCATATCGTACACAGGATTACGCTGTAAATCTTATACCAAGGAAATGACTTAACAAATTTTGACTGCTATTCTAGAACTCAGATGCACTCAGTCTTCAGCTGAAATAGAAAGAGTTTGACAAATGCATAGGAAATGTTGAGCTGATTTATATTTAAACAAATTGTCTTTCAGAATGAGGAGGGTAAAATAAAAATTGGATATTCTTGATCTTGTTTCTCTGGTTCCTTTTGAAAATACCTTATGTGGGGTGCTGAAAGTGGAGGCAATGGGGGGCTCTTGAAGCAGTTAATTTGAAATAGCCAGTGTTGCAGTGTTCATATTTTTAAAACCCTAAGATAAGACTATGATGAAACTTTGAGAAGGGATGAAATGAGGCGAGATGAAAACGCTTTAGCACTAATCTACTGGGATGTAATTATGAGAGGGCAATGAGATCTGATGCAAGGGAAATAACTTTGCTAACAGGTATTGCAAAGACGCTTACTCCTTGGAAGGAAAGCTATGGCAAACTTAGACAGCGTAATAAAAAGCAGAGATATCACCATGCCAACAAAAGTTCGCATAGTCAGGGCGATGGTGTTCCCAGTAGCAATGTATGGTTGCGAGAGTTGGACCATAAGGAAGGCTGAGCGCCGAAGAATAGATGCTTTTGAACTGTGGTGCTGGAGAAGACTCCTGAGAGTCCCTTGGACTGCTAGGAGATCAAATCAGTCAATCCTAAATGAAATCAACCCTGACTGTTCCCTGGAAGGACAGATACTAAGGCTGAAACTCAAATATTTTGGCCACCTAATGCGAAGAGAGGACTCTCTGGAGAAGACTCTGATGCTGGGAAAAATTGAAGGCAAAAGGAGAAGGGGAAGGCCAAGGATGAGATGGTTAGACAGCATCACCGATGCAACGAACATGAAAATGAGCGAACTCAGGAAGATAGTGGAGGACAGGAAGGCCTGGCGGGATATGGTTCATGGGATCACGAAGGGTCGGACACGACTTAATGACTGAACAACAACAATTGCAATGACAGGATATCATTTGGATAGTCGTATCAGTGCTATGATTCATGACTGCTCTACAGAATAACAACAACAAAAAACTCTCTACTGTGGTTTTCCTTTGGATTCAGTATTGTAGATTTTAATAAAACAACAACAGTGAAGCTTTTCAGGCATTTCTATACACTTGCACTCATGGGGGCTCCTGAATTTGAATGCAGATGGATGAGCAAAGTAACTAATGCCTCTTGTTTCTATTTAGCTTATCTGAACTATTTCCACCCCCATTCAGATACTCATGAAGTATTAGCCTGACCAGCCATAGAAAAAGGGGTATTGAAATGGTTTTGCCTTCCAGTCTTATGCTTGGGAATATGAATAGGAGAAATTAAATGAGCAAATCCAACTTAAATCTCTTCTCATCTGTTCCTGGACATTGTGTTGGGAGGTAGGGCGGGAGGGATAAACTTCTGTTTTTTGTGTGGACTGGACATTACTTTTTTGATATTTTTGAAATCTCTGTTGCTTACTCGAAATGTCTGCCCACATGTTAATCACAACCCAGTTTAGCTTCATTCCCAGATCTCTGCAAATGATGTCATAGTTTTACCTGTTACTCATGGTAAGGGTTAATTTCACAAGGATTGAAGTGATTTCAAGATGAGACCTTCCTGCCAGATAAATGCTGAAGTGAATCAACAGATTTTAATGGCAGTGTTGGGGAAAGGGGCTCCCGGGAGAAGGCAGGCTGACCAAGGGAATTAGTGCCTAGTGGTTTATTTATTTATTTATTATTTATTTAAAGAATTTATAGCCCGCCTTTCTCCCGAGGGCACTCAAGGCAGCTTAAAACATATCAAAATACATATAAACACATTAAAATAATTAACACATTAAAATAATTAATTAAAACAATTTAAGTTAAAATAAACAACCCCAGTGGGTCACCTGCATGTACATGTATTAAAAACCATTTGTTAAAAAGTCAGCCCACCATGTCAGACATTAAAAGCAGTCCTAAATAAAAACGTCTTAAGGCCCTGCCGAAAGGCCTCTAAAGAGGGAGTCATTCTTAATTCCAGGGGGAGGGAATTCCACAATTGAGGCGCCATAGCCGAGAAGGCCCTATTCCGCGCCGCCATCCCCCTCATCTCTGTTAATGGCGGCACAGTCAACAGGGGCCCCCCTGATGACCTCAGAGTACGGGTTGGATTATAAGGAAGGAGGCGGTCCCTCAAATACCTGGACCGAAGCCGTTAAGGAAGGGGTGGGGAACCTATTTGGGGTGGGGGGCCATTTTCCCATGGTGAAAATTGGCTGCGGGCCGGCCATTAGGCCGGCTGAAATTTAGGCCCCCCACCGCAAATTTGACCCCCCCCCCGGCGAATTTACCGCTCCCTCCCACCCACCCACCGCTCACCCACCCACTGCTCACTCAGCTCCCTCCCTCCCTCCCACCACTCGCTCTCAGCTCCCACCCACCCACCGCTCGCTCTCAGCTCCCACCCACCCACCGCTCTCCGAGCCCCCTCCCTCCACTCTCCAACTTACCAGGCTCCGGGCCGCTGCCTTCCCGCGCTGCCTCCTTTTCAAAACGGCCTTTCTGTACATGCGCAGATCGCCGCTGGGCTTAGCGGCGATCTGCGCAGGTATAGAAAGGCCGCTTTCAGAAGGCCGCTTTCCTCACCCGGCTCACCTCGCCCGGCTCTTTTCAAACCCTCCCGGCTGTTAGAGACATGCGCAGAAACAGCCGGGTTGAGAAGGAGTCGCGCGACTCCTTCTCAACCCGGCTGTTTCTGCGCATGTCTCTAACAGCCGGGAGGGTTTGAAAAGAGCCGGGTGAGGTGAACGCGGCCTCCGGAGCCTCCAGTCCGAGCCCACGCGGGCCGGACCGAATGGAATCGGGTCCAGGCTCGCGGGGGCCAGACCGGATGGGGCCGCCGGTTCCCCACCCTTGCCCTAAGATATAGCTATAGACAGATAAATTGCTACCCTACCCTTTTTTTAGGACAGGAGATGCATGTGCATGTTGTTGAAGCTTCATATAGTCATCTATCCCAGCATTTCTCAAAGTTCTCCCCACGAGGTAGAGAGGACTTTGAGTGCTTGAAGGGGTGTGGCCAGCGGCGGTGGCTATCCCAGGGATTGCTGCCGGTGCCGGGAAAAAGTGCCCCAAAATGGCAATTTTCGACTCACCGTGGCTTCGGGGTGCAGGGAGGCTTGTACGACCCTCTGCAGGCCTTCCCAATGTTTAGATTGCTGAAAAACAGTGATTTTTGACCACCTCTGGTTTTTTTGCGAAAACCAGAGGTGGTAAAAAAATCACTGTTTTTCAGCAATCTAAACACTGGGAAGGTCTGTGGAGGGTCGCGCAGGCCTCCCCGAAGCTGTGGTGAGTTGAAAAACGCCATTTGGGGATGCTTTTTCCCAGTGCCTGTATGCTTCCGCACACCTTAAGGGGGCAGGGGAAGCATCTGGTTTTTCTGGTGGGTCACAACCGACCAGTTTGAGAACCACTGATCTATCCCATAATTACTGACAGTTAGTGGTTATAGTTACTTGAAATATCTTCTAACACATTGTTTCTCAAATTGTTTCCCACTTGGTGGGTCGCAAACTGATTTTTGGTGCGTCCCACAGAACTTGTGTAAATATAAGGAGATAAATGTTTGAGCGTCTTTTTTTTTTCTGGTGTTTATTTTTTCTAGGTCCCTCAATGACAGGTAGTGGGGGCAGGTGAAGGCTGGGTCACATAACTAAGCCCCTCAAGCCTTGAGGCTGTTCATTAGGGCTGCCTCATTATGAGAAATGGATTGAGTTTTTTGCAAATAAACAAACAAAATATTACTTCTAAATAAGTATATTTTTCTAGATCACTTTTTTTTTTTAAAGTCTTGTAAAGCTAGGTGGGTCCTGATAGAGTGTCATTTTAAAAAGTGGGTCCCAGTGCTAAAATGTTTGGGAACCACGGTTCTAGCACATCAGCTACCACAAGAAATTGCTAGGAGATATCCACTGTATGGGTGAAATTAATATATTGGCATGGTCTTTCTGTAACCCAGTTTCTCTATTGTTTTGATCTATCCTGTCTTAATTGGTACCATCAGCAGGATGAAGGCTGTTGGTCTTTGAATAACTTGCTGATACTGTTCTATCTATCATGAGGATCCTTTTGTAGCTGACAAAGCCATTCTTGAGCTAATCTTGAGCATTTGTTTCCATTATAATGGGTAGTGTATGTTGGACTGGATGTCACACTGCAGGTTTAGCTTGTAGCTTCTTTTCTATTGTTACATCTTTTCATGGGAACTTTTGTGGGATTGTCTCTGAAATATGATTCTTAACCTATGTACGCATTCATGGCAGTTTTTATATATTTGGGTTGGAGAAGAAAAGCAGTCAAGACAAACCCAAACAATATGGAATCCTCTTAAACAAAATTCAGAATTAACATAACAGATTCTCAGCTACAGATCTCTCTTTCATGCGATAGACAATACAGACAACTCTCAAAACCCTGGGTTTGAGAATCAGGAATGTACCATGGGATCACATGTACTATCCTTCATTTTTTGTATGCGAATTTCTGATTATGAATCCTTCCTCATTTCCTGGTTGTTTTAACCATAGTTTTCCATTACATCTAAACTGGGGAAACTGTTTATGCTAACCAGAGTTGTCCCAACACCATGGTTTTATAAACCTACTTCAAGCTATGGTTTTTGACATGGTTTGGGGATCAGCACAAACCATAGCAAGCCCGCAGTATGTTTCCAATCCCAAACCATGGTTTTAGAAAATCAAAATGTGACATCTGAACTAAACCCTAGTGGTAACTTTGCAGCAGATGTTCTCCAGTGTTCCGTCACTTTTTTTAAAGCTTTACTTGCAGACTTAGCAACAGTAAAAATAAAGCGTTTTCCATCATGGTTTATGCTTATATTTGAATGAGATCTGAGTGAAGCATTCCAGCCCCACACCGTCTTATACACTCTTAAATTATGGCTCTGAGCGGCTGATGCAAGTTCCTTAGAGAAACTTGACGTTCATCTTCTTGTGCTTCTCAAAGTAAGGGTAAATTCAGACATGTAGATCCAAACAGCTTTTTTCAGATGCAAGAGAGCCCAGCTGCTGCATCTGCCACATACTAACATTTACAGTATGTGGTCAGTAACAGAAACATGCCTCTGCTGCCAACAAGAAGTCTCCATCTGTTTAACAGAGACATGCTGCGTTCTTGGATATGTGCGTCCATGATAGGTCTGGGAATTGCTCTTGCACACACTTAACAGAGTTGCTGGTAAATGTGCTTCTGAACCATCACCCACTACGGCAGTACAAATGTGCAAGAGAACTACTCTTTTAGGTAAAGGTAAAGGTATCCCTTGACAATTAAGTCCAGTCGTGTCTGACTCTAGGGAGCGGTGCTCATCTCTGTTTCAAAGCCGAAGAGCCAGCGCTGTCCGAAGATGTTTCCATGGTCATGTGGCCGGCATGACTCAACACCGAGGTGCATGGAACGCTGTTACCGTCCCGCTGACGCGGTACCTATTAATCTACTTGCAATTTCTTGCTTTTGAACTGCTAGGTTGGCAGGAGCCGTCGTACAGATTCGAACTGCCGACCTTTCGATCGATGGCTCATGGTTCAGTGGTTTAACCCACTGCGCCACTAAGCCTTAATTAACTTTTCCTTGGTTGCTTAATGAGGCAGCACAAATTTTAATAACCATATTGAATACATGTGACTTATTTTGCATGAATGTAGCCTATCGAATGACAAATGTTTTAATGTCACCTTTGTTGAATCCCAGGGACAGAAGCATGGCCTCCAGGTGTTTGTCTTAAATATGTTGGGGGAGACCAGTTTGGCCATGTGAACATGGTGATGGTCCGATCGTTGGAGCCCCAGGAGATTGCAGATGTCAGTGTTCAGATGTGCAGCCCCAGTACTGCGGGAATGTATCAAGGACAGTGGCGAATGTGCACTGCCACGGGACTCTACTATGGAGGTAAATGCCTCTTCTTTAATACTCCTATTTGTAATGCTTGCAAAGCCTTCAGTGTTGCTGTGAATATTTGTTTCTTGTCAGAATAATGCCTGCTAACACTACTTGATTACGAGCATTGCTTGGGCTGAGTCAAAATGAATGCCCCCTTTTTGTAAAACATTGTGCACCTTGCATAAAGGTCCCTGCAATTTTGTCTGTCTTTGTGGGGGCACATGAACAGAGGTGAAAATAGTTATTTAAGCGGCAACTGCTGTTTTAAAGAAAGCTACTCAAAGCAGTAAATGCTGCACAATTCCTTTCTTGGCGAGCAAGGAGGGAGACTCGCACATTGCATGTTGCTGGAGATTGCCTTCTCTAAAGAAGCTGCTGTAGCCACTTTAAAGGAGGCAGCCTGCAGCTCATTTCTTTGCTTTCTGTTGTCATGTGCTTTGCCAAGAGGGGGAGTGGTTGTAATTTCACAGCAAAAGGGAATGTTTATCTTTTGGCAGAAGAACTGATACCTTTTATTATGAGAATGCTCCTTTTGTAGAGAAGACTTCATGCCCCCTGAAAAATCACATTTCACTATGTAAAATAAACCCTACAAAAATTGTGTTCAGCTCTTATTGGAATATAGGTTACGCGAGTCCTGAGCTTGAGATGCCTGAAAAATAACATGTTAAACACCAGATGTTTCTTAGATCACAGAAGGATCATTGGAACATCTGTTCACTTTTAGCATTCTGTATTAGAGTTCTTTGACACCAGCTCCTGGAATAACCTGATATAAATGGGTTCTCAGTGTCTTTCTAAATGCAAGCACCCCCCTTTTCTGTCTATAGAAAATGCCCAGGGTGGCTGATTCACTCTTTAGTCAGTTTTTGCAGATGATACCAAAACAAATAATTAAATGAGTGATCTGCAAAATAATGTTTGAGGTTGAGAATATCGAAGAATGGAATTTTATTTGAACTGTATTAGAAATTAAAAGTTAAATTTATAGGATGACCATTGTTTGCAGATTGTGGTCTTGCTGATTGCGTTCCCAATAGAAGGAATAGACTTGTAATTCCTATCATGCCTATCAACTTCACTGTTGAATGAAGGAAACTTTTCTGATCCTTATGTAGTTTGTGGACTCACTCAAGCATAAGATTTGGTTTTCTGTTTTCCCCTCTGTGTTTATCTCTGTTTGATGATTGGCATGGTCAGCAACTTGCATGCCCGGTCTTGGCTGTTTCCCTCAACAAGATGAGGCAAAATGAAATACAGTATATGTGAATTGCACTAACGTTCCCTGTTCGTATGTAAAATATCATGTATTACGGAGGGACTTGAATAAATCCTATAGTTAACAGCAGGTGGCAGTATTTCACTAACCTCAATGTTTCTGAGTGTAAAATCATTCTGGGAGGCTTTCAGCAGGGAACTAATGGTCCCATGTGTGGGAAATGTGGTCCAGATAGGTATTACAGTACAAGTATCTGTACTGGCATTTTGCTGTTGCACAAGTTGAAAAGCATGCCTTTTGAAAGGTATTGGACTTTAATGATAGAATGAATATCGTATGCCAATAAAGGTATTCTGATCCTGTATGCTGATCCAAATTTCTGTTTCGCAGACATCATCTGGGTTATCCTCAGTGTTGAAATTGGAGGACTTTTAGGAGTAACGCAGCAGCTGTCATCATTTGAAACAGAGTTCAACACGCAACCACATCGCAAGGTAGAAGGAAACTTTAACCCGTTCGCCTCTCCGCAGAAGAACAGGCAACCAGACGAAAACAACTTAAAAGACCCTGGGGGTTCCGAGCTAGACACAATCAGCAAAAACACGTGGGGGCCTGCTCCTGACCAAATTGAACAAGATCAGACTGAACTGTCACAAAACTCTGTAAATCTATCCCCCAGCAGTCACTCGAACAACTTATCAGTAGTGACATACAGTAAGGTAGGTGCCCTGGGGGAACAGGAGAATGGGGAGGTCCTATGTACATGGCCTGTACTGTGATAGTTCATCCTTACAGACTGTGTAGTCCCCCTTGTGCCTTTGTCTGATCCACTTAAAAAGGGCCTGCATTTGACTGTTCACCTTTCCAGGCCTGCATTCTGAGTTCAAAGCAAACAAAACTACATCCACATTCAGTTGCTTTAAATGCTCTGTTAAACTAGCCTTCTTTGAATGCTGCATGCTGGATTTGTGAAGGCAATAATCTGCAAACTGCTTTTTAAAGTGTACAAAATTGGAAGTGTGATAAATATTCAATATATATTTTGTCAGCCTGTTTTGACAGCTAAAATGTGATAGTAGAGAACGTATAGTAGAATAGGCTCATTTTTTTATTTTAAATTGTTAGGTTCACCTGTTTCTGTGTTGAGATTTCAGTGAAGCTTCTCCTGCCTTAAACATGAGATCTATAAAAACTTGTGGAAATTGTTCACAATTGTCAGTCCTATGTGATTTTAGAATGCTTATTTTATTTATTTCACCTTTGGCTGGGCTAAATCTAAAGTTATTCAGTATGCTTGATGTTACCTTATCCTGGATTATGAGTAATTTCCAAATGGGGTAAGTTTAAAGTAGGTAACAAAGTATGTTAGTAAGTGGTTAGGCAACTGAAGTGGGAGAAAGACCATTAACAGCGCAATCCGACTTAACTTTTGTGCTGGTGTAACCAGCGGCGCAGCGAGAACGGGAGGCCCCAGAATGGAAAAGGGATTCAAATCCCTTCCAAAAGAGGAATTCAAAGGGGATTTGAATCCCTTTTCCGTTCTGGGGCCTCCCGTTCTCGCTGCGCCGCTGGTTACACCGGCACAAAAGTTGCGTTGTAAGGCAGATAGTATAGTAGTAATCTGTGGCTTTAGCTACCTCAGATCGACTGTGTAAATCTATATCATGACAAAGAGACAACATTTCTAGATGTGGCAAATGATTGTGTCTTGGAGCAGTTAGAAAATCAAGAAGAGGAAAGGATTTAAATGCCCCTCAGATTTTTGTGCATTGTTGAAAGACTTGGAAATAGTGACCACCCTATCAAACTCTCAACACACATGTGAATGAAAAATTGCCCAGAAATGCCAGTACAGTTGCATTTAATTTTAGAAGGGCGAACTACTCAAAAATTGGTTAAAAGGAATCTAAAAGATAAGAGTCTTATCTCTTCAGGAAACTCAAGGATTATTTAAAACACCTGACGTAGAAGCTCAAATAAATTTTGTATGGTATATTTGCCACCACAAAGAATGATTATCTAGGACTAATAGCAAATTAAGAAGTAATGAGCCTCAAGGGCTTGGGTGGCTTTCATCCAGGAGTTTATTTTTTTAAAGAACTTAAGTGTGAAATTTGTGGTCTAAAATTTGCAGCTATTCACTAGTAGCTGCACATTAGGTAATTATAATCACTTTGATCAGGACAACTTGGGCTGGAGTTGGTAACTTGAGGGGAAAAAGAGCCAAAAACAAAAGTAGTTTGCATGTTTTCTAAATAAATGTAAATATTTATATATAAGCATAATATGCATGAACATGATGATCAACTCTCATCTTGCCAGCTGAATCATTGAAGAAACCGTGGACCTCTGACATTGCCAATCTCAAATGTTCAAAAGTATGAAAAGCCCTTAATGTGTAACAGTGGTGGTAATCACGTAATTTAAAACCAAATACACATACTTTCTGGTTAATAAATCTTTCAGCACATTTCCATCACATCTTTCCATGCATGCAATCGTGAGTTTTTTTAAAAAAAATAAATATTTTTATATTAGAACCATGCTGATGGCCAGTTCTAAGCTGACTCTTCCTGGGTGTGGGTAGTTGGATGTGGACTTGTTCAGTCATCTGGATTCAGTCATCTGGATTATGTCACCTCTAACCTTTTGAGTTAACTTTATTCATAGATTCTTTTACCAATAAATCTGCCTCTTCATGGCATGAGCAAAGGTTGCTTTGAAAACTATCTGGTGATCCTGGCTTTTAAATTAAATGCTTTGGTGAGATGGGGTGGGGGAAATCTTGAGACAGAGAAATCTGGAGCCTGTCTTCCATTTGTAGAAGTGGGAAACAAAGTGTTCCATATTTTACTTAGCCTAGATCTTTTTTTCATGTGTGTAAGATTTTGTTTCTGAGGACAATGGCATAAAGACGAGTGTTTGATAATAGGCATGGTTGACTCACAGTAGGAATTCCTTAGAGGGCTAGACAGTGCACTGTTCTCTGTAATAACCAGTGTCAGCAGGCAAACTCTGACAAACAGCATTTCTCTAGTCTAGAATGAAATAATTTATTTTGCTATCCTTTTATTGTGTTTGTATAGCTAGGTTTTAAAGGGGGTATTCAGAATAATTTAGCCACTATACCAGCAAGGAGCCCTTATAGAGTGAACCTTATAGACTGTAATCATGATCTTAATAAATGAAGCAACTGACTTAAGGATCTGAAAACCTGGGGTTTAGAATTCATTCGGCTAGCTTTATCAGTAGTGATGCCTTGTAAAGTTTTGCATGTATTGCTACAGGATGGATGTTACATTACATTGATAATGTAAATATGGCTAGATAATTAAAACATTCCTGATTGTGCTTTGTTTGAATTTATTTCTAGAATATTTAGACCAATTATCCTTTATATAATGGGCTGCTCGGTCGCTACTTTTGTGAATGGCTAAATTAAATGCACCAGAAAGTGTTAACAGGATTTTGTTCACATTGCGGAATAATAGATTACCATTATCTTTTCTGCTGGGGAAACTCTAGGCTCTCTTTCTTTCTTTCTGCCGCACTGGTGCAAAGTAATTTCTGAAAATGCCTTGAAGTATTGCCTCCTGTTGGGACAGGTATGTTGAATCCAGTGACATTGGACATTAGGAAGTCTGTTTAGTGCAGGAAAATGGACCATGAAGTTCTGTTGTATTGTATTCCTTGGAGACTGAAAGTAGTAACAAAAATGCCTGTTAATTAAATTGTGCTTTTCAGTGCCAAAGTGTGTTCCACTCTTAAACGCATAATTAAGTTTTAGAATCGATTTGATGCAGGGGGCTGGACTAGATGTGCCCTGGATTCCTTTGAACTCTGCTTTCTTAATGTTTTCTTTCTTTTAACCCCCCCCCCCAGACATATTTGAAATCAGTGGGTTTGATAAGTCTAAGCTGAAAGGTAAACTCGTACATAAGTTCAGTATTGATCAGGATAGCATAAGAAGCATAAATAGTATGATTTGATTTAAGCTGCTCAAAAAAATAAAGGGAACACTGAAATAATACATCCTAGATCTGAATGAAGTAAATATTCGTATTAATTACTTTGTTCATTACATAGTTGAATGTGCTGACAACAAAATCACACAAAAATTAGCAATGGAAATCAAATGTAGCAACCCCTGGAGGTCTGGATTTGGAGTTACACTCAAAATTAAAGTGGAAAAAACACTACAGGTTGATCCAACGTTGATGTAATGTCCTTAAAACAAGTCAAAATGAGGCTCAGTAGTGTGTGTGGCCTCCACGTCCCTGTATGACCTCCCTACATCGCCTGGGCATGCTCCTGATGAGGTGGCGGATGGTCTCCTAAGGGATCTCCTCCCACACCTGGACTAAAGCATCCCCCAACTCCTGGACAGTCTGTGGTGCAACGTGGCGTTGGTGGATGGAGCGAGACATGATGTCCCAGATGTGCTCAATTGGATTCAGGTCTGGGGAACGGGCGGGCCAGTCCATAGCATCAATGCCTTCGTCTTGCAGGAGCTGCTGACACACTCCAGCCACATGAGGTCTAGCATTGTCTTGCATTAGGAGGAACCCAGGGCCAACCGCACCAGCATATGGTCTCACAAGAGGTCTGAGGATCTCATCTCGGTACCTAATGGCAGTCAGGCTACCTCTGGCGAGCACATGGAGGGCTGTGCAGCCCCCTAAAGAAATGCCACCCCACACCATTACTGACCCACTGCCAAACCGATCATGCTGGAGGATGTTGCAGGTAGCAGAACGTTCTCCACGGCGTCTCCAGACCCTGTCACGTCTGTGACGTGCTCAGTGTGAACCTGCTTTCATCTGTGAAGAGCACAGGGCGCCAGTGGCGAAGTTGCCAATTTTGGTGTTCTCTGGCAAATGCCAAACGTCCTGCACGGTGTTGGGCTGTAAGCACAACCCCCCCCCCCTGTGGACGTCGGACCCTCATACCACCCTCATGGAGTCTGTTTCTGACCGTTTGAGCAGACACACGTACATTTGTGGCCCGCTGGAGGTCATTTTGCAGGGCTCTGGCAGTGCTCCTCCTGTCCCTCCTTGTACAAAGGCGGAGGTAGCGGTCCTGATGCTGGGTTGTTGCCCTCCTACGGCCTCCTCCACATCTCCTGATGTACTGACCTGTCTCCTGGTAGCCCCTCCATGCTCTGGACACTACGCTGACAGACACAGCAAACATTCTTGCCACAGCTCGCATTGATGTGCCATCCTGGATGAGCTGCACTACCTGAGCCACTTGTGTGGGTTGTAGACTCCGTCTCATGCTACCACTAGAGTGGAAGCACCGCCAGCATTCAAAAATGACCAAACCATCAGCCAGAAAGCATAGGAACTGAGAAGTGGTCTGTGGTCACCACCTGCAGATCCACTCTTTTATTGGGGATGTCTTGCTAACTGCCTATGCTTTCCACCTGTTTTCTATTCCGTGTGCACAGCAGCTTGTGAAATTGTCAATCAGTGTTGCTACCTAAGTGGACAGTTTGATTTCACAGAAGTGTGATTGACTTGGACTTCCATTGTGTTGTTTCAGTGTTCCCTTTATTTTTTTGAGCAGTGTATATACATTTGTTTAAGCATCAATTTTATTTCTTTTAGGTATTGAAATATGTGTTTACAGAAAGTGTAACTTGGTAACTGTATATTTCAGAAACATGGAAATGTAAATCTGAATAATAAGTAGAACAGGAATTTTATCTGTTTTGTGTTCATTTTAGTGTGATTTGCCTGAAAACTAAAAGTTAATCTAAAATTGAATGCCTGAGGAATTACTACTAGCTGCAGCTAGCTGTGTTCACACAGCATCTCCCTACTGCCCTTGCTATATAGATGATAGGCATTAAGAAGCAAGGGAGAGAGTGCCTTTATTTTTTCCCCTCTCAGACAGCAGGGAGGTGTGGGAGACTCCAAGAGTGCATTAGTGAGTATGCAGCATGCTGCTGTTGCACTTCTGGATTTCTGCATTGAGACTCCCACTGAGCATACCAACTGTAGCTGTTGTATAAAGGGTATTCCCTGTTCTCCAGGCCACTAGCACATATGGTAGAAGAGAGACATGCAAAGAAGAACCTGTTTCTGCGTGTGTATTGTCCCTTTGCTGGATTGGGGCCTCAGTCTTGAGGATCAGATCATTGGTCCATTTAGCTCAGTGCTCTCTGTTGACTGTCAGTGGCTCTCTAGGGTTTCAGATGGCGTCTTTCCTACCCTGTATGTACTGTGTGGTATTGAAATTGTTTAGGTAGAGGGCTTAGACTGAAAGTTCATGTCAATGATTGCTCAAAAGAATCTGATAGAGCTTGACTTTGGTGTTGTTGTTTTTAAACTCCTCCAGCTTTCATGGCTGTAGAGGAAAGTCTGAAAAATGTAGATATATTTTTCTAATATAAGTAGAAAATTATGCATGGGGTGGATAGAGTGGAGAGAGTGAAGTTCTTTTCCCTCTCGCACAACACCAGAACTAGGGGACATCCACTAAAACTGAGTGGTGGGAGAGTTAGAACAGACAAAATAAAACATTTCTTTACCCAGCATGTAATCTGTGGAACTCCTTGCCACAGGATGTGGTGATAGCACCTGCCCTAGAGACCTTTAAAAGGGGTTTGGACAGATTTATGAAGGAAAAGTCCATCACAGCTTACAAGCTACGATGGATATAAGGAACCTCCCAGTTTTAGAAGTAGTCTATCCCTGAATGCCAGATGCAAGGGAGTGGCGACAGGATACAGGCATCTTGTTGTCTTGTGTGCTCCCTGAGGCATCTGGTGAGGCCACTGTGAGACACAGGAAGCTGGACTAGATGGGCCTTTGGCCTGATCCAGCAGGGTGGTTCTTATGTTCTAAAAATGTGGAAACTAGAGCTATTTTCCTCATCCCTATATACATTCTACTCTGCTATCTTGTCTGTCTTAATTTACACCGTGCAAGAACACAGCTGTTGGGAAAATATTTAAGGACAGAGTTCTAAAGGAATCATCCTGGTTGCAGAACTGAGCACTTTTTGTGTTGGAAGTTTTTGTGCAGAAATCTAGACACTTCCATGCAGAAAAAGTGGTTTTGCAACAGCCCAGGCCACCAAGAATTGGAATAGTTGGAATAGCTGGTTCAGTACAGTGAGTGCTCTCACATTTTTCCATGTTTAGAAATAAGCATCTGTAATGAATGGTTGTTGGTGATCAGGGCCAAGTTAACAGTATCCCATTTTTGCCTTTACTTTGTGTTCACCTGTCATGTGCTCCAATCTGTTGTGATTAGTACCTGAAAACCTATGAGCCATATTTTAAGAATTAGATTTCTGTATTGGTTTGTGTATATTTTGAACTACCGGTAATTAGAAAGGGTGCTTGAAACATCTACATGAATTTGTGTTATCCTGAATCAGACCATTGGTTTTTCTAGATCAGTGCAGTGTGCTCTGACTGGCAGCAGCTCTCCAGGTTTTAGACAGGTGTCTTTCCAGCCTAGATTCCAGGGATTGAATTTGAGACCTTTTGCATATGAAGCAGCAGATGAGCTGTGACTTAGCTTCCTTGGCGTTCTACTTTTCTATATACAGGATAGAGTTTTTGTGATTTTCTTCCCTCCCTCCATTTTGATGTGGTCCATCGTGGGGAGGCAGTATTGCATGCTTTTTTTGTGGATCAGCACACAGATAAGTAGAAAAGGAGAGCAGATGAATTGTGGGAAAGGGCTTTGAGCTACAGCATTATATTTGTGTAGCATGCATTGAACAACATATAGTACAAAATGCTCTGTTCTATTCATGTTCCGTTTACATAAGTGATTCAAAAGGGCCTAAGGTAGTTTGGAGAAGCAGTGACCAGGAACGGGCCAGGAAAGGATGAGGAAGAGAGAGTGATTCAGTGGTACTAATCTGATACTGCCATCAGTGTACTCTGGGAGACTTCTGTTTTGTGTTGCAGCCGTGCATCAAAAGCGAATATGTTTTTTTTTACAAATGGAAGTGTACTTCTATTTATTCAAACCACCACCACAAACAAAACCTTAATAAAACCAGTGCTGTTAAATTCATGTGCTGTGATGATTTTATAAACACTCACTCGGTGGGGGGGGGGGGAGATTATGTGTTAACCTCTGCAAAGAGTTTATTAAGAGGCAGGAGTTCACTTTTGCAAGTAAGAAGCATATATTTCTAGTTATAGTCTAATAAGCCTGGGAAGTATTAATATTCAAGCTTCAATCATTTCTAGGAAAAAGGATTTTAAGAATTCATCTCTTCTCATTTGTTAAGTGGTGGTTTTTTTGCTCTAGAAACTTCTGGGTGGTAAATTCTCTTGCAAAATTGGTCTTCCCTCACTTGATGGTTCTCAGAATTCAATGATAGAGTTGAATACCAGAAGTTACATTTTGTTTTGGGGTGAGATGATTGGGCCAGTAGCGTTGATTCACTCCATTTTATTTGTTCTGTTCCTACCTGCTCTTTGCAGAGAAATACTTTGGTTCTTACAAACATATTAAATGTTTGGAGGATGTTTTTATCCTTTGTACTACTTGTTATTTTTGGTGATATTCACGCTGGAGGGGAAATAAATTGATGTCACAGTGGGATAGGAAAGCAAACAGTTGCATACAAAAATGTATAGTCCTGTTTCTCAGATCATATCATGATCAAAATGGCAGGTATGAAACTGAGAAACAGCCTCTACCTTTTTTTAACTGAATGGGATTGGAGACCAGTGCAGCATAGTCCCAGACTTAATTACTCAGAAATATGTCTCATCATGTTTGGTGCAGTTTACTCTCTTTTAATATGCATGCAATTTATTTGCAATCATTACTATCCTGATTTTCTATCTAAAAGATAGCCAGGGATCAAAAAATTATAAAATATTGATTTATGTTCCAAATTGCTAAGAGCAAAATAAACAAAAAAGCCATTCTGCATCTTTTAAAAATATCTCATCTATTACAAAGATTCAGATGCCTGTTGGAATAAAAGCAATTGCAATCACAGAGTCTAAATTATGAAATCTTTAACATATTTTATGTAATCCATGCTCCCAGCTTTCATGCTTTTCAGGGGATCCTACCTTTTAAATCACTTTTTGATTAATGAAATAATATTTATTGCATTGCTCTAGATTTGTTTCCTTTTGAATGATATTTGTATCCAAGTGTGTGTCTGGAAATCAAATGTAATGTAAGCGTCTGATACATTGCATGGCAATTTCTCTGCATGTGTTGGATTGTTGTATTGATTCAGAAAACAACATTGCCTAACCAAAAAGGAAAATGGGTACGTAAAAAATGACTGAAAACTCTCGAAAAAATAACACGAATCTGATTTATTTTAGTGGTATGCACAATACTATTGCTGGACCAGGCTAAGTGTATTTGCAGTAAAAAGCACAGAGTTGTATCTAAAGAAAATGAAACTTAACAAAGCACCATTGAAATCAGTGGGAATTAAGTTAGCCATATAACTAACTCTGTCATTGATTTAAATGGTCCTTGTGTAAGAGTTCACTTTTTTTGGATACTACCAACTCACAGCGCAATCCTGTCCAGGTCAGGGTCAGCAGAACTATCGTTCTGCCAGCACCGGGTGTCGCAAACGTGCTGTAAGGCACGTTTTTGGCACCCGGAGAGTAGGCTGGGCCAGCACTAAGGTCGACACCGCTCGCTCTGTCCCAGACGCAGGCCACCGCGGGATGCTGGTAAGGACTTTTCCAGGGGGCATAGGGAGGGCAAAAGGGGAATTGGATGGCTGAGCCTGGGAAGGGGGAGGGATCCTCACAGGTGTGCTCCACTGAATCCTATCTCCCTTCCCAGGCCTGGCTGGCGTTCCACAGGCCTCCTGGATTTGCACCAGCCATTTTGCCGACGCACATCTGAGGAGACCCATTGGGGCAGTTGGGCCATTACTCGGGGTTAAGGGATGAACATCCCTTTACCTCGAGGAGAGGCCTCTGCCTGCAACGGTGGTGGCCTGATCCTGGATAGGATCAGGCGCAGCGTGCTTTTGCACACTGTGGTGGTCATAGATAGGATTGGGCTGTGCGTCATACTTTTAGTTCAGATGTTACCACTCGCTTTTAAAGCACAAATCTCAAAACTACTGAAGTACTTGTCTACTGTAAGTACAGGAATCAAGGGTATTGTGTGATGAGGATTGGTTCATGTTCATCCAACGTCTGAATAAACAGTATTCTAGTCACTAACTTAAGAGTTTCAGTAAGCATATCTTTTTTTCCTTATCACTGTTTGCAGAGGCAACTGGGTTGTCTGATTTTAGTGCAACAGTTCATAGTGTATTGAGTTGCATTTCTCTGTTTTTCAATTTCTAACCATGTTGATAAGACATTCAAGAAAGCTATACTCTAAGTAGGTTAATTGGAGAAGATAGCATTGTTTATTGCTTTTAGGCTGGGGACCATCTTGATCAAAATCCTTCAAATGTCTTTTGAATAAATTGAGCCACTGTAATTCAGCACTGAACTGTATACCAATGTGTTTGGAAAATGTTAGCAAAACTAAAAATGGCAAGCTTTTGTATAGTACCTACATACAAGTTGCACACCCTTCTGTTAATGTTAAGAGAGGAGTGGTATCCCTTAGTTGCCTAAAAACTGAATATGCTTGGACAGGTGAATATGCTAGCTTCTGAAACATTTTGTTTGGGGCTGTAGCTCAAAAGGGTGATGGAATTAAAAATAACCCTGTGCCAGAGAATAGTTGATGGGTTTAAATAGAAAACAGACATGCCACCAAATCTTACCCTTTTTGCAAAAAGTTTGTTTTCTGTTGAATTTATGGTTTTAGAAGCTATATTTTAAAATATGACAGGTGAAAACATTCTGAATAGGAAAGGATTTGTACTGGGCCTTCTAACCATATTACAGTATGGTTGTAATGGTGGTTGTAATGGTCGCCAGCTAGTGGATAGTGTAGAAGTATAGCTTATGCCAATGCAATTTACATTGGTTTAACTTGGAAGAAGCTGACCATTGTACGTAAGGCTTATGGAAGTACAGTACAGTATATGGTGTGTATTGTTGGAATGTGCAAAGGATCAACTAAGCACAAGCTGCATCATTGGTTGGAGAGAGAGAACCAACCTTGGAGCCTAATGTGCACCTGTGTGTGAGTAGTGGAATTGTCTTGGGCCCCAAGAGTATTGACTGTTGAGTGGTTGTTTTTTTTTTAGAGAATTGTAGGAGGCTTAAGCTGCAATCCTATGCACACTTTTCTGGGAGTCAGAAGCCCCATTGAACATGGTGGGGCTTATCTGTTAATAAACCTGCATAGGATTGTGCTTCTATAACTGCTTTGTTATAGTGTTCCAAGACTTCAGGATGTCAAACCTTTTCAGTGTACTCAATGTCCGAAACTATAATTTTGACTCAAACAATTTTCAGTGTTGTGAATAGGACTGTGGTCCAGTATGCCTGACTAACTATTATGAATGGTAAGGGAAGAGCACTGGTGGTATATTTTATGACTTTGTAAATATTGAACTGTAGCATTGAACTGGGAGTCTAGTGGGTTAGGCTGAAGTATATGAACCTGTGTGGATAGGAGCAGCCAGCATCGGAAAATAGGCTGCAGGGGATTTCATGTACTTGGGGTATTGTGTTGGGAATGTATCGAGCAGACATTGCTTAGCTTATTCTTCCTGCTGAAATTAACTTTTTGTCTCTAATTCTCTTCCAGGGTTTTCATGGTCCTTATCCCTTTGGACAGTCTTAAAAACAAAAAACGGGTATCGTCGAGAAGAGAATTTGACAATGGATGGACTTGGGAGGGAGGGGGAGTTCTTGTGGCTTGTAGAAGATACAGCATGAACCCCCTTCTTGATCTCCATATCCTGGGATAAGAAGAAAACAAACAATAACTTAAGACTAGTTTGTTTCCAGAAAAAAACAAAAAAACAAAACTAAAGTATGCATGTGTGAATGCTGAATTTCAGGAGTGCTGTTCAGTGCTATGAGAGAGAAAAATACACCAATGTCTTGTTTAGAAGTCATTGTCACAGTTAATTAGGTAGTTTAAAAGAAATTTTTAAAAAGGATTAAAACAGAAAAGCCATCTCTTTTTAAAAGAAAACTTATTTTGCCTACAGAGCGGTTGTAGTCTGAGCAAATGTTAAACTTTTTGTTTCTTGTTCATAACTTTTAAAAAAGGGACAGCGTGCATTTTTATGGAGATTTGCTTACTTAGCATTTTGGTTAGTATGTTGGTTAGTATGGCTGCTGTTTGTTCATCAGGTATTTTAATTTGTAGCTAGATCAACTTCCAAATCCATGAACTTTAATGAAGTCTATTTTTCCTCCCCTCAAGTTATTTGCTTTTTAATCTGCTGTTGGTATCATTCTTCTGGGCACGGTGTATTAGTCATTCATTAGTTCTTTTCCGTTGATAAAGTTGCTCAGATCCAATTTTATTATTCATGGGCGAGGTGAGACGGTGGAGGGGCAAGGGGACTGAAATAGTACAGGAGTTTTGTCTCGTGCAGTTTTCAAAGCATACTCTTATTACACTTGCAGAGTTTGCCCTGAATGTTTAGCATACTTAAATATTACCATGTTAATTAATGTGTATAATAACTGTCTCTGAGACAGCCATGCATGTATGTGTCTGTCTTGTGCCAAGAAGAAATTTGATTTCTAGAGTGGTAGAGCACCAACTTCTAATCTTTTATGTCACTTCTAGTTGTAAACTTCACATCTCCCTTATATTAGGTAACCAATTTTTGAGTCTTCATTGATATAAACATCAGCTTTGTTGGCAGAGATTAAATTGCTTTGAACATATGGGAGGAAGAATCATTATAAGCCACCTGCTGTAATTCTTTCTGTTCATCAGCTTACTTGTTCTTTGAACTTTTAGTTTCCTAGACGGGGCTCTGTGTGTGTATCAAGGGGGTGGAGCTTTTTAGGTCTAACTGTGTGCCACCTGTGAAGAATGATAGCCATATATAACTGAGACCGAGCTGCTCAGTTCCATAGGGAGATGCTGCAGATCATGGTCTCTTGAAATTCTTGGGTGTTGCATCAGTATAAGCCTTTGAAAGAAGAGGAGACTAAGGAGGGGGGTTCTGTCTAATTCAGAAACTTGAACTAGGCCACAGCAGCCATCTGCCAAAGATAGAATAATATGCAATACCCTCTTCCTTTATCTCACTCAAAAGACCAAACTGTCTGTTCTCTTTGAGAGAGTAGAAGGTGTGTGTATATGTACTGATAAAGATAATGTAGAGCTCTTAGTCTGGCTCAAAGTAACTCATATTCCAAGGGTCTTTAATACTCAGTACAGTCCTGTTTCCCATCAGGACATGTGGATTGCATTGCAGAATCTAAACTGAGCTCTTGCTGCAATCCCAGGGGGATAGGCATTTAGGTATTCGTTACCTAGAACCGTTTGAATGAACATTTTGGTGTTTGTTCTTCTCTTCCCATTAGTCCTATTTGAGTAATACATTCTTTCTATCAACATTGCCAGGAATTCAGGGGTGATTATTGCAAAGGGTTACTTTTGAAATGGTAGATCATGGAGGTGTAGGAATTAGAAAATATTTCCCTGTTCTGCTTGACCACCAGCATGGCTCTTTAGATATGAATCTTAATCACCATAAGTAATGTTGTCTTCTCCAAATGCAAAATAGATAATAGTAACTGATTATGTATAGCATTAGTCACGATGATTGGTTTTAATCTTTTTTTCCTGCTCTGGGCAAGCAACTTTCTAGATAGGCACGTAAAATGATTGAGTGGGTTGGGTGATTTTTTAATATATATTTTTTGCAGTTTTTGTGTTTGCTCTGGTGGCAGCATTGGAAGTCTTGTAGTGGTGATAACTAGCAACTATCAGACCAAGTTGGAATTGCTTCTGTTTTCTCTTTAGACCAGTTGTTTGCAGTCTTTGCCCACCTAAACTGTCAGCTGTTGATATTCTGTTTCTCTGCTTTGCCTGGGGAAAGCTGGTATGCACTACCAACTACTGTTCTCTTGCAGCATGTCTGAGTGCCCAGTCTCTGTAGATCATCTCAAATGCTATTCTCATTTTGAGTGCTAGTTTGTCCCTTGTGAATGAAAGTCACTCCAACGAAAAACAGAACCAGAGCCAGTGCAATAATCGGTCCTCCTGAGATCTTCCAGAGCAAACGTATTGTCTTTTTCTTTGGGATGATCTCTGTATAAATAGTTATAAAGGTCTCATACCTGTTCGTGGTATTTTGATTAGGCTGATAATCCTTTCAGCGATGACAATGGGAGGATGTTTAAATTGCTTAAATCTGCCTCTGGTTTCTTTTCCAAAGAAATATTTTTTTCCCATGATACATGACCTACTTTATAACTCACTGAGCCTCTTGTGACTCAGCTTTAAATCACCATTACTTTTCAAAACATGTATGATTATTTTGGAGCTCTGACACAGATATGGTTGATCTTGAACCATGTTGACTGCTTCAGAACAGCATTTTCAAACTTGAATGGCTAAGGAGATCTTGGTTCCTATGTGTACAGGTTTGGATTTTTGAAAGTACCCAATACCTTTGTCATAGTCAAGAGGGAAGCTGGTATTGTGGGCTGCAACCTCTTCCCCGCCCCCCTACACACAGATGGCCTGTAGCTTTAACAGCTGCATCACAAGCAGAAACACAATAAATTAAGCTTTACATAGTGCGATGATGAAGTAATGGAAGACAGTTTCACCTGTTTAATACTTGCATGTTGTGCAGCTGTTTAAAGGCACTGGCATTTTGTCAGGAAAAGGTAGCAACATCTTTACACATGATACTTTTCCTGCACAGATCTAATCTTATAAAGGGAAAACACTGTGAAGTTTGGATTGTCAAGTGTGTTTAGATTATCAGGCTCCCAATCTTTGGTAACTGCAGCAGAACAAAATACCCCTATCGTCTTCAAGCATCATTGCATACATATTACTACACTTCCTCTCCCCTCACCTCCTTCATGTTGTTACAGCTGTAAAAAAATATTGTGAATGAAATGGTCTTTCAGCCCCTTTTACCAAAGTAATACTGCTAGTTTATGGTGGATGCCAAACATTACTTGACCCTTGACCCATTTCTGAACCCAGGGCCCTATGATTGATTTTAGGAATGCGAAGTCTAGTGTTTGTTCCCCAAGCTTCATCCTCCTTCATGTAACAAGTGCACTTGGGTCTGGTCTCCTCCTGTCCCTAGGGACTCAGTCTGAAAGAAATGATGATGGATTCCTGAGGGGAAGCTGTTATAATTTAACAAAGGGATGTTTCATTTTCTCCTTAATAGTACTTTTGTTTGCAGGATTCTTTTTTAAAAAAATATTTTTAATGGGAACTTCTCCCTAGCCCAACCTGCTGGGTTTGAAAATTGCAGGTAACCTCTGCATCTGAGAATGTGACACTAGCCTGGGATAGAAGAGCCCCCAAACTTTTCATTGGGAACCTGGGTTGGCTTTGAGTTCCTCTGGCTGGAAATAAACTCTCCCTGTCTGGGGATGGGTGACAAGCCTGCATTAGCAGGTTAAACCTATATTGTTGCCCTTATTTGGAGAAGGTGAAGGGTGTATCTTGAGGCTTTGGGGACTTGGGATTTATGTACTCTTCCCACCCCCAGCTGGGGATGAGTGCATCTTGAATCTCTGTAGGTACAAGTGTAGCCAGAGTTCTCTGGGGCTGAGAAATGCACGCTGTCCCATGTCTGGGTTTCCATTGTTTTTTCTCTTGTGTGAGTGAGTGGTTGATTCTGCAGCCTGTCTTTATTCTCTCTGGGGGGAGTGCATGTGTAGAGCAGGATGGTGTGTTGCTTCATTGAGTCTGGGAAGAATCCTGTAATAGCACATTGTGGGGGAAAACAAGGACGCTTTTTCCTTAATGTATAAATGAATATTTGTATGATTAAATTAACACAAAACAATTCTGTAGTTGTTTTTTTATTGAATGAGCAAAGGTTGATCCTTTCTGCTAGAGTGTAATTTGTGCCTGTTCTCTTTTTTTCTTATTTTTTGGGGGGAAACCATGCAAGCATGAACTGAGCCAAAATCAGTGTGCTGTAAAGGATGATGTCATAAGACGTAAGAAGAGCCCTGCTGGATCAGGCCAAGGGCCCATCTAGTCCAGCTTCCTATATCTCCTGGTGGCCCACCAGAAGCCTCAAGGAGCACTCAAGACAACAGGATACCTGTATCCTGTTGCCACTCCCTTGCATCTGGCATTCAGAGATAGGCTACCACTAAAACGCGGAGGTTGCATATACTCATCATGGCTTGTAACCTGTGACAGACATTTCCTACATAAGTCAATCCAATTCCCTTTTAAAAGCCTCTAGGCCAGGTGCCATCACCACATCCTGTGGCAAGGAGTTCCACAGATTAATTACATGCTGGGTAAAGAATATTTTATTGTCTGTTCTAACTCTCTTGCCACTCAGTTTTAGTGGATGTCCCCTGGTTCTGGTGTTGTGTGAGAGGAGAAAGAACTTCCCTTTATGCACGCTATTCTCCCCATGCATAAGTTTATGTCTTCCCTCAGGTACCTTCTTTCTGGACTGAAGAGCCCCAAACACTGTAGTCTGGTGGTTCCCAAACGTTACACAAAAGTTGGGACCATTGTAAGTAGTTGTAGGAGGGTGATGACACAATCTGGGATTGCGCTGCTGCCACCATGAAAAAAAGGGGGGTTCCACTTACGTGGGGGCAGTGCTGGCCATCCAAAGGGTGCAGGGAGCCCCCTCTGCAGACCTGCCCGTGCCTCAGAACAGCTCCCAGGTGCTATCGCAACCTGCTTCTGGTTTTGGATGAAAACCAGAAGTGGGTCACGTTTCCTTGCTCCCCATAAATAACTTTTTGTGAGTTTGTACTCCTTTAAGAAGTGAGGTCCAGAGAATTACAGTACCTCTAAAATTAAAATATATTATGATGGCTCACTTCACTAATGAAGGATATTTACATTTAAGCAGGGAAGTTTATCTGAATACCTCTGGGACTCTGTTATAAGGCCACACTTGGCTGTCAATTTTGCTGTGCTTTAGTTTTATCCAGCTTCTTTCTTGCATAGATAAATTGGGACAACAATGAAGCTAGGAATGGCTCTTAATGTAGCATCCTAAGCATTATATTAGACTCTAATAATTAGAGCAGCCCTAGAAGTCATGCACACAATTTTAAGAGAGTAAGTTGGCTTGAGTTTAATTGGCAAGGACAACAGGACTGTGTGGTACTGCCCGCCTACTTAAACAACATACTATTTTAACTACAGGTGTGTTAAGTGGGTTCTATTAGTGAGTGAGACTATAGATTCTGGTGTATAGACTGTCCCAGAATCTTAGAGAACTGACATGATAGTGGAGCATATGGCTATTGCTTTACTTTGGCATCGCCTATATACGCACCGCCTAGAACAGTGTCTGTGTTTCTTATCCTATCTGTAGGTCCAAAGATAACATTGACTCAGTAAATCTTCAGTCATTTCTTGTCTGCCCAGAAAAAATAGGTGACTTTTCCCCTTTCCCTCACCCTCTCCTTCCACCACCACCCCCCGCAACCATCCAAGAAATTTTCCAACCAGGAATTTCAAGACCACTGTAAGTACCAATTTCAGCTGAATGAGGGTCCCACTAATGCCTGTTGCTGGTGAGCGAAACATTAACTGCCCACATGCTCCTTTGAGCTTTCCAAACAGAATTGGAACTACATACAGTACTGTATTTGCTTCTGTTTCTTATTACTCTTCAGTTTTCTCTCACCCACTATACACTCCATAGACATAGGGCAGATGTATTAAAATGATGTGTGCTGCAAATGATTGCAGCATAAGCTGAACACAATGATCTATTAATCATTTATAAATTCAGTAGTGTTAGGTTCCTGTTAATGAGACAGATGTGTGAAGTTGCTGGAGGATTCAGGCAACGTCCACTTGTTAATGGCAGAAGCCAACATCCTATTGCAAAGTTAAACCAGGTAGAGAATTTAGAATTATGGGATTTCCAGCCATGTATCACATTTTTTGTTGAAGAAATAAAATTTATTACTTATACCAATAGTCTGAAGAAATTCCTTATTGATGCCACAAACAGCGGTACCGCAGCAAACCACGTCCAAGGATGATCCAAAACAGACCAAGGCAAGAAAACTTTAGATCTCTGCTGACGTTTCTTCCTTCACTTAGGGTTTTCTCGAAGCAACGAAGCCGGCGAACAGCCGGTAGATGGTCATTGCCTGGCCATAAACTTTGCAGGTTTTAAAACTAACAGCTAGAAAGCGCGGGAAAGCTAATTGATTAATCAGAGCCGGAAGCGTTCATCTCCGCAATGACCGGAGGTAACCTCTGCAGCGGAGGCTGCAGCCTGGTCTTATTTAAAAACGGAAACCAAATTTTATTTACATAGACCAATTCTTGTTGACGGTTCATAGGATTCATAGATCTTCTCTGAGAGATTGCAATTTCCTCCAGGTTTCTGTGTTGTTTGTTGTTGGCTTCATTGTAAAGCGAACAAGTTTCCTGGAAGGCAATGGTATGTCCGGTTTGGGCTGCATGCGCTGCTACCGCAGATTTATCCTCCTGAAGCAATTTGGTGGCTCTTTATTATAAGTAATACATTTTATTCAACAAAAAATTTGATACATGGCTGGAAATCCCATAATTCTAAATTCTCTACAAATTGTAACATGCCATGGGAATCTTCACTCTATGCTTAAACCAGGTAGTAACAGAGTAAAACACAGTAAGACTTTGCATTTGTGGGTCTATCTCTGTGAGAGTTTTAGAATTACACGAGTCTGTGAGGACAGGAGCAAGGGGGGACTGGGGATCTTGAGTTTTCAAAAGGGAATGGTCTGATTAAGACAGTGGTGCCATATTACCGTATTGTCCCGAGTATAAGACACACCTGATTATAAGACGCACTCTTAAAGTTTGGTGCTATTAAAAAAAATTAATTAAATCACTGGCATTAAATTGCAACAGCCTGATTATAAGACGCACCCCTAGTTTAAAAACTTAAATTAGGAGAAAAAAGTGAGTCTTATACTCAGACCAATACGGTAATACTGCTGTTAATTGGCAAACATTTCCAAGCCAATGCAAACACTGGATCTAATGTATCAATCTTCTTGAACTGGCTCTGAAAGGTTGACTTCAGCATGCATAATGGAGTTGTCCAGAAGCATGCACTGGAGGTTCCATTGTTACCCACAAAACCAATGAAGCAGACCAGTGCATCATCAAATCCTTAGTACATTTTATGTGTTTTGTGCTAGGGACCTTCAGCCTGAATTAGATTGTTTACAGATGATATCTTTCTGATTGGTGTTTATGCACAGTTATGATGTTTGATTGCATAGTGGTCGGCATTAGGCATGTACCATAGTTGATTTAAAAACAGTATGTAACTTCTTTACAGGATAAAAAGCCATGCTAAGTTAAAAATATTTTATAGTTTTTTTTATAAAAGAGCTGCAGCCAGGCGCTGTTGGCAGTACTAAGCTAGATGGACCATAGTTGATTTATTTACTCTGGCCACCATCACCTCTGTGTTGAGCAGCAGCCACAGATAATTTGGAGGACAAAAGAGTGTAGATACCACCTAACTTTTTATCAGTATGGTACTACATTTTCTTCACTGCTCCATCTTCCCCTACTTACCACAACTGCTCTCTCTAGAGTCTAGGCTCTTCCTTCTCCTTCTTTATTGTCCTACTTGGCTCCCAGTGAGCACAACAGGCCAATTAACAGGCCACTAGGCTGCAGGGGAAAGGATAGTCTCTGAACTACTGAACATCAGGGCTGCAGAAAATCATGTTTCCACCACATGCACATGGGCCAGGAAGTCCCAGCCAATCCCAGCTCCTTCGCTCGGGTACCTGCAAGAGATTTCCAGTTGCAAACACACTTTTATTATACTACACATGTTCTAGTTTTATTGCTACAAGTGAAACATCTTGCATGTACTTGTACAAAAATAAAAGTGTGAAGTATCTCAAACTTTGAGGGAACACCCCCCCCCCCAGCATCTTGAAAATATTCCTGTTTTTGTTGGTTCATAAACCTTTATTGGCATAACCTCCTGTTTTCCATAGTGTAACCAATCCCACCCACCCTCTTACACTATTCTCTCTGTCACAAGGAGATGGGCTGTTGAGATGAGCACCTGCTTTGCATGCAGAAAATCCCAGGTTCAATCCCTGGAATCTCCAGGTAGTGCTGGAAAAAAGGCTGTCTGAAACCCTGAAGAGCTGCAGCCAGCTGCTTTAGGCAATAAGCTAGATGGACCAATGATCTATTGTAGCAGAAGGCAGCTTCCTATGATTTCAAAGATGTTAAGGAGTGCTAGGACTGGCCTCTCAAATTTTTACTTAAAAATGTTCAATTTGCCTTTTATTTATCTCTATTTACATTTTACCTTGCAACCCCCCCCCCAAATAAGCATGTGAGACAGAGGTCTACGTTAGAATGGGCCACTTTATTATTGCGTAACTGCAGCAAGGTATCATAACTAAAATCCCTGATTGTGCGGGGGGAAACTGCCTACCTCCCCCATAGGTACATAGGCGTACCATCTGGCTCAAAGCTGCTCTTGGTCAAAGACCAAGTGAGCTTATCATGGCCAACCCCAAAAGGGATCAAGGCAGCTGGACAGCGTGGACCCTCGACACCCATAGAGTAGGCGGTGCCAGCATGGAGGTGCGTCCCGCCACTCCAATGCCGGATCCAGCCGCCTGTGCCACGGAGTCGTTGAGTTCCGTGCCAAGCAGTGCAGGAGCGGGGGGGAGGGGTCGTAACAGGGCAGGGGAAGGCAGCGATGGGCAAATCAGGCCAAGGAGGGGGGAGGGATTGGCGGCCTCAGCACATGCTGTACCCTATCCACCCTCACAGACTTGAAAGCCCAACATGGGGCTTCTCAGATCTGTGCCAGCGATCGGGTTTGCAGAGATCCAAGTATCCCCATTGTGCAAGCTTGGGGGGGGGGGGTTTACACAAGGTAAGGGGATTTCCCCTTACCTTGAGGTGACCTCCAGCCTGCTACTAGCCAGCACTGGATACAGCATGGGCCGCACAGCCCTGGTGCATCGGCACTGGATAGGATTGGGCTGTAGTGTCATATTTGGAATCTTTGGCTCAAAGAACTGACGCGAGCAGAACATCAGAGGGCTGCTTCTCATATTTCAAGAGACAAGCAGAGGTAACTGAGCCTGGGGACTCTGGCCAGTCATGGATTCCCTTGTGCAACGATGTATTTCTCAGAATTGTCCTCTGAGTCATTGCAGTTTGTTTTTAGTGTGTGTGCTAAAGTAACATGTTGAAACACCCTTGACTTTTAGCATGTATGTACATTCTAAAAACAATACATAAATGGCCATTACTTTAAGCAAAATGCAGGCTGAGAAACTGATGAGATGAGAACCATAATTATTTGGAGCAGGCTAGCTTGGGATGAAGGGGTGAGAGCCTATTCAGTTTAACTGACTGTTCCTGCCTCTGAGCTGACATCCTACAGTGAGCACCTTTGGCTATGGTACTGTATTGCGTTGGGAATGAATGCACCCCCAGAGATCATGATGCTTCCAACTGTATTTTAAATGTGTAGTGTTTGAGACTTCTGCTTCCTCTCTTTTCATTTACTTGTTGTTTGCTTTCAAGATTGTTTGTCTTTTGGGCTGCAACCTGTCAGGAACTCATCAAGGCCAAGCAATCAGATCACACCTTCATTATAATGCTATCTTTGGAGCAGGCAAATAAATTATGCTATCATTGTGATGCACTCATTTTAAATGAAGCAATGTGCCATGACTTTTACGTGGTTATGTGCCATGGGTGTGGTGCTATAGGCAGAGGCCAAGTCAAATAGCTCTAGAGTTGAACAATGTAAGATGTTCTGTAAAGACCTGAGATAATTTAAATATTAAAATATGGTTCGTTCACTTTTCCGCTTCAAAGCAACATAATGATTGATGCCACCCATGGACAAGAAGGAATTTATTGTAAACTGGCTTAATTTCTGTGCTTGGGGTACCTGTGCCAAAACCCTGAGCATTGTTCTGTTCCATCAATGTTACCTTATGAATCCTACAACTTCCGGTTTAAAACAGCACCATCTAGGGAGGACTACATACTTTCCTCCTTCAGAACATTTGAATTGGTACTAAATTTGTGCTGTTCTGATGTGATTAAGATACTTTACTAGACTCCAAGGTAATCTGAGCAGAGATGGCTCCTGCAGTAGTCGCTGGGAACATAACTGAGCTGGGCAAGGATTCACTTTAGAAAGGAAGGAAAGTTATATTACTCCTGAGGTCAGAACAGAGCAGGCTATCTTTCTGTGAAACCACAGCGCTCCATGGCTTGAAATTTTGCTTTGGCTGACACAAGAAATGCATCCTAGTATAGTAATAGCTTCCGCTTCTACAATTGTCAATATGCAAAGTACTTTATAACGTGAATCCTTTCTCATCACAGCAATCCTGTGAGGTAGACTCAGATGAGATATACTGACTTATGCAGGGCTAAGCAGGATTTGGACTTGGATCTCCCATATCCAAGGCTGTGTTTTCCAGGTGGATTAGGTACACCTGCCAGCTTAGACCCAGTACTATGCATAGACCCAGAATTGTATTCAAGTCTCTCTAATGCTGAATCAAATTTTCACTTTGGGGAATGTGACAATTCCAGTTTAGTGAAATATACTTCATGGAGGCAAGTGTTCCAAGCCTGCTCACTTATGCTCTGTCCTCCTCCTTTATCCTTGGAATTGTACTGCTTCTTAAGTCAAAGTTCCCTACATCGCATGCAGTAAGTCTTGTATCGCTTGAGAGAAGGTTTGCTTGGTGGTCAGCTCATCCAAAATGCTTCTACCAGAAAGAAATTGCCAAAGCATAGGAGCAACCTAAACAGCTGCCTTTTGTTGACACTGACAGCAGTTCTCCAAGGTTTCAGATAGGAATCTTCCTTTGCTCAACCTGGAGATGGGGCCTGGGTCCTTCTTCATGCAAAATAGGTGCGTCTACCACTGAGTTATAGCCCCTCTCATCAAAGTTTTCCCTAGCTGGAATTTTACTTGAGTTGCAAGGGAGTTTCACTTTGGGGATGTGAGGGTAATGGTGACAATTCCAGTGTAGTGAAATACACTTCATTGAGAGTTATTTTGGTCACTTGTGTTAGGAGTTGATAGAAAAGGCTGGTTTCATGAATGAAGCACTGTTTCCATTCTAGAATGACTGCATCAGCATCCACCACAGAGCATTAGATAACCACAAGATTAATAACCTCTGATTTGACAGACTCTGAATGAACTTGAACATCTTCACTTTTACATTGTCAGAGAATACATTTCAGTGATGTCCACAATGCTCAGTTTTCTGAGGTAAATAAAAGGTTAAAATACTGTATAATGACCAATGAATGATCTTGCATTGAGATTTAGTAAAGAGAGATTGCAAACACTGGGATATACTGGACTACATTCTAGGGTCATTTTGGATAACTACAGGTAATGGCTTACCATTGGTTTGCTTCTTGTAATATTACTGTGCAGAGCAAGCAGTCATATGGGGAGCTACCTGCGATGTCTGGCCATGTAGTGAAGTGATTATTATTATTTTAGGACATGTTAAACTGTACCTGGGTACAGTTATTCACACATTCTGTTCAATGTAAGTACAGTCTATGTACAGTGTCCACAGATTGTTTGGAAAAAATGAACCCAGGTTGAGTCATTCACATGGAAATGCTTCTCTGGGTATAGATGTTTTCTATTTGGATACAGCATAACATGTTTTCAGCCTTTTTGCTTCTTCAACCAACAAGAAATGTAGGCTAGTGGGGACATAGTTTAAAAAATGGCTACTTGCCACAAGAGTTGATGCTAGAAATGAGCTGCACCCTATCTGGTTCCATGCGTCCTCCTGAGGCAAGATTACAGGCAGGCACAATGTGGTGACTGCCTGTAGTCTTTCCCCATGTGCTGGAATCCTATACATCTCATGCTAACACATAGATTTATCATTTTTAATATGCATCTGTATGCAGTTACTTATGATTGAACTGAAGACCCTGGTGAAAGTTCTTCTGAAAGTGAATAATATCCTTGGGGGGGGGGGAAGAAAATGTGGGCACCAGTTTTTGAATAAGTAGGAAAAGTTAGTTTACAATGTTTCAAGAATACGGGAACAGATGCCATGTAAGAAAGTTCACTTTGAAGTTTAATATCCTTCAATTACCGTTCGCGGGTTTCCCCTGTCAGGCAGCCGCCAACGGACCGAAATTCATTAAAATCCAAGGTATGCAGATACCAACGTTTCGTTCCGTGAAACTCGGAACCTTTTCGTAGGACAATCACACGGATTGAGGTGGAATTGCCAAGGTTAGCCCGTTCTTGGTTTAAAATAGCAAAAGCGCGGGAAACGGCAGTCGATGAACAGCGGAAATGACCTGACCCACTGACCGCACGTCATCAATCAATCGATCAGGCTGCCGCCGCTTTCTCCTGTCTTCGTTTCTTGATGTTGTGACTTATGTATTATGGGTAGCCAGATTTTATTCGTAAAAACCAGGTCCTGCAAGCCCTGGTTTTTACGAATAAAATCTGGCTACCCATAATACATAAGTCACAACATCAAGAAACGAAGACAGGAGAAAGCGGCGGCAGCCTGATCGATTGATTGATGACGTGCGGTCAGTGGGTCAGGTCATTTCCGCTGTTCATCGACTGCCGTTTCCCGCGCTTTTGCTATTTTAAACCAAGAACGGGCTAACCTTGGCAATTCCACCTCAATCCGTGTGATTGTCCTACGAAAAGGTTCCGAGTTTCACGGAACGAAACGTTGGTATCTGCATACCTTGGATTTTAATGAATTTCGGTCCGTTGGCGGCTGCCTGACAGGGGAAACCCGCGAACGGTAATTGAAGGATATTAAACTTCAAAGTGAACTTTCCTACATGGCATCTGTTCCCGTATTCTTGAAACATTGTAAGCTAACTGCTGGCCATGAAAGCTTTCGTAGTAAATTGAAGTAGGAAAAGTGCTATAAAGTGGAATTCGTTATCCTCTGGCAGGGAAGGCATATAGAGCAGATTCATACCAATTGAAACATCCAGTAGTATGATTAATTCTAGACCTTGCACTGAACGATGGATGATCATTACAAGCTTTATTTTGTCATTGGCTGCTAACAACATCTGATTCATGTCTACTTCTTGAATGAAGCAAGTAGCTGAAAGAAATCCAGTTAAATAAGTGATTTATGAAATTCTAAATGTACCATATCACATTCATATGGATGAGAGATTAATGATATAATGAATCCAGACAGAAGAGGGAGCATTCCAAGAGAGGAAGTGAACTGTGCCCAAGGGAAGACAATTGCCTCATCCATCAGTATCTATTACAGCATTCAGTTAAGTCTTGGAAAGTGGTTTGATTTGCTTCAAAACCAAAACCAAGGTAGTTCAGTAATGTGCAGCAATGAATATTGCCTGGCTCCCAGATTTACTTTATGTATGTATGGTCAAGCCACTCTACCAGTTGACATTTCTCATGTCATGTTGTCTTTTTCCATGTATGGACACTAGAACCATCAGTTTCCTAATGGTGTGTGATGCGTAAAATTTGACCACCCCAGAAGTACAACTCACAGCACAATCCTGTCTAAGGCAGGACCGGTACAACTATCAATCCGCCGGTGCTGAGTGTCGCAAACGTGCCATAAGGCACGTTTTCAACACCCTAAGTGTAAGCAGCACCAGTGCCACTCACTCTACCCCGGACGTAGGCCACCATTGGTGGACGCAGGTAAGAACTGTGCCAGTAGCGTGGGGAGGGTGCAACGGGAGGGGGGATGGCCAGGAAGGGGGATGGATTGGATGGCCAGGCCCGGGAAGGAGGAGGGATCACCCGTGGCGCACTCCACCAAATCCTATCCCCCTTCCCATGCCCATTGGGCCTTACATGGGCCTCCTGGATTTGTGCCGGCCATTTTGCTGGTGCACATCCGAGAACCCATTGGTGCGGCTGGACTATTAACTCAGAATAAAGGGATAGATGTGCCTTTACCCCGAGGACGCCTCTACCTGCGCCAGCGCTGGCCCAATCCTGGATAGGATCCAGTGCAGCATGCTTTTGCACACAGCGGCAGTCCTAGACAGGATTGGGCTGTCAATGTATAGAAACTGATGGCTGCAGAACAATCTCAGTCCTATAGTTCCACTTTTGCTTTCTACCTAAAGACCCTATTTTTGACCCAAATGGTTAATCCATGCAGAGCATGATCAGGCTAGACAAAACCTTCTACAAAACAACAGCTGAAACAGGATTCCTTTCTCCATAAGGGGTTGGACTCTTCATGCAAAGCAGAGCAAAAGGATTAGGAGTTGTACTTGCAAAAAAAAAGTTAGGTGCAATTTGGCCCATTACACTTGAATTGTCATGCCATTCCTCTAGCCAGCATTGTTGTTTGCTTGAGGACCACAAGGAAATTTTTGTCCTCCACTTGAAACCTTGCCTTAACTTGTTTGTCATATTTTTCTGGTAACTTGTATACAGATAAATCTCAGATACATTTTGGTCTTCAGCCATGGTTTGTGTGGACCTGACTCTCTGATAGTTTTGAATTTGATTGGCCCAAATAACACACGTTAATTTTGAAATTCTTTAAAAATGCTGCTAAATCCAAGCAACATGTAAGATAGCACTACAGAAGTTAGAGAGTGTAGAACACAATATAATTAGAGAGCAGATACTATCGTAATTACTTGTATATTGTGTTAGACTCTTTAATAAAGTGTCAAACTTTTTAAATAGCAAGAATAGCATTCCTAATTCAAAATAATTCATATTATTTTGATAGGTTACCTGGTACAAATGAATTCATACTATCCTGTGATTGCAGATGTTTGCATTAACCAGAGGTGAAGAATAGCACAAAAATGTGTAAAAAAACTATACCAGGAATTGAAAAACTGTTCTACTTTGAGTTCATTATTTAATTACTACAGTGAACCCTAAATTTAACAGCCCTTGATTTAACATACTCTGGAAACAATGGACTTCTCTGCATCATTAGAAACTAGTCATATACATTTTGTGCATACACATCTCCATTGGCTTCAAAACAGTTTAATTTAATGGAATCTCGGCATTAATTGACACCCCTTCCCCCATTAGGCTGTTTAAATTGAGGGTTCACTGAGGGTTCACTGTTCTCCAGATGTGTCTGAGATTAAACCATTTTCCCCTGTCAGTTATGCCTCTATTTGTGACCACAGTCTTCTAATTGGACGTTTGGTTATTTTTAAACGTTGTATGATAGGGGCAAAGTATGCCTCTCCTAGCATCTACATTCGTTTTGGTGATGACTTCTCCCTGTCTATGTGGCTGACATCGGGTAGTAATTTGAGTTGCTTTTTTGAATGTGGCTGTTGGACAAGCCAGTTTATTTCTTTTAATTGGTAGAGAAATGTTTGCTTAACTGTTTGGCTGAACAGCCTACTCAAGCGTTAAAACTATCAGCAGATTTTGAAAAAACCACCAGAGGGAGTCATGCGCTTTTTTGCAGATTGGTTATCAAAACCTGGATATTTTCACTATGAAAGAACATAGGACAGTGATTCTCAACCTTTTTTTGGGATCACAGACCCCCCCCCCTCCCCAGATTTGAGAATCTGATGAAAGTTATAGACACCTCCCCAGAAATATGCACTTAAACACATACACACAAACATTTTTGCATACAACTTTTTTTTAACATTGGAAATACATCACATATAATATAAAAACATAAAAATAATCTATACAAAGAATTATGTCTCACTCTCGTTTTTATGGAAAATGACCACTTTCTGAAAGAATGGAAATAAATCCAAATTGTGCAAATAAAGCAAAAAGTAAATTTCAGTGAGAAGGCTGCTGTTGTTTGGTTTTAATGAAAAGGTGACATAGCAACACACATGTCATCTTTGATATCCACAGCTTCTCTGTGGCTGTAACTGGGGCTGGGCAGTGGGCCCTTTAATTGGAAACACCTGGGCCTTGTGGGGGCCGGATCTCAGCACTCAAGGCTCTTATTGGATCTCTTCCCCAGGTGAGCTGGCAGAATGGCCTCTAGAAGACAGTCAGCTTGCTAGCTTCTCTGTGACTGTAACTGGGGCTGGGCAGTGGGCCCTTTAATTGGAAACACCTGGACTTTGTGGGGGGCGGATCTCAGCACTCAAGGCTCTTATTGGATCTCTTCCTCAGGTGAGCCGGCAGAAAGGCCTCTGGCTTGCCAGAGGCGCGAGCCTAAGGGCTCTTTGCCCGTGGCTCTTCGCCCAGTGGATCGCGCCCAGAAGACCAGAAAGCTCTTCTTAGCTGACTCAATGACCTGGACATTTGGACATCAGACCACCTACCCCCCTATTTTATTCATCTGTGGGGAGAGAAGAGTAGCACAGCAGTTCAGCAGCACAAGGGATTGTCAAGATTTTATATATGCCATACCAGCTGGTCGCCTAGCATTAGGGTCAGCCAGTTTTTATCTTGTTACTGGCCCTGCTGGATGACTGAACTGAGAGGCCGGGCTCAGAAGGGTGGCCTTGCCGGGTAAGTATGTGTTTCATCTTAGGAGGGAGCTTGGGGGAGGGGAAGGGTGCCACTATCAAGGCAGTGACGGGCCATGGAAGATATGGTGGTGGGGGTCAGACAAGCCGTTCCAGGAGAAGGAGGGTCCATCATAGACAGATTGTCTCTCCTTCTGGTCCTTCCCCCAACTCTTGGATGACTGGACTCTTGGCAGTGATTCCCTGAACCTGAAGCTGCTGCTCTTGAATGCCAGTTCGGTAAATAATAAAACCAACATCATCTGGGACTTGGTCCTGGATGAGAACGCCGACCTGGTATGTATCACGGAAACCTGGTTGGATGAGGTGGGAGGGGTAGGCCTCTCCCAGCTTTGTCCCCCAGGTTTCCAGGTGGTGCAGCAGCCACGATTGCAGGGATGGGGAGTTGTGATGGTCTATCTTGAATCCATCTCCCTTACCAGATGCCCTGTTCAGCAGTTCACTGGGTTTGAATGTCTCCATGTTGTGTTGAGAGGGCCGGACAGGATTGGGATTCTGTTGGTGTACCGCCCGCCTTGCTGCCCAACAGTCTCCCTGCCTGAGCTGACAGGGGTGATCTCGGCGGTGGCGTTGGAGTCCCCCCGCCTATTAGTGCTGGGGGACTTCAATGTTCATGCCGATGCTCCCGGGGTTGGTGTGGCTCAGGATTTCATGGCCACCATGACAACCATGGGCCTGTCCCAGAAGATCTTGGCTCCGAAACATAAGCCCGACATGTATTGGACCTGGTGTTTACAGCTGAGCAAGGGGGCAGTGATCTGGATGTGGAGGAGATTGACATCACTCCGTTGTCATGGACAGATCATTTTCTGTTAAGGTTTAGGCTTGTTGCAGCTTCCTTCCTCTGCAAAGGCGGGGGACCGCATTCTCTGGTCCGCCCCCGGAGGCTGATGGATCCAGAAGGCTTCCTGAGGGCTCTGGGGGGCTTTCCCACTGCCAAGACTGGTGACTCGTCTGAGGCCCTGGTTGACCTCTGGAATGGGGAAATGGCCAGGGCAGTGGATGAGATCGCTCCTGAGCGACCTTTGCCACGCCGCAGACTCAGAGCGGCTCCTTGGTTTACTGAGGAGCTGCAAATGATGAAGCGACGGGTTAGATGTCTTGAGCGACGGTGGTGGAAAAGTCGTGCTAAGTCCAACTGGACACGGAGTAGGGCCCATTATAGAACCTACTCCGTGGCGGTGATAGCAGCGAAGAGAAATTTCTTCTCTGCTATCATTGCGTCTGCAAGCAATCGTCCAGCAGAGCTGTACCGTGTGGTGCGAGGCCTACTCCATCAGGCCCCTCCAATAGATCAGGAGGAACGCACGGTGGCCTGCTGTGACATGTTTGCTAAACATTTTGCAGATAAAATCGATCGGATTCGCCATGACTTGGATGCCTCATTGACAATGTCTGAGGATGTCACCTTGGCATCTGCTTGTTCAGTGTTGTGGGATTCTTTTCAGCTTGTACAGCCTGAGGATGTGGACAGGCTCCTTTGGAGTGTGAGGCCGACTGCCTGCCTGCTTGACCCTTGCCCGGCTTGACTAATTAGATCTGCCCAGGAGGGGCTGGCTGAGTAGACGGGGAGGGTGGTCAACTCTTCATTGGCGGAGGGGGTGCTGCCACTCGCTTTGAGGCGGGCGGTGGTTCGACCCCTTCTGAAGAAGCCCTCCCTTGATTCCACAGTAATGGACAACTACCGGCCAGTTTCAAACCTCCCGTTTTTGGGCAAGGTAATTGAGTGGGTGGTGGCGTCTCAACTCCAGAGGGTCCGGGATGAAGCGGATCAATCTGGTTTCAGGCCGGGCTTTGGGACGGAAACAGCCTTGGTTGCCTTGGTGGATGATCTATGCCGAGGACTGGACAAGGGGGAGTGCGTCCCTGTTAGTTCTGCTGGACCTCTCAGTGGCTTTCGACACTATCGACCATGGTGTCCTTCTGGGCGACTGGCCGAGTTGGGGGTCGGGGGCACCGTTCTGCTGTGGTTCCGCTCCTACTTGGCAGATAGGTCCCAGTTGGTGGTGCTGGGGGATGCCTCTTTGGCACCCTGGCCCTTGAGGTGTGGGGTGCCACAGGGTTCCATCTTGTCCCCCATGCTATTTAACATCTACATGAAACTGCTGGGAGAGGTCATCTGGGGATTTGGAGTTGGGTGCTATCAATATGCTGATGACACCCAGCTCTATCTCTCCTGATTCCAGGGTGGCTGTTGAGGTTCTGGAGCGCTGCCTGGAGGTGGTTGGGACCTAGATGAGGGCTAATAAGCTGAAATTAAACACAGACAAGACAGGGGTTCTCCTGATCCGGAAATCCACCATGCAGGTGCTAGAGTATCGTCCTGCTCTGAATGGGGTTGCACTCCCTCTGAAGGAGCAGGTCCGCAGCTTGGGGGTCCGCCTGGATCCGCAGCTGCTCCTGGATTCCCTGCTTGACTTGCAAAGGTATGCAGTAGCAAATGGAATCAGATCTCCAAGAGCTTGCTTTGCAGGTCAAGGGTAAACTTGTGTCAAATAACACAGAAGTTCTCCAAGAGTCTTAAAGTTGAATTCATGTCATATCATTTACTTAGTCCTCAAGGTAATGAGGTCATCTTTGTCAAGGTCTTCTACATCATTGATGCTTCCTGTGTCAGCAAGGAAAGGATTACGAATCCATGCAGTAGCGTCACTAGGACGCGCGTCACCCTGGGGCGGGGGGCGTGCGTCACCCTAGTGACGCTCTGTCTTTGTGGCGCGGGGGGCGACCCGGCTCCCCCCGCATCGCCCTCCACATTTTGCCCTCAAAACGGTCTGCGCATGCGCGAAAATTGTAAAAAAATACCCGTATTAACGCGCTGCTTGGGCCTTCTTTCAGAAGGCCCTGGAGCGCCGACGGGGTCGGACGCTCTGAGGCTGGCTCCTGGGCCAGCCTTGGAGCGTCCGGAGGGTGTCGCGCGTCACAGAGGTGCGCGCGTCACCCCATGGCACGCGTCACCCCATGGCGGCCCCCCCCCGCCACGCTCCAGTGACGCCCGTGAATCCATGTTTCAATTCTAAGGCCTTTTGAGCAGAATTAATCTACAAAAGAGTTCTGCAGTTTTTTTCAAGTGTTTGCAGCTTTCTCCATGCAGAGACATTGATGAGGCTTTGTCACTCTTGAGTCCAGCCTGCAGAAGCATGTCCTCCAGCATTGGAAAGTTTGCATGGTTGTCAATCTCCAACTTCCTCTTCCATAGTGGCTGCTCGGCCAAAAGAACTTGTAGTTTTTTTAGCAGCAGCCGTAACGATGACTGCAGGACCTTGAATCTAAAGATTTACCTCATTCATGTAGCCAAAAGCCAAGCCATGAATGAACTCCTCCCAGGCAAATTGTTCTGAGAGCAGACTTTTCTTCCTCTGCAGGAAGTTCAATCAAGCTCTTCAAGACTTGTCCTCTGAAAAGTCAGTGAACTTCTGTCTAGTAGAGAAGAGCTTCATATTTTGCTCCCATTTCTGGACATAACCTCTTGAAAAGGTGGTGATTCAAGGCCCTGACTCTGATGAGGTTAATGACTTTCAAGGCAGTAGTCAAGATTTCTTTCAAGATTTTTGGCAGAGTCTTTGACACCAATGCCTGCCGATGTAGAAAACAATGAACCATGATGATGTGCGGACCTTATTTCTTCAGAAGCAAAACCAGATGTGTTGCCAAGCATCGCAGGTGCTCCGTTTGTGCACAGAGCACCAAGATTTTTCTTTCTGTCAAAGTTTTGCTTGGTAAAGAAACTTTCACCCTTTCAAAGATGTCAGCAGCCTTTGTAGTTTCCCGAAGGGAAATGTTCAGTTCAGTGTTCAGTTTTCCTATCACAAAATAGGAATTCGTCTTTGATGGCATCAGTGTACATTTAACAGATGAAAAATAGGAACTGGCTGTACCAAGAGACATCAGTAGTTTCATCCAGGTGCGTGCTAAAGGGAAATATTGCAACTTTCAATTTCTCCATGACCTGCTTCAAAATACTAGAAGATATGTCAGCAATTCTGGAGTGGATGGTATCATTTGACAGAGGCACGGCTTCAATTTTCTTTCTCTGCTCCAAGCCACAACTCAGCCATTTCTGGGACATATGGCTTCAACAAAGTCTCTTTAAAAGATTTTTACCCAAGGGTGTATATATGCAACAGGAGTTAAATGTGTATACACCTGTGGGCTGGGAGGAAATAAACCCATGTGTGGCTCCTTTACTTGGCAATGCGATAATCAACCTTGTTAGGATGTTTCAAGACAAGGCTTTTGTGCTGGGGCAAATCCAGGTTTTGGTAAAGTTCCAGCCCTTTCAAATTGAGCCACCTTCTCCCAAAAAAGATCCACGTTGTCCAGTGTATTTTACAGGATAGACAGACGTAAAGTGCTCTTTCAGCTTTGTTGGCTTCATGCTTCCATTGGCAAGAACCTTGCCGCACACGAAGCACTGTGGCTTTCGTGTCCCATCACATTCAACAATGAAAGTAAAACCAAAGGATACATAAGCTTCATTGTATTTTCTTTTCTTTGACATTTTCCAGCTTAAGCTAGGCTTACAAAAACAAACAAAAAAGCTGTGATATAATTTATATAGAAAGCTGCAACTAATGCACAAAATGAAATTAATAAGCTTAGGTCAGCTGTATGTATGAAATATATCTGAGGTATGGTTTTCATTAAATCAGCAGATCTACTGGATCAGCTACTGGTCATGCACCAACATTGACTTCTTTGTATTACACTATATAAATACATGCTATTTCCTTGTCTACATAACATCGAGCATCCACAAGTATTAAACAATATAACTTAACTAGTCTGTAATGAAAATGTTACAGCAAACCCTTTAAAAGACTAAATTTTTACCTTAAAATAACCCGTGACCTGATGTAAACAAAGATAGACGTCATATACACAGTTTGAATATTTATGGGATTTCCAGCCATTTTTTTTATTTTTTGAGTGAAGAAATAAAGTTGTTTCTTACAATTGACTGAAGACACTTCCTTTCCTGTTGCGCTAGCGTTGACGAGATTAGGTGCGTAGGAGCGGACTATCCAGGACAGTCAAGGATGAAAGCTTTAAATCTTCAATTTTTTGCTGTTGCCATTTGTTTGTTCCAGACTCTATTAATTTGTTCAGATTTGTATCCATTGGCCTGTAAGGAGTCCATGATGTTAGATTTTTCTTTTTGTAAGGCATTTGAATCACAGACATGGATGGCTCTGTAGATTAGAGAGTTTATCAGTGAATTCTTTTGCGCGGGGTGGTGGTTTGACAGGTAATTTAGGTATCTGCCTGTGAAAGTGGGTTTCCTCTATACTGTGTGACCAAAGGTAAGATCTTTTTTTCTTGTCACTTGTACATCCAGGAAGGGTAATGTCCCTTCTTTCTCCACTTCCATCGTGAATTGAATTTCAGGCATTAGACTGTTAAGATGTTGTAGGATCTGAACAAATTAATGTTGTAGGATCTGAACAAATCTGAACAAATAGAGTCTGGAACAAACAAATGGCAACAGCAAAATACATTCCCACACTAGAAGAAATTAATCAGAAAAATAAAAAGGCAGAATTAGAAAGAATAGAAAATAGGGAACGCAAGTGGCGAACCTTACCTTATTTGAAAGGAATCACAGATAAAATTGCATATGCCTTCAGGAAGCATAATGTAAAAACAGTGTTCTTGCCTACTGCCAAATCAGGACAGCTTCTGGGAAATCCAAAAGACAAAAGACCAGAACTGTCAAACCCAGGCGTATATGAAATCCCATGTTCAGACTGTCATGGGGTGTACATAGGGAGCTCCAAACGCCTGATTAAAACTAGAATCCAAGAACATTCAAGAGCTGTAAAAAACTTACAAGAAGAAAAATCCGCTGTTGCTGCACATGCAGCAACAACTGGCCACAACATTGATTTCAATAATACACGTTTCCTTTTCAACGAAAATAAAAATAGGCAGCGTTTGAACCTAGAATCAATTTCTATTTCACAAAGAAAAAACAACCTTCTAAACCGTCAGCAAGAATTGACATTTGTGAACCGCATTTGGCTCCCTTCATTGAAAAAATCCTTTCAAAACAACAGCGCAAAGGAAAAGGCACCAGCGGTCAACTCGGAAACAGTAACTTCCGCAGCCAATTAACAATCAAGGCTTCTCGCGCTTTCCTCGAGTAATCCACAGTCCATTCGGAAACAACAGCCTCCGTATTCAATCAGCAATCAAGGCTTCTGTTGCTTTACCCCAAGTGCCCCTCTACCTTATAATTACTCTGTGCGCTCCCTACCAAGGCTATGGACATCTGTTCAGCGTGTTTCGCTGAATTCTCTGTCTGCTTTCTGAAGAAATCCCTGGAGTGGGAAGAAACGTAAAAGCAAAATTGAAGATTTAAAGCTTTCATCCTTGACTGTCCTGGATAGTCCGCTCCTACGCACCTAATCTCATCAACGCTAGCGCAACAGGAAAGGAAGTGTCTTCAGTCAATTGTAAGAAACAACTTTATTTCTTCTCTCAAAAAATAAAAAAAATGGCTGGAAATCCCATAAATATTCAAACTGTGTATATAATTACAAGCCATGAAAATCTGCATGCTTTCATAGACGTCATAATCGTAATGACAGGGTATGTTTTCTTTAATTCCTAATCAACTGGAAACTATTCTAGCCAAGAGGGAAAAAAAGAGCAGAAGCCACTATCATTTCCATACCACAAGTGTCAAGGGTAGATGGTTCTGAAATTCTCAGCTGTTTGTTTGCTGCAGTAGTCTCTTTTGCCTAATCAAGGGAGATCAGATTCTACTGGGGACAACAGGTGAATGTTTTCAAAAGATGTCTGTTACCGAGGAAGAGTTGGTGTGGCTACTTTTGTTCCACCTTCCTCTCCAGTAGTGCAGGTGCAGTGATGATGTCAGCCCCCAAAGCATCTCTGAACCAGGAGACACTGTTGGTGGAAAGGAGCCTCTTCCCTTCCTTGGGACTCCTTCAGGTGCTTGTAATTCTGTCAGAAATGTTCATGGCAAAGTCTGAACCACGTCTTGGTCTCTAGCTTTGTAAATTAGCAGGATTGGTTGCTATGATGCTGGGCAGAATATGGCTCACTCTGTGTTACCTAGTGTGTTAGGAAGCCTTTATCATGGGGTTCTCATGGACTTGGATTCTTCCTTTCTCTGTAACCTGGATGCATATCACAAAAGGTGGGAATAGAGGATGGCTCTTTGGAAGCAGTAAACGCACCCACCCCCAATACATTATACTTCCCATCAGGCCAAACCAGGATTTCTGTTCCTCAGCCAGTTAAGCAACCAACACTCTTCCTTAATTGCCAGTTAGCAGCAATTGCCAGCAATTCCATTTCCCGTGCATGTTATCTATTATGGCCACTGGAAGAACTAAACACTGCCAGGATCCACTTGGCTGTTTAAACAAAGCAGAGCTTTAAGCCACAAAAATGGGCTAAAGCATGAATCAGCCCCAACAAATTTGGAATTGATGGCAAGAACGAACCCTATAGAGGGGGACAAGGAGCAGATCTACACACTAAAAAGAAGTGGAGATGGCCTAGGTGTGATGCCTGTGTTATGGGATTGCTTTGTATAGAAATGTGTTGCAATATTATGAGCAATATGGCAACTGTGTATCCAATTCAAATGAGTTGCCAAAGAAAATGAGATTGCTATAGCACAAATGTCATCCAGAACTGAATTAACATCCTCCTCCTGAATGAATCCCTTAGTTCAGAGTCATCATTTCTGTCTCTAAACAGATTTGTCTCCTTTCATACTTTTAGAAAGGGGGCTGATATTAGCAAAGTACTGAGGGTTAAGGATCAATACCTGTTTCCACCTTCTTGTATCCCCTGTGTGTTAATATCTGGTGATGAGGATCTTCTCCAGTGTAGCCCTGCCCTGCTCCAGTCAAAAAAAAGAACTTGCTAGTTGGAAGAAAGCAGTAAATGTTGCCATCAATAGCTTTTCCAACAATTGCATCTGGAAAGCGAGATCTAGCTCGAAAGGATCCCAGCATTTGTCCTATAATGCTCAGAAGACCTGCAGGTGTGATGTATGTCCAAGTGCAACAATAAATGCTTCCTTGTTATCTAATCTATCTTATTTCCCGTCTCTACTGTTTACCATGGCCTGGTTTCCTCAATAACTCTGACAGCTGCAGGCTAGGCTCTGACATCAAGCTTAAAATGATTACGTTAGAGGTATTCCAATGGAAGCAAATATGGCTATTTGTTAAACTGAATTGGTTAGTAGGAGATGGGGGGGTTCCCCAAGAAAAACACAAATCTCTCAACATTTTTTTCCCCTGAGGAGAAAAAGTTGTAAAGCGAGAGTGCCTGTAGTGCTCCCCTCTTCTAGAATGGATATACTTTGGATACCAAATCAACCACAGGCTGAGAAAGTTTCCTTGGACCTGATACAGATTCCACAATGGCATCTCTTCCACTCCAGGAATTGTAGCCGTAGTATACACTTGTATGCCCCATTGCAACTCCAAAGAGGCCATATTGCAACTCCAAAGAGGGAATGATTTAAAAAACACTAAACATTAACAAATGCTCCTAAGCAAATGTGTGTGTTTGTTTCCTGCTGTGTCTGATTCTTCTTCTTGACTAAGATCTTTGGAAAAACGTTTCAAAGGCAGCACCAGAGCACGCCTGCTGATGATGTCTCATCTCCGCTCCTGCCATAGGGGAAGTCACGGAGCTCTGCTCCCTTGTGACTACACCCCTGCCTGCAAATCATCCAGCATTTTATCTGACCCACTCATACTTTGGAATTCACAAGCAAATCATGTTGGTAAAACCACCTGCTCCAGTAGTTGTGGGGGACGGGGGGGGGGGAGAGTGAGATTGCTTGTTGGAAGATCATAGAGCTGTGTGTGTGTGTGTGTGTGTGTGTGTGTGTGTGTGTGTGTGTGTTTACATCTTTTGTTTTCACAATACAAAGTAAGATGGTTCAAAGAGAGTCTTACTGAAGTGCTAGTTTTTAAATTTGCTCAGTGGTGACCTAGTGAAGAAATAAGGTAAAGGTATCCCCTGCTCGAAAGCCAGTTGTGTCCGACTCCAGGGTGCGGTGCTCATCTCCATTTCTAAGGCCAAAGAGCCAGCGCTGTCCGAAGACGCTTCCGTGGTCATGTGGCCGGCATGATTTACAAAACACTGTTACCTTCCCGCTGCAGCGGTACCTATTTATCTACTTGCAATTTCTTGCTTTTGAACTGCTAGGTTGGCAGGAGCTGGGACAGGAAACTGGAGCTCACTCCGTCAGGTGGCACTTGGGTCTCGAACTGCTGTCCTACTGACCTTCTGGTCTGCAGTTAAGCATCTCGACCACTAAGCCCCCTTCAGTGAAGAATACATCTTCCTATTTTAGACCAAATTTTCCACTGGCCTGGAATCCAACTGGAAAGTGGAGACACTCTGTCCTCCTCAGGCTGGTTTTGTTTTGTGACTAGATGGGTGTCCTTCCCCAGTGCTGTCAATCTGGCACCTTTCATCACCACCAAATTCTCATGCAGAGCTGAATAAATAGACAGGTGTGAAGTTTATTTTTGAAACACAAATGCCAAAGCAAGTGATTGCTACTCCCTGAGAACTTGCACGCAGAGCGGAGTTTACCTGTAAGACGACAGAGAGAAAATGATAATGGTGTTTGATAACGTTGTCCAGGAAGTAACTATGTACTTGAGAAAAGGGCAGGTTAGGTAACCTTGTTTATACAACCAGAGTAGTAGCAGTAAAATGAATTTCCATAAGCAAGGAAGGAAGTGATGAAAAGGGGCCAGCCCTTAGCACATGGGTTAGGTATCTCATTGATTGTACTAACTGGGTTTACCGGCCTGAATTAGCCATCAAAGCGAATAAAATAGTTACATGAAAAAAATAACTCAATGTCTGGTGTGTATTACAAACTCTTAAAAATCCAGGTTGAATGTAAGCATTGGCCCCAAGCTTCTTTCCAGCCTCCATGCTTCACAGCCTGACTATCAAAGTTTAATCTATGAAGCAGAAGAGAAGAGTCGGATTTTTTTGCATGGATGAATAGGCTAAATTTTCAAATGTTCATCCCTCACTGTTGATGCTAAATTTCTAGCAGAGTTCATCTCATCTTCAGGCACTTATATCATTGGGAGGATCCTCAGAGCTGTTCTGTATACAGCACCTCGAAATGCACAAAGGGGACTCTCAGTACAGCTTGCGACTGCCCAATTAGCAATTTGAAAGCTTTCTCTGTTCCGTACTATAATGCTTTTGGAAGTGAGCATCTAAAAACTAAAGTACAGGTATTCCCTGACATATGTAAGCCTTGACTTATGCAATTTTGAGTTTATGTGAGCCTGGGCTGTGCAGGAGGAGCCATCTGTAGTTGCCGCTCTGTAAAGCCCACCACTCACTCTGCTCTGCAAGCTGGGATTGTTCCTAGCTCGTCCCGCATTTCCTCTTTCATTTAAAGAGCCTGCATGGAGGAAAGAGCAAGATTGCTGTGCTTTAACATAGCAATCTCACCCCTTCCACCACTCAGGCTCAAAAATATGCAGGGTGTGCTGGGAATGATCCCAGCTTACAGAGCAAAGCGAGTGATGAGATTTATCAAGCTCAACTTAGTGAGGGTGTCCGGAACTTGTACTTTATTGAAGGGAGTATTTGCAGAATTAGCTTGTAACAAACTGAATCCTGACAGCCCCAATCAACATGAAGGATGTAGCAGCAGTACAAGGCAGAACAGTGTGCCTTTTTGGTTCCATCCTTGTAACCTAATGTCCTAGGCTCTGTTAGTCCCTTGTTATAAGTGACCAAAGAGGCAGTGACTTGATGAGTTCATGTCTGCAGTGGCTCTTGAGCTTTACATTTCCAAATCCAAGTCCACTGTTCTCTGTTGAACCAAACGTTCACATGATACCTACCAGTGACATAGCTATGGGGGTGCTGTGCCCCCGGGTGCCACCCCAGAAGCGCCTCGGGGTGACAACACTGCGCATGGTTGTTGTTGTTTTTAAATTTATGTTGACGCGGCTGTGTGTTCGCAGTGGCAGTGAAAAAGGAGAGTGCCTGGGGCGGGGACTGGGGGGGCAGCAGGCTGGAGGAGGGCAGCAGGCAGGGGGACAAAGGGCAGTGGTGAGGGTGAGTGACCTCCCTTTTTTGCTGCTGCCACCGCCTGGGTCTCCAGTAAAAAAAAACCATGACTTTTGCTGTGTTTTTTTGCTGGAGACCCTGGTGGCAGTGGTGGTGAAAAAGGCAGTGGCTGGGCAGGGAGAGTTGGGGCAGGGGGCAACAGGCTGGGCTGGGGGCTGGGCTCGGGGGGGCTAGCAGCAGGCAGGGGGCAAGGTGGCGGCAAGTGACCTGTCTACGTTTTTCTCTACCACTGCCTGGGTCTTCAGCAAAAAGATGTGACTTTGCCATGGGTTTTTTTCTGGAGACCCAGGCGGCGGTGAAAAAGGTGAGTGGGGAGGGGGTGACAGGCTGGACAGGGGTGAGGAAGCAGGCTGCGTCTCCAGCAAAAACCAGTGGCTTTTGCCGTTTGTTTGTTTTTTGCTGGAGACTGGCAGCGATGGTGGTGAAAAGGCTGGCTGGGCTGGGGGGCAACAGGATTATTTAAAAACCATTAAAACCAGCTTTTTTTAAACCCATGGGGTGCGACATCATACCCGGAAGTGACATCACACCCATGTTAGTTCCAGGAGTGACATTTTGAATTTCTCCCCTAGGTACCACAGTGGATAGCTACGCCACTGAACTTTCATACAGGAACTTTCACCCAGCAGGCTTTTTATGAATGGAAGAGACTAATCGACATGATCCGATGCATGTTTAATGAGCAGAAAGATCCATTGAATTTAATGGGGCTAACTACCAGGTAAGCATGCATAGGATCGCAGCCTATATTTTGCACAAAGCAGTGACGGCCTTTAAAATGCCCTTCTACCAGTAGCAGTAAACTCAAGTTTAAAAGAATTAGATACATTGCTAGAGAAAAGGAACACAAGTGGCTCTCTGGAACGTCAATGAACCTTAATTTTGTTCCTAATATTTTAAGCACTGGGGAGAGGGATTGAGCAGCAGGTCACAGGATTCATATATTTATTGTGACTCGTAATGATACCTACATGAAGGTATCATTCAAAAATATCAATTAATATTTACTTACATGGGTAAGCAAAAATGGATCCATTGATTCAGTTACTGGGATAAATTAACATATAAATTATGTTATAAAATTAATACGTTCAAAAAAAATTGCTGTTTGTCACTCAACTAACCTATGAAAACAAAATATCCCTCTCCAGATGAGAAGTTTAACTGCCTCTATGTTATCAGAGTAGGTAAGCCAATGGCAGCCAGAGAAGCTTTGACATCAGCAGGACCACGACTGTCGGAGCCAATCGCCTACTAAGGAAGTAAAGACGGTGGAATTGGAGGTAAAGATTATGATAGGGCAAGAGAGGTCCCATGATGACACACAGAGAGTCCAGCATACTGATAGGCCCTTAGGTAGTATTCATTAAATGCTGCATCTGCTTCGTCAAGTTGTGTTTCCATAGAGTATGGAAGAAAACTTTCTGCGTAAATCTAAATAGAAACATCCCAGAATGTGTTAGCTTCCCAATGAGTTTTTAAGTACTTCCATTGCAAATAAATAAATAAATAAATAAATAAACAAATAATTTCTTTATTTACAACTTATATTGTTGTGGCCTTGAATTATTTTTGTCTGATTTAAATCTTGCCAAATAGCCACAGAAGGTTTCATTATAGAATCTTTGCTATTTATTTGCTACAAATGTACAGTAACTAAGCAACATACATTCTACTATTAATATCCATTTTCATACTGTGACACTATTTGTGACGTGCAGCACAATCCACCGTAGAGATCCAGCTGGTGGCCCAGGGCCGCCCACTGGATCCTATCCCTGTTCTGGGCTGCGCTGTGGAGGTCTACTTGGGGAAGGGGACGTTCGTCCCTTCCCCCGGTGTAAACCGGGGAAGGCCCAATTGGCCTCCTTGGATTTCCACCAGCTAAATAGCTGGTGGTAGTAAGAGGAGGCCATGTAACGGCCAAACTGGATATGGCGGACGGACACCATCCCCGCCCGCTCCCGGGCCGGCTTGGCCAATGGCCCCCTCCCTCGTTACCCCGACTTCCCCCGCCGGTGGGAGCCTTACCTTCCTCCGGTGGCTGTGGGGTTGTCCTGGCGGTGGAGTGAGGGCGGGCGGCCTTGCGCCGGCCTCCCTTACTCCTGAGGTGTCGCAGACGTGCTTTACGGCACGTTTGTGACGTCTTGGAACAGTGGAGCGCTCGCTCCGCCGTTCTTACATCCAGCAGGATTGCGTTGTAAAAGGGGGCTTCTGGCAAACTAGCTAAAACTATAGCAGTGCATAGTATGAAAACTTTGGCATCATTAGCTCTACTTCCCTTCTCTTTCCAGTTTTTGCTTAAAGGGCTGCTGGGCTTTGTACTTCTAGTTCTTTCCCCATGTTACAGAAGTTATGGGAATACCTGGTTTTTACAAGTAGTTCTTGGATGCAATTGCTCAACACATTTCTTGTTCAAGAGGTGTCTGTGTTTGTTTGCCTCCGCAACATAAATGAGATGCCTTATTTGGGAGGTGCTGTACTGCATGCCTACAATCCTATAGCAAATAACAGTACTCCCTCCATATCCACTGGGGATATGTTCCAGGCCTCTCCATGGATACTTGAAACCATGGATAGGAGCGAACCCCCCTCCATGGTTTCCTGAGGGGCCCCCACCCTGCCTCCCCTGCGGGCAGGCATGCACGCCCCCCCCCCAGCTCTTATTTTTCTTTCAGCAAGCTTTGTTTCTTCCTTAAAACAGAGAAGCAACCTCCATTGCAGGCAAGTAGAATGAGACTAAGTCCTAGAGAGGCTCTGCAAGGTTTCTGTTAACCTTGCAGAGCCTCTCTAGGACTTAGTCTCGTTCTACTTGCCTGCAATAAGCAGCTAGAGGCTGCTTCTCCTGTTTGTTTAAGGAAGAAATGAAGCTTACCGGGGAAAATAAAAGCCTGGGGGGTCCCCACGATCCGTGGATAACTGAAACCGTGGATAGTGAATCCGTGGATATGGGGGCCCACCTGTATGTACTTTGATTGTTTCCATGGGCTAATGGTAGTGAAGGCAACGATCCTGGTTCTAGCATTAAGCCTGATGCCACATGATGAACTGAACAAAGATATTTGGTTCCACTTCTTCCATGACTCTCTCTTAGCATGACTGCAGCAGAGGGAGAAGGAGTAGGGTTGGCTGGGAGTCACCAGGAATCCCAGGGGAGTCACCAGGATTATTATTATTATTATTATTAACAGTATTTATATACCGCTTTTCAACAAAAAGTTCACAAAGCGGTTTACAGACAAAAATCAAATGATTAGAATAGAGGGGAGACAGTATGGCGCAGTGGTTCCCAAATTGGGAGCTGCGGCTCCAGGGGTCTAACAAGGGTAGGGCCTGAGGAACAGCTGCCCCAGGCGCAACGCCAGAGGAGGTCGCAACCCTCAGGCCGGAACTACACTGCACTGCTGCCGACGCGTTGTGGAAATTCTGACAGCATTTCGGAAGCAAGCGGAGCAGCTGCGAGCTCCCAATGCCGGCGCGTGCACAAAGCTGGAAAGATGGTGCCTAGCCATCTTTTGAGGGGCGTCTTCGCATACGCACTGCAGCCTACCAATTGGATGAGAGGGGGGAGGAGAGTGGCTGCATGCCAATCAGAACTACCTCCAATCACCATGGAGGTTTTATTTCAAGGCTTATTCCCAGAGGAAAACACAGGACGAGGAGAGAGAAAACCAGAATGGCGGGAAATACTCAAAATAGCCCGAACTCCTGTCACCGTGGATTTATTCCAAGAGGATTAATTGTAACAAGAAAGAGTAGGAACAATCAGAGAGGTGTGTGTGTGTGTGTGTGTGTGTGTGTGTGTGTGTGTGTGTGTGTGTGTGTGTGTGTGTGTGTGTGTGTGTGTGTGTGTGTGTGTGTGTGTGTGTGTGTGTGTGTGTGTGTGTGAGTGAGTGAAAGCGTTTTGGTGCTTGATTGCAGCAAGGGAACGGTCTGTTGTGTGTGCACAGGCAGAGCAGAACAATATTTCCACTGCAGACCGATTATGGATTGAAAGCAAAATATTGCTTACAACTGCTCCATGTTGACTCATTCAGAGATGCACGGGAAGTTGAGCAGTACCCGGAACCCCTCAACGTGTGTGTTAAAACGAAATAGAGAGAAACGTGTGAAGCTTGTGGGTGATTTTGTCTCGGCTGCCTTTGCGACTACGTCAAGATGCATAGGGCAGGGTTGTTAAAAAGTAAAAACCAGCCCCACTGTAAAGAGCAGACCTGCAAGGTTTTCGGCCAATCAGAGTGTGCTTGTGTTTAACCAATCACAGCTGCGCTTTCTTAAGAAGGCGGGACAGCAGGAGGGACAACAGGCGGGAAGACACTCCTCCGACCAGCTCTGCGAGCAGAGGCAGGACGCCTCCGTGCCAGCAGCAGTACAGTGTAGTTCCGGCCTCATGCTCCACCACCTAATGGCTGCCCTCACGTTTGGCTTGGAACGCTCCAAGCCAAACGCAAGGACAGCCATTCGCCAGTTGCCTTCTCATGCTGTCTGGAGGCACAGCGTGTGTGGAGGCAGCCGGCCATCAGCAGCCCTCACGTTTCGCTCTGAGTGTTCTGAGTGGAAAGCGAAGGCTGCCGATAGCGCCCAAACTCGGAAGTGACATCACATGATGTCACTTCCGGGGCGCAGCACATTCCCGTGCCCCAGGCGGCTGGTTACACTCCTACACGGCTCCCAGGGGAGCCATGGAAATCAGCCGGGGAGCAGCGGAGTGCTATGGAATCCTCTCAGAAAACAATGCAATGCCAATTGGCACACATCACATCAACATAATGTAATGGGGAGCCGTCGGCGTCGCCAATGGTCAAGGGAGCCACAGGTCAAAAGCGTTTGAGTAACAATGGGTATGGCCTATTTCCATTGCTTGGCTGGGACACACTGCCATTTGGTTTCTTTTCTCCCAGAACTGCCTCTTCAGTGGACATTGAACCTGGTCACTATATAACTTGGAAAGTCTTGGTTCCTAAATTGACTTGTTTTCCTTTTCCCTGCCCATCCTATTTGTGTGCAGCCTGTTAGATTGCAAGCCTGTGAATAAGGCTTGCATCATTATGATTTTTAAATCCATGTACAGCACCTACAACACATTGGGTACTTTTTATTTAAAAAAAAGTCATGATTAAAATGTCAAATGTGCTTTACCTTAGTTTTCTTGTGCTTATACCGTATTGTCCCGAGTATAAGACGCACCTGATTATAAGATGCACCCTTAAAGTTTGGTGCTATTAAAAAAAATAATTAAATCACTGGCATTAAATTGCAACAGCCTGATTATAAGACGCACCCCTAGTTTAAAAACTTAAATTAGGAGAAAAAAGTGAGTCTTATACTCAGACCAATACGGTATTTGGTATAGCTGTAATCTTGAATGGGAATAGATACTTCCCTTTCCTGCATGCTTGATTCTACATAGCAGAAAGCTGTGGAATGCTTTAATCTTAATTCCCTGGGGAATATGAGCTCCTACAGGGAGCTCATCAGCAATTCTCAAGGTTATAAAAATGTCTCCTTAGACTTTGTAATATTCAAGCCTCTGCAAAATAATTTTTCTAGCTCTTTGGAGTCATTCTCCTTGTGCTTATTGCATATTTGTAAATAAACCAAATACTGTATATATTTAAAAAATCACCATCAGCTTCCTGCGTGCTCTCTCCACCAAAGGAAGCCAAACCTGGGCAGCACCACAGTCTCTGGAACATCTCACCGCATGGGGAAGTAGGAGTGTGTAACAGTACTTGGGCTCACTCAAAACCTACAGGAAGATCAAGCTGCTTCACTGAAGGGAGCTCTTTATAAGATTGTTGTTAGCTATGTTGAAAGGGCAGCCTATTCCCATCCTCACTCTATTTTAATACAGTTTTTAGACCTGGGATTAGGTTTGTGTTGACAGAGCAAACATTTTATAAGCATCCACCAGTAGGAATGAAAGTTTAAAAAATCTTGCAGTACCTTTGCCCTGCCAACGTTAACTGAAAAACTGAGCAAGCCAAAGACTTGAAGAGGAAGTAAATGTGTTTGCTGGTATTAGAGCAAATGGGTTGGAAGTTTAGAACTTGCAGGGTAACTGCGCATCTCAGTGAAGGAATGTTTAACCACCTGGTCTATGCATGTGGCAGAACAAAGCGGAAGAATCCTAATGTGCTAGAATGGACTGTATCACTTCAGGCTGCAAATGGAAGGATGCCATTTTTTTAAAGCTCTTAGTGGGAAACCCCGTGTAAGTAAAAACTAACACATCAGGGAAAATACTAGTTTTCTACTTGCAGGGATTTTTAAAGACATGTGTAACATTCAAGACCCCCACCCTGCAGTCCTTTTTTAGAGGATAACAAAGGTGAATATGACCTTGTATAATACTTCTAGCTTTTTGTTCTCCATCTGAGTTCCCTCAATGTAGTCATTATCACTGCTATGACTGCATGGGGGGTTGTCAGTCTAAAACAGCCTGGTGCCAGGTGTCTCTAGAATCTTAGGCAGTACTGGAATGGAGCCAGTGGTTGTGGCATATACAGTTGCTGAGATGTCACAAAATGTAGGCAGAAGGCCTGGTTTAGGCAGATAGGTAAAGGTGACCCCTGACAATGAAGTCCAATCATGTCCGACTCTAGGGTGTGGTGCTCATCCCCATTTCAAAGCCGAAGAGCCAGCGTTGTCCGAAGACGCCTCCGTGGTCATGTGGCCGGTATGACTCTCCTTGCCGCAGCGCGTAGCATGCGGCTGGAACACGGAGCGCTGATAGGCAGATAGGGAGGAGTATTTTCTCAAACTGGATGACCACTAATGTGATTTTGTAGTAATAAGTGCAAAATAATTTTCCTTGGAATAAATACAGTAACTGGAGGGTCGTATCTTGGACGAAATCTTGGAGGGTCGTAGTCGAAAGCAAATGAGTCACAGCGCAATCCTATCCAAATTACACCACCGGTGCAGCAAGAATGGAAGGCCCCAGAACGGAAAGGGGATTAAAATCCCATTCAAAGGGAATTATAAATCTCCCCTCTCCTCCAAAGTCTCCCGCCCTGCCCTCCCCTGCTGGTTACACCGGTGGTGTAAGTTGGATAGGATTTGCACTGTCAATGTGGTATAGTAGTTAGAACACTGGTATAGTGGTAAATTTTGAAGTAAAAGAGCTCACCATGATATGCCCCCATAGCCACACAGTGCTAAGACTATACAACAAAATAAAATTGAATTAATAATTCTTCATTAGAGTGTTTTCTCCTCCTGCCACTTAGTGCTACTTTTGAAAGACGTACCGTAATACTCATTAAAAAATGTAATTTGCCATAGTTTTTTAAACATAATTTTAAACTAAATGTTTTAAACTTAGTTTAGTTTCCTTAACCACTGCACCACTCGCCCCTTCTTTTAAATACATTATTTCCTCCTGTTTGAGCAGCTGTGGGGTGCCCAGACTAGCAGCGCAATCCTGTCTAGTCTTGGACCTGTGGAACAACTGCTCTGTCAGTCCAGGGTGTTACAAACATACCATAAGGCACATTTGTGTCACCCTAAGAGTAAGCGTTGCCAGCAGAGAGGCTTGCGCTGCTCCTCCAGTGCTGCAGAATGGTGGAGCGCCGTGGTGGAGAGGTGAGTCCCTGCTGGGCGATGGAGGGACATGGGGAGGGTGAAACGGGACTTGCCGGGTGTATGTGGGATTGGTCAGCCGGGTCTGGGAAGGGGGAGGGAGGAGCTCAAATGTGCGCCAGCAAAATAGCTGGCATGCATTCAATAGACCCGTCAGGGCAGCTGGGGCTCTGCTCGAGGTAAGGGGACAAATGTCCCCTTCCCCCGAGGAGAGCTCCTGCTGCGCCGGCACTGGGTCCTACCAGGATAGGATGCAGTGCGGGCTGTATGCCTGCGGTACAGCCTGGCTAGACAGGATTGGGCTGTAGGACTGTAGCATGGTGGGGTCCCCCTGCCATGATCTCAATTTGGATCAGATGCCCCCATGGCTGCTGTTTAAACAAACAAAGCATGCAGGGGCCAAATTGCATGTTTAAAGTCATGTCTAGTTTGTCCCAAGGTTTTCTAAATGTAATTTACAATATTGTGCACAGAAAGCATTTGAACAGAAAGCTATTGCTACAGTTTGATTTGAACATGTCCAATTGCTCCCTATCAGAATTGAGCGCCACACAGTGAATGCTTCAGGTTTTGGATTTGGGTTCAGAATGCTGTTTGTTATACTCCATGATACAAGAACATGACTTTGAAATACAAGAGCTCTAGTCTCAAGTCTTGACAGGTGATTATTGAAATACAGGATTCACCTTGCCGCCCTTTGGATACAACCTCTCTCTAGCTAATGTCTGTCTGTTTCTCTAGGGAAGAAGATCAACAGCTTTAGCACAAACCTCAGATACTGCAGTTTCCAGATTGGTAGAAGCTACAGAGAGTTTTGTGGCACTTTAAAGACTAACATATTTATTGTGACATACACTGTAGAGCCCACTTCATTAAATAAATGCAAGTTTATGCCACCACAGATTTGTAAGCCATGAAGGTGCCACAAGCAGGGAGCCAAAGTGAACCTAAACCCAAATTCAAAACCTGTTCCATGAAGAATTTTGTTGTTTAGTGAATCATACCTGAACCTGAATCTAAAATGTTTTGGCTGCCGGTAACCACTACCAGAACCAAACTCCTAAACCCAAAACGTGTACACCAATTCAGAGATGTCACTAGGGCGCGCGCTGCCCCGGGGCCGGGCGCGCGTGTCACCCTAGTGACCCCTCCCCCAGGGACACACCCCCTTTACTAATCTTCGGCACAGCCATAGGCCGTGCCGTGATTTTGGGGGGGGTCACCCGATGGGCCGCCGCTCCCGGCGCCCCCTCAATCGTTGCAGCTAGCTCGGGGACATCTTCCCCGGCCGGCAGTCCTGGGCCTTCTGAGGAAGGCCTGCTGCGCAAACGTTATTTATAACGTGTTTAGCGCATGCGCAGACCGTTCCTGAGGGGAAAGGGCAGCCCTTTTCCCTCAGGAACGGTCTGCACATGCGCTAAACACGTTATAAATAACGTTCGCGCAGCGGGCCTTCCTCAGAAGGCCCAGGAGCGCAGGCCCGGGAGGATGGTCCGAGGCCTTCTCCTGGCCTCGGAGCCTCCCGGGTGACACGCGAAGCCTCCCGGTGACGAGCGCAGGGGAGGTGACACGCGCGCGCGTCACCCTTCTGCACGCCTCACCCGGGGCCCTCGGCCCCGCGGGCCACGCTACAGTGACGCCTCTGCACCAATTCAAAATAAATTGTTCAATAATCAAGCACTTCACTTTGAACTATATATTTTTTTTATTTTCCTTTCATTTGGTAAAATGTTTTTAAAAAATCAAAAGTAAACTTTGTTTTTCTTAAGTTAAAAATTGTATTCATTTTGTACTGTTGCATTGCAAACATAAGCATGATTTTTTTCCCTGTAGGAAATTAATCTAACAGCGCAGTCCTATGTGTGTCTACTCAGAAGTCCAATTGTGTTTAGTGAGACTTACTCCCAGGAAAGTTATAGGACTGCAGCCTTAATCTATTAAAAACCAGTTAGAGGTGCCTAAACTGATTATCAGATCACTTTTTGAAATCAAGTGTCTGAACTAGAACTGAACTGGAGAGTTTACAAATACAAATGAACCTGAACCAGAACAGAACCTAAATTTTTAATGTTTCGCTCCTTGGCTTCAAGACTCTTTGTTTTAGCTGCAACAGACTAGCAGCACAGTCCTCCTATTCCCCCCCCCCCCCCAGCCTGGGTCATGCACGTTACATCCTATCCAGGGAAGAGCCTGGCTGGAAGTCTCCTCAGGGAAAGTGGGCATGTCTCTGCTTACTGGGTAAACTCCCAGCTGCCGCAATGGAGCTACTCGGTTCTCGGTCAGCTCTTTAGCTGACGTAGAACCGAGCAGCCCCATGTCAGCAGAAAGGGCCTGGCCTGAGAGGGTGGGTAGGATACAGTGCACCGCAGAGTTCCCAATCCCTCCCCCCCAGCCCGATCCACCCTTCCTCCCCCCTACCCCACCCCATTATGACACTTCCCTGCCCTCCCCCAGCCCTCGCACCGCTTGGAGCAAGCCTTCCCTGCTCCATGGTGCTGGCGATGGGATTAAACACCAGCCAGACGACACAGGTCTTCCTGCCAGTGCTGCTGCCTCACGAGTCATCGCAACGCACTTTATGGCGCATTTGTGATGCCCAGAGCCACAGTACCAGCACTGGGATTCAGTAGGATTGTGCCGTAACATGGCCACCCTCTAGAAATTGCTACTGTGGAAGGCACTGATTTGGCAGAAAAATCCCTTTGTCACACTGGCAGAATTATGTTCTACTTTTGCAATTAATCTGAGATCCTTCCTGCTGTATACTCAATTCAACAGCCATATTTGCCTTCCCTACCGGTATGTCAGATACATTTGAATATATTAAGTTTATAGACAGTCCACTTATTGCTGCAAGAGGAGACGACTGATCTGAGTGAACCAAATATACCGTAATTGTAGCCAAGTATGTATAAGGCCTTGTTCATATCTGTGACGAATTACATAGACAATGCTTGTGTTGTCTCTCTCATTCACCCCCTTCCCCAGAAATACTCTCTTAGGGCTATTGTGCCAGGGGATCATTTGCATGCAGGATGGCATTTGCATTTCTCCAAGGCAGGTAGTGTGGGAATTGAAGCAGGCAGTGAGTCAGTCTCTGCTGCAGGGTGACTCCACACGGGCTGCTGTGTGAAAAGACAACATGCCTTTCCTTGGCACTTGTCATTGCTGGTTTCACCTGGCTGGGTGTGTATGCCTGGGAACAACTGAAGGAGAATGGCCTATGGCTGAGGGGTGGACAAGGGCTGGCTGCCCCAGATATGACCCCCCTCCTGATAGGAGTTGGAAAGGAAGGCCAGAGGGATTAAAATCCCACAGCACCACCTTTTCTTTGAGTGTAATGTTTCTCATCGCTGTGCACATTTCACATTATTAAATGGGAACAAGAGCCTACCGTAACGTATGGCAAAGGTCAGGAACAAGGAACCAGTTTGCTCTCTCTTGCTGAGGTGATTCATGGAAGAATTTTGATCACAGTTCCAATGAGCTGCTTTAGATTCCTGGGATAACAGGAAACAATCCCCTTAAAAATGGCTCTCTTGGGCCAGAGGGGGAAAATTCTCAAAATGGCCCTTTCCCCTTTATGAACCTTGAGAGAGGTTTTTGTACTGCATATATAGCAGTGTGAGAACTTGGGCCCTTCCTGTATGGTGAAATTCAACACAAAGTACAGGAGCTATTTCACATCCACTAGAGCTCCTGGTGTGCTGAATGGCCTTGGGTGCTCATTCAACCCAAGGATGGTCAACTCTCCAGGATTGGCCAGGAGCCTCCAGGAATCAGTATTGATCTTCAGGTGACTTCTGAAAGCAATCTTGCAGTTTTTAAAAGATCCTCTTTGGCTTAATGACATTAGGGCTGTCAACTCAGATAGAAGCTATTCCTGGCTGGGGTGGTGGTGGTGGTGGTGGTGGTTCTAGAGCAGGGGTGCACAACTTGGAAGTAGGTGGGGGCCAAAATGAATAGGCCAAACTTCTCCGGGGCCGCACGGGTGTGTGTGTCAAGAAACCATGATGTCACTTCCTCAGGAAGTGACATCACAGGGGGCGTGTCCGTGGGCCGGAAAATATCCCGAAAAGCAACATTTTAATAAATAAATAAAGATATTTATAATCTTGTTTTTTAAAACATGTATGTTTAAACTTGTTTCTGGTTTTAAACCAGTTTTTAAAGGAAAATATATATTCAAACCATCTCTATCTTGGAAATGTTTCTTGGGGAAAAAATTACATGGCAAAAGGACTATCATTTACTATTTACCATTAGTATAAGTGGCCTTTATGTTTATGCACTATATACTCTGCAATCAGTTCAAACACAGCCATTGCTCTCTAGCTCAAGTTATCGCTCTCATAAACACACATCCTTACTTTCCTAAAAGAAATAAACAGCCTTCCCCAAAATGAGTTATGAAGGCATGAAAAGGTTTGATGTTTATTGTCAATCCTAGTGTATAGTATTCTATTATAAATCTGGGAGGGGGGGAGGAAGGTTTTCCGTGGCAATTTGGGCTTTTCAAGAATGCAACAACCATGCCTAGCAGCTCCCATCTGTAAAAATCAAACAGGAAGGGAAGAATAAGACCATAGGGAAGAAAGGGGTGAGGCTTCTCTCCCTGCCAGCTGGATTTTTGCAAAACCCAGATCAGAACAGAAGCAACCACTAGAAAGCAGGGAGGGAAGAGGACAAGAAAAGAGCTTCTCCCCTAAAAACAAGAAGAAAATGTAGAAGCACTTTTCTGGAGGAGCCCTAGCTGTGGTATACAGGCGAGTGGGTTTTTTTGAAATCTGAAAAGAGGAGACTTCCTCAGAGCATATGCAAAGCGCAATTCCCTCACCAATAAGCAATGCCATCCCTATTTCATCTTAGCCTCACAAAAGTATTTGTCCTGTGTACGTACCAGCTTCTGAACAGTGAATCGAAGGAGAGTTTTATATGCATTTGTTGCTTTGCGAGGCGAAGGAGGGGAGCAGCGGGCCTGTTGCTGCTGTCGCTGGAGACGAGCTTGGTTACCTCGGAGCTTGCTTTTGTATCACCCGCCCAGAGAGGCGTCCTCCTGCAGCAGGAGGAAAAGTGCTGGCCGCTTCGGAGGAGAGGACGCAGCGAGCCTCCTCCTGGCCAACGCACACGAGGCTCATTCGGCTCTTGGCTGAACGCCAGGAGACTCAGCTGATTGGCGGCGATCAAAGCGCCGCCTGGAGTCTCCTGGCGTTCGGCCAGGAGCCGAATGAGCCGCGTCAGTTGCGGAATGAGCCGCAACTGCCATTAAAGAACGGGCATGGAGGATTTCCCGTGGCCCGCGAAGAACTTGGGGATCCCAGAGAGCGCCCGCTCTCTGGGATCTCCGATTTCTTCGTGGGCCACGGGAAATCGTCAGGGGGGCCGCATGTTGTGCACCCCTGTTCTAGAGTGAACAAATGTCACATTGGTTCACTCTAGAACACCCCCCACACACACACACACCAGGAATAGCTTCCATCTGAGTTGACAGCCCTACATCCTCTCCTGGTAAATGAATAGCCATCACATGATAGCTTGTGTGTCAAGTGGCTGACAAGGAGCTTAATGTACCCAAGGCCAGCATGAGATAGTCAGCAAAACATTGTTGGTCCTCAAGGATCTGAATGTTTGAGGGGGCAACTATGTATAGAGCTGGCATGAAATAAAAATTCATTGAGGGTGATCAGTTCCAACATTATGTGTTCTACAGGGACGGCTTCATAGAAATGACACTTAGAAATGCTTCGAAGCACTAAACTTTCACGATGGTAGACAGGATGTGGGAATCCACTTGTCCTCCCAGCGGTGGGGAACCTCCGGCCCCAGGGCCGGATCAGGCCCCCGAGGCCATCTGGTCTGGCCCCTGGAGAGATTGCCGGGAGGCCGCCCAACCGGCCCCTGGAGGCTCCGCCGGGTCCGCGCGTCACCTCCGGAGGCCGGGAGGGGGCCTTTGCATGTCCTCCCTGGCCGCCGCCTCGACCCCTTCTCACCAGGCTGTTGGCCATTTCGCACATGCGTACCACGCCAATGAGGGCAAGCTCTTGCCCTCTTGCCCTCATCGGCATGGTACACTGGAGGTGATGCGCGGACCCGGCGGTGGCTTCGGACGGTGAGCGTGGAGCCTCTGGAGGCCGATGGGGGCGGGGGCAAAAATTAATTAAATAAATAAAAATGCCACCCGGCCTTATGGCCGGCCCTCAAGCAAATTTCTAATATTTAAAATGGCCCTCGCCAGGGAAAAGGTTCCCCGCTTCTCATGTTTCACTTACAACAGTTGATGATGTGTCAATTTGTCCTCCTGGTATTGGAATTGGGTCCCCATTTCTAGATGCTGCTGAAATGATGCGATTAAGAGTATGGGAATTTGAATGACTTCTCCCCATAAGGACCTTCCTTTTTTCTGCCTTCCTGCTGTGGGAACCCTTCCCAAGCAGCTCCCTCCCTCTTTAACTTGTGGGCGGAGAAGCTGTTTGTCCCTCTGATTGTGAATTGAGGGATTACCTGAGTGAACCGCACCCTCCACAACCTCCTATACAGAGACTGCTATGTAGAAAACAACAGTGGGAAGGCACAGGGCAGCCGAGGGTGTTGAATGTTTGAGACAAAGTTTAAGTAAGGCCTGTTAGGTATTCTAGGCAGGTATCTATCTGCTTGCTTTGGTGATTGGAAAATAATTGTTAGTTATATTTTAAAAATCTGTGACAGGTAGTTTGGGGGATGCTTCTACACCCAACGTTCCTTATGAAGGAGGCTCAAGTAGCTCCCGGGATGGGCCTTTTACCAATTTTGGTTAATATGCTGCTATGCTCCCCTTTGGAAAGAGATGATCTGGCCTATCAATTCTTTTCAGTAACATCCAGGCATGACTACTGTAACTTGTTGTACATGAGACTGCCCTCGAAAAAATGTTTGAAAATTTCAGCTAGTTCAAAATTCGCTGGTAGTTCAAAACAGCCAGGTTATTTGCAGGAGCCTGGTATAGTGATCGTACTTCCCCAATATTGGAAGATCTATATTGACTTCCAGTTTGTTGTTGGGCTTAATTCAAGGTATATGTTCTCATTTTTAAAGCCCTAAATGGTCTGGGACCAGCACAGATGGTGGTATGGATTGGCCAGGTTGGGCACTGGCTGAGGGTCCACCCAGCTGGCCTGACCCCTGAAACCTTCAGAACTGATGGTAGCAGCAGTGGTGTGATTTTCTCAAGAAACTCATGTTGCTGCTGTGTCTGGCATCTCCAAATGAGAGCATCCTTCAGAGGCCCATGTATCATTGCAAACCTTCCTAGAGGATGCTCCTGTTAGTGAGTGGGGAGGGTGAAAAGAGTTATCACCACCTGCTGCTGGTAAGCTTCTGGGGGGGGGGCATGGGAGCCCAGTGTGTCTTGAGGGTCCTAGTGCAGAGTTTTGCCTCAGGGTCTACAGCAACCTAGAGTTGGGGACCACCTTCCTCCATATGAATCTGCCTATTAGCTAAGATTTTCTGCAGAGGTTCTTCTCCAGATTTCTTGCCTCCAGAGATTAGGCAAGTGATCAGCAGAGTGTGGTGGAAGAGGGCATGTGTGGGAGGCATGGGAGGGAGGCAAAACAGGCACAATCCCTAGCAGTTGATGTTGGCCTTCCTGCCCCAGGCTGTTCCTTCTTCCCTATCCAATGAGTTGGTCTGGGGGTATTTGATATGTCTCCTGATTTGATAGGTCTCTGCTGCCACCACCTTAGAAATCTTCCACCCTGATTTGTAAAGGGGTTTCTAAAATTTAGGGATTGCCCACTTACAAAACAAACATTAGCAAGACCTGGGGAAGTGTGGTTATTCTGCTCTCTCCTTTGTAAACGGAGGCCAGGTAGATAATCTGTAAAAACAAAAAAGGAGTTTATTAAAGGACTGGATAAACAAGGCAAAATAAAAGAAATGGGGGGGGGGGTTCAGAGGATCAAAAAAAACTCTCAAGGCACAGTTCAAAGGAAAAGCAGGGCTGTCCCAAGATGGAGTTTGGCAAGATATTGAAAGGACAAGTGGTAAAACTGTGAAACAAAATAAAATGCCTGGATGCAAGTTGCTAAATATCTTGCTAGATTTAGCTATTCACACTGTCCAAAAGAAGGGGAAGTGAGTCTCATGCTGCACTCCTCCCAGGGTGGGTGAGCCTTTTGCTAATGCATGGACATGGCACATTATTGACAAACTAGAGGCACCCAACCTAGAGCATCTCTGTGCATGCCCTTAAAAATCTTAGGTTTGATGTCATTGGGTCATCTGATTGGAGGATTAGAGGGACCACTTGAGCATTCCATCCCACCTCTTGACCTAGCTAGGTGGGCTTGGTTGGTGAGCACATGCCAATCTCAGCAGGAGGGTTAACAGCACCTTTTGTCTTTGGGGAACTTTAGGCATAAAGACAGGAGATCCACATAAGAAGCATTAGATAAAATGGAGCATTAGGTGGAATGATGGGACTGAAGCCCTTGCAGTTGCCAGAGAAGCTTTCCTAGTCTTGAGCAATGCTTTGATTGCATTTTAACTGTGACATACTTGTTGGTTCCAGGGGAGTACTCATACTTCTCTCTTTCCCCCTCTGCCCTCAGCAATTAGCTTCATTTGGGATCAAAAAACTGTTCCTCTTGGGACTGCTAGCAGTTAACAATGCAGCAGGAGGCTATCGCATCAAGGATATTGCCTACCTGAAACCCAGCGCACCTTCTTTTCACAAGGGGACAAGCATGTGTTCCTTTGTGAGGAATTCAGCATGTTTGTAGCGTTTCATAGATTTTACTTTGTGATCATGATGTCCATTTTCCACAGTGGAACTATGTAGATATGTGTACGTGACGTCTTTTGTTCCCTCTTCTTCAGGGCTATCACCTTGTCCCTTGAAGGGCTCTTCCTGAACTTCTGACATTTGCTTCCCTGCTTGTATGTATGTAGGGAAGCAGACAGAAAGCAGCTGCATGCCACTGACATGAAATGCTGAGATATTCAGTTGTCAAGGTGAAATGTAGGACTTCTGGCATGTCCCAACAACAAAATACATATCTGCCCCTTTGGATGCCCCCAATGCATCTCTCATGGGCATATGCACATGAATGTAAGGATTGAAACTGGTTGAAAGGTTATTTGCTGAAGAGGGCATTTCTTTGTATACAGCTGTTCCCAAGGGAGAATCCATAACAACGTAGCAGGATGACCCTAACATCGGCTGCCGCCCGTCACAGCCGTACTGTTTGCCTCTGGCATACATATAAACCCCTATAAACAACTTTTATGAGAGCATATGGGAGATGGAACAGCAGGTGGTAATAAATGGGAGGGGTCTCTAATCTACCATTTGTGATTTCCATCAGGAAGCTGAGATGAGGAAAGCATTTATGGGGACTTGCCACTTAGTCTCCACTGGCAAAATCCCAAATGGATCAGACATTATCAGCTACAGAGCCAGGTGTAATTGGGTGGAATTTCAGGTTTGTGTAATGAAGTGAGTCAAATTAGACACCATAATAGCTCCTCTTGGCTTCAGAATCAACAAACTTATTCTAAGCAAGTTTTCAAAACCTGTATTAGGTGCCAGGGTGCTCTTGAACCAGGAACATGGATGCCAGGCAAAAAAAAAAAGAAAAAAGAAAAAAAAAGAAAAAGGATCGGTAGTAGCAGCTGTAGAAACAATTGCACTACAAGATACAAATGTTCCAGTATTTCATGCATGTGAGTTTATGTGAAAGTGTACTGAAGAATTTTTAAAATTTCCTTGACAAACCTTGTTTACAAAATTTAAATGCATTGAGAATACAGTAATAAAGAACACAATGCTGTGAGTTCATTATATTTTGTGGTTCTTGAACCAGAGCCTCCAGTCTCTGATGTCTTATCTGCTGAGCCACTGGGACAGACTCACAGCTGCTCCATGGTGTCCCCTGACAGTGGCAGGAAGAGAAATTGTAGCTAGTCGGCTCAAGAGGAATCAGATGACTTGGGGAGCCAATGGGTTAAATGTGTGAAATGTGTTCCCTTTTGTTTTTCTATTCTTTTGCACATCAGTTCGCTTTGCTTTAGCATAATGTGCTGACAGAGGCATTTGTATTTGATTAGGTGATGTTGACATTTGCATATATTTGATCTCAGCTCACATAGTGGAAAAACAGAATACCTTTTATTGTTACCTACAAGGAGATGGCACACACATCAGGTTATAATCAATGGTAAGGCCACATCTGGAGTATTGTGTCCAGTTCTGGTCACCACACCTCAAAAAGGATATACTGTAGTTGAATTGGAAAAAGTTCAGAAAAGAGCAACCAGGTTGATTCGTGGGCTGGAGCACCTCCCTTATGAGGAAAGACTACAGCGTCTGGGGCTTTTCAGTCTAGAAAAAAGGCGCCTGAGGGGGGACATGATTGAGACGTATAAAATTATGCATGGGATGGAGAGAGTGGATAGAGGGAAATTCTTCTCCCTCTCGCACAACACCAGAACCAGGGGACACACACTAAAATTGAGTGGAGGGAGAGTTAGAACAGACAAAAGAAAATATTTCTTTACCCAGCGTGTAATTCATCTGTGGAACTCCTTGCCACAGGATGTGGTGATGGCACCTGGCCTAGATGCCTTTAAAAGGGGTTTCGACAGATTCATGGAGGAAAAGAACATCACAGGTTACAAGCCATAAGCAACCTTCTGGTTTTAGAAGTGCGTTTTCTCTGTGCCAGGTGCAAGGGAGTGACAACGGGAAACAGGTTATCTTGTTGTCTTGTGCTCCCTGAGGCATCTGGTGGGGCCACTGTGTGATACAGGAAGCTGGACTAGATGGGCTTTTGGCCTGATCCAGCAGGGCTCTTCTTATGTTCTTATAATAAATGGGAAAGGCCTTAATCCAGCATTTGCTATTTCCATCAGGAAGCTGATAAGGGAAGTATTTAGTGGGACTCACCTAGGCGGGCCCAGAACAAACTTACAAAAACCCACATGGAAATGGCCATTTCCCACAGAATAAGTGCATATTTTGATGCCAAACCGTGTGTGTGTGCGCGCACACACACGCGCGCCCTTATCTGTTAGACTCCCATAAGTTTTTTTTGGCCATAGAATATCCAAATATTTAAAGGATTTATATCTCGCCTTTCTCCCAGTGAGGGCAATCAAGGCGGCTTAAAATATTTAAAAAAATTATTATAAAACATTTAAGCAGTTAAAATAAATGCAAAGCAAATCCCAATGGATCGCACAAAGAGTTAAAATTACTATTTTACTAATTACTAATAAAATATCTATTTTTAGTTTTTATTCCACGTTTTGAATGTATGGTTGCAAGACTCATGTGCTTTTCAATATCTATGGGTTTGTATCCATCTCCTTGGAGGAGATGAGATGGTGCCCTAGACTGGCTCCTGGTGGAGGCCTCCTTCCACATGGCTTCTCCTCTCCTTGTACAGTATTTGTCCTTAAAGGGCAGCTGTCTCCGCCCCTTTATTTGTGGTGAATAAGAGTGATAGCAGCAAAAACAGCCTTTGCTTGATGTTTTGCACTGTGAATTTGGTTGGGGTGTGGGGGGAGGGGAGATAGATGGGGGAGGGGGAAGCCCCCGTCCAGGACAGCCAATATAATGCCCCTCTGGTCGCATCTTCAATCCTCTTCCTGCTGGAGGGAAAAGAGAGGAGATGCTGTGGGAGCTGCTGTTTATGTTGCATCGCGCAATCCCAATGAAAACTAGGGCAGTGGAACGAGCGTTCCGCCACACGAAGTAGTCGCAAACGTGCCATAAAGTACACGCTTGCGAGTACTCGAGAGCAAGGAAGGCCGGCATGCCGGCCTCCCCTGCTCCGCCACCAGAGCTCTCAAAGGACCGCCGCCGGACCTAGGTAAGGATCCAGCGGGAGGGGTGGTCGGGCGGTAGCGGGAGGGGGGCCATTGGCCCAGCCGGTCGGGGAGGGGGCGGGGGATGGCTTCGGTCATATCCCGTCCCCCGGCGAGCGGCTGGACCATTACACGGCCTCCTCCGACTTCCGCCAGCGTCCCCTTCTCCGAGTATACCTCTGCTCCGGCAGCAGCCTGGCCGCCCGGTGGATCCTTATGCAGGATTGCGCTGTGGGAAGGAGGCTCACAATTTGTCTCGCAAATAATTGCTTCTCCTCTTTTATTGGTCTGCTCTCTGAAAGTGTCTACGTTAAACATGTGGCTTCTTTCCATCAAGTAATTTTTGTCTCTCCCCCTCCCCCCCGCTCAGTTCCCTTCATAGTATTTGTGAACACCCCTTATCTGCTGTCTGCGGTCACCTCACTAGTGTAGGCCTCATAGATGGGCCAGCAAAGTGATTTGCCTGACCACCAGCCTGTCTCCGAACAGTTCTTTGAAAACCTTTGAATGATAAAGCTGGATGAAAATTCTAAAATAAATTGCATGCAGGAGCAGAGGAAGATAACAGTGTTGTCTCTGAATCATAATTTGGAAGATCCAGAGTTCCTGTGTGACCGAAGGGTAGGTTTCTCTTAAATGTAAAATAAAATCACCTCCTTTCCACTTTAGCCTTTTCAAGCAACTTCGATTGCACTTGTGCCTGCTCCACTGAAGGAGTCTGGCACTTATCTTTTCTTAGAAAAGCATCCTCTCCGTTGTTAGATGTCTATGCCCAGAGCAGATGATAATGACGTGTAATGGTAGTGCGTGCTTCTCTCTCCACATTTCTCATGGACATCTGTAGGGGGAAATGCAAGTGATGTTCTAACTGCTACTAAAAAGCTGGGCTGTAGGCCACATGGTGCTATCCTGGTACCATGCAAAGAGATGGCAGATTGGCAGTAACTGTAAGATCAGCTCTAGCTCCCCACTTATAATAGTATTTGTTGATGCTGTGATAGTATTTCCAACTTCTAGAGATGGCTGCTCTCATTGGATCCTATGAAAGCTTGGCTAATTCTGGGGCAAATGAATATTGTCCAAGGAGTGCTCTGGTAGAGCAAGCTCCGAACTTGAATTTCTTGCTGAAATGGTGCCAGTTTAGAGGCACAATCAGGTTTTGTGTCTACTGTCTAGACCAGGGGTGGCCAACCTTCCACCATTAGGGCTACTGTGTTTTTAAGAGTTGTGTAGAAGACAGAATCTTGGCAGCTGCAGGTACTGATGGTGCTGCTAAAGCAGCTGCACCTGCTGAAATGCCCTCTCGCCTATGCATCCATTTAAAGGGCCAGCATCCATGTTGAAAGGTTGGCCACCACTGGTCTAGACTATTGCAATAGCATTGCAAACCCAAATGACTTTACCCAGACTAATGCTCAGTGATTTGCCAAAGAACTGAGGAAATAAAAAGAACAGGCTATGTGGCCTTTGCAAATTGCAACAGTGAGGAAATGATATCTTTGGAACTTTAATCTCTGCCAGCCATGGAGCACTGCATTTGTATAAGTCTGTTTATAAAAGCCTTGCCCTTTTTGAATCAATTTCCCTTGTGCAAGTCAGTGTATTTGATGTGCGCTAAGAAAGATATCTATCTCATGTAGCCCTGTCAAGATTCAGCAAGCGTATGCAATTGCCAGTCAGGCCCATATAATGGGAGCTACCTGTCTACAGTATGTGCACACATTGAAGGTCAAACTATACATAACATTAAATCTGGCACTAGCCATCCTTAATTTTCCTGGGTAAACAGCTGCCAGATTGGAGACCTCTGTGGATTGGGATTGTGGAAGGTTTTAACCCTCCCATGCTATGGATCTCTTCTTCCATGTGTGCTATTTACCAAGGGAAAAGGCTTCTAATGAGAGCTTTTTTCCACTTGGCAGATAGCAACTGTGTGTGTGGATCTTGGCAGATAGCAACTCGTTTGTGTGTGTGTGTGTGTGTGTGTGTGTGTGTGTGTGTGTGTGTGTGTGTGTGTGTCACAGTGGGGAATATCCTCTATGCCCCTATCCCAGTGTTTCCCAAACTTTTCAACCAGCAGCTTCCTTGACCATTGACAACCATTGGCCGCGGCTCCCCATTACATTATGTTGATGCCTGTCAATTAGCATTGCACTGTATTCCGAGAGGATTCTGTGGCACTCTGCAGCTCCCCTGGCTAGTTTCTGCAGCTCCCCTGGGAGCTGTGCCTCCCAGTTTGGGAACCACTGCCCTATCTCCATGATTCCAACAAAGGGACTCAAATTGGCAACTTTTTACTCTGGAAAATGAAAGCAGGTCAGGCTAATACACATTTAAGGTCACATGTAGTTTGGCTCCAAGTGGTGGTTGAGTTGCAGGACAGAGTGGCTACTATCCCAGTTCTGAATTGTAAACTCATTTTTACACCCTTTTAATGGGACATATAATTACTTATATTCCCCTATATTCTCATTGTAAGAACATAAGAAGAGCCTTGCTGGATCAGGCCAAGGACCCATCTAGCCCAGCTTCCTATATCTCACAGTGGCCCCACCAGATGCCTCAGGGAGTACACAGCCAACAAGATAACCTGTTTCCCGTTGTCACTCCCTTGCACCTGGCACAGAGAAAACCTACTTCTAAAGCCAGGAGGTTGGTTATTCTTATTTGTTGCAGACATCTTTCAAGATTTCCTGTGAACTCTCAGAAAAAAAAGATGTTTCTTCAGTATTTCAAAAGCCCTACTTGCTGAAATAACTACTTGAACAAAAATACTGATCCTAAATATATTGCACATCCTATTGGAATCAGTGGGAGGAGGTGCTCTCCCAAAATGAGTGCAACCCAAAGCCCTACACTACATGTGCTGGCATAGCTTTTTCCATGATGTATGCATAAATGCTACCCTGCTTAGAAAAGAGAGTGGGGAAGCCTCTATGCAGGTACAAATGCACATTGCACATTTGTACCACTGAAAGTTGGCCAATGTGAATAAAAGCTAAGCCTAGTTTTCTCCAGAGGTCTCTGTTATAATCATTTATCATTGACTGTTTTAGGGTCATTTATCAATTTTGCTGCTTTAGGGTCACTTCGTACGTTAGCAGGGGCTTGAGATAGAATAGGGAAGTGTCATATCATTTAGCTGAAACTTGAAGAAAACTCTGGACTTATGAAAGAGCCCATCTAGCCCAGGGAACAGAAAGTAGTACCTGGAAGTTCTGGGTTCCAGTCTCACCTCTGTTAAAGATACATTGTGTAACCTTGGACAAGTTCACATGTCTAAGCTCCAGTTTCCCATATGTAAAACTGGGGGAAAATATAGTTGTTGTGAAGATAAATACATTATTGTAAACTACCTGATATGTTAAAAGTGCTCTGGAAATGATTAGTACATGGAGTAGACTGCATTTACACATGAGTACAAACAGGTATGTAATTGCACACACAGACTGTTTTTAATTATTGTATTCTATCAAACCCTCATTGCTTCTTTCTTGGGAAGTTAAACTGTTAGGGTCTTTTTTCCATGTGCTGTTGAACTCTTCTGCCTACATGCAGGCATAGGTGCAATAAGGAGCTGCTGAGCATTTCCTGGTGGTTATGGAAACAGCTGACAGACAATCTGTGACTTATCTGTGACTATCTCAAACATTATGGGCATCTCCATTTAGCAGTGGTAGGTATGTATGGTGGACACAAATACCAGCCAGCTTGAAGAAAATGGTTTCCTCACAGGAGTACAAAGTATAGACAACAAGCCCCTTGTCCATTTCCTTCTCTCTCTCTCTCTCTCTCTCTCTCTCTCTCTCTCTCTCTCTCTCTCTCTCTCTCTCTCTCTCTCTCTCTCTCTCTCATGCACATGCACAAACAGTGGCAGATAGACTTTAGATTTTGCCTTGGGATTTTAGCTAGGTAAGCCACCAAGGTGAAACTGACCCCAGACTTTGCCTCAATACCAGCCAGTTTCAGCTCTATCATTCAGTTGCTCTGGCTTTGACAGTTTTTATAGGCAAAGCTCATGTTCTATATCTTGCCTCATGCAGTCTTTAACCTTTTTGCTCTTTTGATCCAGCCCTGAGCCAATCCTGGCTGAAATGCTTGGCCTATCTATGTACAAGAAAGTGGCAGGAGCCAAAAGAACTCACTTGATCTTAGCCAAAAGGCCGAGTAGCGATAATCCATTACATTGGAATACATTGGCGTGGCTAAGATTTGCCAAATTTTGGCTGGGCATTCTTTTTAAAGCGACAAGTGATAGCCTGATTTACCACCTACTATCAGACACATCTTTGCCTTGTGGGGTTTCTAGTCTGCTTACAAAGCTAAAATGGATGGGGCTTGACAGTGAGATGCTAGGCATGATGGGGTTAGCTGCAGCATTTAGAACTATTAAGGAGAGAACTCTCGACATTGAGCGCCAAGAGTTAATCAGTGCAGCTGATACAACGTGTTCTCCATTGCATCTCCATCTGCCTATAAAGTTTGGGAAGCTGTCAACTTATCTATATCAGTTGCATAACCCACAGCTAAGAAGGGCTTTTATGCTGACAAGGTGTAACGCTCTCCCTTCTGCCCTTTTATGGGGGCTGTACAAAGGAATACCTGTTTCAGCAAGGCTCTGTTCATGTGGCATGAAGTGTGTGGAGACATCTGAGCATATCTTTTTATCATGCTCTCTGCACGAGTCTTTCCGTCAGAAATACCTTAATTCGATACTGACGTGTTTTCAGGGCTGGATGGAGGCGGATATTCTCCGAGCCCTTCTGTCAACAGAAGATGATGGGAGACTTGATGATGTTGCAACTTTTGCTTCTGTGGTGGTGGCTACTTGGGAAATGAGTTTTGATGTATAGATTAATTGTGGGACAGTTTGGGGAGAAATTTTCTGCAGGATTGTGGTTGTTGTCATTGGATCTGTTGGGGGATTTTTGGGTTGTTTGTTTATGTTTGTCTGTTTGATGTGTTTATGCCAATAAAGGTATCTATCTATCTATCTATCTATCTATCTATCTATCTATCTATCTATCTATCTATCTATCTATCTATCTATCTATCTATCTATCTATCTATCTATCTATCAAAAGAACTCAAAAACAAGCACCCTGATTGTGTAAGCAGAATGTGGTGGATTATAAATTTTAAAATAAATATATGTCAATGATTTCCTGTACGAGTCTCTTAGTAGTGATGAATGAATGTTAAGCAACTTTTATTCTTTAATGTGAATTGCTATGTTGCAATCGAACACTTGGAAATTCCAACTGACGTTGGACACAAATCATTCAAGAATGGTGTGTCTGTGGTTTGTTTGATTTCAGTGACCCTAAATTGTTTTATTACCGGTATATACATGACTTATTCTTGTGGTTGCATGACTTATTCTTATGGTTAAATCTGAGATTAGCAGGAGGTGCAGGAAGATTCTTTAGAAGACCAACTCATTTCCTTTTCTGTGCTCTGCTGTCATGATCTTGAAGGTATGACCTGTGCCTCTGAATTGGACCTGATCAGTTTCCAGAAAGGATAAGTTGGGAAAATATAATCCTTTGTTTATCTTCCTTTTTATTGTTGTGTTGGTTCTTCCCCCCCCCCCCCCCCCAATGCTGGGCCTTGTTCTTTAATTCCACTATTTTGCCTATGTAACCAGATCTGTTTTGAATAGCAGTTGTGGCAGATCTACAATTACGAAATGCTGGGTTTTCTCATTCAGTAAGTTGCGTATGTGAGAGAGCCTATTATGCCACCCGGAGCTGTACAGCCTGAGCACGGGAGTGAAATCCAAGAGACTCATGCATGGCAACAAACAGGCACCTGAACTGAATATATGAATTGAAGAGATTCTGGTTGTGTTTCTGTTGCCTGAGGTCCCTGCCTTGAGTCCGTCTTCTTTTGACAATTTCATTGTGGTCTTAACCACACACATCAAGTGGTGTGATGTATCAGCACTACTTCTGTGGTCCATTTGTTATCCTTTTACTCTATACTGGCTTCAGACAATTTCTTCCTTGAGATGCAGAGAGGCAATCTATTCTGAATTGTTCTTCCTTGCCCTTTTTAAAATTACTCTTCTGCACAGGTTAAGATGCACAAAGAGCAGCACAGATTTTGTATAAGTCTAAAGTTATGTCCCATTGTCTGTCCCACTGCATGCTTTCCCACTGCATGCTTTCTCATGAATAGGTCTGCTGGCATAGAATGAGGCCAGATTGCAACCCTTTCTTGCAAGCAGATCTATGTGCAGTGGTGGAGGGGAAGGGAAGTAGGTTTCAGTCATTCCTCCCAGATCAATTCATTTTCAGCTTGTTTTAGCAGCAGGTTAAAACTCTTCTCTGCCAGTTGCTTAAAGGGTTGACATGTACAACTGATCTACAGGGATGTATCTAAGTAACTAGGTCACGAGTGCGAGTGCAAGTACGAGTCATTTTTGCAAGAGTGCAAGTCCGAGTGCGAGTCGGCGTCAAAAATTTTGGGCAAGTACGAGTCAAGTGCGAGTCATTTTTGCACGAGTGCGAGTCAAGTACGAGTAAGGCCAGAAACCACGAGTCACAAGTCACGAGTCGAGTCACTTTGGGGAAAATGGCTTTTTCCCCTGAAAATGGGGTGGGTGTGTGGGGTGTGTGTGTGGACCTCTGAGACTTTTAAAGCACCCACTTGGCTCCCCCATGCCCTTTCCCTCACCTCTCAATCTTGTCACCACCCATCTGGTTTGGGAAAAACAAGCATGTCTACATTCAAACCATTTATTATTCCCTCCCTGCACCTTCCCCTTGCTGAGCCGAGCATCCCTTGGGCTCAGAGTTTTGGTCAATGAGGAGGAACTGCTGCAGCAGCTTCGCCTTCTCTCACTCCTCCCCACCTCTCGCGCTCGGAGTTGTGGCCAATGCAAACAGACAGCAACAAAAGAGGGGGACTCAGAGCCAGGCTTGCTTTCCCACCCCCTTGAAAACCCTTCCTCCCTGCTGCCCTCCTCCTCCGAGGTCTCCACTGCGCCTGCCTGCCTGCCTGCCTGTGTTGATGCCGGCCATTAAAGGAAAATGACTTGGAAATGGCAAGTCGTTACCCTCACGAGTGCAAGTCAAGTACGAGTCCCGTGGGTCACGAGTGCGAGTGCAAGTGCGAGTCAATGGGTCACGAGTACAAGTACGAGTACGAGTCAGGGAAAAAGTGGCTAAGTCATACTTGTGAGTTGAGTCATTTGACTCGAGTCCTCATCACTGCTGATCTATTCATAAAGTGGAGGGCTCTATTACCCTTCTGTTCATGTAAAGGAGCTTGTGTGCGCAGAAGTGATAGCATGAGGTTCTTGCATGCTGAAATCCAAATAGAATCCTGACTTGACTTTGTGCTTTGACACATTGCTCAACGCATTCAATGGGATGTCACAGATAAAATTGTCATACCTCATTGCTGTGCGAGTTCTTTGATGTGTGCTTGTGCAACTGCACACTGAACAGCACAAAATGCCTCCTGATTTCTTCATGTGCTCCCTAGGATGCAACCTGAAGAAATAAAGCTTCTGCGCTATCTAAATTATGCTTGTTGGTATCTAAAGAATGCAATATGGCGCATTATGCTTGTGACAACCAATGAAATGGGTTTCATGACTGAGCATTGAGTACTGTGAACTGAAAAAGATGTACACTGGCTTAGAACTGGAATAGTTAACCTTTAATCAGGTTAAAACTGAGCAGTATAGCTGTGACATTATTACTAAGCCATGGCATAATCCACTGTCAGATTCCTAAAATAGTCCTCCAAGGAAAACTGGGGTTTTGCAGTCTGGGGTTATGTATTCCAGTCTCTCTGTTGGCACAAATTCAGTCTTCCCTGTCTCTCTGTGAAGCTGCAATATGCTGGCAGGTTCCCAAAGCAGCATTTGCACTGATGCACTGTAAACTCCTTTGCTACAGTTCCCCCTCAGGCATAAAGGAAAAGTAAACAATCCCCTGGGATTAATTAAACTGCTGTGGAACTGAATATTTTTAAACCCTGGAAATGCAGCCTGGCCCTTGCCCTTATTGTAATAAGCATTTACTCTGTGTACTTTTCACACACAAAGATTCTTCTGCTCTGTCTCCTCCTAGGTCAGGGATGTTTGCAGAAGGGATGTTTTCATTGGGGAGATGGAGCAGTTTGGGATGCTTTCTGGTAGATGTGACATTTCTAAGGTGGCCAGCACCAGTGCCACCAGCTTCCACTGGAACTCTTAACTTCATCACAGGCTACTACCTGAAGAGTAGGCAATTTAAACTAATGCACAAGAGCTGAGGAGCAGTGCCTCTCTTGCTTATAACAGCCTCCAATTCTGATCTCTTATTTTATTTCCTGTTCAAATTCAGGAGTCTTTGGCAGTGGCATAGATCCAAAGTTGGGCACTTTAAGATCCCATTAATGTCAGTGAAATTAATTGGCTGAAATTGATGGAAGTGCTTAAGTTTGGATGGCTCGCGCCAAAAGGCTTTTCCTGGTTTCTGATATGTTGTGAATTGAGATTTGTGTTATTGTTTTATTGTGTTTGTTTTTCAAGCTCTTGTTTTTGTGCTGCAGTCTGGGTGCTCCTTGTTGGACAGGGAAGACAGCTAACAAAAAATAAAATAACAGTTAATTCACTTTCAAAGCTCAAGATAGGAGCTGAGTGTAGGTATTTATGATATTTAATAAGAAATGGGCTTTTGCTTGAAAATAAGAAAGGGGATTTTGGAGATACCAGGCACCTTTTGGATAGAGAAGCTATTTGAGAGGATGTATTAACTGGTTTTCAGATATTCCAACAATATCAAGGAGAAAAAAAGAGAACAATTACTCACTATATTGACTGAGGATAGAACAAGATGCAGTGGGCTTTAATAAGAGGAAGTCATATGGAATGCTCAGCAAAAATTCCAAACTGTTAGAAAAGTTGAGCAATGAAGCAAATTGCTGAGGGGAGTCATGCAGCCCAATCTTACCTAAATTCCCCTGTGCTGATGTAGTGGCACTGGCGCGGGCTACACTGCATCCCATAAAAGAATTTAGCAGGCAGGAGGTCTCCTCAAGGTAAGGGGGCATTTTCCGCTAGCCCTGGGGAAAGTCCCAGTTCACACAATGGGTCTACTTGAACCTGCACCAGCCATATGGCTGGCGTAAGTCCACATGCACCCATGTTGCTGGATCAGGCCTGGGAAGGGGGATAGGATGTGGCATGTGCTGGCGCCGCTGATTCCACCCCTCCCAAGCCCAATCTGCCTGCCCCACCCCATTCCACCCCCGCCCCTGCCCCGTCCTGCTAACCTGGGTCAGTGTGTGTTGCTCCTTGCACTGGCGGGAAGGTGCAGGCACTGTTTCATGGTGCGCTGTTGCAGGTGCTTTACGGCATGTTTGCAACAGTCTGCACTGGTGGATTGCATGCTCTGCCGGTGCAGAGGCACAATAGGATTGTGCCAACAGTTTCTTCTTTCTTGGGAGTGTTGAAAACAACAACCTATCACGGAATTTGTGAGGGATGGCTTGTAAATGTTAAATTGCCTTAGGGTTTGCTGATACTGTATTTGATGACCACTAGGAATTCCATCTAGAACTGATTCTGTGCATGCCAGGGGCCTATAGAACTGGGCAATCTGTCAAAGGGCCATGGGGTGTTTCCCAGCTTGTGCTTTAGGGCCAACTTACATGTGAATGCATACAGTATTTGGGCACTGGTGTGCTTGTTTTTTTAAACAGAAACAGTAGCCATGGGGCCCATGCTCCTGCCCTCCAACCTGGATCAGGATCACAGCATGGTGAAGAGATGCTTTGATCCTTTCCCTCTTCCAGCACAGTCTCAATTCAGATCAGGTCCTCATGTGGCTACTATTTCCATTTGAAAAACAAACATGCAAGGGCTAAAATATGAATCTAACCTAACGTAATATGTTTGGCCCTTAGCCTCTATGTCTGGTGTTATCAGCCTGCCAACCCCTCCCATCCCACTATCTGCCCCCTTACTACATTACTCCTGTTTCCAGGCCATGCTGCTGCAGGAAATCTTCCAGTAGCAACTTACAAAGGCAGCCAAGAAGGGGGTGTTTATTTTAGGTAGTAGATTTTCCCCATTATACCGTATCGTAAATTTCCACATTTAGTGACACACCTGCATTTGTATTAATAAACTACGATAAAGTTATCTTTGCTTAGACAGGGTGCAAGTGGAGGAGCTGAAAATTATGCTCACAAATAGCGCTGCTCCCTACGTACGAACTCCTGTTAAGAGTACTATCTTAATTTGTGTATACAAAATTGTTCTGCAAACCAGAGTGTAGTGTGATGACCTAATTAGGTGTGTAATTCTATGTTAGTTCATTTGTTTTGTGGTTGGGTTTACTGTGTTATGTGTAATAATATATGCCAATAAAGGATATAAAATCTGTTAAGAATACTAGGGATTGCAGTACCTGCCCTCCCAACAGTTTTCTTTGGATTGAGATTCTTTGTTCTTCTCTTTGGGTAGTAAAATATTGCTTCTCTGCACACACAGACTGAGGTTAAAGAGCTAAGTCCTCTTAAAAAGAAGATTGCATCTGTCCAACTTGCAGGGTTAGAAGTACTGTATACCTTTTGACCTAAGATGGAAGCATAGAGGCTGCATGGAGAGAAGTACCGCAAAGAACACAAGTTTTCTGGGTCTTTTTCCCACTTTAGCCTGTGAGAAAATATCATACAGAGATACACCCACCAAAATAGAGAATGTGAACACGCAAACTAACACAAGCCCCCCCCCCCAATAACTAGTCTATAATCTATATTAGATATCTATGGTAATGTAAGTCCAATCATTAGGCAAGAAGTAGCTCTAAGAGTAGGTTCTCTTCCTACACACTATACTATTCCTTGAAGTGTGTATTTTCAGCTCATTGTGATTTTTTTTTTTTGCAGTTTACGAATTTGTTGCTATATGGAGCCCATGGATTAAGCAGACAAAAATCTCACAAATGGGTTTTCCTGAATAAGTTTTTTCTAGTTGCCAGTGATGGCCACATGCTTGCTTGGATATTAAGTTCCTGTTCTGTATGAAGTAGGATTTCAGTGGAGAAGAATCTGGTTTGAAGCAGATCAGCAGTCTCCTGTTGGAAACCAGTCTCCTGTTGGAAACAAGAAAGATTTTATATGTTACAAGACTAGACTGTTTCTTCATTATATGCTGAATGAGCATATGGCTAGGCACCATTGCTCACTGTTTAGTGGTCAAAATTGTGGAAACCTTTTAGAAAATTTGTATTTATGAATATACCATGAAGTTTTATATCATTGGAAAGGTATTTTAATGCAGAATGTAATTAAACCATGTTGAATGGATCTGTATTCTGTCAATAGGTAAAGGTAAAGGTGACCCCTGACAATTAAGTCCAGTCGTGTCCGACTCTAGGGTGTGGTGCTCATCCCCATTTCAAAGCCGAAGAGCCAGCGTTGTCCGAAGATGCCTCCGTGGTCATGTGGCCGGCATGACTCTCCTTGCCGCAGCGCGTAGCATGCGGCTGGAACACAGAGCGCTGTTTACCTTCCCGCAAGTGGTACCTATTTATCTACTCACATTAACATGCTTTGGAACTGCTGGGTTGGCAGGAGCTGGCCAAGCAACGAGACCTCACCCCGTTGCGGATTCGAAACAGCTCATGGTTCAGTGGTTTAACCCACTGTGCCACCCGCTGGCCATTCTGTCAATAAGGTAAAGGTATCCTTATGGGCAAATAACCAGAAAAATAAAACAACTGCCTTATGTAACAAAAAGTAGATTTCCTTAACTCAAAACTGACCAATGAGACTTATTGTTCTGAGAGCCAATGAAGTGTTATTATGACACAGAATGGAACTACAGTAATAAGGTGTTAAAATGAGTCAGCTCTCATTTCTATGTATCAGAGCTAATACTAGAACTCTTATTTAGTTGTGTGAGTGTCATCAAGTTGGCCACTATTTTTTGTTGGTTACTGATTTGTTGAGTGACCTATACTGTTTTATATTAAAATAAAGTTAATGGGGTGACACCATGAGCTCTCGCACCTGGTCACGCAAATCCCAGTGACACCTCTGGCAGGGATTCATCACAGTGTATTTGTTAACTTATAGCAGGATGTTTCATTCTTGGAAGTGCAGCTGAAAATGGTGGAAATTGTTGAAAGGAAGCAACAGTTTTCATGTGAAGACTGAGCATGGTAAATTTTGATCTCTAGCAGAACTCAAAAACTTGGTCAGGGCCACTTCTTGTGCTGCTGATTTGCAGCCCCAATTCTTAAGATTTGGTCACCAATTGACTTTTTCAAGTAGATGTGTCGACATGTTGAACTGGTCTTATGAATGTATAAGCACATTTCTAGATTGATGCTCAGTGGTCCAGCTGTTTTTCCCAGATGTTTCAGGACATGGTGATTCATGATCCAATTCAATTGGACTTCAGCCAATTTGTGTTGATATCAACACAAACAAATGGGAATATGAGTGAGTTTCTCCTATTATGCTGAAATAACTGAGCGGGGTATCCAAACTGTTTAGATGATGGATAAATTCCCCATGGAAAAGTTTTTTGATGAGGCAGGATACAAATAAATCTGTGGTCCAATTACAGTATTCCCAAATTGTGTGCCATCCTTTATTTTACAGTGGGAAGTAAGGACGATGACTGTGGCATAGGACAGATGGGTTATGTTATGTAATATGGGGGGCAGAGGTATGCTGTTTTAGTTCTTACAGAAGCAGTTGGGACCTGCAGAAGAAGCAAGCTTAGTTTGTGATTTCACTGTGGAGGGTTGGAGGCTGGCAGTTCATATGGGGACAGTAGGGGAAAGCCCATTGCATGTAAGACCCTTGTTTTCAACCGAGCATCACTAGAAGAACAAGCGGCCTCTTTCAAAGTGATGAAAGTTTGCCTCTAGCACACAGAAGCCCATCCCTCTCTCACCTCCTGCCACGTGTTTAAAACCTGACTTGGATTATAAAACATGCTTCAAAATGAGAAAAGAAAAAAGCCACCCGCAGTGACAAAAGAGGTAATCTAGGGAAAATTGTTCCTCTCTGATAAGATAACATTGATGCATTTCAAACGGGAGGTTTAAATCCCTTTAAGTCATTGATAGCATGGGAATGTACATGGAGTGCTTATGCCAGTTCTTGTGAAACTTTAATGTGCAGGCATCCTTTAATTTTGATGCAAAACAGTGTTTTGATTGTGTGCTTATCTGTGTTGTGGGTTTCCATTGAAAAGAGGCCAGTGAAGGAAGTGGGGACCTTTCCCCTTCAAATCAACCACAACCTGAACTATTGGAGGGGAGGGAGTTTTTCTGTACAAGTCTTGGGCTGCTAAGTGGCACTTTAACATTCTAAAACAAACAGAGTTTGCAGTTTCCTCTGTGATAACAAAGCCCCATTTACTTAGTACTGCATTGGCTTTTTCAGCTGAGTCCATAGATCTGCTCTGCTTGAGGACTGGAGATCATCTGCTGTCTTTCTAGATGACAGAAAGTTAGATCTTGCTTGACAGTTCAGGAAATCTGTTCTATGATGGGATCTGATTTTATTTGGCTGTACTGGGCCTATATCATCTGTTTAGAGAGGCTGTAGAATACCACTATTGTGAGAAAATGAAGAACTCAGGTGAGAAGAGGAATTAAACATAAAACATAAGGACTGTCATGGAGGGTCAGACAGTAATTGTCTGTCTAGGCCAGGGTGGTCCAACGTTTCGTACCTTGAGGGCCGCATGAGAACTTCGACATGAAACCCGGGGGCCACATAATAAATTTAATTATTAATTAATTAATAATAATGATCGATGTATGCCCCGCCCCGTTGTCTAGCATGCCCTGCCCACGCTCCCCTGAAGATTGAAAAGGCGGTCGGCTCCCGACCACCTTTCCGATCATCAGGGGAGCGTGGGTGACTGCGGGGGAGGGGAGCTCCAAGAGCAGCCGGGGGCCGCAGCAGAGGCCTTCGGGGGCCGCATGCGGCCCGCGGGCCACGTGTTGGACCACCATGGTCTAGGCGATCATTTTCTTTTTCAACTGTGGCAAAGAGATATTCATAAATAAGGGAAGTTGGTGATATCCATCCTCAGTTCTCAGCATGTTGTCAGAGATGTACAGTTTCCAAACATGAACAATGTGGTTCTAAAGGTAACAGGTGATGGTCATTGCTAAACCCAAGGCCTCCTAACTCATGAGGTGGAATTCTAGATGCTGCCCTCCTTACCCAATGATGTGCCAGCTTCTGATCCACTCTCTAATATTCAAGCTTCACACTCTGCTTCCCAGTAGCGTCACTGTAGGGGGGCGGAGCTCCAAGTTCCGCCGGGCTCTGAGCCTCCGTTACACGACGGGAGAAAGCGGCCCCGCCCCCTCGCCTTTGGAGCCATTCCAGCTGACGAAAGCACTTGCTTTCGTCGGCCGGAATGGCTCCAAAGGCGAGGGAGCGGGGCCACTTTCTCCCGTCGTGTAACGGAGGCTCAGAGCCCAGCGGAACTTGGAGCTCCGCCCCCCTGCAGTGAAGCTACTGCTGCTTCCCTCTACATTCCCTCTTCCTCTCTGTCCCTCTCTTCGTTTTCTAATCCAGAAAGTGGGAGGAGCAGTGGACTCAAGTAGGTGGAGAGAGATGGGCACCCCCCCACCACCACCATTCTACTGTCTGAGGTGACTGCTTCAGTTTCCCTTATGGATGAACCAGCCCTGGCTAAACGTCTCATCCATTTATGCAGCTAATCATCTAAAAAGTTATGCATGCTAGAAATCATTGCAATATCATGTGGCACTGAATTCATAGGTTAAATATGTGTTGTCTGAAGATGTTCCTCTGTATCTGTTTCATTGTGTGACTCTACATTCATGTAGTTTGAGAATGAATCATTTCTCTTCATACCTTCTTCAGTGTCACTCACAATTTTAGTGACCTTTGCCATGTCCTCCCTGGCATCCATTTCTTCTCTAAGTGAAAAGTCTAAATTGTTTAAGCTTTTCTTTGTACCAGAGATTTTGGTTGTCATCTAGTAAAAAAGCACAGGACCCAGGACCAGTCCAAGACCTCCCAACACCGGAGGCAGGATGCCAAATGCTGCTCCCCTTACCCAATGACTGCCAGCCTCTGCTCCACCCACTCTCTAATATTCTAGCTCAGCACTCTCCTCCCCTCCACATTTCCTCTTCTTCTCTGTCCACCTCTTCCTTTTCTAATCCAGAGGTGGAAGGAGAAGGAGGGGCAGTGGAGGCAAGTAGGCAGACAGAGATGGGCCTACCAATCTGCTGCCTGAGGCAACTTCTTCATTTGGCCTCATGGATGGGCCAGCCCAGAGGCGTCACTAGGACGCGCGTCACCCCAAGGCGGGAGCGTACGCATCACCCTAGTGATGCTCTGACATTTGGCGCGGCCAAAGGCCGCGCCGCGATTTTGAGGGGGGGGGACCCGGCTGCACCCTGCCCCGGGTGCCCCCCCGCCCCGCGTCGCCCTCCGGACTCTCTGAGGCCGGCCCGGGAGCCGGCCTCGGAGCGTCTGGCCCGGCCGGCGCTCCAGGGCCTTCTGAAAGAAGGCCCATGCACTGCGTCAATACGGGTATTTTTACAATTTTCACGCATGCGCAGAGACCGTTTTGAGGGCAAGGGCCTGCCCTCTTGCCCTCAAAACAGTCTGCGCATGCGCGAAAATTGTAAAAATATTGATGCATTGGGCCTTCTTTCAGAAGGCCTTGGAGCGCCGGCTCCCGGGCTGGCCTCGGAGCGTCCAGAGGGTGACGCGCGTCACCCCCTGGCGGCCCGCCCCCCCGCCTCCAGCTACGCCTGTGGGCCAACCCTCAGTGTTTGCCTCTCTCCATTTTCCTTCTACCATTTGTTTCTTGCTTTTAACCAGTTCCAAGTCCATATGAGGATAACTCCTCCTTATCCCATTGCTCCCATGCTTCCTCTAGTGTTTGGTTAAAGCCTTTAAAAAAACACACACACCTCCACACACATTATTTTGAAATCCTATTGAAAATCAGTCCTCCATTTGGGCTTTCTTCTCCTCCTCTTGTAGCAGAATCCTATACAGGTTTACCTAGAAGTAAATCTCATTGTATCTAATGGGATTGCAGCCTTGGTGACCCATTAAATTGTTTCTGCTCTAAGGAGTGTTGAACCCCTGGCATTCTGGAGAACCTGGAGAAGTTCCAGAGAAGCATCCTGAACTGGAGATCATTGCTAAATCTGGCTTAATCCTCAGCCAGCCTTCTAAGAATGTAAAAGAGGAAGCATTGCTGAAGTCATTGCAGTGCTCTAGGAATATTTATTGTATTTCCACATGAAGAAAAATGAACTATGGGTATGTCAGAAGGGGCCATAGGCTTGGTAGCAGAGCATGTGATTTGCATGCAAAAGGCCCATGGTTCTCCAGCTAAGACAAAAGGCCCTAAGACATCTCCAGCTAAGAGAATCTTGGGCAGCAGGGCTGAGAAAGACCTGGACTTTGTCTTTGAAGTTTTGCATTTGGGAATCTATGTATCTCAAGGTCAAATGACATATGATATGAGAGTTGGTGTGGTGTTGGACTGGTGAGAAGGTCAGGCTAGAAATAGGGAAATTCAGGTTCATATCCACCCTCAACCATGAAGCTCACAAGTGATCTTAGGTTACTCATTGCCTCTCAGGCTAACTTTTATTTCATATGGTTATCATCAGTGATGTAGACTTGAGTCTATTGACTCGGACTTGAGTCTGACTCAAGTCACGTCAATGACTTGATTCGGACTTGACTCGACGATTGTAAAAGACTTGAAAGACTCAACTCGAGACTTCGAGCCTTTTACGACAAGTCCAATTTTCTTCAGGTTGAAACCCACTTTCCTCATTAAATAGATAGGGACTTCTATTCGCAACCAAAGACTTGGAACTTGGGGGCAAAGACTTGAGACTTGGACCCAGAGACTTGGGACTTGACTCAAGACTTGGAGTCAGAGACTTGATCCACATCCCTGGTTGTCATAAAGATAAATGGTGGGGAAGAGGTGAACCATGTATACTGCTGCCCTGACCTCCTTGGTGGAAGTGTAGGATAAAAACATATTAATAATTGTGCTTCCATTAAAAAAAAGCAACTGTGGTGGTGGGGAGATCTAGATCAGTACTGCTGCAGCATGGACAGAGGAAGCTTTAACTATTTCCCCCTTTGTCTTCCATCCCCAAAGCTGCTATTTGCCCTGGGAGGGAAGCTGTCATTGGTACCAGTGGGGGGCTGCTTATGTAGCTTTTCCCAGAAAGCAATAATATTCCCCTCTGCAATTCCTAATGGGAAGAAGCATTTTATCAGTGGTCTCTCTTCCAGCTGAAAACTGAAAATTCCTCAAATGTACTTTTTAGCGCTCCCCTTTCATCAGTAAATTTCTAGCAGAGAAGATGAACAGATTCACAGAGGTGTGGGGCATTTATATATGTATATCATCTTGGGTACATGGCTTTCTAAATGATGTGAAGAATGATGTTTTGCAGGTCCATATAGATGTACAGTCATATGTTCATGTGGTATATGTAGGTTTTCTGAATTGCCATAGGAATTGTGTCACATGAGTGTTGGGTTGGGCTATTTTTGTACAGCTGTGTGTGGATAGACTTGCTTTTGTCTACACATTGCTATGTTGTCTTGTTAAGATGTATTAACACTTTCATCTAATGACTAAACTCAGAGAAGTATACCCATAAAAATCACACGATGAATAAACACAGTAAAGATAATATGAACTCCACACAGAAAAAAAAAATCTTCATAGAAATCTAGTTATTGCACAGTAGTATAAATTGGGTCTTGCAGTTTCCTTAATAAAAATTGAGTCTGTGAAGGGCCAGATAAGTAAGGTGTTCTAAAGACATTGCCTCACATTAGCGGATTTGAGTTCCTGTGATGATGCATATCTTTGGTGTGGTCCTTTTGAGCTGGTTCCCACCTCAAGGCCAAAGGTGACTTGCAGCCCAATCCAATCTGGGGCTTACAGCAGCGGATCACATGATCTCCCACCGAAAGTCCTGGTCCGGTGTCGCAAAAGGCATGCCGCTGTCATGTGCTGCCACTAAGCAACCACTAAGTGCTTAGGACCAGGGGGGTGGTCAGGCACAAAAGTGATAGGCCTGTCCCCAACATCAGCAATACTGTCGTAATAATAGTACAGGACCCTGCTGACCATACATTGAGTGTACCTTGTGGCATATATGCAGTAAGGAGATTCCATAGCTCGCCTTCAGGCGCCCTAGCAAGTCGTGTGTCCCCCCCGGTAACTCTGGGCATAAAGAGCTGTTGGTCCAGCTGGGGTTTTGGAACGATTAAAAGTACATTGCAGGAGGGAGGGCAAACTGCTGGGGCATGAAGCCTTGCTTGTTTGCTTTGAATGTGCTATTATCACACTAAAGGGTTAACTGGAGGCTGGGATATTTAAACACCTCCAATCAACTGAGGTAAGCACACAGCTTGTTTGTTCAGGTAAATAAGGAAGGAATTAGATATAATGGGCAAAGGAGGGTTTTACTGAGCATATTGCATTCCTAGCACAGCTACCCCTGTACACAACTAGAGTTACGTGTCGGTTAGCTGAATGCATTTCTCCACATAGCTGTCCCCAACCCCGACATACAGCTGCTCTGAACAGTGTGGCAGGCCTGTGTGCATTCCACAGCCTGTGGCAGACACTTTTGGTGGCATTCCCCCCCCCTCCCAGAAGGTTTGATGTGTCTTTGAGCACTTGGCCCCTTACGAGCATTGTTTGGTTTCAGATGCAGGTGTAGACCCCAGTCCCAGCTTGACAAAGCCTTGCTGTCCTGTCCTCCTTTCTCTGAGTCCTCCATGCCCTGTGGAGTCATTTAAGATTGGAAGGAGTATTTTCCTACTCACTTTACTGGATTGATGCTGCTTCTGATAATCGACACACCTCTGCACAACTGAAGGGTAAGTATGAATATTTTTCGCTGATACATTTAGGAACCAGAGCTCTCCACTCCTTTGCAAACCCAGTGCCATCTATCTCTGGGAAGAGGTGAATCTGTCCTGTTCTAGGAAGGCAATGATTTTCAAGGCTTTCCAGCAGTTCTTCTCTTGCTGGCCCTTTATCCTCATATGAGCAGCCCATTCACTGTCATTGGATGCCAGTGGATTGAGAGTTTATGATTTTCCTCTTGTTTTGGAATCAAAAAACAACTCACTGAAGTATCCAAGAGACTTTTCAGTAACACTTCTGAATGTGTACATTATTATCCTATAACTAGTGCTTTGCTGACATGGCATCACTGCATCTTTGAAAATACACCATTAGACTGCATTGGATTTGGGCCACTGTGCTACTGACTTAGGCAATCTGTACTGCACCACTGATGGGCACAATCCTAATGTAGATGCCTGTCCAGTCACAGAAGTGGTGCTGTTGCAGATTCCTCCTGTAACACGTTGTGTCTCTTTAACCAGACAGGACCTGTCCTGCAACTCTTCTGTTTGCTTCCTCCTGTGTGGGGTCTGTAAGAGATGATGGTAAAGATACAAGCTGGAACTATTGGGTCAATGCCCATTTCCTTGCTGTGTGGCCAGTGGTTTAATTTACCTATGTTGAAATTGGTTATAGTAATGCATATTTCTGGGAACGTGGATGGGTTTAAAGTGTAAAAACAGTTAAGCTTATTGAATTAACTGTGCTATGGGATGATAAACAGCCAGTCTTCAAAGTGCTTTATTCCCCCAATGCTAACTGCTAACATGATTTGCCCTGATGGAGTGATTTGGGAAGGAGGGTCTTTGGTCTCATTATGCATACATGCTTGTCACATAATGTTTGGCATTCATTGATTGGTTGTGGAATTTAAGAATTGCCTCCATTGGAAAGTATTGTGTCTGAGGTGATGTCATGGATATGCAAGCTCTCTGTGTTAAATTTGCAATGACTATTTCATATACAAAAGTCAACACTTGATGTTAATGGTATTAAGTGATCAATGCATGTGTGAATTCTTCCAAGAGCTTCTCCAGATGGAAGGTTCCTGCACTCCTGCCTGCGAGCATTGACTCACAGCGCAATCCTGTGCATGTCTACTCAGAAGTAAGTCACTTTATGTTCAATGGAGCTTACTCCCAGGAAAGTGTGCATAGGATTGCACCCACACGCTAGAACTGTAGGAAGCTGTATTAAAGGAAAAATTGTATTGTGTTGTCTGGGATTTTTGCACATTTTTCTATCATGTGGACCCTGCTAGTACCACTGACTTCAGGATTCCCACAGTCCATTGTGTATACTGTTGAGGAATGCACAGGCACTGTGTGGCTTGAGAAGAATAGATGCGCTATATCAGCAGGCACATCTAAGACCTGAAACAAAGCAGTGCGGACTCTACATGATGAACATGTAACTGTGATAAGTAAACTGAGAGCAGCATGGAAGATATCTATAGAAGACCATTCGGTATTTTGAATTCTTCTTTCCAGTAGCCTCTCCAAGCTGCTCTTTGCTTCCCCCATCCCCCAACCAAGGCAAATTGGCATTCTGTTTGATTTGTTTTTTTGTGGTTATGCTTGGTTAGTGAAACACAAATGATAGCTCACCTGCCAAATCCCTTCAGGACCATTTCTCATGGACAGGATTTTCTGTGGGGCAAATGACTTCCCAGGAGAGGAAAATGGATTTATAAAGAGGGGCTTCTCGCCATTTTGAGGGGAACATCAAGCTCTGCTGCTCATGTACAAGTTTGTGCTCGGCTGACACTTGGACCACTCCCCGCACTGTTCAATAGAGTGCAGGTGAGGAGAGGGCAGTCTGACCCTGGGACACGAGGACCTATATGCAAAGGTGTATGAACATCAAAGCCAGCTCAGAATAGGGGGGACTTTCACCCATGCAGTTCAGCAGTAAGCCAGGTAAATGCATGGAGGTTGGTTTACACGTATTTCTCTGACTGAAGATGAGATTGCAGAAATGAGATCATATGACCTTACTTCCTAACACTTAGTGATAACTTGTCAAAAATGGAGAACTTAATGAATGTCTCTGGAGGGAGAGTGGGAGGTAGTGAACAACTGAAGATGGAGTGCCCAGGAGAAAGACAGGTGAGAAGACGTGGAAGGCTGCTCTCAGAATTTTTTTACTGTAACATCTCCCTAGCAATATTAACAATAGGAAAGTATGTTCACTTCTAGGTAACAATTCCTCATATTTGATAGACATTATATTGGGAATGAATTTAACTGATTGCCAGTAAAGCTTTTGAGGCATCAAAGGATCTCTCTCCCCTTGCTCAGCAATGGACACTCTGAGCAGTCTTGGAGAATGCTCATTCTCAACCTCAGTTTTTCACCTGTAAAATGGACAGATTAATTACCTACTTTATTTGTTGTTGTGGAGATGTTCGAGATATGCATTCTGCACATTAAAAGCCCTATAGAAATTATTATTAAGTAATCATAATGTGTTGGGGGGGGGAAAGCATCCATGATGAAGGGAACACACAAGTAGGTCACAGAACAGTTTGGCATACTCCCCTATTCAGAGCTTCCGGGAATCAGAGTTGAAGTCTTTGTCAAAATGGCAGAAGGGAGGAATTTTCCTTGTAGTTGCATAGACGATAGGTTATAAGAGTCTTGATCTTCAAGTTACCTGTGTAATTTAGAACCCAGTGAATAGTGCACAGTATAAAACACTGATAAATAGCAATCACACTGCAAATGAAAACTATCTAGTTACACTGCATCTGTAATGGAAGCAATATAAGGGTGAGTAGCTATATTCTTTACTATTAGTGTGGCAGTTGCAAATGTGTGGTAAGCAACTGCAGTTTACTGTGCACACTGAGAAATATTCATTCCTTGTGCTGGCAGCAGCATGGTTGGATGATTTGCCACCCACTAAATTGCAGAGCTGGAGAGACTTAAGTCTAGATTAAAAAAGAACAACTGTTTGGTTCTTCGGTGGCTTGTAAGACTATACATTTGGAACCCAAACTGTTCCACTCTCCCCCCCCCCAAAAAAAATTGGGCTCTGTCATTCACAGTATCTCATAAAATGGGGACAACACTGCCACCTATGTGTAACAGGAGAATGTACTTTTGCTAGTGGGATACCCTTCATTGGTAAGATGCTGCAAGCTTTCAGGGTCCATTTTTGAAAGTTCTTCTAGAAGCTGTGAGCAAATGAAAGATGAATCTCATTGATAAAGAGCTAGGACATGATAAACATTATATGCACTAATGTGAAAAGTTGGGTCCTTAACTGCTTAGCCTTAGGTAGTAGATTAATCATGACAGCCCTGAGCTTATAAGGTGGCTGCCATCTGAAAGAGCAGGAGCTGGTGGATGACTTTGACTTCAACTTCAAGGTTTTTATGTGGCCAGTGAATCTATTTCTTGGTTCAACCCCATTTCACAAGCCTGAACCTTGCCTGCCTTACTGCTGTTTTGTCATAAAGAGTGGGGAATCTTTTCAGCAGTAGATGAGTGCCATTCCAGCCAATGATCAGACCTAGACCTCCAGGCTAGAAATGCAACTGACCAGCGTTGCTCTGAAAAGGTGTGGATCGGAACCAGGGACAGTGCTCAAAGGCTTCTGTACCTCTGTCCTTGAACTATTGTGGGGAAGATTGGCTCAGGGATGCACCCCACTATGTTAACCGTGTGTGAGAGACTGTGATCTAAAGAATGGTGGGTAGGGCTCATGGAGCCATATGAATTCACAGAGACAAGGAAACAACAATATTTCACACCTGAGAAGCACACATTCATTGGCCTAGAAGATATTAAAAATGATACATCTATGCGTGTGGAGTTATAGGATAAAAATTCTGTGCATTCAGATCCAAACATGCCTTTAGTGCTCAATAATCCGCACAATTATTTGATCTTGGAGATTAAAGCCATTGGGACTTTTTGAAATCACCCCAAAACCAAAATAATATTCTCGTTTTGCCTTTGAACTTGAGTTCAACATTACCCAAAAAGCATGGGTATGAGTCTTGTAAATTGACTGCTGAGCTACATGCACCCACACTGTCATGGCAATACCAAAGACTCTCCCCCTGGCAACCTCACACCATTAAGATGTCTGTACAGAAACATGGAGGTGCCTGAGATAACTGGGCATTCTGACAGCGTCAGCTGGCTATCTCCAGCTTCCTAGCTTTATTCTGTTTCAGCAACACCAAAGTAACTTTCATGTCCAATCTGGCAACTCCCAATAAAATACATCTTATTGCCTTCTCCTCCCCAGCAGATGTCTGGCTGGCAAAGCAAACAGGGCTTTAGTTATTCTGTACCTAGCCTGCTGGACTTTGATAGCTTCTGTTGCCAAGTGCTTCAAATGAAGCTGATTTTTCTTCTTGGCCAGCTTTAACTGCGAGTAGCTGCTAAGGAAGGAATGTTAGAGGGCATCCAGGGCCAGTATCAATCGACTCCTTTCTCCACATATGTCCAAACATGGGCAGCAAGATCAGCCACACCTGCCATCCTAGCATATGACTTAAGACAACATTATTATGACCCCATGTTCTGCATTGGTGGGCTTTTTAATTACACACAAAACAAGCAAAAATCTGCTCAGGATACTAGGGCTGTTGTGCAGTTAGAATCTGTGTTTAGAAGAAGACCATTAAAATATAAAGGAAAATGCAACAATCAAAGCAACTCTGAAACAGAAAATAATAAAGGTTGCATAAATCAAGGCAGAAACAGCAGAGGCCCAACAAAATAAGTCTCAATAGCAAGCTAACTGAAGTCCTCCTGAAATAGCCAAATCTTCAGAGAATGACAGGAAGTAGACCAATGGGGGCAAGCTGAATCTTCTGGGGCTGGGGGTTACGAACTTCCATATTCTGGGTGTCACTAGAGAAGGTCTTCTCTCAGACTGATGTCTCAAAACCCTCCTCTTCACTATTGTCTCCTATTGTGAAGGGCATATACAGACTTTCAATTGATTGAGATGTATAAAATTATGCATGGGATGGAGAGAGTGGATAGAGGGAAATTCTTCTCCCTCTCGCACAACACCAGAACCAGGGGACACGCACTAAAATTGAGTGGAGGGAGAGTTAGAACAGACAAAAGAAAATATTTCTTTACCCAGCGTGTAATTCATCTGTGGAACTCCTTGCCACAGGATGTGGTGATGGCACCTGGCCTAGATGCCTTTAAAAGGGGTTTGGACAGATTCATGGAGGAAAAGTCCATCACAGGTTACAAGCCATAAGCAACGTCCTGGTTTTAGAAGTGGGTTTTCTCTGTGCCAGGTGCAAGGGAGTGTCAACAGGAAACAGGTTATCTTGTTGTCTTGTGCTCCCTGAGGCATCTGGTGTGGCCACTGTGTGATACAGGAAGCTGGACTAGATGGGCTTTTGGCCTGATCCAGCAGGGCTCTTCTTATGTTCTTATGTTCTTATGACATCACCAGTTTTTGTGTCTCCAGGAGTCTGAAACCACAAATGTATTCATATAGATTCTCAGAGCTTCCCTCTCCTCTGTTTAAAATGTACAGTACTATCTATTTGCATGTGTTTGCTTTTAGAAATCTACTGTGCAATTCATTCTAAGCCAATCTATTTGCCTGTGGAATTTAGTTTAATTAATGGACTCATTGTTTGGGGCAGGCTTTATTCTTTGCTTTCATTGTAGCTGATCTGGACTCTATTGATGTCAGTAGCAAAGCTGACAGATAGCCAAAGCCACCACGCTTCAATCTGACATTTGAAAATGCTCCGTGGCAGCCAGACCTAAATCTGAGTAGTTTGTGATTGTAAATGTTAAAACACCTTTATTTATAAAAATTGCATTTTTAAATCACATAATCTTTTTCCTGATTTTAAAATGGGATGGACAGTCCAGACAAGCTGATGCTGGTGGGGAATTCCAGTGCTCTGTCTAACTAGAGGGGTCTTTGTGACCTTTGATAGGTGGGGTAGCAGCTTCCCCATCTGAACAGGTGTAGAGTTGGAAAAGGCTCCTGGATGTGGCTCCTAAATAACCAGGCAGTGATCATTGCCACAGGTGTGGCACAGGTGCCACAGGTTCACAACTGCTGTGCAAGACCCTTGCTGGAGAGGAAGGATTTCAGTATATTCCATGCTTTTGTAACCTTTAGCGCTGACTACTGTAATTTTGTTTTATATGGTGTTGTTCTTGAATACAGCTTGGAAGCTGCAGCTGGAACAAAGTACCTTCTGCTTGCCACGTGATAGATATATGGAGGTGAGAACAAATGGTTTGGCAGCAATTGTATTGGCTGCCTGTTAACTCCCAGGCTCAAGTCAAGATCTTGGTACCCAAGCCAAGTCAGGCCCAAGTCAAGATCCTGATCCCAAGTCAAGCCCATCATGGTCTGTGAACTAGATAGTTTTGAGACTGCTTGTCCCCATGTGAACCTCCCCCTAGAATAGGCCCTGCTCTAAGTCTCTGCTCACTATATATGGAGTAGGAACATGGAGCAAGAACTGTGTAGAGCAGGGACTTTAGTGTAATGGCCCCCAGACTGAGGAATGACCTTCCTGAAGAGATCTGGGGTTTGTGCTTTTTTTTTTTTTTACTGCTTTCCAGAACAAGGTGACACTCATTATTCTGGAATGCATCTTACTGATGGAGTTCTGATGTTGTAGTACCTGCTTTTGCTGTTTTTATTTGAGTTTATGATTTTCTACTTTAAAAAAATATTTTTTATCTGAGGTACCTTGAGTGTAACAAAGGCAATATATGAATGTTTTAAATAAATAAAAAATATGAAAGTGGGGGGAACCCCAAACAATTTTCCTCCTTTATGACTTCTGCAACCAAACCCTGCTGGAGTCTTCCTGAGATTTGGTAAGCACTTTGAAAGTTCACTGTGGATTAATGAGTAGGATCTCTTAGGCCATGGGAGAGAGGATGAAGACAGCAAAACACTCTCTGGATGATGACCTTTTTTTGCGTGAGTCTGACATGATCGCCCATAGAAAATTACATGAAGAGCTAGGGCCTTCCACACTGAATCTTGTTATCTGTCACTTTTTGTGCCCCATTTCTTTTAGATTTGTTAAGTATCAGTGTTCGTACATCACTAAACAGGCATGTTAGCATGGATAATCTGGAAAGAAGTGACACACTGGCCCACTTCCAGACTTTGGCCTTGTTTTGCTTCTTTATTATTGGAATCTCCTTTCTGAGAGAGAGAGAGAGAGAGAGAGAGAGAGAGAGAGAGAGAGAGAGAGTTTTGCACTATTTCACTCATGCACTCGTTCAGCTAGGTAATTTGCTAATTGCCAATTTAGGTTGAAATGCCTTTTTCACAGACTTGGATCCTAGCTACTTTGCAATACTATCTCAGTCCTTTCCCCTTTTATTGCAAACTACAGGAGGCTTTTTGAGGGGTACATGGGTGGAACTTACTGTGCAGATTTAGCACTTGTTAGCCCTGCAATCCTATACACACTTACCTGAGAGTAAGTCTGAAATCAATGGGGCTTGCCATGTATGGCTAGACATGCCTAGGATTGGGTGGCAGTGATCTCACCTTCCCTCCCCCACCCCACCCCACTAAGCCTATAAGTCCTGGTGAGGAGATGGACACATACAAGAAATGCATGTAGAATAGTACCTGACAGTAAGGCACCACAGTGAAAATGAAATGTGACAACAACAGTGGCCATCTGGACTATCATTCCCTCATAGGCTGTCACTTGCTGGAGCATTCCTGTCACTGCCCAATGTGCCAGCCAGGTGCTGTAAATAGCAGTGTAGGAGCTTAGACCAATATCTTGCCTGAGGAAAATGCTAAGCAAAGAAGCTATAATTAGTTAGACAGAGAAGATGTGAAAGCACTGACAATTCTGAGAGAGTTTTTTCCCCTTTAATGGTTAAGGACACCTTTCTTTTAAGATGTGAGGAGTGTTATTTGGGAATTCTGAGGTGACCCATGTTTGCGTATGGTGTGATTGTATAGGTACTCTGATGAGGGGCCTCTATCCTTGACTGGGATAGAGTTTTCACTGAGATGGGCAACTCATGTCTGGACTCAGGTCTGGACCACTTCAGATGGAAGTTCACAAGATTTGAACACTCTTCTGTAGGAAAAAAAACCTTGCTCATAGAAAACATTTCATAGAGAAAGCTAGGTTAGAACGCTTTTCTCTGCCCACCAGCTCCATGAGGCCACAAAGCAAGCTTTCCAGCTAGCTGAGGGCCTGCATGTCGTCCAACAGCCTGCATGCTGAGTTTCCTAAGGGAGATGGAAGGGGAGTCTCTTGACTGACATCCTTGCTTCATTTCTCTCCCTCTCTCACCCACACGGTATCAAACAGTATCACAACCTGCTCAAGCCTTCTCTTGGTAGCACCTGACTGAGTAAGGTTGCAGAAAAGGGAAGCAGATTGCTCTTCAGGGCAAAGAACTAGGCAGGTTTGTTTTAACCAAAACACAAGAAAAGTTTTATTCGAATTAAAAATGAGATGAGGGGACAAACAGACAGTCAAATTTGGTATTTGAGAGGCAAAGTTCAAAATAAAGTAAAAACAGATTATACCTAAAAATTGTCCCTGCTGAAAAAAAGATCCACTTACCATCAGCATCCTCCTGGTACTGGAAATAAAGATCTTCTTAGGAATTAACCTCATCCAGGCAGGACAGTATTACAGCTTACAGCATTGCAGCTTCCATCATGGGTTGGCTGCTGGCATATTGCAGTCCACTACGTACATCTCACAGCCTGTCAGCTCTCTTTTATCTCATGATGGCGGCTGACACTAACCCCCAAGCTCTGATTGTTTGGTTTAAAATGAATGGCTGTTCAAATTTCCCACTCTTGAGTCAGGCAAGCAGAATGAACCAATGACTAGATGTGTACTAAACCTGGGGATCCAGGAAGGTTTTGGTTGGTTAAGGCTTTTGTTCTCTGGGGAAACCAGACAGCCAGGGGGCTCCAAAATAGGAGAGAGAGAGTGATATGTGACCTAGAGCTCTGGACAGAGCAGAGAGTACGACAGACTGATTCCCAGGTCAGCCTCAGAATACACAGAGTGCTGTCATGGGGGAGGGGGGGGAGGCAGTTTCCTCAAGCTAAATTTGCTTGTTTGTGATAGCTCCCTACTGTGTATTCAGTCCAATTGTTAATCTCTGTCTCCAAAATGAATGTTTGCTCATTTGTATGCAGATTAGCCCTGCTGAGCTTATGCCCTTTGAGGACAGGCGTTTGGAGATCCTACTCCTTCTCTCAGACGTTATCCATATCAGTATTAGCTAAATTTCACTTATGGGGTTAATCAGTTATTTACATCTGTTCAGGCTGCAAAGTGCCAATGAGGAGAGAATCTGGCGGTCTCCAACAAAATCATTTGTGGATATTGTAGGATCTTCTTCCTCAGAAATCAAACAAAAGTAGACGGATGGAAGACCTGTGAGGAATGCTCTCCATATTGGGTCCATATCCTGCTACAGGATAGCCCATTGTATCCTATAACTCAGGGGTTCTCAACCTTTGGAGGCCCGGGTACCCCTTATCACGGTCTAATTTTCTGCTAATTAACTGGATTAATCAATTAATTAATTAGGTAATTAATCATTAAATTAAAAAGTACTAAAACAATTTTAAATGTGAAAAAATGTCTTATTTAACTCGGTAAGTGTGTGTGAGAGAGAGACAGACATGCAAGGATCTCTTTTTTTCTCCAAGTCACACTTCCCAAAATAAGCTCCTCCCTCCCCCACCCTCCAAAGTACATTTTCCAAAATACACAAATAAGCCTAAAACCAAAATCAGAGAGACAGAAGGGCTCCAAAAATAATTACAATTTAAAATCCATGTTAATTAACACTTAATTAGCTGCTGATGGGGCAGATAAGGGGCAGGGCTTGGCGTACCCCCAGCAAGAGGTCCGCGTACCCCTAGGGGTACTCGTACCACAGGTTGAGAACCTCTGCTATAACTCATACAGATCTCTTCCTCTGCATCTGTAAAACAGTTGCTTATCAGAGCCTTGAAAGTGGCACATGGATTGAGTTACTGTTGGAGAAATCAGCAGTGGAAATACTGTATGGAGCAATAAGGATATTAACTTATAACACAAAACATGCTGGGAGCTTCCCATCTTTTAAGCTTGTAACTATTATGGAAATCAAGGGGTGCTAACTGCAGGTACACTGTGATGTCCCTTGAGCGTAGCTGTAATGATGATAGATTGTAGGTAGGCAGATTTAAACACCTGTTTGATATGTACACATTGCTTCCTTAACATTTGAGAGCATTTGCTATCTCAGTACATTCATACATCCATGCACACTGACCCATGTTGTCTTGTATGTCCTTTGGCTCACTGTATTACTCCACACACTCAAGACATCAGCCTCAGTGCAGTGAAGAAAGGAAGTGAAAGTGCTCAGGCAATTGCTGTCAAAAAAGGCATAATTCCAATTGTGTGCACATGTTGTGTGCACATGTTGCCCTCAGACCGGCATCTTTGTGGACCACAGCCAGTACCCATTTGCTCAACACTCTTTTCATCACCTGTAATGATGAGTAACTTTACAAAATCCCTGATTCATCTGATGTGTCTCTTGTTACAATACAAAGCTTAGCACTATGGATGAATGTTGATTGGTGAGAGATTTGGGATGGAGAAAAGGAGGTGGCACTTCACATAGCACATAGTCTGTGGAATTCATTGCCACAAGATGGCCCCTACGTTTGATGGCTTTAAAAGAGGATTGGACAAATTAATGGAGGACAGGCCTGTCAATGGCTACTGGTCATGATAGCTATGTGTTACCTCCACATTCAGTGGCAGTATGCCCCTAATACCAGTTGCAGGGGAGCAATGACAGGAGAGGAGTATGCCTTTCTCCCCTTCTTGTGGGCTTCCCAGAAGCAGCTGGTGGGCCACTATGGGAAAGAGGATGTTGGACTAGATGGGCCTTTGACCTGAGTCAGCAGGGCTTTTTTTTGTGCTTTTATTCCAAAATTTTGCTTGCTTTATTTGTGTTGGGGCCAATTTCAAAACCATAAATCAGTAGATGCCTCCTGTATGAACAAAATGCTTGACAACCCATGTCAAAGTGGCATCAGGAATGTAGATTATATTCATAGAAATATTGGGTGAAAAAGATTGTACTTGTGAGTTCTAAGTGATTTCATGCCATTTTTCACTTACACATTTCTAAAGAGAGGAAGTGGTATCTTTACCTATTACTTTCCTATTCTACCTTTCCTCTAGGACAGTGGTTCTCAAACATTTTAGTACCGGGACCCACTTTTTAAAATGACGCTCTGTCAGGACCCACCTAGCTTTACGAGATACTCAAACATTTATTTCCCTATATTTAAACAAGCTTGCAAACTGCAGGAGCTCAGCTGTTTGCAGGGTAATTAGCAGCAATCTGATTTTTTAATAGCTTCAGATACCGTGGATACCAGCCAGGGGAACCGTGGAGTGCCACGGAATCCTTTTGGAATACAATGCAATGCCAATTGGCAGGCATCAACATAATGTAATGGGGAGCCGCAGCCAAGGGTCGCCAAGGGTCAAGGGAGCCGTTGGTCGAAAAAGTTTGGGAAACACTGAACTCAGGGCTTGTGGCAATTACTTATCTGATCTTTCCATCACCTGGGACCCACCAGAAATCAGGTCACAACCCACCAAGTGGGTCCCGACCCACAGTTTGAGAAATACTGCTCTAGGAGCTCAGTGTGGCATACATGCTTCTCCCTCTCTGCATTTTATTTTTGCAATAAACCCATGGGTTAGACTGAGAAATGGTGACTGGCCCAAGGTCATCCAGCAAGTTGTGTGGCTGACTAGGGATTTGAATCCAGGTCTCTCCAAGTCTTGGTCCAGCACTCCAGCCACTACACCATCTTTATGAGAACTGCTATCCAAAATAGTAAGAACTGCTTTATGAGAACTGCTATCCAAAATAGTAATGACAGCAATAATAATTCTGCATCAAAGAAAGACAAAGCAGATGACCTGTGCAAACTAAGAAAATATGCTTATTTTGCTTTGTGTATTGCTTCTGCAAGCCATTTGGAAGGGCAAAGAGCTATGCATTACACCTTCACTTCAGGAAGCCCTCCTAGCTCTTCCCTCTCTTGTTTGTGTCATCTCATCATCAGGCATTGTAAACATGTTTTCAATATCTTTGCAGTCATGAGGACTAGAAATTTGCTTTCTTATAAAACTGAGATTCTCAAGATGCTAAATTCCATAGTCAGTATCAAATCCCATATTTTGCGCAATGCAATTGGAAAGTACACCTATCCTTCCTGATATCCACATTGCATGACGTTGCTGCAGTGCAGTGCTTGAGAGAAGTACCTGCCAGGCAGAGCCTGGTTACTCCAAGGTTGTTTGAACAAGATTCCTTGTCATTTTGGTGCCAGGTGGTCCTCAGTCGTCTTACCACAAATTTGGGCCAGATCTCTGAAATTGAAAACATGATGGGGGGTGGGAGGGGGTATGGCTTTCATCTCAAGCTCTCTCCAAGGTGCTGGGGCTGGCGATGAGGAAGTAGAAAAAAACACACCTGTTCCACGATTAGCCACTGTTTGCTTAAGCCCCAAGCAATTAGACTGCCTCTGCAAGCTGCTGGCATTTGAAAAATTAATCGGAGCACTGAGAAGAAGGACAATTTCAGTGCTCACCTGCATCACACACTGGAGTTGCTGATTCAAAACCAGGCATATATGGTCGGGGGGGGGGGGGGAGGAGAAATGCACCAAGGAAGGAGAATGTACACAATGTGCCTGAAAGACCTGGGGTTATCCTTGACCTACATATGGAACCTCAGATCCGTTCCTAGAAGCAGAATGAAGAGATTGGCCTGCTAATATGGGTTCAGGGGTGTGTGGGTAGGTGACTCATAAAGAGCTGAGCCTGACTTCTTAAGTATGCAATGGGAAGGAAAGAGAGTTGTGAGAGGAAAGCCAGTTTCCCTTTCTTTACGTTGGACAATCCCTCTCTCCTTGTCCTGCTGTTGCAGCAAATCTCCTTCATGTGTGGAGCAGTAAACAGTTCCCCACCTAGCCTATAAAGGCAGCAAGGCGGCTTGTGCTGTGTGCCAAAGCCAGAGAAAACCAAACAAAGGTCTCCACCCTTGGAGTACAGCATATTTTGTCAGAAGATTACTCAGGCTTTTCTCTCCCACAGCCTAGAGGTTCTGCTCCTAGCCAGGCTCTCTTTTCCCAGACCTGGGGCACTTGGCTTCTCAGCATGGAACACCATTGGTGAGGGAACGACAAGGGCTGCAATGATGGATTCCATGCAGTTGTGACACCATGGTTTTTAGATTCCTAGGCTCAGCGGTACCCCTTTGCAGGTACCCCTGCATTAGCATTAATGCAGTTCCACTACGTACCCACCAAAGACTTCAGTTGTATAGAGACTGAGGATATAATAAAGGACATTAATTTTTCGGCAATAGGCTTTGCCTCAGGAGGCAGTTCAGTAAAAAACATCCATGTGGCTTTGAAAGCAATCATGACCCACCATTTTGGTAAGTGTGCCATAAGGCAAGACCAAAGTAGTTGATGAAGCACACTAAAATGTATATCCAGAACCTCCCCAGCCCACTCCAAGTACCTCAGTATTATGTTTTGCCTCTGGCTCTTAGCAAGCTAGAGAGCATGCAGCACTGTAGTGTGAGAGAAGCTGGCAGGAGGGGTGTTCCAACTCTGTTCCATAATAACCAAATTAGCAGGCCCTCCTGCCCCTATTGGTGGTTCCCAAAGTGGGAGGCATGGCTCCCAGGGGAGCCGCGGAAACCAGCCAAGGGAGCCGCGGAGTCCCACGGAATCCTCTCAGAAATTAGTGCAATGCCAATTGGCAGGCATCAACATAATGTAATGGGGAGCCGTGGCCAATGGTCAAGGGAGTCGCAGGTCGAAAAGTTTGGGAAACACTGCCCTATCGGAAAGCTTCCTAACTGCCTGCCTGCTGTCCATGCCACTTCTGGCACACATGCAGGCCTCACTGCATTGGAGAGTGGGGCTTATTGCTTTCTTTTGACATCAGAAGAAGATTTCATTGACCTGATAATCCTAAATGTCACCCTTCCGCTTTTCCTCACACTTGTTTACAGCGCAATCCTATCCAACTTAACTTATACCACCAGTGTAACCAGTGGTGCAGCGAGAATGGGAGGCCCCAGAACGGAAAGCTGATTCACATCTCCTCCAAAGGGGGATTCAAAGGGGATTTAAATCTCCCCCCACCAAAGCCTCCCGCCCTGCCCTCCCCCGCTGGTTACACCGGTGGTGTAAATTGGATAGGATTGTGCTGTCAATGGGGTTGCTGGGGATAGATAACAACCAAATGCATCACCAGTGTCATTGTAGCATAGCAAGTACAAAATATCTGTCACAAGAATACGGGCATGAAGCACTGCAGTTTAGGTCGGAATCTGAATCCGCTGCTGACAAGTGTGGCTTAGGAAAGCAGTGCTGCTGTACCAGTTCTAAAGCCTTTGTAACCCTAATGTACAGAATGGCTTTAATTTCTGGTCTCTGTCAGTGTGCACAGTTAGTAGCGCTGATGATGTGCAGATAGTATTTTGTCCCCTGGGCTTTTTTTCCTGGCCAGGACATGGAGGGCCTTGCATATCTGACCACGGTGGGTCAGTGACAAGAAGAGGCTGCAACACTGTTGATGTAAAGCCCACAAAATGTCTGGCATCCTGTCTTGTTCATTATCTCCTTTTCTTGTGGTCAAGGCAGGAGTAAAATCATCTAATCCCACTTCCAAGCAACTCCCCATTGTCATAATTTGGCAAAAGGCTTTCTCAGGACTCAGGCTGTGCAAGCTGTTACCAGATTCCCTTTTGTCCTAGAAACCACATGGGGGCTGGATTTAGGGTTGATTTGTTAAAGTCTTAATTTAATCCAGAGCAAATAAACTAGATGTTTGGAGCTGGGCAGTATATCTCTGAGAAGCCTAGAGGCACAAGCTCCCTATGCAGTTTTTTAGTATCTGTAACATTACAAAAAAGCAAAGTTTTCAAAACAGCTGGCAGTGCCACCGTACCTTCGGAAAGGCAGCAGCATTCAGGGTTTCTCACTGGAAAAGACTCATGGCCTCTGCAGAACAAATAAATTCTATGTTGGAAGGGACAAACAGACTATCAAATCTAACCCCGTATTGCAAAATATATGATCATCCACACACCAGCCCCTCACTGTGCAATCCACACAATTATTCCACTGATCAACTCAGAGAATAGAGCTTTTTGCTTTCAGAATACTGTATATTTAAATATGTCTGTTGTTTGGGTAAATTCTACAGAAATATTTTCCTGTGTCAGACCAACCACCCATTTTTAATCTGTCTCTGACTGAGGAAAAAGTCCAGTTGCTTGACACACACAGTGCTCCCCTGTGGGTGAACACCTGGTGGTGGGTGGTGGTCTTTCATCTGTTCTCACTGGGGAGGTGAGAAGCGTGCAGTGCACAGCCACAGGGGAAATGAGAAGCTTCTGAAGAACCCCAAATTTCTCCACACTAGTTTGAAAACTATTGGTCTAGTTATTATGCATTTTTTTAATCCTTGCTCATTCCCTTCAAATGTTTGTGACTCCACTATAGTTCACATAAGTACCCTCAAGCATCTCTTTGCTACACTAGAGTTCTGATTTTATTTATCCTCTGCTATTATGTAAGATACTTTACACTCTTGGTAATTTTTGATGTCCCTTAATTGCATGACTATCTTTCATATTTCAAATAGGGTGTGAAGAGCAACACACTACATTCATGGTATGGATAGGCCATTATCATTTTCTTAGCAACACCCAAACATTTTGCCTACCTTTCCTAGTGGCAACACTTTTCAGGTAGCTATGTGGCATAGCTAAGGGGGGGCCTTGGGTACAGGGCCCTGGGGGCCAAACCTCTGGTTTTTTTTTTTTTTTGCCACACTGTGCCAGCCAAGATGGCGGACAGCTTGCACCCTGCAGCACTATACAGTAAAGCGCTAATTTTTATGCCAATCAGCAGTTTGGCATTAGATTAGTGCTTTGCTGTAGAGCACTAGACTAGAAAAAGAGTAGGAAAAAAGCCTCCAGTCTTTTGCCCCTGGGTGTGATGTCACTTCCAGAGGTGTCATGCAGGGCCATTTTAACAGCATTATAGGCCCCCGGGCAAAGCAGCGCACTGGGCCCTGCCTACACAACCACTCACAGGGAAAAAAAGTAAATTATTGATAAAATAAACTTATTATATTTATTGGTACCTCCAACAAAATCAGAATTCTTGCAACACAAACTGTGGAGGCTCTGCTAACAGTGCCGTAGTAATGGGGGGCAGGGGGCAGTCTGCCCTGGGCAGCACATCTGGGGGGCAGCACTCACCCTGGCAGGTGCGTTTAGGCAGCATTCTTTTTTCTGGCCTCTGGAGGGCTAACAGAGTCTGCTTCTGATAATGGAAATGCACACTGTTAGCAATTGTTGTCCCAGCCATTAATTGCCTCCTGCACGAATCCGTTAACAATATTCTGCTTCCATAACATTGCAAACATTAAAAACGGCAAAATTTCTCTCGCGAATGCACACATGCCAACTCTCCGCTACAAGTCATAATTTTTCTCCATCTACCAAGTTAGCGGGAGATTTGAATGTTGAGGCGAGTGATTGGAAAATTAGTGTTAAATTCAGGTCTGTGCATGGATTAGCATGGGGCCCCTATGTTCGTGTGCCCCCCCCCCCCCGGGCAACTGCGCAGCGTGCCCATGTCCTGTTTTGTGGTAATGTGTTTGGAATACCTGGCTATTAAAAATTACACAATGTCAGCATATCTGAGCTGAGCTGAAACCAACTTGTACTGCCTGTGCAAAGAACGAACAGAGTGCTTGCTTTGCAGAGGTTAAGCTGTTCTTGTAGGACTTTTTGCAAGAAGAGCCAAACTTTGAAAGATATATGGCAGTGATATGGCTTTTAAACTGTCAGCATCTTAAATTGTGCCATGATTGGGATTGATTTCCAGATTTACAAATGTAGTTATATATTTTTTAAGTCACTACTTAGTCTTCATGATACGTGTTGAGTTTTATTTTGATGGTGGATATAAAGTTCTGCTATATAACGAGAGAGACACCATTGTGTACTGGTTCAAGCACATGACAGTGTCTAAAAGTCATGCATTTTAACTGATCCGCATTCATATGTTTGTGCCATTTTTTATCTCCTCTTTGACCACTTTCCAAATCTATAATGTCTGGACCTATGTCTTAACTTCAGATGTAGCTCAGCAGATCTACATGAGCTTTAATGCTTCCTGTAATTATCCCTCCTAGGGATAATTAGGAAACCTTTGTAAGAGCAAATTAGAGATGTCAGACCACATTGTGCGATCAGTAGTAGAAAAGTCTGTTCCTGGTTTGCTTTAAGAATAAATCTAACTGTAAGATGCAATCTTCCAGTTGTCTTTCATTGGCCAGTCAGGGATAATGGGACTCTGACTTGCAGCAACTGCTGACATTTAATTATTTCTTATTTACCACATATTGTTCATGCTGATAGGGAGCAAATATGGGTCTAGCCCTTGGGCAGAAATCTGTTGAGGAACAGCAGAAAGGAAATGAACTATTCTGGCACACTGAAGTGAGCAAAGATAGTAATGTTCTGTACAGAACACTTCAGTAAATAAAAACCCAACACAAAGGACACATTTATTTGGTTAGGAGGGTTTGAGCAAACTGTAGAGATGGCTTCAATGCTAGTTTTAAAGCAGTAAAGAAATCTGAAAGAAGCCCTAGATGCTACACTTGAAGGCCAGATGCTGCGAGGTATTGCATGATTGCAGCCAGGGAGCCTGCTCCGCAGCCACTTATCCTGTCCATGCTCCTACCTCTCCGATAATGTGGTCATTAATCCCTGTTTTGCTGAAATGAAACTGAAGATTCAAGAGACTACTGTAAAAACAGGGTGGGTTTTTAAAAACTACCCCCCCCCCATTTTCTCCAAATGTGCCTGCCCATCTATTTCAGAAGTTTAGTCCTGTATAGTTGTAATCTGGAGGATATTATATGTCCGCAACCTCTTGTAAACAATGAATATTACTGAAGAAGAAATGTGACTAGAATGTTTCTGAGTTGGGGATATTGCAGGAATAACTCAACTAATGTTATTCAGTTGTATGAAGGAAGCCAACAAGCAAGCAGCCAATAGAATGGGTAGTCATTTATTGTTTGATTTGAGAAGTGAATTATGATTAAAAAGTTGACAATGAAGAAATAGTATGATGAAAACATTTTTTTTTAATATTTAGTCTCAGGTTACTTATTCAAGGTCACCCATACATTTTATAGCCAAGGGAGGAAATTAACTATCTATTCAATTGTATCCCAGGTCCCATGTTAATATTCTAACTACTTGATATTTGAAGCGTACTGACTCACGTTGGGTTACTGTGATAGGCTTGAAACCTCCACTTTGGTATGTGATGTTTGTTGGATCTCTTATGAGCTTGAGTCTAAGATTCGACTTCCGTGATGGGTTATTTGAGTGTAGACACTAGTCGGGGCATAGTGGTTTTAAATTTCTGGTGCACACGCTACTATTTATTTGATGGTTGGGTAATTGGCATATTCTGGGTCTGTTCATCGGTGCACTTTATGATATAGTGTTGAACTGATAATATCCTATGCTCTGAATGTCAGTTTCTGGAGTCTTTCATATGGGAATTATGGTGTTTGGGGCAAGAGAGTGGGGAGTCATTAGTTTGGTGTGAGGGTGGGGCAGTAGCACAAGAGAAATTGCCATAAAAAGAGAGCCCTTGTGAGACTCCAGCTCATGCATTGAGCTCCCAACTCCAACAGCAGCCTCTTAACTGCATTCTCATTTCAGAAGGATTTTTCCTTTAAAGCCTCAGGGAGCAGTCAGGCTTTCTGTTTGGTTAGTGCCAGTTCCAAAGGTTGCCATGGAAATTCAGCAGGCTCATCTCCTCCTCGGTCGAATTCAGGCCTCTCTGTACCAAAGACAGATGGATGTGACGTTCTAAAGCACGGATTAAAAGCAAACATGTTGGAAAGTTCCTTCAAATCAGGATTTCATGGGTTAAAAGGGTTAAGGGTAAAGACTCCATCGGATGTCATCTGTCCCAATAGATTCATGCTCAACTGAAGTATAGGGCAGCTGGTGGAAAGTGTTGGAGCCAGGCAATATGAGAATATTACAGTAGTCTGGGATTTAAGGAATCTGGGTTCAGTTCCTTGCATTATGACAGTCTTCCTATATGACTCCTGTTCATTTACCTAGTCTCTTAGTTCTGTGCATCTAATATTTTGATTGACCCTTGCCTGCCTCACCGGAAGGGTTGTGAAACTCAATGTACTCTAGTTGTTTGTAGTAGTGTGGATACACAAATGTTCAGGAAGGGTAGACGCAGCCTGTCATTTCACCATTTCACTTTGGTAATTGCAATCCTAGCTATGTTTACTTGAAAATAAAACCCAGTTGATGTTCATGGGTCTTAATATCCAGGTCAGGTTAAACCGCTGAACCATGAGCTGTCGATCGAAAGGTCAGCAGTTCGATTCCCGCGACAGGGTGAGCGCTCGTTGCTTGGCCAGCTCCTGCCAACCTAGCAGTTCCAAAGCATGTCAATGCGAGTAGATAAATAGGTACCGCTTGCGGGAAGGTAAACAGCGCTCCGTGTTTCAGCCGCATGCTACGCGTTGCGGCAAGGAGAGTCATGCCGGCCACATGACCACGGAGGCGTCTTTGGACAACGCTGGCTCTTCGGCTTTGAAATGGAGATGAGCACCACACCCCAGAGTCGGACACAACTGGACTTAATTGTCAGGGGATACCTTTACTAGTTGTGTTTAGGTTCATAATCAAAATTTAATTTCTATCCTAGGTGCACCCACGCTTGGTGAAGTTTGCTTGTATCTGAGACCTCCTCCTGTTCTTCTTCCTCTACCAAATCCTGAAACAAAAATGACAGTAGAAAACCCCCAGCTCACTATGTTCTGCAAGTGGGGAATTGATAAAATGAACTCTTATTATGGCACAACAAGACACTTACTGTACTTTACCCCACTTCATCTTTTACCCGCTGGACAAAAAAATCCCGATAGAAAACCAAAGCTGTTAAAAAGCATTACTAGACAAAAAGACATTGCAGCAAACCAGGGCATTCTGTGTTGGCAGCCCCTTGAATACATATAACAGCTGTTAGAGTGACTTGGACTTTTATAGAGGGGTGTTGCCTTTATCGTAGCTTTCCTGTTTTAAATGTGTTTCATATGTTGCAATGATATGGAATGATAAATGTGTAGACTTGAATGTCAAGAACCACAAAAATTATGCTAAACAACTGGGCCTGGTGATAGAAAGTATCTTCCGTTTTGGGTTTTTTTTTTGGATAATGGGGTTGTATCCTAACCTTCTGTTCAATGGATGCAAAGTTAGGATAATACAATTCTTACAATAATACAATTCTTTGTATTGAGACTTTGGAAATACAAAAGGAACTGGGACAACATTTCCAATGTTATATTCATTCATATGGAGTTACCAAATGAAACAGGAACAATTGAGAGATATGAAGAAAAAAATTACACAGCCACTCACCTCAGCAGCAGCAGCAGCTTTTGTGTGCCTTCCTGCCCTCATCTGCCCACAGACAAATCTTACTTAATTCATTTTGCAATATATGTTTATTTTATTGGTATAATATTAAAACAAACAATACATAATATATTCTGAAAGATTAGAGCATTACAAGATGACAAATTATGAGAAAAATGGTAGGGGATTCCTTAATGAACTCTACAAGTCCCATCCTCTGCCTCCCCGCAATTTTAGCCAAATATACCCCTCTCTAGGTCCTTTGACCCCTCCCCCGTAATTAATCCAAGCACTGTTTCTTATGTAGAGACTTTGATCTGCTAGGCTCAGCATATGTTTAGATCCACTTCAAGTGAAATAGTTCCCATTAGTTCCACTCATATACAAATCTGCCCAGCATTGTTTTCATCCATGCATGTACAGTGCATGCTAGTGCATGCAATATAGACATGCACTCTACTTCCAACAAGTATTATGGAGAAGGTAGGGCAAGAAGCTACTGATATATGGGACTGTTCCACCCACATTTTGGCCCCTTTAATCTTTGAAAGCAAAGCAGGAGGAACAAGCTGGTTATTGTCTACATACTTATGCAAAAATAGTTTTGTTCTCAAATGCAATCTCTCACCTTTTTGTTCTCTCACCTGATATGAATCGAAAAGGTTCCTGAAAATAACAATGTTGCAGTTTCTATGAGAAGACAGCTATGTTCATGTGTCCTCCCTGATATTCTGACCTTCTATTTCCTTCTGCTGTGTATAGTTTAAAAAAAATGGCCAAAAGATGGTCTGGGAGAAAGCCCTGTACTGAGCAGTGCTGATTTGCAGTTGATATCCCTGTGTGGGCAGCCAACATTGGCTTGCAGGGTTGTCAGCTGTGCATTCCACCCTACTGATATTTTTAAATGTTAGTGCAAACACTGTTCCAATCATTGGGGAATTTAACATGCATAAATATCGACAAATAAGATAGGATTTTCCTTCATTTGGTAAAGGGAAGTGCACAACTTCCAAATTTATGTATTTTTAAACCAGAAAAAAACTAAAAGTTCACAGAATGATATGGCAGGGGGAGTTGTATCCCTTGTGCGGCTAATTACATTGCAAAAAGTATTGAATCAATACAGTACTTTGAACTGTTTACACAGGTACATTTGATACAGGAATTGCAATCACAGTGAATGAACTATCTGGGAGGAAGTTTCACTTTTTTTTTTTGCAAGTGTGAAATATGGTTCTTGAAGCTCTTGTTCTCCCATGCTCTTGTTGCTGTCTTGCTCTTAGAAAATAAGGTTGCCCTGAAATGGAGGTGTTGCTTTGAGAAGAGTTGTCCAGTCTGTACTCAGCTAATAGGAACACAACATTCATGCAGATTTCATGCACAACGGACGGAATGTGCATAAATATCTGCAGCTCTGAATGTTCAAAATACTTCAATAAGTAGGCAGGTAATGACCAGAGAGAGGATCGTTTTAGTAGTTACACCTGTCTATGTAATGCCCTTTCTAGAGAGCCCCCCCCCCCCCAGTGCCAGGTTTTATTTTATTTGCCCAGGCTTCTTAGCATGTTACTTAACTAGGGTTGCTAAATTGGATGCATTCAAAAATCTGAGATCACTGAGGCAGGGCCTCATGATATCATAACATGAGGACTGGTGATGTTACACAACTGTCAAGTCTTGAAATGTGTGTGTGAAAATCTGGCACCAGGACAGGAACCCATCAATAAAGAGGTGGAGCCCAGCAGCAGACCCAGAATGACCTGAGATTAATGATGGCTGTCCATCCACCTGAGAAAAAACCAAAAAGCTGAAGAAACAGGATCATTTTTTTTTTTGGCAAACCGGCAGCCCAATACTGAACAGCTTTTAAATTTGTGATTTTATTTACACTAGCAATGTTATTGTCCTCTTTCATTCAGCATTTTATAAACTTCAGCATTTTATAAACTGCAGTTTTATTGTATTGTTATATTTTAATCATGTTTGTGAGCCACCCCAGTGTTGTTGTTTTTTCACTGAAGGATGGCATACAAGTTTTAAAATAACTAAAATCTGTGACTTGAGCCCATTGCTGGTTTTCTGTCTCTTTTGATGAAGATACAGTTTCCCTGCAGGTGTCATTGATGGTTCATTGTGTTAAAGCTTTTGGTCCCTTCTTCTTTTTTTTTCTCCCCCCAGTCTCTTTGGTCTTAAGAGGCTAAGGAGATATTTGCACTCCCTGTCCAGAAAGGTATTCTCTGATCCTAACCATGGGCAGTTCTCTCTTCTGCTTTTGATTATCCCTTTACCCTTCCTGACAGGATTCCTTCCCCTGCCCTCTGATCGCCAAATGACCCAGAAGAGGAGAGTTGACCGGGCCCATGAAGAGCTATTTAACCTATTTTCATCCTGGGGTCTCTTTGGCCACAGAGTGACTCTTTGCTGGTTCTTTTCCTTTAACAGGCTTAGCTTTCCTCCATTGTGCCTGATCACTGGGCAGAAATGCAGAAATTACTATCAAGTCATCCCTTCTGACTGGTGTGTGTGTTTTCTCCCCCCTTCTTTCCTTCTCCCTTTCTTTGATGCCAGATCTGGAGACAAACCTGTGCAGAGTGATGGGCAGTGCTGGCCAAGGCCTGATCGCTCTGCCACACAACCGGGTCACCCTTCAGGACACCGTGCTGTTTTCTGGGCTGGAGAAGCTACCTGTCTCTCAAGACCCTGATAGCCACAGTTGGAGGTCCCTTGACAGCCCTAGCCCCCCTGCCACACCTGAGCAAAGTCTACCTACATTCTGCCTTCAGTACTTTGATATGCTCTACCCAGATGATAGCAACTGGGTCCCTAAAGGTCTGGGTGAGAACCAGCAAACCAACAACCAAGGGGGCAGGACAGAAGTGCCTAAGGAACCGGAGCAGTGCCCTATCATCGACAGTCAAGGTTTAAGCCTCACGCCTGAAATGGACTACCAAGCCAACCTTCATCTGGAGGAGCACTCGCTGGAGCAGGTGCAGAGCATGGTGGTGGGCGAGGTACTCAAGGACATTGAAACAGCTTGCAAGCTTCTCAATATTGCAGCAGGTGAGTACCTCAGTTATTATTTTCTTTTACAGTTATTCCCTCATGAAGGAAGAAGCTCTTTCCCAGGTCAAGCTTCCCAGGTCCCAACTGGACCTGGGTAGATTTCCTCCCACTGTGGATACACTGGTTGTTCCATTACCCACTTTTAAGGGAAGCAGTTGAGTTTTTCAGTAGGATACGCTGGTACACCAGGAGTCAGAAGTAGATACTGTATGGCTGTTTTTGAAACTAGTGGCATTAAACTTGCATAGAAACCCTGAAAGACCTGCAGAAGTCTTCCTCGTTCCTTGCTGTCTCAAGGCTTTCAAGGAACTGCAGAGCTGTGGCAGTGGATGGAGGTTAATTTGATGAGCTCCTGTCCATCGCCATCACTGATTCTTTCTATTGTTGCTCTTCAGGTTGTTCTGTGTCCCCATCTGATGTAAAAGGTGCTACACCAAGGAAGATGCCTGCTTGGATCACACACTGGCATCAGAGATAGTGCTTGGAGCTATAACCAATCAGACATCAAAAGCGATTGCAGAGGGAGTTAGAGGAAAGAGCCAATGCTATAGCTATGCATTGACTAATGAGGCACAAGCCAGGAAGCTCTGTGTTGTTAGCAGAAGAAGGGGAAGTTCTCTTCACCCAGAATGCTTCCAGCATTTGCTTTGAAGAAGAATTATGCTTGAGGCAGCATGCACATTGTATCAGGAATATATCTATGTCCTCTTGCAGATCCAGCAGACTGGAGTCCAGGAAATGTCCAGAAGTGGATCTTATGGACTGAACACCAATACCGGCTGCCCCAGATTGGGAAATCATTCCAAGATCTATCTGGAAAAGACCTGTGTGCGATGTCTGAGGAGCAGTTTCGTCAGCGTTCTCCCGCATGTGGTGATGTCTTGCATGCTCATCTGGACATTTGGAAGTCAGGTACCTAGTGACAGACCTGAGAATTAGATGGGCACAGCCAAGATGTGTGATACTGAAGCACTGCCAGCAAAGTCTTTTTCCTGCTTTCATTCTTCTATAGTATGAGGGCACCTCCAAAATACTCCTTGGAACCAAGGCTATCCTCCCTATATTACAGCAAAAGAGAAATAATTCATGGATCTGCTTGTTACATTGGCTTACTGCTATCTTTTGTGACTTTGTGCTGGAATTCAACTTGCTGGCGCAATGAATTGTGTTGGGTCTGGTCAATCTGTGGTGGAAGGGGTTACTGAGTAGATGGCCTTTTGATTTCTTCCAGTTCTATGAGTGACTTTCTTGAGGTCCTCTAAAATGTTTGTGAGAGAGGGAAAAACTGTGTCTAAGACTGCAATTCTATACACTTTTTCCTGCCTAATACTGCAATCCTATATACATAATCCTATACAGTACTGAACACAATGGGGCTTACTTCTGAGTAGGCACACTCAGAAGGATTGTGCTGCAAGTAAGTCAGAGGACACTGGGCTGATAATTTTTGCTTGCCTTCCAGCTGCCTGGATGAAGGAGAAAACTGCCCCTGGAGAGATACATTTCTGCGGTAAGTTCCCTCTTGTGACTAACAACCAAACACAGGGGAAGAAGGGAAACAACTGGGAAACTATTGGAAGTACAGATAATTCAAGCCAAGTGGTGTTTTTCACCACTAAACAAACAAACTACTACTACTACTACTACTACTACTACTACTACTACTACTACTACTACTACTACTAAATAATAATAATAATAATAATAATAATAATAATAATAATAATAATAATAATAATAAAATAGGAATAGCTACCACCATTTTTAGTTCTACTTATTTTGTCTGGGTAATGTTGGGCAAAAAGAGGAAGATCTGAACATCTAGTCCTTCATTGGATTATATGATAATTATTGACTGGGTCTGTGCCCTCTTTTTAAAGGGAGTGAAGAGAACTGGACAGACAGTGAGGTGGATTCATCCTGCTCAGGTCAGCCCATTCACCTATGGCAGTTTCTGAAAGAGCTTCTGTTGAAGCCCCATAACTATGGACGCTTCATCCGTTGGCTCAATAAGGAAAAAGGTGAGTGCCATTTGATTCCCTCTTGGAAATCCACACTGGCTCCCTGATTTTGAAGAATAGGCCCTTCATCTCCTGTTTATGCAACAGGAGGATTTATTGCTCAAAATTCCCTGGGTGGTAGTTCTGCAAACCTGACATATAGAACAAGTCAGTGAACTGGGATCTCCTTTGCTGCCTCTGTGTCAGATTTCATTAATTTCAGTGATGATGTTTGTGATTCACATGTAGGCTGCTAAAGTTGTACCTCCCATTGTTGATGGTGCATGTGACTTAGCCCCTTGAAGCACCCCTTGTCTTGCCACAGGGGCAGTGGTTATTTGAAGGCTACTAACACACCAACGGGTGAAGAAGAACTTCCATGTATTAAAGCAAGATACGAATAACTTCGAGCTATCAATAGAGTACAAACAGGATGAGCAATGCCTACATCTATTCTGTTGCCTGGACACCCCCTACATGCCTTCCAAGTGCCTTCAGCAACAGATTAATTCCAATGGCCAGTAGAGTGTGTAATGCTTTTCCTGCAGCCTTGGCTTACACCGAAATGGGGTCTCGAAGGGTTTAAATACCTTAAGGCTATGTACCGGTAAGGTAAAGGTAAAGGCGACCCCTGACAATTAAGTCCAGTCATGTCCGACTCTAGGGTGTGGTGCTCATCCCCATTTCAAAGCCAAAGAGCCAGCGTTATCTGAAGATGCCTCCGTGGTCATGTGGCCGGCATGACTCTCCTTGCCGCAGCGCGTAGCATGCAGCTGGAACACGGAGCGCTGTTTACCTTCCCGCAAGCGGTACCTATTTATCTACTCGCATTAACATGCTTTGGAACTGCTAGGTTGGCAGGAGCTGGCCAAGCAACGAGAGCTCACCCCGTCACGGATTCGAACTGCTGACCTTTCAATCGACAGCTCATGGTTCAGCAGTTTAACCCACTGTGGTACTTAGCAGTGGCGTTCCCAGCCCTCCCGGCGCCTGGGGGGGCGGGGGTTGGAGCGCCCCCCCCAAGTAGCCGGGCTCGGGGCTGAGCGCCCACTCCGCGCATCCCCGGCCTCCGGAGGCTGCGCTCCGAAGGCTGGGGATAAGCCCTCCTTAAAGCGACCGCCCCGTTCGGCGGTCGAGAGCTTTATGAAGAAGCAGAACGCGTCGCTAGCTTTTATAAGGCTTGCGCATGCGCAAACCCTTTCTGAGGGCAAACGGGCAGCCGAACGTTGCCCTTAACCTTGCCGAACAGGGCGGTCGCTTTAAGGAGGGCTTATCCCCAGCCTTCGGAGCGCAGCCTCCGGAGGCCAGGGACGCGCGGAGTGGGCGCGCTGCTTCGGAGGGGCGCGCCAGCCGGGCAATGGGGCCGCGCCGCTCTGCGCAGCCCCGAGCCCGGCTGCCGCGCCCCTCGCCCACTCAGCACCTGGGGGGGAGCACACCTGCTCCCCCCATATAAGAACGCCTCTGGTACTTAGTGCTAATTAGGTGGCTACAGTCAATGATGTTTATAATTTGTAAAGGCATACTCATTTAACCCTCAGATTATATCGTGCCTCCCACCCCAAGGTGTCCGGCCTTGGAGGTGCTCACTGGTGCTCAGTGCTTTCCAAGGTGAAATAAGCCAGGGCAGGAAGAAGACTCCAGCAATACTTTTTAGATAGCCTCTACCAATTATAACAAACTTTGTGGTCACCTCCAGGTGCCCAATCCTCCCAAACTTGCCTGGGACAACTAACAAGGCTCAGTTGATGCACCCAGTTAAGTGATAAGAATAGAATAAACAGTGGTCTTTAGAAGTTTCTACAAATTAATGAGAATATACTTCAGCAGGCTTTGAACCCCTGAAGAGTCCAGTAGGATCGAACTCAAGATATAATGGTTTTCCTGCAATATGCCATACACCTCTGCAGTGGATTCTTATGGTTCTTTGTGAATTTTTCTTCTGCTTTCTATGAAGCTACCATTTCAGTTAATCACTTTTCTGATCTAAAGCATTGCAAGGGTGCCTGTAAACAGATTCTGATTAGATTGTAGATTGCAACAGATATTTGTTGAAAAACTGTATATAAATATTCCTAATAATAATAATACTGTAGTAAATTTGTTCCATTGTTTCCTCATGTTTGCTTCCTAGGTATATTCAAGATTGAAGATTCTGCCCAGGTGGCTCGTCTGTGGGGAATCCGGAAAAACCGGCCTGCCATGAACTATGATAAGCTGAGCCGCTCCATCCGGCAATATTATAAGAAAGGGATCATCAGGAAACCAGACATCTCCCAGAGGCTGGTCTACCAGTTTGTACACCCTGTCTGAATGGCGGATGGAACATATTTAGAAACACTGACTACTCTGTGGATTTTCTGAAAGCATAGCACCCCTTATCTTCTGCAACATAACTTTAACGAAGACAAAATCAAGGGTTCCCCTTACTGTATGTGGGGAGCAAGAGACTGGGAACCCATTGGATTTGCCTGCTGATCTTCAGAGATTCCTGTGCTCCGAAATTGTGTATGGGGGAAAAGGGAACAAACCAACCCCTATTGCCAAGGTAAAATGGCAAATAGGAAGGAACTTCTGTGAAATGAAGTACAATCATTTCATGGGTGGTGGTGGCGGCGGCGGCAACTTGGTTTCATTTATAAGAAATTTTCCTTTTCATATATATTCAGCTGCATGCATTGGAAGCCAAGAAAAGGTGGGAAGGAAGGATGAGTGGAGGTGATGTCTGGACTCAGTCTAACCCATAGTTGTTGCTTCCTTTCCAACAAAGTCACTGGAAAATATTGTGCTCATGAAAGTGATTAGTGAGTTTGAGATTTTTTTTGCAACTTGCTGAATTTTAGCCATTGGACAAGTCACTTTGGGCACTAGAAAAAGTTTCATATGCATGAGCCAGGTCTCTCAATATATTTGTTTGGGGCAGACTTGGTGACCAAATCTCCAGTAGTAGATTGTCCCATATCCTCATTGTAATGTTGCATGCCAGTTTCCCAAGCTGTCTGAATGCCCCGACCACCCTCTAACCTTCTTTGCTTTCCATTTATCAAGCAGAAAATCTCAGGAGCACACACTATGAGATTAGAAAGAGGCTTTGTTAACCTTGCCATGGGGACCCTGCAACTGAGTTACCTACTTATGCTTGGCAAAGCTTTTTATAAAATGGGATTGGGGGCTGATATTGGACATGCTTGTGTAAACCAGGAACAATTCTTTGGATTTCTGTATAATGGTGCAACAGTTAAGAATCTGGCTGACATTACAATGGTTCTAGTTCAATTACAGGAGAGCATGATGGTAACTGATCTCAAGGGATCAGGCCAGAAGTTCTACCCAGGTTTATTATTAGTGAACCAGTTACTTTCTCATATGTGCATGACTGAGAGAAGTGACTTTTTCAGGTATTGTTAGCAAAAGGACAGAGTCGCCTGTTCTCAGTGCGTGAACGAGCATCACACAAGAGGAAAGACAATGGAATCATGTACAGCAGTCTCCTGCCAGGGCTCACACTGACCCAAGGATAGAACACTGTGGCACCTGCATGCCTGTGGAGGCCAACTGGCTGAGCATCTGGGTAATGCTGGGAACAGCAGAGTCACTATTAAATGGCATGGAAGACGGAGCCGGCAACTGTGCAGGTTGCTGTGATGTGCTCATGTTTGCTGGTCTCACGTGCTGATCACTGGGGGATGACAATAATCCCAAGAGCAGCCAAAGCAGTCGTGCCTTTGCTTTTGACATTCTGAAAATATACAGCAGATTGTTGTTGTGGTCCCATAGCTTAAGCTGGGAACTGGAGATCACCTCCCAGCCTCATAGGGTGGCTTTACATGAATCACTGTCAGATGGTCTCAGCTCCCTGGTTGCAAACGGTCTGTGCCAAATTAGGCCAATTGTATGCACTTTGTAAACCAGTAACTCTGACTGACAGTCATGGTTAAGGCAACCGTGGACATTCCATGCACTATTACTCTCTTACTGCCAACTGGGAGAACCACCATTGAGTGTGTGTGCCTGTTCCTCAACTTCATGCCAAGCCTTTTTCTGTTTCCCTTGCAGACTTCCAGGCAAAATTGCCAAATCTTGTTGAAAAATCTGTCATGGCCACCAAAACATGGGGGGGGGGGGGAGGAAACTGGGGCTGCACTTAACCAGCACTAAGCAAGTATGATATCTAGGGATCAGAAGCTTAGGGATCATGTACTGAGGAAGATGTGTTGACTTAGTGCACATTAAATTGATTCTCTCTGCTGCAGTATGTATGTATGTATGTAGGTTATGTGTTTAGAACATGAGCACTGTACACAAATTACTTGTGTGGATGTGAAGTGAGTGCCTTATCAAACTACCAGACCAATTATGTGCCAAATATTATCTGAAAGTGCTAGTCCTAATCATTTGCTAGAGTTGTCACCTTTTTTTTTCTGGCAGGGCTTCTGTGTCATGAAGTGCAGCATGATAGGCAGAAATTCAAAAGGGGAAGGGAAAGTGCTCCCTCCCTCCCTAATTTTGTAGTGAAATTCTGTTCTTAATCCCACAGATAGTCCTATCATCTCATTCAGAGAAATCCCTGCAAAGATAATATGAGACATAACTCATCTTAATTTTGCAGGCTAGCAGGAAGAGGGTCAACCCTTCATTTTAGCATCGCCTTCACATAGGTCAAAGCCTCTCAATTTTTGGTGTTCAGGTTTTAGGGAGAAGAGGGGTTAATTCAACTAACTATGGAGCAGGGGTCAGCATCTAGCAGTTCCCTGAATGGTGCTATCTGGACTTCCAGTTGCCAACACGCAAGGCAAAAAGGAGTGGGTGAGCAATGGGACTTGGCAGTGAATCACTTTGGGGTGGGTGGGGCCTAAGACCTTGGCCCACCCACTTCCAGTCCCTTGTTAGGGTGGCTCTCCAGCAAAAGTAAGGGCTGGTCCAGGGCGACAGAGCAGTGCGTTTTAAGCAGCACTGCTAGTGTTCCATTTGATTCATGAGACCCGTTTTAGTATTCTTTTTTCAGCCCATATTTAATTTCTGCCATGTTCAACCTTTGACGTCTGCTAAGAAACAATATCAGTTGGGAGGATGATTGCTGTAATTTCCTAACACTTAAGAAAACTATATCTTGAAACCAAAACTCTAATAGCTGCCTACTTTGGTTACTGCCTTTTCCTTGATTGGTGGACGAATATATATTGAGGAATTAGTACAGTCCTTTGTGTAGAAGGAAAATATCACAAACATATGTCCCGTGGGGTCATTTTATTTCTGTGTAATAGTGGTGTACAAAACAGTTACTGCTCATGCTTTGTAAAATAGAGATGTAAGAGTGGAGGGTCAATCAGTTCTCGGCAGTGTGTGCGTGTGCGTGTAATTGGAGGTGAGCAAGCATCTGGCAAACAATGTAGCTGCTGGCGAGAATAAATGCTTATACAAAATTGAACCTTGTAGCTATTGTGTTTCATAGCAAAAAAGCACCTGTGTTCCTTCCCTGTTTCTATCGCAGAAAATAACTAAAGCTTGCAGCAGGGGAGTCTGGTGACAGTGAGAGATCGATAGTAGCGAGATGTGAGCAGTGTGTTTTTACTTCTTGCGGGTATGTGCCTATTGACATGCTCCCCCATTATAGATGTATAACTTGGAAGTGTAATTTCCTAGTTGTAGTACCGTACTGAGAAATGTCAACTGTAGGGAATGCTTGCTGTCCCAGATCTTGCTCCAGAAATAAAATGGACAAGAAAACTCAGATTGTCTAAAGCAGGGGTTCCCAACCTTTGGAGGCCCGCGTACCCCCTATGCAGGCCTCCAGTTGCCCCACGTACCCCCGGACTGGCTGCCCCTGCGTACTCCCGCGTACCCTGTTAGTTATTTTTCTGAGTTTTTTCAGGTGTGCGGGTCCTCCCGCTTGCGCCACAACCTAGAGGAAAAGGCTACAGCCCTGCCGAATTGGCAGGGCTGTAGCCTTTTTTCCAGGTTGTGGTGTGACTGGGAGGACCCACCCACCTGCGCTGCAACCCTGAAAAAAAGACTACAGCCCTGCCGATGTCCCCGGTAGCTTCTCCTACCTGTTCTCCTGGGTCCCGCCATCTTGGATCTCATGCAATCTCACGAGATCCAAGATAGCTGCGCCCATATCTCATGAGAATTTGGCGCCACCATCTTGGATCTCGCGAGATTTCATGAGATCCAAGATGGCGGCGCCCAAGAGAACAGATAGGAGGAGCTACCAGGGACATTGGCAGGGCTGTAGCCTTTTTTCATGGTTGTGGCGTGGGCGGGCGGAAAAAAAGGCTACAGCTGAAAACGGGCAGCGTCTCGCGTACCCCCAGCCTGCACTCCGCATACCCCAAGGGGTACGTGTACCACAGGTTGGGAACGCCTGGTCTAAAGTCCTCTACCTCCATTAATGCAGTTGTGAAACCCTCAGGATGTCCAATGCACATTCAGTCTTTCCCAACATTCTCCTGTGTTAGCTATTGAAATTGTACGGAGAAAGGCAAACACTTCTAGGGCACATGTTCCATTTTGCTGATGTGTGGCCTGGTTTTCTGAGGTTTATGTAGCATCTTGTGTGAGGACTTCCTCTACCAGAAAGTTCCTCCACGTTGAGAAACCTTCAGCTGAATACCTACAGTGTGCCACTGTTGGAAGATCTTGGTCCTCAATATTAGTCATAGTCAACACATCAAACCAATTTGTAGTACTAATTGGAAGAATCACATTACCTTCTCAAGGTGTGGGTGTGCATGCATGCATGCCACTGGGAAACATTTGCAAGTAGGAATATGCAAAACTTTTCTGAAATAATTATAGTAATCTAATAGAACTGTTGACCTCCCTTGAAATTTCTCAGATGTTTTGTGCCCGAGAACCCTCCTAATTCATTTCAGGCTTCCTTGTAGGTGAAAACCAGTGTCAACCCAGGAATGTATAGGAAATGTCACCCCTCTTACCTGGAAAAGTTGCACTATTTTATCATAACATGCACTATTTTATCCATTGGCTTTCCTCGAAGGTCCTCAGATGTTTGCCAGACAAGGACCCTCCCCCACACCAAATCTACTTTGAATTTATTTTTGGTGAAACTTTTGTGGCAGCTCTAATTGAGAGCTTCCCTCTGTACAATTGGACCTCCTGCCTCAGTTATTATATACAGTACTGTGTCTGCTGTCTTAGAGCTGCATGACTAGATACACCAGGGAAAACGCATCCTGTTCCTTTACTAGTAATGTATAAGGGAATTTTGGCAGATTACTTTTCACAGTTTGCAACTTTTCACAACTCTGTAGCACTTATGACATGAATGCATCTGCTGAAATACCTGCTCTCTACACCAGTATAGGAATACTGGTCTCTTGTCACTCCAACTTGAGTTCACATTTCCTGTGTTGTTAACAGGAGCTGATCCCTCCTTATCACACCACCAGTAACCAGGCTAAACACACTGTGCGTGAATAAAATAATCCTTTTATTATTGTATTTCTTAAGTATAGTTTTTGCTCTTTATGGAAGAAGAGGCAGACTGGCATGACACAGACACATTATTCTCCATCTGCTAGTATGTAGCTTTGCTGACAATAACAATCTTCTTTTGCGTAACCCATTCTCCCCTAGCCCCACTAATCAGAAGGTATCAACAAAAGGACCACAACTTCTCTTCCAACTTCTTCCCCTTTTCTTAGGATCCTGACATTCACTATGTGGGTCATGGGCCACATAATGAACGCAGTGCCAATTCTCACAACCACTTCCAGTATGGTAGTCACTGCGTGCACACCATGTTCCTGACCACTAGTGTCATTACATGGAGGCACTCATATGAAGGCTGAGGGTTGCAAAGAATGCTTTTGCAGCGACTTGTAGCATACTGTTTCATGTGCTCAAAAAGCTACTTGGAGAGCAGCATGCCAAAAGCCCATGAACACAGAATTTTGCACATGTCAGCCTTTGCAAGTACTTCCATGTGTGACTTTGATAACCTGGAAATCAGTACATGCAGTAGCTATCATTTCAGAGATGGGCATGAGAATCAGCCCTTAGAATGTAAGTGAATGGCTCTCTCTCACTCTCTTAACAGGCAAACCACCTTCTGGCTAAGGACTAGGGTGAGGGCTCCTGGGTCATGTTTGCACCTTTAACACCTTGTTGATAGGGCAGAGACTTATTTCAATGGGGAATCTTTCTGCCAGGATAAAGGCTTTTAGTAAACCCTATGTCCTCATCTATCCTTAACAAAACACATGACATCAATTTCCCTTTAGCACCTTGGCCCATATAATTCAACTGTTAGATAGGATGGTTCTTAGGTCTGGGTTTTGGGCTGAAGGTTAAATCTGAACCTTGGATCTGAGCTTTGAGAGAAAGTGAATATAGCTATGAAAGCTCAGCATCAGATTGCCATCACTCCAAGGCATCAGGACTATCTTCTTTTTCACCTTTCACCCCAATGGCCTGATCAAGCCCCGTATAAAGTTCACCTTGTAAACATGACAGCTACATCTACATCAGGAGATATTAATACGAGAATCAAACAAGAATTTAAAATCCAGATAACATTTACATAGATCAGTCATCTTTTTTTTTGTATACACAGTAATACAGTCACAATATATATATACCTTTTAGTTTTAAATTACACAATCAATGTACAAAAAACAGGTGCATTGCTGAGACAACAGCATTCCTCAAAATTTTTCTTAACCTAACAAAAAAAGGGGGGGGGGGAGGTCGGAAAAATCTTGTCTACATTATCCAGTATGCAGCATGTTTTATTCATTCAGGAACAACACTTGGTCACTGGGTCCAATAATTCATAAGAAAAATAGATTGCAGTGGAGGGGTAGATGTTTATAAAGAAGCTGAAGGATTGTCATAGAAGGAAGTGATGTGGCATCCCAAGAAAGTCTTGAGGGGGTCATGAGAAGGGAAGAATAAACTACACCAAGTTCCTGTGAATCACCAAGAGAATGAATCAGAGGTAAAAGGGCATGCTTAACAAGGCCAATAAAGATGTGTTGTAATCAGACACACAAACAGAGTGTGAATCTTGAAAACAGACATGACCACAGTGAGCTCTCTGAGGAGGAATATGTGAAAAGAACAGAGTAGTCAGTGGAAGGTAGCTGGACAACAGAGTCATTTGATTCAATTGGACCAAAATTGGTCAACCAAAGATGGGACAGGCCCAGACCCAGATGTGTAGCACTGATATGTACCATTTAGATAATGGGACACTGTGCTACCATGGAGAAAAGAGAATGAGGGGGGGGGGGGCAGGCCTGCGCCTGCCAAGACCTCTCAAGCCTATTCAACAATAACTTTCTCAGTTTCTCAGACAAGGAAAAACTGTTATGGAATCACCTCTAAGTAAAAGGGATTTTCCCCTTGAGAAGAAAATTGAGAAGAAAAGTGACTGAGAAGATAAAAATGCAGGGGACAATAAATTGTTATGATTTTTCAGCTTCTTTCCTCTTGGAGCTAGAAGGACAAGTTCCTATAAGCCTTTATGACTGGAGCTGCTAGAAAAAAAAACCCAGCCAAACAACTCCTGAATAAATAGTTTTGAAAGAATGTTTTTATGCATGATTTTTTAGGACACAAGGAAGTTCTCCAAGGTATTTTGATCATGCTTACCATTTTCCTTAAAGAAATTACATCTAATTCTATGTTGCTAGTAATGTCACTGTCAACTACTTCTGTTTGATCATATGCTCTATTTTTGATATAATAACTGCTTGTTTATATTGTTTTTTCTTCACTACACTTTCTGTTGACTGGTCAACCCAGAGTAAAGAACCATAAAGAATGTTGTAATTAACAAGAAGAATCTGTTTACCAGTAATTATTTCTGCATCAAGTATGAGTAGTTACTCCAGTTGGAGGCATTTGCACAGCCTCTGAAATGCTTGGATCTACTGCATGACTATCCAGTGACAACTGATGGATTTAACACCAATTCGCCTCTAATGAAATGTTGGTCCTTCTCCAGTAGCAGGGACATTCTAAACCACTTAGAGAAAACCAGTGCAGGAATTTCCTACCCAGGCATTTTGACAATGGTAACTGCAATTCATGTTGCTTGGCAGGAAGGGAAACTTGTGAATGTCTTAGGACAATCCACTGGGAAGCTCTCCTGCACAAACTTCATGAAATTAATGGAAGCTATGCTCAATGGAGTTCATTGGACTTCCCAATGATTGTGCCCTTTGCCAATATTGAGGTCGTACAATGATTTCACTTGTTCTTTGTTCATCTTTCCAGAACTGAAGCTCATGCCCTGTTCTTAGTGAGAATGCAGACCTAGTACCAGTTCCATGTTTTGGATGCCCTTGGGCAAGATGCCCTTAATGGCCCCCCTCCCTGAGTAGGCCTTTCTCCTTGCTGCTTTTGCCACTACCCATTTGCTTGCTGCCTTTCTCCAGGCCTGATCTGCGATATTGCCAGAGGGAGAGGGAATGGCTAGCAGAGGCTGCTGCTAGCATCTTTGCTCCTTTGCTCCTGTCAATATTTGCACATCTGGAGTCGATAGATGCACAGGCACTGTCAGCAAGGGGGATGCGGCAGCAGGGCCAGTGGGCTCCAGCTTGGCAGTGGCCTCCTGCTGAAGCATGGACTTTGGCAGATGTCCTACGACGACTTCTGATGCCAGCCCTGCAGCAACAATCTGGGAGATCCACACTATCAAGCACACTGTGGCACTTAAAAATAGTAGAGAGTCCTCATTTACTAGCACGAAAGGTTCCTGAAGTTTAAAGCTGTTTGGTTCCAACTTTGAAAGTGTAAGGATATCTTTGGCCAAACATGGTGATGACCGAGAGAAAAATGGTCATTCCATATTTTCCTATGACAGAAAGGCATTTCTCTTGAGCCAATTGTCAGGGCTCTGATTAGTGAATGGTGGGGAAAAGTCCAGTTCCGTTTGGTCTGGGGGCATGACAACCTCTTACTTTTCTGGATCAGTCATGTTCAAACTATTCCAAGGAACCCATTTTGGATTTCCAGTATAAAGGCAGAATAATTTTGAAGACTGGAGTAAACCCACCACATTTCCAGCACTAATACAAATCTTGCATTTAACCATATAACCTCAAGGCTGGTTATAACATCGCTCTAAATGCATCAATAGATACTGACCTCAGTTTAAAGTGTTTAAGTGCTAACTCCAGACCCAAGTATGAGGGAACTTCAGCAGATACGTACTCTCATTTCTGTATTGCTTTCATTTCTGTGTAGCTGCTAAGATGGTTTCCCAAGTAAGAAGAAGCTTCAAAATGAATTATTATAATGCTTTGATCCTATTACAAAAAATAATCTTAGCAGTCACCCTGAAAAGGGATGTAGTATCCTGCTTTCTAACCAACTTTTTGAGTGATAGCAGTACATTTATGCTATACTGCAAACACCTGGCTGCATTTCTGGCTCTGGAATTGTGCTCAGAATCTGTGTACAACTTCAAATTGCACAGCTGATGTTGCAAATTTCTATCCAAAGTATGGTACATGTGCAAAGAAATCTCATTGGCTTCTTTTTTCCACTATCAAACTACCTTTGATTGGCTCTTGTACACAGTTTTATTACTAGCCCATGCCATCTGAGTAATGCTTCCCACAACATATGCCACATCATATCATGTTGACATCCACACACCTCCTTTGTTATAAATTACACAGCCCAACAAAAAACGTTTTCCTTGTGCTTTGGAAATTAGACCTATTCTTGGGTATATTTGGGGCGCTGATTCCAAAAATGGCATCAATTTTGCCCTATCAGCTATAGTTTGGGAGATACAGCATAGCCACCTTATATGCTGATTCAAGCAGCTTCCTCAGAGGAAGCCATGGTGTCAGCTTCCTCACAAGGGAGCTGCTTGAATCCGCAAATACATTTTGAAATGGTTTTAAAAATAGTTTTGGATCAAAACTAGAGCTGATAGGGCAAAACTGATGTCATTTTTTGAATCAGTGCCCCAAATATACCCAAGAATAGGTCTAACTTTTAAGGCACCAAAATGTGAGGGGCTGTGTTCTGTGTGTCTGATCCACCTGTATAGAAATGCATCCTCCCACTCCAGTTCGGGGCACTTAACTCTGGTTCCTCCTCCAGCTCAATGCACACAATATTACCAATCAACTGCTGGTGTCATTCCAAAGTCAGAAGCCTTGAATTCCCTTCCAAGATATGCAGCATCCTGACCATCACCAGCAACTTAGCAGGCAACCTTGTCTAAAAATTAGAAACTGACAAATCAGCAGTTTCAAGCAAAGTTTCTGGGACCATCTCACAACAGATGCACTTTTCTGTCAAAGCCTTGTGGTCTGTCTGTTGAGGTGCATAGGTTGCCATTAGCTTTCACAGCCCTGCACCTCATCTCTCTCAGCAGAACATCTCTCAGACTGGAAGTGGCAGAAAAATCTGTCTTGTGTTTGTTTAGGTATTAATGGGTTGCATCTGCTCCACCAAGTCCCTAGTAATGCAGCCTGATTGATTCCTCAGTAAAAGCTGGGAGGAGCCAGTGAGGTACATTTTGATACATTGCATAGGCCGTCTGTTTTGCTCAGAGCTCCAGCATGTCTCAAGTCAGTAGATTGAGAAGTCACACCATGCTCCATTCTCACAGTAGGGGAAAACAGGATCTCAGGGCATTGTGGAACGAACACTTTAATTTATAACACGTACATACAATACTTCAGTTAATACAATGGCTCTGGGGAACCAGCTGGAGGGCAGAATTTTACACCACAAGAAAATCAACTGGGGTTTGTTGGAGGAGGCAAAGTGTATCTGTCTTCTGCTTTTCAAAACAGGAAACGACAAGATGGGGGAGAGGGAGAAGAAGAGAAATAATAAATCAAAGAGGGCATACTGCATTTCCTCCTTATTTTTACTTGCGTCAGTCTATTCAATGAGAGTGAATTATGTTGGCCCCAGTAGCTTAAGTGTCAAAAGTTTCAGAACAGTTCAAGCCAATTGGAAGGTGGCTCATCAATATATTATCCTGAAAAACCAACCAACTGGGAGTTTTGTTGGTTAGGCTTTCAGAGCTTGAGGTATTGGCCTTCACTTACAAAAGAACCCCTTCACAGACAGTATTGACCTTTCATACCACATTATCTTGAAAAGAAAAGATTAAAGCAACTGCAAAATACTCTTCAGAGATGGCTATTAAAAAAATAAAAGATTGATCGGAAAATATGTTTGGATCTCTAACTGTGCTGAGTGAGTAACTGGACGGCAAGATGGCTACTTGGCTGGCATAGAGAGATGGGAGATGACAGAAGGATGGTTTGTTTTTCTGACAGCAGTGAGGAGAACACAACAAAGCTAGACTGACTCCACATAGTTAGCTGGATAAAGACCGAGTTGCCCGTTGTCCAGACGCCCTTTGCACCACCCTTGTTCATCCTCTTCACCTAATTTGGTTAATTCATCACCTAGAACGATAACATCAAATTAGAAAGTGAGGGATCAGAGTCACCCAACATGAAATTCTCTCTCTCTCTCTCTCTCTCTCTCTCTCTCTCTCTCTCTCTGAGAATAAGGGGTACGCTACACTTTGCATACAAATGTATGTAATGAAGCCTCAGGGTTTTTTTTTTAATGGAAAGCAGCCTGAGGAAGCTGCAATTTTAATCAGAGGAGTGGCAGAGTGCTTACGTTTTTCCCAACGGTCATTTTTTCTGCTCAAAATCCACTGCCCTGCTATTTTTTTTTCATCTGCAAGTTTCCAGATGTGATGCATTTGCAAACTGGAAAGTGTAAAAGCAATGGATTGCATGATATCTAGTAGGAAAAAAAAATAGCTGGTAGGAGAAGGGTAAAGTACCCACCCTCCTGGCACTCCTCTGCTCAAATCTGCAATCTCCTAAGGTAGCTTTTCATTGAAAACAAACAAAACATCAGGGCTTTGTTACACACATTTGTACATAACGCATAGTTTGCTCCCAAGTGATTTCTTTAAGTAAAGCACTAACCTTTGGGTATTTGACGCAGTGAAAACAATGATTATATAAATGTCCACTTCTCACACATCTGCACCAGATATGTAGTCTCAAAGCTTGGCAGAATGCTATTGACCAGCGTTTCTCAAAGTGTGCTCCTAGGAGCCCTGGGGCTCCTTGAGACCCCTTCAGGGGCTCCATAAGCACACCGTAAATGGCTGCCATCTGCTTGGCATTGGCCACTCCACACATGTGCTGGCACTCTAGGGCTCCTGGAGACTTCATGCATGCACCAGCAGGGATGCCCAAGACTCCATTTAGGTGTTAAGGGCTCTGGAGACTGGAATGTTTGAGAACCGCTGCTATAGACAATCAGTTTACAGAGGTTTTTGCTCAACACCTCAGTAAAAAGGTAAACTGGTACTAGTGAGGGCCAAACTATGTGCAGTGGAGAATGCATCATTTGGCTTGAGATTTCTTTCCTTTTATTTTTTAAATACTGCACCAGGGGTACAAAATGGGGGTGGGGAATCATGACAGGGATAGGGGGCCTTAGAACTTTGCTCCTGCTGTGGTTCCAACTCTGATCACACGTCCTCCCATGCACTATTTGTAGGAGGAAAAAGGCTTCAATTACCAGCCAACAGAAGCTTTTTCTCCAATAAATAATGTGCGGGGGGGGGGAGGGGGACAGAACTACAGCGGGAGAAATGTTTTAAAGTTCCCTAACCCACCTTGGTTCCTTCCCCCATATTATGTGTCCCTATATGCTATCTAAAAAATAAAAGGCAAAAACTCCAGACCAAACACACATTCCCTGCGATGTGTAGTTTGGCTCTGACAAGTATAGATGCATTATAGAAGAGGTCTAAAGTCTGAGAATGTGGTTCAGCATCGTCTTTATTGCTTTTAACTGAACATTCATCACACTTATCCACTTCCTATCACTGCATCACCAATATTACCCTTCTTTAACTAAGGTGTTTTCCCAGTCAACCCTGAGTATATACTTGTGTAATATTTAAGCTGGGAGCTTGTGGATATTGGCTGTAACAACCTCCATGCTCTCAGGATCACTGGGCTGAAATCAAGGAAGTTTTTGTGCCAATGTCAATGAGACAGCTACTAGCAAGGACAGTGAGACAACTACTAGCAAGGAATAGCAAGATGTCATCTGTTTAAACTTTAAAGGAACCAACTAAAAGAATAGGCTATTGCAAACATTTCTAGTTAGGAGTCACGTTCTTTAAGTACCCTCCAATCAATGCTTTTTGTAATCACACTTACTACTACAATGAACAGGGTCCATTCATGCCAGTCATTATGGGGCAATAGGACTCTATAAACAGGTGAGCAAGGACTTCAAGGAGCAAGAAGGAAAGCAATCTTTGCCATTCATACAGTGAATTCTACAGTGAATGTGAATATTTCCAGGCCTGGTAGTGGACAGGATATATGCCAGCTGGCAACCTTATATCTATATCTATATATGCATCCATTCTAGGAAGAAAATCTTTTAAGGAACCAGGCACTTTGCCAGAAGACTTCTGAACTTTGCGCTGCATGGGGGCAGATGGCCCATTGACATCCTGTCCCTGCTGCTTAGCATACTTCATGCCGTACCTGCTTTGAAACTCAGCTCATCCTGCTCCTGCCCGTCGTAATCATACAGAGCTCGTACACGTGTGCCTTTCGCAGCTGTCTCGTCCTCAAAGGGGTTGGCACCGCCATTGGCTTCACTGGAGCTGTAGGTGTTGTTGCCGCCCTCATCGTCTGACCACTCTGTAGTAGTGTAGGCTTGGCTACGCTCGTAGCTGCTCACGCTGGTAATGGAACATGGCACCATGAGAATTGCTGTTACGGCAGAATGTCCTCAGATATCTCCAGTACTAGGGCATAATGGTCTATGCTGCTGCTGTTAGGTGCATTAGGCTCACAGTCTCCTATTTTTCTTGGCATGAACATTGCACCGTACAAGGCTGAAATTGGAGAGTGCTTGACATACTCACCTGCCACGGTCCCCAGCTTGTGCTACTGACTCCCCACCCCCACTGGCATTGGCTGTGTTGCCGCCATCATTCTTCTTAGGCTTCTCTCGCCTTGTTATCATTTGCGTTGCATCTGGGTTCCACTCCTGCAGAGAAAGAAACAAGCTTCTGATCTAGCAGTTGTTCTACACTAACCTTCTCCTCTCAAATCCCACCTGCACTACATCCCAGTTCCAAAAACTACATGTTACAGCATGATACTGCCACAATCCCTGGAGGCAGCATAATGGGACAACTTCTTACCTCTAGCTGAGGCCAATTCATAGGCATCCCTGGGCCACTAGTGTTGCGGAACCACCGGAGGTCCTCTTGTGCATCGGCCATGCGGATGGTCTGCTCCAGATCACGGTAGACTTTAGAATAGCTGCATGTTACAAACAGGTATGCATAATCAAGCACTTTTCTCTCAAAACTGGACATGACTAAAGTTGGACACCACTACCAGAGGAGCTGAATTTATTGAACCAGGAAAACTGAGTGCTCTGACAAGCACTCTTGAAACACAAGAGGGCGCCAGTAGCACACAAATTTGGCCAGCATTGCCACTCACCCACCCACTTAGAGGCACAAGAAGAGTGCTAGGTTTGCTGTTGTCAGATCAGGAGTGGTTTTTTTCCCCATGGGGGAGCACTAAATATTGTAGCCTGCTGGCAATCTGAAGTGGTACAGTCTGCCTCTCACCAAAGGATTACCACCTTATTGTGCTGCATGTATAAATAGGGCTTATAGCTGGTTGCCCAACAGAATGCTGCAAGTATGAGTTGCTGAATCCTGGCAGGTTCAGAAATGATGTCAGTTCCACACTTGGGGAACATCAAAGCACTATATGAATGCACCTGATCTCTGCAAGCCAGTTGTGCCTGAGCTGAGCCTGTGCTGGTCCTTTGCCTGCATGTTTTGCAGACAGTGATGAAAGCAGAGCAAGTGCAGACTATCGTGTCCGCATGAGATGTGCAATGTAAGTGTGGGATTTTCCTGGACTACATGGTATGTTCTTTAAGGGCAAATGTTCTTCCGAGTTATTCCTTGACACTAAAGTGCTAAATAGGGTGCAAGAAAATACTGCAAGAAAATACAGCCATAACCCTAGAACCCTTGAATGTAAGGGGAGATAACAAGGCTGGGAGATGGCTCCCACAGCCATTTCTCAGGAGCATCCCGTCACACACAAATCCCTGGAGAGGGTTCTCTTGTGCTGCTTCAGAGTCCCACTGAAAGCTAATACCTGCTGTTCTCTGCCAGATTCAGGTGCCTCTTGATATCCAACAGAACCTCCTTCAGGAAGTTGAGCCTCTTTTCTTCAAACTGCTGGCATTGCTCAAAGACCTGCTCCATACTTTCCATGTACTGCGGGGTGCACTTACTCAGTTCATCCACGACCTTCTCATACTTCTCCTGGGTCTGCAGGTGCAACAAAGGGTTAGGATTAAACTTTCTAGGCCAGGTACAAAGTGACTGAAATGAGCCATCACATTCTCCCAGCCTCTAAACAATGGAGGATCAAGAACAAGCCATGTGCTCCTTCTTCTCCTTCCTTTCTTCCCTTGTGCCCTTGGCTCAGTAGAAGAATAATGGCCCAATCCTACCCCCTACCAGTTTACGCTATGCAGCCTCACTACCAGAGTTTGTGCTGCATGCTATGGGGAGTGGGTGAGTGACCAGACAGCCCAGAATTAGTTTTTTACTTTCCTCTCAGTAGGCCGCCTGGCCGTCTATGGGTCTCCTCAGCTATACACCAGCTATTTAGCTGGCATACATCCGAGGAGACTCAGGGGACATATCGGGACAGGAAAATGGGTATAGGATTTTGGCGTGTGAAAGTGTCACCGAGATCCACCCCCTTCTCACCCCCAAGCTGCCCCCTGCCCACCCCGCTCCTTCCTTGAACTGCCCACAAAGTACATGGCATGGCATCCAGGATCCATTGGCAGACGCGTGAAGGCACCAGCTGTTAGTGCCGGCAGCTCCAGAGCACACATTGGTGGTCATTGGCGTCACTACAGGGGGGGGGGTGGAGCTGTAAGTTCTTCCGTGATCGGAGGCTCCATTACACGGAAGAACGAAGCGCTCCGCCCCCGTGCCTTCAGACCCAGTCAAAGCGGTGAAAACAACGTGCATTCACCGCTTTGACTGGGTCTGAAGGCGCGGGGGCGGGGCGCGTCGTTCTTCCGTGTAACGGACCCTCCGATCACGGAAGAACTTACAGCTCCGCCCCCCCCGTAGTGACGCTAGAGTTGGTGGTGCACCTTCTGCGCTATTGTACAGGACTTATAGCAGCAGATCGTGAGATCCGCTGCCATAGCACTTACATAAGATTAGGCTGTTAGTGGTCTATGAGACCACGTGCAAATCATAGAAACCAAATCGCCCATAAAAGTGGCTGACAAATAACATTGCTGTTAAGAAAACAACTTGGTTGCACATTTGAGAATGTCCCGTAGCTGTACAGCAGCAATTAGAAGACCAGATGGGTGCATACAGAGGTAGCATGTGCCCTACAAAGTAACATTGCATAGAGTTTCTTGTATGGTTGTTAGCTCATGGCCTAGCACTGCACCGACAGCTCTGAGGCAGTAAATTATAATGGAGAAATTATGTCCCATGCCCTTGTATTGCAGCATGTATTGATCTGCCCTTCCTTCTTGTATTTGCTACAACAAGTAGGATGCTGATTTCAGGCCATGGGGAGAGGCAGGATGGTGGATGGACCACTGCTACATACAGGCAGGAGGCACTATCCCTACGAATGTGATTTCTCATTGCTCTGGACTCGGAGTCATCAAACCAAAAGGGCCTGCCTCTGGGACAGGAAGTAGCAACTCTATTTTTATTCAAGAGAGGCCTAAATGGCTGATCTTGCTCATTGCTGCCTTTTGGCAGAAGCACAACAATTTTAGAAAGTGGAACTGTTGTAACCCAACTATAGTTGTCTACTGATCTAATACTGAAGAACCGAAAATGAGGCAAGCAAGGGAAACCTTTCCTCAAAGTCAAGAAGATCAGCAGTCTGAAAGAAGGAGTAGAGATTTCTCATACCTCCAAGAACTTTTTTTTCAGTACTAGTGAGAAAGAATTATGCCTTATCAACAGCCAAAGGGGCTGTATGTCACAGCGGAAAAAACAAGCATCAGCAAATAGGCTTGCCTTATGCCATATTGTTCTGCCAATGACACCCATATCATGTTACCTAGAAAATGCAGACTCACATTTGAACTTGATTGGTGTGTGTGTGTGTGTGTGTGTGTGTGTGTGTGTGTGTGTGTGTGTGTGTGTGTGAGAGAGAGAGAGAGAGAGAGAGGACATCTGAATGCACAATGGTGCATATGGAAGGATGAGTAGGGTATTTATTTATTTATTACTCAACTTCTATCCCACCTTCCCCCCCTCTCAAAGGAGCACCCACGATGTCCTCCAAAATGCCATGTAATGCATAAATAACAGTAAAATACAAGAGGATATGCAAAGATGTGTAAAACTATACATGGTATGATTGCATACACCAGTAGGAGAGAAAATAGGTGAGACATCATATAGACACACTGAAGAGGAAGGGTGGATGTGTCCAAGGAAGAGGTTATGTGTTTGTGTATGACTGTATATGCACATAGCATGTAATTTGTAAGATAATGTGTATGCATTTAATAGATGACTGCACCTATGAAGATAGCTGTACTCTCACATATACAAAGGCACATATTTCTGTATGTGATGGTTGTTTTCATGGAAAACTGGATAGTTTGCATGAAAGGACAGATGAGCTGCACATGTTGTTTGTGCATGAATGTGACCATTCTCTAGATGGAAATCATCCATACCTTTTGCACATCCTGCTTGCACTTTTCCACCTTGTCTTGTAGCTTCTTCTGCTGGTCTGGGGTGATGGACTGCTCTGCCTTGCTGTTGGCTTCCCGGGTCATAGCCAGCTTCTCCTCTTTACATGCCAGGTGAAATGATTTCTTGGCTGTTTCCAGCTGGTTTGAATTGAGACAGAAGAAAAGGAACCCGAGTGGATAAATGCAAAGCCTCAGTGCAAGAACCCAATCCCTACCACTTATGAAACTTCTGCACTAGAATTGCAGCCAAAAATCCCCACCCTTGCCTCAGATAAAGAATCCCTCTCCATCACCGATCCATGAGGTCTATGACCTATGCTTTAACCCCCCCCCCCTCCCAAATTCTGTGATTAGAAAACCCAGTCTGGATCCAGGAGCACATTTTCCTGGAGTTTCCAGAGTACTGGAAACTCTGAGTATCGGTAGCTTGCATGCTTTAATTTATCCATGTCTGCATATTTTAATGCTTTCTTTTTTACTATGAAGGCTAGACATTTGGGCCCTATTTTATAATACAAGCACTGATTTTCAGGAATCTAGACAGACCACCCAGTACTACAAAGTCAAATTATATGGTTCATAGCAAGAGTACAGCAATGCAGATTTCTAGAGAGCTAGTGAATATTATTGCTTTCCAGGGATTTGTGTATGAGTTGTCCCTCAGACACAATGAGGTCCATTTACATATGACAAAACCATAAAGGTAAGGCTCTACAAAAGCACAATGTACAACATTTTCCTTTCCTTGCCACATTGGGTGTTCTCCAAAATATCCTGGCTTGACATGGTTCTCTTAAAAGACACCAGAGCTCTACCCATGTTCCATGCTAATGCCTCCCTCAACCACAGCCCAAGGAAGCTGTCGGGGTGCTTTCCTCCCTAAAAACTTAGGAGGGACCTTCTACTCTCCTCCTCCCCTTCCTACCTCCTTCATCTTCTTGGCCCAGGGTTTCTGTGCTTTCCGAAAACCATCCTCTGCTTCCTTGGCCTCCTTGAAGCCTCCCATGATCTGTTTGTGGAAGGCATCCTTCTGCCAGTTCTTCACCTTTTCGAAGTCATCATTCAACAAGCTATTCTTCACTTCCTGGTGCAGTTCGCTCACCTTGTCCGCCTCTGTCATTATGGCCATCCACGCTTTCTCCAAACTGCCGTACTGTGGGCCTATGCACCGAGAGCACCAGCAAGGCTGGGGTGAGCATTGGGCATCCTGGAATAACACCTTACTCTTCCTTTACAGACTAGACACTGTCAGAATGCTCCCACAAGGTGCGGTAAGTGACACCTTTCCTATTTTACAGATAAGAAAACTGTGGCAGAGAGTTGGGAAGTTGAGCCCATGCAGTGGCCAAGCCTGGGAGACTTGGCCACTCACAGGTACTCTTTGGACCTTTTCAAACTTTTATTTCTTGTGTAATAATCTTATATTCACTGGGTTATATATATATATAATTCCACCATTCCACCCTCCCCACGCTCCTCTGCCGCCCGACGTGGAAGTCATCTTCCAAGTGCGCAGCTCCAGATCTGTGGCAAGTAGAGTGGCGCCGGCCTCAGCACCAGCACCGCCTACTTCCCGGGTGCCGCAAACGTGCCTTATGGCATGTTTGCAACACCCTAGACTGGAGAAGCAGTTGCTCTGCCGGTCCAAAGGTAGACAGGATTGTGCCATAAATGTTTTTAAACAGTATTTTGAAGTAAGCACAATTGAACTCAGTAGGACTAGAAAAAAATGTATATTCAATTGGGCTGTAAGAGAAAAGTGATTTAAAAAAACTCTCAGTGAGTGTATGAAGCTTGTGAGGTTTTACCATTGCTATGGTTCATTTTTATGAATAGTTTAATATGCTGGATTTTATTATTTTGATTAATATTTTTGTTTATCATAAACTGTATCCAACTGCATACAATTATTATAGGTTTATAAATTATTATAAACAATAAACAAGCCATATTGGAAACAATACGTTTTAAAATATAAACAATTGTCTGGGAAGAGCCATGCTCCTAGCTGTATGGAAGATCGGAATTCACCAGTAGAGAGCAGCAGCATGTTCACAGAGCCCCCAACACTTCATTTACTATAAATCAAACAAAAATAATTAATCTGCACAAATTCCTGGGAAGGCATTCTTCCTTCTCATCACATTGCTTGAATCCATATTGCTGAAACTATCTTTCCGATTGCAGTTCCTTTTTGCTTTCCCCACCTCCCACAGCCCCAAACCCACACTCTCCTCCATCCCAGTTTTGGGAAGCATGGCAAGGAGTGAGAGATACCTTTCTCTATTAGCTGTCTCCACCGCTTGGACCAGTCTACCAGCTGCTGGGAATAGGCCTTCTCGATCTTAGCCCGCTCATGGATACAGTTCATCAGGTCATTGCACAGCCGATATCCATCATCAATCCGTTTCACTGTCCGTTTGTAGTTCCCCACCTGCCAGACACATGGACAGCTGCCTGGGAACAGTGACTAGCTGCAGCCCCAGGCATAGACTTGGGGGAAAGCCTGGCTTACAGCAACCAAGGGAGCAGATATAATCATACCTGAACTTGAAGTGTCCATGGCGTAGGTATGGGGGAAAACAGGGGATTTGACTTTAAGATGTGGAATGGTGAGTGGGGATGGGTTGGTTTGAGTGGTCGTTTCGGTGCCTCTTGGTGTCACTGAGTCGGGGCCTTGCCGACTCATGCAACCATATCAGATCTTGCTATGATATTATGCAAATAAGTAGGAGTGATACTTGCAGAGTGAACTAGAAACATTGGGTTTGTGGATATTTTCCCAAGTATTAGTACAGAACGTGTACCAGGGCTCACAAGGACTAAGCCCCACTAGATTTCTAGAACCTATTCCTGGGACATATAGTGATAACACAAAGACAGTGCGGATTTGAAAACAGGGCTGTACCAAATGTTTTTCCATTTCAACTTTCAGCATAAAAGGTTCGATTTGTGAGATACTGTATAATGTTCCCTGAAACCTCCTACCTCTAGGAATATTAATTCGTTCCCTTCCCCCCTTGGTTGGGACTTCTTTCTCATTCACTGTGTTATCAGAGTGAATGAGAGTAGCCAATTAGGGATCAATTAGTGAGTAGCCAATCAGGGATCAATTAACGAATGTGTTGATATCACAGTGTTAACTAGTCAATCTGATTTGGCTACTTGATGATGTAACTAAAAGTTGCTTGAGAGTCAGGACAGTGCTTCTTGGACTTGTCACACCGTGCTCCAACTGAAATGGTTCATGCACTTGCCCTCATTCTACAGAAGGTGCAACGGTGAACACTTTAACCCATTTTGCTGCAACTTCTGAAGAAAGAGAGTCCCTTTTGCCACTGCCAAACACATAAGTGAAATATGTCACCTTTTGGCTTAGCCCTGTTTGCAAAGTGCCTTTTAACCACTGAGTAACTGGGATTAGGAGACAGGGATTCTAGGGCAGAAGTGTGACTTCCAGGAGCACATGAGGCTTGAATCTCGTTTTAGAAATCAAGCACTGAAAGGTACCTATCTGAGTTGTCAGAAAGTACCTTGCAGATGAAAAAGGTTCAGAAGAACAAACCATGGATAGCCAAACCCATTTGCTCCTAGAAGGTTCTTCTCCCCTTTCTTTCAACCCTGAAAAATCCAGGACATTGCTATTGGAGGTTTTTGGCAGTAGTGTAGCCAGGCTGGGGGTGGTGTGCCAGCTGTGTTCTCCTTATGAGGAGGAGCTGTGGCAGCAGTTTTTTGCTCTGTGGCTGCTTTTTTGCAGCCGCGGAGCATTTTTGTGCCATTTTTGGCACTTTTCATGGGCACTCCTGCTTGCCCCAGGTCCTAGAAGGCTTCAAATGAAGACTTCCGGGAGTGCAGGGGGTGGGATGATCACGCAAAACACATCATTGCCTTGCCCCCTGGGGCGCGCTAGCAATACCACTGAGTTTTGGTATTGCTAGCACAAGGTTTCCCTTCTCTAGAAACTTGAGGTTTCTTGCTGAGTCAAACAGCACTACCAATCAGAAATCTCATTGGCCTAACAAGAGAGTTTTGACTAGACCTTCAAGGGTATACTTCAAGCACTGATATGTTGCTTTCCTCATCACCCAAACAGTTTTTTTCTGAAAATGCTTATGTGTGATTATGTGTCCGGAGAAGAGGCAGGGTTCTTACCTCCCAGAAGCTGTCAGTTATTTCTTCAGCCGATGCTGCAGACTCATCATAGGAGCCTGACATGGTTTTCGGCCCTTGTTGTTTTTTGCAAATGTTCAGCCACCTTGCAGGCAGCACCAGACTTCATGCGCTACAAGGAAGAAACAAGAAAAGATCAGGAGAAGGACCATCAAGCTCTGGATGTGCAGGTGGAGGACTCCCTGTCACAAGGCCCATCCTCTGCAACTGTGCATCTGGCTTTTCTGCAGACCCTTGTGCATTCAAACGCAGAGCTCCAACCCAGTACCTTTTATTAATGGCTTCTAGGTTTATGCTCCTATCCTGGACCAAGGCCTTCTGCTAACGTCTCCATTATCATGCCCAAATGAACACGGAGACATTATCATAAGCCAGGAGGTAAGCTACTTGCCCTGGGACAGCTGTTACATTGTCCCCAAGCAATGTGTACACACTGTCTATTACCATTTAACTCCAGAGAGAAGAATATGCTCCATTTAATAGAGTGTGAAGAGCTGCCTCTTTAGAGCACATTGAGTTGCATTATAGACTGAAACCATTTTGATTCTTCCAAGATGGCTCCGATTTTCATTAATTTGCCATACAAGAGACCAAAAATCTTTGTTTTATGTAAAATTTATGATTAACTGTGCAGTTTTGTTCCTCCCCCACCCCACTCAAACATTTATATTAAGATATTACCAGATAGTCATACAAGTTCTCATCATACAATCTTTCGGCTGAGAAAGTCTTTCTGCTTATCAACAAGTTCTGAACAGAAGAGAGGATACATTCCAACATGTTAATGCAATACCTGACGCTTAAAGTGAAAACTTAAGAGTTTGTTCTGATTTTCTGCAGCTAATTGATAAAGAACACATTTATTTTAAAAGCCAAAGAAATATTCCTTTATTGCTTATGGAAAAGCATTGTACATGAGCAAAATGTGACACACTTTTGACCATAGATAAGTTGTGGATGCATACACAGATTGTGTCAGATTCTCTTCCCTATCCTTGATTGGTTTTTGCACTAACACAGTGTTGATGAGGGTCTGCAGCACACTGCACATGCCCCTACGGGTCTTGCCTGCCATCTGCACCAGCAGTGTTGCACTTAATATGGTCTCTAGATATTTACAGAGAAAAGCTGGTGCAATCTCATCTTTTATTAGAGCTGTACCTTTGCAGGGTGTATTTGCAGGAAAAGTAGTTTTTTTTTTTAATTAGAAATGCTAATATATTCCCATAATGTTCCCCATCCTTCAAGGCAAATCTCTTGAATCTTCAGTAGTTGTCTTGTCAGATCACAAGGTAACAAAACCAGGCCCATAAGGGCTGTTAGGACAGTGGGAAACTCCCTCTCTTCAACTGGGCTAGAGATCACACGGAGCACATTTGAGAATATGCTCTAATTAGCCAAACCTGTGGGAATTCTGTCGAATGCAGTGTATGTAGGTGAGGGTGAGATTCTCTTTCCCTTTACTCCAGGTAATAATTTGTCCTGTAGCCTTCCCTTCTCAGAATAACAGATTGCACAGTTGCCTTGAGAGAAAGCAAGATGTGGAAAGAGCTTCTGATGACTTTGTGATTTTTTGCTTTTATCTCAATTATAACCTTGAATTTACACTGTGACTCTTGTCAATGAAGGCTGACATGTGTTAACATGCAGTGGTGTTGTTGTGCCCCCACATGGTGGGGGCCACCGATGCGATGGTGCCCACGTGACGGGGGTCGTGACGTCAGCGCGCGGCTGCGATTCCCCCCCCTCCCGCAGTTTGGCTTCCATTTTGGAGCCGTTTGAGCCGAGGGCAGGCGGGACGGCTGGACTGCAGCCGGGATGGCTGCAAAGAAACGACGGAGAAAAGGTCAGCGACGCGTAATATCGCGACCCTCCCCTGAAGCGGCGCTTGGTGCCCAGGGCACCAAGGCCCCCCCAGACGACGCTACTGTTAACATGTTGTCATTACAGGCTAGGGAAGTGATTCTGTAGTAATGCTCTTTGAGGTGGTTGTCAAATAAGCCAGTCCCATCCTGGCCATGCTCACATGTTGCTGGTCTTTGCTGTCTCCTCACCATATAGGTTCATAAAAGCTGCAACGAATCAATAAAGACAAAAAAGCACCACCATGAATGCCGGCTCTAAGATGGCCTAGCTCAGGGGTGCACAACTTGGAAGTAGGTGGGGGCCAAAATGAATAGGCCAAACTTCTCCGGGGCCGCACGGGGGGCGTGTCAAGGAAGTCACATCACAGGGGGCAAGTCCATGGGCCAGAAAATATCCCGAAAAGCAACATATTAATGAATAAATAATTGTAATAAATAAATAACAGTGTAGCACATACAGCCTATTTTTATTTCTTTTGTCATTTCTTTCACTAATAATTCAATTTCTGATGCTATTTCATGAGCAGACAGTGAAAAGGGACTCTTTTGCTCCCTTTTCAGCATTCTTGAGAAGCTGGTTACTATCTGAAGAGCGATCCAGCAAGCCGAAGAGGAGATTCCTCAGCAATCCAGCAAGCGCAAGCAAGACGAAGAGCCAGCAGCCTCACTACCAGCCTTTGCGCCTTTTCAGCCTCCCAGGAGCAACATGCGCGCACGCTCATTCGCTCTTGGCTGAACGCCAGGAGACACAGCTGATTGGCGGCAATCAAAGCGCCGCCTACAGACTCCTGGCGTTTGGCCAGGAGACGAATTAGCGCGCTAGCAAAGCAGAGCAGAGACAGAGCGGCCATAGAGAAACAGGAAAGAGCGGGCACGGAGGATATCCCGTGGCCCTCGAAGAGCTTGGGGATCCCAAATTTGTTGAAAATCCCCGATTTCTTCGCGGGCCACGGGAAATCGTCAGGCGGGCCGCAAGCGGCCCGCGGGCTGTATGTTGTGCACCCCTGGCCTAGCTAAATAGCAGAGCATCAGCTTTGCATGAAGAAGGTCTCAGGTCCAATCCCTGACATCTCCAGGTAGTGCTGGAAAAAAAATCCTTGACTGAAACCAATATGCAAAATACTTAGCTGAACTGACATGGTTTGGCCAGTGGTTCTCAAACGTTTTAGCACCGGGACCCACTTTTTTAAATGATACTCTATCGGGACCCACTTAGCTTTATGAGACTTAAAAAAAAGGTGATCTATGAATAAATATAAGGAGCTCAGCTGCTTGCAGGGCAGTTAGCAGCTATATTGCAAACTGCAGGAGCTCAGCTCTTTGAAGGGCAATTACAAGGTACAGGTGGGCCCCCATATCCACTGATTCGGTATCCACGGTTTCAGTTATCCACGGATCGTGGGGACCCCCCATGCTTTTACTTTTTTCCCAGTAAGCTTCATTTCTTCCTTAAAGAAACAGGAGAAGCAGCTTCTGGCTGCTTATTACAGGCAAGTAGAACGAGACTAAGTACTAGAGAGGCTCTGCAAGGTTAACAGAAACCTTGCAGAGCCTCTCTAGGACTTAGTCTCGTTCTACTTGCCTGCAATGGAGGCTGCTTCTCTGTTTGTTTTAAGGAAAAAACAAAGCTTGCTGAAAGAAAAATAAGAGCTGGGGGGGGGGCAAGCATGCCTGCCTGCAGGGGAGGCAGGGTGGGGGGGCCTCAGGAAACCATGGAGGGGGTGTTCGCTCTTATCCACGGTTTTAAGTATCCACGGAGGGGCCTGGAACATATCCCCAGCGGATATGGGGGCTCACCTGTATTTGAATAGCCTCAGGGCTTGTGGCAATTACTGATCTGATCTTTCCATCGCCTGGGACCCACTAGAAATCAGGTTGCGACCCACCAAGTGGGTCCCAACCCACAGTTTGAGAAACACTGGTATAAGCAGTTTCATAAGTTCAGTCCCTTTATGTTGGGAAGGAGGAGGAAGAAGGGAATGAAGTTGGCTGGGAGTATGAGTAAACAGCATTTCCATTGCCCCCTTAGGAAAGCAAAGCATGCCCTCCCTTCTGTTCTGTCTGAGCTCTGTCTGCGTTTCCTCTGCAGTTTCAGTCTGCCTCCTTTAGTCTCTGCCTGCAGTAAATGCAAAGAGAAATTAAATTCAGACAGAAAGTGTCTTGAATCAGAAAGAGCCATCCCCAGTTCTTGGGGGGGGGGGAAGGGAAGGGATAATGCACATCACAGCTCAGACAGATTTAACTCTCCCCCCACGATCTGATACCATCAGGATACAACTATTCCTGGCTGTTCTCTAAGCATCATTAAACCATCAGTCTTTAAAGCCCTGCGCTGTTCTAGGGGTTCATTATGTAACATCTGGAATGATGTGCTTGCTGTCAGTCTGGAATGAAACACAATGAGCCCAGGCTGCAAGTAAAACACCTTTGGAGCATGGATTCCTTTGGATACCTAGCATCAGGACCACACCTTGACTATGATTTTTTCCTGGTGTGGATGTCTTCTTATCCCAAAGGAGAGCCTGGTCTGTTCCTGCTGTGGGATGGGAGTCATGGGGAGCAAGCAAAAGGATGTTCTCCTTTAGTTATTTCAGCTTCACCTGTGCTAACTGTCAGAGAAATTGGATCCCCAGGGAGTCACAGGAGACGACCAAGCTGCTTAACCATTCAGCATGCATCACCCAAAGGAATAGATATCAGTCCTTGGAATGAGAGGGGGAAGCAGGGCTGGCAAGGGGGAGGAAGTTCACAGTCAGTGTCCCCAAGCTATTCATGTGTGGACAAGGCTCAAGGCTCTGCTCATTTAAAAATGTATGCAAAAGAAGAAATTTCAGTGGATGCTGTTTCCAACCCTTGCAGGACCATAGTATGTTAAGAAGACTAAGATTTCTTCAGTTAAAGAAGAAATGTATTAAGATAAAGAACTATTAAAGGGACAGAAGTCTTTTACCTCTGTGTATGTCATTGTATTTATGTGCAGATTATTTGCAGATATTTAAGTGAAGAGTAGAATCAGAGTGTGTTCTGAGTCTGGATTAATGCAAGCCGTTTTTTTTATGTGTTGAAGACATCCTGGTCGAGATTACAACTCACAATGCCTACATTAAAGCCCATTTCTGGAAAATGTATCAAAGGAGGATATGTGTTCTATTCATATCAGCAGTGATTTTCTGTGTGATGAGAATCAACTCCAAACTCAATGCCTCAGTTGTTCCATCTGTAAACTGGGCACAAGATTCTGAGGTATCTTTGTAAAAGCAACCAAGCCTCCTTCTTTGATTATATTGTTCTTGTTATAAAATGTGCTTAACTGAGAAATCCGCCACTTGCCCATGAGCCTCTTGCAGGACAAAATAGTACAGGCAGAGATTCTACAAAGTGAACAAAAATAATGGCTGCATTGGAGAAAAAGCAGCACTTGGATGGAAAAATGTCAACCCATGCAGAATCTAGAGCATTTGCAATCAGCCTGTGGCACTGGCTGCTGACTACAGTCTTGGAACAGCCCTAAGGTGGTACTATGCAATCTAGCTTGGAGGTGATAAAGGACCTGCTCACTGAACCAATGCCTCAGCAACAAAAAGCCAAGCCTAGGCAAGCAGAGGTCACAGAAAGAAAGAGCTTGTTCCGAGCTAGCATAAAATATCCAATCACATACAGCACCTCTATTCCTAAAGCTTTGGAAACAAACTTTGAACGCAATCCTGGAAATGCATCCGGCGACGGGATGCCAGTGCAAGGCTGGCCTCCCTCACTCTGGCGCCAGATCTCCATGCGGACGGCAGCGGAGGGTAAGAGCTCCGTCACCTGCCACATGGGTGGTCCGGCCGGGCGACGGAGGAGGCCCATTGGCCTAGCTGGCCCGGGAGGGTGCGGGGGATGGCGTCGGCCATATCCCCATCCCTGCTGGGCTGGCTACGCTATTACATGGCCTCCTCTACTGCCAGCTATTTAGCTGGCAGAAATCCGAGGAGGCCGATAAGGCCGACCCCGGTTTACACCCAGGGAAGGGGACGAGCGTCCCCTTCCCCGAGTAGACCTCCGGCCCAGCGGCAGAACGGCAGCCAGGACTCAGGATCCGGCGAGCGGCCCTGAGCCGCTGGCCGGATCCTTAGTCAGGATTGCGCTGTTTGTCTGTTTGCTTATGGCAGGGTGGGACCCTTTGCTTGGAAGACCTGACCCACATATGGATCCAGTCTTTTGGATTCTGTGCCGAAATGGTTACTGGAGCTTCTGAGCTTGTTGCAAGGGCTGGCTTTGAGAGCTCACTGCAGTGGAACTAATAGTGCCTCAAAGGGTTTTAGTGATATAACTCAGGAACCTACCAATCCAAGCCTGTCTTATAAATAAATGCTTGACTGTGTCTCTCACATGTTGACACAGGGACACAGCTGTGAGTACGTATGCACACAAGATAACAACTCACTTGGTAATGAAGGCATGTGCACACACAAACACAGCAAACACAGCTATAGCACATGCACACACAACAATGCAGAACATAAGCACAGCTGTCGCTTCAAACAAAGCAGCTGGAATCAAAGGAAAAAACAAACAAAGCAACATGTACAGCTGAAATATAGACTCAGCAAGGCCTGGCATCTCATAATGCTATACATATCAATAAGTGTATGCACAGATCCACATCAAGCACATGAAGAAACATTTGAGACCTGTGGCTAGCGGATACAGCAGCAAAGCTCAGACACAGATGTGTCTACATGAAGAATGCTGGGCAGCACACAATGGACTTGCTCACATGTTACAGAGCACAGGACTGTTATCACATGTGCTCTGGGATACACTCATGCTGTTTCTTCCATTAGTATTAACATCAGGCAGAATCTACATGTCATATGAGTGATGTGAGGCAGTTGGGAACTGGACATGGGCAATCAAGCTAGCCTCCTGTTTCCGGGCAAGGTGACCGAACGGGTGTAGTGTCTCAGCTCCAGATGGTCTTGGATGAAATGGATTACCTTGATCCTTTTCAATCTAGCTTCAGGCTGAGCTTTGGGACAGAGATGGTCCTGGTTGCCTTGGTGGATGACTTGTGCCAGGGACTGGACAGGGGGGTTGTGGCCCTATTGGTCCTGCTGGATGCTTTTGACACCATCAACCATGGTGTCCTTCTAGGTTGGTTAGCCGAGTTGAAGCTTAGAGGCCCCATTTTGCAGTTGTTCCACTCCTTCTTGGCTGACAGGTTCCAGAAGGTGGTGCTGTAGAACACTTGTTTGGCACTCTGGCCATTAGAGTTCAGTTTTGTCCCCCATGCTATTTAATATCTGCATGAAACCACTGGGAGAGGTCATTCAGAGATTTGGAGTTGGGTGCCACCAGTATGTGAATGAAACCCAGCAGTATCTCTCCTTTCCATCCAATACCAGAGAGGCTGTTGTGATCAGAGTGTTGCTCAGAGGTGATTGGGAACTGGATGTGGGCAAACAAGCTGAAATTAAATCTGGACAAAACAGAGGTTCTCTTGGTCTGGAAATCCATGAAGCAGGTACGAGACTGTCTGCCTTTTCTGAATGGGGTTGCACTCCCCCTGCAGGAGCACGTTTGCAACTTGGGAGTCCTTCCTGGATAACCAGGTGGTGGTTGCAGCCGGGGGGGGGGGCCTTTGCCCAGCTTCGGCTTGTGCACCAGTTGCAGCCGTACCTGAGTCATTCGGACTTGACCATAGTGATCCATGCCAGACATCAATACTAGATTACTGTAACACATGGTATGTGGGGCTGCACTTGAAGACTGGTCGGAAATTGTAATTAGTGCAGAACGCAGCAGCCTGTATGGTCACAGGGGCTGATGGTTCGACTCTTTCCAATCTCTGCTCCAGCAGTTACACCGGCTGCTGATTCATTTCAGAGCACAGTTCAAGGTGCTGGTTTTGACCTTTAAAGCCCTATATGGCTTTACATTCAGGCCTGACCCCTAAGATAATCGGAATGGCCTTTCTGTGTGCGTGCCACCCTTGACTAAGGTTAGAGGGCAGTGGCAAGAGGGAGGGGTGGCACCTCAATTATGGAATTCTCTCCCCTTTGATTTGAGAATAGCCCCCTCCTTAGAGGCCTTCAGTGAGGCTTGAAGACATTTCTTTATGGGGTGGCCTTCTGATTGTTTTATACTGCTGTTATAGCTGGTTTTAATGGGGTATCTTCTAGTTTTATGTTGCTGATTCTGATTTTTTGTATCTGTTGTATTTTTATGGCTGCTCTGATTCTTGTTCTATTTATTAATGTATTTTAGAACATGTTTTATGCTGTTGCTCACTCTTTTAAATTAGGCTGGTGCATTGCTTTATTTGACTATGTGTCTGTATGGTTGTTATATGGATTTTATCTGTATTTATATACTTCAATGTAGTTGTGTTTTTGTAAGCACAAACTTTCTTTTGGGGAGAAAGGCAGGGTATGAATTGGCTTTTAAATAAATAAGCAAGTTGCAGACTGCAATACTATTAAAACTGAAGAATTGCCTCAAAATAGTTTTGAAACACAGATATGGAATTAGAAACATGCACACACCAGCCTAGTATGCTCTGCTATGTGCATATATGTAAGCATGTGTACACACATACATGCACACTTCAGTGCATGACAGAGCAAATATTTTTTCACCCAAACTCTTCCTCTTTCATACTTCTCTTTAGCAGGCTTCCCCTGCTAAAGAAATAGAGCTTAGTTACTCAATCCCTCTTTATTACCGGTTTGCCACTGCCCATGCACATGCCTGCCACAGGCTACTAATGGTTCCTGCATATGCACATCATGACACTATCTACACTGTGAGAACTAGTTCATCCTAACTTCTTGGGTGTTGCCCAGCAGAGATGACCAGCTGCCACCTTGTGGTGGTAGAGGAAAATTGCAGCACACACCACCACAGAGGTTCCTGCGGCCCCTACCTCCTTTTATTAGAAAATGCCACTCTCATTCTACAGGCATATTCTGGAATATCTCTCTCTCTCTCTCTCTCTCTCTCTCTCTCTCTCTCTCTCTCTCTCTCTCTCTCTCTCACTCACTCACTCACTCACTCACTCACTCACTAATCTATCTGACTTTGCCAAAATATGACCAATTGTTTGCAAGGTATGGGGGTCAGGGAGAAGAATAAACATGTTCCTCTTGTTCAGGCAACTGGACCATCTCTCCCCTATGCAATCCAGTTGCACATAGTTGATTAGTTGTGTCAGAATGTGGCTAGGAATGTGCCTCTAAATACAAATCCCATGGAAAGTAATGCAGTGAAGAAGGATGACATCTGAATCCACATTTGGATGTGGACTGGAATGTGGAAGGCATCCATCCATGTTGCATTACTTTCTCATCAAAATTCTGTCCCAGCTACTCATGTGTAACTATTTTCAGTGCAGTGTAGCAAAGCAGAGAGCATTGCCTGATTGTCTAAGCAACCTTGATGTATTACGAGTAAGTGCAAAGCGATGGCTTCATTTGCCTGCAGTGATATCATCACATAGCCTAAGAGTGTGTGGTGATACAAGGTGATACATGTTCATTACACACAGAAAGGTCACAGGTAGCCACATTGGTCCATTAGAAACTAATAATCAAAAAGCCCTTTATTAGAGTCAACCAATCAAACAAACAGAAAATCTTAAGCAAGTTTTTCAGTTCTTCAGAACTCTTATCAGGCTGGATGTTAGGCAAAGCAAATCAGGGGTGGGATGGAATGATATGATGTGAAGCCCCCAAAGTCTGTAGTTTGTAATAATCCTAAAATAAAGTACAGGAGGAATTAAGCAGGCTCAATGAGGACTAGCTTCACTAGGTGCTAGACAGGATCTCAGTTTGCACCCTGGACTTCTAGGAAGAAGATACAATAACAGCTGTTCTTTCATTTGCAGAATATAATGTCCAGCAGTTACTCTGCTTCTCTCCCAGCACTAGTTGAAATACACGGTGGTAGACAATCATTTTCTTTCATTTCAAAATCCCCTGCTGGACAGCTAAATGTTGTATCCTCCAAATACAAAAAAATCATAGGTACCCATGCTGGTCTATTAGGAAAAAATAATTATCAAAAAGCCACAATCCAGTAATACGTTCATTAGGATCTATCAAACAAATGCAAAATGTTAAGCAAGTTGTTGACATATTGAATCGTATCATGTGATCATTATGTCATCCCTGATTGGTTGGGAGAAAGAAGCTCCATATGGTGCCAAAGCAGCAGCATATCAAGGCTATGAATAGGCATAAACATGTGAAAGACCATTAAACTAGGGGGTTTCTTGATTTTTTTTTTGCATCATTTGAAAGCCTACTTTTCATATCAAAAAAGCAAAATCTCATAAAAAAGTGTTATAGCAGAACTGTTTGTGTGTGGTGTGTGTGTGTGTGTGTATAAATAAAAAGAATGTACCTTTATGACAGGTTGGTCCCAACCTAGGGAAACATGGAATATCTTCCAGGTTTATGTTGCCAGGTTACTTTTTATACTTAAAATAATGGTAGAACCAATCTCATAGAACAGTGTAAGACCCTGTTGGAATGGTGATCACAAGCTTAACGAGCATGTGTTAAGTAGGAGAATTCGATAGCAGTTAAAAAAAATTGGCGGAAGAGTCCAGATTGAAAGAATAGTAGGAGGAGAGCAACAGGGAAGAAAGAGAGGAAGAGAAGCAGTGGAAGAGTAGTAACAATTTCAGCTGGAAGAGCATACACATTAAGGATGCATCAAGGACTTTCACAATTGTTCTGGAGTGGTAGGCTACAGATCGCAACCCGAGTGACGAAAGTTATGCAGCAGCAAGATACTTTTTAGTACAAAAAGGATAGAACAGAAAGGAGAAGCACTGGAAGTAGCACAGGAGTCAGTGACTACAATTACAATTTATTCTACTTGCACATCCTGAAAATGATTTACCTATTGTTCACAGATTTACCTATTAACTGACCAGTCTATTTAGTTCACCTCCTGTTATGAGTTGCTAGTAGACATTGCGGAAACTGTTAATGTCAATTAATCTTTATTAAGTAATAAGTACTGTGGGTGGTGCAGTGGGTTAAACCGCTGAACCATAAGCTGTCGATCGAAAGGTCGGCAGTTCGAATCCGCGACGGGGTGAGCGCTCGTTGCTTGGCCAGCTCCTGCCAACCTAGCAGCTCCAGGGGCGTAGGCTGATATGGGGCCCTGGGGCAGTGGGCCCCAGGGCGTAAGCTGCAGCTCCAAAGCATGTCAATGCGAGTAGATAAATAGGTACCGCTTGTGGGAAGGTAAACAGCGTTCCGTGTTCCAGCTGCATGCTACGCGCTGCGGCAAGGAGAGTCATGCCGGCCACATGACCACGGAGGCGTCTTCAGACAACGCTGGCTCTTCGGCTTTGAAATGGGGATGAGCACCACACCCTAGAGTCGGACACGGCTGGACTTAATTGTCAGGGGTCACCTTTACCTTACCATTCAACATATCATATATTCAAAAGCTTGAAAAATAAACCATCAAGTTCATCTGATAATTTCTGCATCTTTCCTCTGCCAGAAGATGAACTACTTGATGGAACCTTCTCTGGTCTGTTACAGCAGCTGCCCAGCACAGAATGTGTCCATCTAGTTCTAGTACCAAGGCAGTACACTAAACTTCATGTTCTTACAGCTCAATCCTATGCAGGATTGGGCTGTTGCGCAAAAGTGTTTGCAACAGCGGAACAGAGTCCCGCTGTTGCAAGATGGCTGCAGACAACGTGCAGAGCACTCTATTACCAGACTTTGCTGCCGGAGTAGGTAAGACAGCGGTGGGGGCAGGGGGTGGATGATGAGGGGGCAGGCAGAGGGTGAAACTGGGAGGGAGAGGAGCAGGGGCAGGGGCAGGGAGGCTGCGGGAGGGGGGTGAATCCGGCAGCAATGGCTCCCTTTCTCTCCTTGGACTTCTGCCAGCTAAAGGGCTGGTGCAGGTCCAAGGAGACCCAATGTGGAGCGGGAGACTCACTGAGGGATAAGGGGATTTAAATCTCCTTTCCCCTCCGAAGCCTCCCGATCTGCCTCCCCCACTGGATATAGTGCGCTTCTTTTCAGCTTGGCTGCACCAGCGGGGGGGGGGGGGGAAGGAAGGATAGGATTGGGCTCTTCATTTCAGTCCTGGCTTGCAAATGCTGGACCTCCCCCCCCCCCCCCAATCTGTTTCCAAAGCTGATCTCAGGCTCTGGAACCTGAGTCATCCAAATTGTGTGTTAACTGTGACTGTTTTTCTCAACACCTAACAAAAAAACTTGAGGGGCTGCTGTTACACTGGGCATACACTGGTGACTGGGCAATGTAGCACTTAAGGCAGATCCACACTGCACACATCTCGGCGTGTATGGTGTGTGTCCCCCCCCCCCCGGTTCAAACAACGGGCTCTGATTGGCTGAACGCAAATCCGAACACCGGCAAAGTGGAGTTGGACTCCACCGGTGTTCATGTTCAGCCAATCAGAGCCCGTTGTTTGAACCTGGAGGCAGGACACCGGATGCGGATGCGCGTGTGGTGTGAATCCACCTTTAGTGTGAGAAGCAGAACCAGAAGTGTGAGAAGCAGAACCAATTGGTGTGGTTGCCACCAAAACCATATGGGGGTTGCTATAAATCCCTGTGCAAACCAGCAATAGGCTCATATTTTACCCATGCTAGGTTAGGTCCTCTTTTTGTGCTCACATTGCTAACAATTTACTCAGATCACATGGGCACTGCTTCACATGAGTTGCTTACCATGTTTACTTTGTTTTTGATAGTATTCATACTGACAATGTACAAATCAGGCCTCAGTCTAGCAGTGCTTACATTGAGCGTAATGAGCCGCAGTCACCCCAGCATCTGGACTCAGTTTTGGCACAAGACTGGAGAGCGGGTGGTGGCTGATTGCTAGGGAGGCATGAGATACAGCATCACTGTTTTGCAAATTGAGCACTTTATGAAGGACAATCCAAGGTTTCAAAGATTATTCTACCTACTCTCTGGTTAGCATTTTTGCAGCAACTGTGGGAACCTTTGAGCATCTTGGAAAGTGCAGACCTCAGAGCGAAAGCAAAGCAACTTTCAAGGACAAATCTGCAAATACAGTGGAATAATCTGTAGCTATTAGGATACAATAAAGTGGAAAGTGAGGAGTACAAAATACTCTGAAAAACATGCATCCTCACAGCTGTACATTTTTTTCTCTGGCTGATACAAGACATAGTAAAATGGCTTAGCAATAAGGGAGAGACATTAATGGAAATACATTTTTGCAGCAACTGTGGGAACCTTTGCAGCATTCAATAGGTTAACAAATTTGACTCCCAGGATGTGTGTGAAAGAAATGCATGTATTCATAAACTATGACTCAATACGTCTGCTATCTGCATAAATGAATTCATGCTTGACAGCATTGGTTGGTTTTCTCCTTGTGACACCGTGATCTGCTTTACTGTTAAATCAAGAAATACTGCAGTAGGGTCAGACTTGCTGTGTTTACAGGCACAGCTTGCTCATGATGTCAAACAACACTTCTATGTCTGCCTTTTTTTTTCTTTTCTTTTTTGCAATACAGTACATGCAAGAAAAGAAAGGTGCAATCTTGTTGGGTTTTAGCACAATGAGCTAATCTTATCCAGCAGTCTGACAAGGGAGGTAGCTTCTGTCCAAGAAGTGCCCCAAAGAGTCCACACTAATCAATAAACAGTTGCTGAGACAGCAAACAGCTTGCTGAGGGTAGGTAACATTTCAGAAACCCACTGAAAATGTGGCGTTATCACTGCCAGCAGAGAAGGAGATGGCAAGGAGAACTGGTGCAGGCACAAAATGATACAGCTGAAGGACAGAAAGGCGTAGTAGTCTTGCAATCTCTAACTGCCTCATATGCCTTAAGCAGACGATCTCAGCTGTTGGGTTTAACATTATAAATATACACTGGAATATTGCATCCTATGTTGGTGTCCATCCGTCCGCCCCCCCCCCCCCGCCGGTACATTTGTAATATAATGAATAGGCAACAATTAAAAAGTGAATACTGGCTGAGGCTCTTTGCGGCACACTTTGCTAACTGCCTCCTGAATAGCCTGATTCAGACTTCCAGTCTCCCTTTTTACTCTTTGTCCCTTCTGACAGTGCTCCTTGGCTAGGCTGGGAAAGAGATTAAAAGGCTGCTCATTTTAGGGGCTTTTCAGTAGGCAGTCGCCTCTGCTATTTTGTCAGGGGTGAATATTCTCCAGCACTTCTAGCAATCTGGATACAAAGGCAACGAAAGGGCACTCAAATGACTTGCCACACTTCACATGTGCCTGCACTTGCAATCACCCACATCATATAGATCAAGGATGATTATACCTTTGGTTGTCATACAGTACGGGGGCTTTGCTGGGCAAATCTGGGAAAAAAGTACACATGATGTGTGGTGTCATCAGTGTGGTACCAAATCATTGTATAATTATTCACATGTGAATGGATGGTTTCATATGCCTATTATTAGCAAATGTATGTTTCCATGGGCAATGCATAACAGGAAAATGTGACTACAAGTCTAGGCTGCATATGAATGAAACAGGAGATATTACACAACAAGCAAGACTGCACTAAAATTCATGCATGTTCTCTGATCATAATCATACTAGGGGGGAGGGGGAATAGTCGATTACCCTAAACTCCATCATCTGCCTGGTAATTTTCTCCTTCACTGTCAAAACCTGCTTACTGCTTTCTCAGCACAAATCTAATGCCAAAAGCATGGAGAAGTTCCAAAATATTTCCTTCTTCTCTCAAGGTGACAAAGTTTGGATACTCCTGGAAATCTAAGGCTACAATCTTAGCTGGAAGTAAATACGCATTATGCTTCTACACTCAAAGCCTACAGGCTAAAGCAAGGGGTCTAAGCCAAAAGATGTCAACTACAGTAACATTACCTCCTGTGGAGTCTGGAGTTACTTCCTGCTGATTTAACAAGATTAGTGATTAAACTAGGAGTGATCCTGACTCACATCAGCTTAGAACTTGACCTTTTATCAAAAGCTACATGACAGACATCTGGAAGAACTACTCATGGTGGTCTACTAGCCACTTGCAGAACTCTAAGGGTGAGCCTGAGCCATACCTAAACTAAACTGGCCATTTTCTGAACTTTTAGAAACTAATCTTTCTCCTGGTTTAGGAGACAGACCCTCCGGAAGGTCTGGAAACACTAACAAAGCAGAGTGCAAAAGCCATGTGTTTGCAGAAAGGGCTTGTTGATGCTAAACCTGTAAATGCGCAAATTTGACTTTGCAGAACAAGGTACTGCATAGTACCATGTGGTCATAGAAAGAAATGCCATATAGTCATTTGTGCTTATAACTGATAGTGTTTGGTATGATAGCAGTTCAGAGCTTTTTACCACCAGAACTCTGCTTACAAACACATTGAGCAAGCACATTGGGACAGAGATCAGTTTATGAAGATGAGAAATGATAATGCTGAATGTGTTTCAAAGACAGAAGAACTCAGATGATGTGCTGTTATGTTCCTGTGGCACATAAAGGGTGAGCTGAGATTCATTTAATTCCTTTTACTACAGATGTTGTTGAGATGTTGAGTGGAGCAGGGTGCAAAAGTCAACATTTTGTTCTCTTTTGTTCTTCTGTCTGGCCTTTTCTCCTTTTTGAAGAACAAACTGAAGAGTCTATTAATTCAACGTAAAACTCTCTTTGGCACTTACACATGTGATGTACAGAGTCGTCACACTGTAAAGTCCTTTAAAACCACTCTACATCAACTTACTGCAGTGAAAAGAGGCAATATTGATAACAAGAAGATGAGGTGTAGGAATTGTTATCCACACTTCAACCTCCCTCTTGAAGGATAACGTTAAGGGGTGGGTGAATGAGGGAAAGGCAGAGAGTATGAGGCACTGAGTAGAACTGTTCTCATACCAGCAAATACCAGCTTTTATTGGCTATTGAGAAACCATAGTGTTCGGGATTTGGAGGCTAGATAGATAATAATTGTAGATCTCCTCAGTCACCAAGCTCATTCACCCAGTCACTGACTTTCAACCTAACCTATTGCATGAGAGGAAAGTCCATGTGTGTTGGGTTTTCCTTGCTTGGGATCATTAAAAAAGCGAACTGCCTCAATCATGTGACATGTCTGCCCTCAGGCATCTTCTTTCTAGACTGAAGAGCCCCAAATGTTGTGGCCGCAGGGAGGTGCCCCAGCCCACTAATAATTTTGGTTGTTCTCTTCTGCACCTTTCCCAGTTCCACTATATCCTTTTTGAGGTGTGGCAACCAGAACTGGACACAATACTCCAGATGTAGCCTTACCATCAATTTGTACAATGCCATAATAATATTGGCCGTTTTATTCTCAATCTCTTTTTTAATTATCCCGAGCATAGAATTGGATTTCTTCACCGCCGCCACACACTGGGTCAACACTTTCATCGAGCTGTCCATCACCACCCCAAGACCGCTCTCCTGATCTGTCACAGGCAGCTCAGAACCCATTAGCATATATATGAAGTTTTGATTTCTTGCCCCAATATGCTGTCTTCTAAAAATCCATATATGTAATATCAATGGGTTCGCTGGGCAATGAATTCAAGAAGGGCTGCTTTTTGCACCTATATCCCCACAGCCTCTTGTTCTGCTGGACCAGCTATCATGTTCTATCATCCTTCCACTTCTAATTCCTATTCTGTTGTTACCTTGCTGTTCCTCGAACCATTCCACCATCATTCCATAGAGATGAGGAGTCCCAAACCAGATGCTACTTGGCTCCTGTCGGCTTTCCCCCCTTGTGTGTACCTATGGGTCAGGGGAATGGTCTGAAGTCACATATTGCTAATGCTGGCATCAGGCTGCCAGCGGCCCTGGGATAAAGCCTTGCACTGGGTCCCCATGGTGGCTCCTCCCCACCCCGATGTGTACTGGGCACTACCATGGCCACCCCTTGGCTCATGGACTTGCCCAGTCAGGCAAGCTCTCAGATGGGTGTGGACCCTTGGCTATTCCCTGGGTTAGTTGACTCCAACGCTACCCCTGTGTAATGCAACAACCTTACATGGGCTCCCATGCAAGTATTCACTAGATCCAGACCTACTTAGCTTTAGTGGGTCTGGTCAATACCTGGATGAGAAACCAACCACCTGGGAACTCTATGCACTCAGTATTGTTGGATATACATAAAATAACAGTCTACTTTGCATCAGTGTTTGGGGCCATGACCCTCTTTTGTGGCACTGTACTGTATATTTTCTTTAGGTGAAGAGGCAATATTGTGAGAAGAGGAAGATGGAGGAAATGTAAAAATAAAGGGAGCAAAAAGTGAAAATGAATCATAAAAAAAGTTTACACTGTTTCAAAGGCAGAGCAAATTTATTTGTGATAAAGGATTTGGATGTATGGGATAATGCCCCCCCCCTTAAGACGGCTATGTGGAAGAACCTTCATCCAAGAGCACAATCTTGTAGGATTGATCCTCCAATGGAGGAGATGCTCATGCTAGAGGGCACCCGCTCTTTATAGTCTCTCTGTTTCCACTTTCTCTGAAATATTTATCCACAGATGGCAAGAGGTGCAAATGGAGATGATTTTTATTTGAATTGATGGCCTTTGTTTCTGAAGATGATGAGACATTGCAGGCTGTGTGATTCGGCAGCTTCTCCTTGAGGGAAACATGAACCAGGAGCTGTCAAGTCACAGCACAGCAGCAGATACTGCCAGAGGAGAACTGTTGGGTTCATCTGCAGGGAGGCGGCGACAACTGTTTCCAAGGAAGATTTCTGAAAGAGTCTATACAAAGTGAGACGGCCATTGTGGGCAGGGGGGGGGGGCGTGTGCCATATACACATGAATGAAGTGCACATTTAGTGAAACTAGCTAACCAAGAGTATCAAGAACAAAGCCTATACCCACTGACTCCTGAAATACAGATATGGGCCATATTTTGATTTGAAGAAAGTAGTTTTATTGGGGTAAGGTGGGTAGGCATGGCACTGTATAGTCATCATGACCAAATCCAGAACAAGGGTCTTGATCCGCTCCTTACACTGCAATGCTGGGGCTCTTAAGATATCAAGTGACAGACGTTCATGTGTAAATCAGCTCTATCTTTTTCTGGAACAGTCCCCAGTCAACCACCTTTTCAGACTCAGTCCAGAATGGACATACACCAGTTTCCTCACTTGGCTGTCTGCTGCCCCAGAACTATGTGGAAGAGTATGATCAGGGTAGTAGCGAAATGGTCATGTCTTCCCTAAAGCGCAGCTGTCCAGCACTCTCAGATCAGCAGGAATGTGAGAGGCAGTCTAAGAGTGTAGGAGGAGGAAGTTGCAATGTGGAGATGGAGCACAGAGATTGAAATAGATTCTCAGTACACAATCAGGCTGCTGCAAAGGGGGGAGGTAGACTCCACAGAAACCCAAGTCCCTAAATGAGAAACAGTGGTAAAAATAGGGCACCCTGGGCCTAAAGAGCCAGTTTTAAGGGGCTGGTCCTTCTCTTTTGAATGATACATAAATATTATACATGAAATACAGTATAGGCTTTGTTGCCTGCTTTCTCATGTCTTTCCAAATTGGGTTAGATTTGACTGCCTCCCTGCCATTCCTGTAGCCTGCTGCCACAACCTAGTAGACAGGATAATAAAGCCCATCAAAATAGACTGCCTTGGGGAAAGGTTATTTAATCACAGATAAAGTGTCCAATACTGACTGAGTGCTTCAGAAGCGCTCTAATCGGAGATAAAGCTGATAGGAACTCTCTCTGGCAGCAGGAGGAAGTACGAGTCAAAAGCTCAACAGGATCTTGTGCTGCAGTGAAAACTACATCCACCAATTTAGGGGGATGCAAAGTAAGCCGCGGTGGCTTAGTGGTTAAGACGCTGAACTGCAGACCGGAAGGTAGGCAGGACAGCAATTCAAGACCCGAGTGCCATGTGATGGTGTGAGCTACCATCTTCGGCACCAGTGCCTGCCAACCTAGCAGTTCAAAAGCAAGAAATTGCAAGCAGATTAATAGGTACCACCTAGGCGAGAAGGTAACAGCGTTCCATGCACCTTGGCACTGAGTCATGCTGGCCACATGACCACGGAAGCGTCTTCGGACAGTGCTGGCTCTTCAGCATTGAAATAGAGATGAGCACCGCCCCTAGAGTCAGTAACGACTAGCTTTTGAGCAAGGGGAACCTTTACCTTTAAAGTAACCCAGAAGAGTACTCACTCCTTCCCATCCAAAACAAACCTTTTTCCATAAAAGAAATGACAGCCTCCCGCTCCAGTGTCACATCTATTTACAGCAGGGGTGGCCAACCTTTCAACATGAATGCTCCTGAACCCTTAATGGTTGTATAGGTGAGGGCTATTCAGCAGGTGCAGCTGCTTCAGCAGCAGCAGCAATTGTAGCTGCCAAGATTCTGCCATCTACACAACTTTTAAGAACGCAGAGGCTTGGCTACCCCTGATTTACAGTGTTTTGTACAGAAGTTAGCATTTTCCTGTTCGTGCCAGCAGTTATAGAGACGTATACATGCAGTAAATGCAAGCTGGTGGCCCTTCTAGAGGCTAAGGTGGGTGACGTCTAGCCAGCCTTCAGCTTATCGGGTATGTGTGTGTGTGTGTGAGGAGTTTCATGGACAGAACAGAGAAAGCTGTTTTGGAAATGATAGAGAACTTGCAGGCTTCTACTGAGAAGCTAGCCACATGCAAGAGGTAAGCCTATGGTGGTAAGCCAGTGGAGGTAAGCCAGTGGCGTAGCTGGGTCTTCTGGTACCCGGGGCCATACCCATGGTGTCACCCTCTCCGGGTACCCAAAAACCCAGAAGTAATTGCCAGTGATGACATCACCAGCAATTACTTCCATGTTGTGGGCCACTCAGAGCGACTTGCAACCTGAGCGGTGGGAAGGAGGCAGTGGTGGCACAGAGCATCTCTCAAGCTGAGCGGTGGCAAGGAGGCATCAGCAGGAGCGTCAGTGTTGGGACTTGCCAGGTAGGGTAAGCCGCCCCTCAACTCGCCCCTGCCCCCTTGCTTCTCCTTACTGCTGCCCCTAGTGCCTAGTCACCCCCTGGTCACCCCCCAGAAGCCGCTGCCGCCAGTGGTTTGACCAATTGCAGCAGTGGCTCCTTGGAAACCGTCACTGTGATTGATCAAAGCACTTGCGGCAGCAGTTTCTGGCTCCCCCTGCAGCTTCTGTCATCCCTCCCAAGGAGCGGAACCCAGGACCATGTACCCTGGTGGCCCTGAGTTAAGTGCGCTACTGGTGAAATGTCACCCGAAGGACCAAGTCTGTAATGACATCTTCTGTAGTCCTGGAACCAAGCAATCGCTTCCAAGGCCTTTCTGTGGGTCACTGGAAGGAAGGCCTCTTGCCTGGTACCAGGAACCACAGTGGAACATGTTGAAACCCCAGCCCAACAAAGGACCATCACTACTGCCCCAATGAAGAAGAAGAAGCAGCAGCAGCAGCAGCAGCAGCAGCAGCAGCGTGTAGTGGTGGTTGGAGACTCCCTGCTAAGAGGGATAGAAGCTGCCATGTGCCAACTGGACAAATTAGAATGAGAGGTGTGTTGTCTCCCTGGGACGAAATCTAGGAGGAGGGTTTCAATTTACCTCTCAAAATAGCAGCTTGAAGCCCTTTCCAGCAAGCAGATCTACAGATTTTAAGGAAGTGGGCAATGTTCTGCAAGACATCTTTTCATTTTGCACAGAACATTGCAAAGGGAAGTTCCTCTTGAATGGGACGCACATTCCTGCAACCCAATTCAGGGTCATTCATTACTCAGGAACTCTGTATGGGATATAGAGCAAACTACACTAGCTGTTCCTATGAACAGCCTATCTTGGGCAAAACACCAGTATGAACACTCTTACAGCACAATCCTAAACATTCTTACTCAGAAGTAAGTCTCATTGTATTCAATGAGGCTTACTCCCTAGTAATTGCATTTAGGATTACAGCATTACAGCCCAATCCTATGGGTTACTTACAGCAGTGGAACTTCTGGTCTGTTGTTGTAAGTGCTGCTGCAGTGTCGTAAAAGGTGTGCTGCTGTTGTGTACTTCAGGGCCACAGGTACAAACAGCTGGAGGCCCTGTGCGTGCAGCAGTGGCTGCCAGATGCCACACCAGTGCAGGTAAGGTGGTAGCGACGGTGGTGGTTTGCAGGTGGGAGGGGAAGGATCAGGGCAGGGAACAGGGCAAGCAGGAGGCATTTTGAGGACAGCAAGGGTGGATTTACACAGATCTTGGAGAAAGGGCACCTTTAAAGCCAGGTACTTATGCGGTTCATTACACGAGAAAACTCCAGGGAATGGGGAGACATGCCTGGTCACTGGTGGTTTTAATCAGTCCAACTTTTGTTGTGTGCTGAATACAGTTCCTAGCATTTAAGACTTTGCAAGACTTACAATTCCATACGTAGCTGACTGGTATTTGGGCTACACTTGGACAAAGAATAATCATCACCCTATGGATGATGATCCCTATACAAAGTTCAAGAGCACCTGCCATAAATTTCCCTATCATGAGGAGTTCAGGGCTGTGATACCCCATTAGAGGTAAAAGCAGCCTTAGTCCAAATGTTCCTGTTTATCAAATGTTTTGGAATGGCACAAAACTCTGGGCTGTATTCTAAATTATCCTTCCACTCATGTAAAGGGACTTGCACGCACAGAAGCAATGGTGCAAGGATCCTGCATAAAGAAATCCTAATCAAATTCTGACTGTGCATTTCAGCAACTTGTGTATGTGTTGTACAAGACGTCACATACAAAACTGTTAGTACTTCAATGTAATGCAGTTTCTTCGACATACACTTGTGCAACCACATGCAGAACCACACAAAATGCCACTTTATTTCTGCATGTGCTCCTTAGGATATATAACCCCATAACACCCCCCCTTTTTTTATGCTAGGCCTGCTGCCCCTCCTGTAGTTCTTCCTCTTACATAGACAAATGAATGCAGCAAGAAAGCCTCTATGGGGGATACAAACCCCTCTATCTCTTCATTGATCACCCTTTCAGCTCCTGACACTGGAGGAAGAGAGGGACAATAATGCAGCTGTGCTGGAATGATGCAATCATCTGCCTTCACTGCCCTCCACCTCTGCTCACCCATTATGGATCAGAAGTATTAATCAAGTACAAGCCCATCTGACATTAAGGAAATGACCCCTGGGGCGTTTGTTAAATATAGGGTAGGATCTCCCCCCCCCCCACACACACACACAATATCCTGTGAGGGTTGATGACATCAGAGCTAATGTATGGGAAACCTCAGCTGCCCTGAAGCATTCCCTTAGCCACAAAAAGAAAATGGACAGTAGCAGAAAGAGCATTTATCAATTATCTCCACCATGCTCACAGCCAAATAAAACATGATTCTTTTTCCTGAACAGCTGAACTGCAATTGGGCAAAAATGACACGTTTTCTCCTTTATGCAACCAATGCCAACTCCCACGTCACTGCAACAAACCCTCTTCTTGTCTTAGACTTAGTGCAAACTTAAACCGATTTAACAATAATTTGCTCTACCCAGCAAACTCTAGGACCTGTAGTTCTGTGGTTAGGTATCTCAGCTAGAGTTCTGTGTTACTCAGCACCCTGGTCAATTTACAGTTCCCAGGATCCTTTGTGGAAAGGCATGATAGTGAAACTGGTATAATAAAATCACTATGTTTATAACACTGATATGCCCTTACAGTAGCTGTCCCAATCCTAGGAATTAATTAGGAAAAGTGAAATTTCCTCAATGTGTTACAATCCAACCAATGAATAATTTATTAAATATATAATTTATTTCAACTGGAGGTCAGTTTCCCAGGCTTCCTACTGCAGGAAAATGGCTTTTACTCACTAGCCCAATCCTAAATGAAATCAACCCTGACTGTTCCCTGGAAGGACAGGTACTGAGGCTGAAACTCAAATATTTTGGCCACCTAATGCGAAGAGAGGACTCTCTGGCAAAGACTCTGATGCTGGGAAAGATTGAAGGCAAAAGGAGAAGGGGAAGGCAAAGGATGAGATGGTTAGACAGCATCACTGATGCAACGAACATGAAAATGAGTGAACTCAGGAAGATAGTGGAGGACAGGAAGGCCTGGCGGGATATGGTTCATGGGATCACGAAGGGTCGGACACAACTTAACGACTGAACAACAACAACATTATAAGGAGTAACGTCTTGCCTTCTGCTTCTACATCGCCACAGACTTCCTGTCTATGTATCAGCTTCCAAAGGGCACAATCATTTTCCCACCAGCTCTTACTAGTTACCTGCATATCTCTTGAGTAATACCTGCATGTCCCTTGAGTGATGTTGATGGCTCAGAGCAAGTTGCTTTCATTTCAAGGATGGAAATGCTTCTTCAGCACTTTCCATTCCATATTGTCCACACATGCAGGGTATTTTGCTTCACTCTGTGTTGGTCTCTGGCTGACCACAGATCACAGTGAGACAACAAGTGTAAACTATGCAAGCCACATGGCTAAATCTCCATGACCCGTGCTCAAGTGTTCCAGAGGAAAAGGTACTTGGCTTCTCCAGCTGAGCAGGAAATTTGAGGACCATAGTTAAGGAAGAGTTACAATCGGGTCCTGAGTAAATGAAGTGTGAAAGGCTACAAACAAGGGCACCTTGCACACCTCTCATATGTGCATTGTCTTTCAGAAAGCTGAGTGGAGCAAGATTGCTGTGCCTTGGAATGTACACTGCAGCTGTCCTTGCTTGGTCTCCAAGGGCCAAACAGCTGTGACAGCTGCAATCTGCAGATATTAGGTTTCATTTTTTTCCATGAAAAGGAGCAGGTAGGGAAGGTGTGCAAAACGTCCTTCCTCCATTTTATCTCATTGCTTGAAGCACTTTTCCCCCAGCCCGGCGGCTCTGATACTGGTTTGGAAGCTACAAAGGTTAGGGAGAAAACTGCTGGAAGCAATGGAGCACAGCAAGGTAAGATGCAGGAAGGCTTAGCTCACCAGAGTGCTCCTTTTCAGGCTCCCCCATCACTGCTTTACAAATGAACAAGGCAGACATGTACATCACATATCATGTGACAACCACCTGGCCCTAAGAAGGCACCTCATTCCCAAGCAACAATTGCATTGTAGGCCATGCATATCTGAGTATCTGTACTATCACAGAAAGTGAAGGCATGATTTAGGCAGGCAGGCTGTGTTCCTGCACACTGCAGTGTTTCCCATTTTGACCTGTGGCTCCCTTGACCATTGGCAACCATTGGCCGCGGCTCCCCATTACATTATGTTGGTGCCTGCCAATTGGCATTGCACTGTTTTTCAAGAAGATTCCTTAGCACACCGCAGTCCCTCTGTCTGGCTTCCGCAGCTCCCGAGAGCTGTGCCTCCCAGTTTGGGAACCACTGCTGTACAGCATAGGTCGGCTTCAGAGTTCCTTTCAAAGTAGGATGCATTGAAATGGGGTGCAGGAGGGTTCTGAGTATAAAGAAGGAAAGTGCCTATCCCATTCCTGCTTCTCCTTTAGTTCCCAGTCTTTTTAAAGCCCACACTATCCTGCCTGCCTGCAGGTACAGTTGTGTATCTGATTGTAGCTCAGCGTAAGGAGGCAATGCCCCTGTCAAGATATGTTCTGACTGCAGGTTCTTCATGTTGTCTATATTGCACATAGTATGAATCACCCTTTCTGGGGGTGTCAGGGCGTGTAAAAGATGTAGGCAAGAGGTGCTTTATTAGAGGAAAGCCAGGGAGTAGAAAAATTCTGGCACTTAGTCATACCAGATTCCTGCCTGAAGCTCCTATGGCAGCTGCAAAGGGCGCACAGGGAGACATCATTTCTGGCATCATAAACATTGTTTTCTCTCATCAAAGTTGTCATCTCCAGTCTGTGGAACCTTCTAGCAGTCTTGGGGTTCGCTAATAGCATTATGCGATTGCTATTGTGCAATGGCGGGGGGGGGGGGAGGACAACGACGACGACCAAGGAGATGGTCCCTTGATTCAAGAGAGCAGTGCCGCAGCAGTAAAAGGAAGAGTCTGCACTCACAGAGTTGACTGGAAGAAAGGCACCTATTTCCAAACACGTGTTATTGTATGGCAAACAGAGGACAAAAAGGGATTTGCTGCTCCAGTCATAGGTTGATGGACTATATGGAAAAAGATGACTTCTTTGGATGCAGGAAAGAGAGCAAGGTTCCTTGTGATATTTTGTATTAGGACAGATGTGGAGAAAATACATGTACTAACAGCCATAGTGGGATAGGGATTCACTTCTGTATCCCTTCTTTTAACCAGGGCAACAGATTCAGAAAAAAAATGACATGGTTTCTGTGACTTTAATAGTAACGTAGGGCAGAAGTTTGCTGGGTGAATCACCTCTCATCATGGCAACACTTTGAGGAAAGAAGCTGCACCTGCCAATATGCTGCCAGCTATACAAGTAAAAAAGGCACAACATGTCTTTCCCAGGTTGAATCTTCCCTGGCCCCACCCTCCTGTATTCCCCTGCCCCCTCCAAAAACCTTTTGCACTACCAAGAGGGAGAGAGAGAGCACTCTCCCTGGTTTATTGAGTCAATGAGGTCTCAAGATAACTAGAATGTTTGAATTCTAAGTTCAAAGCTCCTCTCACATGGCAGCCAATTGAATGCACTAGTGCCTAGTGACTAGGCAAATTTACTTCTCCTATACGTTTGGGGGGCTTTTGAGTTGCTTGCCTTTTCTCTGTAAATACATCAGCTAGGCACTTTTAAAAATGAAATCTGAGATTCTCAGAAAGTCATCTCACATAAAACAAGATGTTGTGCTCTGTGGTGCAACTGCAGTTACAGAAATGGTCTGTTTCTAGATTCCATGAAGCTATTCTATTTCACTTGTTCACTCTCTGAATAAATCTATGCATGGTTGGGAACAAAAGTCAATTGAGTGAAACAGGGCAGGGAAATCTCCTTTCCCCAAAGCAGGTCAGTGCTCCTTGACTGGATCATGCCACTGAATGGGAAGACTGACAGCCCAATCCTATTCATGTCTACTCACAAGTAAGTCCCATTATAGTCAATGGAGCTTAATCCCAGGTAAATGTGGAAAGGATAGCAGCCTTCTTCGAGGAGAGCAGATGGGAGGAGAGCCCCAAGTTTATCATTATCAATGATCACCCAGCAAGCGATCAATATGTCTCAAAGTGCAATGGTGTTTTGGAGTTAGGATTCAAATCTTGTGCTTTTGTATTACAAAGCATACATCATACAGTACTGCCTGTGGAGCTGATCTGCAAGATCCCACAGAATTCTTCCAGACTTGTTTTGTATGCGGTTGTGGTGTGGAACACTGTGCCTAAGCCTGCAATCCTAACCACATTTTCTTGGGAGAAAACCCCACTGAACACAATGGGACTTACTTCTGAGTAGACATGCATAGAATTGCACTGTATGTTTGGCTTCTACAGCCTGGTAAGTGATATGACTGCAGTGTACATTGACAGCTACAGAAATTGCTAGTGAATTCTGCCTGAGTGCTTTGTTTGCAAATCAATGAAATTCAACAGCTGTTAACCTTATAATCAATATTGGGATTTGGTTAAGGGCAAAGTGCATGTTGAGCTACAGCCAAGTTAAAAAAAAAAAAAAGGTCAAGGGACTGGTTTCTTGGTTTTAGGCAGACATATCCAAAGCAGAAAAGAAGCAGTCTGGATCCACATGGCTGGCAGGCAGGCAGGCATTCCCAGGAAGGATATACTGTAGGTATGTTTTTGTATGATTAGAGGAAGGGGAAGAAGGGATTCCTTGTTCTAGGGAAAGTATCTGTAATTAAGCTTTAAAGTCTTTTTTTTTTAAACAGGAGGCAGTCGGAGTAAGCAAATACTAATCACATTGTCAAAATCACATTGCTTAAACGTTATACTCTCTTGTCAGAAAGATATTCCTAAATTCCTTTTGATTTTTGGAGAGACCTTAATATTTTAAGAAATCATTAACCATTTAATAGCTTATTTGATATCTCAGACATTCCTACATGCTCACAGAACTCAGTATGATAATAACCCACAGAGTGGTCCCCCTGTTACAAGGTTCAAGACATTTAAGCTGATGGGCCACTGAGAATGCCTCATCAAGCTGCCAAAATATCAACTTTTCATAAGGGAACGGGTGTACATATGCCACAAATGTTCATCAAAAAAAGTCCATCTTAAATTATAGTTATATTCCCAGTGTTGGCCATATCTGGAACATTATATAGAAGGCAAAGATACTCAAAGATACTCATGTATAAGTCTAGAAATTTTAGTCTTAAAATTTAAAAAAACCCGGGTTGACTTATCCATGGGTCAATGAACCTAAGCTCCAAGCTCTCTTCCAGCTCTTATGTTCTACAATTCTAAGGTTGCTTCAGATCTCTCCATGCTGACCCTGCCTACCTCTGAGCGGGAGCGAGCAGCGCAAGGCCTGCTGGGGTGCTCCCAAGCTGGTGTGGTTGCCGAGGCTGGCCGTGCTCCAACCCGATGTCGGGTAGCAAAAGAGGTGGTGCCCATCACCCTGGCATTTGGTTGAAACACTTCTCTGTACTAATCATCACTCCAGTTAAATATCATTGATTTATCCATGGGTCATAGCAAATTCCATGATTTTTGGTTCAAAAACATACCCTTGACTTATCTATGACTAATAGATGAATATCTACAATTTCTGGGAATCTGCTATTCCTTGTCATTTCCAGTAACAGGCTTACTAATACTACACCACTAATGGCCCAATCCTACGTGCGGCCGGCCTAAAGGGCTGGCCGATGTATTCTAAGCCCATTGCAGCCTGCACCAGCGCAATCTGGGCATACCTCAGGGGAAGGTGGCATTCATCCCCTTCCCCTGGTGTAAGCGGCACGGGCCGTGATGGGCCTCCTCGGATGCATGCCAGGTCTGAAGCTGGCGCACAACAGGTAAAGCCATGTAAGGTTGGCCCAGGCTGCGATGGGACATAGGATATCGGCGCAACCCAGCACCAATATTCCTGCCCCCTCCAAACCTGGCCAACGGCCCCCTCCCTCACCACCCCTGTCCGCCCTCCCCACGCCCCCGTCCTCCATCTGAACCGACAGGCACAGCACTTACCTGCGGCGGACGGCACGGGTCTGTGGCTGAGTGAGCGGCGCCAGCCTCTGCACCAGCACCGTTTACTCTCTGGGTGCTGGAAACATGCTTTACAGCACGTTTACGACACCCTAGGCCAGTGGAGCACTCGCTGCGCCAGCCTATAGTTGTGCAGTGTTTCACTGTGAATGACATTGTGGTGGTCAGTGTGTTACAGGAATTAAATGTAAATGAGTGATTACATGTGTCTCTGTATGAACAGACGGAAGGGGGATGTTGCAGGGCAGATGAATATGTGAACTCACCCCAATTGTTGTTGAAGAAGCTAGATCATATAGCTGGAAACAGAAAATGCAAGACATTCACAAATATGAGCAAATATTAGGGTCTCCCAAGAGAAATATGTCACTCATTTGAACAGGATTGCCAATGAAAGTAAACAGCACAGGAAACTACTCATTTGTCTTAACAGATATATGAAGAATTAAGGTCTATTGTACAAGTCCCAAATTTCAGCTACAAAAAATGAGAGTACAGTATTGAACATTTGCACTAGGTACTACCTCGCAACAACCCTTTGAAGAAAGTCATTATCCATTTTACCAAAGAGAAAATTGGTTGAGGAATTTTTCCCCAAGCCCTCTCGTTGATTTGAACTCTAGTCTCCTATAACCACTAGACTACATCCGCTAAATCCACTGGAGTATACCAGCTATATTAAGTAGAAAGGTTACTAATGCCATTGAAAAATGAGCTCTACATTACTATTGTGCAGATCTGGCCCTTGAAACCTGGATGCCCTGAACTGAGTGCTCCCCACCAAATCCCACCACTAGGTTGATGTGGAGATGCTAGGGGATTCTGTCTTGCTGCTGTAACTACCTAAGAAAAACAATCCAATTTCCTCCCCTGGAAAAAATGGCTAGCAAAACTGGATCTCAAATTGTGACTTATAAACAGCCACAGACCCCTAAAGCTTGCTGGCAGCAGGGCTACCCAGTAGCTAGGTGCATGGCACCTCTTACAGGACTGGCCTGCATTCATCCAATTGATGAGAGGCTGGTTTTAAGGCTATCTTGATTGTAAGGTCTTTAAGACAGAGATTCTTACTGCTAAATCTAAACTATAACTCTTTATTGTCTTAGCAGCTGAGATTGAAATGCAATAATACTTCAGGCAGTCAAATGCTTTTAAAACATGGAGTAGATTTTTTAAATTCTTTCTTGCATAAGACAGCATCTTACACTTACGATAACCTTTTTATGTCTCTAAACATTAATATCAACCTGCTTAAAAATAGCCTCTTGAGACACCCATAAGTATATTTGTTACAGGAAGCTGCTTCCCAAAGAAGCGTAGCTGTTAACATGTACATACATAGCATACAGCCTCACAAACCCCTATTGTTTTTTCTCTATGTAAACAGACAGATGGAAAAGTATCCAGGGGCTGGATCACGGCCACATCAGTGGTGGAATAATGCTGCAGGCCCATTCTGTAGCTAAGGATTTCTCTTGGGCACAGCAAATGGGGATTGAATTTTGGAAGGGTGAAATGCTTATATTCTCAATCTTCTTCCCATTGCCCGAACAAACTCATCTTCATCTTCTACTAACGCATCTACAAATCTTCACAGAATTCCTGCTGATAACAGGAGATTGACCTAAACATCTTGTGCCTGTTTTGCTCCAGCTATTCTCTGGCAATAGAGGCTGTGATAGTTAGGGTTGCTGAGAGGGATATATGAACGTCTGTCTGAGCCAAAATGATTTAAGGTTCTCTAATTGCCAGGGAGATACAGAACAATTTATAAGGAGAAACTATCACTGGGAAAAATGAGCACCTTTTTCTGTGTGCATTTGTGTGGAACTGTGAAGAGATTACTGGGGGAGTTTAGAAAGCACCGTCTGCTTTTAATGAGGTCCTATCTTTTTTTTCCCCAACCAATGCTAAAAAAAAGACTATAATGCAGAGAAATGGGCTGACATAGTAGAAGGGACTCTGCATCTAGTAGGTTAACAGGGAATGATTCAAGACTCTAAAGTGTATTTAGAGTAAGGGAGTATTATACTCCCTTTAGACTGTGTACTTTGAATCATGCCAAAACAACACGTCATGTTTGGTAACACAATACCCATCCTGGTGTGCAGCTTCATCAAAGAACCTCACATACCTTAGACAAGCCAGTCCCTCTCACCTGCAGCTACAATATGGGGATCATGGTACTTGCATTACAGTGTTGTTGTAAGGGAAGCTTCAAGATAATACACGTGAAGCACTTAGCGCACTCGGAAAGTGCTATACAAATGCTTAAGTATTATGATCCCAGTCTAGAGGTATGCATGACCTAGTGGATGCCCAGCTCTTGTTGTCTTTCATATAACTGCAAGGAATACAAGTGAAACTGAGATCAAGACCAAGTTGTTTCTGGAAACTACAATCCCACCACAACCATACCAAATATTCTTTTTAATTGTTTAGATATGTGGCGATTTCAGAATTACAGGTAAAATAGCCATGTAGTAGCTAACAGGACAGCCAGAATAAAAACAAAAATCAATTCTGCTTGTGTCTTCCGTTGCTGGGGCTCACAAGACAGACAGAAAATTTATTTAAAACTCACAGCCCAGTAGTCTCACTCCAACGTTTCGTTTCCTTCTTTCCGGAAACCTTCTCAAGGAACCAATCTGAAAGATTGGAAGATGTTACATTGTGAAGAGGCACTAAGCTTCCTTTATCCTAGACACGTAAATGATTAATTAGCAACACAGGAGATCAATGCGGGGTTGCCCAGGAGTAGGAGTCCATCAAAACTTAGTGTTCCATTGCAGTGTTCCATTGCAGAGTCCATCAAAACTTAGTGTTCCAATACTCCTTTTTTATTACTGCAGCCTGTTCTTTCTTGCTGTCAAGTTGCTGATGTTTCTGCTCAACCTTGGAATTCCGTAATATAGGGAACCAGGACTTATTTACAAAGCTCAGGTCCTGTTGTCTATTAATCAGACTGGAGGCGGGTCTTTTACTAATTTCAATCGCCTCCAAGAATTGTAAGGTGCCAACTCTATTTTCTATTTGTAGGCAGCTGGTATCTTCAAAATATATTGTATGACCTGTGTTTATTGCGTGCTCAGCTATGGAGGACAGTTCTGGATGATTCAATCTCACCGACCTCTCTACTCCTGGGCAACCCCGCATTGATCTCCTGTGTTGCTAATTAATCATTTACGTGTCTAGGATAAAGGAAGCTTAGTGCCTCTTCACAATGTAACATCTTCCAATCTTTCAGATTGGTTCCTTGAGAAGGTTTCCGGAAAGAAGGAAACGAAACGTTGGAGTGAGACTACTGGGCTGTGAGTTTTAAATAAATTTTCTGTCTGTCTTGTGAGCCCCAGCAACGGAAGACACAAGCAGAATTGATTTTTGTTTTTATTCTGGCTGTCCTGTTAGCTAAGGTAAAGGTAAAGGTATCCCCTGACAATTAAGTCCAGTCGTGTCCGACTCTAGGGTGTGGTGCTCATCTCCATTTCAAAGCCGAAGAGCCAGCGTTGTCCGAAGACGCCTCCGTGGTCATGTGGCCGGCATGACTCTCCTTGCCGCAGCGCGTAGCATGCGGCTGGAACATGGAGCGCTGTTTACCTTCCCGCAAGCGGTACCTATTTATCTACTCGCATTGACATGCTTTGGAACTGCTAGGTTGGCAGGAGCTGGCCAAGCAACGAGCGCTCACCCCGTCGCGGGAATCGAACTGCCGACCTTTCGATCGACAGCTTATGGTTCAGCGGTTTAACCCGCTGCGCCACCCGCTATTTTACCCGTAATTCCGAAATCGCTACAAGTAATCGCTGGCCATGAAAGTTTTCGATCAAAGATGTTTAGATATGTGTTTCCCTTCCCTAGAACTACTATCTTCATTTTCACAAGCTTCCCTCACAATATGCAATTGTGTTGCATAGGGAAAAAATGCTAAGCAACATTGTGAGCCTTTGCCCCTAAGCTCACACTACAGTGGTAGACCGTGATTGTTAAGGCAGAGAGGGTTTTACTGGGAACAGGCCTAAGGCCGTGTGGCTGGCTTTCAGTGCTGGCCTTAAATGAGGCACTATGTTAGCCCAAAGTGCTTTGCTGGACACAGCTATCCAGGACACAGGCGATCTGGTAGTTGGGTTGGCATCCTTGTATTTGTTATTCTACTTACACTGATCTGTCCCTCTCCAATGTAATATTCAAGGGCTTGCTATTGTATCAGTTCAACCTACTTTGTAACACCACACGTTACAGGAAAACCATATGCTTATGACTCACAATCCTCTACCTTGGATATCACGGCGCCTTATGATAGGTAGCTACAGCTGTTCCAAATACAGTACCCTGTTCCCACTATACTAACATCCTCCCACATAAAACTGTAGATTAGCACTACTCCCCTGCTCTCTTCCACAGCGTCTTTAGTTACCTTTACCTGCTCTCTTATGGTTAAGTGTTGTGCTTAAGGCAGGGATGGGGGAGGGTTTGCTCTCCAGGATGCAGAAGTATCCAACAGAAGTAGATAATAATAGGGTTCCAAAAGGGGAAAAAAAGACACCAAAAATATAGGAAGCTGCATTCTACTGAATCAGACCCTTGGTCCATCTAGCTTTGTATTGTCAACACTGACTGGCAGTGGCTCCTCATGGTTTCAGACAGGACGTTTTTTCTTCCCTACCACAAGATTTTGGGGATTGAACTTGGGACATTCTGCATACAAAGCATGTGGTCTCCTACTGAGCCGCTCCCTTAAATGTTTTTTTTAATTTTCTTAGTAGTTACTCTAGAGCAGAGGTGTCAAACATAAGGCTGAGAGGCTTGATACGGCCCTCGTAAGCTCTTTATGCAGCCCACATGATAACTGGGCTCTCCCAGCATTGCCCTTTCAGCAGCGTCTCTTCTGTTGAGGCTCTGGGGAAGGAAAGATGGAAGGAGACCTCAGAAGATGCAGATCAAGAGGGGTGAGAGTGGGAGACACTACTGAGGTGCTGAGAGAGCCCAAATTATGAAGGTCGCCCTTTCAGCAGCGCTGCTTCTGCCGAGGTGTCACTTCGCAATGCACCTCTCAGCTTAGAGGTGTGTGTTTTGGGTGTTATTTTTTTCAAAATTCCTTGATTAAAAATGCAAATAGTGATGTTATGTGTCAACGCAAATAGTCATGTTGTTTTTATTCCAATTTTTCATTTTTATTAATTTTTATTATTTTAAAATAAGTTTATTTGCTTTAAGTGTTCAGATATACTATATGTGCACTAGATAGGTGATCATGTCAGCAAATGCAGCAATTAAGCCACCATTTGTTTTTTTAAACAGTAGTATTCTGTTTGAAAGTACAAACAATGGTATTCACAGATCCACTTCCTGCTTTGGAAGCTTATCCAAAAGAGCAGATATACTGTACACTAGTATAGGCTTCACATCAGGAGAGTATCATGCATATTTTTGGTATCCTCCACTGGCGTCGCTCTAGGTGGGGCAGAGCTCTAAGTTCTGCTGCGCTCCGACCCACCGTTACACGCCCGTACGAGGCAGCCCCAACCCCTCGCCCTCGGAGCCTTTCAGGGCAGCGCTGCCCTGAAAGGCTCCGAAGGTGAGGGGGCGGAGCCGCCTCGTACGGGCGTGTAACGGTGGGTCGGAGCGCAGCAGAACTTAGAGCTCCACCCCACCAAGAGCGATGCCACTGGTATCTTCAGTTTTCCGGCTCTCTGTTTTTTGGCCTATCTTTGCCCTGGACAGTTATGTTTCATTGCACCCCTTTCACACCTATTGATCTGAATCTCTACAAATTGAATCTTTACAAATATGAGCAGCATGAGCAGCCGCTTGTTCAAATACAGCTCAAATACAGCAATTAGAAATACAGTACTGTGCTGTAAAAGAAACAGGAAATAAGATACTTGCCTGCGCTCGTTCTTGCTTCCGCCACCTAGTGATGGAATGCTGTATATGCAGCAAACCCTACAGAACAATACAGATCGGAGATAAGGAGCAGAAGCAAAGCAACCGGAAGCAATAGGACTGCCTTTGGAGCTGTTGGAGAGGCTCTGCAACTGTTCCAAGCAAGAGCCCTTACTCAAAAGTACCAGCAGATTACTCAAAAGTAATAAAAAGCGATGATATTTCTTGGAATGAAAGGTTTTCGTGTTATTTCGTGTTTAGAGCTAAAATCGTTTTATATAGCGTTTTGAGTCAAAATTAGCGTTATTTAGTGTTCTGCGTTGTTCACAAAAAAACCCACACCTCTATCTCAGTTGCTAAGCTGCAAAGTGATGATTCAGCAGAAGCAGCGCTGCTAAAAGGGTGGCCAACGTGATAAATGGGCTTTCTTTAGCATAATTGATCTCTTGCATATCCTGGAAGGAGTAACAGATTTTATTTTTTTGGGCTCCAAGATCACTGCAGACGGAGACAGCAGCCATGAAATTAAAAGACGCTGTATGGTTGCGAGAGTTGGACCATAAGGAAGGCTGAGCGCCGAAGAATAGATGCTTTCGAACTGTGGTGCTGGAGAAGACCCCTGAGAGTCCCTTGGACTGCTAGGTGATCAAATCAGTCAATCCTAAATGAAATCAACCCTGACTGTTCCCTGGAAGGACAGGTACTGAGGCTGAAGCTCAAATATTTTGGCCACCTAATGCGAAGAGAGGACTCTCTGGAGAAGACTCTGATGCTCTGATGCTGGGAAAGACTGAAGGCAAAAGGAGAAGGGGAAGGCAAAGGATGAGATGGTTAGACAGCATCACCGATGCAACGAACATGAAAATGAGCGAACTCAGGAAGAGTTAACATGACTTAACGACTGAACAACAACAATATCCTGGAAATATGGTCAATATTTGCATATTTTCTTTTCTATTTGCAGCTAATGAGTTCCTATGTAGTAATATGCGAGAACAAAGTGCTTTCTGGTCATCATCAGCTTAATGATGTTACTTCCTGCTTAATGATGTCATTTCAGGGCCTCAGCAGGTGCTGTCAATGCTATTCAACCTGTTGTATGAAACGTGTTTGACACCCCTGCTCCAGAGGCTAGGGTGATTACTATCTTGGATGAAATAGCATTGCCCTGGAAAAACCACTCTCGGAAGCATGAGTGCATTGCAAATGCTTAGCACCATTTTGGAAGCACTTCCCTGCCTCCACCAACACCAGAGGAGGAGGTTGCCTCAATGGTTGGGAACAGAGGGGCAACTTAGCTCTTTTACCTCAAATGGCAAAAAAAGCTAAATTCAGCCTGGAAACAAGATGCAACACAGGATTCAAACTTACCTTTTCATTAATTAGGTTCTCAAATTTTCACAGCTGGACGACACATACACTTAAAATATCCGGGTTTAAGGACTACGGTCGTACATTAAAACATCCATATTCCAACGTTGGAATATGGATGTTTTTAACGTACAACCATGGTCCTTACAACCAGGATATTTTACCTTTTCATTATTTGCACTAGCAGCCCAGTCAGTGATCTAGCCAGTATGAGGAAAGCTATCCACATTGTAGCCTTTAAAAAGGGCTTTTTGTGGCTGTAGCACTGGCAGCTTCCCTTATATTAGTTATCTGGCGTACTGGGCTCTGCAAAATGAAGCATGCTGCTCCTGTCTGAAGTGGATGAACGGTCCCTGGGAACAGTTTGCTCCAGGGCAAACTGCCTGTAGAGAAATCTGCTCAACTATTTTATGCAAAACCGAGAAGCAATTCAGCCAGCCATTTTTAATGCAATGGTTACATGATACGCTACCAAACGGTAGCTATCATGTGAATGTTTCATTGTATGTTCAGGTTTTTGTTTCATACCATCTACAGAACAGTCTAAATGGGGTTTAACCCTGGAATTGTCTCCAAGTTCTGACACACTCATTTATTATTACCTTTTTTTATCCTGATATCCCTAAGTTCAAGGCAGCACACAAGGCTGGCCCAGCCATAAGGCTGGCTGAACTCTTCATCTTAGATGGCAGGCTGGGGCAGGTGGCAAAGGGGTGTCTCATGCTCTGCACCCACTCACCACCTTCCCAGTCTTCCGCCTACCTGCATACTCCATCTTCTCCAAGCACAAGAGAGAAGGATGGGAAGGGCTTACCTCCTCCTCCAACCCTGCTCCTTGTAGAGTGGCTGGTGGAGAGAATGGTGGGAGTAGAGAGGTTCCATTCTGGCCAAGTCACTTTACAAAAAGCAGCAACAGAGGAGGGAGCACACCATGCTAAGTGAGTGCTGTGTGCGGTGTGTGTGCATGCTGTTTATGTGTCTGCACATGTGATGCTGCATTTGTGTGGGAATGGTGCATACATGGGTCATGTGCGTGTGTGCGCTGATGGATGGGCAACATAATTGGCGGGTTGGGTTTAGGTGACATCTTGCCTTGGGCAGCCCCTGGTAGCATACATGAAGTCTCCCTCTTTTATGCTCAAAACACTGTGAGGTTGGCTGAAAGATAGTGACAGTCCCAAGGTCACCCAGTGAGCTTCATGGCTGAGAAGGGATTAGAATCCAGGCCTTCTTCTCCAGGTCACTGTCCTTTACACCACAATGGCTCCCATTTCAAAGTATTCACAAAACGTATCACTGTGCTTTTAAAAAGTTGCATTTTTAATAACCATTATGCTTAAAAATGGTAGTATAAATTAACACCCCAAGTCCTAGATTAAAGCTCAATGCAACTGAAGGTAAAATGGTATGTACAGTACTCGGCTAAAGGTTGATGTGAAAGATTGGGGCCAGTTGGTTTGTTTCTAAGAACCACTGCTGGCCCAAACATGAGGTGAGCTGAAGAGGGTTGCATCAGTGGCGGATTGCAAGGAGTCTGACAGCCTGATCCTGTGTAAGGATACAAGGCCGGCCTAAAGGGCCGGCCGCAGTATCCTGTGCCCTTCTTGGGCTGCGTCGGCGTGGCCCAGGAACACTTCGGGTCCCCGGGTGTACGGGTATCCAGCTCCAATGGGCCTCCTCAGATGTATGTCGACTCTAGAGCCGGCGTACATCTGGGGCGGCGGGGTAAGGGCAGTCCAGGCTGGGAACGGGTGCGGGATATCGGCGGAGCTCGCCACTGATATCCCTGCCCCCTCCCGGCCCAGGCCGGCCAACAGCCACCCTCCCTTGCAACCTGGCCCTCCCTCCTCCCGCCCCTACACCGACCCGGTGCAGGACTTCCGTGGGGGTGCAAGACTTCTGTGGGACTTCTGGGGGGTCATGGAGTAAGGGCTGCCGGCTTCTGCGTCAGTGGCCCTTACTCTCTAGGTGTCAAAAACGTGCTTTATGGCACGTTTACGACACCCGGTACCTGCGGAGCGTGCGCTCTGCAAGTGAAAAATTGCACAGGATTGCACAGTGAGGAAATGATGGATTTGGGATGCGCTTCACCCCAAGTCTGCTGCCGTCACTGTCTCCCTTCAGCCCACCACTGACATGAGCCACAATGATCTACTTTCTGCTCACTCGAGCAAGAAGTAGATCATCCGTCTCCTTATCTTGTTTCCAAGTGCAGTGCAGGACTTCCGGTTTTATTTACAGGGACAGCGTGAACAAGGGAGCTCTTTCATCCATGTTATCCCTTTAAATAGCCGCCTTGAGTGCCCTCGGGAGAAAGGCGGGCTACAAATTCCTAAAATAAATAAATAAATAAAACCAGAAGTCTCACACTTCTGGATTTAAAAAAACCGTGCAAGAAGCACAGTAAGGAGCTTTTTTCTTTTCTTTTCAAGAGTGTTGCAGCAGTTTAGGGTGGCACCCCAGGTCGCACCATACCTGTTAAGAACCAACAGAAACGCTATGTTTTGCCAAGTACATTCTGCCAGTCTTATAGGCTGTGTGCACATATGTATGTGTGTGGACACACACACACACACACAAATTTTTTCCACCAAGGAAAAACCCAAATTTTGTGCCAAGAAAAGCCGAATTCTGCAACCAGCATCAGTAATGCAAACCAAGCATTTTTCCATATACAGGTGTCCCCCGCTTAATGACGGATCGATTAACAACAATCTGGATATATGACAGATGTCCCCAATAAAAAAGAGCAAAGGATTGAAAAAGACTCATCTATTTAAATCCCCAGCTCTTCAGCTGTTTCGTGCTAGATAAGGGCTTTGAAGCCAAATAGCTAATGGGCAAGATAAGAGCTTGGATGTTTAATGTTGGGGCTTTAAGCACAGTGCTAAACATCAAAGCACAGCAAAACCCACTTAATGACGACTTCACTTTACGACACCTGTATATTTACTTTACAGAAATTATGCTACTTCTGCAGATCACAGGGAAGGACACTGAAGCCACAACCCATGCCCCCTCCCCCACACTGAAGCTACAACCCATGCCCCCTCCCCCGCAACTGGAAATCCTACCTAAGTTACTTTCTCTAGGCACTACCTTCAAACCATGTGACTTTTTCAATCTTAGCAGCCTTAAGTGTTCAGAGCGCCTTTTTTCTTTATGGAAGCTAAGAATTCCAGGATGCTGCACTTGCAGTGAACTGCAAAATGCACACAGCGCTCTGGTTATATGTTCCTTTGCTTTTGTTTCATGTACATTTGCAAGATAGAACTGGGTAAAAGGGATTAGAATCCCTCTTCTCCAGAAAGTCAATCCAGAGCTGGGGTTGAGGAGTCTTCAAAGGAGAAAAAGCTACTGTACAGCTATGGAGTTTATCACTTAACATTTTCTTGCAAATCCGACCTCTAGAAAGTAACGGCTTAGAAGCCATTGTCCCACAATGACAGACATCCAACTGTGTCATAATTCTTCATGCCTCTTTTGGGGTTTGTCACGTTCTTAGTACCAGAGAAACCATCAAGAATTTCAAAACTTGAAGAAGGTAAATAAAGATACCGTATTTTACGCACTATAAGACGCACTTCCCCCCCCCAAAAAAAACATAGGGGGGAAAAGCGTGCATCCTATGGTGCGAAGCCTGGGGGCGCTTCGGGGAGGCCTTTGGGGGTTTCGGGGAGGCCTGCGCGAGCCTCTGCAGGCCTCCCTGGTGTTCACCTCGGCCGAAAACAGCGATTTTCGGCCATTTCCGGAAATGGCTGAAAATCACTGTTTTCGGCTGAACTGAAGATCGGGGAGACCTGCAGAGGCTCGCGCAGGCCTCCCCGAAGCCCCCACAGGCCTCCCCGAAGCGCCCCCAAGCCCAGGTAAGTAAAAACCTTTTTTTCCTCTATTTTATGCTCCATAGGATGCATGCGTCCTATGGACCGATCATAGGATGCGTAAAATACGGTACCTACAATTTTGAGAGAAATCTGTACCTGTCTTTCCCCTCTGTTCTAGAGTATGACATGGAGAACTAAATTCTGTGAAAACTCTGCATAGAATTTGATTTATTTTTACTTACAGCACAATCCTACCCAGCTCGTCCACTGATGCAGTCAGTGGTGGAGGGCAGAACCCCTTTAAATTGAAATCCCTTCCCTTCCAAAGCCTCCCGTTCTGCCTTCCACCACTGGCTGCACCAGTGGAGGAGCTGGGTAGGATTTTGCTGTTACTTATTTAACAGCGCAATCCTAACCAACATTCCAGTGCCAGTGTAGCTGTGCCAACAGGGCGCACACTGCATTTTGCAGTGCAGGGGCAGTCATGTAGGCCTCTTCAAGGTGAGGGAACATTTGTTCCCTTACCTCGGGGCTGCATTGCGGCTGCACCAACGCTGGAAAGTTGGTTAGGATTGCGCTGTAAGAGACGAGGACTGACTGAAGGATGTGTGTAATTCTGAAAAGTCAGGTTTTTCTGGACAGCATAACAAGTGTCATCCACACACTCATATCTGCTAGTGAACCATGCTGGTCAGGCACAGTCTCTGGCCTTCACAAACAAATGTACTCATTGCATCCATGTTCCAGGTGGCTGCCTCTGTGACGGCAGGTCTTGTTTAGTACATACCAAAACCATACCAAAACCTCAGGCTGAGTCTTTGGCCTTTAACTTGTTGTTGAACTGCCTGTAACATCAAAACGCCACAGATGCAGGTGAGAACACTGTGATCTTGTTGGAATATGTACTTGCCAGCCCACACTCGCTGCAGTGTTTGTAAGGGTGCCAGCGACAGAACACACATAGCTAATGCAACAGAAAGTAGCTTTGCAATTCCTCATAATAAAGGCTGTCAGGGTGCATGCATTTTTCCTCTCTGTTTTGGGAGATCTGTGGACTTGGGATTGGGGGTGTAGTATGCTAACTGCAGGAACTTTAGAAATAAACTCCAATCTCCATATTCTATGACATTCCCCAAATGTACAAGATATTGTACATAATGTACAAAATGCTGTAGATAAATGAGACAAGATATCAGGTCCCTACCTAGGGAAGCTTACAATCATATCAAAGACAAGGTATCTAAGACATCTGGATATCTCAAAGCAAAAGAATGCAGATAATGATGAGACAGATTATGTCAACGAATGCTGAGATTGTAACTCTTATTCAAATATACTAAGAAGGGAATGAATTTATAGTCTGGGTGATGTATACAGCTCCTGAGGCTATAACTTGCACCAACGAAATCCTCCTGACTTCAGTTCTAATTTGCACCTGTGTCACTTAAGGTCTTGTCTGTGTTTTAGTAACTGTTTTATAGAGGCTTGTGGACTGGCCCAGAAAGGCACGAGGGGCAATTTGATATAACAGGAATATGTGTAGACAGTTGCTGGGGAAATGCATGAAGGGGGGGGGGGTTGTTTGCTGGGATCAGAGTAAAGAAGAAAGTAATTTGGATTCGATCTAGAAGAAAAAGAACCACAGAGGATCTGTATAGAATCAGACAGAACTGCAGGCAAAATCAGATGATATTACATTCAAATAGGAACTGTGTTATGTACTGAAGACAATGAAGCAGTTGAGACAATTGTGACAGGTACTGTACATGGATGCACCGGCACAGACCCCTTAGAGAAGTGGTTCCCACCCTTTTTAGCACCAGGACCCCCTTTTGTAGAATGACAATCTGTTGAGACCCCCCCTATGGCCGGAAGTGATGTCATTAAGCAGGAAGTGATGTCATTGTTTTCAATAAACTGCACTGTTTAATAAATCACTTTTTAAAACACAAGGAGAGTAAACAAGCCACAAGAGAACATCAGACACTTCCTTCTCTGCAGTGTGTGTGGGGGGGGGAGGAGGAGTGAGCCACCATCTTGGGTGTGGCCATCCAGATGACATCCCGCAACCACCCAGAAACTGCTTCGTGACCCCCTTGGGGGTCCCGACCCCCAGGTTGGGAACCACTGTCTTAGAGGGAATACTGACTGGGTCATGCTCTGATGCCACCATTAAATGTATATTTAGAAGCAGAAAAACTTGATCAAGAGTGGCTTGGTGCTGACATGCAAGAACCCTGATCCTGCAGTTAGGTTTGCAGAAGGGTCATGACCACAATGATCTAAAGTGATTTCTAGTAGCTGCGGCATCTGACGTCTGAGTGAATCAACTCTGCAAAATAACACTGGCAGATAGAGGATGTCATTGGTCCCAGGTGTAGCTAGGAACAGAACCCAAGCTCCACTCCATCTCTATCACTTGTGACCCTTCTCTTAAAGCTGTGATCAGGCCTGCATCTTCCTGATCTCTTTTCAACCACAGGACATAGTTCCTGCAGCAGTCTTACAAGAGTAAGGGACCAGCTTTTTGTCCTCTTTGATCATATACCTTTTCCTCTCCTCTGCAGCAGAACAATTCTTTAGACTAATCATTAAAAGGAGGTGCCTAGTTTATGAGTGGGAGGATAGACATAGTTGAATGAAAGAATGTAGTAGGTTAGCAGGTCCCAGTGGTGTTTCTACGACCGACTGACCCCCGCGTCGGAAGTAACGTAACAGCTGCAGCCGTTATTCACCATACAGAGGCACAGGATGGGCGGCGAATGGTATGATCCACCCGGCCGCCGTGACACACACACCCCCCGCTTGCCTGCCACCTGGGGCTGATCCTGCTGCCTGGGGGCCCACCGCCCCAAGGCTCCCTCCACTGCCGATGCCACTGGCTGGTCCTGAATCTCTGTCCACCAAATTTGTTCCTCTTACCTGGCTTTACCTTCCTGGACTAATGATGAATGCTCTTGAAGAATGGTTGATACACACAAGCAGGGCCCATGAGAGGGGGTAAAAGGGGTAAATTGTACCGCCCAGGAGCCAAAGGAAGGGGGCCCAGAAATTTCCTGGGATCTCAGCCGGACTCATGGAGAGTGAAAGATGGTGGCTGTCCCAGGTCTACCGGGAAGGTAGACCTGGGTGCCACATTGGGAAGCCTGGTAGACCTGGGCTCCGGAGACTTTTCTGGCTAATGCTACCCTCCCCCACCCTGTTTTGCTCCCTCCCCCTTTGAGAAGGGGCCCAAAAGAAACTTTGTACCCCCTGATAAAATTCCTCTCAGAGGCACTGCAGACAAGTAGGCCTAGCATGCTGTCAGTTCCCATGGGCTGATCTAGAAATGGCAGATTCCAAAAGGAAGTCAAACTTAGGCAGTGGGGGAAGGAGGAACTATTTTTCCCCCAAATCGTTCTACCATTCATTCCTTAATGAACAAATGAGGTCAAAGAGAATACCATCCGTCCTTTTAAGAAGTGTTGGCACCACTGGCTGAGGAGGGCCTTGAAATACTAATGCAATCTCTCACTAAAACCCCAAGAAAGTACAATGCAACGCAATGCATTCTCCTCGTTATAGAGGAGAATGGTGCAGACAGTCTCAGCTTGAAAGGTCAGCATCACTGCAGTGTGCTCATCATCACCATCATAGAACCAAGTTGGAAAGCAGTATCCAAAGGAACTTCTAGTTCACCTCCTCCTTCCCCCAAGACAAGCTATCCTGCACTGCAGCGATGTCACCAGTTCATATGGGGGCCAAATCCCATACCAGTTCAGACAAGTGCCCTTCACTCGTCTGCCTAACCTTTCCAGTGAGCTGCTCACCAGATGTCTGCAGAGCAGTCAGGTGCTTGTCCAAAATTCAACCGAACCCAGGCTTCTGCCACAGCAGTGTACCTCCCCACTGCATGCAATGTATGCAACACACATAAAATGGTATGCAGTAGCAGTAGAGATATAATAAATATGGGGGGGGGGAGGGAGATAGAGATGCACAGGGAGAGACTCCTACCAAAGCATTCAGTGCAATGAGCACCAGAGACTGCCCCATTAATTCCCCATCCCCAAATGTGGGGAGAGGAGCCACATCATGGCTCTCCAAGGTGCCTCCGCATCCCCTACCCACCTTTCCCAGCGGCAGCAAGAGATGGCAGCAGGACCTGTCTTTCCTCCAAATGTTATCGTCCCGGCCGGGTCCCGCTTCACTGCAGCGGGGTCGGAAGAGAGGGAGTGCAGCAGGCAGGCGAGCCCCAAGCAAATTGGCGGGTTTTGCACTGGGGAGGGCTTACCTGCGTAGCTCTGGCTGGTGATCAGTACGGGAGGCGAAGTAGCCCGTCCCCGGAGCAGAGGCTCCGAGACCCCTTCTGGGTTGCACGAGAAGCCAGGCCGGGGGTTAATTCCTCCTCCCCTCCCCAGAAGCGCGCCAAGCGGGCTGGAGCCGTTTGCTTCCTCTGGCGAAGCTCCGAATAAACCAGCAGCTTCGCAAGGACTGCGGGCAAATCGCTCCCCCCCTTCTCCTCCGACCGACCGGCCGCCCACCTCCTTCTGCCGGTTTCTATGGCAACTGGGTAATGCTCAGCGCATCCTGCCTGCTCGGCTGTGAGCAGCACCGGCGTCCCCCTCGAGCCACGCTCCGGCTCGCCTCCCCTCCCACCACCCCGTATGTATGGGTGTGTGTGCGCGCGCGCACCAAAGCCCTCTCGAGGCACACTGGGCGCTAGCCCAGGCGGAGCGTTCCTGCGCACGGGTGGCAGAGGAGCGCTCAGCTTTTCCCCTCCCTCCCGCATTCAGCGCCTTTGACACGCGCGTACGCGCGTGACTACAGGCAAGCGTGAGACACGTGTGATGCTCACCCAAGTGACAAGTAAGGACACGAGCCTGCTCGGGATTGTTTGTGCAGGTCTCAAGGCAGTCAGTGTGCTCGGCAGGCCAAGGCATGGTTTTGCCGCCTGCGCCCCACACAAGCCGAGAGGGGCATCATCCCAGGGTCTTTGGCGAAGTTGCAGGGAGGGATTGCCAGGCAGGCTCAACTTTCAGGTGCCGTTTCTTTCCTCTGCGACATTTGTACGAGATCACATGAGACTTCACTGATCACCCTCCCAGTAGCAATATTGCCTCCTTAAGCAATTGCTTGGGTTTGCATGTGCAGTCGGGTCCCACCAGTCCACCAAGGAGCTGGGTGTGGTGGGGGCTCTCTCCCAGGACACAGGTAAGAGGGGACTGGTGCCTGCCACACTAGATCTGGGAGTCTCAGTCTGCCCTTCCCACAGACCCAGAAAATGAATGATACAAAGAGCTAAGAGTACTGTATAGCGTGTTTACACCACCTACATACATATACTGAGTGACATCCATGCATGCATACACAGTTGCATTCCAGGGATTCCTGGGATACTTTCAGCACTGACCCTAGATACGGTATACCCTATCTGCTTCTCTACAATCCTAAACATACTTACTTGGGGGTAAGTTCCATTGAACAAAATGGAATTTGCTTCTGATTTTCCTATTAGAAACCAGTCTCCAGTGGAATGCACTTTTGTCAGAAGGCCTGGAGGATTGACGCCGTGGAACTGGGACACAACAAGACTCCTGTGCTTCCTGTAGGTTCCACAAGGAGCATCCAGAGTAAGATAAGATGAAGCAATCTGCCAGGTGGATCCACTGCAGCCTCATCACAGCAATAATGGCATTTCATTTACATTCATATATGCTAACAAATTCAAGAAACCCCTCTCAAGGGAAAAAAAAAATCTTGCATGCTTGAGAGGATGTGACAGTAACTCTTATCACTGGGGGGCCCTGGGTGCAGACAGGATGGAGATTGGGTGGGGGGAAATTTCATCTGTGTGTGTGTGGGGGGGGGGGTAGTGGCAGGAGATGTGGTCTAATGGCTTGAGCCAGTGCCCTGCCTGAAGAAGCTAAGCAGGGTTGACCTCAGTTCTCACTTGGATGGGAGATGGAAGTTGCTGACAGACCTTGCGAAGGCACTGTGAGAGGGTGGAATGTGGAGGAGTCAGCTAGAGAGATAACATATTGACAACCGTGAACTGCAGTGAAGTATGAAGCTTGGAAGTGCAGAAGAGCACAAGCCAGAAGGAGGGCTGCACTCAGAAGGGAAACATCTCAACAGTGGCGTCACTCTAGGTGGGGCGGAACACTAAGTTCCGCACCACGCTGACCCTCCAGAACTCTCCTGCACAAGGCGGCCCCGCCGCATTGCCTTCAGAGCCATTCAGTGGGGCAAAGGCAATGCGTAGGACCAGTGGCGTCACTGTGACGCGCGTCACCCCAGAGCGGGGGACGCGCGTCACCCCCCCGACTCACCCCCCCTACAGAAACTTACCTTTTCCGGCGCTCGTCACCCTCCGGGAGCCGGCTGGGAAGCGCTCCAGGGCCTTCTGAAAAGAAGAGGCCCAATGCGCTTGCGTTAAAACGCGAACTTTGAAGATTTTCGCGCATGCACAAACCCTTTTCTGAGGGCAAGGGCCTGCCCTCATGCCCTAAGGAGGGTCTGCGCATGCACGAAAATCTTCAAAGTTCGCGTTTTAACGCAAGCGCATTGGGCCTCTTCTTTTCAGAAGGCAAGGCCCTTGCCCTGGGCAGGCCCTTGCCCTCAGAAAAGGGTTTGCACATGCGCGAAATTCTTCAAAGTTCGCGTTTTAACGCAAGCGCTCCAGGGCCTCTTCTTTTTAGAAGGCCCTGGAGCGCCGGCCGGGCCGGACGCTCCCCGGCCTTGGAGCGTCCGGCCTCCGGAGGGTGACGCGCGCCGTCGCGGAGGTGACGCGCGTCACCCCTTGGCGCGCGTCACCCCCCGGCGGCCCACCCCGCCCGCCACGCTACAGTGACGCCAGTGCGCAGGACTCCCTGCGCGTTGCCTTCGCCCCACTGAATGACTCTGAAGGCAACGGGGCGGGGCCACCTTGTGCAGGAGAGTGCTGGAGGGTCAGCGTGGTGCGGAACTTAGCGTTCCGCCCCACCTAGAGCGACGCCACTGCATCTCAAGTATGGAAGGTGAGCAAAGGGAACCTTTACCTTTTATATATGAATAGAACAATACAGTATTGTATAGACCCTTATCAGATCTAGGATAGCCTGCCTATGTAAATCACCTTGAATAAATATGATGATGAGAAAGGTGGTATATAAATACATTTTAAATATGATACATTCTTGCAGTCTGTCAGTGGCCTAATTGCATGATTGGGGGTGGTACATATTACTATGAGGCATTCTGGCTTTAAATAAGTTTATGTGAAAATAGGTTCCAATTAATTTTAATGATATTTATTTGGAAAGTCCACTGAATTTAATAGGAACACTTTTCTTCCAAATATGGGTGAAAATTAAGGTTTTTCCACTCAGGTGGTTTTCTTCATATTCATAGCTGCCTCCCTTAGTAGTTTAGGGCCTTTCTACATACTGGTAATCTTTTCCCCCCTACCCCAATTCTCTCTCTCTCTCTCTCTCTCTCTCTCTCTCTCTCTCTCTCTCTCTCTCTCTCTCTCACACACACACACACACACACACACACACACACACACACACACACACAAAATACACAATTGCTACTCATTTGTCGCATGAGATTCAGATGTTTCTGTTTCTAGGATATTCTATTTTTTTCAGTACTCAAGCTGCAATATTTTGTTGCTGGAAAAATGTGATTCTTCCCCCAGTTAGTGCAACATTGCTATTTTAAGTACGTATTTATTATTTACAATATTTATACAGGACTTTTCAACAACAACAACAAAAAAACAGCTTCTCAAAGTATGGTAGTTTACAGAGCAAAGGAATAAGTACTGTAGTGTAGATTATTCTCTGCCCCAAAGAGACTTGCATTAAAAAAAAAAGACACAAGGGATAGACCAACCACTGGAGGGATCCTATACTGTTGAAGAGAGACACTTGCTCTCCCTCTGCTAAATACAACAGAAGTTTCACTTTGAAAGTTGCTTCTTTGCCCAGTGAGTGGCATGAGTACTGTGTGGAAAGGCTGACAGAGTAAAACAGGTCCCTGCTGAATAGTGCCTGTGACATCATTAGTGATGAGTGTCACAACTCTTCTACTCCACATCCCTGAGGCATCTTGTGGCTTTTAAAACTGCTTTAGAGGCTATGTGCCCATCAGCTGTACAAATAATGTACATCAATGCTCAATCCAATCTTTAAAAAAAGAAAAATGAAAAGCACAAGAAAGGCTGTCTACTCCTTCCCTAAAGTGATGCCCTGCAATTTTGTCAACTGTTGGACTTGAGTTACTGTTTTGCAACAAGTGTGCAAAGGCTTCTTGCTATATATTGCCAATATGAAGTACCTACTTGATTTGCAGCGCAATCTAACCAACTTTCCAACGCCGGTGTAGCCGTGCCAACAGGATGCACACTGCATTTTGCAGTGCAGGGGCAGTCAGGGAGGCCTCTTCAAGGTGAGGGGACATTTGTTCCCTTACCTTGGGGCTGCATTGCGCCTGCACCGGAGCTGGAAAGTTGGTTAGGATTGTAATTTACAGTACTGCTTTATGTTAATGCTCTGTCCAGATTATGAAAAAAAAAATAAGATGGAGTTTTAAAGTGGGTTTTAAAAAATGTTGGAGGCAAATAACAATACTGCAGCAATGCGTGTCCCCCCCATCTCATCTCACCAATGTCCGACCCTTCGTGATCCCATGAACCACATCCCGCCAGGCCTTCCTGTCCTCCACTATCTTCCTGAGTTCGCTCATTTTCATGTTCGTTGCATCGGTGATGCTGTCTAACCATCTCATCCTTTGCCTTCCCCTTCTCCTTTTGCCTTCAATCTTTCCCAGCATCAGAGTCTTCTCCAGAGAGTCCTCTCTTCGCATTAGGTGGCCAAAATATTTGAGTTTCAGCCTTAGTACCTGTCCTTCCAGGGAACAGTCAGGCTTGATTTCATTTAGGATTGACCGATTTGATCTCCTAGCAGTCCAAGGGACTCTCAGGAGTCTTCTCCAGCACCACAGTTCGAAAGCATCTATTCTTTGGTGCTCAGCCTTCCTTATGATCCAACTCTCGCTCTAAGTCTACATGTGACAAACTCTCTCATGTGTCCTTAGCTAGTCAGTCAAAGGCCACAAAGAAGCCTGAGCAATAGGACCTGCCCTTAGAAGCAGTTGCCATAATAACATGGTCTGCCTAAGGAGGGTTGTTTTGTTGTTCAGGAGGGCTAAGATCAAGTTGCTCTGAGAACATAACCCAGGTCCCTTGCGCCTCTCTCCTTGTCTCAAATACCATATCTTCTAAAGAGCACATTTGACTTCCTAATGAAGCACAGTGGGGCAGTCTGTCTTCAGCACCCTTCATCTGGCTTCTTGTTTCCCAGATTCCTCATTTCAGCAGGAGAGAGTGTGAAGACAAAGAGAGACAGTAATTCACCCGCAGGCTGGGAATAAAAGAGAGAAATGGCTTTACCCATGTTGCTTTGCCTCTAGCTTCCATTTGGTACCTTGCTAAATTGAAATCTTGCTACTTCTCTCGTCTGATGCATCTTCACTTCATTCCTGTGGCATCTCTTTCTTTCTCTCTTAAGGCGGAACTACACTAAATCCGTTTGCGTTCGGGGGGTTGCGAGCGTAGTGGACGGGACACCCCGCCCCAAGACGCTGCCCTGGCTCCACCAGATATTTTCCCCTCGCAGTGTCCCTGCGTGTCCCTCCTGATTGGTTGCACATGTGTACTCCAATTGGCTGAAAGCCCCCCTCTCTCCTCCCATTGGTGAATGCGTCGTGCTACGTCCCGCCCACACAGCCAGACATCAGCATGCCTGATGTCTGAACGCACTGGAACTCAGGAGAGTGGCACTCTCCCATGTTCCATTGCGATCAGATAAAATGGAAGGCACACTGCTCCGCAAGCTCCTGGGACGCGCTGGAATTCATGCAGCCTTTAAACCCTACTCCACCCCGGTCACCCATAGCTGAAGATCTCAAACAGAGGTTCTCTCACTGAACGTCCCATTTGGAGATAGGCCAGCAGTGCCCATGGTGAAAGTTTCCTTGTGGTATTTCATCCACTCAGCTTCTAGCAGTACCTGGACCTAGGCAAGAAATAAAATTTCATGATGCGAATATTACAGAGCTTCCCACCACTCTGGGGACAAGGGGAGAAAAAACACCTCCCTTGTTACTGTAGAGAAGTCTGCAATACTGCAAGCATCGGTGGAGTTGCTGTGTGCACACACTAGACTGATTCCCTGGTGCCAGTGTAATTTACAGATGAATTAACCAGTATCAGAAAGCTGTTCTTCCCCATGCTCAAAGGACATATTTAATGATATACATATGTTTTTTGGGGTGTGTGTGTTATTTTTTACCTGATGCTCCATTGGAGCATACTGGTTTGCATTTCTGATCTGAATAATTTCTACATCTGTAAAACCAGCACCTTTGGGGAAAACCTAACAGGATGATCTGACATTACATCTTGACAAATGTATCATCTGTAAACTCCTGGCTTAGATAAGAGCTCCATTGTTCTGGTGCCTTTTAGAAATGAGATAATGAAAGCAGCCTTGCTCTGTTAAGAACCATTTTTGAGAGATGACTCTGCAAATCTAACAGCATGTGGCTACATGCTCATTCACACTTGGCATTGCAGGTTCAAGTCCAAATGTTGTTGTGTGTGAAACAGGATTTAAAAATAGTGGTGTTATACTTAGTAGCTGTTCCTCTCCCACCAACTTAGAAGGTTCTGTAATTGTAATGTTTCCATCAGTTCCTCTTGGTATGCAAGCAAGACTCTTCTGCAGTTCAACAGAAAGTGTTGGTTACCTTGCAAAGGTGAATAGAAGAGAGCAATGGACTCTTGTTGACAATCCAGACATGACATGCAGTCACATGTATCTTTATCCCAGCTTAAAAAAAACAAAAACAAAGGCAGCCTCCGCAGGCTGTGAGTTTGTGGAGAAATGGCAAGATTGCTTAACCCTTTCCCTTGTTCATTTTTTTCTGCTCAATTACTTCCCAAGCTACTGTTCCACCTGAAAGTGAGATGGGGGAAATATAGACATTACCACATACCATATCTAATTGGGACCTAATGCTCCTTTCCACAGAATATTTTCTTCCCCTCCATAAGTAGGTTATTATGCATTGTCTTTGTTTGTGCCCATGCATAACTCTGCCATGGGATTCCACACAGCCTTCCGGGACTTCCCCAGAGCCACACACATGAGACTTTGATGGAGACTAGCACAGCCATTGGTGCAATGTAGCACTGCCATGTGCCAAAGCAGTGCCATAATGGGATCCTCCCACAGCATACCTTTCCTGCTTTCCAGGTAACCTTTGGTCCCTCTTCCTGATTTGTGCAATGGAGGAGCAGCTGGAAGCTCTTAACTGTTAGCTCTGTTCTTCCTATAGCTCCAGCCACTTTCTTACAAGGGATGTGCTTGGCAAGCTGCCGGTCCCAGCAACCCTTTCCCACTTCCTGGGAGAATGAAGATGTTAGGCTATTTGTGCCCTTAATTAGAAGCGCAGAATAATTGGGCCCTCTGCAGTTGCTTGCTCAGAAAGCAAACCGTTGTGAAAAGCTGTGGCATTGTGCAGGTGCCATCAGAAAACCCAGCTTCGTTCCACCAAAACAATCTGCCTTTTGTTTGCTAATTTTCAACCCTTCAGACATCCTCCGGAACTCTTTCCAGGGAAGGGGCACGGTCTCTGACATAAAAGGCTCAATTTTTCTGGCAATCTGTACGAAGCTTTGTGGAAACTGCCCTTTGTGAGGCCGGGAAAAGGGTCTTGCTGCTTTCCCAAGATCCCTGCACTGTTGCTAATTCAAACAGGGTTCAGTTCTGGAAACTTGTGGCATGTACAGTTATTTGCGTCACAGTGCAAAATCCTGCCAGGCTGGCATGTGTGCATTTTGCATCTACTGTACTTGGCATTAGTGAGAGAGACAGTACAGAACAGAGGCAGTGATGAGTTGAGGCTCTGTTCTACAACCAGCACTAGCCACTTTTTAAACAGGTGAAATGTTTGTTTGTTTGTTTGCGCTCTCTCTCTCTCTCTCTCTCTCTCTCTCTCTCTCTCTCTCTCTCTCTCTCTCTCTCTCTCTCTCAAATAAATAAATAAACAAATAAATAAATGTTTGATTGAAGGATGCAGTTTCCCTGACGTAGTGATGAGAAAATTTTTGGTCGCGACCCCAAGGTCCAGAGAGAGACAACGTCTTTCCCCTTAAGGGGAGTGGTGACTTGGCCATGATGTTAAGACAGCAGCGGCAGCACTGCTGAGTTCGTGCCATCGTCGCCTCTGACTAACAAAAAAAAGGGGGGGTTGGACTTACCGTATTGTCCCGAGTATAAGACGCACCCGATTATAAGATGCACCCTTAAAGTGTGGTGCTATTAAAAAAAATTAATTAAATCACTGGCATTAAATTGCAACAGCCTGATTATAAGACGCACCCCTAGTTTAAAAACTTAAATTAGGAGAAAAAAGTGAGTCTTATACTCAGACCAATATGGTATTTGTTGGCAGTGGTAGCTGGAGATGCCGCACAACCCAGGTTCTTGCCACCACCGCAGATGGGTAAGTTCGACCCCCCTCTTTTTTACTTAGTTGGAGGTGGCAGCGGCTCAAACCTGGAAGTGCCGTCCTTGCCAAATCACAAACACAGTGATCTTTACCTTTAGGTAAATGTTGAAGATCACTGTTCTAACTCACACCAAACTGGCCTACAGTGCAAACCTATGCATGTCTACTCAGAAGCAAATCCCACTCAGTTCAATAGAACTTACTCTGAGGGAAGTATGCCTAGGATACAGCCTTTATTCTGTACAGTACAGTTAAAACAAATCAACCCAGAGCATAAAGGTTTATAATGCATGAAGCACTGTAATGCCTTCCAAGAGAAAATGAGGTTAACAAACTGCATCTCTACATACATATTGTTGTTTAACATTGGTTTAATACACCTTGAGCAGTTTTAACCCAGAGAATGGTATTACATATAAATAAAGAGTCTTCTAATTTCTTGTCAGAATGTAAGTTTTCCTACAGGCAGAAGGAGTCACCATTTCACATGGATTTGGAACCTCACAGGCTTGACCACACAGTTGGAGCTGGAATTTCAAGGGGGAAAATCGCTATGAATTTTCTGTTGAATGCTTGACCTCAAAATGTAAGGCTTTACATTCAGAATTTGAATGTCTCCAGATTTTAAATTCTGGATGAACTTTACAGGGTGGAGGAGAGGGAAGGGAATGCTTAAAGTTTCAGTGTGGTGAGAGACTTGAGTTTTAACAAGGATAAAAAGTAATTTGTGAAATGCAGATTGTTTTGCTTTTAGGCATGATTTTGAGGGCTATTCCTGAAAGAACTGAGAGGTAGGAAACCATTTACAGATGTTCTAACTGACTGATACAGTGAACATGTGACCAGTATCGTGGTGGCAGGCTCCATCCCAAGCTATGTGAGAGAACCTGCTTGTCGGCGCAATCCTGCGTAAGTCCAGGGTGGCGGAACGAGCATTCTGCCGCCCTAAGCCGTCACGAACATGCCGTAAAGAATGTTCGCAATGACTAGCGAGCAGAGAAGGCCGGCACAAGGCCAGCCTCCCCTGCTCCGCTGACGGAACCCTCACCTGGCTGCCGCCAAACCCAGATAAGGATCCAGCGGGTGGGGGGGTGGATCGGTGGGGGAAGGAGGGTGCTGATAGGCCCAGCCAGGCTGGGAGGGGGTGGGGGACAGCCTCGGCCATATCCTGACCCCTGCCAACCGGCTGGGCCTTTATTTATTTATTTATTTAAGGAATTTGTAGCCCGCCTTTCTCCCAAGGGCACTCAAGGCAGCTTACAACATATTAAAATACATATAAACACATTAAAACAATTAAACACATTAAAATAATTAATTAAAACATTAAAATAATTAATTAAAATAATTAATTAAAAAGTCCTTTACATGGCCTCCTCTTACTTCCGCCAGCGATTTTGCTGGCGGAAATCCAAGGAGGACGCTTGGCCCAAGCGCCATTTACACTCGGGTCCCCTTCCTTGAGTAGACCTCTGGCTGAGCAGGAGCCTGCCTGTGGCGGATCCTTACACAGGATTGCTCTGCCCGTGTGTTTATGCAAAGGCAGGGTTCCTGACTGCATGGAGAGGTCTACTTGCATACAAATTGTTTCACGTGCTTAAACAACAAATGTATCAATTGGGGGTACAGTCTGTCTCTGAGATGCTGCCCCTCCCCCAGCACATTCATTGTATCCAACTAGATTAATGTCTGTAAGGGGCTTACACAGCACAATCCTATGTGTGTCTGCTCAAATCAGTGGGACTTACTTAATTCTGACATTTCAGATTTGCAGGTAAACTTCCACATCTCAAAACACAACTTTTGGATTCAAAGTAGTCACACTCACCAGCTCATGTGGAATATGTTTTAATTACTCTTTTGACTTTAGGCGATGCTGATTTTTTTTTTTATCATTTTAGTTCAAATTATTATATTTTATTAATTGCATGTTCAAAGGCATTTTTACCCAAGTGTGTATATATGCAACAGGAGTTAAATGTGTACACCTGTGGGCTGGGAGGAAATTGGTAACTTTGTATGTGTTAGCTGCCCTGGAAAAAGCAACTATAAATGAATGAATGAATTGTATTATTCTTTTCACACGCGCGCGCACACACACACACACACACCTGCCTTTATATTTTTTTGTATATATTCAACTGCTTTTTCCAGGGCAGCTAACACATACAAAATTAAAAATGCAATCAATAAAATAAATATGTATGCAAGTGAAGTACAAAGGGTTGCACGTGGGCAACAAGTAAAACAATGAGCAGAATTTTTTGACACTTTTCATAAATGATTTCTTTCTAGACAAATTCCAGAGCATTTGCTGAGCCTAGGGCTACTGTGTTTTCATTAGTCTGTTTAGTTTGGAAGTGGCAAACCCAGACTAAAATGTCTCTGCTCAGCCATGAAGACGTCCCTGGCCAAGTCATTATTCCTAGACCTCATTTATCTTTCAGAGTTGATGCCAAAATAAAATAAGAGGATATATTGTAACCCTTTGGATAAGGCAAGAAAATAGTCCAAATAAAAGCATGTAACCAATTAACTTTTTTCCCCAACTAGTAGTAAAAGCTGTTATGTGAATAAAAGCTGTTATGTGAATATATGTGGAAGTGTTGTGGGCACTTCCATTTCCTCCCCAAGGTTTTGATCAAGTTCCATACAGCTATCATATTCTGCTAATCTTAGGGTACAATCCTGCCCAGCTACTATGTGCCATAAAGCACATTCGTGACACCCCGTGAGTAAGCTACATTTTAAATGGCTCTGCGCCATTTTGAAGGTTTCTGCTGCATTCAGAGACTTTCAGAAGGCAGCAAAAACCTTCAAAATGGCATCCATGAGTAACGTGCAGCCCTTCAAATGGCCACGGGAAGCTTCAAAATGGTGTGGATAGCTTCTCTGCTGGCATTTGGAAGCTTCCGACTGCCATTTCAAAGGGCTGCGTGCTACTCGTGGGTGCTATTTTGAAGGTTTTTGTTGCATTCTGAAGGTCTCTGAATGCAGCAGAGACCTTCAAAATGGTGTGGAGGAGCCCTTGAAAATGGTGCCCTCGAGTGCTGGGGAGCTCGTCAAACTGTGGATAGCCGAGATAGCCCGCAATTACGGAGAGGTAGGTGGCCAAAATGCTCCTCAAGTGAATTCATGGGTTGCGAATTCACAGAGAATGGGTACTGACTGTACATTGTTATATACACTGGAATCCAGTGGTATCATTTTTTTTTCTGAAAAAGGCAACTTTTCTTTAAATTCCTGTTGCAAGAAGGCAGAAATTCAACAGGTCTATTATCTCTTGCAGTGCTAGGGAAACTTCACTGGTTGGATTTCTGCCTGTTTTAAAGTCCTGTATGCTGCTTCTTATAGTCATAAAGGCTGCAACCCTGAAAGTAAACCCCATGTAATACAAAGGGACTTCTGAGTAACATATGTGGGAGTGTGCTGAAAGATCACAGAACACCACAGTACATGAAATTCATTTTAGCATGAAAGATCCTAAGGCTAGTTTGGAACTTGCTTTTGCTTTAAAAAAACAAAAAAAAACAAAAAACAAATACCTTCCTTCCAGCCAATAGTGAAAATGGCCCAGAGCAGTTTGATACAGAGATAGGCTAAACATTTTGCCCACATCCTCTACTGAGCTTAGGGCAGATAAGTTCACAAATGTATGTTTATCACTTGTTGACTGGAGCGTCAGCTGATAACTTCCATGTGTGGATTGGTTACAGATACTGTACTGTAATTTGCCATGGATAGAACTTTCATACCAAGCAATGGTAACCTCAAACATAATTATTTTACAATGGAGATAGTTCACACATTCATCTAGGAGTCATCAAGTGATTAATATGCATATCTAAATCAGAATTTGGAGTTTCAGAATAGGCTGAGAGGATTTTTGTAATCCACTTTAATCATTGTTGCCAGTCATTGGGATACTTATGTACACAAAGATCTCAGCAACTGTAACCACAACAGCTCTTGATGTGTTCCATTGCTCTTCTGCCTCTTAGGGGGGTTTATGCATTCATTAGGATGCATGCTCTGGGTGTGCGTAGTTTCTGTTAACATTTGTACAATTGAAGTGGGGTCTGAGACATGCTCAATCCAAAATACATAATCAAATGCTAAATGAACAGATCGTGGATTATGGAACCTTTTTAAGGCAACATTGCAGAAAGTCTGCTGTATCTGTTCTGTGGGCAGAAGACTTTCATCACAGATAATATTATTACCCTGCCATTTTGTACCCTGCCATTTTGTACAAGGTCTCAGGCCCCAAACCACATGTGCGGAAATCCATGTGGTAATGGGCATTTTCCATGGAATAAGTGTGCGTTGAGAAGCAAAACTTGCATGGGTTTCCTTATTCCATGGGTTTTGTGCCATGGAATATCCAAATACAGTATCTGCCACTTGTTGCCCTCCTACTCCATGAGTTTAGCTTTTTCCACATGGGTTTTTGAACACATGGCTGCAAAGTCCACATGGATCTTGATATCCATGAGTTTGGTAGATGAGACGGCATCCTAGACGGTCTTCCATCCTGGGAGCCTTTCTTTCTCATAGCTCCTCCTCCCACTGGTCTTGCCTTTTAAAGGCAGCCATTTCCTCTCCCTCACTTCTGGTGAGTAGGGGAGAAAGGCATGAAAGTGGTATGCGTTTGAACAGTGCTCTGAGAACCTTTAGACTGCATTAGCTCATGATGAAGTGATATTTCTGTTGATATTTGAGGGTCTGCACAACTTTTGCCTCAGTTTTAGAAACTTCCAGAGGCATACAATTTCCACATGACATATGCAGCTGGAAGTGGACTATTTTTGCACTGAGCTCCTGCACAAAACAGCCCCTTTGCAAACCAACTGCACAAAACAGCCCCTTTGCAAACCAACTGCACTTCCCATGAGACATTTCCTAGCATGGAGAAGTTACTCAAAAGCAGTGTTGCCAACAAAAGGCTAGAATAGGGGTGGCCAGCCTTCCACCATTAGGGCCTCTACATTCTTAAGAGTTGTGTAGAAGACAGAATCTTGGCAGCTGCAGCTGCTGAAATGCCCTCACCTATATACAACCATTAATGGTCCAGGAGCATTCATGTTGAAAGATTGGCCATCCCTGGGCTAGACGTTTCTGGAGTGCTTTAGTCAGATTCTTTCAAGATGGTGTCTTCTTTTCCCTCAGCTGGACTGTCTCTGGTTGACAGGCACCTGTCACCACTGGCCAAGCCATGACCCAACCCCCTTCAGCAGCTTTTTTCCTTGGCCTTGGTTCCTCTGAGCAGAACAGTGATTAATAGGCTGCTAGTACCAATGAAACTGCTCAGAGAGCTAGGATGGATTTAATCGTAAAAGGATTCTGAATTGCTGGCACTTGTATGCTGCTGTGCATTATGGGAAGCTGTTGATTTACTACATGGGAGGGAGAGATGACAAAGGGAGCAAAACTTAAGAGAGGCAGATGTGGACAGACTGGGAGACAGTGAAACTGTATCTGTAATGAGAGCAAAATTCCAACCAAGTCTAAGGCTGCAATCCCAAAACATGTGTACCTGGAAGCAGGTCTCATTGAAATGAATGGGACTAGCTTTTGAGTAGTCATGCATAGGCTTAGGCTGTAAGACTAAAGCAAATATAGGCTTTGTCCCCAGTGAAGCATTGATAGCTGGCCAGCAAACTTCTTAGTTCACCCGTCACAATAATCCATTTTCATGTGTCATAATCCGCTATCATTTATTTGAATCCAGTTTCATGAAACTTCCTAGGACAGACAACAGCTACATAGCCCAACTCATGCCAGACAACTTCATAAAGTATTTTGATTATTAGTTTTCATAGGGCCATATTACGTTAAAGCTATTGTTGCATTTCTGCCCTTGATTCATGACGGGCTACATTCATGGGTCATATAAGTTGCACAAGCCTGATCTAGATGGTGTCATTTAGCTCAGTCACTGCTTGTGTAATTTACCAACAGACACCTTGTCACTCAAGAGCAGCAGGAATCTCCCATGCTTGCTCAGCAAGGAACCTGTGCAAACTCCTAAGTTTTGTTGGCTCTAAATTTTTGCATGCAGAATCTGCTTCTGTGGACACAAGAAAGGAGTGTTGGTGCGTCACATTGTTTTATCATCTTCATTGTTATTTTATTACTAAATGGGATGAAGTGGGGGGCGGGAGGAATAGAGCCCCGTGACATCCGTCTGCTGTGAGAGACTTTGGGAGAGCTACTAAAGAAATGTTTGAATTAGCATTTCCACAGAGGACACAAAGGTAACGGAAAGAAGCTGCAGTGTGAGCAGACAAGGCTCTCCTTAATCCAGTTATCAAAGCCCTTACAGCTACAATTTGCCAGGGTGTTCTGACTGCAGCAGATACTGAGCAAAAGAACTCATCTGGACATGCTGGTGCAGAGGGAAAATATATATTTAGGCAATGGCATGAGGAAGGCCAGCCATTTTTATAGGACTGGTTATGTAAGAAATTGGGATGCTTCTTAAGAAATGTCTCAAAATCTACAGAGGGAGTTGTTATAATAATTGCATGTGTAAATATATAATGAAAGAGCAGTAAGCTAACTATCTTGTAGGATGATGTGGCATGAATGCAGATGGTTTTTGTTCGTTTGTTTGCAAAATCAAAGGGATTTGTGACATAGCCAATATTTGGAAACTTTCTGCTCCATAATTCCATTTGTTAAAGCCTGGCATCTTTGATTGAAACTCCAGCTAGGGTCTAAAAATAGATGATGCATGCTATGCCTTTCTTGAGGATGCACAAGTGCAGATCTGCGTTCTGGCTGTCGAGACTCTGAATTCTCACACTAAGAAGCAGATGACATTCATCTATTAGAGGCAGGTTCATGTGAAACCATATTCATTGCAGAAGTTGCCTATATGCTGGGCCAAAGGAGCAAAGGCACAGAATAGATGAAAGGCAGAATAAGCTACCATGGAGGATAGTATGATGATTTCCTGACAGGGTGAAATTTGAAGTCAGAATCACCTCAGGGTGACAATGCAGAGGAACTGTCGCAAACAGGAAGAGAGTTGGTTCTTTCTTTAAGGCCAGTGAAGTACCATTAATTGCTGACATAGGTATATGTGAGCATGCAAGCTAGTGAATCTTCTTGGCATACAGTAACTTCTGTGGACTTATTTAAAAGACTCATATACAGGTGTTTGTTTTTTAAATGAAAACTGAACATGCAGGGAGGGGCCTAGAATATCCAGGAAGGGGAGAGAGGCCCTATTGTGGCTACAGCACACTGGCATCGCTACAAATTCCAGCAAACACCTGTTACTGCTAAAAGACCAGCTTGCAATCTCTCAACTAGTTGGGTGCTCCTGGGGTTCCTTCCTTACAGTTGCTCAGCTGCGTCCTAGAACCACTTGCTAATGCATTTTAGGTGTTAGCGTTATATATTGTTAGTGTGTTTATGTAAGTACTAAATCAGGCTGACAAATGGGAATTGCCATGTGTGATCAGCTCCTCTGAGAATTAATGCCCTAACCAATCTGCCTGGCTAAAGAGAAAGCAAAGCTTTCAGTTGCACACAGAGACCAGGTTGCATATCCGTGCCTTCTGCTGGTGCACAAATAAAGACCTTGACAATTCTCTTGAAGCTCCTGCTGCACCTAGCCAGCCCAAGTAAAATGCTGCAGTGCTGCTCTTGTGAGAAAGGGTAGCTGTCATCCAGGCATAGGTGCTGATGGTTTTCCTGATGGTTTTCTCCCAGCACACTTGTGTGGATGGATGTTAATAAAAGCTGCAACTAGAGCCTATGAGTGTGCTATCAATTTGTGATGCAATAGCAGGTGACAGGCCTAGATACTGCTTGGGGATGTTAAATACCAGGAAGACGTGCCTTCATGGTGGGGTTCTGATGAAGGTTGCTGCCTGGAGCGGAACATTAATGAGCAATGGAGTGTCCGATTGGAACACTGAGAGCCAGGATGGTGTAGTGGTTTGGGGGTCGGACTTAGACCTGGAAGATCCAGGTTCAAATCCCCGCTCAGCCACAAAGCTTCCTGGGTGACCTTGGGCCAGTCACTATCTCTCAGCCCCACCTACCTCACAGGGTTGTTGTGAGGACAAAAAGGAGGGGAGGAAATATGTACACCACTCTGAGCTCCTTGGAGGAAGGGTGGTATAAAAATGTGAAAAATAAATAAATAAATAAACGTTGGAGAAGGAGGGATGTTCAAGGAGCTGCACAGAAGCAGAAAGCTCTAGACCAGGGGCTCCCAACCTTTGGAGACCCGGGTACCCCCTATCACAGTCCAATTTTCTGAAGTACCCCTGCTAATTAATGGGATTAATCAATCAATTAATCAGCTAATTAATCATTAAATAAAAAGTACTAAAACAATTTTAAATGTGAAAAATGTCCTGACTCTCTCTCTCTCTCTCTCGTGTGTGTGTGTGTGTGTGTGTGTGTGTGTGTGAGTGAGTGAGTGAGTGAGTGAGTGAGTGTCAAACAGACAGATGGGGGGATTGCATTTAAGTTCTAATTAACAAGTAATTAACTACTGATTGATTCTGATAAGGGGCAGGCTCTGCCATTGCCCCTGCCATTGGTCCACGTACCCCTAGGGGTTGAGAACCACAGGTTGAGAACCCCTGCTCTAGACCAGGGGTTCTCAACCTCTTCCCAGTTGAGTACCACCTCCGGCACCGCTCTCCAGCTGAGTACCACCAGAAGTGACTGGTGATGACATCATCACCAGTTACTTCTGAGTTTTTGGGTTTTGGAGGCCAGAAAATGCAGGTAGGAGGATCTGAGTGGGTGGGAGGGCCCCTCTCAGCGTTCCTGAGAGGTTCGGCCAAAGGCAGGAGCTTCTCGGAAGCAAAAACGCAGCGCTCATAGAGCCGTGTCAGTGCAGGGTTCCAGCAGTCTGGTGGTTCAAGTACCACCAGCAGTCGGCCCAAGTACCACTGCTCTAGACTGCAGTTGTTTGTTAATGTGACAGGTACAAGGAATAGATATCATACTAAACTTCAATTAGGAATACTGTATCTATCCCACCAGTGCCTAGTGATGGGAAACTAAATTGAACATGCCTGCTAATCCCCCCGCCACCAGGGGGACACACTGATCTTTTTTGAATCTGCTGATCTTTTTTTAACCTTTTTGACCATCTGGGTCAAGAACAACGTCCTTTTTCTAAACAGTTTAATGGCAAGCTGTTTTAAGGCATCAGAACTCAGACAGCAGATTATGTCCCATTTCAAAAGACCAGAATTCTATCTACTGAACAGCACCATCTCTCGGCTGCTTTACTTTGGTATAAAGCAAGTGTCATGGAGTCATCTGCCCAAATCAAAGTTATCATTATTAAGAATACTTATACACTACTTTTTAACAAAACATGTCACGAAGCAGTTTACAAAGCAAAATAAAATAAAGAATTGGTTCCGTGTCCCAGAAGGGTTCACAATCTACTAATGATGCAAAAGAAATAATACCATCAAACATCCACTAGAAAAGATGCTAGGCTGGAGTGAATAAAAAACAGGTGCTCTCTCTGCTAAGTATACCACCATTTTAGAAGGTGTCTCTTTGCCCAGTTAGCATGTAATGATGCTCCTTCTGTGCTAGCAGAGGTGGAGTTTGATCTAAAATCATTGGCGTTGCTGACCGGGGGCTAGGGCAATGATGCATTTTGCGTTGCTCCCAGAAAGGCTCCATTTGGAGCCTTACAGGGCAAGGGCAGGTGGGGGGGGGCATTCCCCGACCAAAAATTGGCTAGAATGGCTGCCACAGCCATTGCAGCCACAGTTGTGAAAGCAGTGGCCGCTTCAGCCGCGAAAGATGCCACCACGGCTGCTCCTTACAAGGAGACTGTGGGCAGCACCCTGGGCACAGCAAACCCCCCCCCCCTGGCTTAGCTAGGCCACTGCCTAAAATACACCTGAATTGGGCTGGGTTCACCCACTTTTATGCCAGATTAGACATCGTCTGTCTCCATGCTGTGGCCCCATCCATGCAAGTCAGATATTTTACAGTAAAAAGAAGCCCCTGAGCTGACTACATGATGTCTTAGATTTCAATGTCACATCTAGTTTGGCCTTAAAAAAAGAGAGGCTATGATCAGATAACTGGGGATTGTGGTATTTTAGGTATATAAATTAAATCAAGTATTTTTCTTAAATCAGAATTTTAAGTGTATTCAAAGTCAGTATAAAAAGACCATTTGAAAACAAAAGTAAAACATTGCATAGGAAGTTATTGTTCTGCCTTTTCGGAAACTGTAAGGCTGAGGGAACAGAGTGCAAAAAGGTAAGATGTACGCGTGTCGCTGGGCCATGGCGGGGGGGCGGGCCACCGTAGGGTGACGCGCGCAAAGGGTGACGTGCGCACCCCCGCACGTCATCCTCCGGACACTCCGAGGCCCGCGCGCACCCCCGCGCGTCATCCTCCGTACGCTCCGAGGTCAGGAGAAGACCTAGGAGCGTCTGCCCCGGCTGACAGTCCAGGGCCTTCTGATGAGGCCCAATACGTTAACTTTTAGGTTTTCGCGCATGCGCAGACTGTTTCTAAGGGCAAAAGGGCAGCCCTTGCCCTCAGAAATGGTCTGCGCATGCGTGAAAAAGCTAAAAGTTCACGTATTAACGCATTGGGCCTCGTCAGAAGGCCTTGGACAGCCGGAGAAGGAGGACACTTGGAGCGGGGGTAGGTCCTCCTTCTCCAGCTTCTCTGGAGCGGGGAGATATTTTGGGGGGCCACGGGGGGCAGCGCGTCCGCCCCTGCCATCAGGTGGCATGCACGCAGCGACGTTACTGGTAAGATGCCAGTTTGCAGGAGTTATAGAGAGATCAAAGCCTCAAACCCCTCAGCATTACTGGAAGACAAAAATAGCATAGGTAGCAAAAGGATAGGTGGCAGAAACTAGAGAATCATCTTTTTCTCGGAATGCTAGAGAGGATCCTTGAAGGCTTCTTTTTATTGATAGCATCATCAACCACATAAAGACAACATTGTTTTTCTCCAGGACTAGCTGAGGCCTTTGAGATGGAGACCATATTGTCCTTTTGGGTCTAGGACCAATTGAGTCCCTTCATGTTGCCATGGCTTCATGAGTCAGGGAGCTGTGCTGGCCTCACACACCACTAAGGAGATTAACATTTTGATGGGCTTCTTAGCCAGGAGCAAGATGGAAGGGAAAGAATTAAAGGACTCATTGATCAAAACATTTGGCACGGGAAAGGCAGGATAGAAGTTTTTTAAATGAATGAATAATTTCCCCCTGTCTGGAAAGGTGTTGTTATCCAGCAGGAATTTGGACATCTCCTGATACTCAAAGAACGACAACAGATTAGAAGGACTGATTTACCTTAAAATGGATGTTACACATACACATGGCTGCAGCAGTTCAAAAAAAAAAATCATAAGTAAAAAGGGGTAATGTATACTAGTATATCAAGGAATCACATCTGGCCTTGACTCTCCAGTGCCTGTGCCTGCAAAGTACACAAGGTTAAACTAAAGGTGTGTGAATGGCACACAGGTGCTACTATTATAGTGGGTACATGGGCCTATAACCAGTGGCGTTGCTTCGGTAGGGGCGGGCGAATGAAGACAGTTTTAGGAATTGTAGAAGTTGATTAGGATAGGGAGTAGTTCAGTCACTCTTTAAAACAGTTCAGTTTTGATGTCTTTCTCGTCTTGCAGGATTAATGTACATTACAAGTGAGGTTCTCTGTGCCTTTTCAAATGATTGATATTCAGGAGAGAGGGGTTTTCATTACACTGGAACAGAGAACCCTTTTTGGGAATACAGCAAGTCATCACTTAAAGTTGTTGATAGGTTCTTGGTAACTTTAAGCAAAATGACTTATAACGAAACCAATTTTACTGTAGGCTAATTGGTATACATAAACAAGAGTTTCTGGTCATTGTTTCCGGTCACAAAAAACATCACCAAACTTCTAAATAAAGACTCCAAACATTTCTACTATAAGACATTGAAATAAATGTGAGCTTTCTGGGCTGGAGAAAACCCATGCAGACATGAGGAGAATGTTCAAACTTCACACAAACAGTGGCCCCAGCCAGGAATCAATCTTTGTTTTCTCAACAACTTTAAAACAAAACAAAAACAACTTTAAGTGAGGACTTCCCCAGGGGAAGACTATGGCAGTGGAGATGGGGGGGACGAGAAACACTCTCCCAGGCTGACCTTTTCCTTCTAATCTCTTTGCTGTCATCTGTGTAGCTGCCTTAGAAATAGCTGGCAGCGTAAAAAAGGTATAAAGCTAACACCAAGAAGGCTCAGATAGTGTTCCCAAACTGGGAGGCGTGGCTCCCAGGGGATCCACGGAAACCAGCCAGGGGAGCCACAGAGTGCCATGGAACCCCCTTGGAAAACAGTGCAATGCCAATTGGCAGGCATCAACCTAATGTAATGGGGAGCCTTGGCCAATGATCGCCAATGGTCAAGGGAGCTGCAGGTCAAAAAAGTTTGGGTAACACTGAGCTAATGGGTCAGTGCTTTGTCAACTACAGAACAGCTGATCTCAGGATGATGCCAGCTTTCTGTTTCTATTTCCAGTCAGAGAGAGAGAGCGCGCAAAACACAGCTGTATCCAAGATGACACACTAAAGACTGAAGCATCAAGGTATTATGGTGATGGAGCTTCTAGGTTATGATTGTATAATACATCTATATTGTGTTAAATATATTCTATTATTGTCTTTTTCATATACTGCCGTCAATGCACTATCATCCATGCTGCAGTCTACGCAAGAAATGTATGGCATGTTATGTCGATAACAACCTTATATATGATATCAGCTGAAGACTACCCAGCATCTCACAGACTCGACACATTCATCAACCTCATTCTCAGCCTGAGTGCTTTTAGATAAATGATGCTTCCCTGTCCACCTGGGTAGCATATAATGAATTCTTTGCACCTTGCTCATACTGGCAGTGAGATATTGAAACTAAAGTGGTGAAACAGGAGCCATCTCAGGTAATTTGAGTTGCAGAAGGTTAGACACCACTCGAAAGAAAAACTGAGCAGTGGAAACCAAAGCCAGGTCCTTATATGAAGCGGTCCTGCCCTTGTCAGAATGCCCCTCAAATACCTGTGCGTTTTAGGACCATGAACGGAATGATGGAAACACCACAATAAGAAACACAGTCTTATGTTGTGCTATGGTTCTCAGCGGTCACCTGATGCCAGCTCATCCCCTGGGAAAACGACAGGCCTACACTCGCACCTTGAGACCAGCATAGAAGACTGGCTGGCAGCATTCTAAAGCTACACACATCGCTGCTAAGGCTGACTCCATTCCAAATGCAGTGTGATGCCATGGACCGCCTGGCTAAATATGAATCCCACACGAAATATGAATCCCACATGATGCTCTTAAGAGACATGAAGCTTGCCCATACCTTTCTGAAGTGGGTGTAGAGATCATCAGATGCTGCTGGAAAGGAGAGGTCCCAGTGCCCGTCAGTTGGATAGCAGTGTGGCCTGCTTTATCGTTTAGGATGCCAGTTGCCTGGCAAGGAACTATACCGGGTTCTTCTCTTTCTTTCTCAGCCTGTGCACATTGGAAGGAAGGTCACAGCAGATGGGGGGGGGGGGCGGAGAGCAGCCCAGAGATTAGAGAGGCATTTTTAACCAGCCAATCGCTGGCCAGGCTCTGAGTAATGACTCACTGACAACACAAGGTGAAAACATTACTGTAGAGAAAGCAGAAAATAAGCTCAGGGCTGTTTGTGCTCTCCCTTTCCTGGGATCCCCCATTTCTCATTCATTCCCCCCCCCCCATAGTATGCATTTCTCTTTCCTTTTGTGAGCTGGTTTCTCCCTTCCTCACTGCAACTTCTGTTTTCACTTCCCTTCCACCCTGCCCTCTCCCATTCTCCTCTTTCCCCCATCCATTCCTCATTATACCTTGCTTTTGTCATACTTCCGTTCAGCAGATTATTTCTCCTGCCATCAGACTCTCATCAGCTCCTAGAACACTTGTTGCTCTCTTACCGGCTGACTTTAATAAAACAGCTCTTAAGCCCCTCCAAGAAACAGAGGTAGAGAAGATGGGTTTTGTCTGTGCTCTGTCTGCTACATTAACAATGTGGGCAAGCCATTTTGCTGTTCAGGTCTCTTGCTCCCCTTGTTAGAAATATCTCTGCTGTGCTTCAGAAGTATTTTGTGAGAACAATTAAACAAACAGCATGATCCCATTACTCAGAAATAATCCCCACCATCTTCAATGGAGTTTACTCCCTACTAAGTGTGTATAGGATTCCAGCGAAAATCTGCAATGAGTACTGCTGCTAAGTGGATGGGGCCTTATAGTGGTAGCACAGGATAGCAAGAAATCATCCTTGGGTATACACCTGTGTGCACAATCTGAATAGTGGGATACATGCAGAGATGGGTACCACAGGGAACAGTTCTGAAAAGCATACTGATATTGGGGAACAAAAGAAACTGAATCCCAGCATTGATGAAAACCTGCTGTGAGAGAATGAGGCCGTTAGTATGCCCTCTTGTGGTAGCTTTTACAGGAAAGGTCGTGTTTTGACACAGTCCTCCAAACAGGAAAAATATACTGTATCATAATGCCTTTTCTTAGGACCAATTCAAAATTACAAAGGAGTACTGCTTTATTTGTCATTGGCCCCCCAAAATATGTTCCTGTTTAATTTTGTCCTAATAGTCAATATGGCTGCCTGCATTTCATTTCTCCTGACACAGAATAATCCTGAACTCCAGGGAATACATCTCAGGCTTTGATTGGCTACTAGTTCTCTCATATATGCAGCAGCAAATTTGGAATAATTGCACTGCAGCCAAATGAATTTATTATATAATTGAAAAACAACAGGGTGCAACCTTCAGATGCAGGAAAGATGAACTCTTGAATCCAAGTTGACTGAAGAGCCAGTTTCCCTTCGGCAAAGTGCTACAGACAGACATAATCTCAGATTTAACTGCCCTTCAAATGACTGCTCCCCAAATATATGTTTCTGACCTAGTTTCCCTTGAGGCTTATGAGAAGAGTGTTAATTTGCAAGCACCAGTATTCTGTCTCCCCTGAGGCATGGAGAGCAGAACTGAATTAATCAGAGGTAGAAAAAGAGGTCCACATTGTTTCCAGTGCTGTTTACAGTGACCCATTCAAGTTCCAAACAAGACCAAATAAAAATTTGCTTAATTTGTGAGACATGACATGACTGCAGTTCTTGACAGCAGTGACCAGTCTCTTGGAATGTCTTCCCTGGACACTCTTATTGCTTAACAGCAGATGTGTGTCTACCTTGCACTGCATTGGAGGTAACTTGCAAACCCTTCCAGTGATGAAGATCCTCTAAACAGAGATATGTCTGCAGAATAAGGGGCACATCTGTTTCTCTGGAGGATATAAAGACAATGGTGGAAGATTAAAGGTTTCATATACTGCCCATGGTCCAGATATGTATTTATAAATATAGGAAAGAAGGGGAAATAAAACAAGGAGTTTATGACACAGATCCAAGTGTGGTGTGCACAGTCCTGGATAGTGATGATCATTTCTTCCTTGTAGTTAAAGTGGGGCTCTTCTTTACCGTATAAAGTGGGGCTAAGATTCAGGCTGTTGGGATTCTCACATCTTCCTCCCTTCATTAAGCAGAAATGCTACAGACATCCAGTTTCTCTAGTAGCAGTCCATTATCACATATACCACAATAAATGTATTATAGTGCAATCCTCTGCATGTTACTCAGAAGTAAGTCCCATCAGTGGGACTTACTGGTACTCCCAGGAAAGTGTGTTTAGGATTGCAGCCCTAGTCTTTGCGGTGCGGTGCCACAAGCCTCTTGGATGCTTTTGTTGTAACATGTTAACACAGTTACCCCTCTTGAGATTGCTCCAAAGACAGAGATTTGATATGCAGGCTAACTGAACTTGAATGCATATTTTCCACTATTGGAGTTTTCCCTTTTGTCAGCTTTTGAACTGGCCTGTGAGGAGAGAACATAGCTGCTACTTTACTCACCGCTTATTTTACTTACTGTTATTTTACTCATGTGGGATAAACATTTTTTTATTAATACAATTATACAGTTTTTACATCCAGCACAATACTGTAGTCCTTAGTCCAAGATGTGCAGCAGTCAAATATATGACCAGTAACTCAGTCACCAAAGCAGACAAAGCGGAAATTAAGAATCAGATAGGTGACACTAGAAAGGCAGATTTACATAATTGTCAGAAATGAGAGACAAAACAAAAAGTAAAACTGATGTAGCTAGCACAGCCAGAGGCTAAAATGGTTCCCAGAGTTGCTGTTACCTTGAAAAGGCAGTGTAAGAGCGCAGTAGGAAGCAGTGGATGAGGCCATGGAGTGCAGCAGTTCATGAAGGGAAAGTAAAAATCAGCCAGTCAGGGTACCACATAGTATGATGACCAGTAGAACCCTGCTGATCGTCGGTATAGTGGTCTTGGACTGTGTGACAGGTGGATTATAGGTGGTGAAATGGTTAAAATAAAACAAGTATCCTGCGCTCAGTTATTAAACGCTTTTCCCTGAGCCTTCTGTTGCATTCATGCCACGGCAAGAAGCGCTTGTAAATTCAACTTTTACAGGCTGTAAGTTCAACTTTGAACTAAAAATGTCCTGAAAAATTTCAGATACAGTGTTTCATACTCTATTTGCTTTCAAATCTGAATTTGTCCCATTGAGAACCTTGCACTGTGCGTGATATATTATTTTGTTGTTGTTTCCATAGAATCAGATGTATTGAAGCTAGCTTGTTTGTCCAGCTGAAAAATTTGAGTCACCTCTGGTGACTAAGCAGCTACATTGAAATTTATTTCATATTCACAGCAATATTTTTCTCCTCTTTTGTTCTACAGGAGCTTCCTGAAACTCGTTCGACTGGGCACCTTGTAGATCTAGGCTGGAATGTGCACTACTACAGTGTTCATGTGGATCTCTCTTGTGCACATGTTTTCACTTCAGCTGAGAGACTTTGAGCACAATCCTATGCATGTCTACTCAGAAGTAAGTCCCATTGTGATCAATGGAGCTTACTCTCGGGTGTATAGGATTGCAGCCTTTGTAAGTAACAATGTTTTGCCCATGTATGTTTGCTCACATTCTCTAACGTTTGCCAGATGAAAATAGATGCACTTGTTTTACAGTAAGCAAAACAAATCTTGATATTCTTATCAAAAATATTTATATACTGCTTTTCAACAAAAAGTAGTGCACAAGACAGTTTAAAATAGCAAAATCATGTAAATAGTTTCCTGTCCTCAAACGGCTCACAGTCTTAAAAAAAGATGTAGAAGAGACACCATGCTGGGGTGAAGAGGGACAGTTGCTCTCCCGCCTGCTAAATATATGAGGCCACCACTTTAAAAAGTGCCTCTTTTGCCCAATTAGCAGGGCAAATGCAAATGCTTACTCTCTGGGTGTCAAAAACGTGCCTTACAACACCCAACGCCAGCAGAGCAGTAGCTCTGCCGGCATAACTCTACGCTGGATTGGGCTGCCCGATACATTTCCTAAGGCTTTCCCAAACAAACTTTCCTGGAAGTAAGACCCACTGAATACAATGGGACTTCTGAGTACACATTCGTAAGATTGTGCTGAAAGAAAACCTAAATGAGAATTCTTCTCTATATTTTAATATTCAATGAAAAGTTCCTTGATTGAGTCAGAGGCATCGTTAGGGGGGGCAGGGGGGCCCTGGGCCCCCAGGCGCAGGGGGTGCCAGCTCAGGGGGTGCGCCAAAATATCCGGGGTTTTTTTTAGGTTTATTTTTTCTTTTTTACACCCAGCTGCCGCTGCTTTCGTACACCCCCAGGGCAGCAGCTGGCCGTATGCACACCCCCAGGCACGATTCAAGATACCATATTGTCCCGAGTATAAGACGCACCTGATTATAAGACGCACCCTTAAAGTTTGGTTCTATTAAAAAAATTTAATCACTGGCATTAAATTTATGCCTGATTATAAGACGCACCCCTAGTTTAAAAACTTAAATTAGGAGAAAAAAGTGAGTCTTATACTCAGACCAATACGGTATTTTGTTACTTTTTTAAAAACTTAATTGATTTATTTCAGTTGATGTTCTGGCTTTTTTTTTTTTACCAAGTGTATCTTTTGCATTAATAAGGCATAAATAAATAAATATTATGCATTTCAAAAAATGTTCCTTGATTGTTACATTTGGAAGCATTCACAAACCATTATCCTAAACAGAGAAGACCTCTAGGGATGATGTAATTATTAAAATAATATCTAGATTCCTTCATATTTTACCAAGGAAGGCCTCTAATTATTTGAAACTGCACCTCTAATTATTTGAAACAAGGCATAGGTGTTCAGCCCACCACTTTCTTCCATGCTTCCTCTTCTGCTCTCTACGTACCCCCCTCTTCCTTTTTCAATCCAGGGAGGAGGAGGAGCAGTAGAGGCAAGTGCACCCTGCTAATCTGTGGCCTGAGGCAAATGCCTCAGTCAGCCTTGTGGATAGGATAGACCCACCACCCTGTCCATCCCGGCTCATGGCATTCTGGCATAAGGTTCAGAGATTTCTGCTTTGTGGGGCCTATGATTTTCTGACTTGTGAAATGTTTCCCTCCCTGTGATACATGAGAAAATGTCTTCAGTTTTGTATTTTTAAACTATTTTTCCCTACTGTACTTTTTAATGTATATTTTACATTTTCTTGTTGGTGCAGGCCCCTCGGACATCTTTCTAGGATGCAAGGGTAGGATGTAGTCTAGTAAGGAATAATTTGAAGTTGTGATAGCCATAGTGATAAAATCCAGGGAAGTACAATAGCTATACAGGTGGGCCCCCATATCCACGGATTCGCTATCCATGGTTTCAGTTATCCATGGATCACGGGGACCCCCCCCCCAGGCTTTTACTTTTTTCCCAGTAAGCTTCATTTCTTCCTTAAACAAACAGGAGAAGCAGCCTCTGGCTGCTTATTGCAGGCAAGTAGAACGAGACTAAGGGCTCAGTCCAGCCTAACTCAGGCACAGTTGAGGCCCAATTGTGGCCCAATTGTGGCCCAAACTAGGACCGAGTTAGGCTGCAACTGTGCCTGAGTTAGGCTGGAGGCAACAGCATTGGGCCAGGATCGCGGCAAAACTTACCGCAGAGGCAGGCAGGCTCCTGTGGGGAGCTGTCAGTCTTGTGGAAGCGAAGAGCCCCCTCCTCAGCTCGTCTGTGTGCACCTACCGCAGCTGCTGCAAAGTTCGCAGCAGATGGGCAGCCACAGTCAGGCCTGCAGGCACTGGGCGTGCGACAGTCAGCGGAAGGGCAGAGGTTGTGCCAGTGCCAGCTGCCCCAGGGCACCCTGGGCATCAGCCACCTGCCGCAGGTGGGAGTGCAACTGCCCTCCCTCCTGCAGACTGCGATGCCACCCCCAAGCCACGGTGAGGCTGCACGTGGGAGTCATGAGGGGGTGAGTGGGGGAGAGAAGGAAAGGAGGGGGTGGGAACGGCACGCACAAGGGGGGGGGTCTCATGAGGTCTGGAACCGCCTCCGCCAGGACATGCCCGTGCGCTGCCTGAAGCCCTGGGCCTCAAGGGCCGTGGCAATGCCCACAAAGAAGGCATCCCAGCATGCCTTCTGCTCCGTGCCCCGGCCAAGACCGAGAGATGCCTTGGGCTTGTCTGCTGCGAGCGGGAAGGGCTCACGCAGCTCATCACACCCCCAGATGGGGCAACGTCGGCACCTTGCGGCAGGCGCTCTGGCGGCATGGGGGGTGCCAGCGTCCATCATCAGGGAGTGGGAGGGGAGGCAGGCACACTGACAGGGGGTGCTGGGGAGGGGCACGGGTGGGTCAGAAACAGACAGACAACATGGCTGGTGGGAGAGGGATACAGGGAGAGGGGTCTGCAGAGACCGATAGGGGCACAGGGGGCACTTCGCAGATGGAGGCAATGCAGGAACGGGCGCCTCTCATGCAGACGGACCGAGGGCGGACACGGACGCCGTTGATGGGCGGACACGGACGCCGGTGATGGGCGGACCGAGGGTGGGTGAGAGCCCCGGTTGCTGAAAGGGCTCTTCACGGACGTGGCGGACGTGCGCCACAGTGCCCGTCAGTGTTTGCCTGCCTGACAGGCCCCCCAACTCCCCCCTCCCCTCTGGTCCCAGAGGGTCCGGCAGCCCCCCTGCTGTGTTCTCCCAGGGATGGCTGTGGCGGACCCTGGCTGGGATTCATGCAGAGGCTTGTGTGCTGGGGCCTGCCTGTGTGGGTGTGTGGGGCAGTGCTTGTGCAACATTGGGGACATGTGTTTCCAGGGGCATCTTTATTGTTCTGGAACAGTGGCAGAGATGGCCGGGCGTGGCTGCCAGGGGTAGGCACAGCAGCCTCTAGGACCACAGCAGCAGCATCAGGCGAGCCCCATGGACCTGGAGATGCAGGCTCTTCCCCTGTGGAACCACGGCCTGCTCCATAGAAAGGGGAGGGACAGCAAGTAGGCAGCCAGGGCGGTGGGGCAGCAGCAGCAGCTGAGGTGGGTTGCAGGGCAGGCTCCCAGACCTCTCTGGCAGCATCAAGGCAGGTGACCGTGGGGCAACCAGACTGCAGGCCCAGGGGTGCTCCACGGACGGTTTGTGGTAGTGGGCATTCCTGGGGGGACGAACAACATGGGGGTGTTCCATGGCAGCTGCTGCGTGGTAGCAATCGCCATTGAAGAGGAGCCAGTGTGCCAGTTGCAAAGGTCTGCAGGGAGAGAAATCAAACACAGCTGAGTGGTGTGAGACACATAGCCTGGTCTGCGCTCCTTCCCTGGGTGTACGGTGAGCATGATCCTGTAAGGGAAAGGGGTCAAAGAGAGAGACAACAACACAACTTGGGGGTCACAACCATGGCAATCCTAGCAATACTGACCTGTCGGTAGACCCTGTGGAGAAAAGAGGGGGGGGGGAACAGCTGGTGTCTACATACGGGTTACAGTTCCACACTCATGGCATTGTGTGCTCACATTAATACAGGCAGCTATGAGACAAGACATTGGTATAGAGGCATATCATGGCAGGCTATGCAGGCAGCTATGAGACAAGACATTGGTATAGAGGCATATCATGGCAGGCTATGCAGGCAGCTATGAGACAAGACATTGGTATAGAGGCATATCATGGCAGGCTACGCAGGCAGCTATGAGACAAGACATTGGTATAGAGGCATGTATCCTACCTATATTTCTCTATGCAAAGAGGCAGACGTCAGACCACATGTCAGCACAAACCCTGCACTTACCTGCTGGTGTTGTTGCCTGTATGGGGGGGGGGAGAGGGGCTGGGAGAAAGACATGGGTTAGCAAACACTTGCATGGAGACAGCTGCCCAGGCACAGCAGTAAACAGTTTGGCCACAGGCAGAACAGCCCTCTCTGCCCTAGAGGGGGGCAGAGAGGAGAAGAGAGAAGTGGGGTGTTAGAAAAGTTTTCAAAGTCCCACTTTGTGGCTGCTGGGGGACAGAACCCCACACCACGTGCTCAGAGAGAGAGAGAGAGAGAGTGGAGGGCTGGGGCTGGGCTTTTGTGGGAAAGAGGCTGGGTGGGGCTGGGTGCTGATAGGGTAACTATTTGGGTCCATGTCCAGAGTTAGGCCACACCTGTTCGGTCCTAACTCAGGCCCAACTCGGGCCCAGGGTGTTAGAACTTTTCAGGAGAGGGCTGGTGTGGGTAAGGTAAAATGGCTCCTATGGGTCTCCTCACATTTGGGTCCACCCTTTTTGCTGGCCCAAATTTTGGGCCTGAGTTGGGCTCGAGGGGGCGTGTCAGTGGCTCTCCAGTGTCTGGAACCGGACCAAAATTCGTAACCGCCCCGTCACACCCCCGACACGCCCCCAACACACCCACTTTTAGGCTGCAATTGTGCCTGAATTGTGCAATTGTGCCTGAATTGTACCGCAGTTGCCTTGGGCTGGACCGGGCTGCAATTCAGTCACAATTGCAGCCCAACTCAGGCACAATTCAGGCACAACTCGGGCCTAAAGCACTTGGGCTGCAATTGTGCCTGAATTGTACCGCAGTTGCCTTGGGCTGGACCGGGCTGTAACAGCCCGGTCCAGCCCAAGGCAACTGCGGTACAATTCAGGCACAATTGCAGCCCAAGTGCTTTAGGCCCGAGTTGTGCCTGAATTGTGCCTGAGTTGGGCTGCAATTGTGACTGAATTGCAGCCCGGTCCAGCCCAAGGCAACTGCGGTACAATTCAGGCACAATTGCACAATTCAGGCACAATTGCAGCCTAAAAGTGGGTGTGTTGGGGGCGTGTCGGGGGTGTGACGGGGGCGGTTACGAATTTTGGTCCGGTTCCAGACACTGGAGAGCCACTGACACGCCCCCTCGAGCCCAACTCAGGCCCAAAATTTGGGCCAGCAAAAAGGGTGGACCCAAATGTGAGGAGACCCATAGGAGCCATTTTACCTTACCCACACCAGCCCTCTCCTGAAAAGTTCTAACACCCTGGGCCCGAGTTGGGCCTGAGTTAGGACCGAACAGGTGTGGCCTAACTCTGGACATGGACCCAAATAGTTACCCTATCAGCACCCAGCCCCACCCAGCCTCTTTCCCACAAAAGCCCAGCCCCAGCCCTCCACTCTCTCTCTCTGAGCACGTGGCGTGGGGTTCTGTCCCCCAGCAGCCACAAAGTGGGACTTTGAAAACTTTTCTGTCCCCCAGCAGCCACAAAGTGGGACTTTGAAAACTTTTCTAACACCCCACTTCTCTCTTCTCCTCTCTCCTCCCCTCTAGGGCAGAGAGGGCTGTTCTGCCTGTGGCCAAACTGTTTACTGCTGTGCCTGGGCAGCTGTCTCCATGCAAGTGTTTGCTAACCCATGTCTTTCTCCCAGCCCCTCTCTCCCCCCCCCCATACAGGCAACAACACCAGCAGGTAAGTGCAGGGTTTGTGCTGACATGTGGTCTGACGTCTGCCTCTTTGCATAGAGAAATATAGGTAGGATACATGCCTCTATACCAATGTCTTGTCTCATAGCTGCCTGCATAGCCTGCCATGATATGCCTCTATACCAATGTCTTGTCTCATAGCTGCCTGCATAGCCTGCCATGATATGCCTCTATACCAGTGGTGGCCAACCTTTCAACATGAATGCTGGCCCTTTAAATGGTTGCATAGGTGAGGGCATTTCAGCAGGTGCAGCTGCTTTAGCAGCACCATTAGCACTTGCAGCTGCCAAGATTCTGTCTTCTACACAACTCTTAAGAACACAGTAGCCCTAATGGTGGAAGGTTGGCCACCCCTGCTCTATACCAATGTCTTCTTGTCTCATAGCTGCCTGTATTAATGTGAGCACACAATGCCATGAGTGTGGAACTGTAAGCCATATGTAGACACCAGCTGTTCCCCCCCCCCTCTTTTCTCCACAGGGTCTACCGACAGGTCAGTATTGCTAGGATTGCCATGGTTGTGACGCCCAAGTTGTGTTGTTGTCTCTCTCTTTGACCCCTTTCCCTTACAGGATCATGCTCACCGTACACCCAGGGAAGGAGCGCAGACCAGGCTATGTGTCTCACACCACTCAGCTGTGTTTGATTTCTCTCCCTGCAGACCTTTGCAACTGGCACACTGGCTCCTCTTCAATGGCGATTGCTACCACGCAGCAGCTGCCATGGAACACCCCCATGTTGTTCGTCCCCCCAGGAATGCCCACTACCACAAACTGTCCGGGGAGCACCCCTGGGCCTGCAGTCTGGTTGCCCCACGGTCACCTGCCTTGATGCTGCCAGAGAGGTCTGGGAGCCTGCCCTGCAACCCACCTCAGCTGCTGCTGCTGCCCCACCGCCCTGGCTGCCTACTTGCTGTCCCTCCCCTTTCTATGGAGCAGGCCGTGGTTCCACAGGGGAAGAGCCCGCATCTCCAGGTCCATGGGGCTCGCCTGATGCTGCTGCTGTGGTCCTAGAGGCTGCTGTGCCTACCCCTGGCAGCCACGCCCGGCCATCTCTGCCACTGTTCCAGAACAATAAAGATGCCCCTGGAAACACATGTCCCCAATGTTGCACAAGCACTGCCCCACACACCCACACAGGCAGGCCCCAGCACACAAGCCTCTGCATGAATCCCAGCCAGGGTCCGCCACAGCCATCCCTGGGAGAACACAGCAGGGGGGCTGCCGGACCCTCTGGGACCAGAGGGGAGGGGGGAGTTGGGGGGCCTGTCAGGCAGGCAAACACTGACGGGCACTGTGGCGCACGTCCGCCACGTCCGTGAAGAGCCCTTTCAGCAACCGGGGCTCTCACCCACCCTCGGTCCGCCCATCACCGGCGTCCGTGTCCGCCCGTCACCGGCGTCCGTTTCCGCCCTCTGTCCGCCCGTCACCGGCGTCCGTTTCCGCCCATCAACGGCGTCCGTGTCCGCCCTTGGTCCGTCTGCATGAGAGGCGCCCGTTCCTGCATTGCCTCCATCTGCGAAGTGCCCCCTGTGCCCCTATCGGTCTCTGCAGACCCCTCTCCCTGTATCCCTCTCCCACCAGCCGTGTTGTCTGTCTGTTTCTGACCCACCCGTGCCCCTCCCCAGCACCCCATGTCAGTGTGCCTGCCTCCCCTCCCACTCCCTGATGATGGACGCTGGCACCCCCCATGCCGCCAGAGCGCCTGCCGCAAGGTGCCGACGTTGCCCCATCTGGGGGTGTGATGAGCTGCGTGAGCCCTTCCCGCTCGCAGCAGACAAGCCCACGGCATCTCTCGGTCTTGGCCGGGGCACGGAGCAGAAGGCATGCTGGGATGCCTTCTTTGTGGGCATTGCCACGGCCCTTGAGGCCCAGGGCTTCAGGCAGCGCACGGGCATGTCCTGGCGGAGGCGGTTCCAGACCTCATGAGACCCCCCCCTTGTGCGTGCCGTTCCCACCCCCTCCTTCCCTTCTCTCCCCCGCTCACCCCCCCATGACTCCCACGTGCAGCCTCACCGTGGCTTGGGGGTGGCATCGCAGTCTGCAGGAGGGAGGGCAGTCGCACTCCCCCCTGCGGCAGGTGGCTGATGCCCAGGGTGCCCTGGGGCAGCTGGCACTGGCACAACCTCTGCCCTTCAGCTGACTGTCAAACGCGCAGTGCCTGCAGGCCCGCCTGTGGCTGCCCATCTGCTGCAACCGCTGCAGCAGCTGTGGTAGGTGCACGCAGACGGGCTGAGGAGGGGGCTCTTCGCTTCCACAAGACTGACAGCTCCCCACAGGAGCCTGCCTGCCTCTGCGGTAAGTTTTGCCGCGATCCTGGCCCAATGCTGTTGCCTCCAGCCTAACTCAGGCACAGTTGCAGCCTAACTCGGTCCTAGTTTGGGCCACAATTGGGCCACAATTGGGCCTCAACTGTGCCTGAGTTAGGCTGGACTGAGCCCTTAGTCTCGTTCTACTTGCCTGCAATGGAGGCTGCTTCTCTGTTTGTTTTAAGGAAGAAACAAAGCTTGCTGAAAGAAAAATGGGGGTGCGCATATGCCTGCCTGCAGGGGAGGCAGGGCGGCGGGCCCCTCAGGAAGCCATGGAAGTGGGGTTCGCTCTTATCCACGGTTTCAAGTATCCACGGAGGGGCCTGGAACATATCCCCAGCAGATATGGGGGGAGTACTGTATTTGTTTTTGCAAGAAAAACAATTAAGAGCCTTATAGCATGTGTTACTTAACATGCCATAGCAAGATTCAATTATTATTTTTTTATGAACCCTTCTCTTTTTCCATTTTTGAAACAATTTCAGTTGCAATTAAGATGATCCCATATAGTTTCCCTGTAGTTTCAAAGCAACTGGTGCTGGCCCCTTAATCCTAAATGTATTTGTTGGAAATTAGATCAGTTGAACTCACTGTGTTTGGGATCAGTGTCACAATTTCTCTCTCTCTCTCTCTCTCTCTGTGTGTGTGTGTGTGTGTGTGTGAGAGAGAGAGAGAGAGAGAGAGTGATTGCACACTCTAGATGCAGTTTATTCTGTACACCTTAGCCATTTCTTTAATTTCCAGGTTGAAACTACGTAATGCAAACATCTTAATATTGCTGGATGTTTAGTGCACCATTTCATATGACATCACTAATTGCTGTGAAATTGCTACTTGCAAGGAACAGATTAATAAAACCACATTCAACTGCACTAGCTTCACCAGCTGAGGTCTCATCTTTTAAGATTGTGGCTTAAAAACTCACCATTGTGGCTGAGTTGACTCACAAACTTCATGTAAAACTACTACATGCAGGGGAAAAATGCAACAGGAGGTAAAGCAGCATGAAAACATTTCCCTTCCCCCAACACTAAAATGAAAAGGGATTTAACTGATAGCTAGGGATTAATATTTTATAACCCAAGAAAGTAAATACTCCCTGCAGGTTTCTGCTGGGTCCTAATGCTGGACATCAGTCTCTTGATGACAGCTATTACCATATCTATCTTGACAATTGTTAACTGACTTTTCAATTGTATCTATTTAAGAGATACAATATACAGTATCTCTTTCCTGTTAGGTGTACTACTTGCTGAGATATACCGAATTTGTATGTAATGATGGTGTGTATTATCCAAATGTACCTACTCAGTCTCTAGAATACTAGAGTTTTAAGTCTTTATAATGAATCAAACAACTTTGCTGGGCATATATTGCCTGTAATCCTATACATACTACCCTGGGAGTAGGTCCCACTGAATGTAATGGGCCTTACTTCTGAGTAGACATGCATAGGAGCGTGCTGATTAAATTCTGAGAATTGTAGTGTTTGAAACTAGGTTTGTATGACACTGGCAACATACATAGATTTTTGGCACCTAAATGCTAAATGTGGTAGGGGGAAAGTATAGTTCAAAATTCAGATTTTCAAAATTCTTTAATGAAGTGTTTTACATTTTGGACTTCACTGGAGTTTGCATGCTTTCTAAATGTCCCTTTCTCCGGAGGTGTGTCCCAGCTCCACCAGTGCGGGCTGCATCCTGCTTAGGATGCAGTGGCTGGCTGTTCAGCGCGGCTGGTGTATCCTACATAGAATTGCACTGTAAATAATATCAGCTTGCCTATAAACTGTTCCAGCTTGACAACATCTCAGTAAGAGCTGTGAGATAGGAAATCAGATGTTTGCAAGCAGGGTAGAGCTGAAATTAACTGTCTTTAATATCATTTCTGAAAAAGTAAACAGTGGGCAAGGTGGCATTTGATGGCTCATGGCATGGGAAAATTCTGGAGTGAATTTCGCTAAGACCACCAGACTGCAGTCAACCACCATTTTAAGTATTTTCTTGTGCACTCCAGTTTTTTGCAGGTCTGCTTTACTCAGAAGGCCCACAGACAGACAGACTTATTGCCAGGATTGCAGTCCTCTGCAACCTGAAAGTTGCATATGACCTGGCCATTGTCACCAAGCAAGCACATACACACCAAGCACATGCAAGCAGGCATAGAAAACGTGCTTCACCCCGTCAAACTTTAGACTGAAAGTTCCTTGGGGATGGGCTTGTACTTCGTATTTATGCTTTATGCTTTATTATTATTATTGTTGTTGTTGTTAAATAGTAACAAAATCTTCAATTAAATGACACAACTATATATCCAATAAATATGGTATTACAGCAAACAATAAAGAAAGTCTAGACTCTTGGATAACATTAGCACACAACTCCTAAACACACGATAGACTGAAGTCCAATACCCTTAGTTATACTAAGACGATTTTAATACGATATAAATGTCCGGAAAGAAAGATAGTCTAATTTGGCTGCTGTTCATCATAAGGAAGGGAAAAACAATATAACAAGGATCTCCGTTAGTTTAAGCCTCTATCCTTCCATTTACAATTAATCAGGTTCAAATTAGCCTTCACAAAAAAATGAAATACCCGGCATCAGGGATAGACAGGTGTATTGGCAATGAAGTCCCAATTTCTACAATAGTTCTAACCAGGCGCTTTTCTTAACCGTCTATGTGCCTCACTGACTCAATACAGCTTTCAAAAAGAGACTTTCTCAGGCAGTAAAATAGTCCTCTCTTTCAATGCAAGGGTCCTTCTGAGACAGGAAGTGATCGCGCTGCGCATGCTCCTTCCTTTCCAGCGTTCGAGCCAGCTAGTGCCGCCACGGTAAGGCCTGGCTCTGTTCGGTTCATCTTCTCGGTATCGCCCCCATCCTGCGACCATCTGGTCCAGTTCCTCCCTTTACAGATCACGGGCACTCTGTTCCGCTCTTTCGCTGAGCTCGTTTTAGCCAGGAGAAAGAGAGGAAGCGGGAAACTAGGGGAAACTGGGCAGCCGGTTGGAGGCGGCAGATTAAGCCAGGCCATAATTTTTGTAGAGATAAGGTGGGAATAGACGTGAGTTTGGGCATTGCCACGTTTAGCTCGGTATTTAGAGAACACCGTGCATATTGTATAATGTGGCCTAAGTTATCTGAAAACTGAAGCTGTACCTTCTGATTGATAGCGTCTTGCAAAAAGAGGAAAACGTATTTGGGTCAGGGGAAAGTCGTTGTAGGACACAAGATGAAGGCAAAATCAGGCTATCTGCGTAATAGACGTATATCTTGAGCCTGTGCATGTTTACTTGGAACCAAGTCCCCACTGGGTTTATTGGACCTGCTCCTCAAGAAGCGTGTATAAAAGTGTACCTCTCTGCTGTATAGTAAAATATTAATGTTCTCCAACTTGGTAATCTTGCAGTTGTTAATGATCTTGTTGAGCATTAGTAAGTTTGAGACTTACAATGTTTTGTACCATTTGTAAGCCTGGAGCATTGCATTTCTTTTCAGCTTTTTGGGCAGAGAACTAAACTAACTTGTTGCATTAACTTGCATAGGCTCTTTTTAAGAAGACTTGGTATCTGTGTTACTTTGAATGGGTGAAGGTGGTCCCATTGACAACCGGGTCTATATTTCTTGCAGATGCTGATGCCCAAAAAAAACCGCATTGCCATCTATGAACTCCTGTTTAAGGAGGGAGTGATGGTAGCCAAAAAGGATGTCCACATGCCTAAGCACCCAGAGTTGGCAGACAAGAACGTGCCCAACCTCCACGTCATGAAAGCAATGCAGGTAGGGCACTGGTCTTCAGCTGGTGGGATTGTGCCCTGACTTAAGTGAGTCACATCAGTAATACCATTATCATCTCTGGGTCCATCTCTGTTGTTCAGTTCCTTAAAAGAAAGTTTAAAAAGTAAATAAATCTGAGAATCATTAGATGTAAGGGAAGATAATGCTTCTGTGCCTCTAATAGTTGTACAGTAGAGCCGATATTGGGAAGTACAGCTTTTTAAACCCCTCCATGCCAAGCTGGACCTGATGAAATTCCCTTTTCTATACAGCTGTTTAAGGTACAAAGACCCTGCTGTCCTCTTTTATGTCTGTCTTAAGAGACCTACGCAATAAATAATGGAAGCTAGGTCTTGTGTTGGGACTAAAAGTGCATCCTGGGTCCGATAAAATTGAGTCAGGCAAAACTGAATACTGTACTACTGTAGATCTTAATGGAGGTAGGCAGAGTAATAGGTACTTCTTGCCATTTCACAGGAAAACATATACAATTTGTTAGACCATATATTTCTCTCTTTTAAAACTGGTCATTGTCAGTCTGCTCTTCATCCCCTCTACGTTTCTGTGAGTTTTTTTGCTTTTTACCATTAATGTGTAGTAGTAGCCTGAGGAGTTGAGGGTCAGTCGTTGGTTGCAATTTCCAAGACTTACAAATGCAAACTGCATTGATCATGTTGACTGTATGCATACGGATTAATTAGGCTGCTTTTTCTTAGTCGCTGAAATCTCGTGGCTTTGTGAAAGAACAGTTTGCATGGAGGCATTTCTACTGGTATTTGACAAATGAGGGTATCCAGTACCTGCGAGATTATCTCCATCTGCCCCCTGAAATTGTGCCTGCCACCTTGCGCCGCAGTCGTCCTGAGACTGGCAGACCCCGGCCCAAAGGTAAGCATGAACTGGGAGAAATACTGCATTTCAGCAAAATCTTAATTTGTCAATCAAATGGATGTTGCTTGTCTGGATTTACTATTTATCTGTTCTCTAGATTGACATTTATTGCCAAAGGAAGTATTGTATTGCATCTAGGGCAGTGTTTCCCAAACTTTTTTGACCTGCGGCGCCCTTGACCATTGGCCGTGGCTCCCCATTACATTATGTTGATGCCTGCCAATTGGCATTGCACTGTTTTCCGAGAGGATTCTGTGGCACTCCCCTGGCTAGTTTCCCACTGATCTAGGGGATGTACTTGGATATGTTAACATAATTAATGATTGTGGAATCTTCAGGATCAGATTCTAAAACTTGCTACAGAACCATATTCTGCTAACGTGTACCTACAATTATACAAATGCAATGTTGCAAAATTGGCAGCAGTGTGTGGCTGGGGGGCTGTTACCATATCCTACAGGGGACCATTTACTGTGCAACCCCTGTGCAAATGGTTGAGCCCTTGGCTTTAGGAGCAAGTCAGCTCTGATGTGACGCAGCCTACAATCATTTTCTCAACCATATTTTGCAAACTTGTGTTTAAAGAAGACATGGCTGATGATACTCTTGTCCTTACTGTGTTAGAAATAGGGCTGCAGGTATGTGGAAAGTGATGATGACCCAGAAAGAATGGATTGAGCCAGTATTTTGCAAAGCTGAGGTCCACAATATTATGCACCCTTAATTTAGCTTTAATGAACTACAGCTACCTTGTCTCAAAGGGGAACATGATTTGCAGTATGTTTGCAGGTGTACAGATGACAGGAGATCATGCAACTCTGAAAGAAAACTAGAGACCTCTTAAAAACTAATATCACTAGCTTTACTTGCCAGTGTGTAGATTGTCTAAATGCCAGCCCTAAAAGTCCCTTTGATCTTGTAAGCCATAAACAGTTTTGTGATGGTCAGATCAACATTTGCTGTGGCTTGGAGGGACAATCATTTGTATTTACTACATCAGGACCAGGTTGAGATGGGACCTGTTTGGCACAGCCGTGCCAGAATGGATTCCCAGTTGGTACTTTCATGTCTTCTCTTTGGGCGGCCAAACAAATGTTCAAGCGTACAAGTACATTTTGATCATGTTGTTCTTAAATATGTGATAGCACACTTAATTGCAAAAACTATAGTACTGTGTTGCAACTGCTATTCATTCTTCTGTCATTTTCCAAATCAGACTCTTAAGATCATCTAGCTCTATGCTCAATCATGGCAGGAGATACATATTCATTTCCATATAGATCATGGGTAGCCAAACTTGCTTAATGCAAGAACCACATACGATAAACTTCAGATGTTTGAGAGCTGCAAGAGATATGTTTGAGAGCCACAGTATTTAAGATGCATTTAAATTCTTAAATAGATTTACTCACCATGAACATTAAACTTGTGTTTTAATCCAGTGGGTTCTCAGTTTATACTTGGTACATAATTATAAAGCTTTAAAATTTCTTATTTACCTTTTTATATTTAATTGTGATGCAGAAAGGAGCTCAGCTAACATATTTCCGAGAACTGCACATTATATGTGAAAGAGCCGCATGTGGCTCGCGAGCCACGGTTTGACCACCCCTGATATAGATACTCATCTTCTCTGCTTTTAAACATTCAGAGGCAACTTGAGGTAGTTTCTCAGTATACAACCGCCACAGGGGAGCTTCCTCAATCTCTCTCTCTCTGTGTACCACTCCATTTTGTGTTTTGATTCCATTGCAAGGGTTTGTCCTTGACAACCAGGGTGAAGGTGGCAACCTTTTGCGCAGGCCCTGTGTCATTGTACAACTTCACCCATCCTATTTTCACAAACTCACAGTAGCTTTCAGTATATCTCATTTTGTCCTCAGTTATAGCAGATACACGGTTACAGTCAAAGCTACCTAGTAACTTGCATGTCTGAGAGGGCTGCATAAATGTTTGTTGCATCATAGCAAGAAGCTTAGAAACCGAGAATGGCGGTCAGCTTTCAGCTGACTTCTTAAAAGGTCAGTAGCGTTCTTCAAAAGAGAGCCATCTTTTGATATGCTTATTCACTTTGTAGTGAAATGCTTATAGTGTGATTTTTGTAGAAGTTGTGACATCTGAGTCAGGGCAGATTATTTTAACCCTTCTAATATGGTAAAACAGGTGCTACTCATTTTTTATAGACAAGGGGAATACGGGTACAGAAGCCATGTAAAACACACACAAAGTCCAACTGGAATAAAAAATAACAATCGATCCTACTTACGTTCTTCAAGTTTCTTTGACAGCGCAGGCAGGCAGAAAATCATTAAAAATCCACAGCACAACCTTAGAAATCTGACATTTCGTTTCTTTCAACCCAGAAACATTCTCAAGGAGCAGTCTGAAGACTGTTAGATCTTCTAACATCTAACAGATCTCCCCATCTAACAGTCTTCAGACTGCTCCTCGAGAATGTCCTCAGTTATAGCAGATACAGTCTTCAGACTTTGCTAACAGTCTTCAGACTGCTCCTCGAGAATGTTTCTGGGTTGAAAGAAACGAAACGTTGGATTTCTAAGGTTGTGCTGTGGATTTTTAATCATTTTCTGCCTGCCTGCGCTGTCAAAGAAACTTGAACGTAAGCAGGATCGATGTTTTTTATTCCAGTTGGACTTTGTGTGTGTTTTACATGGCTTCTGTACCCGTATTCCCCTTGTCTATAAAAATTGTGGCTGGCCATGAAAGTTTCCATTCGAAAAGGTGCTACTCAGTTTGCCATTATCATATCTGAGATCTGCATACTTTAATATCGTTTGAATGATTAGCCTTGTAAATGTCTTCCATGGAAGTCATAGGTTGTTAAAAACACTGTAGAGACTACACATAGGATACTCCTATTTTTATTAATTTATTCCCTGTCTTCCCATATTAAAACAGACACACGGTGACTTACAGTGAATGAACAACTAAAAACCATCATGTACTGTTTCTCCAGTTAGAAACAGCATGGGCTAGCTTTGCTTTTCAGGACCTGGGCCACAGTTAAAGGAAAGCTTAAGGCCGTGACAGACTGCTTGAATTTCGGCGCGTCCCGGATGCCTGAGGAGCTTTGTCGAGCTGTGCTGAGGTGTCTGGTTACCACAGCGGAAGCGAGCGGTCTCCCGATTTCTGGCACGATCGAAAATCTTCCTGGGCCATGTTTGAGGGGGCCGCACAGTGGAGCTACTACAGCCATCAATCAGATGAGAGGGGGAGGAGAGTGGCTATCTGCCAATCGGGTGTAAACTTAAGTGTTAGCCAATCACCGTGGAGGTTTCTTCCAAGAAGGTGGGACAAAAGGAGGGACTATTTGCGGGAAGACACTCCTCTACCGCTCGCTCGTTCGCCTCGGCATGCGGTCTGTCACGGCCTTCAGAGCGCGGAGCCAGCCTCTCGTGCTCGCTCTCCTCGGCGCTCACTCGTTCGTCTCGGCATGCGGTCTGTCACAGTCTTTACAGTGGAGAAAGGGGAGCCTGGGTGAACAGAGTGGGGACAACATAAAATGCAGTAACTGAGTGAGTGCGGTGTGACAGACAAGACAAATCTATAGTTGGTATATGTTACGTTGGTCTCTTAGTGTGGCATGCATATTTTCTGCTAGTTGTGAATAAAGTCCGCAATGGAAGATGTAGTCAAGATGGTTTGCAACCAGCTACTTTGTGGCTTGTATCCACTGTACCCCAGTGATTAGACAACAATAGAATGGCTTCAGTTTAATCCCCCCTCCCTTTAAAAAAAATAGTTTCATTGTAAATACTACTGAATGTTTTTGGAACAAAACTAGGGCTGAAATCCTACTTGTCTGAGAGTAGATCTCATTGAACTCGGTGGGACTTACTTCTGAGTAGATATACATAGGATTGTGGTGTTGAACTGCTTAGCCAAGCTTTCTGTACTGATTGTGCTGTTTTGGCTTTCTTCAGGATTGGAGGGTGAGCGTCCTGCTCGCCTGACCCGGGGAGAGGCTGACAGGGACACCTACAGACGCAGTGCTGCTCCTCGTAAGTGTTTCGTTACAGTGAAAATAATGGGTGAACCATCTTGTTTTCCTGTGCTGTTACTACATTGTGCTAATCAAAGACAACAGTATTTGAGATTGGTGGAAGCACAGCAATAAATGGGAGTTCAAAGCTTGACTGACCTTCCAGCCAAAATGGGATGACTACAAATCTGTTCATCTTCAAATGAGAGGATTAGGTTCTTGCCTCTGCATAGGTGTGCCTTAGAAGTGCAGTTCAATGCGAAGGAGCTCAACCTTTTCCTCTGAGTTCTGGGGGTAAGGAAGGGAAGCAAAGGGGTAATCCCCCACAACTGTATTGTCCCTTGGCAGTGCTTCAAGCTTTGCAAGAGCACAGTAGAACTGTGGAGGCAGCCCTCCTCTTCAGCTCTAAGCGAGAGGAGGGCTGGGGGTTGTCATGCTTGCTGTGACCTGTCCCTAGCAAAAAAACTGCAGAAACTATGCATGGGTGATGCCTGGGCATTAGCATTGTAATACTTCTTGAAAGCACCTGAAAATTATAAAAATAGGAATGTTTCTGTATTCATATCTTAACAGACTTCTGTCCTGGAACTCAAGGCCCCATAGGGGTTCCAGAACATCTCCCATCCAGGCATTGGCTTAGACTTGCTTACCTTCAGCAAGGTTGCTCTCTCATGTGCCTTCACACTTTAGCCTGGGAACTGTACTGTGCCTTTTATCTTAACAAACTGAGTTTTCTCTTTCCAGCTGGTGCTGACAAGAAGGCAGAGGCTGGTGCTGGGGCAGCCACTGAATTTCAGTTTGTAAGTATCCTCATGTATAGAATTTGGCTGTATGCAAATACTGTAGAACAGTGTTTCTCAAAGTGTGCTCCTAGGAGCCCTGGAGCACCCTGAGACCCCTCTAGGGGCTTCACGAGCACACCATAAATATTATTATTAACAATAACAGAATTTATATACTGCTTTTCAACAAAAAGTTCAAAGCGTTTACAGACAAAATCAAATGGCTCCCTGTCCCAAAAGGGCTCATAATCTAAAAAAAAGATGCTGAAGAACACCAGAAAAGACACTGTGCTGGTGTGAAAGGGGGCAGTTACTGTCCCCCTGCTTAAATATAAGAGGAACACCAATTGAAACAGTGCCTCTTGCCCAGTTAGTACGTAGCCTCCATCTGCTCAGAGTTGTGCCACTCCATGCAAGTGCCGGCACTCTGGGGCTCCCCAAGACTCTGTACATGCACTGGCGAGGCTCCCCAAATCTCCATTTAGGAGTGTACAGGGCCCTGGAGATCAAAAAGCTGCTGCTTTAGAAGAACAGGTTGTATCCTAAGTGGTCTTTGACTTGCAGAAGGAGCCCTGTGTGCACAAGGGGAGAGGGAGCACTCTTCCCTCTGTAACACCATGTACTCCACAATTATATGCCCTTGAGTGTCTCCCAAATCTTGGGGCACATTTTTCAGGAAGTGTAAGGGGCTGAAGAAGAAAGGTGAGACTGGTTAACCTCACCCCACCCGTCTGAAAATGGGGCTCCTTCCACAAGGAGAAGACCTTAGAATACAACCCATTATAGGAAAGTGTTTCTGGAGGAGATGGCATGTTTTATGTCCTATTGGATGTTCAGACCACGGTCCAGCTACCCATATTACTATAGATGCAGTTGTATGCATTCTGGTTTCTGTTTATAATGCCTGGTGATACAATGAGAAATTGTATGCTGATAAAGCAATCCAGAGCAGAAAAGGTGATTAGTGCAGATTCCAGGCATTGGAGACAAACTAGTTGTGCACATCTCATTTCTAGATGCACGTTCCCATTGCATCACAAGATGCATCCAGCCTGTTTAATAGGGCTTGGATGAGCATCACCAGTGCAAATGGAAATGTACAACCAAATATGCATTGACAACAAGTACATGATGCTGCTTACATGTGAAGATCACTCTTGCTGGATCAGGCAATGAGAGTATAAAGTCCTTGCGGCATTTCTGTCCATTTTGCAGGTTTCTTTCACTACTTATTCACTATTTATTCATTTACACTGCCAATGTAAATCCACTCCTTATGTTGAGTCAGGGAAAAAAGTGCACCTTAGACTGTTTCCTGACCTCAGGTTTTTTTAATTTTATTTATGACTGATCCCAGTGCAGTATTCCTGTCCTGCCAGATAAATGCTAGCCTTTTTGAAGGACGTCATCTTTTGAAATGCATTACTATACAGTTACAGAATGTACTTGTTTAGGCACTTTGGCGCAGAAATTTTATGATGGATTTGATATAGACCCTTGCCCACCAAAAGTTACCTCCATGGTTAGGGCCTGTAACTTCCCTATATTCACCACCACTTATTGCAATGTGACCTGACTACCCTGCAGCAGCATTAAAGACAAAAACAGGAAACCACATGCATCCACACAACTCCCAATCTGCCTACGTTGCAGACAACCTGCTCTTTCTTTTTATGACTTGGGGAGTATAGAGACAATGAGTTAGATCAGTAAAAGAAACTGGCAGAGCAATTGTTTATAACCTGTATTTTCTTTTTTTAACTTTTAGAGAGGTGGATTTGGGCGTGGACGTGGCCAGCCGCCTCAGTAGAACTCCGTTGCTGTTTGGTTGTGTCTTGTGTATAATAAATAAGTAAAAAAAAATCACCATTTGTCTCTGTGAATCATTTAACTGTGTGAAGCATTCAGCTGCTAGCCTCCGGTGCTTGCTTTCAGATGTTAGCACTGGCACCCAAAAATGTAATGGAGACGACTAAAATGGCATCATGGGGAATTATGGTTTGTTTTAAAGGCAAATATCAAACTTGCTGGTAAGATTTCAACTAGATGAGGATTGAGACAGACATTTAGTTGTAAAAGGGATGTAGAGCTGGGAACGTACTTCTCTGATCCTCCATGCCTTTCTCTTGTCCTAGACGAAAAAGAAATGTAAGGACCAGGTCCATCCAAATTCAAAATGAGTAAATGTTTATGTGTAATCTACTCTGATTCCACACTATAGGAAGTAAAAACAATTTTTGCCTAAGTGCCCAAACCGACTCATGTTTACATGGAAGGAAGCTCCAATGAACTTAATAGGATTTACCCCCAAGTTAGTGTGCAAAGGTTTACAACCTTATCCAAATGTTTGAAGAAGTTATTTGAAGTTGTTGAAGAAGTAATGTGGCAACCTGTTAAATTCAGCCACTATTTAGTTCACTCAACTGTTCTGCTCAACAGTTTTGCAAAATATTTGGGCAATGTAATTTATTCATACTTTTGGTGAATTTAATAACTTCTTGTCCCTGAGATTCTGTTCCTTCCATTAATCTTTGCAAGAACCATGTGATTTAGGACTCAATCTCCCCTTTAATGATGGAGAACTGAAGCTGAGATTTTGACATGCACAGAAGTCACCTAGTGAACCAGTTGGGATCTGAACCCAAGTTGACATTAATCATTGGTTATACTTCTGGAAGGAGGCCTTGGAGGGAAAAGTGAGTAGAATTATAAGCACAGATTTTTCTGCTTGCTGATTTTGTAATGCTGTGTACTAAAATGCATAATATTTAAAGAAGCTAGCCATGGATTGAGATGCAATGTATAACTTTGCCAGTAGATGTCATTCTAATATTGAAAGGATACAAATCCTTTGTTAACGTGCATGGCTGGACTTTTGAAGTACTATAACCAGCACAGACTTACTAGGCTTTTGCTGCTCTTCTCAATTTTTTTCTAAAATTTACAAAATTAAGTCAACAATGGAAAAGACAAAACAAGAAAGCCAAGTTACAAAAAATTGTTCTGGGGGAACAAAATCACCTCTTAATATTCAAATGTTGGACAAAAATGCTCATTAATGTTCACTTTGAGAAGAGGTGATGTGCGATGATCACTTTGATTCTTGTCAAGTATATGTATTGACTTGTAATTCAAAATGTACCACCAGTTGGACACTCCTGAGTAGATTTATAGTGGAGAGGAAAGGAAAATTGGTGACAATCACACCATCACCCCTCTGCCAGATTTTAAAATATGCTCCCTGTTTACTTTGAGCAAGCTGGCATGTTTTCTAGCACTAGTTAATGAGATGGATGTCTGGAGGGCACTTCTTTTGTTACTGCTGCTGTGTCAGTGACTAGCCTTGTTCTTTTAAGACAAAAAAAAAAACCCTGAAAGGCACAGCAGTTTGAGCTTTTTTTTGTGCTCATGGAATGTGTCTACTGAATCAATATTGACAAAGCACAATATGCTGGGAATGGCTGACTTTGAAGCATGTGGTGAGAAACGACCAACACTTGCTGCTGAAAAAGAACCTTTTGGTGCAGAGCTGGCATCTTCCAACGACAAAACTAGTATATTTTCTGCTTGCAGTGGTGTCCTTTTACTTTGTAATGTGCACCTGGGATTTGAAGCAGAGCTGAGCAACACCTTAGGGTTGATGGGTAGGTTGAGGAGCATCTTTCCCTGTCCAAATCGGGAATTTGCCTAGCCACGGCATGCTTTTGCATCCAGTGCTTAGAGGTCCAGTGTATTTATAATACCCCAAAACAGACATGTGCTATAAGACATAGTCCTTGGAGGCCTTTTAGCTTCCTGGACTTGAGAGGATTGTTGCACCAAGGGGAGAAAGTGAATTGCCTAACATGAGTGAGGCCACAAATGGGGGGGGGGGGGAATCGGGAATTGCCAACTATCTCATTCTCCCCATCTTCGCCCCCCCCCAAAGAAAACCCATCTCGGCTGTCTTGCTGGCCATCAGTTGATTATCCCTGTTGAGACCTGCTAGCGCCTCTTTAATACCAGATTGGGTGTAGTATTTGCAAGCTGGAAACTGACTAGTAAGGCTTGTTTTTCAACTTGACTGAGATTTTGGAGTGAACCTAGCTGCAAAGTACTGTGTGGCTAAAAAAATTAAGAACCTGCTTCACCCTGACTCTTAAGTTGCTGACTCAGCAAATGAACAAAAACATCTTGCTCAGTTGAATTTTGACAAAAATCCAGAAGAAGAATTCTTTAATGGGTCAATCAGCCATATCTACTGCTCTCCTCCCACCACCACCCCCAGACATCTCTTGTCCTGTGAGTTTGGTCCACGGGTGGTATTAAGGTGATCTTGATTTATTTCAGGAAAGGAGACAGGCTCTAATGCAGTGTGTTTTGACCTTTTTGTTGTTGTTGAGGAATCCCCATAGTTGAGCCTCGCCTCTCTAAACATGCCAAAGAAAACGTTCAGAAGACAAGATTAATCAAAAGCCTTGATATGGGGAGATTCCTTCCTCTTACACCCTGCATGACAGAGCCCATCCCATGTTAAGTTGCTTGAGGTTGGATTGCTGATGGCTGATGTGTAACTTAAAATAGTATGCTGCACACAGGAGGCATATTATTTCAAACACAATGCATACTCTGAAACTTTTCTAATGTGGTTCAGTTTACTTCATTGTTTTGATTTCTGGTTTTGATTTCTGGTTGTGTCCTATCTTCCTCCCTCTTCCCATTGTAGTGAGGATGTTTTTCCATAGAGAAGCATTCTGTTCCCTGCCCCCAAGTCTGGATCGGAAATGTCCATGTCTTATCTGCAGCCCTGGAAAACTGCCAGTCATTGTAGGCAATACTGAGTTAGATTGACCAATAGTCTGATTTGGTAAAAGGCAGCTTCATATGCTCAGTAGAACTTATATAATACCTTTCAAGTGTTCATAGCATCTTGCATATGTTAGTCTTCCTAGGCTGGCAAATTCCCCCCTCTCCCTTTTTTCTTTTGCTTGCATTCTATCCTTTGGGCGATGGCTGGTGCTTTCTCTTCACCCCTTTCCTTTAGGGCTGGTTGTTTTTTACCATGGGCAATGGCTGCAACTACCAACCACAGCTCCTCTGCCTGGCCAGTTCCTTCTCCTTCCCGTGCTCCATGTCTTCTGAAATGACTAGAAAAAGAAAATGGGGGAAGAGCAGTAGAGACTAGAGGGTGGACTAGATGCCCCCCCACTCTAGTCTCTACTGCTCTCCACATTTCATTTTTCCATCCTGTGACCAGTATTCTGCTGTTTCAAAAGTCAGGGAGGTAGGGCAGAGTGAGATTTTTGTTCAGTCATGGAACCTCTGGGAACAGCCTGGTGAAAAAACACTGCTCTAATACATAGATTCAAGGGCTGGGGGGGGGGTTGTTGTTGTTGTTGTTGTTGTTGTTGTTGAGGGCTGCTTTGAATGTACTGAAAGAATTTTGTATTGGAAAAACAATGCACTCTGCATTGTAGATCATGTTATGTGATATTTCTTCTGAGCAGCTAGAGTACCATAAGCATATTGCACCAGCAGGCTGGAGTGGGAACTAAGTTCCTATAGATGCTGGCTTGATTTGAAAACATTATCCAGGAAAACTTTTTTCTGAACGGACAGTAGTTACTATAATGAACAAGCTTGGTGTGCATGGACTAACAATGGAAGAGCAAAGGTAAATTGATGATGAGGAATGGAGGGACAGCTAATGACAGGATGCCCCTTGGATAGATCTATACATAAGAACAAGGTAACAGGAGGATTTACATAGGCTTACAGTAGGTACAGGGACTTCTCGGTATCACAACAAGATGCCTAAAATATAGTAACAAACAAAATGTAAAGGTATTGCATAATAAAAAACAAGTATATTTGGATATAGCACATGATCTTTAGACTTTGAAGCCCTCTCCAGAGTTGGTATCTGCTATTGTCTTTCCTAGCAATATGTTTGGTTTCAAAGTCTTAGATCAGGGGTGGCCAACCTTGCAACACGAATGCGCCTAGACCTTTAAATGGTTGTATAGGTGAGGGCATTTCAGCAGGTGCAGCTGCTTTAGCAACAACAACAGCAGTTGCAGCTGCCAAGATTTTGTCTTCTACAAAACTGTTAAGAATGCAGAGGCCCTAATGGTGGAAGGTTGGCTTGGAGTAGATAGAAGACAACATAGAAGAGAAAGAGACAGGGAACATTGTACCATCGGCCAGCCTACTTGCTTTGAAAATCAAAGCACACTTGCTGGCAAGAGGGGGAAAAGGCAGAAGAATACTGATGAGGCCTCCCAGCAAGGCCTGCCCAGCAGCAGCTGCTGTTCTCTTGCGCTGTCGCCGCCACCATGATTATTTACAGTGCAATCCTGCGTACAATTGGAGTGGCAGAGCGTGCGCTCCGCCGCTCGAAACCATTGCAAACGTGCCGTAAAGCACGTTTGCGAAGACTCGTAAGGGCCACCGGCGTGGAGGCCAGCAGCCCTCACTCCGCCACCCTCCAGACCCCGCGGCCGCAGGTGAAGGTAAGTCCTACACCAGTCGGGGGGAAGGGTGGGCAGGCAGGGGCAGCCAGGGGGGTGGCCATTGACCGGCTCAGGTAGGGATATCGGCGGCGCGCTCCGCAGAAATCCTCTGCCCGTTCCTAGCCGAGTTTGGCCTTACTCCGCCACCTCGAATGCATGCCAGCTTCAGAACTGGCGTACATCTGAGAAGGCCCATAGGCCCTGGGCAGCCCTACACTTGTCCCCTTTTCCCGAGGTGTTCCCGGGTCACGGTACCACAGCCCGGGAACTGGCTTAGGATACAGTAGCTGGCTTGTTAGGCCAGCCATGTATCATTATACAGGATTGGGCTGTCAACTGCCTTCAGAGCTTGTGCAGAGTTCAGAGCTGACATGCACACGAGGTTCTGATTGCGTTGGGGGCAGGGTAGTTCCCTTGTTCTGCTGGTCTAGCCAGGCCAGGAACAGCTCTGAGAACAAGCAGTGTTAACATGGCGGTGGATTTCACCTTCCTGTAAATCTGTGCTCTATGCAAGCGTTTCGGGTCTCCTCATCAACTGACTAGCCCTGCAGACAGCGCAATGTCCCACCAGTCCAGAATGTTTAAACCAATCCCCTTCTACTCAGGGATGGAATGTACAGGGCTTGAGAGTGGCCAATATGAGTTGCATTTGAAGATCTGAAGTGGGAGGGGGGAAAAGAGAAGGAGAAAAAAGGAATTAATTTTAGAGTTGGTGTTTAGCTGGAGAGTTGGTTGTTGGCATTAAGCAGGAGTGAGTGTGAGGGCCGTGACAGACCGCACGCTGAGGCGAGCGAGCGAGGCTGGCCGCTCTCCTCCGTGCTCTGAGCTTGTCCGTAGGAGTGTCTTCCTGCAAATAGTCCCTCCTTTTGTCCCACCTTCTTGGAAAAAACCTCCACGGTGATTTGCTAACACTAAAGTTAACTTCTGATTGGCAGCCACTCTCCTCCCCCTCTCATGTGATTGGTGGCTGCAGTAGCTCCGCGAATCAGCCCCCTCAAACATGGGCCAGGAACATTTTTGACCGTGCCGGCAATCGGGAGATCGCATCTCATCCGCTCGCTTCCGCTGTGGTAACCAGACACCTCAGCACAGCTCGACAAAGCTCCTTGGGCGCCCGGGACGCGCCAAAATTTGTGTGGTCTGCAGCGGCCCTGAGTTTTAGCTCTGTTGGAGCTGTGTGGAAACATGTCAGGGAGACTCATAGTTGTCAGAGACCTGGTCTGTCATCCATATAAGTGAAGGCTAGAGTACAAGTGATTTTTTGTGAAGAAAATCGCATCCTGGAAAAGTCTTTCTGGCTGATAGTACTGTGAGGGGTAGACTGAGGTCTTGCCAGATTCATACTCCTAGGGCAGTAGTAAAGCTTAACAAATATTGATAGTTTCTGTCATATCAGAAGTCCTCTGTAACAAGCAAACGTAAAAGCTGTGAAATACACAATTTGAATTGCCAGCTCTCAACTCATTTCAACAAGACATGTTGTAACTATGGTACTTAAGACAAAATTGTTTGTCCAGCCAGAAGCTGTGATGCTGAAATGCTGTGTTAAGTTCAAATAACAGCAACCAAATAAATAAGCCATCTACCCCCTTTTTAGGGAGAAGATAAAATGTGTGTTCTTATTCTGTCTAAAGTTGGCCTCACTCTTGTGTACTTTTGAGGGAAGTCTTGTGTTCTTAAACACAGTGCCTAGTCTCCGTTCCTCACTTCCCTGAGTACTCACACATTAGAACCATACCACAACACATGCCTTTTGTGATAACGCACTCATTTTACTCCCTCATGTGAGATTAGTTGTCACATATACCTTCTGTGCTACAGAATTATATATGAGGGGTGAAATTAATAAATTTCTGTTTAACTCACTCTGTACACATGTAAGACAATTTACTAGAAGACAAAGGGTTGCATACAGAGTTCAGCTAGTCATAATTAACTTGTATGTACACATGTACTATGTACACATAGTATAAGGCTCCATTAAGTCCCACTGAACTTAGTGGGGCATAAAGTGCTTAAAATTGGACTGTGTATACCCTGAACATTCCATCTCATTGTGAGAAACTGTTTTGCTCAATAGTTACATAAGAACATAAGAAGAGCCCTGCTGTATCAGGCGAAAGGCCCATCTAGTCTAGCTTCCTGTATCACACAGTGGCCCCACCAGATGCCTCAGGGAGCACACAGCCAACAAGATAACCTGTTTCCTGCTGCCACTCCCCTGCACCTGGCACAGAGAGAACCTACTTCTAAAACCAGGAGGTTGCTTATGGCTTGTAACCTGTGATGGTCTTTTCCTCCATGAATCTGTCTAAACCCCTTTTAAAGGCATCTAGGCCAGGAAAGTAAATTTATATGCTGTTTAGTTAGCGGCACTATAAATATTCATAATACTTAGCATATTGGAGTGCCTGGATAGAAGGCACAAAGTCAGACTATGACATCACCCAGATGGGTTCAGTGGATGATCTTGCTGAGATGCAGGATGGCACCGCCTGGATCCTAGTGCCTGTGATGATTTGCCAGTCCCTGGGGGTCCCATAGGAAGTCCACAACAATAGATGATTGTAGCAGAACTACAAAGCTTGGCAAAAAAGGTCAAGATATTTCCCCCCTCCCCCTGTTCTGTTACATAAAGCCAACAGCAAGTGCCATCTGTGAATGACAATGAGATTACTATGTAAGTTGGTACTATTGAAATTTATCTAAAAGCACTAGTTTCGAATAATTATTTGACTGACACAAAGCAAACTTATTGCCAACCAATCTAGTTCAGAATATACCACAGCATTCTCAGTTTAGCAGCACAGTCCTGTGCATGTCTCCTCAGAAGCAAGTCTCATTGAGTTCAATGGGGCTTACCCCTTAGGTAAGTGTATATAGGATTGTGCTGTAAGACTTGCACAGAATTTATTTACTTTGTGTAATACTTTAAACTAACCAGAACAAGAATGGAATGCATTTCTCATTTGGGATGGTCTACTTATATGGAGAATCTACAGTTGCCCTCAGACAAACTTTCAGAAGTACTGTACTGAAAATCTAGCAAAGTAATGTGGAAACAAATGTGGTTTTTGCTAAAGTGCTGTGATAAAAATACAATCCACAGATGCTCGCATTTAAAATGTTTTGTCTTACTCAGGTCATATTCAAGTAGGGTATGTCAGTTGAATAGGTGGTTTTTAAATCATCAGGCTAAAGAGGCTGTATGCATTTCATATGTTGGTATAAGGCTCCATTAAGAAGTGGTTCTACCCATCCCTAGCTGGCCTAGGCTGTGCCAAACCTATGACTAGCATGCTCTGAGGCGGGAAGGGTAAACACATCTGAAGTTACTTTCAGAAAAGGAACAATATTCATCCAATTTGGTGGGTCCTGTTTCTATTCCAGAAAGGCGTTCATCCCAGCTGTTACCTGGATTTGTGGCCCAGAAGCCAGCTGGAAGTAGAATAAGAAGCTTCCTTAACCATTAAAACCTAGTTCCTCCCACAGGTGTACGCATTTAACTCCTGTTGGGAGTTACACCTTTGGGTAAAAATGCCTTCTAATACCATTCATTATCTGGAAATCACTTCAACAATTGCAAAAAGATGTACATATTGCTGGTGACAGCTTTAGAGTACTTTCAGAGTTATCCTTTCCAAGAAGTGTAACCACTGGTTCTAAACTAAAACCATGCGCCTACGTTTGCAGTTTCTCTGATTAATATAGTAAAATATTGACACATCTGCTTTTTTCCTCATGAGTATATGCCTTCACTTGAAAAAACGAAGTGCCTCAAATATTTGGGCATGTTGCATGCCAATATTTCCCCTCAATTGATTTCTTCATAAATATCCTTAGCGAAATGACATGTATTGCCCTATGTGGTTATTGCTGTGATGCCTGCATGCTCTTCCTTATATTTTCATGGCTCCATGATATGCCAACACAGTTACGGCAGACGTAGAGAAAAGCTTACTCACCTCCAGTTCCCAAAGGCCTTTTCCTTACATAAGGTATATTTTGATGATGTAGTCAACTCAAGGCCGGCCCATCCATGAGGCAAGCAATGAGGCTCATGTCAGCAGCAAATGGTGAGGGGAGCAGCATATTTGAAGTGCCCTTTACCTTGAGTCTGCCACTGCCTTACTTCGGTGCAGCACAGATGGAGCCACAATGATCTGCTTCTTTACCTACTCCTTCCTCATGATTCCTCCTCCTTTCCCTTATTGTAGGGCTTCTTGTTTTAATTAAAGCAGGGGTGGCCAACCTTGCAACATGAATGCTCCTGGCCCTTTAACGGTTGTATAGCTGAGGGCATTTCAGTAGGTGCAGCTGTTTAGCAGCACTATCAGCACTTACAGCTGCCAAGATCCTGCCTTCTACATAACTCTTAAAGAACGCAGAGGCCCTAATGGTGGAAGGTTGGCCACCCCTGATTTAAAGGGACCGCACTTTCTCACACCATTTTCTCCACTTACACAACAACTGATACTAACCATGATCTCACAAAGTGGGTTCTAGTCTATGATAGCTTATTTATGCCACAAGTCCCATCAGTTTTTAAGGTTTTACAAGACTCTCTTGTTTTTGTTGTAGCAAACTATGGGTGCAGTTATCCACCTGGAATAATTTCATTGTCATTCAAAATCAGTACTATTTCTTTTATATTATGGTCAACTAAATTCTCAGTGGAAACGTTTATGGTTCCATACTTTTCTTTTTCCCCTTTTGTTTAGGATTTTCATCATCACTTTCACAGGACAACACGAAATTGGCCCTGAAATGGAAAGAGCTCATCTTTACTAATTTTGACATGCTGAAAATGAAAATGAAAATTTTAATCTGTTGATTGGCTCTAGTTTGGGACAAGCAGTCAACATTGCGTACATAGGTGTTGTAACTGCCATTAGGCATTTACCAGTACATGTCTATGGAACTATCTATTGCGGATCTCTCACAAACTAGCCAATTTTACATTTTCATTGTCATATTCGTGTTCAGCACCTCAAAATATATAATTACTAATTTAATCTTGGGGGCATGACCTTTGTTAAAATTGTTGTCCAGTGTTTAATCAATGTCCTTGTGCTTGATGTTGGGCTATGTTTTTAGAATTTCTTGACAGTTTCATCACATGGGGAATATCACCTCAATATTCTCATCTATCCATTTTTACATGGCTTTATGCAGTGAGCTGTGACTGCAGTATCTGTGCATTGAACAATCCCCCGCAGGCATAGAAGACCTGTTCTCCCCCCCCCCGACATTCATACGCACAGTTACTGCCAGGCTGTGTGCACCTCCTATGTCCCCCTCCTCTCAGCCAAAGAGCATGGATCCCTGATTCTTGACTGTGCAGAGCAGGCAGGCTTGATGAAGATATGAGAGGTGTGCATAGGCCACCCATTCCTTGCAGTGGCCTGGTGTGGTGCCTGCACATCATAGAGGAGGGTGGGAAAACAGGGTTCTTATGCCCTATGGAGATTCTTTATGCCCACACTGAACTGGATTGAGCCCCCTACATCTTACTTCTTACCAGAAACAAAGGAAGATAAAAAAAGTATACTTTTGAAGAAAAGTGCAATCTGGTGCAACACAATCAGAGTTAGGATGTACATTTTGTAATGTTCAAGAGGAGTCCACAAACTTTCAACTTCCGGGGCCACATTCCTCAGTCTTGCTCTTGTGATGCACCAGAATTAATTATAGAAAACAATATATACATTTGTATAACCAAGTGTTCTGTTTGTGACTGAGCCATTACTTGTTCTAGGCCAGTATCTGGAGCACTCGGGGATGGTCAGAGGCTAATAGTCCATTCCATGACTTAAATTGGGTCAAGGGGGCAGAGAAGATTCTCAAAAGGAATGGGCAGCATCTGTTTGTGGCCACCTGCACAGAAAGAAGTGCTGCATTTAGTTAAGACCATCCTGCTTATCTAGTCTCATTGCTAAGAGTGCCTGGCACTCTCTAACACTGAGAATTTACTTTTACTTACACACAGAGGGAGGAAGGCCCAGCAGTTGCTTCAACCAAAAGGAAGGTGGTGGCAGGCAAGAGGGAGAAGAGAAAGAAGTGGGGGGCACATGTAATTACCACTGGACTGGTCAAAATGTGTTGGTGAGACAGATGTAGCCCTTGGATCATTGTTGGGGGACCTCTAGAATTATTTGCCCCAAATGATTATATGCCTAGTGGTTCAAGAGTGAAAGAGAACCCTATAGAACAGTGATCTTCAACCTTTACCTTTGGGTATAAGTCGCTGTAAGTCTTTGCAATTCGGCGGCAACGGCACTGCTGGGATCGTGCCGCCGCCAATGGCGGGGGGGGGAAAAGTATTTTTTTCAGCCTACCTGGGGGTCTTGCTGGGCCTACGAGGGGCACGGAGAGCCTGAAGACCCTTCTGCAGGCCTCCCCGCACCTCAAAACGCATCCAGATCACGATTGCGGCCCACTTCCGGTTTCGTCCGAAAACCAGAAGTGGGTCGCGGTTGCGATCTGGATGTGTTTTGAGGTGCGGGGAGGCCTGTGGAGGGGTCTGCAGGCTCCCTGCACCCCCCAGAGGCCTGGCAAAACCCCCAGGTGGGCTGAAAACCACTTCCCCCCCCCAGCGGTGGTGGTAGTAGCGCGATTCTGGCTGTGCCGTTGCTGCCGTTGGAGACAAGTGCCACTCCCCTTAAGGGGAAACACACTGTCTCCCTCCAGACCTTGGGGTCGCGATCCCAAGGTTGAAGGTCACTGCTCTGGAATACTTTCACTCTAGAACCACTAGGCATATAATCATCTGGGGCATATGGAAGCTGTAAGCAGTAATAGCAGTGGGTGGGCAGGAAGTGCCACAAAATACCCTAAACCTAATGTGTTTAAAATTATTTAACCTTAAATTTTAATTATAGCATTTATAAATGTTCAACTGCTGTCAATAATCCCAGTGACTTTGATTTATCAGCCAAAACACCAGGAGTAGATTGACTGTGTGCAATGCAATTTTATGCATGGTTACTCTGAAGTAAGTCCCACTGTGTATCTGAGAATACGTCATGCTGTATCTGGGAATAAGTCACAAAGGCCTCAATCCTATTCTTACGTATCTGGGAATAAGTCATGCAGTGCTTATTCCCAGATACATAAGAATAGGCTTCTTTGAACAATTAGGTAGAATACAGCTCCATAAATAAAAGGGCTAGAGGCTTGCTTCTTCTTTTTTTTTTTTAAAAAAAGGCTTGAAACATTACATCCTCTGAGTGCCTTCAGCCCTGTAGAAATTCAGATATCTCATTCTGAATGTCACATTAAATGGATCTACTAATTAATGTATGTTTTGGTGGGGGAAAAAAGCTATTTCTGAAAATAAGGCTTAACTGTAGGAAAGAAAAATCTTTCAGGAGTTAAGTACAAAACTGAGATGACTAAGCCATCATGGAGAAGTAAATAGTGTACATAAAATCAGTGCTTACAGCCTGACACCATTCTGTAGTTTTTGGGCATAATTATTATTGTATAACTCTATCGGTAATAATTCAGGGCCCAGTTTTAGCCAACTTTCCAGTACTGATGCAGCTGCAATGCAGTCCTGTGGTAAGGGAACAAATGTTCCTTTGCCTTGAGAAGGCCCCCTCCCCACCGCAGGATGTAGCATATGCCCCATTGGTACAGCTGCATCAGCACTGGAAAGTTCAGTTAGATAGGATTGGGCCCTCAGTATTTAAATTAAATGCATACTTAAGAGGATGAGAGAGAGAGAGAGAGAGATTCGCTAGTAACTAAGACCAAATCCTGTTTCAGGCTCTTATATATGCAAAGACCCATCAATGTTGCCTTTTTAAACAAGGGCCTCCTATTATGAGAAGTGGTAACTAGGTCATACTATCACATGTAACTATTCCTGTGATCTTTCTTGACCGTACAGCCTACCTAAAAGCATTCTCTTGAATCTGATAGTCTGAAGGGCATTTTCTATCCACAGAGTTCCTTGTCAAAGGGACTTTGCAAATGGATCTCTTGCAACTGTACCGTTTGCTACAGTACAAAATGTTGACTGTACACCCAGCTACAGTACTATGCATGCATCAGTTTGAAAACTAGTCAATGGTATAGAATACAATAGAACGTTTAATTCAGAAAGCTGAATTGTACTTCTAAACTAGGCCTTGTCATGGCCTTAGAGTCATGTTTGTCATGCCTATATAAGGCAGAATTTGCCAGTGATCCTAATGGCTGCCGCAGAAGGAAGTACCACAATTTGTTGTGCTATCTAGGGCTACTAGATTTTCAACACAACAAGAAACAGCTTTGTGGAGTTGGTGTAATTCAAAATAAGTAATATTCATTCAATTACAAAAATATATTGACATCTGTATCACATTGTACGCATGTTTACTTGGATGCATGCCTCATTGTCTTCAACCTCCCAATGCTCAAATGCTGCGTCCCCTTATTTGATGATGTGTCAGTCTCTGCTCTTCCCACTCCCTGGATTGGAGGAGAATGCTCTTCTAACCCACTAATCTGCTCTAGCCCACTCTTCCTCTTCCATTCCATCCCCTCTTCCTTCTCCAATCCAGGGAGTAGTAGTAGGAGCAGTGGAGGCTTGTTGGCAGGCAAATGTGGGTGTCCTCAGCCCATTTGTTGCCTGAGGCAACCTCCTCAGCTGATCTCATGGATGGGCCAGCCATGAGTGGGGCTTACTCCCAGGTAACTGCACAAGTCTGCAGCCTAATTATGTTGATTTGACTCATAAGAAGAGCCTTGCTGGATCAGGCCAAAGGCCCATCTAGTCCAGCTTCCTGTATCTCACAGTGGCCCCACCAGATGCCTCAAGGAGTACACAGCCAACAAGATAACCTGTTTCCTGTTGTCGCTCCCTTGCACCTGGCACAGAGAAAACCTACTTCAATCTAAAGCCAGGAGGTTGCTTATGGCTTGTAACCTGTGATGGTCATTTCCTCCATGAATCTATCCAAACCCCTTTTAAAGGCATCTAGGCCAGATGCCATCACCACATCCTGTGGCAAAGAGTTCCACAGATGAATTACATGCTGGGAAAAGAAATATTTTCTTTAGTCTGTTCTAACTCTCCCTCCACTCAATTTTAGTGCATGTCCCCTGGTTCTGGTGTTGTGCACAGAGACGACGGGTGCCCTACCGGCGCCAGGGCACATGGGGGCGGGGCTTGCGTTGCATCACGTCAACGCGCCCCCGCCCGGTTTTCGCTCATTTCGGAGCCAAACCGGCTCCAGGGAGGGTGGGAGGGCCAAGACAACGTGGTGCTGCCGAATGGTGAGTTCCCCCAGAGCGCCCACCGTGAGTTCCCCGAGCGCGCCCCCCGGCCTGCGAGCGCCTGGAGCTCCTGCTCCACACGCTCCACCATAGTTCTGCCGCTGGTTGTGCGAGAGGGAGAAGAATTTCCCTCTATCCACTCTCCATCCCATGCATAGTTTTATATGTCTCAATCATGTCCTGGACTCCTGGACAATTGTTTAAGTGTAAAAAGGGAGGCACAGTGGATAGGCTCAAATTACCCACCACTTGAGAAAGTCATTCTGCACATTATTTTAAGGCATTCTTCACTTCACGCATTCCTGAGCCTAACCCTTCCATTGCAAGTTATTTCTGGCACAGAGCCCTAGCACGAATAAAACCCTGCTCACCAATAGTTTGAGCATCTCTTATTAAGTTTATACAGTATATACTTAAAACATTTCCAGACTGACATTAAAAAGAAAAAACAAGCCATGAATACTGTAAAGTCGTGGGGGCCAGGACCAGTGTCAGACTAACCTGCTCCTGATCAATGCAGAGAGAGCTTCGTTGCTGGAGAAATAGCATGCTCTGGGCAGACTTTTTGTAGCAGGCTTCTTCGCGTCTCTACTCGGAAGCCAGAGCAGCTATGTTTAACAGAACTAATTCCCAGTTAAGTGTGCATAGGGAGGGGGCGGCGCGGCGCGGCTAAGAGCTTCCGAAGATCTCTGAACCCCCACCCCATACCCATTGCAGCATTAGTCCCCCCTGCCTCCATGACAGCAGCATAGCCACCTTTCATAGAGCTCTCCCTCTACAGTCATATGCATCCTAGCGGCCGCAGGAGGGGACGAGGACACACCACGTTTTCTCCGCGGCACCACAATGCAGCTGGAACTGGAATGCTGAGGAAATGCGATTTCCCCACAGTGGACCGACGTGAAAACGGCCAATAATTTCAAACTAGACTTCAGAGGCTTGAAGTCGCCCTCTCCTTGACAACGCAGATGAGATTTTTCCCGTTTCTCCCACCGCTGCATAAGGAGGAGACACCCTTTTCTTGGCCTATCTGAAGGCGCCCCGACTCCTCCCTCTCTCATTTCATGCTTAGACTTCTCTTTCGCTACGCTTTTGGCGTGCAGATCTTCACTCACAAAATGGGCATTGTTTCTCCAGAGGTACGCCTTTTACGTAACTCCACTGTCAGGCCGATAGCCATGTGTCAAGCGGTACGCCAGACAGCGCAGGGGTACGATGGGAGAGGAGCACGTAAGACGCCCCTCCCCCTTATTCTCGATACCGTTTTCCTCAGTGTGTGGTTGAGCGCAAGGCTCGCGCTGGGAGACACTATGAAGCGGGTGTCCAGAGTGGAAAGGGGCGAGTGATTCCCAGCCCTCAGTTACGCCGTTTGCGCAGTAGTAGCTGGTGGAGAAGTACCAGCCAGCGCCTTTCTCCGCCCGTCGCTTCTGCGTCGTTGGCGTAGCATGCCCCAAGATGGCGTCGCGGTCGTCGTCGTTGGCGGCAGTGGCCGGAGCGCTGGCAGCAGCTGTGGTGCCGACGTGGGAAGAGCTGAGAGGGGGAATGGGGCGGCGGGCGGAGGGTGGCAGCATTAGTAACGAGTAGCGGCCGCAGAGAGGGTCTTCCCACACTCCCCCTCGGCCGGTTTGCGAGACAGAGACTCTCCGGGATAACGGGTCCCCCGCCCCCCTCAGGCAGGGAGACCCCGACCTTCCCTCCGCGCGCAGAGCCGACACCCTTTCTTCGGCCCATCCCGCCGCCGCCTTCCTTCTCCCCGGTGGGTCTTCCCACCCCTTCCCCTCAAGCGGAGGATGATGAAGCTCAAATCCAACCAGACTCGCACCTACGACGGAGACGGATACAAGAAGCGGGCAGCTTGTCTGTGCTTCCGCAACGAGACCGAAGAGGAGGTGGGTGAGAAGCCGCCGGGGCGGGCTGGGATTGGAAGCCCGCGGGCGGAGGGATGGAAGGGGAGAGCGGGCGGGGAAGGCGGCTACGATGGGGGGGGGGCTGAGAGGAGAAATGAAGAGTGGCGAAGTCGGGATAGTAGTGCCTATACTGTACATGCAAGGCGGGAGGTGTGGCAAAGTGGAGGCTCGGAAGGGGAGAGCGGTGGGGGAGGCGGCTGCATGGTGCTGAAAGAAGGGTAGCGGATGAAGGGAGGGAGGTGGAGCTTGCGAGGGTGGGCGCTCCTGGAGGATTAGTCGGGGAACAGGAAGCAGTTTTAAGAATGGGCCCCTTTTTCGTTCCGAGCAGGCTTAGCCATTATATGCCGCCGCCGGCAACCCTCCCCCCCTCGCTTACATATGTGTGCTGCAGTTTGTAAAGAGAGCGTGACGGAGGAGCTTCCTTAGTGGCTGGCGTTAGAATATGCGACTGTTACTAGGCGAGAAGTGACATAACGTCCCTCATTAACACCTGTCTCCTGTTTGTAAATCATTCGTGCCTGGGAGGGCACACTACACTTCCAAGAAGAGTCACTGCTCCTTACTTTGTTTAAAACACTGTATGCGCGCTTGCTTTCTCTCTCTCCCCGAGCCCAGGGAATGTATGCAAAGTAAGTTACTCATATAAAGTAAGTTATTGTGTAGATGCGGACCACATTGTCGCTTTGGAAGTCATCTTGGCAAGTGCTAAACTCTTAAATGTACAGATGTAATAATCCGTCTTCAACATGAACTTTGGGGAGAAGGATGTTGCTGAAGCTTTATAACCTTGCCTCTAATCATTTAAAGTGGAAAGTGATGCAATTCTGTACACATTTACTGAGAACTGAGTCCTACCGTGTTCAGTGGGGTTTTCTCCTGGAAATTGTGTATAGGATTGCAGCCAGAGTTTTGAAGGGGAGCAGGCAGAGTTTTGAAGGGAATGTAGCCAGTGGGTGGCACAGTGGGTTAAACCGCTGAACCATGAGCTGTCGATCGAAAGGTCGGCAGTTCGAATCCGCCACGGGGTGAGCTCTTGTTGCTTGGCCAGCTCCTGCCGACCTAGCAGTTCCAAAGCATGTTAATGTGAGTAGATAAATAGGTACCGCTTGCGGGAAGGTAAACAGCGCTCCGTGTTCCAGCCGCATGCTACACACTGCGGCAAGGAGAGTCATGCCGGCCACAGGACCACGGAGGCGTCTTCGGACATCGCTGGCTCTTCAGCTTTGAAATGGGGATGAGCACCACACCCTGGAGTCGGACATGACTGGACTTAATTGTCAACCTTTACCTTTTTAGCAAGAATTCACAGTACTGTACATCTCTGGAAATTGAAGTTGAAAGCACAAAGTTTAGATTTGTTTTTACTGCTGTTACCAAAAACAAAAGGAGTAGTGGCATCTTGCATGTATAGACCACTATACAGCAAGTAAATTGTCTATGCTGTGAGTTCTGGCTAAGCTGCCATATACACTGATGGTGTATACATATTTAAAGTTGCAAACGTCTCTCTCTCTCTCGCTCAGATCAGATCAGATGCATGAACAACCAAAGAATACCCTGAACCAAATCATGAGATTTTTATAGTGAGAGTAACAGGGAAAATGGTTGCTAGTACCTTCCTGTTTCTCTTGAAAGGTTCTTAATGACTCGATTCAGTGTAGGTATACCTTATTTTAAGTCATAGTTAAGAAGAGAGAAAACTCAACATAGTGAGAAAGCACTCCCCCTTTTCCAAATGAGGAAAGCATGCAGAATGAAAGATTTACAACAATGAAAGGTGACATGAACTGGTGTGGCTTGGCATGTGGTTTGGCAGTGGTTTAACTACTGCTGTGCTCAGTTGAGCACATCATATGACATGGCAGAAATAAATTTGATTCTGGATTTATAAAAAGAAACTGGGATAAAAGGGACTGGTTACTTGCCATATATGTAAATTGCCATTATAGGGGTTTGAGAAGAGATTAGGGTTGAATTAAATTGTTTTATCCTGAGCACAGTTTTCCTTCTGAACAGTGAAAGGAGCAAATCTGTGCATTTTAAATTGCTCTTTTCAATAATAATTTAACACACTGTAATATTTGGAGTGTTGTATCTTGGATTAAAAGATTCTCCTGTCAGAAAATATGATCTTAAGCAGATATACTTGGAAGAAAACTTCTTTACAATTATGTGGTATTAATATAGTGTGGCATTGTACAGGAAGTACTATCTTAATCTTTGCTACTCTTTTCCAAAGTAGGTCAAATATATCCTCATATTGCATGGGGGGAGGAGAACGCGAGTGAGCGCTGCTTGCTTTATGATCACCTAGTGACTTCATAACAGTGAGATTAGAACCTGTAGCCTTCTTAGTCATATTCTTAATCACTGAACACCATTTATTTAGGATTTCCAAGTAAATGTGTGTGAGATTAGGGTGTGTCAGACAGGGCAGGCATTTCTTTAGGATCTGGCAAGGCTTCCAGGAAGCCTGTAGCAGCTCAGAACTGGGATCAGACACTATCTTATTGGATACTGCTGAGCTGAAAGTTGTAGTAGACCTGTTGGTCACCTGCAGAGCAGCAGAAATTAAGACTTGCAGTTTCCTCTGTCTTCATGCTGTTTGAGTGGCACAGGGCATTAAGATGTAAGAGTCTCAGGTTGAGGGTCTCTGATTGCTTGCAGGGTGTCAATGTTGTATCCAGTTGAGTTACTGTTGTCTAGATTTGTATCTAGTACTGTTATAACTGGAAGAATGGGGGAAATTGCTACCTAGAGGGAAATGAATGGGAATAGAACCTTTGGCATGAAGAACCATGCTGACATGGTGTCTGTATATACTGTAGTCAGCATGTTTTACATTTATTAGCTGTTTTCTACTTTAAAAATAAAGTGATGTACAACATTAAAATCACAAAGCAATTAAATGCAGACACTACCAGAAAATAACCATACAGTATTACAATTCAGGACAACTTCTCAAATGAATGTCCACAACATTTCACAGCAGACAGCACCAATAAAAATTAATAGTGCTGGTGTTTTATCATAAAAACAGTGTCATAACTATTGTGCAGTTAAAAAGAGTGGAATAATGGTTGCAAGAGTTAACACAGTGCTGCAGTGATTTGGGAGTTAACTGTTCTGTAGGTCAGGAAATGGTATTTCTTCAAGGTCTGCATACCTTATACAATTAGGTCAATATTTCTATAACAAGTCTGACTATGCTTTGTGTGCACTTACACCAGCAAAACTGAATTTTAGTGAGAAACCATTTTTAAGCCTTCATATTTGAAAAGTATTATAATGCAGAGATTGGCAGTATATGTGTGGAGATTCTCAGTTCAGCAGTGACACAGTAGGAAAAACAGCTTTCATTACCATTGAAGTTTCCTAGACACATTTTAGAATTGCTCTGTTCCTGACAGTTGATTACAAACCAGTGATAAATTTGGACACACATGTTTATTCAGAAGTACCGTTGTATTTCAGTAGTTTACTGTCAGGTAAGTATGTAGAGAATTGTAGTCTTACAGCACAATCCTGTGTAAGGATCTGGCCGGCAGCCCAGGGCCGCCCACCAGATCCTGTGCCTGGGCTGCCCGTCTGATGGTGGGCCGGAGGTCTACGAGTATTGGCCTCCTCGGATTTCTGCCAGCTAAATAGCTGGCGGAAGTAGAGGAGACCGTGTAACGGCCTAGCCAGCCCGGCGAGGATGGGGATATGGCTGACGCCATCCCCCGCCCCTCCCGGGCCGGTTAGGCGAATGGCCCTCCTGCCCACTGAACCGCCCTCGAGGCCGCCGGTGGGAACTCTTACCCTCCGCCAGCAGCTGCGTCCTGGTCCGGTGACAGAGTGAGGGGGGCCGGCCTTGTGTCGGCCTTCCTTACTCTGGAGTAGCCGCAAATGTGCTTTATGGCGCATTCGCAACACATTAGAATGGTGGAGTGCACACTCCGCTGTTGTAACGTTATGGAGGATTGCGCCCCATGTCCATTAACTTTGGTATAAGAGTATATGCTGGGAAGGGGGACAAATTCAAGTATTTAACAGTTACGGTAATATGGAGAATCGTAACAAGTTGCATACTTTTGTCTTCCCAGAAGATGTGGTTTAAAGTGTCGGATCTTAACATGTTTTGGAGATTATAACCAATGAATTAAAATTTCAACTGTTTTTTAACTATGTTCTGCAGTGTAAATGTTCACAAATCTCTGTGAAAGACTGTTGTGGTCTTTTGTACCAAGTGTACTATATATTTATCTCATCAAAGATCAGGAGAACTGCAATGGATCAAGCAGCACTTTCAGTAGTAAGTTCTTTGACTAAATATCGTAATATTGCTAATACTAAATGTACACTCATGAGATCGGTGTAGAAAATATCCTGTTTGAAAGACAGTGAATTTTGGACACTTTGAAAGCCTTCCAAATTCCTTGAGTTGACTCTTTGGGATATATTGTGTCTTCCATGTTTACTTCATCCTCCAAAGACACTGGAAATGTACTTGATTTTTAAAATGAAAAGTGTTTTGTCAGGAATACCAGGAAGAGTAAGGGTGGTGCAAAAATGGTGCAGGGATGAGGAGTTGATCTTCCATTCAGCATGGGGGAATAAGATCATTTTATCATATTTAACAACTACTGATATTTTGTTCTTGCCACAGTTTTCCCATGCTGTATCTTTTTAGCTATTTTTAATGATCTTGCTAACTGAATCTGTAATTTCAGCATATTTTAGACCAAGCTTACTGGTATGTAGCTATTATAGTAGTAGTGATAGATATTCGTTGTGGAATTGGAGTACAAAAGTCAGTATGGAAACAGAATCCAATTCCTAATGCTCATGTATAATGCCTCTGTAAAAGCCTCAAATTTGCAAGCTGAAGGTTTTTTTGGATCCACTCTTTTCCCCCTCATTGCACATTGCACTGTCATAGCATATAGTTTGAAGATGTAATGGTATGGGGAGGAATACAACCAAAGTTAGTGCATGAGAATAGGCCTGTGGTGGTGGTGTTCATAAATAAATAAATAAATAGAAAACTTAACTTATGAGGAGGGCTAGGATTAAAAATGTAATGATAGCAATACATTTGCAAACGGATGTTTGTTTACCCTTTTAAAACCTCCTTTAAGTTATGAGTAGTTTTTCAGGTACCATAGTTGAAATGCCTTACTATCTGTTGGTTTTGGAAAGGAATTTGTTAGTGAATACTAGGTCTTCTGCTAGGTCTTCAGATTTCTTTGCATCAAGCGTCTTAGATTTTGGTGTGTTTAAAAAAAATAATAGCTTTCTAAAGGAATTTCTAAAATAAAATCAGCTTGTATTTAAATGGTGGTTGAAAAGCTTTCAGGGGATGATGAAAAGGCTTGAAATAACAATGTGTTGCTTCTTATTGGATAACTGGTGGGCAGCCCAATCCTACCTAATTTTCTGTGCACTGATGCATCAAGGCCAGTGCAGCCTACGCTGCATCCTGCGCAGAAATTAGTGAGCTGGAGGTCTTCTTGGGGTAAGGGTACATTTTTCTACTTGGACCTGCGTGAGCTAAATTACTGGCGCAAGTCCGAGAGGACTCATGTAGGGAAAACAGGCATGGGAAGGGAATTGGATCAGGCACGCGCCAGTGCCATCAAACCCGGCCCCCTCCTGGGCTCAATCCTTGTACCCACTCCCCGCCCACCCCGTTATGCCCTCGCGCCGACTGCCACGAAACCTGCCTTCTCTGGTCCACACTGCTCCATCTGGAGGCAAGTGCAGGCTGACTTATGCTGTTGCAAAGCGCTTTATTGCACTTTGCGACAGCTTGCACCGGCACAGTAAATTGCTTAGGTAGTGATCTAAACAGAAAAAGATGAACCACAAGATGGGTGCATACCGAGACCAAGTACAGGCCTACATATAAAGCCTCTCTTTTTTTCTTCTTTTTGAGTTAGGGAATGCTCTATGCCAGTGATCTTCAATCTTTACCCAAAGGTAAAGGTTGCTGTAACTCTTGCAATTTGGCTGGGGCAGTGGTGGCGGCACTTCCAGGATCACGTTGCCGCCGGCTGGGAGGAAAAGTGGTTTTTAACCTACCTGAGGGCAGTGGCATACCTACGGTGATGCAGGTGTGTGCGTGCGGACCACACTGGGCGACACCCTTCGGGTGGGTGGGTGATGCCACTAGTGGCCAAAATTGTTAAAACCTTTTCTTTATGAATAATATCATCTTGTTATATACCATTCAATGCATAATTCAATGCAGGATGTAATGTAATACCCTGTTTTGAAATACCTTTATTCTATCAAAGGCTATGGTCAAAGAACCGGAAACAGAAAACACAACTGCCTTATGTAACAAAAAGTGGATTTCCTTAACTCAAAACAGACCAATGAAACTGATTGTTCTGAGAACCGAGTTGGTTACTGATTTGTTGGGTGATCTGTAGTGTTTTTTTTAAAATAAATTTTATAAAATTTACAGGACACCAACCCTAGTGACACCACTGACCAGAAGTCTATAGAAATACACAGTCCTGCCTGATGGGCATCTTTTGTAGAACCTAGCTCAGCCCAACCTTGTTTCTCCCTATTCACCTCTGGGATTCATTATGGGTGTGAAGTGCAGAGCTGTCACTCCAGGTGACGAAAACCCTAGGAATGCCCCTGCCTGCGGGTCTTGCTGGGCCTCTGGGGAGTGCGGGGAGCCTGCAGACCCCTCTGCAGGCATCCCCGCACCTCAAAACACATCCAGATTGTGATCACGACCCATGGCCGGAAGTGGGTCATGATTGCGATCTGGGTGCGTTTTGAGGTGCAGGGAATCCTGCGGAGGGGTCCGCAGGCTCCCTGTACCCCCCGGAGGCCCGGCAAGACCCCCAGGTATGGCTGAAAAGCCACTTTTTCACCTGCCGGTGGCATGAACCCATCAGTGCTGTCGCCACTGTCTTGATGTTGCAACTCCTCTTAAGGGGAAACACATTGCCTCCCTCTGGACCTTGGGGTTGCGACCCCAAGATTGAAGATCACTGCTCTATGGAAAGGGAAATTCTATTATGCAGGAGAATGTGGATCCCTTGCAGGTTTTTGGGTCATGCTTTACATGGTTTCTTTCACATATAAAGTACAATGTAAACACTTAACAAGCAAGCAGCTGCTCTAAAATTATTTTATAGTATGGATGTGTAAACAAACAACTAGTTCTAAATGCATTCACTTTACTTGTTAATTCTTGTCAGTGATTGTTTAGATGGGGGAAGTAATACAGCAATACCTGCAATAGTGCAGGAGAGACATTCCTGGAAAGTTGAGTGCTGCACAAAACAGCACTATAGGATACCCGTTAACTTAATAGGCAGGAAAAGGGTACTGATCTGCCCAGAATGCACTGCTCGCATTGGTTAGAATTGCTATCAATCATGCTAGGACAAAGATTGCTTTAATTAACTTTCACTATACCTCTGTATGGCAAATACTGTCGGACCTCGGTATCTGTAAAAGTAAACCGCTCCGTTTTCAGGCTGTAGAAATCGTGCTCCTATAGCCTCTTCTGGGTCATATGGGGTGACCTTGGGGAAGGGAGGGGGAAGTCATGTGACCCGGAAGAGGCTGTAGGAGCGCGATTTCTCTGTCTACAGCTTTGCAAACAGAGCAGTTTGCCAGCAAAAAGGTAAGGAATGCTATTTTAAACATTTTTCTTTTTAAAGGCATTTTTAAAATCTGTGAGCATCTGCGTTGAGTCAAATCTGTGGGTGCTGAATACAGAGGTCCGACTATAGTGCTCTTCTCTAATGTAGACCATGCAAAACAAACATTGTTAACTATGGCTATCTTTGAGGTATACCACTGTCTTGCAACATAGCAAAAGTAATTTGTTCCACTTTCTATATTTTGCAATTTGCCTTTGCAACAACAAACTTTGTAGACTTAGTTCACAAAAATGTTTACTATTCTTTCTATCTACCTGAACTCACAAAGGTTTTTAAGAAAATAAGGAAACAGAGCAATGGGGTCATTGTCATTGGTGTAAAATGTGGGTGGGTGGGTGGGGAAATCCTGAATAAATGAAATTACGTTCCTCTCCCACTACAGTTTTTTGTAAAATAGTTACAATTTGTTAGGAGGGGCTCAGCAGGTTGTCACCACTTTCTTAAGGATGTGAGCCCCTTTCTTTTTTTATCTTGCTACTGTAAATAGAATGTTGTATGACTGGGAGCCATAAGTCCTCTGTCATTTGCTGGAAGTTCCCCTCCCTTCTTCACTTACTCCCCGCCATCTGATCGCTTTGCTGACAGGTCATGAGTGAAGTGAGCATTGGGATCCAATTCCTCTTGTGTCCTCGCACAGTCAGTTCAGCAGTCCAACAGGACTCTGTACACAGTAGAAAGCCTCTTGCTCATTTCTGAAAGGTTTGCAGGAGTGCTATCTCTGAATTTTTGTTCATTGGAGATCTTAAAAACTGTATCTTAGATTAGACCCCATGTCTACACTGTGCAAAATGAATTGCGTTAATTTGCAAATAAAACAATTAAACATATAAAATATTAAAAACACGACGCTTCATCCAATATTCTTTGGATTTCATCAGCTGGTGAACAAGGCTACACAAGATAAGGCTACACAAGCCTTGCTCACAACCTGATGAAATCCAAAGAATATTGGATGAAACCTGTTTTTTTATATTTTCTGTTTTTAATTTTGTTTGCCCCTGGGCTTTTAACTTGTGTTAAAACTAGGAAATTATTTTTATTTTATTACTTTAAATACCGTAATTAAAACTTTTTCTATTGCTGGCCATGAAAGTTTTACATCCTGTTTGAGATGTAAATACTTAATCTGGATCATGTCCCTGGCCTGAATAACTGTTGTTTTTATAATGTAATTGCTGAGTAGTTTTCCTTGTCCTCCGTGTGTGTGTGTGTGTGTGTGTGTGTGTGTGTGTGTGTATTCAAACTACCGCACAATTGCACTCATTTCACATGCTAGCAAGGTTATGCTCAAAATCCTACAAGCTAGGCTTCAGCAGTACGTGAACCGAGAACACACGCACATTTTAAAGGGCTCTGTGCTAGTCGAAGGGTGCATTTTGAATGTCCATGCTGCCTCTGGAAGCCAGCAGAGACTTCCTGAGTGCAGCAGGGATATTCCAAATGGTGCCCGTGACCAGCACGGAGCCCTTTGAAATGCCTGGGAGAAGCTTCAGGTAAAGTACCCACCTTTAATCCCCCTGCACTTAACCCTGTTGATCCCATAGGATCAGTGCTTTAGTATCCGCAAATTTGCTATCTGCTAGGTTTTCTCTGTTCAACAAGAACTGTTCAACAGTTCAACAAGAACTGACTGTATATATTCGGAACTTTTTGGGAAAATTGAAAATCAGTTTTGGGAGGAGAAATCCCCCTCACACACACCCTTCCTATCCATTGGCTTTGTATGTTTTACCATTTGGCTCTCCTGTTTGCAGATCATTTGAAGGTTCTTATTTTATACTTGTGTGCAGTAGGTTAGTACATAGAATGGTGTACCTCTTGGCCTGTCTTGTATTGATACCTTATTGTTCAACATGTCCTCTATAGCAGCCTTTCATGCTTATTTAGCCAACAACATGGAGGAGGCTTCTTGTGCTAGCATGTTTTCTTAATTAAGCCAGTTTTGACTGTTTTCTTGCAGTCAAAGTGTTTTCTCTGGTACAACTCCAAACTTTTTTTTAATGCATAGGTGAAATTAGTAACTGACACAATTGAAATTTACTACATCCACATTTGTGCAGTAAAAGGAGAGGGCTTGCATCCATTGGTCACAGTGGTACCCTGCACTTTCTCAGAGACTGGGGAAACAGCTGAATTGAATTTGTAGAAAGAGGATTTGGAATTGCACTATATGTGAAAGGGTAAAGGCAGCATGGTTGCATTGCTAAAAAGTGAAACAATTTGACACAGCTGTAACAATTTATAATTCACTTTAGTAACACTTGTCAAAACACTAGCTAACTGAACATTTGTGTGTGATTCATTATTTCAGTATGCCTTTTAATACTGTATCTTTAACTTGCTTTTAAAAATGATGTCCTTTTTTTTTTCTTATTCCAGCTATTTATTCAGCAGCCCCTTTGGTTAGCTTCCTTTTCTTACTGTTCTATCTTTGTTCTTTTTCTTCGCTCCTCCTACCCTTCTTTTTATTTGAAAAGCTCAGGCAGTCCTTTCCAGACATTTTTGGTTTCTTCATATACCTAATTAAATCTGTTTTTTTCTTCTGTCTGCTATGTATCTTTGTATATCTGCAGTCATGAGATCTACAGGGAAAGTACTGCCGCTTCATAGAATACTGTATAAACATAAGGTGAACGATGATGTTACTTCATGTAGTAGTTAATGCGATGAACTTTGCTGGATCAGGCCAAAGCCATCTTGTACCATAATCTTTTGGCAGTGGTCATCTAGATGCCCTTAGAAGGCTCACAAATAGGATATGATGGTGCTAGTTTGTCCCCGGTATTTGATGATCAAGTTTTGAACATGCTAGTATAAGCTGTGTTTATCCTTGGGGCAGTGAGGCCTCACTACAAACACTGGTTTGGATGAGGTAAAAAGAGACTGAAGCAGGTGTGGAAGGAAGGAAAGACATGCATATGTGGTCATGCAAGGGTCAGAACAGAATCACTTGAGAGAGGAGGAGTGCAGAGGATATGTGCATGAGTTCTTTTACTGATAAAAGCATAAACACTGGCAGAGATGTTATATTGGAGATCATGAACAATTTCAGATGTGGAGCCATGATCGGTTCTAATTGTTTCCATTCATTTTCAGAATGGCTGCCAAATTAATGGAGACAATATGTACCAATTTACACCAGGATTGCTTCTTTCGTGACTCAAAAATAAAACTTGGTGGAAGTGTACTCAACAACATTATAAAGAATCTCAGATGTGGAGTCAACACCAACTTTGAATAATAATGGTGATTTTTTTTATATGGCTGCCAGAAGACTGTGATACTATGTAATAGACATGAAAACTGTAATTTTCATGAAACTGTATGTACCAACATTGACAAGATTGTACATACGTACGGAACAGTATCCCGTGGAAGGGAATGGCTATTCATCATGGAATGTGTACAACATGAGCATGAAGATCGCTGCTAGTCCAAAGTAGGCTTTTAAATATTTTCATGTTTACTACAACTGTATTGTATCCGAACAACCATGCAATGAACCAAGCTAAGAGTAATGTGGAATTATTGAAGTCACCAGTATGTCAACATGATCCAGAACAGTAGTTTATTTTGGATGCAATTACATTTCATTGACCTATCCTCCTCCTCTTGCAATCACAAACTAGGAACTCAACACAAAGAGTTGCCTATAAAAGTTGTCAGATACCATTGTTGTCTTGCATCAACCCCGTTCACTTGAACAGGGCAAGTGTAGACACATAACTATGTGAATGCTGAAAGTATGCTGTTTGTCAGGGTGGTAAATCATCCATTTCATTTTTGAAAGTTAATGAAAGTAGAACCGACCCAAGTAGAACTGATCATTACTTCATGTTTTCAGTGGTTCATGATGTGTAGAAGAACAATCCTACCAATTTTTATGCTTGTATCACAAAAGGGTTGATCATGGTGTAAATTGGCACATATCTACACTTGTAAAGAGGTGGAGACAGAGATTTTTCCAGTCTGCTAATTAGAGATCAAGATAGTGGGGTATGGGTTGAATTTTGTCAACCAGAATGATGGTTTCAAGTCTCTAGTAGCCATTGATTAACTCTTCTGTGATGAACTTGGATAACTTACTAAAATGATTAGCTAAGGCTCAAATTTGCATTTAGAAATATCTCATGATACAGCCGTTCCTGGGTTGTGCAACTTCAACTGGGTAGGGGATGGCATGTTTGAATGTTGGGAAGTAACATAAAGACCACCTGCACATATAATTAATATGTTGGCAAGAAGGGTACACTAGAATTCTCTCTGTGTTAGCTTTCTGTGTGTAGAATAAACCCCATTGAACACAATGGGATGTACTTCTGAGTAAACATGCATAGGATTGCATGGTTAGAGCCAGTGAAGTTACATTTTTAAAATCTCAATGTGTGCACTTACATTAAGAGCACAATCCTCTTCTAAATTCAGCTGACGGAATGAGCGTTCCGCTGGCCGAAGATGTCACAAACGTGCTGTAAGGCACATTTGCAGTGACTCACGAGCAGGGAAGGCCAGCACAAGGCTGGCCTGCCCTGCTCTGCCGCCCGAACCATCTCCCACCCGCCGCCAGACCGAGGTAAGGATCCAACGGAGGGGGGACGGTTCGGGAGCAAACGGCGGGGGCCGATAGGCCCAGCCGATCAGGAGGGGGCGGGGATTGGCCTTGGCTGAATCTTGACCCCCACCGATGGGCTTAGCCATTACACAGCCTCCTCCGACTTCTGCCAGCAAAATAGCTGGCAGAATTCTGAGGAGGCCGATCGGCCCCAGCACCATTTGCACTCGGAAGGGGACGAGCGTCCTCTTCCCCGAAGAGACTTTCCACCGTGGTGGAAGCTGCTCATGGCAGGGCATGGGATACGGCGGGGGAGGCCTTGACCGCCTGGTGGATCCTTAAGCAGGATTGGGCTGTAAAAAAAATGCAACATTTTTGGGTTCTGAGTAGACTGCTTTGGATTTTTCCAAACTGAATTTTTTTGATGACACTTGGAAGTTTGGTTGACTTACTTACTCCAATTTAGTTATGAATGTTAATAGTACTGGTCCCAGTACAGATTGTGTGGAGATTGTACTCATTGCCTGCTGTGGAGACCGTCCTTTTATTCTGATTCTTAAATTTATTTTAACCAATTACTGATTCAAAAAGAATGTATATTTTAATCTACCAAGTATATTTATGATACTATGTATCTGTATATAGTATCTAAAAGGTACTATATCTTTTAATCTATTGATGACTACTAAGCTAGTAAAAACCTTTTGAAAATCCAAGTATACAGTGTCACCTGAATCTTCTGTATGAGCACGCCTGTTCGTATACCCCCTGGTTAATTGTAAAAGATTGATGAGGCAAGGATTCCTTTGTAGAAGTCATGATGATCATTCCTCAAATTTTGTTTTTCTATATATTTGTAACCTCTTACTCTGCGTTGACCATTTCCACCAGTTACTTAAAATGGAATTTAAACGAAAGATCTTGGAACTCTACTTGATCTTCATTTAAACAAAACAGTTTCATATTTGAGTTAAGCATCTTTGGTGAATGCTAACAAGCATGGTGACGTTTTGTTAGTGCCAAAACATTGCCACCACTATGACATAGGGCACTATTAGGTCCTTTGCCTAGGGGCAGGAGAAAATGGTGATAACGAAATAAAAACACATAACACCGCTTTCTGCTAAAAAAAAAAATCTGTGAATAAAATAAAACCATGTAATTTTGCGTCATTCTTCATCTGCTGACATTGTACAACCTATACCACCCACCTAGTACACTTTTAAAGCAGTTACAATTGATAAAAATGGGAAAATTGGAATAAAAACATATAACACTGCTCTCTGCTATTTCATTCGGGTTAAACACCGAAATCTGCAAAAAACAAACAAAAAAAGGTTTTGTCCCACCTTTGCGAATGCTGGCCGCCCAGGGCAGCTAAGTTGGAGCCATTGCATTTGGCAGCAGAGTTCGCTGATGCCTGGTGATGATAACATTGCCATGTGCTGTTGGTCAGAGAGATGTTGTTAGCTCTACAGCTGACGGCAATCTCTGTCTACAGAGAGTGGTGGCTGGTATCAGCCTTTAAGAGGGATGTGGACACAGAGGAGAGGGTGGCAGAAGAGTCAGAAGGAGAATGCTGGAGGCGGTGGTGGCAGAGCCGAAAAAGGTAGGCAATTCGAGCATGGAGGAGGACAGGCAAGAAGGAGAGACAGAGAAAGGAAGACTAGAAAGGGGGGAGAGTAAGCTCTCCCGGGGGACAAAGGGAAGAGGGAGGGGGAGGGATGTACAGGAAGCTGTGAGACACAAGAAGCTGGACTAGATGGGCCCTTGGCCTGATCCAGCAAGGCTCTTATGTTCTTAACAATGGCAGAGGCAGCAAGGGGGGAAGGCGGGGGAGCAGGCTGAAGGGGGTGGATTTTGACAGCAAAGGCTCTTTTACAGTATGCAGTCATGACTGGTTTTTGTAGACAAGTGCTGGTTGGAGAAGGAGAGTTTCTTTCCCAGTAGTGTTTTCTAATTTAGTCTGCCCTTTTTTGATATACAGTATTTCCCCTGGCCTGTCCCCCAACTCCCCCCCCCCCAAGTAGTTCTCTGTGAGATGGATCGTAAATGTGCTTTGACCTTGATGAATATTTCTAATTGGAGTACAGTTGCGGGGATCAGATATCCAAAGTAGGGTAATTCCTTACTTAGGACCGACCAAAAAGTAACAAGGTGCCAAACAGTAAGCTTTTGAATCCTATATGATTCTTCAGCAGGCTAGATAGTAAGGTAAAGGTGACCCCTGACAATTAAGTCCAGTCGTGTCCGACTCTAGGGTGTGGTGCTCATCCCCATTTCAAAGCCGAAGAGCCAGCGTTGTCCGAAGATGTCTCCGTGGTCATGTGGCTGGCATGACTCTCCTTGCCGCAGCGCGTAGCATGCGGCTGGAACACGGAGTGCTGTTTACCTTCCCGCAAGCGGTACCTATCTACTCGCATTAACATGCTTTGGAACTGCTAGGTTGGCAGGAGCTAGCCAAGCAACAAGAGCTCACCCCGTTGCGGATTCAAACTGCCGACCTTTCGATAACAGCTCATGGTTCAGCGGTTTAACCCACTGTGCCACCCGCTGGCCTAGGCTAGATAGTAAACAAAAATAAAATAAAAATGGAAGTAGTGAGGATCTGTTGTAGGGTCCCCATAGTTTGCAGTTAAACTTAAAACATATTGGTTCCCTTCAAGGCAGAACTCAGATAGCTACTAGGTATAAAAAGTCACCAAGGTGAATGAATGATATGAATGATAGTCGGGCTGCCTAGTTGCCAGCTCTTGAATGTCGAGCCATAATATGTCCATAAACACTATATGACAAATATATTTTCCCCACAGTACTTTCTTTACAAACAATTCAGCAGCCTTTCACATTTACAGCAGCCTTTCACATTCATAGGATCAATGTTGGAGGATCAATGTTGATATATTTGTTGATCAATGTTAATATGATTTTATAGATTTTTAAAATGCATTTACACCTGAAATGTTAAAAAAATCCAATTTAAATAAAAACTCGCTTAAATTAAAAAATTATTTATTTTTTTAAAAATCAATTTATATCCATCCTACTATAGCCTACATTTCAGGGATTTCTCTCACCCCCAAGTCCTCCCACGGAGGAGGGTCAGAATCATGTCAGTGTAGAAAGTAGCAATACTGTTTCTGAGCAGAGTTCTCTACTAGTGGATAACACTATTGTCTTGAGTGACCTTCTTTAGGTTGCTGTGCTGGCACAAGTTGGATTTGCAAGCTCTTGTCTTCTCTAGTCTTTGGCAGTGGGCTTCATGTGCCCAGCAGGAGGAAATCTCCTGTTGAGACCAGGTGTGAGGTTGGTTTCCTATAGTTCTATGGAGAGGGAAGTTCAAATTGTTTTCTCTGCTCTGCCTCTGGAGGGTGCAAAATATTGACTGCAGTATGTTACTAATGGTTAGCTAATCCTGAGTTTGTTGTACAGTAGTGAGAGCTGTCCTAGATCTGTCTTACCTGAAAGCTTTTACATAAGGGTAGCATTCCTTCGAAAAGAGTTGGAGTATTCATAGGAACAACCAGGGATGTGGATCAAGTCTCAAGTCAAGTCCCAAGTCTTTGCCCACAAGTCCTGAGTCTTTGGTCACGAGTCCCTATCTATTTAATGGGGAAAACAGGTAGGTGCTGTGCTGGGGTGTGTGGTGGTGGAGATGACACTGGCAGGGCTGCAAACTCCCCCCTGATGTTCCGCTCCCTCTGCACTTCTCATGAACACTCATTTAGATCTGATTATCCGTTGTGTTTGTGCCTGCCTTCCTTGTCTTCAGCATCGCAGAGGCCTTCTTCCTGGTTTATGGTGGCCGATATGGTAATTATAGGGACTTAAAATTTTCAAGTCGAGTCTTTCAAGTCTTTTACAATCGCCGAGTCAAGTCATTGACACAACTTGAGTCCATCACTGGAAACAACTGCATTGGGGGAGATAATTTATAGCTTTCTTATATCGCAAGGATGTACTGTATTTCAAAATGTTGCAACCATATAATGAAATGTTTATGTTCTCATTGGTAGGTTCTGTTAGTGAGCAGTAGTCGTCATCCAGATAGATGGATTGTCCCAGGAGGTGGTATGGAGCCTGAAGAGGAGCCCAGTGTGGCTGCTGTGCGGGAAGTCTGTGAAGAGGTGAGTCTCCAAGATCTGCTTGGAGTTGAGCTGCTGGCACTGTTTAGTTCCTTCTCCTTTTCCCTTTTCAGTCAACATATAGGAACAAATGCGTATCCAATTAATTGCATTAGTTTTCTGATAACTGTTTATGAACAAAACCTGCATCTCTCTTAGTTGAGATAGTAACTTCGATATAATTTTGCCTCTGGTCTTCATAATAGTGATTCTGACCTGAGCAGGGATTCCCAAGTTCTGCTGCTGGAAACTTCCTTTTTATCTGACTGATAACAATATTGTGTTCCTCAATGCATAAACTGTCTGATCTTGCCAGTTCCCTTAGTTGATTTCAAACACTGGGCCAAACTAGAGTTGACTGCAAACATGTACTCACCCTAGTCACCCCCTTGCTAAAAATGTAGCTTCTGAAATAGGAGTCGAGAACGATGTGGGTGTGTTTAACCTTTTCCTCACCTGCTGCTTCTCTGCTTGAAATTGCGTTCCAAACCCACTTTCTTCATGCTAGAAGGTTCTGAACTATTTGTGCAGCCTTTGTATGAAGCTGCTTCATTTTTTTTTTAATGGCTGTTGTAGGTGGGTACATTACATGCATTTGTATGTAACATCTAATGCAGCTTTGATTCACATCACACTAGGATATGTGATTATGGAAACAACATCAAGGTTATTGTCTGAGTGAAATTAAGGAGTGTTTCTAACTAGTGGAAATCTCAGAGTACAAAATATACGTACATTACATCAGTTATGGAGAACAGATGCATGTTAAATTGCCATTTTTCTTTGAAAGATAAGTAGAAGCAGTGATTGAGAGCGGATCCATGTATTTTGCCAAGAGGAGAGATTTGATATTTAGAAGTCTGTGCTCAAGCATTAAAAAATCATAAGGTGCAGCTGCCTGTTGCCTAGAGAAGCACTGTCACATGCTTGATCCCAGATAGTCAGCCCCCTGGGAATGACTGAAATTCTTTTTTTGTGAGAAGACACATAGCCCTGTTCAGAAATTAGCTCCCATGCATTCCTTTATGTGCGAGTGCTAATTTTTGAATAGGGCTAGTTTGTTTCATGAATAAGAAATATGAGAACTCCCTGGATTGTGCAAACAAGAATGTAATGCTACTTATTCAATGTTTTTGCACTAGCCATGGCAAGACTTTGTTGCCAGACCTGTTTGTAGTTCCACATTTAAGATAAAGTAAACAATGTTTTGGACCCTTGAGACTATTGCAAAAACATTTGCTGACAGTAAGAGGTACAGGCCTGCAAATTTGGGGTAAACCCCCCCCTAATCTATGCTGTGGCTTCCTCATGAGGAAGCTGCTTGACAAAATGGCATGCCGTACCCCCGAAACTAGACATGATAGGGCAAAACTGATGCGTTTTTTGGAATCGGCACCCCAAATATACCCAGGAATAGGTCTAACCCTTTAAGACACCAAAATATGCACAGGCCTGTGCCTGCGTACATTTGTTAGCTGCAAGGAGCTCTGTTAACACTCACACTCACACACACACACACACTCACTCACACACACACACACCCGTTCACAACCAGTGTGAACAGCACCAGCTTTAGCAAAGTTTTCCCTTTATGCTGTTCAGTCTTCTGCACAAGTCAAGACTCGGGCAGAAAAGAATGAGCAGTTGAGATGTGCATGTGGAGGACAGAGCTGTTCACAGAAGAGGTTGAAGAGCCCTAATTCTGTGAATTAGGTGGGTGGAGCCGATGCTACTGGCTTTTCAAAATTGGACTCTTGTTAAAAAAAACTGACCAATACTATAAATAGCTAGCCATCTTCTGTGATGAAATTGTTAATGGACAATATTTTTCTGCATTTTACCTTCAGTAACTGTCTCTCTACTATGTTAAACTGCAAGAAAAATTCTGAAAAGGGCAGTGAATTCTTAAAAAGGTAAAGGTATCCCCTGACAATTAAGTCCAGTCGTGTCCGACTCTAGGGTGTGGTGCTCATCTCCATTTCAAAGCCGAAGAGCCAGCGTTGTCCGAAGACGCCTCCGTGGTCATGTGGCCGGCATGACTCTCCTTGCCGCAGCGCGTAGCATGCAGCTGGAACACGGAGCGCTGTTTACCTTCCCACAAGCGGTACCTATTTATCTACTCGCATTGACATGCTTTGGAACTGCTAGGTTGGCAGGAGCTGGCCAAGCAACGAGCACTCACCCCGTCGCGGGAATCGAACTGCCGACTTTTCGATCGACAGCTTATGGTTCAGCGGTTTAACCCACTGCGCCACCACTGTGAATTCTTAGAAGGTAGCTATTGAAGGTACTTTAAAGGAATGTTACCACAGAAGGAGGGTTTCTGAACTTGCAACCCTTCTAACATTTTGATCCTGAAAATGGTAGTCAAGCCAAATTAATTCTACCATATATTCACTTACTGTTTGGTATGTCAATCTGCATAGTTTAAGTCTCATATCATTAAAAACGTTTTGTTTTATTACCTGTGTAGTGATAGCTGAACAAACAGTACCCAGTGTCTCTTTCTTAGACAATAATTAATCTGACTCCTTTAAACATCTCTACAACATGCAACAGGGCAGCACTTTTATTCCTACAAAGTATGTGTATGCTGTTGGGGAAAAACTATTGCCTATGTGGGATACATTTCTGCTGTTTGAATGGAGGACTGTTCACTATCCTGTTTGTAAGGGGTAGTGAGTACTGTTGTTGCCTTGAGAGAGAATCTTCGCCATTTATATAGATAACAGGAGAACATTCTTTGAAAAATGAAGGAACATTTTCTTTAGATTAAAAGTAATGGATTGGAGATCATAAGCATTTATGGGTTAAGATATCCTACCCTTTGCTATGATTCTGGTTGGCGGAATGGTCCCCCCCACCTGAGCAGTACAGGATGAGGAGAGATGGCATGCTAACACTCTGATATGGCTCAGAATGTACATGACCTGTTGTATATCCACAAAACCTGAGCTTCAGAAAACTTAACTTGAGCAACCAAAAATATTCTGCAAGGTTTTTGTTACATCATAGTAGAGCTGCCTTGCTGTTAATGTTGACAGTTGCCTCACATAGTGGATTTTTGGTGCAATTAAGAGGTGAAAGGTGAGGTACTGACTTAACCCACAGAGTGCAACCCACCAAGAAGTTCTCTTGCACAAGTTACATGATAATTAATTGGACTGCACAACTGATTTGTATAGTACTGTACAATGATTGCATAGCTTCCACAGTATTTCAATAAAGCTTGTGTAGGAGACTTTCCAATGGATTGCACCCTATGTTAATTACTTTGTGTGTGCGCATGTGTTGTGTGCGTGCGTGCGTGTGTGCATGCACGCGTGCCATTTTGGCACCAAAATAACTTTGACTGGCATCTGTTTATCAGAACTTGTTAATGGTTGATTAAACAGTTTTCAATGTAGTATTACAACTAGAGGTCTGCAGTTGTTTCAAGGTTGTTTTACCTTTATTTTCTAGGGCAGTGGTTTTCAACCTTTTTTGTGCCACAACCCAAATAAAGTATGAGGCTGGGGGGACCCACCATTGATCCTGCCCCACCTCCTGGGTCCCAATCTGCCCACCCCCACCCCTGTCACCACCCCCCTGGCACCAGCAGCCTCATCCTGCCAAGTTTGTCCAGCCCACACCACCAGCGGCAGGGTAATTCCGGAACAGGAGAGCCAAGCTGCAATTTCCCACCACCTCACCAGCAAATCGTAAGAGGGAGGAGGGAGATGAAATCCCCGTGGAAACACAAACACCCCGCATTACCTACAGTGGCCATTTTGGTTCCTGTAAGTTGCCGTGACCCCACAAATGGGGCTTTATGACCCCATTGAGGTCCTGACCCCAAGGTTGAAGAACAGTGTTCTAGGGCAGGGGTTCTCAACCTTTGGAGGCCCGGGTACCCCCTATCACGAACCAATTTTCTGAAGTACCTCTGGCCCCTGCTAATTAACTGCTAATTATTTGGATTAATCAATTAATTAATTAGGTAATTAATTGCTAAATAAAAAGTACTAAAACAATTTTAAATGTGAAAAATGTCTTATTTAACTCTGTGTGTGAGTGAGTGTTGAGTGTGAGTGAGAGAGATAGAGATGCAAGGATCTCTTTTTTTCTCTAAGTCACACTTCCCAAAATTAGCTCCTCCCTCCCTCACCCCACCAAAGTACATTTTCCAAAGTACAAAAATAAGCCCAAAACCAAAATCAGAGAGACAGAAGGGCTCTGAAAATAATTACAATTTAAAATCCATGTTAATTAACACTTAATTAGCTGCTGATGGGGCAGATAAGGGGCAGTGCTTGGCGTACCCCCAGCAAGAGGTCCGCGTACCCCTAGGGGTACCCGTACCACAGGTTGAGAACCTCTGTTCTAGGGGACCCATGCTTGAACCCTGATTTGTAAAGTCAGACCTATTTTAAAATTGAAGCTGTGTTGGTAGAGGTAGTTAAAGTATGTATTTGTGGGACTAAAATGAAGTTCTACTCCTACTGTTACACAAATTGACACTTGCACTGCTTTCTTTTTGTTTATAAACCTGGCAGTCAATTTTGTCTATGAACTTGGGAAGCTGGATGTGATGATCTGTGATTGGATCCCTGAATATCTGAAATATAAAATAAACTTAAAAGCAGCTGGGGGTGGGGGAAGTGTGATAACTGACTTGGAGCAGTGGTGCTGGGAGGGGGGGGGAAGAGTCTTTAACCCTTTTTTATGCACAAGTTCCCTGATAGAATTGTTTTCCCCCCCGCACACACAGGCCAAGCTGCTGTTAGCAGTTTGAAGGCAATTTTAGTCTGGAAAAAGGCACAAGGAAAGGGTTCAGTGCCCCACAGGGTAAAACAGTGCCACTTCCCTGAGCTAATCACCTCTAGGTACTTTTAAGCTTGGGGGAAAAAAAAACATGTTGAAAATCTCCCACAGCATATGTAGTTTGACCCAAACTGAAATAAGAAAATAGGTTGAGCTGTATCAGAAACATTAAATTTTGTTTTTGTCTTTGAATTTTCATAGGCTGGAGTGAAAGGGACATTAGGAAGATTAGTAGGAATTTTTGAGGTAAGTATTGTCAAAACATTTTTCTTACTGTACAATCATTTATGTTCTTTATATGTGGTTAGAATTTGTAATGCTTTCAGTAAGACTGTAAGATCACTGATTAAATTATTTCTGATTTGTAAGCTCTCTTATGCTTGGAGAAGCTAGAAAGTACCGTATTTATTGGCGTATAAGATGCACTTTTTTGTCTAAATTTGTGACCCAAAATAGTAGGGTGCGTCTTATACGCCAATACTAAAAAAATCCCTCCCTCCCCCGCCCATTTTAAAGCATTTTTGGGCTTACCGGGGGTTTTCCGGAGCAGGAGAGCTCCCTTGTGCTTTCTTCCCTGGCTAATCTATCCTATCTACAGCTGTTTGTCTGGTTTAATTTATGCACGAGCTTGAGTTGAGCTTCTCAGCAGCCAGCAGAGGGCGCTGTGCTCAGTTCAGTTCAGCTGAGCTGCAGAAGGCCTTTCCTCCGATGCTGAATCAGCTTTGGTAAGCTTCTGAACTGGGCCTAGTTGAGGAGGCTTTGGAAACTGTGCTTAGGTTAGGTTAGGTTAGGTGGGGTGGGGTGGGGGAAAAGAGTTGGGGTGGGGGAAAAGTGTTCAGCTGAGCTGCAGAGGGCGTGGTCTTCCCAGCTCTCCTCGGAAGGGTAAGCTTCTGAACTGGGCCTAGTTGGGAGGCTTTGGAAACTTTGCATAGGTGGGGTGGGGTAAGGGTTGAGTCTGGGTTTTTTTTTTGTACTTTTATGTTTTTTACTTTGGAAACTGTGCATGGATGGGGTGGGGTGAAAGAGTTTAGTCTGGGTTTTTTTTGTACTTGGAGTAAATGTTTTTTACTTTGGAAACTGCATGGGTGGGTTGGGGGGAAAAGAGTTGAGTCTGGGTTTTTTTTTGTACTTGTACATTTATGTTCTGGTGCATTTTGTTCATGTGTCTTATTGCTGTGTGTTTTAAAAGAGATCCTGGTATTTTTGTGCAATTTATGTAAATTAGCTAATTAAGCAGCCAAGCAGTAAGTGGCCAAGTGGCCCAAAAATGCTTTAAATCTTTTTTTCTTGAAACCCAGGGCCAAAAGGAAGGTGCGTCTTATACGCAGGTGCGTCTTATACGCCGATAAATACGGTAGTAACATTTGCTAAGACTAGGGATAAAACTACATACAGTTTAATTGGAAGTGTTTTCATATGTAGTCTCATGTTCTATTTTTTTAATCTTAATTTTCCTATGTAATTTTGGTCGGGCATTGGTATTGGACGGTTTTGAGAACATACCTATTCTTGTCTCATTCAAGAATAACCTTTAACAGTTTTTGTGGGTGTTACCTACTGTGAACCTCAACTTTAACATTATTCCTGCCTCTTTTAAGAACCAGGACAGGAAACACAGAACATATGTTTACGTACTTATTGTCACAGAAGTGTTGGAAGACTGGGAGGACTCTGTGAATATTGGTAAGAATTTTGCATACATCCATATTCATGAACTGCTTGCTGGAGAGTAGCAACTGAATTGTCTTTTCTTAGATTTAGGCACTTTTGGAAATTAAAGCACAAACCCTGGACTTATGAGGTCTCCAGAGCCATTCCGGTGGCAAAGGCAATGTGCAGCGCATTGCCTTCACCGCCAAAATGGCTCCAGGGGCAAGTGGGAGGGTTTGCGTTACACCGGTTTGCAAGGTGCGCAGTGCAGTGCCTTGCACCACTTATGGTGCTGCACCCCCTCCAGCAACGCCACTGATTAAACCCATTGTGTCTCTGTTCCCTTCACCCTCAGTTTGAGTGTCCTGTTGTCGCTAACACAAAGCATATACAGTAAAACCTTGGATTGAAACTTGGTTTGAGAGTGTTTTGCATAACAAGCAAATTTTTAAAATTTTTAACTTGATTAACAAGCGTTGTCTTGCATTACAAGTAGGTTTTGGAGCCCGAGGAGCAGCTGCTCCGGGCATGGGGCGCTATGCTCAGGCTCCACCACTGAACGGCTGCCTTCTCACGCCACCCTCACGTTTGTGCATAGAAGGAAAGGCGCGTGGAGGCAGCCCTGTGAGGAAAGGCGCCGTTACACCTCTACGAGTAGTCTCTCTCACTGCGGGATTGTGGGTAATCGTCTCCCAGTCTCAGTCCAGTGAGCCAACAGATAGCAGTGATCCTGTTAGTGATAGACTTCCTACACAATAACGTCCTACACAATAACGTTCGTGATAGACGTTCTACACTCCTCCTTCTCTCCTCTCTCTCGTCTCCCTCACACCAGCCACGATTCTTTTCAAAGGTAAAGTGCAGGTTAATTTGTTTTATTTTGACTTTATACTGTATTTTGTATTACTGTAATCATTTTTATATGATTAAATGGTTGTGGAACGAATAATCTGAGTTTATTTCTTATGGGGAAATTCGCTTTGATATATGAGTGCTTTGGATTACAAGCACGTTTCCGGAACGAATTATGCTCGCAATCCAAGGTTTTACTGTACATACATAAGTTTTCTGCCATCCCTGTCTCTTTCTGCAAACTTTGTGACTGTGCATTGTCCATCTCTCACCTTTTTCTCCTATAAGCCTGCAGCACTTTGCTCTTCATTCCTTGCAGACTTTGTACTGAATTCACATCAGCATCTCTCTGCCTCCTCCAGTGCACACCCTTCACAGCACCTGCATCGTTGGCAATATATATACTTCTCCCCACCCCTGTGTCACCCTCAGCATTGTTTGAACAAACACATTACCCATTTCCAGGTTTCTTTTCCAAGAACCAGTTCCCAAGCATGTAGCTGTGCCATGATGATAGGCACTTTTCCTAAGGCCTGTCTGCCTCCAGTTGTGTCGTCTTCTCTGTATCTTGCATCTATCAGTCTTTTGCAGTGTTCTCCCCAACGCAAATGGAGGCGCATAAGAAAGCAAGGAAACAATGGGCAGCTCAGTGTCAGTTGCTTTCATACTGTAGGCTTTGGTATTGTTCCCCTACTTGCCCAGAAACAATATTAGGACTGAGTGACCAAGGCAAGTGTAGGTGTGTGGCACCTACATTGTAAGCAAGCATTTACTTCTTATGTGGTGGGCAGGAGCCTTAACTTGTGATTCCAGTGGCTTTTGGAGCATGCATGAATGTGTAAAAGCCTTAACTCTCTAAAGTTTTTAATTCTAGAACATCCATGTGTTTTTTTAAAAGGAAATACACTAATTATACCTTTTTTATAACTGTAACAAACTCTCATGTGATTCCTAAACACTCAATTACGTTTTCTCCCACCCCACCCTTCCTCATAAAAATCAAATAATGGGTATGAGGAAGTGTGAGATGGGAGAAAAAGTAGGAATTACATGAGAGTTTGTTACACTAATTATACCTTTTTATAACAGTATTTCCTTTTAAAAACTTTAAAGAGTTAAGGCTTTTACACATTCATGCATGCTCCAAAAGCCACTGGAATCACAAGTTAAGGCTCCTGCCCACCGCATAAAAAGTAAATGCTTCAAACATTTGTAGCTGGGAGTGAAAAAGTGCTGAGAACGGAGCACTACATTCTACAGCATGTGCAACTTTCTATGGAAATAGAGACTGTTACCCATATTTGATTTTTATGTCTAACAGTCTCTATTTCCATAGAAAGTTGCACATGCTATAGAATGTAGTGCTCCGTTCTCAGCACCTTTTCACTCCCAGCTACAAACTAAATTGCTAGAAAGAGATGCATGTAACTCACAATAGATTTTACAGGAAAGGCAATGAGTTTTCCCTGTAATTTTCCCTCTCCCACTGACTTTCCACAAGAAAGGTGACTGATCACTGGGATAAGTGATGGTTATCCCAGCTGCTTCTTTACAAAATGTATTCCTTTATATCTTCTTATAGTCATAACATAGGATCTTGAACACCAGAACTAGAAATACAGGTGGGCCCCCATATCCGCTGGGGATATGTTCCAGGCCCCTCCGTGGATACTTGAAACCGTGGATAAGAGCGAACACCCCCTCCATGGTTTCCTGAGGGCCCCCCCACCCTGCCTCCCCTGCAGGCAGGCATGCTTGCCCCCCCCCCCAGCTCTTATTTCTTTTTCAGCAAGCTTTGTTTCTTCCTTAAAACAAACAGAGAAGCAACCACCATTGCAAGCAAGTAGAACAAGACTTAGTCCTAGAGAGGCTCTGCAAGGTTTCTGTTAACCTTGTAGAGCCTCTCTAGTACTTAGTCTCGTTCTACTTGCCTGTAATAAGCAGCCAGAGGCTGCTTGTCCTGTTTCTTTAAGGAAGAAACGAAGCTTACTGGGAAAAAAGTAAAAGCCTGGGGGGGGGTTCCCCACAATCTGTGGATAACTGAAACCGTGGATAGCGAACCAGTGGATATGGGGGCCCACCTGTAATTTGTTACACTAAGGATTTGTAATGGTATATCCATATTGTGCTATAATGGTATATCCATATTGTGAAAAGTTTAATCCATTATTTTGCGGTATTTTGAAGAGGTGAACCTTCAGTCAGTGAAACACCTTGTGGCATCTCTCACTGAGTTGCAGACCAGTTTTATTGCTGAAGTTGATACAGGCATACAATTTGTCTATATGGAATTCCTCTATAGAAAGAATTGTAAAGTCTTCAGTTTCTTTACTGTATTACTAACCTTTCTCCCCCTCTCTGTTTACCCGCAGGAAGGAAAAGGGAATGGTTTAAGATAGATGATGCCATAAAAGTTCTGCAGTATCACAAACCTGTGCAGGCCTCATACTTTGAAACCTTGAGGCAAGGCTATTTGGCAAACAACGGCACTCCTGTTGTGACCACATCATTCTCAAAAGAGAGTGCACTCTCTGACATCAGATGACTTAGGATGTCCCTATAAGAGAAACAGATTTTGAAAAGTAGACTGAAACTTGGATTTCCCTTCCTCCTCCTCCCCTCTTGCCTCTTTCACATGCTTCTTCTGTCAAACAAGACATGTGCAGCAACCTTTGGCAGAGCAAATGTTTGAGTGTTGCATTCTAGTGCAAAGTGGGGGTTTCTTGCTTTTTCTTGGATATGTATTTTGTAAAACACATCTTGTGCATGAAGTGCCCCTTCCCTGTTAAGAAAATTTTGACAACCTGAAGTGCAAGGCTGCTAGCTTCATCTTTGCCTTGTCTTCTGAAATGTTCCTCTGTGTGTTGTCCCAGCCATAGCCAGCCTCTTATTTTTTTCAGTTACAGAAGGCTACAATTGTGAGATTGGTTCTTTAAGTCTTAGATTTTGTACAGTAAGGTGCTGTTGAGATCTGTGTGGTGGTCACTTTCTCAGCGCATGTGTGTATACTTTTTTTAGATGGTGGAAACCTAACACTTTGATTTTGCATTTTTTAAAAAAAGATGGGCTACTTCTATAAAGGAGGGCTTCATAATCTTGTTTGCCTTGTTTTTTTAAAGAAACTTTTTGTGACAGTGCTAGTGGCTGGGCCAGTTTGACTACCTGCACCACACTCCCTGACCCAAATTTAGTACAGTGACACATAGAAGAGAAGGCCAAGTTACAATCACTTGCAGGACATCCCTGGTGCTCTGTTCATTCTACAGGTTCAGCCAATATGTCATCCTTTAACATCGGAAAGAATCACATGGAATTGGTCACCATTCTCTCGAAAGTGTATGGCCTCAGAAACGAAATGAATTCCAGCCTCAGTAAATAGGAATCAGGGATTCAAAATGAGTTTAAAAACTAGTGAACTGGAGCATCAAGCACCAATGTTTTCTGCTGGTCTGGAAGTGATTCCCCTCCTGCTGCATATTGCTGATGTCTCTTCTTGTCCACATGCCTTACACCATACTGAACTGGATACTGTAATTTGCGCTAAAGCATTGGATTGTATTTTTGAGCGCCACTGCATGGTGGGATAGTCACATTGTGTCCCTGAAAAGAAGTCCCAGGGAAAAACGTCAGGTGTTTAATCTCCTTTGTCTGTAGCATTGCAGCACTTGTAAATGCATCGCAGAGCATGCTCAAAATTGTAAACTTGATCCCATGGTGGCAAAGGTACAACTGGCTCCCGAGCAGAAATGCTGGTGTGGAGAACTGTGTCATTTTTAATAGGGTAGTTAACCTGACACATTGGTACATGTCACATTTTTTGTTTCTATTGATGTATGTTTCATGCTGTCTTGATTTGCCAACAGTGTTGTCTAGTTGGGAGACTTTGGAAAGGGTTGTGGGAGGGGTGGGTGGGTCTGGAGAAGATTTGGGGAGGGGCATTAGTTAATCCCTGGCTTGGGACAGGACCTAGTTGCTATATTTGGTGACTTCTTCTTTGTCAGAGTATAGCCAAGATGTGAAATTAAATCTGCAGTACTCTTATTTAACTGATCATTCTCTCTTCTCATTAAATACCTGGCAGCATAAAAAATGGCCATGCAGCCTGAGCTAATATAAATTTGTATACTTTCTGCTTAGAAAGGACCTGTGAAATCTGAAATTGTTTTATTTCCTTGCCTGAACTCCCTGCTTTCAGTGAATGGGATAGCATTCTGTACTATGGGATCACAAAGACAAAAGTGAAGCCAGTGATCACTAATCCCCAAAAATCTACACAGGAAAAGGCTGAGGCATTTTATTCAAGAAGTGGCTTAAACTTGAACATCTAGAATAAATTTGAAATTATGCTATGCCACTTTCCTGCCCTTCATCTAAAAAGTCAAATAATAAAAAATGTTAACTCAAAGGGCTTGACTAGTGTCTTGAAGTATGATTCAATATGATTTCTCTGAACAAAGCTATATAGGGCACTTTCCAATATAGCGAACTGTTGCCTTCAGCTGGGGGAGGGGGGTTGTGTCTCACTGAATAGATTAGGACATAAAAGATTGTTTGAAAGAGAACTGAGACTCCTGAAAGGGTGACTGCAGTTTTAATATCTATAGCATGCACACTTTTTTAAACTCTAAAATGTTTTATAGGGCTGTTTAAACTGACAATTTAGGATAGAATATTGTTAATGACTTGCTAATAGCTTTTTTTGTTTGGGTCAGGAAAAATAAATTGTGCCAAGAAAGTAGTTTAATGTTGGATGAATTGATGCTGTTTATGCAACTGCATTGGATGGCTGATATTTGCTTTCTTAACTGGAAATAGAAGATGCTGCTTCTGGGGTGCAAACAATCTGAATTCTTCAACTGTATTTTAACACAGTCCTTGCTCCTGTTTACTAAAACTCACCTTTTCACCTGCTTTTAATGCACTAGACTAGAGAGTGAGTCCACAGCTTTCCCAATATCTCAGGGTATTCTGTAATAAATGAGTCACAGAACTACTTAACATTAATGTCACTCCATCAATTCACCTTTTCAGAGCATGTCTAATTACACTGGAATTTCCTGCATTAGTAGACCATGCATCTGACATAGTATATAAGTAATAAGGTGTTTTGATTTAAGTACAGTCCAGTGCTAAGGAGGTAGACTGACTCTCACATTAGAGTTAAGATGTCTTAAACCTTCAGCTAATTTAGACCATGCTGAGCTTTACCATAAAATGCAGCTTTTTTTGTCTATACATACAAATACTCTTAAATTTACATAATGTAATCAAGGACTGCTGGCAAAGGAGGAAAAATGTGCTTGATAGCCAATTCTTTCCCAGTAAGCATTAGATTTAAATCATGGCTGGGCATCCAACATCCTGAAGACTACATATGACCTCCCCCAAATCTCTTGTGAATCCCATGAACCCTGGGAACCCCAGTTTTAATTTTATAGGTACATTTCTAGTTGCAGAGAAGAGGTTGACTGATTTCAAAAAATTTCCCAAACTTCCACACTTTTTGTTAGACAAATGCTGGAACAGCAGAGCAGTGTTGCAGATTTCCTGGTATATATTTACAAATTTCTTATGAGGACATATTTGGTACCAGTGCATACTGTGTTGCTGTTCCTCATTTAGATGAGGTTTAGGTGGGTGTTTTGCATTGTGCCTCCTGTATCGTAGCTCAGATCAATGTTGACAGTGCTGTTTAAAACTATTGTTGGCACTGAGTTGGCACATAACTGCTGGATAATCTTAGTGAATTTGACACACAGTAGTGTTATGAATGAGAATGCACAACCACTGTTAACATTTTTGACAGTATAGAGAGAAATAGATTTTCTTTGGGAGGACAAAGTCAGCTTCAGGCTCCCGGCAGTAATATCTGCCATCCTGTTGCATGCAATGCAATAGTGATTTTTCTAATGACATCCCTTCTGTGTTTGTGTCGTATATTGGAAAGTCTGTGTGGTGTAGAGTAAGTAGAATATGCTGGAGTATTTTGATGTAGCTTTTTTTGGATTAAATCTTGAATTAACACCCATTAGATCTTTTGAAAATGGAAAACCGCCATCTTTGTATTAAGAATTTAGACAAGTTACCTTCATTATTTTAGTGGCAGCATAGCTCTTACATCCAAAAACATTCTATTTGTTAGCCTTATTCATGTAATCTTTCTCTTTGTCTCTAGTCCACCCCCTCTTCCCCCTCCCAAGCCCTCATTTTGTTTACTAGTTTAAAAACTTGCCAATAAGAAAATGGAGTGCCATATCCCAGTAGTGGTTAGATCAGAACTTGTAACTGGGAAAGTTTAGACCATTTTTAATAATTGATTAGATTTAATTCAAATTCCAGCTATCTGATTCTGTAGTCAGATTCTCAAAACTTAAGCATGGGGATTGGAGTATATGCTAGTGAAAATTCCTGGAACATTTTTGTGGTGACTTTGGATTTGCTGTTCCTTATGCAAAAATGTGGCTTTTCCTGAAGGGGGTTTCAATCAAAGATTGTGCATAGTTAACAATTTGCCTGGTTTTTTTTTTAATTTGTCAGCATAGCTGTCCCCAGGTACTGTGTATTATGCTTGGGAGAGGAGAGAGATGGTAGTGTTATGGGTCTACGTTACACTGGAGGGGTATGTATGTATGCTCTAATCCATGTAATAAAGAAGCTGCTTTGAGTACAATTTGCCATCTCTTATGACATCAGATCTTAATAGAACCATTAATATGTTGCTTTTTCAGTATGATTGTTTGCTCAGTATGAATGCTAAATTCTTCCTGTAGTGTGTGGGTTCTCTTCCAAAACCGGGCATTAGTGGAGTTAAAAAAAGAAATGCAAGCTTTGCTTCTTAAAATGCCGCTCTAATTTTGACAAGCATAGAAACATGAGTCTCCTGCAAGGTGTTATCCCTGTGCTATGGTAACATTGTAGATACTCGTGTAAATGATTGACGCTTGGGACTCTCAGCTCTGGTATACTACTTCTTGTATTAGAGCAGAATGAACCATACGTTGACAGTGAATTATTACTTTTACATTTCCTTTTCTATGAGTTTTAGTTTGGCTGCTAAAGTTGATTTCTTGAAACTAGCATGGGTTTTTAGTTTTAGCATTTTCATGGCCTTTGTACACTACTGAAAAGACCATTCAATGTATGTGAAGATTATGAAGCAGAATCTAAAGGAAATCTACCTGCCAGGTATAATTGAAGATAAAATGTATCTGTATTCATTGGAATGTGTTATGTAGACCGTTTCATTACATTTTCCTCTCCTATTTCTCATTTCTAAAATAGATTTTTCTTCAGTGTTTTTTAGAAGTTCCATACAAAATAGTGTGTAAAAATATTGAGAAATGCTTATGAGAAATGCATGTTGCATTGTTTGAAACCTTTTTTAAAAAGTTGCATACTTCACATAGAGACAGCACAGGAGTTTTTAAACCCTTTTTGGTTAGTAATCCAATAAACGGCTAGACATGCAGCAAAATTAAAACAACAACTTCTGCCCTCCACAAAGATGCCTTGAATGTAAAGCCATGGTGTACATGAGAATTGTTCAAGTTTACATGCCAGGGAAGTAATTGTTCTCCTTCAAAATTTCTGTCAATTGGGAATTTACACTGGCAATATTAATTCACAGATGTTTTATCAGCATTTTAAGTAACTTCTTGCTTGTGATGTAGCTTCCTCCCCATCTACATACTATACAGTATGTACATACTACAGTATGTGGTTTCCATGTGTGGATTCTAAGAAATGCAGTGGAGGAGGCATCACACCTCTTCAGTTCCTTCCAGTTCTGGTTTAGATTTGAAAGCGTATCAAACGTATCAAAAAGGGAATTTTTTTGGTCGGTATATAACTTTGTTTTGTTTTAGAATGTGTAAATTCCAAATGTGTGTTCTTAAAAAGGCAGAATTTTTAGAATGTTTTTCTACCTACCATCAGTGTAGTTTATGCCTAGGACTGGAGATGTATGCAGAGGAAGAAAACTGAAAAGTTAGGCTGCTTTGCCTGTGCAGAGATGAGACACAATGGGTTCCTGACAATATTTTAACTTGGGGACATTCTTTTTCAGGGAAGCCCTGATCAGTTATGATGAATCTTGATAAAAACAACAAGCTCTCCTGTCTCATGAGAGGAGCTGACTGCCAAAGAAAAACTAAATATAATGAAGATCTACAACACTTGGCCTAAGAACTCTTGGTCTCCATTAGATGTATATCTCTCAATCAAAGGTTGCCTTTAAATGTAAAATACAGCATACATAATGGGGTGGTGGGGGATCTGTTGTGTTTATAAAATATGATGGTCCAGAATAAAATGCTGATCATAGGTGCGACTTCCTGCTGTTCACCAGCCTCCCATTTTCAGTAACAGTCTTTAATTTGTTTTTAAAAAATGGAATTTAGATGCAACATCCAACAATCTGAGTAATAAATGCTTGGGTCATTTCATGTTCCTCTGTAATGAGAGCAGTAGTAATTGTGAGCTGGTGTGATGTAGTAGCTAAAAACTGAGTTGGAAATCAGCACTTTTCCATGCTGAATTTTGCCTCTGTCAGAGGCAAACTCGCTAGATGGCATTAAGCAAGCCACATCCTCGCCGCCTCAGGTCCCCATTGCAATATGGGAGTTGGATACTTGCCTTGCATGGTTGTTGTAAGGGCTACTCCAAGATAATACATGTGAAGTGCTTTGCACACTCCAAGTGCTGTACAAATGCAAAGTATGTCTCCTGATCATTATTGATATATGGCAACACTCAGCTTGAAATGGCAGGATAAGTTATCCCTAAACAACTTAGGGGGAAGAAAATTCTCCCTGGGGCTTTCCTGTACTGAAGTGTACCAAACAATGTTTTAATGTTGCTAGCAGTAAAAAGAGGCCAAGGTTGTAGAAGGAACTTGTTAACAGTGAGAAATCTGATTAACCTACTCTAAATTCAGGCTGCCTTGATAAATTACAGAGGCTAGAAAAATAAGATTCCCAAGTATGAGAGGATTTGTGCCTCAATTAACTGGAGCCAGAGCAAGCCTAATTGCTTGATATTTCAATATTCCTCTTGAAGATATTAGCCAAGCAGCAGTTTGATTTTTAGCTTGTCCACATACAAAGTACTGTAGTCTGTGAATATGTGTTAGGAAAAGGATTACAAACTACACAGTGGTGTAAAATGAACTGAGCATTTGAAGAAATACAGAATGCTTACGTGTGTCGTCTTAGGGGGTCTGTGCCACCTTATCTTCCACTTGTCGCCATTCCTCAGAGCTCTAACATGGGACCAGGAGTAAGGATTGGAAGGAACTGAATTAGAGTGGTGTCTTTACTTCCAACCAACTATGTGGCCCCAAGCTGGAGTGGTGTACACCAAGAAAAGGAACATGGGGTATATAGTTCCAGATAATCAGATTATGTATTCTTGGCTCAAAGCAGTTTGTGGTAATAAAACCCATGCACAAAACCTTGTTTTATGTTCTTATAAACTGGATGTATGAAACTCCTCTCAAATTCTTGTTTTTGTTTACTTTCTGGGAAACATGCAGCTGTGTATCTTAATGCAAGTACTGTAATCATTAAGAAATCTTGGTGTAATTTTCACAACTCTTACAAAAGGCAGTACCCTTGTTGATGAAACTGTGTGTGTGGCAGGGGCAGTTCAGGTTAACATGCCACATTATTGATCCAAATATGGTAACCAATCAGTTTTGTTTGGTCCAATGAACAAGGGAGAAGGATAATTTTCATTGGCTCATCAAATCTTTGATGCAATGGTGTGGGGCTGCTGAAGCAAACTTGATTTCTGAATCGTTGCACCTCAGTTTTATTTACTGCCTTTTATTGCCTCCTGTCTGTGATGGAGGATGTAATGAATACATTATTTAAGAACCAGCCACATGTCACCTGAATCCCCTTTCACATGGAAAGAGGTAACCCTTTTGAGGCTTTTTAGGCAGTGTGAAAAAGGGGCAAAACACTTAATGGGGGGGAAGGTTGTGCAGCTTAAAATGTTTTGCCATGTATGTGGATGTTTCCATTTGCGCTGAAGCGTTTCCTGTTTTTGTTAAAATGCATACTTAATACGGGAGGTTATTTCTTGAATGAGGGATTGCTTCCTATGGATTATAGCCGAATTCTACAAGCACTTACCTCATGTCCAGCTACTATATTTTAGTGTGTGCCCTTTGACAACATGGGCTTGACTATAGCAGGGTGCTGCTATTTTGGGACATGAAGTTGAGTAACATATGTCAAATGGCAACTATGGGATTTGGTCCCAAGATGAACTCTTCTTAGTGACCATTAATAGTAGAAATGCTCCTAAATTAGATTGCTTAAATTAAGAGGAAATAATTATTTTGGTATGAGGGAAGAAAGGTAGGCCCAATTCCTCTTGTGTGTTGTGCTACCAAATAAGCAGTGCTACCCAGTTGTGAGATGGGAATGCTGGTTTTTGGGATTCTACTCCTAGTCACAGCTCTGCATTCACTGGCACGCTAGGTAGTTCGCTTGACTATTGAAAAGAGAGCATAGCTCAGTGAAAAAGCACATGGTTTGCATGCAGAAGGTCCCAGTTTTAATCCTAAGTAAATGACCTTTGATGTGTGAAAAACCCGTCTTGATACCTTTTGGGTAGGACCAATTAGATGTACCAACTGTCCAACTTGGTATAAAGCAGTTTCATGTGTGTCAGAATTCCACCTGTAAAATACAGCAAACTTGGCCTTCTATAAAGTGTGTTCAGATTGCTATCAAATAACGGGGTCAGGTGTAGAAGCATGCATGTTGTATGGTTTGAACATTTAATTACCAAAAGAAATGCCAAAAGTGTTCTCAATACAGGAATATACCATTTCTTGCAGTAGCATGTAGACACACAAATACAACTGTTTCCTCTTTACCTGCTATTCCAGTTTATACATTCAACTCTTCTCCTCCCTCTATCCACTATTCATGTAAAAGGGAGTGCATACACTTAAATGTGTTGGAAATCCTAGCAGGTAATTTTTTAAGGTAGCTTTCAACATATTAGATACTGGACTGATTTTTCTGGGTCCATTTACTCTGGGACTTTGAGCCCATGGTTTTTCATCACAGTTGGAGCAGAACATAGTACTGAAGGCTCTTATGTACAGGCTCCTGGTTCTGCAGCAAACAATTGCTTGTCACAGGAATCTTGGAAATCTAGCCTGGAACCTGTGGGAGTATAGGTTTATTGCCACTTCTAGTAAAAGCAGCATTGTTGATAAGAAAATGTTAAAACGGGGCCGTATTTCTCTCTCTCTCTCTCTCTCTCTCTCTCTCTCTCTCTCTCTGTAGAGTTTCATAGAAGTTCTTGTGAAAGGAGACTTTTAGCTAGCTAATCTGTACTGCCCAGTGCCACAAATAATGCCCAATAAATACAGTAATGGAATAAATATCAAACAAGTTGATATTAAGGATAATGCATGAGTCTCATTGTTGCCACATTGCCTGAAATGGCCTGTAATGGAACATTTTGCTACCAGAAACCCCCTAAAAGATCATAGGCGCCTGTGCCCAGCACAGAATGGGAAATGGTTTGGAAATGTTTGATAGACACTCTTTGATGTTTGGCTGGTTCTGTTTCGTTTGAGGCAAATCTTCTGTTATTCAGTGTCAGGAATTGTAACTGGGCAAATTGTTTGGTTCTGAATGAAGACTATTCAAGAATTGTGTTAATACAAGTGGGATACAAGATTGATGGTGAGAAGCTGACTAAAAGGGGTTCTGTACTAGGTTAAAAAAAATATTGGTCCAAAGTTCACAAAATAATGCATTGCTGGTAGGGGGTATTCGGCCTTCCATTGTTAGTGTGTGTGTATGCACACAGTGCTAAATGAGGGTTTCTGCATTGCAGCTGCACGTCTTTAAAAATGTTAACTACAATTGCCAAGTGCTACAGTTATGGAATGAGATTTGTAGCAGGATTAAATAACAGTAATATTTGGTATTGGGAAGTGTGATATTCCCATGCTTGAGGGAGAAAGGTATGGGAGCTGTGTACAACAACAAAAACCCACAAAGGCACATGAAAACTGATCATGTGAAAAGGCCTCTCGTAGTTCCAAACAATTTTGTAAGTTAAAGATGGAAACAGTTTCCACTGGACATCAACAGAGGTACTTCAAACAATGAAACTATTTTGTGGCTACCAGAATGAGCAGGTTAAACCTTTACAAGTTTTCATGCTTTAATAGATTAAAAACTGTGCAAAAAAGTTGAACATTGGGAAACTGCCAAGGTAGCCATACGAGATGTGAGGTCTATCACTTTACAGGAACTTCCATATGAAAATGAACTTTGATTTCACCACCTTATTAACAAACTAATGACTGGTCAGTTTCTGCAATTCCTCTCTTTTCCTCTGCCTTAATTCTGAAGATATCCAAGTCAGAAAGTAGCTTTTCTTTGGAGTGGCAATCTTTGCAATTATGATTCCCTTTTTAATAGTGATTATCTTGGGCCTTATAAGATTTGATTCTTGTGAATGACCATGATTCCGATGATGCATATTTGTTGCCATTTAAGTGCTTATGCTTCTGATGTGTTTGACTTTGCTTAAATTGTCCGCCTTTTGATCTGGCTTTCAGTAGTAATCTTTTGCAAACCACATTTCATGGATTGAAGCTGGCACAGAACAATGCTAAGTTAGATGCACTGCTTTTTTTTCTGTCCTCTGGAGTAAAGTGCCCTTTAATGTGACTTATCAGTTTGAGACCCTTGATACTTGTTGAAAAATGTTTATACTTGGAGTCCACTGAGAATATTTGAAATTTGTATTCAAACAGGGATTTTTCTACTGATGTCCAACCAAAGCATTGTATCTGGAGTGTTATTGGCTAGGGTTCCAAAATGTTGTACACTACAGCTAGCTTGCATTAAATGTTAATGTTGCTCTGTCAACTGAGCCTTGATGCAAAACATACTCCAGCAAAATACTACATATCCAGGAAGATAGCTCTGATCTCCTGAAATCTCTGTTGAGGTGCCAGATCATAGGGGTCTCAGTAAAACTGCACAGATACATTGTCAGTGAGCCTGATTTGAGAACAAATGTCTTGAATCTGTTCATCATTCCTTATGTAACCAAGACCAAAATGTGTGTCAATGATTGCAGATCAATATCCTGTTTAATTGGCTTCTGCTGAAATGATATATTTAATATATTGACCTACCCCGACATGATATTCGATCGTAATAGTGAAGGGCAAGGGATTTCAAAGTCATTGTGTATTGTCACTTTTATTGATTGAGTTTTGCAATAGGCATGTTAATCCTAAATGATGAGTGTATAACCTTTCTGACAGCATGTTTCAACACAAGAGATTCTCTGAGAACCGATAGAACTGGAAGGCTCATGTGCAAATACTGTGAGTGTCACAAGAAAAAGTAAACTATGTATGTTGATGAGGGCTAGATCTTGGATCCAACTGGAGTTCAAGACGTTATTTAAATACTCTTTGTATGTATTAATGCAGTACACTTGTTGTGCTGAACATACACATGTTTGATGTACCACAATTAAAGCCACTCATGATTGTCAGTTTTCACATACAGTGTAAAATCTTCCTTTTGATATTTCAGCTATGGAATCTCTTAAATTCCTTTTCAGTTTCACTTAAAAACACTCTTGCACGTGCTGGACCAGGTATCCAACTGGTGTGACACGCTGCTGTAACAACTGAGGTCAGTAGAATGGTGAACCTTTGCTTCACCTGAAGATCTGGGCCCTGATGTGTTATACTAAGTTCTTTTCCTCTCAAAATATTTCCCTTGGTATAAAAGTTGTGCGTTGAAAGGTCACTGTTTTGGGTAGTGTGTGTGTGTGTGTGTGTGTGTGTGTGTGGAGGGGGGCTGTGTGTGGATGTGGGTGTTAATAGCACGCTTCAACTGGAGAAGTGTAGGTTATATTCTAGTGCTGCCAACCAATAAACACATCAGTATTTAACATACATTTTGCTTACTGTGGTCTTTGTTCTTTGCAAAGCACCTCCCCAAATATGTGAAATTTAAATACATTTTGGGGCATTAAAAGAATTGATACAAAAGGGGTAAAAACAAATTTGTAAATCTGTTGAGTGAATGATAACCTGAATTTGCAATAAATTTAGTTATTTATTTAATTTAAGAAATTTATACCCCACCTTTTCCTATGCCGAGGCAAATGCCCAATTACTCATGTTCCAGAGCTCTTCCCTCTTGTTGGCACTGTTGTGGTGAAACGTATTTTTTCAGTACTTCAACTTTTTTTTTAAGAATGTGGGAGAAAGACAGAAGGTGAAAGACAGACATGCAGTAAAAAAAATTGTTGCAGGTTGAGGTTAAAAGTGGATCTAGGGTTTGTAGAGGTTGAAAGCTACTAATGTAAATGATGTGAACTGGACTCTATGAAATCCACGGCCTGTTTTACAGCGCAATCTGACTTAACTTTTGTGCTGGTGTAACCAGCGGCGCAGTGAGAACAGGAGGCCCCAGAATGAAAAAGGGATTCAAATCCCCTCCAAAAGAGGAATTTAAAGGGGATTTGAATCCCCTGTCCGTTCTGGCGCCTAACATTCTCGCTGCGCTGCTGGTTACACCGGCACAAAAGTTAAGTCGGATTGTGCTGTTAGTCTCTTGTTGTCTTGTGCTCCCTGAGGCATCTGGTGGGGCCACTGTGTGATACAGGAAGCTGGACTAGATGGGCCTTTGGCCTGATCCAGCAGGGCTCTTCTTATGTTCTTATGTTCTCTTAAACTGCATTGCATTAGTCCTTTTTGCTGTTTCCAGATGTACTGATAAGCTTCTAACCTGGCTATGTTTAGTTTATGGTGATTTGTGCCTGGACTGCTCTCAGTGCTTTGCATGATCTTAAAGTCACTTTACAGATATGGATTAAATACTGCACACACTTGGAAGAACCTCCCATTGAACTCAGTGGGACTTACTGCCCAATCCTATGTACGCACACACTTCAAAATAAGTGTATGCCATTACACTAATTTTACTATGTGTGTACATGACAGGGAGTGGAGATGAACCCTGGTTCTCTGGTGTATACTCAGTTGTAGGTACATAGTGTGATGTGTACTGCTGCTTCAAATATGACTGTGTACGCTGCAACTTGCATCTTCTGTGGTATGCTTAAAAAACCAAACCCAAGCAAATGAACTGAGAATTGGGGAGGGGTGAAAGACAAGGCGGTCTGGGGTATTGAACGCTAGTTACCTTCACTACTGGGGATTTAATTTCTTGCAACACCTGACCATTGAAAGTGCACACCCTTCTGCAATTCCTCCTAGTGTTGTGTGGCTGGATAAAAATAAGGGTGTGTGAGGAGTCCTGATAAGAAGTACTGTACTTGTGTGTGATGTAGAATTAACGCAGTTTGTTTTAATGTTGGAATGTATAATAGCAATCAGCTTCAGCATTTGAATGGTTGATTGGTTTTTCTGTACTGGAAATAGGATCGTCTGGTAAATTTCAATGATCCCCAGAGTGTAAATATAGTAGGTAATACTGCAGAGTCTAATTTGCCTGGGTTAGCTTTAGGCTGTGCAAGATCCATTGCAACAATAGTGTAGTCAGGCCGGGGTTGTGTGTGTGTGCTGTGCTGTGCCCTTGATGACAGCCGCGGTCGCCTTGTGAGGAGGAGCCGTGAGCCGCGGTGGCAGCTTTCTGCTCTGCTGTTTTGCTTTTTGTGGGAGTGCAGAGGGCAGGACGATGATGCAAAATGCATCATCACCCCTGGGGCATGCTAGCAACGCTGCTGCATTGCAATTCCATTTTTAGTTATGTTAGCTAGTTGTAATTAAGCCTATTTTCCCATGAACTGCCCCCCCTCCAGTTTGGAGAGGAATGTAACTTGACATACAGCCTTTTTGTGTTATATCCTGTGTGTGCGGATCCAAACTGGGGGAAAGTTTCCCAAAAAGTCTGCATTTGACAGTCTTAGTGAGCTGTATGCCTTTCAGCAATTGCAAAAATGTTCAGTACCACTAGAGGGCAGACCCCTAGCAAGTACTGTACAGTATGCTTTCCAAGGAGCATTCCTAGAAATTGCTTGCCTTTTTATTTTTAGCAGTTCCATTTTGTCTGGGTTAAAAGGGAAGGAAGAGCTCTCCTGTCTTGTGTATATGTGTAATGAAAAATGTTTTTGATTGACAGCTCAATCCTATCCAATTTATACCACTGGTGTAACCAGCGGGGGAGGGCAGGATGGGAGGGAGGCTTTGGAGGGGAGATTTAAATCCCCTTTCCATTCTGGGGTCTCCAGTGTCGAGTTGGAGACTGGGGTCTCCAGTCTCCGAGTGTCGAGTTGTACCACTGGGTACACTGGTAGTGTAAGTTGGTTAGGATCGCACTGTCATTTTACTATGTAAACTGCTTTGTGAATTCTTGTTGAAAAGTGGTATACAAGTATTCTTAATATCCTTTCAAACTTTAGATGCTTCACACAGACAATCAAAGGCAAAAGAAGAGATGAGTGACAGCAGCTTCCATTCTCAGTCCTTCCATTGATGGTAATGGGGGACTGCACAAAAGACAAGACACCTTTTGTTTGTGCCTCAGGGTTGCAAAGTCTCAGGCTCAGAAAATGTTTTCAGCTGTCTTGTTGGGTGAGCAATTTGTTCTCGAAACCATTTTTGCTAGCTCCTCTTCCCAAAAAACACAAATTAGGAAGATATTTAAAGTTGCACATAAACTCTCCAAGTAGCCTGAGCAGTAAATGGGACTGGGGGTGGATTTCACCCTTCCCTTGTTTCTGTGATAGCCAAAAAGAGCTGCTCTTCATTGCTATGGGAACATGCAAAGCTCTGTTCTTGAGGATCATTCCCCTGAAAGGAAAACCTTCGCCTGGCTGGTCCATCCTACACTAGAGAGGTGTGTGTGTCGATCGATCATTCTTGGGGGGCTTACCTTCCCGCTGCCCTCCTATATTAGGACAGGCATTTTGCTAGTCTTCAGTGATGGCTGCACTTGCTGCCAGTCTCTCGAGGCGATCTGTTGCCTCCTCCCTCTCTCTTTTCCCGTCGACGACTTCTATTATGCGTCCACGGCCTCGTTGGGCCCTTCCAGGACGTGAACTAGCGAGGAGCCGGGAAAAGGGAAACTTGTAGCGTGTATTGCGGATTCCTCGGAACTGAAGGAAAGGAATGAAATGCTGGGAGTTAAAAGCAGGGCAGCCGAGCGCTTTGCATCAGAGCCCCCCCCCCTTCCCGTAGCTTCGCTCCCCACCTCGGCTTGTAGCTCCCAAACAGGCCGCTGCGTCTTGGGCCAGGAAGGTTGCAAGGAAGTCTCCCAGCCAGGACAATGCAGAGAAGGTAAATGCGAGCTCTGGCGTCGGGCTAGGGGGGCAATCCGAGTGTCGAGTGCGAGTCCCAGAATGTGCACAAAAGGCGGAGGGGGAGGCTGGAATCGCTTTCAGACAAAGCGCTGCGGCTTTCCCGCCAAGCCCGGTCGGCCGCCTCCGGCGCCGCCGATTGTCCGGAGGAGGCAGCGCCCTCCCCCTCCCCGTGCCAGCGCCCTGGAGATTCGCCTGAAGTCGAGAGCGCTTTTTTCGAAGACGGCACAACGAGGGACCGCCCGGGCTTCTTTCTCTTCACGGGAGACGGGCTCTGATTTTGATCGGGCCAGCGGTGCTAGAGGAGGCAGAGTTCAGTTTACTGATCCTCCCCTGCTCGGGCCATGTTCCTGATCTGAACTCCCCACCCCTACCCAGGTGCATTAAGTATTGCTTGCTGGGGAAACAATAGATCGGTTGAGCTGGCAAATTGCTCACGTTTTCTCTGTCTCCTCAACCCCACCAAGTCGTGAAGCGAGGTGTGTGGTCGTGGGGAACAACATTTTATACCGGAAACCAACTGGGGTGATTCTGGCCAACACAGCATCACTATGACCCCCTTTCCACCTTCATCCATCGTCAAGAAAACCACTGAGGAGCTCGTAGCATGGGCTTAGATGCAAGCTGTTGCAGCACCAGTTTCATCAAGCTGGTCTGTAGCTTGGCTTGTCAGGCCATTAGTATGTGGCCCGTCGCTTCCAGATGGACTTCTTAAGGACTGTATGTATGTAGCATGGACGCTTATTATAAGCTGATGAGGACGGTATGCTGTGCTTATCCCTGTGTTGATGGCTTCTTCTGGTCCATCTGGAAGGCCAGAGTGAAGCAGGATTAAGCCGGCTTCACACTAGACTTTTCCCAGCTCGTTGCGGATCTGCGGTGGGTCTTGCGGAGCTGTTTTCATGCTTGCGTCGCAGCTTGCAGAGAGGCAGGAAAGATGGTTTCCCCTCATCTTTTGAGACGGTTGCACTTGCGGAGCTGGGAATGCTTGCGAGCCCACCAATCGGAGGAGCGCACTTCTGTTTACCAAATCACAGCTGCTCTTTCTTAAGAAGGCGGGACAGAAGGAGGGACAACAGGCGGCAAGACACTCCCCCAGCTCCAACCGCATAGACAAGCGCAGACGCAGCGGCAGGGGCAGGGGCATGCGCGCCGGAAAGACTCTAGTGTGAAGCCGGCTTAAGTGTGAGTAGCGCAGCCTACGCTCCTCTCTCCAGAGCTGATGTCACTTTTATGGAGAAGGCAGACAATGTTACTGCCAACATGTTACATTTCAGTATGTTCTTCTGTGTTGCTTGTCTTGCCTTTTTTCTTCCCAGACCTGACTTGTGGTTCCTAAAACTTAAAACCAAGTGTGGCTCCTGCATGGACTGGCAAAACCATCATGCAGGTTTCTCAAGGCTACTACCCTTTTAATTATTTCCTGTTCCATCCTAGGCATGACATTACTGATTTGGCCCTTTAATGAAAGAGACGGGAAATTACTAAAGAGCTGACTTAAACCTGTCACTCCTTTCTTTCTCCCTACCACTGCATTGGTCTTGGATTCTACCAGTGCAGATAAACTACTGTAGTTGATAAACTACACATTTTCAGATATTAGCTGGAAGGAAGCTACTTAAAGAGACAGTTTCCCCAACAAAATGAAATAGAAGCTGTGTTAAAATAACCCCCCTGGGGTTTGAGAGGAATGAGTTCCTTGAATCAGTTAGATGTGCTGATTAAATACTGCAGCCCTGAGCACACTTGTTTCCTAGAAAGTCCCATGAGAACTAAATGAGATCATGTAGATTCACTCTCTTGCCCAGGAGAATGGGCATTGTAAGATTTGCTGTCTTACATTCCCCCCTCAGGCTGAGCCTGGCAGGGGGGGTGAAGGTTGGGGTACTAAGAATTCTGTCTCCAGCCTCAAACTGACTGTTTGCAGGGATCTGCCAGGTGGCTGTGTTATACTGATTTTCAGCAGGATTTTTGCAGGCAGCTCAATGTAGATGTTTATTTCTAGGGTTTTTTTCTCCCCCTCCCCTCATCAGGCTGAGCCTATCAGGGCAGGGGCGAAGGCTGGGCTACTCAGAATTATGTCTCTAGCCTCAACTGAGTGTTTGCAAGAACCTGGCAGGTAGCTGTCATTATATACTGATTTTTAGCTGGATTGTTACAGGGAGCTCAGTTTAGCTGTTTATTTCTGGGGGGGGTTCTTCCCCCCCCCCAGGCTGAGCCCAGGGCATGCTGAGGATAGGGGGTGAAGGTTGGAGTAACACAGCTACGGTGAGCTCATTGCTAAGATATACTGTATATCATTGTAAAACATAGTATTTTTCAACTGACATTCTTCTACTAAGAAGTGCATTCAAAGGTCAGGAACTAGCCTGCAGCTAAATGGGGAACAGCTGCCTCTCTGTATAACTGATTGCTGCCATTACGTTTGATGGCCGAGGCATTTAAATACCTGTCTCTTAAAAAAAATTAAAGGGCAAGAACCAAGACGATCTTGCAAAAACTAACTCTAAGAGCTATATAAAAAAACTGTTGTAGTCAGGGACTTGTAACTTGGGGTGCACTGTGCTGAGACATACCCCTATAGACCCCTAAAGCACAGAAGTTGTGTGTACAACACAACTATGTTTTTGAGCGGTTTTGTGCTGAACTCATAACTACAGCTGCAGCATTTCAAGGATTTGAAGGGTCATAAAAAACCTCTTGCAGTCAGGGACTTGTAACTTGGGGTACACAGTGCAGGGACATCCCCCCTACACAATCCTAAAGCACAGAAGCTGTGTGCACAACACAACTATGTGTTTGTTTGAGATCTTGTGTTAGGTCTATGCTTTACATAGGAATGAATGGACAAATTTGTTATGCCTTAAACCCCAATGAGTGGTGATTGCAATGCCTATGCTACAGGTATATGGAACACCTGGGAATCTTTTTTGCAGGTGGTTATATCTCTTTGGGGGGTCCCTTAAACACGTGGAACATACTGACACTTCAGAATTCTGGGAAAATCTGACCTTGGGGCAAAAGTTAAACAGAGGTGTACCTGCTTAAGGTGTATCTGCTTTAAATATCTGCTTAAACTTGAGCCTAAGCTGAAATACGGTGGCCTAGTGGTTAAGATGCTGAACTGCAGACCAGAAGGGCGGTAGGACAGCAGTTCGAGACACGAGTGCCACATGATGGAGTGAGCTCCTGTCTCCTGTCCGAGATCCTGCCAACCTAGCAGTTTGAAAGCAAGAAATTGCAAGTAGATAGATAACGCTGTGGCGGGAAGGTAACAGCGTTCCATTAGTCACGCCGGCCGCATGACCACGGAAGTGTCTTTGGACAGTGCTGGCTCTTTGGCCTTAGAAATGAAGATGAGCACTGCACCCTAGAGTCGGACACGACTGGCTTTCGAGCAGGGGATATCTTTACATTTACCTAAGCTGAAACCATGTCAACAGCTTCAGATAGTGTTACATGCTTGCGTCCCACTTTCTTGAAGTTCTAGGGGTCCATTGCTACCTGGGTTCTGGTTTCCTTGGCAGGAGAGATCACTGGAAGCTTCAAGTGTCATTGTAGTGTTTGCTTAATCTACAAATTTACAGTATGAGCATCGGCAAGGAATTGGATAGAAGGCATTTCTCCTAGCAACAGATTACATCCCCAGCTGACAGCTCTGCACACAAAAAGTTGTTTTGGTACTAGACTGACTCTCTCCCTAAGCTTACAGCATCTCTGTCCTTCACAAATTGCACCCTAGTCTCTTTCAGAATACATACTGCTCAGAAACCTGCCCAACCACGACCACCAGAGAGAAGGGGAAGAATCCTCTTAACACCTCCCCTCTGGTAGAGAGTACTTGAGGTCAATGAAGCTTCTCCTTCTCCTAGATAAGTTTCCCATTTAAGAAATGCTCTGGATTGTTCACAACTCTGTCTCTGATTTCCTGACTCCCAGCCAGCCCCTCTGTATGGGAGAAAGCAATTTAGCCCAGTGTTCATAGTTGTAACCCCACACTGTCAGCTAACTCTGCAACACTAGCAGCGCAATCCTATCCAACTTACACCACCGGTGTAACCAGTGGGGGAGGGCAGGGTGGGAGGCTTTGGAGGGGAGGAGAGATTTAAATCCCCTTGAAACCCCCTTTGGAGCGGATTTGAACCCCCTTTCCATTCTGGGGCCTTCCGTTCTTGCTACACCGGTGGTGTAAGTTACTCTGTCATAGCTTACCTTACTTCTGGCAGCTTTATCATAGAATGTTAAGTGTGGATGAAGCTAGGAGCTGGGCACATGGTGAAGCACTGGCAAAAAAAATCTTTACCACTTTGTGGACTTGTGCCAATTCACTCATCTGTTTACCAGTCTGTCTGTAGGTTTGGCCCTGAATAAATATGGCGTTCTTCTAATTGGCTAACTGTAGAGAGGACTCATTTTCTGACTTCTTCCAGGGAAAAAAAATAAGGAAAAATTCTCTGACATTGCAGCTATGGGATATTGTAAAATACTGATCCCCTGCAGAGCTGCTGCCAAATTTTAGCAATCACACCTGGAGCTAGTTAACACATATTAAATGTTTTGACAAGATGCTTACAGATTGGGGTGTCTGTGTGACTTCCTTGTCCTAAAAAAAGGAACTTGGCAGCCTTGTACTGCTTCCCTGATTGCCCTGTCAATCTAGAGTCCAGAGGTATGAATTAACCTTATGTGAACTGCTCACATGAAAGCAAACCTCAAGGAAATAAAGCTGAGCAAGCTCGAACAATTACTTCCCTGATGTTGCAGTGATGGAACATCATTTGTTGTAGAAGGTGGCTTACATAGGTGAATAATATATATTCTTCTTCAAAGATGCAAGTGGATATTTGGGTTGGCACAGAGACACGATTTTCCATGAAACTGGCATTGCTCATGTGCTAGCTTTGGCATATTCAATTGTTGCTGAGATCTCTGAGTTTTCTGTGACTGCACTGGCTAGGGAAGGGCAGAGAGGGAAATGGGCACAATGCCCACCAATTAGATATGGGGAATCTCTCTGTCTCTCTCAGGTGAACAGAGCCCTAAAATCATGGGGTTCCTTTAAAACCAACTGTAGCAGAATGTGAAATTGGTTCACATTGGTTCTCAGAATTGGTTCACTCTCTCCTGAGTGAACCAAGACCAAGCTGGTAAATTATAAATAAAAAGTGTATTAGGAGGCTGAACAATCAAAACAATGGAGGGGGGAAATGCAAGTGATAAAACAAAGGACTGATCTAATATGAGAAAACGTGGGGTGGTGGCGGTGGCAGCAGCAACTGTTGGCAAGGATGCTAGAAGGCAAGCAGAAAATAGAACAAACCCTGATGCGACTAACTGGGTACCATCCCTACCCTACTTATGCTGCTCCAAGGTCTTAGTCTTGGCACTCGCACTTGCAGCCAGGTGAGTAGGCAAGCCTCACCATGATGTATCAGATCCTTCCAACATCGGACTTGGGCAAATGTGCAAAGGAGAGTGTGTGGCCCTCTTTTTTCTATAATCTGTGGGATTTGATATAGGAGAGGGTCGCTTACTGTAGGTTCCTGAAAAGTGCCTGCTCTTGGAAATTGGGTGGGCTCAAAGCCAAGTTCTTTCTTTACCAGTCAGTAGGGGACAAATAAGATGTTCAACAAAGCCAATGGCTACTGCATTTGGATGGTTTGGCAATCTTTTTCAGGATGCTGAGGCATCATAGGAGACTCTGAGGTGCTAGGAAGGTCTGAAAGGTGAAAAAAATAAGGAAAAATGAGGGGATTGCACCATAGCACCCTTTGCTGTTTGGTTGATTGTCATCTTGTTGCAGAAGAAGATACGTTCCAGAGACTGAGAAATATACCTCCAGAATTTTAATCCTGCAGCATCTGCTGCTAAAAGATGACTTCATCTTTCTGCAGCCATCGGTGATTCACCAAAGAGAAGTAACCCAGATTTTATTTGTGCCTCAAGCTGTAACTTGTAGGATGCAGATATTGTTTGATATTTACTCAGTCTTTGAGATTTGTCCTGCTCTAACATCTTTTTAGTGTTTGGCATATTTGAACATGTAATAAAGAATAAAACCTCCTTGGTTTAGTCACTGGGTCTGTTCAATACATTACAAGAATAGTTTGAGAAAACACTTCCAAGTTAATGGAAGAAGTCGTTGCAAGAAGAGAAAAACACACTCAAATGCTTGGTTTCATTCTTCCTCCAGCCACCTGTGGAGAAAATTAATATGGTTGCTAAGGTCTGCAAATTGCTTTTGGAACAAGATCAAAGCACATTTGAGAAGTGCACAACCTGTTGTAGAAAAAGGCCTTTTAAAGACTACAGTTGAACCTTGCTATCTGCAGGGGATCCATTCCAGACCACCATCACCACCACCGTGGATAGCGAGGATCCGTGGGTACCAGGGTCCACATTCAAAATGCTGTAAAACGAAAAAAAAGGTTGGGTGGGTGGTTTTTTTTTAACCTTTTTAGAAGCAAACCGCACCATTTTCAAGCCTCATGACACGGGCAGGTTGTTCTTTGGTGCTTGTGGGCCTTCTTGGCTTCACCAAGTACAATGGGCTGCACCTATTTTTGTTTACCTGGAGTTGAATCAGCTGTCAGTTTGAGGCCTCTCATGCTTCACTGGAATTGACATGTTCTAGCTTCCTTGCATATCTGCTCTGACTTTTAATCGACCCACCTCCATTTCTAGGGTTTGGGACAAATGACATAATGCAATAAAAGCAGCAATGGCGCAGCGGGTTAAACCGCTGAACCATGAGCTGTCGATCGAAAGGTCGGCAGTTCGAATCCGCCACGGGGTGAGCTCTTGTTGCTTGGCCAGCTCCTGCCGACCTAGCAGTTCCAAAGCATGTTAATGTGAGTAGATAAATAGGTACCGCTTGCGGGAAGGTAAACAGCGCTCCGTGTTCCAGCCGCATGCTACACACTGCGGCAAGGAGAGTCACGCCGGCCACATGACCACGGAGGCGTCTTCGGACATCGCTGGCTCTTCGGCTTTGAAATGGAGATGAGCACCACACCCTAGAGTCGGACACGACTGGACTTAATTGTCAGGGGATACCTTTACCTTAAAACACCCCACAGAATCCGATTAAAACTACCCCACACCTATTTCGCTCTGGCTGTCAAAAGCCAGCTCAAACCTTATAGATGCTAGTTCAATCTTATGCTTCCCACCTCTATCCAAATATTTTCCCCACCTGTGGATTGCTAAGTAGATGTATAGAAAGCACTTTGAAGTATGAGGAAACATTGGATCTGTACTGAATGCTTTAGTCACAGAACAGATTTCTGCATTCACCCATTGCCAATGGAGTGTGACTCTCAGCCACTGCAGTTATTGAAAAGATTAGAACTGTTTTTAAGTCTTATGAATAAAACTTTGAAAAGGATTCAACCCCTGATTCACTAAAAAGCTAGCCCAAATCCATATTCAGTGACCTCTAAGTCTCCCTTTTTGGGCTAGCACCAACAAGTTTGCTTGCAAAATTATACAAACATACAGTGAGGTAATTTTTTTTTTGCTTCCAAAGAAACAATGAGGTATGTTTGTAGTGGTGAAATACTACAAAAATAGCATTGTGTCTGTAACTCCTTTTGACTCTCAGCACCAGAACGGCATAGCATCTGTCCATGGATTTAGGGGATTAACTACAAGCACCCTGCTTGAAAATGAGAAGCCACAGGTTTGTCAGCTAGGGAACACTTAATTCTGGGAAATTAAAATCATTTCCGTGGCCTAGATATTCTTGTTTTGTTTCCTCAAAAACCTAAAAAGTCAACCCTTAAAATTCCATAGCTGGATGTCCCCCTGGTGCACTGTGCCAGGAGGTGAGCTCACTTGACCCCCACCTGTCCCTCAGCTTAGGCAGGGAAGACATTCACTTGGCCTGGCCTGGGAGGAAACCGTCATCACATTAACCAGGTTGTCAACTGTTTCAGAACTGAGCTGCTGGAGTCATTCAAGGTGAATGCAGTTGGTGCCAAAGGATTCTGCAGGCAGATGGAGTCTGCAGCCAAGGGAAAGAGGAACCTGTGCAGCATTCCTTTGTAATTGGCCACAGACTGGTGATTTTGTTTTCGATGCTTTGATATGGCAGTGAAGCAGGGGGAGGCATAATAACTGCAAGGCTTGCTTAGGGCAAAGCAGTTGTAGCAGGCTGCAATGACAGAAATCATTGTGGCACAAATGCAGCTGGAGACACAAATGTCTCAGGCTCTTTCTGCTCTGGCCACCTGCTGCAACGCTGCAGCTTCATCATTGCCATTCTCTCCTGATCAGGCTCTGGTCTGTATGGGCATCGCTGCTTCATCTCCTCTGTTTATTCTGCTAACACATGGTGGTCCAACACGCGGCCCACGGGCCGCATGCGGCCCTGGGGGCTTCTCCTGCGGGCCCCAGAGGCTTCTTCCTCCCCCTCCCTCCCCCCAGCAAAGGTACTCAGCGCCGACCTCTGCCGAGGCAGCCAGCCCAATCGGCTCTTCCTTCCCCTCTCCGTGTTGTGTGTGTGTGTGTGTGTGTGTGTGTGTCTGTCTGTCTCCCTCCCTCCTTCTCCCCCCCTCTCTCCCCCCTTTTTGGTGCATTGTAGTGGTGGTTGCTGCTGCTGAGGATCTGCTCCTGCAGATCCAGGTTGGTGCCAGGTTTAAAAATGTTTTCTCCTGAACAGATGTTTGCAAGAAAGGGGGGGAGGGGATAGAAAAGAACAGGGGATTTTGCTTTTCTGTGACCAAAGGGGCTTTGTTTGCTGCTGGGAGGGTAGTGGAGGACCAAAGCGTGCAGGGCGGCTCTTCAAAAAGCCCGCGAAGCTAAGCAGAGGCTGACAGTAAGTACCCCTCGCAGAGCTCACCTTGCAAAGTGCTCCCTCCTTTCTAGCCTTGTGTGCATGTGCGTGTGCATGTGCGTGCCCTTTCTAAGCATTCATAAGCACTGGTCTCTGGGAGGGTTTCTGGGTGGGAGAAATGGGGAAAAGAGATGGGCCACCCCAAAGGATCGGCATTTCTGCTTGGGCTGTGGTAGGAGGAGGAGCTGCCTGTGATCTCTGCAGAGATCACAGGCCCACAATACTTTTTTCCCCTTCAATTAGTACTCTAATCTTTAAAAAAATTCCAGTGTGGGTCTTACAGCTCTGCATATGCAGTGGTCATTATTATTAATTAATTATTAATTATTCATTGTGTGGCCCCCGAGTTCCGTGTCAAAGTCCACATGCGGCCCTTGAGGTACGAAAGGTTGGCCCACCCTGTGCTAACACAACAGTAAGTGCCTATGCATATCTTTTATATATAATCCCAGAGCTTGGATTTACTGGACAAATGACTGTCCCTGTTGAGGCAAGGGGTATTAAAAGGCTTTCAGTGCCATCATTTCTGAAATACTAGCGCTCTCATACAAGTTTTTTTAGATCCAAAGGGCTACTTAAGAGTCTTCCTGTGAACTTTCTTTTTATTTTTGGAATGACTGTTTAGGTGGCCAACCTTCCACCATTAGGGCCTCTCTGCGTTCTTAAGAGTTGTGTAGAAGACAGACGCTTGGCAGCTGCAAGTGCTGATGGTTGCCAGAACTGTAGTCTTTGAAGGAATATCCTGCTACTTTTAATAGTGGTAGTAAGCTATTGTGTGAGTACAGATCTTGGGCCTTGCCTGCCTCCTTTCTCGGTCTTATGCATCATGTTTTAATGTTGTGAAACATGATAAAACCTGCTTACCCTGTCAGTAAAAACCTCTGTTGGCCCCACCCACATCTACATCTGCTACAGGGCAGGGCACTTTGGATTTGACTCCTCCATCCTGGCCAAGCCCATGCTCCAGAGCTTCAAGGATGCTGTGGATTTGATCCAGTTCTGTTCTTTGGCCAGTTGGAACCATCAATGCAAGTGACAGCCCTTCCCCTCCCTGTAAGACTCAAGGACTACCCCCTTCAATACCCCTCCCTGTTATAAAAAAAGTTCTAGCTTAAAAAGATTTGGTGCTTTTTTCCATAACTCAACTTGCTCTTATAACTCCATCTTTGAAGGCATATTTGAAAGGACTGAGGCAAAGCAAGCACAGAAATCAGGTTATTTTAATCTCTATTTGGGGTTAATTTCACCCCTTTCATGACCAAATAATTTATGATGGACTTTTCCTCCTTCCTGTTACATGATGGGATTTGCTTCTTTTATAGGTTGTCAAGCAGTTATATGGGTGCTTGATAGGGAAAGTATCTCACTGAGCAAAAGACATATTTCAGAGTGAATATCCTAAATGTCACAGTGGTGTTTGTTCTTAATTTATGTAGTGTTGCAAACACAACTGGTGCAATAATTAATTATCTCATTGGTGCTTCTGCATTAGACTACTGATGTACTTTTAAAACAACCACTAGGAGTATTTTTGTCATGGTGGGTGGGCTGTACTTTCCCAGCAACAGTAGTTACCTCTGAAAAATGAAGCACTTGGAGCCAGTTCAAATACTGTGCTGGGCAAGGCATGTGGAATTGTACATTCTTCATGTGTGAACCTGTCTGTTGAAGGTGCTCTTGAAATGTATACACATATACATGCAGAGAAGAGGAGGGAGGTTACAGACAAGTGCTCCCCAATTGCAAACCTCAGGTATATAATGAGCATCCCATGTGCACTCTTTTCTGAATCCTCCGTGAAGGGACAGTGTAGGCAGTTCCAAGCTGCAAAGTAATTTTGACCTTTTCAGAATGAAGCAAGTGCTAGAGTGTCCTTCTAAAACCATCACCGGTACTTGCTATAATAGCATATAAATTGCTCATTACAGCTTGAAAAGTGGAAATGGGGAATAACACCATATGGCTTGAAACAAAAGCCAAGTAGTTACCATGGTGGTAGGAGTGGATATTATCACTCCAGGAGGGAAACAAATGTTTTATAATCATATAATTAGAAACAAGGCAATTGAATAAAACAAATAGTGCATATATACAGAAAATTCAAATGTTGGAATTGTGTTTATTATATTAGGCTTATTTATATGAACTTGCGTCATTGGTGTAAAAGAACTGAAAGGCTCTCTTTTATTTTCTGTTAGAAATCTTTGGCAGAAGAGCACTTGCCTATCATTCTGCTAGTTATATTTTGGTCTGGGAGAAGAAGAGATCAAATACTTACATTTCTAAAGAAAACATGGCCAACTTGGCAAAGGAGTCCTTTAGAGTTGCTTTGCATGGATAATTTATCTTATTTTAGCGTCAAACCCTGTTGGTTACCCACTTCCTTTCCTGTCTCTTATAACCTTCTGTTTTCCTTCCAGGTTAGAAAACCAAGATGGATGGATGTAGCCATTGCTCTTCGCCATGTCTCCTTAGGCAGGGACTGGCTGAGTATACATTGCTTATATAGACCCAACGCGGGGGCTCACTAAATACACAACCAATTCACCCACAAAATCGCAATGAGACCTATTAAAGGTATCGAGACTTTGTCAGGGGGGAAAGCTGCTGCTACCCTAGACGTGGTGAGATGGCAACAGCCTCTGCATTTCTAGTTGCTCGCAAGCAGGCACACGCGCTTCCAGTCCTCTCAAGTTGTTCCAGCCGAACAAATAAAACACCGCATCTTCGTGATGCAGCATCAAGCAATAAATAAAAAGAGCACGCCGCCAAAGTGTCTAGGACGGAGCAGCCCCGACTCCGAGGAGAACATAATGTGTCGCTTTGGGGCCACCGAAGAATTACTTATATCTATATATTTTACTCTCTCTCTCTCTCTCTCTCTCTCTCTCTGTATAGTATCTACTGTAGCTTAAGCTTTCAATTGGTTAGAGAGGACCGATACCAACTCCCATTGCTGTCATCCCTTGCTGTTCCTCAGCGCCCTCAATTCCCGCCGCCGCATCCCTCTGCGCGCGCATCCATTCCCCCCGAAAGCATGTATTGTACAGTCTGCTCCCTCCCCGCAGCCCAGCCTTGCCGCCCGCGCGCTTCCTGCGAATAATAGAGGGTAGACGTCACGAGGACCTCGTCACGCTCTCCGCCGCCTGAACCGCGGTTGCGCGGCGTCTCTCGATGAGCTACTATAGTTGCTCTGTGGCCGAGAGGAAGGAGGAGGGGTGGGATGTGTTGGAGATACCCGCTATCTCACTGCGCCAAGACATTCCAGGTGGCGTGGTGGTTCGCTTAGGTAGGTGTCTTGTGGCTCCCCAGACTAGAGCTCCTTCTTCAGCCACTTTGCCTCTTCGCACGCTCCAAAGACAAAGTTTGGTGTCGCTGCCTGTTTTCAATACTAGGCTGCAGTTCTGGAACACGTGAAGAAAAGGATGCCACTGGACTTGTGCAGAGTGCCTTTCTTTCTTCACTGTTTCCCCACCACACATCTTGAACTGGTGTCTCAGGCCTGAGACACCAGCTCAATATTATATTCACAGCCCCCATAAAAGAAGTAAAATGTGGCATTTCTCATTTACACAGAGAACCTGGAAGAGGCAATGCTTAAGTTCAAAAATGAGGAGCTGCGTTGCCCCCAAATATAATTTGATCTGTGATTCACAAAACTTCCAGAGTCATTCGTTTCTCGTTCATTTGCAGCTTAAGAAAAATAAGAGTGCAATCCTATGTATTGCTACTCAGAAGTGTCTCATTAGGTTTAGTGGAATTTACTCCCAGGAAAGTATGTATAGGAGAGTCTCACCTATGAAACTGGTGGACTAGACTGAACATCCAATTCATATTCTAGATCTAGAATGAAACCATGACACTGAAATAATTCATCTGTGGAACTCCTTGCCACAGGATGTGGTGATGGCATCTGGCCTAGATGCTTTTAAAAGGGGTTTGGACAGATTCATGGAGGAAAAGACCATCGCAGGTTACAAGCCATAAGCAACCTCCTGGTTTTAGAAGTGGGTTTTCTCTGTGCCAGGTGCAAGGGAGTGGCGACTGGACACAGGTATCTTGTTGTCTTGTGTGCTCCCTGAAGGCTGATTCACACTAGCCTTTTCCGTGCGCGTTTTGGTTTAACATTTGGTCTTTTCATGCGTTTTTCATGACGCAGCATGAGCTTACGACGCAGCCAGGAGAGATGGTTTCGGTTTATCTTTTTGGTGCGCTCGCGTTTAAGCTAGCGTTTATGCTCGCGGTGCTAGGCAGCCCACCAATCAGAGAAGCGCATTTCTCTTCACCAAATCACAGCTGTGCTTTCTTCAAGAAGGCGGGCAAACGTTCAGAGAACTGCTAGACGCACGTACAGACGCTAGAGCAGGGCATGCGTGCCGGAAAAGGCTAGTGTGAATCAGCCTTGAGGCATCTGGTGGGGCCACTGTGTGACACAGGAAGCTGAACTAGATGGGCTTTTGGCCTGATCCAGCAGGGCTCTTCTTATGTTCTTATGAAATCAGATTTGTTGCGTGCCCTGCCTCAGATGAAGTCTTGCAGTTGCAACAGCGCCAGTGTCCTTCCCGCCTGCTCTGCTATCGCATAATTGCACAAGTGCTGACAATTGACAATGAGAGCAAGCAACGCTGTAAGTGATTTGGAAGTCTTTCCCATGTCTCTGCGCACAGCTGATATGCTCTGCAGTGCTCAGATTTGGGGGCACTAAGAGCAAAGTTCTCAGGATCAGCTGAGATGGTGCCAAGGGTTGGAGCAGCAGCAGCAGCCGCAGCAGCAGCCGCAGCCGCAGCCGTCTCCCGACTCTACCAGTCATGGAACAGCATCACAACATATGTCAGTAATGAGAGTACCATTTATTAAATGCACCTATGCTTTTTTGTTCTGGTATCAATGTGTACATTAGTCTTTCTTTTCCAATGGGGGGGGGGAGGACCAGTGAAGCAGTCAAGTGGGTGGTTGGAGGTCAGGTAGGTGCCTCCCTGCCAGCCTACTCCCTGACTGCTCAAGGAGGGATGTCACCCTTGCTCAATTGTCTTCGACCACGCAAAGCCGAGTCGCTTCTTCATGTTCTTGTGAACTATGCGAGAACATGAAGAAGCTACTTGGAGCAGGCGGGAAACCACTGAGCCTGGGCAGCATGGCAGGCTTTCCCTGTGGTGTCAGTCACCCCCTCAGTGGGTGTTACCCAGTGCAGCCCGCACCTCCCTAGCAACACCTCTTCCTCGATGGTGAGGGCAAGTCCCTTGGCTGGGATCAAACCCATCTCACCTGGTGCTCGGCCTGTGCCTTTGTGCAATGAGCCACTGGCACCCTGCTTTTCCTGAGTGCTTTTGAGGCTCCCCTTGTGACTTGTCCCAGTCCCTCCCATGGCAAAAGAGTTCCTTACAGCTAGCAGATGCCCCCATGGGGGACTTGAACCTTTGCCATGGAGGGACTTCTGTGTGTTTCACATGGCTGCTCTCTTCTCTTTCTACATGTGCTCTGCTCAAAACGTATTCCTTGGATGTACTGTATGTGTTTATATGGGTTGGATGAGGGGACTTGAACCCTGCATGCAGGGGTCCCTAGCAGTTCTTTGCTTTTATCCCTTTTCTTTTGATGCCACTGTGACTCCGCTGAATCCTATCCCCCTTCCCGGGCCTGAAAGCCTGACATGGAGTTTCCCGCATTTGCACCAGCCATTTAGCTGGCACACATCTGAGTAGTCCCATAGAGGCTGCTGGGGCTCAACACAGAGAGTAAAGGGACAAATGTCCCCTTGCCTTGAGGAGGCCTGGGAATGGGAAGCATCCCAGCATGGGGCTTTGGTTAGGATTGCACTATCAGTTTCATTGGTGAGCAGGGATTTGAACCACGTGTCTCTGCTCCATGTTCAACTTGGAAAACCTAATGGGAAATGGCCTCCCTGAAAATGTCCATTGGGAACAACTGGTCCAGTGTCACCATGACCAACACAACAGTTTCCTACATAAAAAAATACAGTTACATTCCAGTGTAACTCAGTGTACATTCTCATCATCAAAAGTAGGCTTCAAGCTTTCATAATTGTGGCAAGTTTTGAAATCATGGATACTTCAAAACTGTATAAACTATAAATCAAAACAACAACACACCCTAACATCGGGCCCAATCCTATCCAACTTTCCAGCGCCAATGCAGCCGCAATGCAGCCCTGAGGTAAGGGAACAAACATTCCCTTACTTTGAGGAGGCCTCTGTGGCTGCCTCTCAACAACAGGACGAAGCACATACCCTGTTGGCATGACTGCATCAGTGCTGGAAAGTTGGATAGGATTTGGCCCATAATAAATATCTATCCTGCCCAGGACTTTTGGCAGGCAACAACATTATTAATATATACTATAGCTGCAGTCTTAAGCACCCAACCGTCTGATTCTAAGTACTGTATGTTTATTCAAAGTATAACTGTTCAATTGGACTTACAGTATTCCCTAATGTGCTATGGATTACAGCCTTATTTGGAAACAAACCATTAGAAGTCAATGGGATTTACTCTTTTGGATCACCAAAGGTTCATCTCTAGGCTACAATCCTATACACCCCATGGGAGTAAGTCCCATTAAACTCAAAGGGGCTTACTTCTGAGTAGACAGGCACAGGAGCGCAACTACTAGTCAAGTATCTTCCCACAGTGGCTTACCAGATGCTTCTTGGAAATCTCAAGCAGGGCAATGCCCTGAGGGCATGAAGGCAGTGACTCCCCACTGTTGCTTCCCAGCAACATACTGGAGTAGACTGCGTCTGAATTTGGAGGTTCTGTTTAGTTATCATGGCTAATAGATGTTGATAGACCTATCCTCTGTGCATTTTCAACCCTTTTTAATCTTCTAAACCTGTGGCCATCATCACATCTTGTGGCAGCAAATTCCATTAACTGATTATTATTGTAAACTAATAAATATGATTTTGGCTGCCATTTTCTCGCTCTACCATAACCTTTTTGAGATCCTGCAACCAGGACAGTACATTTGTCTTCCTTCCAAATGTGGCATATAGTTATACTGTATAAAGGCATTATGAGACTGGTGTCTTATTTTCACTCCTTTCCCTAATACTGTATACTGTAATCCCTAGCATGGAATTGGTGTTTTTCAGGGCTGCCTCACCCCAAAGGTGTTTTCACTGAGCACAATCCTAAGGTCTCTTTCCTGATTAGTCACTTCCAGTTCAGACCCCATCAATTTATATCTGAAGTTTAGGGTACCCCCGTGTGCAGTACTTTATGCTTCATTACTGAACAGTGAACCTCATTTGCCATTTTGGTGCCCATTCGCTCTGCTTGGAAAGAGTTTTTGGAGCAAGCTCTTCCCAGTGCAAAAGGGTGCCTTCAATCAAAGAGAACGAATGCGCAACAAAGTGGCAACTGAGGATGGGGTAGAAAGCTGCTGTGTAATGAATGGGGCCAATCCTCTGCAGCTTTTTCCAACAAACCCAACGCCTTCCGCAACTACGGTCTTCACTTGGGTTTCTATAGGAGGCTGCTGCCCTCTACTGCCTCCAGCAGCCAATAGCACGTTAATCGGCCCAATCTTGACACCGCCCCGCCAGACTGGGATTGGTCGCGGCTCCTCCTTGTTGATGTCCACTGTCAGTCACGCGCCTCTCGGCTCTTCCTGGTGATGGTTGTAGGGGCGTGAGCGGCTGGGCGCAGGTGAGGAGGTGATTGTTTGCGCAGGGGCGTGCCAGATTGCAGCAGGGGGAGAAGAGGGGCTGCAACAAAGAAAGGCCAGCGAGAAATGGTTGAATTTAGGCGAAGGGGGAGATGACTAAGAAAGCAGAGGCCATCTGGCTGGCAGGGGACGTTGGAAGCAAGGCGCGGCAAATAATAGCTTCTTCTACGTGCTCTTCCTTCGCCAGGTTCGGGCAAAGCCGAGCCGGCCTGTTGGGAGGAAGATGGACCAGTCAGGGGAGTGATTCTTCAGGGAGCGGCTGTTGCAGTCCCCGAGGGTGCTTAGCGAAGGGTAAGCAGCAAGCTGCGCTCCTGCTTGGAGCAGGAGAACGCGTTTCAAAGCCTGGCTGAGGGGGTAGGGTTTCGATGGCCTCCCTTCTCATTCCTGTTCAGCGTGTTGTGTATGCGGAGCCCAGTCCCGTGTATACTTAACTCGGAAGTTAATTTAAGCGGGGCTTATGTTCAAATAAATGTGCGTAGAAATGTAGCCTTGCTGTGCCCGATTCTATTCATGTTTACCTGGACGTAAACCCCAATTCATTCAGTAGAAGTTGCTCCTTGCGCAGGCCTCAACGTGGCAAGAAGGCTGACTGCAGGTCCTGAAATCCAGAGGGTTGAGTTTGTGACCCGAACTGCCAGTAACTTGAAGGAGTTCAGCTGGTTAATACAGATTCAAGCCTCAGTCCTGCCATAGTTCCAAGCAGGCCAGTGCGCCTCTGCTCTCCAATGTTCTTGAAGAGATCTCTAGTCCTCCCCATTCTGTGGTTTTCCTCGATTTCTTTGCATTGTTCATTTTACATAGTACAAGGCAAAACAGGAGGGTGATCTGACTCCTCCAATTTGTTCAGGTTTCATGCTTGTAGCCATGCCTGCCTTAACTTGGTTGGTGTGTGATTCTGCAGGGTGTGATGTCCTACTTAATGGCAGGAGGAGGTGCTAACAAGTTGCTGGGGTACTAACTTGGGACTGGGTTCATAATGAATATCCTGCTCTCTTGCACAGTTTCCTGAGTGAATCACACCGTTGTGACTACATAGTGAAGAGTGTGAAGCAACAGGGGCTATAAAACTACCCCAGTGCACAACAAAAGGAGCAAATATGGATTGCGTTTAAGAAGTAAATATGTTGTTCACAGAACCTCTAGAGGATTTGATTTCAGTACTCCGTGTTTAAGTTGAGCTGCGAGTGTCTGCTTTCAAGGGGAGTGATGCTGAACCATAGTATTAAGAAGTAAATATGTTGTTCACAGAACTTCTAGAGGATTTGATTTCAGTACTCCGTGTTTAAGTTGAGCTGCGAGTGTCTGCTTTCAAGGGGAGTGATGCTGAACCATAGTACACAAAGTGTTGGATTTGGATTGGAACAGCATCGCCAATTCAAATCTTCATTCACTCAGTCACTTGTAGTGAGGTTGTAATAGGATAATGCCATATATGGTGTTTTGAATTATTTGGAGGAAGGATAAAAACAGAATAGAAATATTTTGTAACTTGGTGCTTTGTTTTTGGGTTTTAAATACAGTAAAGCAGGGGTTCTCAACTCCTTCCTGTCTGAGTACCATCTCTGGCGCCACTCTCTTGCTGTGTACCACCAGAAGTGACTGACAATGACATTGCCAGTTACTTCTGGCTTTTCAGGTTTTCAAAGGCCAGAAAACGCAGGTAGGAGGCTCTGGGCAGGTAGGAGGGCCCTTCTCAGCATTCTCAAGAGGCTGAAGAGGCAGCGTTCTCAAGAGGCCAAAGGCAGGAGCCTCTTGGGAGCTAAAACATGCCGCTGAAAGTGCCATGTCAGAACGGTCTGAGTACCACTAGCAGTTGGCCGAAGTACCGCTGGTGGTACTAGTACCACTGGTTGAGAACCCTGCCTGCAGTAAAGGAAATGATTGTGTTCAAGCACATTAGGTAAAGGTATCCCCTGACAATTAAGTCCAGTCGTGTCCGACTCTAGGGTGTGGTGCTCATCCCCATTTCAAAGCCGAAGAGCCAGCGTTGTCCAAAGACTCCTCCGTGGTCATGTGGTCGGCATGACTCTTCTTGCCGCAGCGCGTAGCATGCGGCTGGAACATGGAGCGCTGTTTACCTTCCCACAAGCGGTACCTGTTTACTCGCATTAACATGCTTTGGAACTGCTAGGTTGGCAGGAGCTGGCCAAGCAATGAGAGGAGCTCACCCCGTCGCGGATTCGAACTGCCGACCTTTTGATCAACAGCTCATGGTTCAGCGGTTTAACCCACTGCGCCACCCGCTGGCACATTACATTAGGTTAATTCTTGCTCATACACGTGTACACTTAGATGCACCCATCAGCTTAGCTTCCTTTGCAGGGTGATGGTAATTGGCCAGCAATGAACTGTTATGACAGTTGCTGATGAAAGCTTTTCAGATACCTTGTGGGTGTAAAATTCACAGGACCCTCCAGCCCTTTCTTCTCTGCCTGCCAGTAAAAACTAGGCTGTTCCTTTTTTTTTTTTAGTGTGTCTTTAAGCAGCAATGGTGTCTCTGTGTGTGCAATTCAAGATGCTACTTATTACCTTTTAAGGCCTAAATAGGTCAAAATCAAAATACCTAAAGGACCAACACTCTGTTCCCCTCCACTCCATATAAACAGTTTGTCTCTAGCAACCACCTGTAGAAGCTCTGCTGTGTCTCCTGCTTTTGTTGAAAATTCGGTTAGTGGTGACATGTGACAGAACCTTCTTAGTGGTGATGCCTCCCCCATGGAACTCCCTGTCATGGTAGATTAAGTCTGCTTCTCTGTTGGTGTTCTGCTGCCTTTAAAATACTTTTTATTTCAGCAGGCATTTTCTCCTGTTATGCTGTTCCATTAATCTTTTGGACTCTTTTTTTCTTTTTCTTGCTATGGCGTGTGCTGTTTGCTAGTTTTAATGATATTATTGTGTTAACTGATCCACAAGTAGGACCTCCGTATCCGCAATTTCAGCATCCGTGGATTTGACTCAACATGGATGCTCATGGATACGGGGGGCACTGTAAAAACCTTAATGGTTTAAAATGGTATTCCTTACCGTTTCTCTGGCAAACCGCTCCATTTGCAGGGCTGTTGACAGTGAAATCATGCTTCTCCAGCTTCTTCCGGGTTGCACGACTTCACCCTCCCTTCCTCAAGGTCTCCCCAGAATGCCTTGGGGTGAGCACAATTTCACTGTCTACAGCCCTGCAAACGGAGCGGTTTGTCAGCAAAAAGGTAAGGAACGCTATTCTTAACCTTTTTTAAAAGAGAGGTTTTTACAGTGGCTCCCGTATCCACAGTAAAGTGATTTCACTTTACACGGATTTCAGTATCTGTGGGGTGGTGGAGGTCCAGAACACGACCCCCCCCCGGTGGATACCAAGGTCCAGCCTGTATTGTTGTGGGGTTTTGTACATTAGTTGCCTTGGGCACCTCTTTGGAAGAAAAATGCGTTTCAGATCTGTTAAATTAGTTTCCTTCTACTATTTTATGAAAAGCGGCAGTCCAAATACACAGAAATCTTACACTAGTTGCAGTGGAGACCTGCAACAGTATCTTGCTTCTCCCTCCCCCCTCTTTACCTCCTTAAAGGACACACAATGAGAACTTTGCTTAAGTGTATTATTTCACCATAGGGAATAATAATTTGGTGCTTGTAGTCATTATTTCTCATATGAAAAGGAGTTGGAAGAGGACTGTTTGCTACTGGTATGTAGTTAGCTACTTGCCTAAATGGCCCAGGATGACTTAATGATTCCTTCTGAGCAGTGAGTTGCTTGTCAGTCATATGGTACTTTTCAAATTGCCCTGTGTTGCAGAGGTGCGTGCAAGTCAGCATGTTAAAAAGTTTTTCGGTCTGAAAAGTTCTGTATCTGCAAGATTTTGTCTACTGTAGGAGATAGCAACACTCCCTCTTGGTGATAGCAATGCTCCCTCTTGGTTTTTCTTCCCATTGTTGCATAATTATCAGATGTGCAAAACTGCTATTGAAGATTACTCTTTAATTACATCTATAGAACAGCAATTTTCTCATGACAGTGTACTGAGGTACACTGGTACTTGCACAAAATGTACTTCCTGAAAACTTTACAATTAAAAGCTTTAAGATGGGTGAAGAGAGACTGGGGGCGGGGCGGGAAAAGATTGGTAGAAGTGCTCAACCTGAGGGGGGACTATGTGGGTCTTGTGCTCCAAGGTTTCCTCCTCTCACTGCCCCTGCATTGACTTAAGCACGTGATGCCGTTGGATCCAAGGTAGGCCTTTCAGACTGCACTGGTGGGCGGGACGTGTTGGGATTGTTGAGATGAGAGCCAAGCTTTGTAAACATTATAGGCAGATGAGAATTTGCCCCTCCCTCCCCTCTGCTGTCCTGCTTGTTCCCCTTGGAAAACATCTAGATGGGGATGTGCAGTACCCCCGTCACAGGGGAGGCAACCCCGCCCCTCCTACCAAAAATTGCTGCAGCCGACCTTTGGGGTGTGCTGTCCACTACTCAGGTGCATCAGGCGCTGCGTGAGCACACTTCTAAGGTCGGCTGCGGCGATTTTTTGTGTAGAGTAGGAGGGGGCGGGGTTGCCTCATCTCTTGCCCCTGCACTGCACATCCCTGCATCTAGAGCCAGATTAGGCCCCTGCACTGAATTTTAAGATGGACTTCTAGTGCTAGGTGAGCCCAAATTCCCGTATGGCTATGTTCGCTCTCCTCTCCCTCTTGTTCTAAAACTGCTTCTTCAGAAGGAAACTGCCTCAAGCAGATTAAATTGTTTATGAAGGGAATCGTAAAGAATCTCATTTCTTGCCTATTTAATCTTCTGTCTCCCTTCAGTCAGCTGTGGATCAGGCCTTGTGGCTAAATACCACTTAAAAAGGGTTTCATTCACCAGGGCTGTAGCACTGACTCCAGTGTAGGGAGTGACATGTGACTGGCTTGTGACTTAATGGCAACTCTATCCTGGGGTCTCTACTGCCTTGTCGTGCACAGTTGTTTTGCGGGTTAAAGAGGATTATGGTAGCTGAATAAGCAAAGAATATGTGTGTTAATCTGAAACTGTTTGTTTGTGATTGTTAGGTGGACTTCCTGATGAAGACAGAATCTGCTTCTCTGCTTCCCCTTGAACAAGAGTTTCCTATGCCATGAGTAACAGCACCACGCCCACCTCTGCTGGGCCAACCAATGACTCCTTGGTGGGCTATGTGCTGGTGCCATTTTTCCTTATCACCATTGTTGGGGTCATCATGGCTGTGGTGAGTGGTGTGCTTAAAATCAGTCTGTGTACCTTATTTCTATAATAAAAGAGTACATATTATTTCTAGCTGTTGACAAACTTTTTTAGATGTTGACAAACTTTCTGCTGTTGTGGTAGTTGGTGCTTGGCTGCAGAATTGTGTTGGCTTTCCACCAGCAGCCTTGCCAGATTGTTTTAGAAATGAGCGAGTCCTATATAGGCTCAGGTGTCACCTGAATCTTGGGGTTTATGGATGGGTTGATTTGCCTACTGCTTGTTTTGCGGCTTGAGGGAGTACCATGGTCCCTCGGTATCCATGGGAGTTCTGTTCTGGAACCCCTGCGGATACTGAAATCCGTAGATAGCAAAGTTTGCTATCGTGGATATGGGGGCCAAAGTAAAAAGGTTTTAAAAAGAAAAAAAATTAAAAAGCATTTTCCTTTTTTGCTGCAGACCGCTTTGTTTCCTGGTTTGTAGAAGGTGAAATCACGCTCCGGAAACCTCTTCCAGGTTGCGCGACTCCCCCTTCCCCTCTCCCAGGTTTGCCCCAGAATGCATTCTGGGATGAGCCTTGGAAAGGAAGGGGGAGTCGTGCAACCTGGAAGAGGCTTCTGGAGCACGATTTCACCTTCTACAAGCCAGGAAACAAAGCGGTTTACAGCAAAAAGGTCGAAACACTTTTTAATGTTTTTTCTTTTTAAAACCTTTTTACTTTGGCCCCCTGTATCCGTGAAGCATCCGCATTGAGTCAAATCTGCGAATGCTGAAGTCGTGGATACGGAGAGCCCACTGTACTGTAAAGAGAAATGGGAGAACGGACATGGCTTGTTCAAGGGGATAAGCTTTGTTTTCTCTGAGGACTGATGATAATTGTATGTTTTTCTTTATTTCTGCAAGGCAAGATAAAAATATTCCTCCTTTCCAAATCATTTCCCTTTCCTGTAGAGATGGGTTGACACTCAGCCCATAGAGAACACTTCTATCCTGTTTGCAGTATGGGTAGCTTTTAGTTGTGCAAGAAGAGCGTTTATCTGGAGGAAGTTGACCAAGATGGTAGTGAGGAGATGTGCAAGGTGTTGTCTTCTGAAAGTATGGCTTGCTAGAATCTGAGAGGGCTGTGAAGAGTATTGGGTCTGGTCTTGAAGAATCTCATGCACCTGGTTGCCTAGATGCCTACAACTAGATGCTGTTGTCTAAAGGCTGCTTCTGATGAGATACTTTATAGCTGGGTGTAGATAACAGAGTAAATTGCACAACTGCTACTTTGGTTATGAAGAGTGCACAGGTTAAATGTGTTTTTTCCCTGACTGTAAAGTACATAGAAGCACTGTTTTTTTTTTTTCTTCCCAGAGGGAATTTGAAATAAAGTACTGTATTTTGCTAGTGTGAGCTAAATAGTGAGCCACAGGTAAACCCATCATTCTATTGCATTAAATCTGGAGCTTGTTATGATTGTCACCCTCAAGGTGCCCAGCAGCTGTGAATTTAAGATTAGCAATTTAACTGGGCCTGTGTATAGCTCCTGTTGGTCTTGACTTTTTTAAAGTGTTTTGTGGCTTGGGGCTGGAGTATCTTAAGGACCTCCTCCTTCCAATCGGATATCCCCTGAGGTCATTGGATGTGTGTGTGTGTTATGTGTGCCTCCATTATCCATGGTTCGATTGGCAGCAACAAAGGGGAGGGCTTTCCCTGTCATGACACAGTTACAGAACTCTCTCCCTGTTGAATTCAGAACTGAAACCTCCTTGTTGGCTTCCAGCAAGGGCTTGAGATATTTTTGTTCTGCTTGCTTGCTTTTTTTAAATTTGTGGCTTCTTGGTTCGCTGTTTTTATCACTTTGTTGCTTAATTTTGTATTCTATAGATTTTATTTTATTTGTATATTGTTAGCCACGTTGGCTGATTGTCAAGGGGATATGAATGTTTTAAAATGAAGTAGATGCCCAAATGGGTCCCAGATTCCAGTGGAAATGTTAAGCAGATAGTAGTGCTGTGCAAGCCATGCTGTTGTCATGGAGCAGCTTCTCTTGAGATCTTTGTCATCTGACACCAAGAGCCAGTTTCTAATGAGCTGAGTGCTCCGCATTACGCCTGGTAGGCTAATACCTTGTGACATCCCCATTACTAAGGCTGTGCCTTGTGGATGTAGAAAATGCTTTTTCTGCTACTGCTGTTTTTTCTAGTATTGCTACTCCTTTTCTTTCTTGTTCCGTGCTTCATTCCCTCTAAAGAGAAATAATCTATTGGGCTGCATTTATGCTTCTCTGATCGTTTTTTTTTCCTGCATTGCAGATGATGTACATCCAGAAGAAGAGGAGGTAAGAGACTGCACTGGGAGCAGTTGGGGTGCTTTGTTCCTTTTTAAAAGGGGAGTTTTGGTCACAGGGTTCTTCAGAAGTTACTTTCCTTGCTAGAGAAAATAGCTTTTGACTGAGCATGTAAACACAGGAGCTTTTATGCACTGCTATCGGCTGTAAACTTAGACTGTTCTAGATATAAAGCCATGATATGTCAGCCTTTATGCTTGTGCTACTCATTGAATAAGGTTGAGGTAGAACAATCAAACTACTATTATTATTGGGGTGGGGGATTCAGTACTAATGAACATTTAAGTACTTCATTGCTTTCAGTGTTTGGAAACCTCTTGGGGTTTCCTTTTGGGATGTGTGTATAAAATATTAGAGAAGGGTGATACTGGTTAATTTGCCATCAAATACCATTCAACCCTGTCTCCAAATTCTTTGTGCACAGACAAAGCCTGTGTTAACTCTCTAACATTAATTTGGCTCATGTTTTTGTAGAATGAGGATGTATCTAGATCACGCTTGAAAACAAACGCTCACCTGATGAATGAAAAGTAGGGAAGCTTTACAAAAAAATTGTAGGTCTGTCTTTTAGGCCACAAATGGCTAAAATACATATGCTTCAGGAGGCTGGCTAGTAAATACCCTTGAGGACTAGTAGCTTTTGTTGACTTATTTGCAAGGCTAATTGGAGTCTGAATTCCTTTTCATAGGGAATTTTTCTTTTTTCATATATCAGTTGTTACACGGCGAAGTAGAGAGGCTCGTTCAGAGCTTTGGCTGTAACAGCAAGGCCCTGTCCCCGTTTGTTCCCCCTTTCTTCACAGCTAGGAGTGTATTTCACTAGGTGTGGCTTGCTAGGCTCTCTCTTCACCCTGCAGTTCATGCCGAGGGCTGAGTTTTGGCTTCAAGTAAAAGTTCGCACTGGGTCAAACGTCTTTGTTTCTGCTTTGAAAGACGGCTGAGGTGCTAATAGAAATGGTACACATCACATTAAGAATTAATATTGTGAGTCGGCAGGCTTTCAGACATGCAGTAGGCTCACTGGAGCAGGTTGGCATCTAGTTCTATGTGAATTACAAGAAAAGGAGGAATTGGGGTTAGGTTAAATATGGGGAAGAATTTTAGTTCTGAGAAATGGCTTCACTGTTCATGAACAACCTGTCACTACCTGGGAGACAGCTTGCTTGCTCATGATAGTTGAGGTACAACTAGGCTGCCACACTGAGATGGGGGGGGAACAGTCTTCACATTCTATGGTTAATTATAATTCAAGGATGAAAATGTCACCATGAATGAACTGGTACACACAATTAATATACAATCTGTGAATCTGCAGGTATGTGTATAAGCTCCCAGGTTTAGGTTTAACATGTGTAGAGTGAGTGGTGAATTTGAGAAGATGAAACTCTGCTGCTGTTTTCTCTGTTTGGGTTAAAGTGGCATGAAAAATATGATTGTGAGCCTTATGAGCTGAAACCTTGGGCCCTGTATCTCCTGTAGGGGTAACAGCTATTTGCTGCCCCATGGACAAGATTGAGAAAAAAGATTTTAATGTACAAGTGCCACACATTTTACATGTGCTTGACTTAGATGTTTCTGGAATAGTGTGCTTGTTTAATACCGAAACTTAGTTTACACTTGTGAATTTTTGGAATAACATGTTCAAACTTCCCACTTGCTCCTGCATGTACAAGGGAAGGTGTGACTTAAGGGCAAGCATTGAGGAGGAGCCCAAGGAAGGAAGACTAATCAGACAGGTTAAGAGAGGGATGGAGCGGGGTGGGGGTGGGGGCCTTCAGTGGTCCAAATGGCTGTGGCTTTGCTGTGCCAGAGGCCAGAGGGGAAGATGCTGGAAGGCCGGCCCTGCAGGGAAAGGATGTAATTGGTAGCTATGTCTCTAAATGCAGCGCTACCCCAAAGCCAGCAGTTCACATGAATTTCTCTAAAGCTAAGCACCCTCCGAGCAAGTTGAAAGGGTTCAATGGTCCTTGATAAAGGTATAGTCTCAGGAAGACATTCTGAGATCTGAATGACATTTTGCTCTCAAGATCCTTCTAGCAGGAAACATGGGGTATGTCCTTTGACCAGATGGTGCTGATTAAGTGGGACCATAATCTTATGAGACACGAGATGGTAAACACCCTCTGCTCCAGAAAGGCTCTTATTATTCGTATCCAGTTAAAACTGGTTTGATGTAGGTTTAGCTAATATGCAAAACCCTCCCCTCTGAATTTTACCACAAAAGCTTAGACTTTCAAAAAGGTATAGCAACTGAGTCAAGGACTGCCCCAAGTGTAGGCATGTAAGCATGCATGCATGCATGAGGGGATTGTTTCAACCGACTTTTCTCCCCCCTTTTGAGTCAAATTGCTCTCTAGCTCCAAGAACAAAAGAAGGCGAAAAACTAAAGTTGCCCAGAAGAAGGGATGTTGCCTGTTCTTGGGGCAAAAATTGTCAGCTTCACATATATGCTGATGGAGTCTGAGCTGTCCATGGCAAATTAGAAAAAAAATATCTTGAGGTCGTTCAGTGAATTTGGTGACGCAGTGTGTGGCAACAGTAAAGAATGCAAATTCCATGTTAGGGTTCTTTAGGAAAGGAATCAAGAATAAGACTGCTAATAGTCTATTGCCCCTATATAAATCTGTGGTGTGGGCACATTTGGAATATTGTGTATCATTCTGGTCGCTACACCTCAAGGATGCGTAGAGCTGGAAAAGGTGCAAAAGAGGGAAATCGAAATGATCAGGGGGCTGGAGCACCTTCCTCACAAGGTAAAGCTGCAGCATTTGGGGCTCTTTAGCTTTGTGGAGGGGAAGTGATTAAGGGGGGGACATGATTAAGACATAAAATCATACAGTGTGGAGAGAGTGGGTACAGTTTTTCTCCTCAGAATACTAGAATGAGGGTTGGGGGCGGAACTAGGGCAGAGCGCGTGGAGCAGCAGCTCCGGGCGGGGGCGGCGCGCTCGTCGTCCTTACTGCGATTTCCGTACTCGGTTGTCCTGGTTTGGGCCCTCCCACCCTCCCTGGAGCTCGTTCGGCTCCAAAATGACCAGGAAACCGGTGGGGGGGGGGCTGTGCGCGGAGCTGTGCTGGCGTGTCGACGTCATAGGCCCTGCCCCTTGGTCCAGGCGCCGGGAGGGCTCGCCTCCCCACTGGTCATCCAGTGACACTGATCACTGAGAGATTTAAGGTGAACAAAAGGAAGTACTTCATGCAACACATAATTTCTTTGTGGGATTTATTGCCTCAAGATGCTGTGATGGCCACTAGTTTGGATGGCTTTCAAAGGGGGTTGGGCAAATTCATGGCTACTAGTCCGGGTGACTATATGCTACTCTGGGTTCAGCAGCAGTGCGCTCTGAATCCCAGTTGCAGAGGAGCAATGGTGGATAGAAAAACACGCCTTTCTTTCCTGCTTGTGGGCTTCCCAAAGGCAGCTGATTTGCCACTAGGAGAAAACTAGATGGGCTTTTTGGCCTGATCCAGCAGATCTTTTCTTATGTTATCTAATCCATCTCTCAGGTATGACCGGCTACGTCACCACTTGCTGCCAATGTACAGCTATGATCCTGCAGAGGAGCTGCATGAAGCTGAGCAGGAGCTCCTGGTGGAGGCAGAAGATACTAAGGTGAGCTTCCTTGGGACATGTTCCAGTTGTACAGATTTTACATTCATGGGGAACCATACTTCAACATGGGCCTTGGACACTGCCCTTGGCAGAATACTCTCAGTGGCGTTCCAAGGCTGGTGCAGAAGCGTACATGCAGCAGGATGCCACTTCACGCATGTGAAAGTGCCCCCCTCGCTGGTCAGAGCCATTCCCAGCGGGCGCCGGCTACCGCACGGGCATTTTGGGGTATACGTTTAAGCACTTATTTTTTATGCGTTACTTTACACAATCTCACTCACTCACACGTGGCCATAATAGGAGGCCCCTGCACCGATTGAGTCACCCTGGGCCCCGCACCCTTTATGGGATGGCCCTGTTTACTGCTCGGTACTTCGTTGTCATTTACAGGGCACAATCAAAATTAAAGAACTGAATGTTCTTTATTATGCTGACAAACATGTCTGTCTGAAAATTGGATTGGAAACTCCAGGCGTATATGTGTGGGAAGCAAAGAAATATGCATAGGTTTTATGGATGTAATTAACATTCTGTATGCAGTAACAGTGACCCTGATTTACTCTTGCTGGACATTTAAGCTTTGAAATGTGCAGTCCTTTTCTGTCCCTCTTCAAAGTTATGACAGTGCACTGTTAACAGAAGCATGAAAATGCTTTAGCCTAGCTATCACTGTAATAAAACTTGTTGCTTTTAGGGAAAACACTCTAAACTGGTAATCTGAGGGCTGGAAAAATCTCAGGCATGGCTACCTGGGTAACTAGAAACTTGATGTGAGAATGTTCAAATATTTGTTCTGTTCAGAGCATGAACTCAGTCACTCATGCTCTGAGTATGATATTCAGTCACTCATGCTCTGTTAGGATTTGCCAGCATCTGTGTTTCGAAAACTGATGCAATGTAGGCAGCTTCAAGATGCATGCAAGACACTTTCCTGCTAATTTTCTACTCAAGAGATAGCCCAAATAGGAGTGCTCTCCACTGGCCTAATTTGCTGCATCTGCTGCTGGAAGTTTGTGTTGTGATAGCCCTGGTTATGTAACACAAATGTTTAGCAATATTTTTGCTGAAAACTGAGTCACCCAGTATATTGTATTCCTTTGGCAAGCATCTGTTCTGTTGTCCAGCATCAACTCAGCAACGTATCTTTTCTGGCCCTGGCTTGATTAGGGGATTTCTAGTCAATCAGCTGATTTAACTCATATCAGCAAGAGGGCAACAATCCATTCCAAACAAACTACCAGTATTTTGTGATGCTTGCTACTGAGAGCAATAATGTAAACTGTCTTCTCAGTTAGTGGTGGATCTCTTTCTGATGAAGGTATGCCAGCTGTACTAACGGATGATAAATGCAATGAATGTGTCTCTTGTATGTTACAGGTGATGCGAGGGTGGGGAGGATACCAGCCTTATCGTGCTTCATTTATGGATGTGAAAGCTTAATGCTGCTCAGAAACTGACAGGGCTTGAATGCGTGACCTCACCTCCCTGGCTCCCAGGTCAACTTGAAGTGCTCCCGAATGTCATGGACTTTGAATCTGCTGTCTTTTTTCCACTTCAGTACCATCCCGTCTTGGCTCCCAGCAAGAGAAGGAGAGTGGCTTGCAGGCCCTGCTGCCTGTCAACACAGCTGCCTTTGAGCATTGGGGAGTTGGAAGCTTGCACATTATAGATCTGGAGAAACTCTGACTTGGCAAGATAACTCCTCCTTCTGGTTTGCATTTGAGGCAGATGTAGGGAGATGCTGCAGCTTCTGAAACTTCAGGTAAAATGCCACTACATGGGTCTCATGCTATGGCCTACAGCCCTCAAAAGGCACAGCTTCCTAAACACCCAAACTGACCGTAGCTTTGTTTTGTGACTAAGCAGCTGCTGTGACATTCCAGTGCATTTGCTAGTTGCCGCCTCTTCTCCTGCCTACCTATTTATGAGCATATCACTTAGCTGTTGCGATCCTGCAATGTTCCTCTCTGTGGATGCAGGAAAAGCAAATAGTGAAGCTGCAGAGCTAGAAAGGTGGAATGTTGTGATGCAAAATTCTTCAGTTTACTGTTTGACAGATGTGATAATGATGCACACAAATCGGAGTGGGAACCCATGTTTGTGCAGCCATTGCTGAGAGGGTGCAGTTTTGCTGCAACATACATGCAGGACACATTTAGGTTGGAAGGAAGGGGCCTTAATGTATTTGAGGAGTTTCCTTCAGTGGAACTCTGAGTTCAGCAAGGTGCTTCTTTCTATGTTTTTGTATTTGATGGGAGCTCATACATTTTGTAAATAAAATTCACCATGGAGAGTGTCTCTGACAAAAGCTCAAGCTTGTCTTGTAACCTATATTGCTTTTTGTTAGTATGGTTTGTTACTAACAGTACACTCTGAAAGTATTGGTGCAGACATGTTGGCCCTGCTGTTGGGTGCTACAGAGCTAACTAATGTGTGTGTATCTGTTGGCATGACTAGAGAACTGGGCAGGGTGGTTTAGCAACACCAAGTATTAAGACTGTTCTGTTGTCTTTGGCATTTAGATGCTCCTCCATATGTTTTGGAGCACCATGCATGAGCACTGTGCTCATATGCTCCTCATATGTAGGGCTTAAGCTGTTGCTTTCTGTTTAAATTGAGACATAGTAACTAAATTATGGCTTAACCAGCAACTACGGCTTGAGCAATCCCTCTATAATCTTGAATTTGGTTTTGGAGGAATCAGTCAAGCCATAGTTTGCTGGTTGAAATATAACTGCAAACTATGGCTCTATTTAAACAGGAAGGAATGAGTAGCAGCATGTGAGCACAGCACTCCCTTATAATCCTCCAAACTATGCTTTGGACAATCATCTGAATTATTTGTCTCTCTCTGCCCAAATGTTTCAGGTTTTTGTACTCTGCACTACAGTCTTCCTCTTGCACAGACAGTATTGGAGAGCTGGGCTGCTGCTTTGTCAACCTAACGATGCATTTTTGGTTCTAGATAATTTCTCAGACTTGTAGAGAACCCTCAACCTGTCAAAATAAAACGACTAATTTCTACATCAAATTGACTGGTAGGGAATGTCTCAAAATGCATATTAATATACAGTAGTTGCCTTTTGTCACTAAGCTCCCGCACTGGGCTAATTCACACTAAACTGCTATGGCAGAGATGGGGAAATAGGTATATCATTGCTATACTCTACAAGCAGTTCACAATTCATCTCATGTATGTTCAGCAAGTGCTAACTTGTCTAAGCAGGCCTGGATCCTACTACATGCTTTAGCCTAGTAAATTAGTGCTTGGGCTGGAGTAAACTTGCTTGAAAGAGCTGTCATGGACAGGGGTCTCCCATGTGGTGTCTGACTAGCTACAGCCACCATTCCTGTTTAGCCTATGGTCCTTATAGTGTGAAATTGTGTAGAGTAGGGCTTTGCAACATCTCAAGCAGGAAAGGAGATGGTGGTAGCAGTAAGGATTGTAGAGGATGTTAGGCGTGTGAATCTTGTTTGTGCTATGCCCCTCTTTCCAGCTGTTGTGAAATGGTGCCTGCCACCCCCTCCTAGAATTTCTGTGGTCCCTTCTCCTGGACCCTCAAGGTCTACTATTTCTTAGGTTGCCTTTGAAGCTGTCTCCCACCCCATCTCCAAGGAATGGGGACGAGGATTCAGGGGAAGGCTGGGCTGTTGCTCTATGCTTCACACATGCAACTGGGAAAAGCAGAGCTGAAGCAAGCCTCTTGCTTCCCACTATGCATGATGAATCTGGCAAAAAGCAGGGGCTAGATGAGTTGTCCCCCCCCCCCGCCCATAGCTTCAGAAATAGGAGGGCAGGGAATGATCTACACTTGTAGCTGGGAAGGGAACAAAGGCCCATTTCTGATCTTGGCCTGTATTCCACCTTGCTTTCCCCCTTGCCCTTCCCACCTTGCCCCTTTATTAACAGTATTTATATACCGCTTTTCAACACAAAGTTCACAAAGCGGTTTACAGACAAAATCAAATGATTAAATGGCTCCCTGTCCCCAAAGGGCTCACAATCTAAAAAAGAGGCAGAAGAACACCAGCAAACAGCCACCAGAAAAAGACACTGTGCTGGGGTGAAAGGGGGGCAGTTACTCTCCCCCTGCTAAATATAAGAGGAGCACCAATTGAAAAAGTGCCTCTTGCCCAGTTAGAAGTACATAGTAGCTACCAGTAGATTACTGGTAATGAAGACTTATTGATCGTTGAGTCTTGGATTACCTCATCCTTGCTAGATACAGCCCTATACCTAAAAGCAGGGAAACTATTTGGCCTGGTATCAAAGTAAAACCCTCATGGTAATTTGGGTATAAGCAAACAGTGTTTGGCTGCATCCTTCAGGCCTTGTACTGCATTGTTTTTCATGCAAACAGGAAGCATTTTATTTTCTAGCCATTTGAGGTGGGCTCCCATGTTGACCTCTGAAAAATAAGGTATTAACCTAAGTTGTGCCTTTCGCTTGATGTAAGAGTTGAGTAGGAAAGCATCTAATTAAAATTCAGTGAAGGAGTATCAAGTGCCTACATGCTAATATCCTTTTAAGGAAAATATGGAGACAAACTAGCCACCACCTTTTATTTCTAATCTGAAAAGAAGGAAACATTTCAAGCACATCATAGGTTAGCAGGAAGGAGTCAATCTCCCCCCCCCCCTTTCTGGGCTTGTTTTCCTGCATGGACACTAACAATGGCTAAGGAGACAGTTTCAGAAAAGCATGGGCAGAAGGCTTCAAGGCACCCCTACCCCTGCACTGGCCTTCCCAGCTTTTTTTTGTTCCATTTATATTCTGCCTTCCACCATAGAACTTAAGGCTGCTTACACAGGCACCAATCCATCCAGGCACTGTTCAGACCTAGAGCTGCTTAGCTTCATCAAGGTAGTTACAGCACATGCCCCCAGTCCTTGCACTAGGATCCATGGTAGGGAGCTAAGAACATACCTGCCTCTCATATGTCCTTAGTATAATGCTGTAAAAGTAGAATTGGCCCTTGCAAGCAGTGCTGTAAAGCAAATAAGAACTGTGGTCAGTTTGATGTAGTAGACAACAAATGCTACCTCTTGGAACATTAACTTGCCCTCTGGTCTCTCCCTCTATACTTCTTGGGTGTTTTGGAAGCCATGCTACTGGTGGCTGTTTAAACAAGACACAAAGCAAAAGTTTGAAACATTAAGTGTTTTATTCAAGTAAACTGCAAAGTAGGAAATCAAGAAATCTTTAGCAATGGACCAGAGATTCACACAACAGCCTACAAACCACTGGTTACCCCATCTTCTCCCCTGTGCTTCCTGGTCTTGTGCAGCTGCCTTCTATAGTATCAGCACAAAACTCAAGATTGTTTTCAGATCTCTGGCTGCAGCTATCTGAAAAGCTCAGGTGAGATAAGAGAGGACTGTTCAGTTCTTTACACAGTACTGAGGCAGAATAAAAGCTGTACCTTTCTTGCTAATTCCCTGATATATTAACAGTAACATCTTAAGAGGACTGGTGGCAGGTTAACAGCAAAGAATGACATTCATCCCCCATTGAACTTCATGCTGACATACCATTGAACCACCATGTTAATTCTCAACCTGGACACTGAAATTAGTTAGGCACTATACAATCACACTAGCCTGCTTTGGGAGTATGTCAGACTAGCAAGAGCAGTGCCTCTGCTTTTCCTAAGTACTCTAGAAAATACACAGTGGTGGCTCTGCTTTTGCTGGTCTGGCATCTTCCTTTTGTTTATTTATTCCATTATTGCTCTGGGCACAGAGTGGATCCATCTTGCTCTAGCAATTACAACACAGCAGTTCAGGATTTTTTCCTTAATCTACTGGTTTCTGCTTTTACAGTTACCAGTGGATTGAAGGGCCTAAACTAGGATGGTGTTATGAGTGAAACAGAAAATACCTGAGCCAAAAGAGATACTAGGCCAGGGAGTGTGTGTGCGCGCACTAGAATTGTAACTGGGACGTATCTATATAGATGCTATTAGTCTTTAGCATGCAAGCTGGACTAGAACCAATCAGCACAGGAATACAGAGCCCACACATGATTTGTGGTTGGCAGGTACATTGATCAAAATAGCCAACATTCATTTCAAAGCCTTCCTGCAAGTGCTCATGAGCACAATCCAATATTAAAATGCAATCAGATGCAGCCTCCTCTAACTTGTCCCTCTATCCTTAGAGATAAATATCGCTATGTAGCACAAAGCAGCTCTTGACTGTTTTCAGAAATTAGGATTTTTGGGTTCCATGGGGGAAGTAATATATTTAGAGAGCCTGCCCCCCAGCATTCATTAGCCTGACAAATGTAAGCTTTTATCCCTTTAATAGCACAATAGTTTTTAAAAAGTCTAACCTATCTGTAGTGTAAAACATCCATACTAGAGAAAGAAACTAGACAGAACCTGTTGGAATAATACAACTTTGTATCCAGTACAGCAGCAGCATCAGAAGCAGCATCCTCAGCAGCAGCAACATGTTTAAGAGAATGAAACTTAAATTATCCAGAGGTAGTTGTGGATGGAGGAAAGAGAAAAACCTGAAAAGACCACCATTTTATAAAGACTACTATAGCGAACACACTAACTGTGCTATTTTCAATGAAATAAATTGCTGAACCCAATGAGAGACAGAGGGAACAAGTCTGCCATCCTTGGTCTTGGCAAAGTCTCCTCTGACTTCAGAAGATCTTGCATTCCTGTCCATACCGAATGACTCAAGCAGCAAGGAAGAGAGTTTTCAGATGTAGGTCCTCACCTGTAAGTCTCCCTTATATGGGAGCTAGCAGCTAGGGTTACCATACAAGGTGGGGTGAAAAAGTTATTATGGTCACTGGCTCTCATCTGCCACTGAGTCATCCCCCTCCCCAACAATCCTAGCTATTTAAACAATTTATGTTCTGCCTTTCCCACCTGCAACTGGTTTGAGCTAGGCTGCAATACTGCCAACAAGAATGCATAGGCCTACTGCAGGGAGCCATATTATTCTTGAACCGTAGGAAATGGAGGGCAGGTGGGAAGATAACATCCTCCAAAACCAGTACCAGAAAAGTAGCTTACAATGGGAAAATTCTACTGTCTCCCCCTTTTTCAATGCTTTGGCTCTATACTCACTTCCCAGAACACACACACACATACCAAAAACCAAAACGTACAGTGCTCCCAACTTTACTTGATGAGAAAACTTTCTGCCAGTACCAAATATTATCCTTTGGGAGGGTGATTATGTTCTCTCTAGAGGGGAGATCAGGGGAAACTAGGCTGTCTACTCTTCAACATGAATAAGTGGCCAATATAAAGATGTATATACCCCTTTCTCTACAAGGAGTGTACTGAAAAGACAGGCCAAAAACAGATATATAGAATTATATGAACTGGTAGGCTAAAATTTTAACCCTGTCAAATAAGAGGGGAACACAAGATACATGGTTCTCCTATTAAAACATTACACATCAACGAACGTGATGGCTGATCTGTTTTACACTGTACTCCAGTGTGTTGCTGTTTTGACTGTAAGAACCTTGGGGAAGGGGGGGGGACAGGAAAGGGGCGAGGATTTTTTGTTCCTTCCTCAGTCCCAGAATTTGACAAGAAATAGGAAAACTGAATTGTGAGGTAGAATCAGTAGACTTGTTTTCACTGCTCCTCTTCCGAAGACTCCTGGGAGATGTTGACCTCTTCTTCATCCTTCTCCTGCACAAAAGAAAAAAAAGTGTTGAGAAGCCCTAGGCAAATATTTTACTTGGTTTGAGACTAATCTGCACTGTGAGGTTCCGCCAACTAAAATTTACCAATTGAGAGGTGCAGGTGTTAAAGGCTACCAGAAAGCCAGTTTTTCCAATACAGAATGCCTATTCCTAGCCCCAGATATGTGGGAACTGGCTATATTGCACATATTGAAATACAGTCACATTTCGCAGGCAAAATTACTACAGTACTTGAATGACCCAAAACTCAGCTGCGGTATTTGAACATGGGTCTAAGACTAAACCGTTGCACCTTGGCTCAAACAAAGCTTTGGGATCATGCTCACAAGGAAAGCCTACATAGTTTTGTCCCAAGCCCTTTAACTAGAACAGTCAACACTTAAAACTGGCTACCCTCCATACTTCTCTTGAGCAAAGAGCCATGTTGTCTTTTCAAATCCATGCTGCAGCTTCTTGATAGAAGATGTTTACAATAAACATGGCAGAATTCATTGGTGTTGTTGTTGTTCAGTCGTTAAGTCGTGTCCGACCCTTCGTGATCCCATGAACCATATCCCGCCAGGCCTTCCTGTCCTCCACTATCTTCCTGAGTTAAATGCATACAAGCGCCTCTCAGCCCCAGCAACCACACAAGCCACCTCCATCAGGATACAATCAATGTTCATTAAGACACAGTTAACACCCCCCCCCCCATCATTTGGATGTAAAAATATTGAGGTTTCAGCATAACCTATATTCAACTCAACATGCAACAGCCAAAGATATAACCAGGTTCAAACAAACATGAATGGGATATCACTGTTGCTTGCTATGAAAATTTTTTGTAGAGCTGCTAAGCTACAATTGGGTGTTGCTGCTTGTTCCCAAAGTGGAAGCTTCCTTTCATGTGTGAGGAGGAGAGGGGAGCACTGAGCACACAAGTCAGTGTTTTTTTTTAAGCTCATATTAGAAATAGTGGTTTCCAGACATGTCTAAAACCCATCATAATGCTGTCTGGTGTCGTACATCCAAGCTGCCACAAGAGGGCTTCCAGCATCAAAAATCCAATCAGTTTAAAAAAATCCACTTGCACAATCTCCACACCCTTTCAACCCTGCCCTCCTGCCAAAAGCAACAGTGCATATGGGAGGGGGGGGAGAGAGAAACCTATTTCTTCTCTGCTCACTCGCTCTAAAGAAATACAAATGCTTTCAGAACAAGATGAGTCATGGCTGAGTGTGTGAGTGAGTCAGCAACCTCCACTTCCTTGTGTGTTTCATTCATAAAAATATACATTTAAAGCCACTGTGGAATGTGCCTGCCAAGTCTGTACTGCAAGTTCCAGGGCTACAGACCTCATTTAGCAAAGGAAGGAAGTGACTGATGCTACTTACTTAGCCTCTCTCTACTTACTGGAGAGACTCCTGCAAGCAAACCAGCCTGCTAACACAAGCTCCCTTGGACAAGACACTCTGAAACTACTGGATGCTTCCCATTCAATGAAAGTTTAGTCCAGAGCTATTCTACAGAGCCAATGAGTGGTGCTATTTTTGACAAATATGCAGCATTTCAAAGCTTAATATTTCATAGCCATGGTGGATTTGAAGAAATCCAAAGCTATAGCTGGGCACCAGCTTCATCCGATTTTGTTCTACCAAAGCATCCAGCTACAAAACAGACACGTTTCTGGCTCTGCTAATCCTAATCCTATTCCTGTCGCCCTCCAGTCTTCCAAGCAGGGCTTGAAAGAGGAGAAGACAGCATTATCTGGATATTTGAGTGGATATGTACACTCGGCCATCCTAGCAGCGTCACACTTGGGCAGCAAGGCAGCTGCAAGTTGCAAGCCTGATTGTTCGTCGCCACCACAGTTGTCACAGATACCAGAAATGGCCAAGACTGCCATTCCTGTGGCCAAACATCTTGCTCTTCTGGAGAAACTAAACGCCAAACATGTTGTCTTGTTTATATTATCCTATGCCAAGGTTGCAAAGGGGGGGGGGGGAAGAAACCAGAGTTTTAGCAGCAAGTCTGCTTGCACGTTCTGGCATCCTGCTGCCATCTATCAGGAGCGCTTTCAGTCAGCTGCTTCTGGCAGTGTTGCCCTACATTCATGTTTTGGTGGCTAGGAACAGATTTTGTGCTGTGGCGCCATCAGCCACTTGTAAAGCTCTGGGTAGGAGGGGGAAAGCAGCGTACGTTGCACTCAAACAATGGCACACCTGCCACTGGATAATACTTGCGTTTATTTTAGAACAGACAACAAAATGTTGCATTGCATTCCCAGCCCTGCAAGAGAAGTACTCCCTGTTCAGGACTTCAGCCAACGGGGGGGGGGGGGGGGGGGAGGAGAAGAGGAGAGACTTAGTGCAGTTCAGGTCTTGGCAGGTGGAGCCGAGGGGGAAGAGGGCGCTTTTATTCCTTTCCTGTTCTTGACGGCTTTCCATACTGCGATAGCTACAGGATCAGTACGAGCTGGCTGCAGGCCCCAAACCTGAAAATTTTATATTATAGCAAGGGGGGGGAGGAGGTGCATGCTGGAGAATAGGACAGAAAAATACATCCTTTTTCTTTCTCCCAAAATATCCTTCTATAGAGCAGGCAAAGTGAGTTTACCCTTGCAGCATGCACCCCTACCCTCCAGAGCAGTCGTGTAAGATGCCAGGAACTTGACCAGGCTATTCCCTCTTCACTCAGTCCCCAGCCTCCATTTTCCTGCCTTTCCAATGAACAACTTCAACGTTGCATCAACTGCTCTCAGCCACTGACTTCGTCAAGACTCACATGGCCGGCCCTACTCCAGATTCTTTTAGACCCTCCTGCTGTCCCCCTCTAGACAGCTCATTCTGCCTTGGGAGAGCACAATGGAAAAAATCCAAGTTTTCATTAACTTCAAGCAGCCTGTCCTTCACTCATCCCCTCCCTCCAAACAAAAAGGTAGCAGCAAAGACCAGAGTTCCCCTTGCCAGAAACATGTCCCCAGGGTTAGCCTGCTCATGAGGTCGGGAGAAGCAGTCACTTCAGGCTGGGGAGGTGGCCCATGAGCACTCCATCACCTGGCCTAGCCCCTTGCCTTCTCCGCCACCAGCCCAAGTACCAGCCCAAATGAGCGCACTTCCTTGGCCACCAGCCAGGCTCCTCTACGCGGCCTGGCCATTTATCTGTCCATGCTTCATTCTCTCTTGACCAGGCCACTTGGCTGGTGCTTTCCTTGGTCAACTGACCAGCCAGCCCAGCTGCTACCTCCAACTCTCCCCACTACAGCTCTCAAGGCCCACCCAACGTTTTTCTTCCAGACACTTCCTTTCCATTCACTTCCTGGGTTCTGTTGGCATTTTCAAAGTCGCGGAGCAGGCCAGGCAGGGTTGGAGGTAGTGGAAGGAGAAGGTAAGAGGGTGCATTTGCATGCACATTAAAAAGGTGCCGCAATGGGACATGTCACCTCAGGCATGGATTTGGCTTGGGCCAGGCCTGCATGTTACTATTTTCTTATATCTATGCCTTCAACGGTCCTAGAAGCTCAGAAGCTTTTAAACTTTAAAGCTTTTAAAAATGCATTATACACATTTCTTTTAAATTTATGAATATGTGCATATCTAGTCTCTCTGCCTCTCAGTACACAAATCATCTTATTTTTGGATGATCTCATTTAGCTTCCAAAATGTTTAGGCATCAAGTGGCTATCAACTGTGTATGTCATGCCTAGTAAGTCAACGCTCAGCTGTGGTGGAAAAGAGCTCAGAGCGAGTCCGTTTGCACTACAGTCCTGATCCTACAAACACAAATCCGCTTTAGAACCCATGGAATGAGAACAATTGAAGCCAAGATCCAGACTTTTACTCACACACACACACACCCCTTAGAAGGTATTCCATATTTTGCATCTGTTCTATCCAGGAAATGGGTTGCATGGGAAAGATCTAATGCTTAACCATTATTAGCAAGAACAATGTGTGTTTATAGCAAAGTCAGCCAAGCATGCTTCAACGTGGTAGACAGGGGACATGCCAGGGATTGGTCCTGGTCTGAATCAAAGGATTTCCAGACTACCGGTGCAATCCTCTGTAAATAGCTGCCTGCGGAGTGCATGCTCTGCAGACGCCAGGTGTCGCAAACACGCCATAAAGCGCGTTTTTGGCACACGGGGAGTAAGGGTCGCCAGTGCGGAGGCCAGCAGCCCTTACTCTGCCTCCCCCAGGACCTTGCAGTCACTGGTGCAGGTAAGAGTTGCACCAGTTGGTTCAGGGGCAGGGGGAGAGCTGGCCAGGCAGTGAGGGAGGGTGGCCGTTGGCCAGCTCGGGAGGGAGTGGGGATATCGGTGGTGAGCTCCGCCGATATCCCAAACCCTCTCCCGGCCTGGGTCGCCCTTACCCTGCCACCCACCCCGCTGCCCCAGATCTATGTCGGCTCGAGAGTCGACGTACATCCAAGGAGGCCCATTGGGGCCGGGCGACCCTACACCGAGGGAAGGGGACGAATATCCCCTTCTCCTGAGAGTCCCCGGGGCGTGCTGGAGCAGCCTAGGAAGGATTCAGGATACTGCAGCTAGTCCTATGGGCCGGCTGCGTATCTTTACGCCGAATTGGGCTGAAAGTGAGGTTCACTCCATTAGGGTATACAATACAGCCAGAACACCTTGGTAACTCTGAAATGCAGTGGTTGCTTCAAAAGAAAAAGGCTAGATGAAGCTGCACAAAACTCCAGTAATGCCAGGATGCCACACTGGTAACAGCAAATCTATTCCAGCTAGTAGCAAACATGTCACCTGTGACTCCTGGGAATGAGAACACATACCCCAGTGTGGGGGAAGAAGCCAGAGGATAGAGTTGTTTAAAGTCAACGATACCACAGAGAAAGCCCCCCACCATAGCCAGAACTACCCGTGGCAGCATACCCCTTTGGGCTTGCAGTATAGGCCCAACAGCTTCCTCTGTACTGAGCTGCCAGAAAACACTCACATCTTCTGTTTTGCAACAGAGATCTTGAAAGATTCCAGAACTGTTGTATCTCGCCCTACTTTGTTCCAGTAATCACCTCCTGGCTCCGGAGGGCCACCTCAGACTTGGATACAGAACACAAGTCCTCTTCAACGCATCACAGCATTTTTCACTTAGCATTCACAAAGGGAAAGTCAAGTGCATCCTGCTTTTTAGTTTGCAGCTACATGCCACTGTCCAAGGACAATGTGAATGGAGTGATCCAGTCTCCTGCATGTGCAGAAGAATAAAAGACTATTTGTCTCGTCATATTAGAGGCCCTTGCAGCACGGCACCACCTGGTTCGCTCCTCAAGACACTCCCTCTCTTTACCATCTTTAGGGCATGCTCCTCTCCGCTAGAAACAAGTCTCATACAGTCATTTCCTTTGGGGAGAGAGGGGGAAAGAGGGCTCAGTCTGCAACAGCTGGGCTAACTCACGCGGGTCCATGTTTGTTTCACAGCGGATTATACCGTCTATAACTATTGTGATGGTTTCTGCCCGTTTCTCAGCTTTGTGGACCGAGCTGACTGCAGGAAGTTGCAGCATCACTTACATTTGTCTCTTGAAGCAAGGAAGGGGGGGGAGAAGAGAGAGAGGAGATAATGGGGTCGAGGGGAGTTCATTACACCTATTAAACAGGACCGTAAGCAGACATCAAGTGGTGCATCCCAGAGCCAGTTCAGCATGTATAGCAACCAAGTGCAAAGGCTGAGAATCAAGTACGATAGTTTTGAAGTGACAGTTTCTGTGAGGTGTCAGACTCCTAAGCAACCACCACAGATAGTACTCGATTCTGAACAGATTCGCATCAAGTTCAATATATGCTCCTCTTGATCCAATGGTTACTTTCCTCATCAAAAAAGCCCATGGTTCACCAACAGACTTCCAGAAAAAAACAAACTGAACAGTGCAAGCCTATACAAGTTTGCTCAGAAGTTACGTTCCACTGTGCTCGGTGGGGCCGACTCCCAGGTAATTGTGTACAGGACTGCAGCCCAAGTAAAGTGCAGAGAGCCTTCAGCTACCTGAAATGCCTAGTCTTTTCCAAAAGATCAGCAGCTTTGAAGAGAAATACTTACAGACTTTTTGGGTCGGCCTCGAGGTTTTCTCCCAGCTGTTACAGCAGCTTTCTAGACAGAAAAGAGAAAGGAAAGCTTAAAAAGTCAAGACAGCGTACCAAGACCTCCCTCTGGGAGAGTCAGTGACTCAGTTGTGCGTTATACACAGAACTTAGCCTCAAGCCTGCATGCTCCATCAATTCCTCCTTGCATATGCCTTATCAATTGGGACTACACAGCATTTGCCATTACATCTGAAAACTGGCTGGTACCTGCCCTCCTAGCCAGAACAGGCAACCATGTTCAAATCGTGGCTTTTAATTCTGTTTTGGAGCACACACACAAAACATGGTTTACCAGTTCAGATGCAATGACAAACTATGGTTACACTGAACAGGAAGTTAATCAGAGCAGGAATGGAAAAAAATGCATGCTTGCTTGAGGTTTGCTCATAGAATGCCTATAGAGTGTAGAGACTGATACAGTGCAGAGACAACCTATATTCTAGTTATGTGAAATGTGAAACCTTAAGATTTCTTTTGCAAGCATGTACACACACACACACACACACACACACACACACACACACACACACACACACACACACACACACTTCACAGCTGCCAAGAAAAAGTACACAAACACCCTCAAATGTACTCAAAAGGAGGACAAACTACAACATCTCATGAATTTTAAGCTAATCTCACAATCAAAGGATGTGACTCATATGTGCTTTGAATACTTTGGGTTGGCAATAGTGCCTCTTTCATTTGGCCTTTCCTCTTGCCTTTTGGGGTCAATGCCACAAGTCCCTCCCTTGTCATCCCTTACCATCGCAGCGATTTCCAACAGGAGCCATCTGGGCTCCAGCCCCATGACTCAGAAATATGCAGGATATGAGTCACGTGTTTTCAAAACAGGTCTGAAACCAAACACACACCCCGTTCCTAGAGCTTCGAGAATCCCTCTCACTCCCCCTCCCCAGACCATTTTCTCTAGTGTTTATACATTGTGTCTTCAGGGACAGATCTCTGAAGACAGGGGCTCAAACCTCAATGCTCATCTTGAACTCTCAAGACTTTGAGACAGCTAGTACTTTCCTGGGCCCCAGCTTCCAGTAACAGCATGCCTACCCCTCACTGACAGCCCAATCCAGTTCATCTGCAACAGGGCACGTTGTGGCTGGTATTGCAGCAGCAGCACAATTCAAAGGAAAGGCTCAAGTGCTAGGCGTTCCAGGTCTGTGTCATCTACACCTCAAATCTCTGGGGGACTGTGCCAATCTCTGCTGGTTCCAAACAGCAGGCAATGGACTAGCAGGATCAGTGTGGGTGGCATGGTATGAGAAAGTTTCTGAAAGACTTTATGAGTAAATTGTTTTCATGGCACCTCCCTCTCATTCTGGGTTTGTGATACAGCCACCACCTAGAGGGAAAAACTGTCTCAACAGTACTAAACCAAGAGCATCGGGATGACCTGCTGCCGTACAACAGGCATTCTCGGTTTGTCCGAAACCTCTGCAGCTGCTACAGAGCCAGAAGGTCTAAGGAATGCTGCACAAGGCGTTTGTAGGAAAAGCTGGTCCTGCCTTGTCACTCAGAGGACCTGTGTAAGGGTCCTTTGCAAGGGGCAGCAGGTAGCCATGAAGACCAACAATGCCAAGCATGGCTGTGCTGGAAGTGGAGCAAAGACAGGAGAACAGCGGGTACCCCACGCCAAGAAGCAGATTGTTCCCACTTTGCTGCACTTAGCAAGCAAAAATGTGAACATACCAAACATTTTCTTCAAGTCACAGAAAGGCCCCTGTTCCCAGTCACTCAAGAGCCGAACACAGAACTTTGGTCTCCAGCTCCTACTTAAATATTTCAACCATGGAAGGGTCCCTTTTACAAAGCCCAAGAGAAGGAAAACCCAGCAGCTGTAGGAAGCCAGGTGCAGGATGGGCAAAGGCAATCGTTTCCAGAACATGCCGGAGGCTCCCTTCCTTCGCACTTATAATTTGAACAGATGGCAAAGGCTTGTGCTAAGCTGAGGTGTCCACTGAAATAACCTTTGTGGCCTGGCTGCCGATTTAGGACTGGGCACCTGCTGCTCTAAAGCAGCTGGACACTTTTAAGATCCTTCTTGGTATCTAAGGGAGGAGGAAGCAATGCATGCAAATATGCCCTTTGTGAATTGGCTCAGTGTTTTGTAGCAATACATACACCAGCTGCAGAGTCACCAACTGTGGGGTTTGTTTATTCACTTGCCACCTTCCCAACCTCACCCAGTTTCAGCTGTACAGCCCCCTGACAGGCATTAAGGCTTCATGCTTCACTAGCCCAAATAATGATATGGCCCAGTGGCTGCTATGCAGAATGAGAGACTGGGAACAAGGACCCAAAGGTTCTGATGGAAGCTATGCCATTCTACTCTCCAAAGAATCCCCCCCATTCCCCTTCCACTAGTGAGCAGGGCATTCCCCATTCTTTCCTTACAGCTGTACAGACTCTAGCTGCCAGGACACACATTCACGAAGAGCAAGTGTCACCAGCTGTCCAGCTAATTTCAACAGCTTCCACACAACACGCAGCCTAGTTTCGGATGTCTGCACGACTCCTGTATTTGTCCAACTTTCCCCTTGAGTTTGAAAAAGCAAAACAATCCAGATTTAGACGTTCTCTTGAAATAAGAGTTTAAGGTTGACACAGGGTCAAAGTAGATGTTCTCAGCAAACGCAAGATCCCCCAGCTCATGTTTCCCAAGGTAACAGGGAATTTGGATGCAAGGGAAGATCTACATGGAATAAGTGGGTGTTTAAACCCTCCACTGATTCTCCCCGACATAGATCCTCTAGATAGATTTTCTTCTTTCCCTCCCCCCATCAGGTGAGCCCAGCTGGGGTGAGGGAGAAACTATTGAGGGTGCTCTGCAGAGGAGGAGCAGCAAACAAGGGGGAAAAGGTTAAGTAACCCAGTCCTGAGACCTACAAATGCCCCTAGTCCCCATATTAGCATGAATTGGGAACCCCTTATTTCCCTTGTAAAGTCTAGCTTTGCCCTTGGGTCTCCTGGAGCGGAATTCATTCAAGATGAGCAGAGGAGGATTCAAAACCACAGTAAATACCTTTAGTCCTAATAAAAACGCACTGCTTTGCGATTTTTAGTTGGTCCCAATAAAAAGGTCCAGTGATCCAATAAAAACATTTACTGAGAGAATACTTTTGACTCTTCCTACAGATGGTTCAATGCTTTCATGGGAAAGGGACTTCTGTTCAAGCTCCGCTCCAGATGTACCTTTCGTTTCTATGCGAGGCTACAAGTAGCTGGAAAAGATCTCAGATTCATTCCTCCTCAGAATACCTACCCTTCCCTTTGTAGTGGCCTTGTTTTTGCTCCCCTTTGGTCGGCCACGGGGTCTCTTGGGTGTTGGTGCCTCAGTGGGTTCCTGCTACACAGAAAGAACACGGCAATCAATAAGGCAGTAAACAGGTAAGTTTGTGCTTCCTCCCAGCCTGCCCCATCCCATCCCAAGCACATCCTGATCCCCAACCAAGAAACCTTAGGGATAAATGAAGAAATCTCACCAAGCTGCAACTGAGGAAGAACATTTATAAGCATGGCACTCACAAGACTATTAACTATAGACTTGGTCTGCAGTATTATTAGTTCCTCCCATTAACAGTGGGAAACACAAGATCTAGCTTCAAATGTTCAAGTTTCCTACCTATGTATCAACCTCCATTTAAAAAAAGAACAAACCTCCCATTTCAAACATGGGAAGATACATCGGCCATGCCAGTCTGGGTGGAGTGTCGGATGCAGTTTTTCCTGCGCACAATTAGCATTTGTAATACAGAGGAGATGGCTCCAACACTGCAAAACAATGCAATACAGAGGAGATGGCTCCAACACTGCAAAACAATGCACTTTGGGGTCTACACTCATGCCAGAAGAATGCAACCCATCAAATGCGAGGTAAAAAGCACAGATCCCACTTTGAAAAGGATTACAAGATGTGCCTACAGCTTCACAAAATCTTGGACAGGGTGGAAGTGCTATTCAGATTTTTGGTAGAACTTTATTGTATGTTGAACTACTACAGAGCTGAAAAGAATAAGCTCCCCCCCCCCCCCTTTAAGTTAGTATCAAGTCTGGAGTCAGCGCTTCTAAACGGATCTCAGGAAAAAGGACCTTAAGGGGCCATTTAATAAAATGCAGATAGTTTGGTTCTGGAAGACAACCTTGTCTCCTTCCAACACAACCCAGATGTGCCTTATCTAGAGACTTAATTTTTTTTTAAATGTGAATTCTATCTATTCTGTAAAGTGTCACACAGCTACCGTTTCTAATTCCCTGCCATATTCCATTGATAGCCACAACTATTAGCCAATCAGTAATTCGACACTAGCAGCTCTGTCTCCACCTCCAGAGCAACTGCCTCACTCCGCCAGCTCGGGCAGATGGAAGGGGAGGAAAGTGGCAGCTGCTCCAGACCGGCTAGAAGAAGTGCCAGAAGGCCAGATTTTGGTAGTATGTGTGTCCTAGAGTAACTCCATGTCAGAAATTAAGGCCCAAGACTTTCGAAAAGAAAAAAAAAGATGCCCCCAAAAGATTTCTCTTTTACTTGTCTGGGAGGGGAAAAAAGAGAGTTAGAATATGGAGAAATGCAGTAGATGTAGATAAGGATCCAGAAGACAGCAATTCATAGTTAAGAGTATTGCCAGCCAAAGTCAAACCTAGGTGTGCTTCCTTGGCAGGTAAGTGTGGAATATTTGCAATTCCTAGAAGCCAGCCCTGAACCAAATTTAGCTACATACCTTAAAAGGATACTACAGGTATCCTCGCTGAACAATGGGGATATGTTCCTCAATCCCCATTGTAGAGCAAGGTTGTCATTATGTGCATTCAGCTCATGCACACCTTTTAAAGCATCACGCCAGGCTGGCAACCCCCTCCACAGGCCTCCTCAGCCCTCCCCCCAAGAGACAGGAAGTGACTCCCGGTTTACTTCCGGGTTCGTGCCTGCCACTTCCTGTTACTTTGGAGAGGCCTATGGAGGGAGCCGGCCCAGCATGATGCTGAGGCCTATGGAGGGGGTTGCCGGCCTGGTGAGATGCTTTAAAAGGTGCATAGGGTTTCTGAGGGTGGGGGGGAGAGACCGCCGTATATCCGGGTGGTCGTTGATCGGAGCGACACTAAGAGGGGGATACCTGTATGTACATCACAGATACCGAGACAGAAGAAATCCTAGTGGAACCCTGTTCTGGCAGAATCAACTGAAATACAGCTTTTCAAACATGCGACAGTGAGGCCAGTGTATCCTACTGAGCCAGAGAGAGCCAGGAAGGTGTAGTGGTTTGGGAGTTGGACTTAGACAGGGAAGATCCAGGCTTGTTGTGAGGACAACTATGCACATCACTCTGAGCTCCCTGAAGGAAGGGCAGTATAAACATGTGAATAAATAAAATATGCTCCCTTGCTCATTGAACATACTGAACCTTGCGTCACCAGTAGTTTTCAGAGGTGTAGGCCACAGCAGTGAGAATAGTGCTTGTGCAGATGCCAGCTCAGAATGCAAGAGGAAACACAGCCCTGCTCCCCCCACTGGTTCGATGGGACACTTTGTCCCAACTGCTCAGAGGTAGCACTGAAACCTATCACTAATAAGTACCAGGGGGGAAAAAAAAAAAGAGGAAAAGCCAAGATAAACTAGAGCAGACAGTGGGATCAAAGCATGCAAGAATGGCCTAGAAGCTTTGAGGGGGCAACTCCAGCAGTGAGAATCTGGCCTTTTCCTGAACTGCATTACAGGTGACAATGTGGAGCCCTGCGACTCATGAGGAAGGCCTTGACAGTTTCAGGGATGAAGCTGCCTCAGTTACAAATAATCTTCATTCTCATTGGGACCAGAATAAGCAAACCCTAGAGCAGGAGTAACTGCTCCTGTAATACAGGAGGCACAAGGGAACACCACCGAGTGCCTGCCTATCAAGGGCAGGTAGGTCAAGTATATTTTTGTGAATCCGAGGTTTTCAGGGTACAGCTAATGTGCACAGAAACTAGAACCCACATAATTATGCTATGCAGTCATAAGTGGACAAAATTCAGGCTACCATCATGATTGCCAATGACATCAGTTACGATTGCTCTTCTCTCCAGAGGAATTGCTTTCATGAACCAAGTAAAATGTAGTACTCTGTACCGATAGTAACTTTGCTTTTTACAGCATAGTACTTCTCTTTCCTATTACCCCATTGCTCAGCGTTCAGCTGCAATAGCCAACACTAAGCGATGCCCACAGTACAACATACAAAAGCTTCCCCCAGCAACACGAAGGCGAAGCTGCCTACAAACCTGAGGCTTTTTCCTGGGCCGCCCTCGTCCTCTCTTCTCAGAGACATCTTTGTCCTGTTTGGAAGCCAGGGGTTGGCTTGATTTCGCACTGGACTCGCTCATCTTCCTTCTTTTAGAAGACAGAAATGGAAACAAGCATTATGTAACAGTACAATTCTGACTCGAGGACAAGATTCTCATTTTGTAGACTGAGATGTATTCTTGGGGGTGCTACTCTGTTTTCCAGGTAATAGTCTATACATAAGATGGATGTTACCACATAAGCCGACCATCTCAGGAAGGAAAGACTCCATAATAAAGCTAGGACCATCAGTAAGGGCTTCTTGGTTCCGAAGTATGTATATTTTGGCATAGCCAGGGTATTGCATACAAAAGCCAAAGAGGTGCAACATAAATGTGTGCATTTGCCTATTACAACTTGGAGAACAGTTTTTCCTCTTACAAGAAAAGTTGTGTGTAATCTTTAACCACACTGATCAACATTTGGTAGGGCCCCCGAGGTAATTGCTTGGAGGCGGGAGGGTACTGTATATCAGATCTGTTGGCTCCCCCCCCCCCGGGAAGCAACTGACTAAAGAAAAATGGAAGCACTACAGCAGGCTTGAACAAGAGGCCTATGGGTAGATTGCAACCTTTGGGTGGCCATTTCCTACTTGACTATGGGACAACGTGTAGCCCAGCCAAGTGGGGAAATGCCTGTGTGGCTTCTCCTTTGATTCAGAGGCATGTGGTGGAGTTGGCCAGGCTGTCTAGTCTGCTGCAACCAGCCAGCCATGCTACACAACCTGCCTGCATCCAAGACTCCCTCACAGCCAGTTCACCCATGACATTTTTAAACATACCTGTAACATCTTAAGCATACGCCTAAGATGGTTAAGTGCCTATTTAAAAATGTAATGCAAGAACAAGAGAAGTGCATCTGGAAATGCATACCAGTTTACTCAGAGAACAAAGACTGGCTACCATTCCCTATCAGGTACACTCAGCTGCAAGTTTGGGTTTGCTGCCACATCATGTACAGAAATATGTGAACTGTTGGAAGAATGAATGCCTTCTGTGCTACTGTAAAGTTCAGTGAGGAGGAGAAGGAGATCAGAAGACAGAGACAGAAAGAGACTATAAGATAGACTAAGAAAATGCAGGTGCAGAGAGAGACCTGTGGTATTTCAAGAAGCAAGAAGGGGGGGGAAAGAGGGGAACGATTAACAGATGCGGTGCAGAGAGAACAGAAAGTACACTATATGGGGTAGGGAAAAAATGGAGTTCATAGAAAATGGGTGGAAAAGCAAACATACTGGGTTAATAATGCGACAAAAATTCTTTTCTGCGGTTGACCTTAGTGGTACAAGCTCCCATGAGACATGCATCCTGAGAAAGTAACCATCATAGTTCCAGCAGTCAAAATGACACAGTGGAGTTTGATTGACACAGCATTAAATTCACAACTCTCCCCCACAAGTATTTTCCCCATTGCAACCGATAGTAACTGTCCAAGATCTTACTGCACTTAAATAAATCTACTGTTTAAAAGCACTTGTACCCTGCCTTTCTAGGCAACCCAAGGCAGTTTTACAATCACTGTTTAAACACTGCGTTTGTGTGTATAAACCAGACTATAGAAGAAGGATGGTGCAAAAGTAAAGCCGATGTATTCATGGACATACCACAACCTTCATGACATGGACAGAAAAACTGTCCAAGTTTCACATGCACGTTACAAATGTTCAATGTGGGCACTTGCATAGCTACAATGGGGCAAGGGGGCAAACAGCCATGGTCTCCTCACAAGGCGATCATGGCTGTCACCCAGGGCATTTGGCCCCCCCGCCCCATCGTAGCTACGCAAATACCCACATCGAACATTTGTAACGTGCATGTGAAACTTGGACAGTTTTTCTGTCTTTTCATGTCAGGACGGTTGTGGTATGTCAGTTCATGTAAGAATAAATCTGCTTTATTTTTGCTCCATCCTTTTTGAATAACCTGTATCTCCACCACCATCACCAAAACAGTAGTAGATAACCTTCTATGAGTTGTTACCATTAAGTGGTATGGGGAAAGCGGATTAGAATTCACAATCTTATCTGAAGCATGAATCCTCCACTTGCATCAACCTTCTTAAGTTTTGTGTTAGAATGCAAGAGTCGCCAGTTCTATAATGTACCCTACAGTAGAAATACAGCAAAGCCAGAACACTGCAAAGATACTCAACCCAAGTTTGTAAAAAAATCAACACGCCACAAGAAGTTTCAATGCTGGATTAAAGTAGCAGGATTACACACTGCTCAAGTTCTCAAAGGGCTTCATCGTCTAAGGAAAGAAATAATATGGACCTTTCTGGCAAGGGATCAGTTCCAAGGATCAGCCACTACTGAACTTTTCAACCAGAGTTCTCAAAATTACTCTAAGAACTTGGAATTGTATACCCTAGCAACAAAATACCCTGAACCATACGTCAATTTTACATACTTGTGCTTTTAGGTCATGCTTGGAACACATCACACTGATCAGCTCCGGTTGCTCCCCGGGATAATCAGAGAAGAGGATGAGAAGGGATTCACTTGCACACTGTTACTCCGTCAATGTCTACTGCAAATTCTTAATCCAATAAAAACTTTGTAGCCAACACAAAGACTTTGTCCCAACAGAGGAGACTGATGATCCTTGGCAGTGTCTTGAATTTTTTTTTTTCCAAATGCAAGGCTATGCTGCTATACTCTACTTTGGACATGCAAATAAATTTTTTGTAGTACTATCAACAGCATTTGAAGAGAAGCAATATATACACGAGAGGTTTCCAGTTGTTTCTGGTTCATAACAGATCTCTCCTGCAGCTGATTATTGGTCATGGATTCTGCCTTGCTGCCCTTGTTCTCTCTCTGAAAGGCTCTTATCCAGTGTCCAGGACCATGCTTTTGGAACAGGTGGAAAGATTTTCATGGACCATGAAGTATTTATGTAGAGCCCACTTGGACCTTCTTGCAGCTGAAGATCCATCTCAGCTACAGGGACTTTGACCATTAGGCATATTTAATGTTCCATTCAATTACATCTGTATCATGTCTTGGTGACATTTTCTTAATTCTGCTACAGATGAAATTCCAAGAACCATCATGCTGTATTTCTCCCTAGGATCTTTTGCAAGAACGTCTAAGGAACCTCAAAGAGATTAAAGTCACCCTAGGACCTTCAGATACATACACATCCAGCTGAGAGAAGAATACAGAATTCTCTGGAAGTGATCAGAACTGTATGTCCTCTGCTTTAAGATGCCTGCCATAATGTAAACATAAGAGCAGCCCTGCTGGTCAGTCCAAATACCCATCTAGTCCAGCAACCTGCTTCCACAGCAGCTCACTAGCTGCCTCTAGGACACCCACAAGCAGGGGAGAGAAGAAAGACTTTCAGCATTGTGCACTTGCAACTGGGATTCAGAGGCATTATGCCACTAACCCAAAAGTAGTGCATAGCCATCATGATTAGTCATTAATAGACCTGTCCTCCTATTTGTCCAATCCCCTTTTGGCCATCCAAGCTGATGGCCATCACCACGTCTTGTGACAATATATTCCACAGCCTAATTAAACACTGTGTAAAGTAGTACTGTACTCCTGTTTCTCCCTCCAGTCGGCTTATGTCTCATTCATGTCCTTCCTTAAGCAACCTTCCGGCTCCCCAGCTAAAAAGTCCCAAGTGCTGTAGTCTTTCCTCAGAACGTGCATATTATACCCAATTCACCAAAGAACACGCAGATTTGCAAGCGTATCTCAACAGATCATCGGACTTGCCAGTGCCACTTCCTCACTCAGCCAAGCACAACAGGTCCAAACTACACGGAAGTCTCTAAATGGAATGGAGCTTTACTCTGTTAACACTATGCTAAAAGTTCTACCACTTAGTGGAAGTCAGGCTCATGTCTCTTTCATCTTGGCGACTACAACTGGCCTTAATCGTGGCACATTCGTGCCTAATCCTTCACCTAATCCATGAAAGTTTAGTTTAAGTTCAAGTGAGTAACTGATCACTTGTTATATTTGCATACAAGTAAACATAGTTTAGGGAAGAAGCATATTTTGTTTTAAAATGATGCTTGCATTATCTTAGAAGAGGCTGTCCTTGCTGTGAAAGAGAGACGGGGAATGTCTAACAAGGCACTGACCACCACTTTTTAAAAAAATAAGTACTTGCATTCCAAGTCTAACATTTTCATCTTTAAGTCTCCCGTCTGCTGCTGTTTGCAGCATTAGAACGCTACAGCAGTATACCACCAGACCACAAAGATGGGCGATCTACCCCGAGAAGACTCTCACCCTAGGTAGCTTGATCATCTGCACAATCCTTCCTAGAAGGAAGGAAGGTTTTACTATACAACAGGTGCAGATGTGCGACAAAATTATTGCATGGGTTCATTGTTTCCATTTTGAACAGCTAGCAGAATGCAAGTAAAATTTTCAATGTCATAGTAAGTGGGCTCGTTTCAAAAGAAATTTAACCATTAGGGAATATAAACCACATTGCATTTGAATCCAAAATAAATTCAAGTTAGTATTTCCAAAAATGTAAATTCTCCTGTAGAGGGAAAAAAAATCAAGCTCATTCCAGGAAAGTTACTAAAATCAGTCCTAAGAGGGAGCACCCCACTACTCTGGGCTGTTGTTCAGGTGAGCCTAGGCTCCTTTTGTATTTGAAGACCAGATTCCCCCTCTCCTCCAGTACATCTACTGTGCCATTATCACCATGACAACACCACCTTGCCCTGGGTGGCACAGAAGCCTTTTGGAACCTGTTGAGACTCTGTCCCTGGGAAAGGGAAGCAAAAAAAAAAAAAAAGGAGAGCTCTCCTGATTTTTCAAAAATTAAAGCCAACTCACAATTCTTTCACATAGTTTAGTCCTTAAGCACTCTCCCCACCTACCACAGCAGTAGACTGCCGTTTCTTCATCTTTTATGCCTGCTATCTTGTCAGCAGCCAGGATCCAACAGGGAACAGAGACAGGGATGGACGCAGAAAGATCAGCTACCTGCAGAGCCGTTGCCATGGTGAACCCTGGGACCAGGAGGAGTCGCTACACATCAACTCCTACACAACAAATACCACAGCATAAGTTTGGAATGCTAGCTGAAGGGCAACAACCCATCTCCAGTTCTACCGGTAGAAGCAAAATGTGACTGATCCTGACCTTGTAGCACATGGCTGACCAAACATGAGCCACAGGTGGTTTCTGGGCAACAAAGTTCAGCACCTGAACTTTGAGCTTAAACACAATTTCTTCTGTGGGTCGTTGAGGAGAGAAGGCCTCAGAACATTTCTACCACCAAGACGTTCTCCCTATATGTAGGCCTGGAGATGCATTTTCAATTTGGAATGAAGTGTGACAGTTTAGAATGGCAACATCCATCTTCCTGCCAAAATCATTTGCAGGGAGGCTAATATGGACGAGAAAATGCAGGTCAGATGAAAGCTGTTCACAAATTCTGCTCACCACAAAAAGCATCTCCATTGTCATCTGGCAAGGGTACCAAAAAGGAGTCCTGCCCTCTCTTCTGGCTTGGAGTTGTGAAGAGGGTGTGGATTATCCCTCCACCATTGCAAAGAGCACAACATAACCACAGAAAGATCCCTGGTCTCCTTTTCAGCTCCACGTTGGAACTGAACATTTAGACTAATGCTCTGTTAGCATTCCCACCATTCTCCTGGCTCCAGAGGAAGAGGCTGGAGCTAGTCATTTAGAACACCTCTGCCAACCATTGCTCAAGTGCCCCAACAAGCCCCAGTTCTACCTTTGGAGCTGGAGAGGGGGACAACCCTCCACAGTTGTGCCAATCCTCCAAGGCTCTCTGAAGACCTATCACAACTGCAAGGATCCCTCTCACCCTGTTCCCCAGCTCTAAACTTGAATCTGGGGAAGGGGAGCAGAAGATCGTCCTCAACATGGAAGTGCAGAAGAAGGTCAGAGACCAACAGCTTAATCCTACATCGACTCAGAAACAGGTTTTGCTGTGGTCAGTGGGACTTACAATCATATGCGTATTTGACTTGGAATATTAGCTTTAACCTTATGCATACTTAGTGAGAGTAATCCCCACTGAACATAGTAGAATGTATTGCTGAGTAGATGAATACAGGACTGCCCTGAAGGTAAGGGGCAGGATTCCTGCAACCACAAAGTGGCTTTGTTACCAGGTGAGCCAACAACAATATTGTAAAGACCCTTATCGGATCTAGGATAGCCTGCCTATGTAAACCACCTTGAAAAAAATCTGATGAGAAAGATGGTATATAAATACAGAAATCAATTATGGAGCCCTGGTTAGGACAAAGGAGAGTTATGGTTGTAGGTATGTGGTGGTGAAAGGTGACAGGAGACGACAGCAGGTCAAAGATATCTCCTCCTCTTACTACAGCAAAGATACTAAGACGAACCCAAGTGAAATTCAAGCCATAACACGAAATGCCTTACATAAAATAAATGTTTTGCAACCTCCCTCTCAGTCTAAAGATTTAACTAGGTAACTAGTCTGCGACTATAGCAGCATGGACATCTCAGGGCTCTCAGCATATGAAGATTTGAAATAGTAGTTTACTAATTGCAACTTCCTCAAAACTGAGATGATGGTAACAGAGTTATTTGCCCTCATGGCTTATAAATAAAAGTTGACAGGATCCTTTTTACTATGGAAAGTGCACTTAAGTTGCCCCCCACCCCCAAAATCCAGATGGGCCCATCTTAAAAGGCTTTTTACAGGACCATTAAATGGGATTTTACGGCTTGAATCAGCAGCCTACAGAACTCAAGTGTTTCTAGGAACAATATGTTTAAGAAACAAAAACGCTACCTCAGACACACAAACGCTGAACACAGACCTCCTAGTCTTTTTACAAATATGTAAATTGACTCATGTTCAATTATGGAAGTGACTCATGGAGTTTAAAAAATCTTGAGGATGTTTTTCTTTTTTTTTTATAAACCACACGGAGTCCTATAAACACTCTTTAAATATTACTCACAACTTTTAAAGGCACTTTAAGCATTTTCTTTCAGAAACTCTTATGTGAAGATAAGCTTTCAGAGTTGTGGATTAATACATTTAAACACATTTGCTCATCTGCAATTAAATTCACCACCACAGAAAGCCACATTTCTGGAAATAGTATACAGTCTAGAAGACTTCACAGCTTTTCTGAAAGCCTGGCAGATACACAAGAGTGGGCAGTGGGCTTTCGAAAGTGCAGAATCTCTTTGGTTCTGTAAAACTGCTTCCTACACAGTGAAACACTTGCAAATGGGAAACTGTTCATTTTGCTCCAATGGTCAGCGCTGATCAGGGTGACAGAACACCTGCTTTGCATGAAGAAAATCCCAGGTTCAATTCCCAAAATCATCAGGTCAAACTGGAAGTGACCCCTGTCTGAAACCCTAGAGACCTTCTGTCACTCAGCATATACTGATCTAGATGGAGCAATAGCCTGACCAAATATGAGAAAACTTCATATGCTCGTATTTTCTACTAGCTGCCCACAAGGGTTCCCTTTCTATAGCCTGGAGAAGGGGACTACCACAGAACTGAAGCATGAAGGGCACTTACTATTCTAAGCATATGCTGAATGGAGAAGAGCCTCCCAATTTTTTTTCCAGAGAACAAATGCTTAGGTGAACAGCAGCGATGGAAGTTCATAGAAACAACTATGTGGTAAAAGTCTCCAAGAAGACTGCTCTTGCATCTCTCTGTAGTAGGGGATCCATAGATTGTACGTGCTGTAGATCTTCCATCGTATTACTGCAATGTGCTCATTAACAATCACCATTATTCATCTATGCTGTAGAACCCTATTAGTGTCTTACAAGCCCAAAGTAAAACTCCGTCTACAGGAAAATAGTGAAGTTAGGTGCACTACAGGCACTAGAGAACAAGGAATATGCATTGCATTCATTAATTTGCAGATAGGTCTGTCCAATGTATGCGCAATATGGAAGTGATAATGTCACTACAGTATTACCTGGCAATACTGCCAATAAGCCTGTACAAAATACTGCAACTTCCTAGCATAACAGGCTCAAACTTTAGTTAAGTTTGATTATTTTAAGTTTATATCCCGCCTTTCCCCTTAATTTTAAAAGCTGCCCAAAGCATACAGTGTACACACACAATAGGAGCGCGCATCATAAGAGGATAAAAAATGAGGAGAAATCTCAGCAGCAACAGCTCAAGGGAAAAACTAAACAGAAAGGTTTTCAGCTCCCTCTGGAAAATCAACAAGGAAGGGGGTAATTCTTAGCTTAGCTCTAATGGGAAGGTGTTCAAGAGCTGCGGCACTGTCACAAAGACAACCTCCCCCTCATTGCCACCAACCTAGCATGGGCAAATGACAACATACAGTATATCCAAGACCCCCCCCCCAGACAATCTCAAGGGATGGGCCGTTTTATTCAGGAGGTGGTTCTCGGGTACCTCATTTCTAAGCCGTAAAGGCTTTAAAAAAGTCAAAACTAGCACCTTGAATCAAGCTGGCAGCCAGTGCAGCCATAGGAACAGTGGCCTGACAGTCAAACTGCTGTGCCCCCGTGATCATATGGGCCCTTGTGTTTTGCACCAATTGTAATTTCTACATGGGCAGCCCCACATCACAGTAAAATACATTACAGTAATCCAGTCTTGATGCCACCAATGCGGAACCACTGTGGTCAGGCAGCAGTTGGCCCACCAGTCTAAGCTGGGCAAATGCCTCCTGGTCACCGCTGCCACCTGATCCAGGAGCACTGAAGAATCCAGGAGGGCACCCAAAAATGCAAACCTGCTCCTGCAGAGGGAGTGCAATCTCATTCAATACAGGGCGATAGCCTAGTACCCTGATGGCGAACCCGTGACACGCGAGGTCATTTTGGGTGACACGCCAGTGTTTCCCCCAGGGTCCCGACATTTTTTGCCTTGAACATTTAGGGCAGTTTTTTTGGCAGACCTCTTTTATTCTCTAGTAAAACTCAGCAACAAAAACGTCACTAATGATGTTAAATTAAAATGCAATGTGTTGTTCTATAGTTGTTTTCAGTTCAGTCCAAATCAAAATTACTATTAAAAGTAGCAATAGTCAAAGTACTATTAAAAGTAGCAATAGTCAAAGTACTATTAAAAGTTGGTGGGGCGACACATCAGCAGAGTCAAGTTGGGCGTTTTCAAAAAATTTGACACACCAAGCCCAAATGGTTCACCATCACTGGCCTAGTACTTGCATCGTACTTCTCCAAACCAAGAGGATCTCTTTTTTCTGGATTTAGTTTCTACTTGATCATCTACTTCCAGGGAGACTATGGATGTCCTAGCTTAGAGCACTGCCTGGAGGTGGAAGGGAACTGAATGAAAGTTATCATCTGCCAGTTGGTGACACCCAACTCAAAATCTTTGGATGAACTGAACTCCCTCAGCAGTTTCATATAGATAATAATAAGATACAAGATTAGATAGAGCGAATAGAACTCAGCAACGACTCATAAACCAGAAGCCAAGATGCTGATCAGAAGTTCCTCAATACCTTTTTTTTTTAATATGTCTGCCAAGAAGGACCAGAGCCACCATAAAATGGTGCCTCAAAGTCCCAACTCAGCCAACTGACCCAGGAGGACACCATGTATTGATGGTATCAAAAGCTGCCAGAAGCTCCAGCAGGACCTATATTGATGCGCTATGCTCTGTCTAGTCTCCGGCATAGATCATCTACCAGGGCAACCAAGGCTGTTTCTTTCCCAAAGCCAGGCCTGAAACTGGATGGAAAGGGGTCCAGATAATCAGTCTAATCCAAGAAGTTGTTGAGCTGGGATGCTACCACCCACTCAATTACCTTGCCCAGAAACAAGAAGTTTGAAACTGGCCAGAATTTTTCCACTGTGGTGGGTTCTAGGGAGAGTAAATAGTTTTGTCGTTGTCTGGGACATGGAAATCACTTACCAATCCTTCATGCGACAGTGTCCCCAACACGAACCCTATTCCAATGCCACATTCAACATACATATAGCTGTATACACAACTGGTACTCCATATTTTCAAGGGGTTCAAGCTCCCATGTTCACTTTTTAAATGAATACGCAGCAACTCATACATGTGCTTGTCTGTCACAATGCAACATACAATACTCCAATTTGAGGGATCTGGTCCCCATGTGGACTTTTTAAATAAGTATATGTACAATCACATGTATATGCATAGAAAGCTGTACCGTACATTTATACAATGCAACATGCATACAGCCCTTATGAACTGCTGTCATCAGGGTGGCTCAGACTCTCACCATTTAGAATCCCTGCTTTGATAAAAGATATACTGTATGTATTTTTGATGGTAGGTTGAACACAAAGATGCAAATGCCAGATCACATCACCCTCTTGTACGTAAATCCAACCATCCCTGGAGGCCAAAGAGCCTCAATGTTCCAAAGCAGGATATTCAATGCTAGCAGTCACAACCTGCCACCCTGAGGAATGGCCCTGCGTTCCTTCTAGAACAGAAACCTGCAGATTCCCACGCCCCCAGATGTACGGTACGGTACTAACAATTCACTTGCGCCATAACTCCTTGTGCCCAAACAACGACAAAATAAGTTCTGAAAAACAAATGGTCGCTTAAGTCTAGATCTCTCAAGTCCAAGATGGCTGGCCTTATTCCAAATTGTGTGGTGTCCCTGTGGCACCTCCCAGGAGATGGATCAGTTTCTTACAACATGCTGGGAGAAAAGACACAAAACCAAACCAAAACTTGACGAGCTTGTTTGACTGTGGAGAACAGGCCTGGCTGTGGCACAGGAGATCTTTTAACGGAGGCATTCCAAGGGGATTCTTTGAAGCCCCAGAAGATGCTATTAAAACAGCCAACCCCTCTTAAAACTAGCATAATAAAAAGGAAATGATAAAGGGGGTGGGGGCAGTTACACAGGAAGAACAATAACCCAAGACCTTTGAAGAGCTCTGTCCTGCAGGGGATATAAATTCAGCCCCAGGACTGGAGGCCTTGATGTCATGGGTGAAGGGTGGTCGCCCTCATCAAGAAGGGGCAGCGAGTAAAGAATTCCTTTAAAGTTTGCGGGGGGGGGGGGGAGGGAGTTAAAATGAGAAGGTTATGTCTCTTCCTGTCCCCCCCATCTGTTTGCTGGTCACTGAAATTGAACCTGTCTAAAAACAGAGAGGAGGAGGAGTTGGAGGAAACACCCACCAAATCCCTCCTTACTTTAAATGTAATGCTGGGTTTCTCCCCACGGCTCTCCTCTCTTGGTTTAACCCCACTTGAACTAGGAGTTAACCAAAGCACCAGGCAGCCAATCGCACCAGCAAAAGGAACCAAAATGAACAATCCACCTACGAAGAGATACAGATCCTAACAGATTCAGCAAGCCTTAACAAGAACCTGCAATTTAAAAAAAAAAAAAAGAGGAAGGCGATGGGTGCCACCTTGCACTGAGCTGAAGTCAGTCAGTCAGTCAGACAGACAGACAGACACACTTTGCTTCACGGTTAGAAACGTGGAAAACTCGTTGCTCAAGAACGCAAACCAGAAAATGTATAGGTTTTGCAACATCTTGCAAAATAAAGTCAGCCGGTGAAACTGAAAGCCGAAAAGAAAACCTACCAGTTTTAAAAACACCTGCAAGATTATAGCAGTGCAATAGCATGTACTGTACTGTACCGATGTTCTTTAAAGGGAAATGAATGCCCTGGGATCTTCCCCTTTAAAAAGGAGCGGAAGGGGGTGTTTCTAGTAAGCCCAATGCACTACCTGCTATTTGCAAAAAAAAAAAAAAATCCAGATCTGCATGTCTATTGGAAGAAATATATTGCAAAAAAATTAATAAGTGGAGGAAAGTAATGTCGCGCGATTTGAAAATGAAGCCGCTCCGGCATGCGTGTATTTGCAAGGACCTGGAGAAAGAGAGGGGGGGGGAGGGCAACCTGAAACACCAGCCACCACAGTAGCAGCGTTATCGGAGCCCTGCAGACACGGGCAAGTTGCAAAAGGCAACCGGGAGCCGAACACATCCTTTCAGGCAAAGCAATGCCAACCCTCACTACGGACTGCTCCTCCTCTCTTCCAGTGTGGGGGTAAAAGAAGAAAGCGAGAGAAATCCCAACCATCGGGTCCGAAACCTGCTGCAGAAATACGTCCGGTACCCCCCTCCCCCCCAAAACCGGATCAAGTGCCCTGGAATTTAACATTAAAGGAGACGTGCCTGACAGAATTATCCTCTCGTCTACAGATTACAAGGCCACTTTCCCTCCCCCAACCCAGCAAGCTTTGCCAAGAATCCCCCCCATCCCTCCTCCCCTTGCAATGCACGATGAGAATAAAAGCCAGGAGGATGCATTATTCCGCATGCCTTACTTGCTTCCTATTGCAAATTCCAAGCATAGACAGAATCCTCTTTTTTTGCTATTTGAAAATGACTTTGCAAAACGTATTCTAAAATTTTGCAAAATGCTGATAAAATAAACGCAAACTTTTTTTTTTAGAAATTATAAACTTACAATTGCTCTTATTCGCGAATCTGTGTGTGTTTTTCCTTGTGTGTTGTGATGAAATTAAAATAAACCCCCCTTCTGGCTGCTGATGGTTGCAAATGCAGATCTGAAACAGAAGGCAGAGACTCGCACTGGAGAGGAAAAAAAAACCGAGAGAACGAGCAGACAGGCCCCCTCTTATTTATATAAATAAAAAAAAATTGTTCCAAGAGGAAGGAAGCTGGGTCAAAATCATTTGTAGAATTTTTTTCAAAGGAAAAAAAACCCTCCTTTTTTAAAGTCTTATTGGAGGGGATCCAGAAGCTAAAAATAGGAAAATCACACTCCAAATTAAATAAGGACAGGCTAGCTAAGTGGAGCTTAGCCCTTCCAATGGAAGAGTGAACGAGAGAGAGGGTAAAGGGGAGGGGGCGGGGCTACTCGGAGACCGCATCATCACCTGTGGGTGGAGAAAATGCAAAGAGGCAGCGAGAGCAATTTAAAGGACTGCTTCGTTTTAAAGCGAGGCTTGAAAAGTGGTGGAAAACTGGTCACAAGAAAAACGTTAGCACAGCTGTTGACTCCTTTCACTCGATAAGTTGGGGGGAAAAACTGTTTCCAAAACTTTTTACAACCGGGAAATCTTCCAGTTTCTTAGAGCAAGCTCATGCATGCCTACTCAGAAGTAATTCTCATTGAGTTAAATGAAACTTACTCTCAGGTAAGTGAGAGTAAAGGAGGACGGTGTGTGAGCCTAAGCAGCAAATAACACAGAATTCAATGGAATTTGCTCTTAGAGTGAATTGTTCACCACTGGCATTACTGAGGTGTGGTTATTTATTGGCAATATTTAATTGCAGTCTTGAAAGAACAAATCAGTTAACATTGTACTTTTAGAATATTAGACAGTGTGATCATGTCAAAGTTAAGCTTTAAAAAGTCCATTAATTTCAGTGGAAGGTGTGTGATTAGCTCTTCCCCCATGCAATTACAGTGCAAGTCTGTGCATGTCTACTCAGGAGTAAGTCCTATTGAGTTCAATGGGACCTACTCCCAGGTAAGTGTGCATTGGATTGTACTGTTAGAAGTGTTATGTGTTTCAATTGTATTGACTGTATTGTAATTATTCCCAATTTGTACTTGCATACCAAGAGCAACAGATTTAAATTATTTAAATTTCAGGAAGGCAGATTTGAGTCAAATGGGGTAAAGCTTCTTAACCAGAGCTAGTCCAGGAATTCCCTGCACCTGTCTGAGACACTGTGTCAGTGCTTGTTCCCCCTTTACCTGGTTGATGTGCCAGTCTCTGCTTCTCCCACTCTCTGGAATGGAAAAAGACGTGTGAAGGGTAGGAGAGACACTCTAGCCCACCACTCTTTTGTATTTTCAATCCAGGGAGTGAGAGGAGAAACAATGGAGGCAGATGGGCAGACGGAGAGAGTGCCCCCCCCCGTCCAATCTGTTCTCTGGGGCAACTGCTGGTATTGGCCTTATGTGCTGACCCACCTCTTAACCATTAATGCTGTTCAGCAATAGATTAATAAACTGAAGATTGTGTCTGTGAAATTTCCTTCACTGGAAGTTTTCAGGAACTGCTGGTAGGTGTATTCTGGAGGCAGGATAGCTTGTTTTGGAGAAGAGTTGTACTTTTTTTACACGACATGACCCCTTCTAATTCCAGTGCTGCAGTTCTAAACACACTTACTACTAGGAAATAAGTTCCATTGACCTCAGTGGGGATTAATTCTGAGTCAACATGATTAGGATGGGGCTGCCCAGCTGTAATCCTAATTTAACATACATACAAATGATTTTATACACCTGTACTTGGATTGGAAGTAAATCCCATGGAGATGAATGGGATCTACTTCCAAGTAAGGGCATATAACCTTACTTGCGCAGTGAAATCTGTGTGATTGCTTCTGAACATGGTTATGAGATTGGGCTGTCATATTTACTCCACAAGTGTATATATGTTCTCCTAAGCAAACCACATTTATTTCAATGAGAGTTATTTCTATGTCAACATGTGCTTAGAATGGTAGCCTTTGTGGTGTGTGAAAATACCAAACAGCCAAGACCTTTTTTTTTTTTTTTAATGCCGTGTGCATCATGAGAGAACACACCTTTCCCTGGGGGTAATTTTATGGGCACGCCTTCTTTTCTATATTTTCCATTTTATAGCATCCTGGTGGTAACAGCAGCAATTGTTTCCATGGAAAAGTAACACTGGGAAAGTATTTAATGCATTTTTAGTCTCCTTTAATGTGATTTTAGCAGCTGGAGGTTAAGAGAAGTCAGATCCACGTGACCAGCTATTTCTTCACAGAACACCAACCCGTACTGTGCAGAACCGTTGTTGTAAACAAATCTGTGTTTTTTCACCTGTGTTACTATAGTATCAGAAATCTAGAACAAGGGGTAGAATTTTTAGAGCTAAGGTTGTAATCTGTTAATTAGATAAACTGGGCAACTTGGATATAGCCATTTAGCCTGACAGATAGTTCCATTCTATATAGTAATACCGTATTTCTTCGATTCTAAGACGCATGTTTTTTCTAAATTTACCAATTCAAAAAGGGGGTGCGTCTTAGAATCGATGTTGTGCAAATTGTACCCCCAAAATGCCACCTTCTTACTTACCGGGGCTGGTGGGGGCTTCGGGGAGGCCTGCGCAACCCTCTGCAGGCCTCCCTGATCTTCAGTTCGGTAAAAACCAGCTGTTTTTGGCCATTTCCAGTTTTCGCGAAAACCGGAAGTACCTGAAAATAGCCGATTTTTGCTGAACTGAAGATCGGGGAGGCCTGCAGAGGGTCACGCAGGCCTCCCCAAAGCCCCCACAAGCCCTGGTAATAAGAAGGTGGCTTTTTGGGGGTACAATTTGCAAATAAATCCTGGGGGAATTTTTTTCCCTGCTGGTGGTAGCAAAATCAAAGATGCACCTTAGAATTGATGGTGCCTTAGAATGGAAGAAATACGGGTATATTTGTTGTTGTTCAGTTGTTAAGTTGTGTCCGACCCTTCATGATCCCATGAACCATATCCCGCCAGGCCTTCCTGTCCTCCACGATCTTCCTGAGTTTGCTCATTTTCATGTTTGTTGCATTGGTGATGCTGTCTAACCATCTCATCCTTTGCCTTCCCCTTCTCCTTTTGCCTTCAATCTTTCCCAGCATCAGAGTCTTCTCCAGAGAGTCTTCTCTTCGCATTAGGTGGCCAAAATATTTGAGTTTCAGCCTCAGTACCTGTCCTTCCAGGGAACAGTCAGGGTTGATTTCATTTAGGATTGACTGATTTGATCTCCTATCAGACACATAAGCTATATGATAATGGTTTGTGCTGCTACTGTTCGTGTGACTGAGGCGTCCAATACCTTGCAGGTAGGGCAGAGCTGCCCACCGAGGCTCCCTGCTACATCAGCCCTTTGCTTCATGGATAGAACATAAGGCCTGCAGGCAGGCCAATTGCAACCCCCTCCCTAACTACAGGGTGTCGCAAAAAGAAAAAAAGTACACACATTTTAATGAGTTCTAACTCATACACACTTCATTGTAGAATACCTGCTGCAACATTCAAACATCTAAGGGAAGCAATTGAAGAGAGATGCAAAACCATCCCAGCACACACATTGGTGGATGTCTGCAGATCCTTTAGTCAATGATGGCAGTGGTGTATAGATGCCAATAGGCAACATTTTGAGCACTTGGTCTAATTCAGGGGTTCTCAACCCCTTCCCAGCCGAGTACCACCTCCAGCACCACTCTCCTGCTGTGTACCACTGGAAGTGACTGGCGATGACATCATCGCCAGTTACTTCTGGGTTTTCAGGTTTTTAGAGGCCAGAAAATGCAGGTAGGAGGCTCTGGGCGAGTGGGAGGGCCCTTCTCAGCATTCCCAAGAGGCTCAGCCAAAGGCAGGAGTCTCTCAGGAGCAAAAATGCGATGCTGAAAGTGCCACGTTGGAGCAGGGTTCGGGTCAGAGGCGTCGCTCCGGTAGGGGCGGGGCTGTAAGTATCGCTGCGGTCATAGTCTCTTTACCGAGCGAGGAGGAGGCAGCCCCGCCCCCTGACTGTCCGAGCCAGTCCCCTACGGAGAAAGCAGCAGGCAGGGTCTCTTGCCTGCTGCTTTCTCCACAGGGGACTGGCTCGGACAGTGAGGGGGCAGGGCTGCCTCCTCCTCGCTCGGTAAAGAGACTATGACCGCAGCGATACTTACAGCCCCGCCCCTACCGGAGCGACGCTTCTGGTTCTGGTGGTCCGAGTACCACCAGCAGTCGGCTGAAGTACCACTGATGGTACTAGTACCACTGGTTGAGAACCCCTGGTCTAATTAATTAATTAATTAACTGGGTCAAGCAACTGCTTCTTCTGTGTACAGCAAAAAAACTTCTCTGTGCAGCAAAAACTATGTTTCAGGAACAATGTTTTTGCGGCATCGGCATCATCTTGTATGACAGCTTTTGCAAGTACAAAAACTAAATGGTGTCCTATAAAACTTGTGCTCAAGTTGCCAGATGTCTACCCAAGGTTTTACCCTTCCTTTAGGCATGCCCAAACAGAGGGATGGCCAACCTTTCAACGTGAATGCTCCTGGCCCTTTAATGGTTGTATAGGTGAGGGCATTTCAGCAGGTGCAGCTGTTTTAGCACCATCAGCACTTGCAGCTGCCAAGATTCTGTCTTCTACACAAGAACACAGAGGCCCTAAATGGTGGAAGGTTGGCCACCCCTGCCCTAATAGGATCTGAAGAGAGAACTCATCCACCTCAAAATTCCTACGGGAATTATGGTCAGGGTCTATATCACTGAGGCTTGAAAAGGAAATTTTCTTACCACATAAACTCTTTTGTTTTGTTCTGGTTTGTTTTAAAGCTGCTTTTAAACTGTTTATCCTTGTGTGTAATTTCCCTCCAAAATCTTTAGGATTTTTTTTGGGGGGGGTTGCGACCCTATATTTAATAGCCATCCCATTTTACCTAGCACAGGTAAAGTTGCTAGATCAGTGGTTCTCAAAGTTCTCCCTATGAATAGAGGAGAACTTTGAGTGCCGGGGAGAAAAGGGTTTCGTTATCACTTACCAGAGGTTATGCTGCCCTCTGGAGGGTGTGGGGGCCCCTGCAGACCCCTCTGGTGGCCTCCCTGGACTGTAGATCGCCACTCCGACACGTTTGTGACCACTTCTGGTTTTCGGACGGTGCGGTTTTCAGACAAAAACTGGAAGTGGTCACAATCGCGTCGGAGCAGTGATCTACAGTGGGGGAGGCACGCAGAGGGATCTGCAGGCTCCCTGACCCTCTGGAGGGCAGGATGACGCCTAGTAAGTGATAACGAAACCCTTTTGTCCTCGGTGGCGGTGCGATCCCGGGATTGCTGCTGCCGCCGTCACAGGTTGTCACTCCCCTTAATGGGGTAGCGATCTGCCTCTTCTCAAGGTGGTGGGTTGCGACCCACCAAGGAGAACCATGGGGCTAGATCATAAGGAAAAGGGTTCCCAAAGTAGAAAGGAAGCATAGTGCTTTACTGGAGGCAGCCATTTAAACAAAAAGAACGTTCACTGAGTGGCTGTGGAAAGTTCACCAGAAAAGGGGGCAAGAAGGGGCCTTAAGAAAAGCTGCTCCTGCTGTCATTCCTTTCACTCAGTGGAACCAGTGTAGGTTCCTGGCAAAGTGTGACAGAGGGATAATAATACAGTACTACCGTACCTACCTTGCAGCTTTGTTGTAAGCACTACATCAAGGCTTGTGTCCTTGATGAGATAAGGCATTAACGTACGTGTGTGTGTGTGTGTGTGTGTGTGTGTGTGTATTCAAACTACCGCACAATTGCACTCATTTCACATGCTAGCAAGGTTATGCTCAAAATCCTACAAGCTAGGCTTCAGCAGTACATGAAACGAGAACCACCGGAAGTACAAGCTGGGTTTCAAAGAGGCAGAGGAACTAGAGATCAAGTTGCCAACATGCGCTGGATCATGGAGAAAGCACGAGAGTTCCAAAAAAACACCTACTTCTGCTTCATTAGCTACGCAAAAGCCTCTGATTGTGTGGATCACAACAAACTGTGGCAAATTCTTAAAGAGATGGGGGTACCAGACCACCTTACCTGTCTCCTGAGAAACCTGTATGCTGGTCAAGAAGCAACAGTTCGAACCGGCCATGGAACAACCGATTGGTTCAAAATTGGGAAGGGAGTACGGCAAGGCTGCATATTGTCACCCTGCTTATTTAACTTATATGCAGAGTACATTATGAGAAATGCAGGGCTGAATGAATCGCAAGCCGGAATCAAGATTGCCGGGAGAAATATCAACAACCTCAGATATGCAGACGATACCATCCTAATGGCAGAAAGTGAAGAAGAACTAAAGAGCCTCTTGATGAGAATGAAAGAGAAGAGTGCAAAAGTTGGCTTGAAACTCAACATTAATAAAACTAAGATCATGGCATCTGGTCCCATCAATTCCTGGCAAATAGAAGGGGCAGAAATGGAAGCAGTAACAGATTTTACTTTTTGGGGTTCCAAGATCACTGCAGACGGAGACAGCAGCCATGAAATTAAAAGACGCTTACTCCTTGGAAGGAAAGCTATGGCAAACTTAAACAGCATAATAAAAAAGCAGAGATATCACCATGCCAACAAAATTTCGCATAGTCAGGGCGATGGTGTTCCCAGTAGCAATGTATGGTTGCGAGAGTTGGACCATAAGGAAGGCTGAGCGCCGAAGAATAGATGCTTTCGAACTGTGGTGCTGGAGAAGACTCCTGAGAGTCCCTTGGACTGCTAGGAGATCAAATCAGTCAATCCTAAATGAAATCAACCCTGACTGCTCCCTGGAAGGACAGGTACTGAGGCTGAAGCTCAAATATTTTGGCCACCTAATGCGAAGAGAGGACTCTCTGGAGAAGACTCTGATGCTGGGAAAGATTGAAGGCAAAAGGAGAAGGGGAAGGCAAAGGATGAGATGGTTAGACAGCATCACCGATGCAACGAACATGAAAATGAGCGAACTCAGGAAAATAGTGGAGGACAGGAAGGCCTGGCGGGCCCACCTGTATGTATACAGGTGGGCCCCCATATCCACTGATTCGCTATCCACGGTTTCAGTTATCCACGGATTGTGGGGACCCCCCCCCAGGCTTTCACATTTTCCCAGTAAGCTTTGTTTCTTCCTTAAAGAAACAGGAGAAGCTGCTTATTACAGGCAAGTAGAACAAGACTAAGTACTAGAGAGGCTCTGCAAGGTTAACAGAAACCTTGCAGAGCCTCTCTAGGACTTAGTCTCGTTCTACTTGCCTGCAATGGAGGCTGCTTCTCTGTTTGTTTTAAGGAAGAAACAAAGCTTGCTGAAAGAGAAATAAGAGCTGGGGGGCAAGCATGCCTGCCTGTAGGGGAGGCAGGGTGGGGGGGCCCCTCAGGAAACCATGGAGGGGTGTTCGCTCTTATCCATGGTTTCAAGTATCCACGGAGGGGCCTGGAACATATCCCCAGCGGATATGGGGGCCCACCTGTACAGTATTTATATACCGCCTTTCTCGGTCATTGGATTTCTCCTCCGACTTTAATCCAAGGCGGTGTACATGGGCAGGCTGTCCTAACCCCCCTTGGGTTTTTTTTTACAATATATATAAATGTCCAATCTTTCATGAACGGCTACTTTCCAGGTGGTATCCTTTTTACAGTCTGACAATTCTGCTGGCTGGTGCCTCCCACACTTGACCGACGCAGCTGGAAGCTCTTATCTCTCCTCCTGGAGGCTTTCACAGCTTTTTGCCGGCGGCGTGTCTCGAACTTATCAAGTTCACCGGTCTTCGGGCTTTGAAGGCAGCAGCTCTCCCGACTGAGCCAGACTCTTCTGCCCATAAGGCACATAAGGCACTGGGTGGGGAAGATGCTGTAAGGAAGTTTCGAAAGGCTCTCTTGACTGAACTAGCTCCGGTAGCAATCTGTCTGATTGCATCTAGCCAGGACGGCTCTTTGTTTTGCTTGACTCTCTTCTTTACTGAGGTGGGGTGGTGAAAGGTATTAACTTGTGGCTGGCAGAGGCTTCCAGGATGTAGCCAAGGCTTCTGCCCTACTGAGGCAGAGATCTCCAAGCGCAACCGCTCACCTTCTGGCCATTAAATTCACACTCGTTCAAAATGGAATCAGTTTGGCCTCAAAAGCGGGGTGGTGGCGATGGTGGTGGGCAACACTTCTCTTTGACTTTTGTTCTCTGCCTGCTTGGCAAGAAGGCTGTGTGTTTCGACTAGTGCTGGTGGTAGAACAGAGTAATTGCTGGACTTTAGATTCTGAAGCTGGCATTTATGTGGCCATTATTGTCTCACCTCCATCCCAGAAGCCCCCTGTCTTTTAGTTGGTCCTAATAAAGGGTATTAACCAGGTAGTGGCTCTTTGCTTTTTCTTATAATGCATCAACATGGCTACTTATTATGACTCTTATGACATTTGCTGCACATTATGATGAAATAATACAAGTATGTATTTATATATTTCAAAATGATAAACAATGATACATTATTTAGAAATGTAACTGAATATTCAAATATCCTTAATTACAGTCCTTAATTAGATTATAAGGGGGCTTATTTTCTGAGCTTTTTTCCCCTCTAAAAATATGAGTTTCTTTTATTTCTGCATGATAATGCTGAAAGCTACATACAATTTCTAAGCCCAGGTAATAGAACTGTCATTTTGTTTACTATGGTATTGATGAGTTCAATGACTACTTTATTTTTTGTTTTGCTATTTTCCTTACTGGCAAAATCCAAGAGATGCTTGCAACTCCACCTCTAATATTGGGAATATTAGTAATTATTGTTTTACTAAAACAGCATTTATACTTTTCAGTTTCATACATGTACCAAAGTGCATGTATGCTGTGCACATAATATTGCATAATATATTTCCTATTCTTAAGGCAGTAAAGTAAGTTTATAATTTATAAGAAAGTAAGTACTGTACTACATATTAATGCCCCTTGGATTTCTGTTTTTTTGTTTATTTGTTCCTCTAGCTGAAATTACCAAAAAATTGATCCCATATTGAGAGCTAGATTTTGCTGTTGCTATGGCTCATTGGAAAATAACAATCTGGAATCTGTTTCCAGTACAAAAACTGAGTCCTGGAAGAGAAAGGTGCCTCTGAGCATGTGCAGTGTGTTTCATGCTTATATTGTCAGGTTTGTTTTATCCAATACCTCTCTCTCTCTCTCTCTCTCTCTCTCTCTCTCTCTCTCTCTCTCTCTCTCTCTCTCCTAAATAGCCTATCCACTCTTTCTCTAAACACTAACAGTTAAGGACATGGACCTTCAAGACACATGACATTACTGTCACAGAAGCCTGGGTTCCAGCTCCTCTCTGTTTTAGAAATTAAGTCTTGGCCCTTCCTCCTTTGCCAGCACAATGTGTGATTAGAGAACCTAATAGTTGCCCACAAAAAATCAATCCTGGTTTTCCGCTATATACAGGTGGGCCCCCATATCCACTGATTCACTATCCACGGTTTCAGTTATCCATGGATCGTGGGGAACCCCCCCAGCTTTTACTTTTCCCCCAGTAAGCTTCGTTTCTTCCTTAAACAAACAGGAGAAGGGCTGCTTATTGCAGGCAAGTAGAACGAGACTAAGCCCTAGAGAGGCTCTGCAAGGTTAACAGAAACCTTGCAGAGCCTCTCTAGGACTTAGTCTCGTTCTACTTGCCTGCAATGGAGGCTGCTTCTCTGTTTGTTTTAAGGAAGAAACAAAGCTTGCTAAAGAAAAATAAGAGCTGGGGGGCAAGCATGCCTGCCTGCAGGAGAGGCAGGGTGGGGGGGGCCCTCAGGAAACCATGGAAGGGGTGTTCGCTCTTATCCACGGTTTCAAGTATCCACGGAGGGGCCTGGAACATATCCCCAGCGGATATGGGGGCCCACCTGTACTTTCTAATAGCTCTTCACAAAAGGTCTTCCTTCCCACCTACTCAGACTCTCTGCCTTCCTCCTATCAGGGAAGTTCTCTATACGCAGTCCCCATTCAGGGCTGTGTTGGGTCATGGTTCAGCCTAGGATATGGTTTATAATACCGGGCTGGCTGTCCCTCCATTCATTCTCCCTGCACTCCAAAGCTCATTACAGGTTTCCATCCTTCTTTTCAGCAGCCCCATCTCCCACCCTCTTCTTGTCCTGGCAAAACAATCAATTCTGGGAATGCAGATAGGTAGACTGACTCATAATGGAGTTTCTGCCATTTAGATAAGGTTAGGATTTAGCATTCTGGACAAATGTGATTTTCATTTGTTTGTCAAAGGAGGTGAAGGTTCAAGCACTCTGCTACCTTTAAGGGCAGGTTCCCGGGTGTAATGCCATATTGCCTTAAATAATGGCAGGCAACTGGAGCTGCTGTATTTTTTAGCATCAAAGAAAGAAAAAGAGGAAGATATGTGGGACCAGTGTGGAGAGGACTATCTTTGCAGCATAGACCAGTTTCTGGTTGACATTCCATTGTTTCCGCGGGGCTTTGTCCAAATCTTTGATGCATGAGGGACAGCTATTTTCCAGATTAAAATTGGATGTACACTTCATTCTTACAGTTCAGAGGTTACCTAAATGTTTCTCAATCAGCTCCTAAAATGATAGGCAGGCACTTTCCTTGCAACATTGGCCAGTCAGTTAAGGCGCAGGAATGGGATGGACCACACTTTCTGGGCAAGAATGATGCTTCTGGGATCCCCTTGTGCCAGTCAGTTGTAGAAGCATAGGCTGCTGCAGGGAAGCAGTGCTTTCTTCCCTCTTAAGCCCGAGCTACATTGTCCACGGCTGCGTCGGCGGCTGCGTTCGCGCTACGTCCGGCCAATCAGAGCCTTTGTTTGACCTGGGGGCGGGACACGGAACGCAGCCGCCGACGCAGCCGTGGACAATGTAGCCCAGGCTTCAGGATAACGTCACAGTGCACACCTTGGCCTTGAAAGGGGAGTCAGTGCTGCGTGGACTCTCACTCTGCTGGGCATAGTGCGGTGGATGCATCCAGCACGGCAGGGTAACTTTTCAGTGTATGCTCCAACTTATCTTGCACAGTGAATGGAGAAAGATTGGTATACAAACAATGTATCAGGATTTATTCTGGGAATGCTGTGAGAGAGGAATACACAGATTTTCCCCGTCTTCTGGAGTTGTGAACCAGGGATGTCTTTGTGGAGTTGGAGGGATAGGATCGCCATCTTTTCATCTGGCAAATTATAAAAGGCATAGCCAGATATTCACCATGTCAGTAGGGCAAAACACGAAAATCAAGGAGATTAATATGGCCCCAATATAGCCATGATGGGTCACATTGTTTTACGGCCCGATCCTGCATAAGATGTGGTGACCGGCCTAAAATGCCTGCCACTGCATCTTAGTCAGGCTGCAGGCTGCGCCAGTGTGGCTTCTGCTCACCTCGGGGGAAGGGGACGTTCACTTCTTCAGTGTAAGCGCCGGAGGCCCCAAAGGGCCTCCTCAGATGCACGCCAGCTCTTTAGCTGGTGTGCGTCCGTCCGGGGAGGCCTTGTAAGGCCGGCTTGGCCCGGGAAGGGGCATTAGATATTGGTGCAACTCAGAGCTGATATCCCCACCCCTCCTGGGCCGGGTTGATCAATGGCCCCCTCCCTTGCCACCCCAGTCTGCCCTCCCCATACCCTCCTGCTGACTGGTCTAGGACTTACCTGGGTCGGCCGGCGTAGGTCCTGGGCAACGGCGGAGTGAGCGGCTCCAGCCTGTGCGCCAGCACCGCTTACTCCTGAGGAGCTGCAAAAGTGCCTTACGGCACTTTTGCGACTCCTTAGGCCTCCATTGGCCGATGTTTGCACAGGATTACGCTGTTAATTATTTAACTGAGTCAGTTTAGAGTTGGAGAACAGGTCACTAATGCCTAGTGGTCATCGCTGCTTCTTCATTACCTGACACAGCACCTTCATTGCTCAGAGTGTGCATGATGCACAAAAGGACACTATGTACTAAATATCGACACAACAAATTTTATTAAAATGTTATCCCAGCTATCTCCCTTAAAGGGTCCAGATGGTTTACAGCATGATAAAAACAGGCCAGTACAAAAATACAGTAAAACCAGCAGCAGTTAAAGAAACCCAAGGGCATAAGCAACAAGCATCAGAGAGTGTAACAGATAATAAAAACTCCGAAAATGCCTGAGAGAAGAGTCAGCTCTTCAACCTCCCATGAAATGCTGCCAAGGATGGAGACACTAGAGGACAGGAAATCACACTATGTGGGGTCCAGCACCTTGAATTGCACCTGGAAATACTGACAAAGACAATGCAGTCAATGTGTATCCTTATTAGTTAATTAGTTTTGGGGCAAAGCATACTTATTGTTGCTGTTTGCTGCTTCTGAAAGCCTTTGTTCTCCCCTTTCTCATAGTTTTGAACTGATGACATTTCTGGTTGATGGATGCAGAGGTAGCAGCCAGGGTGGCCAGGTAGGGCACTGGCCAAGGGCCCCTGCCCATGAGAGCTTACCTGCAGTGGTGTCGCTCCGGTAGGGGCGGGGCCGTAAGTATAGCTCCGTCCTAGACCCTTTACCGAGCGAGCAGGAGGCGGCCCCACCCCCTCACTGTCAGAGCCTTTCCCCTGCGGAGAAAGCAGCAGGCAAGAGACCCTGCCTGCTGCTTTCTCTGCAGGGGAATGGCTCCAACAGTGAGGGGGCGGGGCCGCCTCCTGCTCGCTCGGTAAAGGGTCTAGGACAGAGCGATACTTACGGCCCCACCCCTACCGGAGCGACGCCACTGCTTACCTGGCCAGGCCAACACCTGAACCATCCATACTGATAATGCCCTATGCACCATCAGGGAATGGATGAAAGGTCCAGTGCAGGGCTTTGTCCCAGGGTCCCTAGCAACCTGGCACCAACCCTGTCCGATGCTCAATTCTACCTTCACCCAAAACATGGTCAAACTTTCTACATTTTCTCTTGCACATAGGCAGAGCTCCTGCACTATAATCCATAAAAATCATGCAAAGGTGGATGTTCTTCATGGAGAAGGGACTGGAGAAAGAAAGGGAAAGGTACCATACAAACATATTGTGTGTATCCGCGTGTACCTCTGAAAGTCTCAGTGCCTCTATTAGTAAAGCATGTCCCCTGCGCAGAAGTGCTAGGTGACCAAACTCGTGGCAATGCCAGCCTCGGTAGATAAACGGGACAATAATGGTGTGTGTGTGTGTGTGTGTGTGTGTGTGAGAGAGAGAGAGAGAGAGAGAGAAAGAAACACCATTCCCCCACCTTATCGAATACAGGTGGGGGGGGTGTGAGGCTTTCCCGTGGGTGTTGTCCTCATGGTGCCTCCACAGGGTTGGGAGTTAGACTTGCCACTTGTTTTCCTTCAGCCTAGAGCCTAAGGTGGGGTTGGGGGATTGATCGAGGGTGCATGATCTCTGAACCACATTCCCACCCCTAAAAGACACTTTAAACTTGAAGTGTGAATGCCTCTACAGTTTAAAGTGATGGGAGAGGAAGAGAGAGAAGGAAATTTGTCCCAGAGGACACACTTCCTCTGAGGTAAATTCCCCTCCTGCCTGTGAATTTTTCATGCCCCTCCCCTGCTATTTGTGTGCATGCAAAAATGGTAGGTGACGTCTCTGTTTCTGGAGTCCTAAAGCTGCAGTTCTGATCACACATATCTGAGCGCCATGGACATTGTGAGACGTGCTTCTGAGTAAACATGTATTGGATTGGACTGCAAGAGTCCCAGGTTCAAGGGTTATTTCTCTCTCTCTCTCTCTCTCTCTCTCTCTCTCTCTCTCTCTCTCTGCACACATGGGGAGTATTGTTCTGAAGATACAAGAAAGGGAGGGGAAAGTTGTAAAAGATTGCTTTATAGTAGGAACTGTTTTCAAGCCAATTGCTCATGGTAGGAAGATTACAAGCATTCATTATTTTATCCTCCAAATAGCAAGTGAGTCACATTAAGCAGTGACCATAGGTCAGCATTGAGGTGACTTGTCTTGGACAGCATTTTGTGGTGAGTTAAGATGCACAGCATTAAATAGGGTTGGAACCAAGCAGGGGGTGGAAAGTCTGTGTTTCACAGAGAGAGAATACTCGCCTCCTGTTAAATGGTCTGTTGAATGGAAAGCTGAAGTGTTACAAGAAAGGCCCATTTTATCACATTGCTTTGCCTTCTCTCTGCCTGTAGTTGCGGTGAGATTGTGTGTATGTGTGTGCATTTTTGATGTGATGCAAATGTTGTATTTCACTGGTTGAGCTGAAATTATTGTGTGGGAGAACCCCTCCCCCAATAAACTTTTCTAAATCAAATTTGCTTGCAAACATTTGAATGAATAGCCTTCCAATTTAATTTTTTCCTAACATGCCCAGTTTTAGGGGTTTGAGAAGGAACTAAGGTAGGTGTAAAAGTATTCTTACAGTGCAATCTTATGCATGTCTCCTCAGAAGTAAATCCAACAGTGCTCAGTGGGACGTACCCCTAGGTAAGTGAGCATAGGACTGTAATCTCATTTTATTATCTGCCTACCTGGGCTGGCAGTCACCTCAGGGCTGAACTACATTACACGCATTGGTTCTGCCACTGCCTCTGTCTCTGCCTATGCGCTTGGAGTGGGGGAGTGTCTTCCCGCCTGTTGTCCCTCCTGTTGTCCCGCCTTCTTAAGAAGGTGATTGGCGGTAGTTCTGATTGGCATGCAGCCACTCTCCCCCCTCTCCTACGATTGGTAGGCTGCAGTAGCTCCGCGAACCGCCCCCTAGCTCTGCGAGCTCGCCCCCTCAAAAGTAGAATTTCAGCTTGAGGTACGCGCCGGCAGTGCGAAGGTCGCAGTGGCTCCGCTTGCTTCCGATATGATGTCAAAAGCTCCACGACGCGTGTAATGTAGCTCAGCCTTCAGGAAGCAGATGGCTGTGGTACCCACCTCCACCCACCCAATTTGCCTCAGGCTCTGCTGCTGCTGCTCCTTCCACTCCCTGCATTGGAAGAAAAGGAAGCATCATTTCAGCCCACCATTCTCTTCTCCTCCAAACGTCTTCTTCCACTATGCCCCCCCTCTTTCTTTTCTAATCCAGGAAGTGGGAGGAGCAGAGGCTGGCACATCCTCTAAGGTGGGGTGGGGGCAGCTTCAGATGCCAGGACTTTTGGATCAGCCTGTGTTATCTGCCAGTCACATTTATGTTTCACCTGCTCTTCAACAAGTTCAAGGTGGCATACATGGGGTTAACCTATTTTATTCTTGCGACAATTCCTGTTTGGTAGGTTAGGCTAAGAGATAGTAACTTATTCAAGACTGCTCAAGAAGCTTAATCAATGATGTAGTAATTGAACCTAAATTTCTAAATCCAGATTTCTATCTACTCCAACCCACACTGGCTTTTGGGGAGTTGATATTTAACACCATACTATTATTGATAATTAACAATACAGGGTTATCTTTCAAATGGTATGATTTTTTCAGGTCAAATTTCCAAAAGCAACCTTTGAACATTTTGAAATGCAAAATGTTCCATTCAAATTCTGATAATTTTGTTGACTATCAGATTTGTGAATAAATTTTGTTCCAAACTTTACTGCTTCCTGATGCTGCTGCTGTTATGTATGTTTCTTTACTCTTATTAGCTCATGTGTACAAAATCAAGTACTGAGGTCAACAATTTCTGTTGTTGTTCTGGTAGATGTGTACTATCAAGGTAGCCAAGTAAGAGAGCATGTTTGTGTTCATAGACTTTGAAGAAGCGGCTTCCAAGTTCCTCTCTCTCTCTCTCTCTCTCTCTCTCTCTCTCTCTCTCTCTCTCTCACACACACACACACACACACACACACATAGAGAGAGAACAAAGGTGTTGCAAAAGTCCAGAGCACTCTGCTGTGCAAAACATATCTAAGCACCCTGCCAGATATTTTAGTGATATTACTAGCATCAAACCTGGAAGTGAAACTGGAAGTATGCCTGTACGTCCCCCGTTATCGGGGACTGAGCACAAGGGGGAGGAGGTACATCATATGGACCCAGATTCGACATGTGGTTAAGAGAACACAGAAAAGGGTTAACTTCTATTTAGTATTTATTTGGTTTCTTTATAACAACACGCATAGAGAGTACTCAAATGTCCTGGTTACACTCTCGTTAACCTCACGGAGTGGGTCCTAAATACTTCTTTAGGGCAGACTTGGTACCTCTTGCTTCTGGAGACTTCAGATAACTGGTAAGTTACTTCGCTTGGTATCCACGTCCCAAGCCTGGGCGGTGATAAGTCCTCAATTCTTCCCAACCGTCGGCCGAGGGAGGAGGAAGGCTAGGAGCGTTCCCTCTAGCAAGCAGCTCCTCCAGTTGCCTGCGGGGATCCTTAAAGTGCGGAGCTCCATAGGGCTTGAACTTCAACACCCTTTTAATAGCTGGGGTCTCCGCCTGCTTGTTCTCTATATCTGGTCCAGCTGCTGCTCCCTGCTGTCTCTCAGGAAGACGTAGTTTCTCAGGCGAAGACTTACAATTCTCGGTCTTCTTGGGAGACACGTAAGGATTATCCTTACATGCCTCCCCCCACAAAAGGGGCTCCCGGGGGGTCGGATCCAATTCCTGGCGGGAAAGAAAGTCAGCGTTAATATGTTCTTTACCCTTTTTATACTGGATGCGGAAGGCATAAGGTTGTAGGCTTAGATACCAACGGGTGAGTCTAGGGTTGGCTTCTTTCATGCGATTGAGCCACGTCAGAGGGGCGTGGTCCGTGATGAGCAAAAAAGGTGCCCCGAGCAAATAATACCGTAGGTTATGTATAGCCCATTTTACTGCTAACGTTTCTTTTTCAATCGTTGAATAGCATTTTTCTGCGTTGTTTAATTTACGGCTGAGATAGAGTATAGGGTGTTCTCCCTTCTTCGTTGTCTGGGTTAATACCGCCCCAATACCTACATTAGAAGCGTCCGTTTGAAGTATAAAGGGAAGGGAAAAGTCGGGAGGTTGTAGTACCGGTTGTTGTGTCAAGCTGTCCTTCAGGCACTTGAAGGCCTTGTCACAGTCTGGGGGCCAAGTTACTAAGGTTTTTCCTTTTCCTTTAGTTAAATCAGTTAAAGGAGCGGCTATGGAAGAAAATTGGGGAATGAAGGTGCGATAATAACCAACCATTCCCAAGAATCGTTGTAGTTCCTTCTTTGTATTAGGCGTGGGTACCCTTCTGATGGCCTCTACTTTATCTTGTAGTGGCCGTACTTTTCCTTCTCCGACTAAGAATCCCAGGAATTTCACTTGTTTGGCCCCAATGTGACACTTCGCCGGATTAGCGGTCAGCCCCGCTTCCCTTAGTGCCGAGAATATTGCTTGCAAGTCTAGAAGATGTTTATGCCAGTCAGCACTAAATATTATGACATCGTCTAGATAGGCGGCTGCATACTTAGCATGAGGACGGAGTATTTTATCCATCAACCTTTGAAATGTAGCAGCCGCTCCATGTAGCCCAAAGGGCATACGCCAGAATTGGAAAAGTCCCAAAGGGGTGGCGAAGGCGGTATACTCTTGGGACTTGGGAGAAAGGGGTATTTGCCAATAGCCCTTGGTTAAATCCAAGGTGGACAGATATTTAGCCCCTCCTAACTGGTCCAATAGGCTAGGTACCGGAGGCATAGGGTAGGCGTCGAAGTCGGAGACCTCATTAACTTTCCTAAAATCAATGCATACCCTCACGGTGCCGTCTGGTTTCGGCACCATTACTGGGTAACTTCTCCATGGGCTCATGGAGGGTTCAATCACCCCTAAATGTGCCATTTCTTGTACTTCCTTAGTTAAGACTTCTTCGAGATGTTTAGGCCACCTCCGCCCCAGTACCCTCACTACAACTCCGGGTCGTACCCTGATGTCATGCGTAATTAGGTGTGTAGGTCTTAATCACATCTGCAAATTGACTTTCCAGGTCTCTTACCTGTTCCACTTGGCGGGAATTAAGCCCAGGGTCTATTTGTAACGGTTTGGCCTTTTCCATTCCTCGAGCCTGTGGCCCTAGTTCTTCCTGTTCTCCTTCTTTTATGTCTCCTGTACCCCACAAGGCTTCCTGTTCTCTCCATGCCTTCAAGAGATTGACATGAAACACCTGTTTGCGGTTTCCTTTGTCATTTAAGAGAATTTCATAGTCTACTGGTCCCATCGGCCTTATTACCTCATAGGGTCCTTTCCACTGGGCAGTTAGTTTGGTTTGAGAGGAGGGGAGCAATAGTAAGACTCTGTCCCCCGGGTTAAAGGATCGGACCCTTACTCTGCGGTCGTAGCGTTCCTTTTGGCTTAACTGTGCCTCTTGTAGCCGAAGGGTGGTCCAATCGGCTACGGAGGCCAGTCGGTCTCTAAACTTAGCCACGAATTGCAAGGAAAAAGTTATCGGGATGGCTGGGGTCTCCCACTGCTGTTTCACTATGTCTAATAACCCCCTAGGTTTCCTTCCGAACAGTAATTCGAAGGGTGAGAATCCTGTAGAAGATTGCGGGGTTTCACGGATGGCAAAGAGCAGGGGTTCTAACAATTGAGCCCAGTTGTGAGGTTCTTCTCCCGCGAATCTCCGCAGCATAGCTTTTAACGTGCGGTTGAACCTTTCCACTAGTCCATTACACTGGGGATGGTATACGCTAGTCTTCAAGGGTCGTACCTTTAGGAAGTCCCACATGAGGGTGAACGTGTTACTCATAAAGTTGGTTCCCTGGTCTGTAAGGACCTCTTTGGGGAACCCCAGCCTCGAGAATATCTTTATCAGTTCTTTGGCTAAGGCTTGGGCTGACGTAGATCTCAAGGGGATGGCCTCTGGATATCTGGTAGCATAATCTATTAGTACTAGGGCATGCGTATAGCCCCCTTTGGCCCGTGGTAAGGGGCCTATTATGTCTAAGGTGATTCTGTGAAAAGGGATCCGGATAATGGGGAGCGGTACCAACTTCCCCACCAGAGGGCCCTTAGGTCGAGAGCGTTGGCATTTGGGACAGGCTTCACAATAGCGTTTAGCCTGCTCGAAGAGTCCGGGCCAATAAAACCGCGATACTATCTTGTTGATCGTGGTCTTCAGGGACAAATGTCCTGCTAGTGGAACGGTGTGGGCCAGCTTTAGCACTGTATTCCTTAAAGGTATTGGTATTACCAACTGCTCCCATAACTGGTCGCTGCCGGGGTCTTTAACGACCCTATATAATGAATCGTCTTTTATAATAAACCTCGGGGTAGCCCGTCCACTGGGGCCGACGGCCCCCGTGTTTTCTAACGCGAAGCGAAGGGTCGGGTCTTCCCTCTGCATGATTCTCATATCTTCCCATGGGGCGAGTTCGTTTGGTTCGGCTATGGCCGCCTCGGCTTTTACGCTCTGTTGTTTCGGTGGTGTAAGAAAAAGTGAAACTAACTGGGGCCAATCCCTCCCCAGTACACAGTCATACAAGAGACTCTTTACTATCCCCATTTTTAGCATAAGGGCTGTTCCTCGGACCTCTATTTTAACGTTATGAATAGGATATCTCCGGGTATCCCCGTGAATACACCGGAGGCTAAGGAAGTCTCCCGTGGGTCGACCCACCGGTTCTCTCAGGAGAGAGTGGGAGCAACCGGAGTCGATTAAGGCCCTTACCGCTTTCCCCTCTATAGTCGCCCATACGGCCATACCGCCTTCCGCCGGACTCTTCCTTACCTGCGCTGCCGTCCATGCCTCGGCACTAGCGCAATCCATTATGTCTCCTGGTGAGATGTCTCGTTTCAAATGCCCCTTCTTACTGCACTGAAAACAACTCAGCGAGCTCAGTGGGGTTTTTGTGGGGACAGGCAGAGTAGGCACGGCGTCTCGAGGAGGTATCAGTCTGGTCAGTCGGCATGTTTCTGGTGGTTTCCAATCTCTCTGCCCCAGGGGCGGGAAGTCCTTAGGGGTGGTCTTTCCTTCCACTTGATGGAGTGTCAGTAATTGGCTGGATGGGTAGGAGGAGCTTCCGGCTAGCTCAAAAGATTCCATTAGCCGTATAGCTTCATCTAGTGTTTCGGGCTCATTACATAGTATCCAAGTTTTGGCTGCGGCGGGTACGGCGGCTACGAACTGTTCTAGCATGACCATTTCTGCCACGGCCTCTGCTGAACGGATGGCAGGTTTAAGCCACCTGAGTCCATTTGCTCGGATCTTATTCCCTAGTATCCGAGGGCTGGTTCCCTTACCGAAGGAGACGTCCCTGAGTCTTTGTCTATACGTTTCCTCCGATATGTTGAGTGTCCCTAATATAGTTGTCTTGACTTGATCATAATCCGTTGTGGCGTTTGGGGTTAATGTATCTACTGCCTCCTGAGCAGCTCCAACTAAACACAGGGTTAAAATCGTAGCCCACTGTCGCTGATCCCAGCCGGCAGCCAAGGCGACTCTCTCGAAAGTATGTAGGTATGCCTCCGGATCATCATCTGTCGTCATCTTGGGTACCTTAAAGTGTAGCGGAACCGTTGGTCCCGGTCTAGCTGAGGGTTGTTGCGTAGTAGCCAGGTGTCCCAAGATATTGGCTTGTTGTGTAGCAAGGGCGGTTAACAATCTCTGGTGTTCTTGGCTCTGGTTGAACTGCATTCGAGCCCATCTATCCCACCAGTCCGGTCCCGGGCCAGCGGCTCCTCCGGGTGTTCCTCCTATCCCCGGCATCTCCACCATTTGTACGTCCCCCCGTTATCGGGAACTGAGCCCAAGGGGGAGAAGGTATATCATATGGACCCAGATTCGACATGCGGTTAAGAGAACACAGAAAAGGGTTAACTTCTATTTAGTATTTATTTGGTTTCTTTATAACAACACGCATAGAGAGTACTCAAATGTCCTGGTTACACTCTCGTTAACCTCACGGAGTGGGTCCTAAATACTTCTTTAGGGCAGACTTGGTACCTCTTGCTTCTGGAGTCTTCGGATAACTGGTAAGTTACTTCGCTTGGTATCCACGTCCCAAGCCTGGGCGGTGATAAGTCCTCAATTCTTCCCAACCGTCGGCCGAGGGAGGAGGAAGGCTAGGAGCGTTCCCTCTAGCGAGCAGCTCCTCCAGTTGCCTGCGGGGATCCTTAAAGTGCGGAGCTCCATAGGGCTTGAACTTCAACACCCTTTTAATAGCTGGGGTCTCCGCCTGCTTGTTCTCTATATCTGGTCCAGCTGCTGCTCCCTGCTGTCTCTCGGGAAGACGTAGTTTCTCAGGCGAAGACTTACAATTCTCGGTCTTCTTGGGAGACACGTAAGGATTATCCTTACAATGCCATAAAGAAGGAGCTGCTCTCCTTGCGATTTGCCAGTTTTGTGCAATCACTGCAGTTATGCCATGTTAATTGCTGCTACTGTGTTTGGAGTCGTAGCAGTTACCATGGCTGAGGCATGTGTAGGCACTGGGGGAAGCTAGTGAATTAGAACTGAGGGCTGAAATAGCAGATAAACTAAAGCCATAAACAGCGGCATGCTGTGCTTGGGAATGTAAGGCTAGGGAGGGTGACAACTGCTGGAGTAACAAGTAGGAACCTAGAAAGAGCAGTATCTGTGGGACAGGAACCCACCTGAGAGAAAAGCCTAGGAAATGGGCAAAATCCTGAGACCAAAGTTGGAGGCAGTGACAGGAGTGTGACTGCTTGTGTCAGATGACTGCATGTGGAAAGGGAAGCTGGAGAGTCACTAGCAGCCCAGTCCTACCTAAATCCCCATGTGTGGCAATGCAGCGGTATCCCATGGGGGATTTTCGTCTGCTGTAGGTCTCCTCGGGATAAGGGGACAATCTCCTCCCCGCCTCTGTCCCACCCCCTGTGCGGACTTAACCTCCTCTGGCGAGTCTTCGTGAATCCGCTGGTGTGCAGGAGGTCACTCTGCCTCCTTGCCAGCGGACCTGCAGTGTGCGCTGGCAGAGGCTGCTTTGCTACTGCGCAATGCTAGTTACGCCAGTGGGGGAAGGGGATAGGATTGGGCCGTAAGCTTCTCTATTAAGTTCAGTTCCCTGATCCATGTATGCTCATTCCAGAAAGGAAGTTCCTTCCTTCCGGGGGGGGGGGGCTTCTATATGTGAATTACTAAGTCATGTGTGATATGAATCCTTTGGCGGACAATAAATTGAATTCAGGGCTCAACTGTCCGTCCAAATTAATTTAATATAAAGGGGATGTTGCTATAACTTTTGACTTTTATTGTTGCTTAGGAAAGTGGACATCCCATTAGTTTTGCAAATCAGGTCTTGAAAGAGTAGTTTCAAGAGAGTAATCTCTTCCCACTAGCCCATTTTACTGCTTGTTGCAGAAGCATCTACTGTGTAGTCATCTTTCTGATTTCTTTGCAGACAAAACTTACCCATGTTGGTAGAATAATAATGCCTCAACAATGGGGGGGGGGGGAATCTCACCAGGTTTCAGATTCGTCTAAGTAGTGCTGACAGAAGATGGCTGCTGATGCCTGCTCACAGTGCTCCTGAATACCAGTCTTTGGGGAACGATGCAACACTGTTGGGCTTGATTTAAACAAGATATAGTGCTATCCAGAAGTTAATAGGTGTAGCAAAGAATAACTATTACTCCCATTATTTATAGCTAACAGTAGGATCCAGTTATCAGTAACTTACAGCCCCTCTGTTCTAGGTAAATAAGATCATGAAACCAACAGATGCTATGCCAAAGGCCTCACGATATATCTGTATGGGATGAAAGACATCAGATGGGAGTGGGAGTGGGAGCTGAGAGGGTAACAAGGAGAAGACACCAGCCAAAAGGCATTGCAGGCTTTTGCCAAGTGCTCCTATTGGAATGAGAGTGGTATACTTGCCTTGGAATGATAAACAAACAGCACTTTGCATTTCATCAGACCTCACCACTGAGTCACTAGGTAATGAGAAATGAGACCTCACATTCCGTTTGCAAAGTAGACAAATACTATTTTAATGTTCATTGTGCAAATGGTAAGAAAACATGTCAAGAAAAGAGAAGGCCTGAGCGACAATGGTCATTTATTTCACTCATTGTTTTAGAAACCCACTGTTGCCGCAATCCTGTGTAACTCTTGCACCGGTGTAACAGTAGATCCCCTGGTGTAAGAGCACTAATGCCAGTGTAACTTGCTGTACGCCGATGAATGCAGGATAGACACCAGCGTAACCCCTCTCGGACGCCTCACATGCGCAGTTCGGACGTAGAACGGACACCGACGCAACTCCGCCAGCGCAGGGGGTATTCTGGTGGCATTCAGATGCCCCTGGAATGCCCCCTGCGCTGGCGGAGTTGTGCCGGTGTCTGATCCGCATCCGAACTGCGCATATGAAGCCTCCAAAAGGGGTTATGCCAGTGTCCGTCGGCATACGACAAGTTACACTGGCATTAGTGCTCTTACACTGGGGGGATCTACTGTTACACCGGTGCAAGAGCTACACAGGATTGCGCCCTGTGTTATGTTGTGTCCTTTGGCCATTTGGTCACTCTCTGGATGTTGCTTCTTGACCTTGTTCTGTAGGAAATGTAGGATTGTCAACTCCCCCCCCCCCCTGTATCTTTAACAGCTGCACAATAGGCACAATAGGCGGGGGCCTTAAGACATTTTTATTTAGACTGGCATTCGATGTCTGACATGGTGGGCTGACTTTTAACTTTTAACTTTGAACAAATGGCTTTTAACAACTGTAAATAGAGGTGACCCACTGGGGTTGTTTGTTTTAATTGTTTTAATTTTTTAATTTTTTAATTGTTTTAAATTGTTAATTATTTTAAGGTATATGTTATTTTAATGTTGTAAGCCGCCTTGAGTGCCCTTGCCGGGAGAAAGGCGGCATATAAATTCTTTAAATAAATAAATAAATAAATAAATATTTAGCATGTGAAGGTTTTCCTGTCATTTCAGCTCAATTTCACATTGGAGGTGTGAACTCTCCTGTGACTCCTACATTTGTGGAATCTTTGCTAATATTACAAACCATGTTCAGTGTCCTTGAGAATGGCTTGGCCAAAATGTCTTGGGGGCATAAACATCTTTCATTTTGAGCACCTGTTTGCTTGCTAATGATCTTGCATTGCCAGTGAAATAATTTGATAAGGATCATTTGGAGATGCACCACCTTTCCCATCATGAAGGTCTATAGCCTAAAAGTTATTGTTGTTTAGGATTGTGACTAATGCACTTGTTTGGGGGTGGGGGTTTTTTTTGCATGATTTTCCTTATCCTGGGACATTTCTAACCTCCCAAAGAGACTGCTTGGCATCCTAGATGCAGGAGCCATTACCCCGGGAAGTGCCTCTGAGGTCCTTTGTTTGAAATGCCATTCCCCCAAAAACCACATGTGCAGGATGTGGATGCTCTGTCTTCATATCTGGGACCAGCTCCTAGCCAACCCTCCTGCTGAGATTTGCATGTGCCCACTGATTGAGCAGCCAAGCTTACCCCTAGGTAAAAGGGGTGGGATGGACTGGGTAGATGGTTTTCCCTCATCTATTCAAGTGACCCAGGTTTCTTAAGGACAAGCATAAGTATGGTTGGGTGTGCTCCAGCTTGGCTCAAAGAAAGCACCTGTGTGTGGCCAAGCCCTCACCCATCTCCTAGAGTTCAGGGAGATGTGATGGACTCTTTAAACTGACCTTGAAATAAGTACCAGTTAGGGAACACTGAGATTTAGATGCTTTAGGGAATTATTTTGTTTCTAACTTTGACTATAATTTGCCTGCTGGTGGTTTTTGCTAAGAACCACACCTGGGCTCTCCCAGTGCCCGAGCTGTTTTCCATGCTTGCTTTATTCTTTCCTTTTTGCAATTAGCTCCCCCTACCCATTTTTGCTCACTCCCCTTTTGTTTCAGTTTTAATGAACTGGTTATATTTTGACTCCTTGCCCATCTAATCCATGTTTTCTGGTACTTCGATGGGTTTTTCCATCTCTAGAATTGCTTGTATGGAGAAGACTCTGATGCTGGGAAAGATTGAAGGCAAAAAGAGAAGGGGAAGGCAAAGGATGAGATGGTTAGACAGCATCACCGATGCAACGAACATGAAAATGAGCGAACTCAGGAAGATAGTGGAGGACAGGAAGGCCTGGCGGGATATGGTTCATGGGATCACGAAGGGTCGGACACGACTTAACGACTGAACAACAACTCCTGCAATTTGGTTTTAAACAAGAACCACTAGTTTCTGTGCATACCTGGAAGGGGAGATCTTTCTCAGTCAGCACCCCCACCTGGTTTCTCCAGTTTGGGATGGTGGCAGTAGATCTCTACCAGTTCCCTGCCTCCCCATTCAGCCACTGACCCAGTAAATCAGTGAAGTGGAGAGCAAGAAGAGTTGCACTAAGTCAGGGGTGTCAAACATAAGGCCCGTGAGCTGTATCCAGCCCATGGAAGCTCTTTATCTGGCCCACGTGATAATTGGGCTCTCCATATGCCACCCTTTCAGCAGCGTCTCTTTTGCAGAGGCTCTGAGATTGAGAGAGAGAGAGGTGGAAGGAGGCTCAGAAGGCAAGGGATGCTACAGGGGAAAGGGCAGACCAAGAGGGGCGAGAGGGAGATGCTGCTGGGAGAGCCCAATTATCATGCGGGCCGCCCTTTCAGCAGCACCGCTTCTACCAAGGCACCACTTTGTAGAGCACCTAAAGTGCGAAGTGATGCCTTGGCAGGAAGGGTGCAGCTGAAAGGGCAGCCCACGTGATATTTGGGCTCTCCCATATCTTGGAAATATAACCAAGATTTGCATATTGTCTCTTCTGTCATTTTCAACTAATGAGTTCCTATGTGAGAACAAAGCGCTTGTTTCTGGGCATCTGCTCAATGACGTCACTTCCTGCTTAATTACATCACTTCTGACCCTCAGCAGGCACCATGAATGCTATTTGGCCTGCTGTATGAAATGAGTTCCCCACCGCTGCGCTAAGCTCTTAACCACTAGTTCTTCTCTCTTTGCCAGTCGCCAGCTTGACTTAGGCCTAGCAGTACACAGAAATATTCCTAATGATCCACCATATCACATTCTTGCACTGGGCAATACAAGGTCATTAGGGTTGCTACTTTTTAATTGACAGAAGTTCTTTGCCTTTAGCAGCTTCATAGAGACAGGCTGTTAGCAGGTGAATCTTTTCCTGGCAGGGTGATGAAATGGAGGGGAAAGAAAGATAGGCAATGTCACAAATAGGTGCTCAGAACCAAAGGTGTTTATTGTATGTACTGTATAAAGACTAGCTTATGTGTTCTTTGGGTGCATAGCTAGATGCTTATTTTCCTATATGGGTTCCCATTGTCATTACCATGACATAGTACTTAAACAACCATTTCACCATGGGTATATATTTGACTCTGGGCTGACATTTGTGCAGTTAAGTGACTGGCCAGATGGCGAAGAAGCATGTAAATTGTCATTAGACAGAGGTAGGGAGTGAGGACAGCCTGGAAAAGAGTCATATATGTTCCTTTTGTACAAATTGAGGAAAAGCTCAACAATAATATTCCTTTTTAGACTCCTTAAAAAGATGCTCTAAAATGATAAAATTAATGACAAGACTCTGCTCAAAAGCTAGCCGTCTAATAGACCGGCACATAAGGAAAGCGAAGGAAATGGGGGATGGAAAGATGCTGAAGGGACACTAAGTTTAAAGTCTCAGCAAATAAGGGAACCCTGGGAAAATAGATACATCTTGAGACTCTTCTTAAAGGAGAGGGCTCAAAAAAACCATACAATTATCTGGAGGCAATGAATTCCAGAGATAAGTTGCTGCCAAAGAAAATGGATGAAGTCATGAGGCGACAGATGTGTCTGACTGAAAGATTGGTAGTAGAACAACACAAAGCTCTGAGAGGAGTATAAAGAGCAATTCAAGAAGAAAGATAAGCAGGAGCGATAGAGTATAGGCCTTTAAAAGTACGTAGTAGAATTGTAAAGTGGACATGATAAGGAAAGGAATAAGGGACAGGAAAGGAAGCCAGTGCAGAGAGAGAGAGAGAGAGAGAGAGAGAGAGAGAGAGAGAGAGAGAGAGAGAGAGAGAGTGATCGTATTTACAGGCAAGAGACCAGAGCCGAGAAGAGCTGCAGAGTGAAGAAGAGATCACACCTGCTGACATGCAGAAAACCATGCAATGGCTACCAGTTGGGCCATCACTTTAGTCAACAGATTATTGGCTGACCACCTAAAGATGTCCCTGGCAGTCCAATCCTATCCTTTTCCCTGCCATATTGTTGGGCCAATTGGGATGCTTGGGAGAGGTAAGGGAAAATATTTTCCCTTACCCTCCGTAAGCCCCTTGATCACCAATGGATTTCCTAAGATATGAGCCAGCAGGTCAAAGGAGACAAAGAGGGCATGTCGACAGGCTCAGGAGGGGATAGCTATAAAGAGTAAAAAAAAAAGCTATCAAAAGCGACTTCTGGTTTTGCATCACAACCAGAAGTTGCTTTTGATTATTTTTTTAAAAACTCTTTACAGCTGTTTGGACGAGTTAGAAGGTGTGTGGGAGTCAAGGAGCAGGTGGTAGGCCAGTGCAGCTGAAAAATAAGGTACTGTGGCACTGTGCCGCCCCCCCCTGTGGATTTGACTACAGATTTGGGTATCCATGGGTGTTCTGGGAACGGAACCCCCGCAGATACCAGGGGCTCACTGTACTTCAAGCTGCTTTCCATTGATTATATAAGATAGGGTGATTCAACTCTGTGTTTTGTATCTCTCTAAGGCATTAACAATACCACCCTAATGGCAGAAAGTGAAGAAGAACTAAAGAGCCTCTTGATGAGAGTGAAAGAGGAGAGTGCAAAAGTTGGCTTGAAACTCAACATTAATAAAACTAAGATCATGGCATCTGGTCCCATCTATTCCTGGCAAATAGAAGGGGCAGAAATGGAAGCAGTAACAGATTTTACTTTTTTGAGTTCCAAGATCACTGCAGACGGAGACAGCAGCCATGAAATTAAAAGACACTTACTCCTTGGAAGGAAAGCTATGGCAAATTTAGATAGCATAATAAAAAGCAGAGATATCACCATGCCAACAAAAGTTCGTATAGTCAGGGTGATGGTGTTCCCAGTAGCAATGTATGGTGGAAGGACAGGTACTGAGGCTGGAACTCAAATATTTTGGCCACCTAATGCGAAGAGAGGACTCTCTGGAGAAGACTCTGATACTGGGAAAGATTGAAGGCAAAAGGAGAAGGGGAAGGCAAAGGATGAGATGGTTAGACAGCATCACCAATGCAACGAACATGAAAATGAGCGCACTCAGGAAGATAGTGGAGGACAGGAAGGCCTGGCGGGATATGGTTCATGGGATCACAAAGGGTCGGACACGACTTAATGACTGAACAACAACAAAGGCATTATCGTATTTATTAAGCAACATCTGGTATTGGTAAACAAATATTACAGGCTTTTTATCAATCATATTATATTATAGGCTTCTTGGAATCAATCTGCATGATTCTAAATATTTCTATAAGTGGAGGAGATTCAGAAGCAGATAATGCTACTGGACCAAATTTGGACACTAACAAATGTTGGAGTTGTAAATATTGCCTTTCAGCAAACAATGACATACCATAACCCATAATGTTAGCTTAGCATGTGAGAATGTATCAGTGAATGAGGCATTAATGATTCTGAAGTATCCGCAAGCTGGTAAAATTGCATATCCCTGCATGAGAGGAGGGTGTAAGGCAGTGTTTCCATAACTTTTTCAAGCTGCGGCTCCCTTGACCATTGGCAACCATTGGTTGCGGCTCCCCAGTACATTATGTTGATGCCTGGCAATTGGCATTGCACTGTTTTCACAGAGGATTCCGTGGCACTCTGCAGCTCCCCTGGGAGCTGCATCTCCCAGTTTGGGAACCACTGGTGTAAGGTGATTTATCCCCTCCTTCTTGGGTGATTAGTGTAAAAAAAAAAAAGAGTCTGTTTTCTAGCAGGTTACTGGTGAGACAGCCTGAGAGTTGATTTGGGTGAAACAGAGGCAGAGCACATAACATTATTGTTTCATGCTGTGCGAAATGGAAATAGCATTTGTGTCATCACAAAAATCACCTGTTTTGTTTGCTTTCATGTGCTTTTGTGCCCAGTGGGATGAAACTTATTTTGCTTATCATTTGCTGTTTTTCACCCAATCTGCATAAAGGCTTCAGGCATTTGAGGATCCTTTCAAGGGAGCACACTTTGTCATGCAGAAAAACATGCAAGAACAAAGTCCCAGAAACCAAGTGCTATGAAGATTACAAAATAATATTATAATGATCATAACACAACTGGAGATGTTGACGATAGAAGATGACATTTGCTAATAGAAATAAAAGCTGTTTCGGTGGAATTAAAAGGATGGCTATCAGATTAATTAGAATTAAAAAGTGAATAGCCAAGAGACATTCTAGACACTGTGCAAGAGTTTAGAACGAAAAGGCAACAGAAAGACTGGGAAAGGTGGGATTAAGGTAAGGGCTAAGAAGAAGAGTGAATGCCAGTAAAGGATGATCACCAAATGAGTGTTAAAAAAAGTCTAAAGGAGTACACAAGCCAGAAATAATTTTAAGGTCATCAGCGGAATGAGTTGGTGAAGTGAGCAAAAGAGGAAGACCAAAGAGATTTAAAAAAACAAACAAGAAAATGTGTCCCCCAATCTGGTCAATAAGTATAATAAAATCAGCCAAAATCAGAACAGGGAGGGGAAAAAATCAGGAGAATGGTTAACCAGAACTTCCAACTCTGTAGAAATCCTGGCTACATCATGATGCCAGGTGCTCTGTGGGTGCAACATTATGCTGGGATGGGAGTGAAATTGCAGCACTGCATTTTCTGGTTTGCAGATTTGCCTTAGGCTAATAAGCTGTAAAGAAATACAGTTTCTTGTGGTGTTCAAGGGACTGTAGCTCAATAGTTGAGCACATATTCATATGGATAATGGTACTTTCAAAACTCTGAGAACATACTGAAGTTTGGGCCTTTAAAAAGGACCTGGTCTTCAATGTAAAGGCAATGGACTATTCGGTTCCACCATGGAATTATGGTCTTTGGTCACCTCCCAAGATATTAACTTGGGGATGGGGTTATAATTCAGTGGAAGAGAAAGGGCCTCTCAGGTTGCATCCCTGGCACCTCCAGGTAGGACTGGGGGGAAAAGGTAGCGGAGAGCCATTAGTCTGAAAGCTTAGAGGGCCACTGCCAGAGTATTGAGCGACATGGACTGGCTTGGTATATAGAAAATTCACCATTGTCTTCATACTTCTTGAATGTACCGCCTCAAGTTCAGCAGGGCACTGAGAGAACCTCTTCTCCAGGCTTACCAGATCGTTGCCGGGACGGGAGCGGTCTACCCTTAAGGGGGCGTGGCGTGGGGGGGCCAGAACGTGATGCGTTCTGCCCCCCCCACCCCCTTAAGGGTAGACCGCTCCCGTCCTGGCAACGATCTGGTAAGCCTGCTCTTCTCACATATAGCTGAGCACCAAAAGCGCCAGTGAGTTTGTGTGAGACTAACAGGCAATCAGTAGCGAGGCATGTTATGTGGGAGAAGGGATAGACATAGGAGAAGTCAGCTAGCTGGATTGCTTCTCATTGCTGAGGGAATGCAGAATCCACAGAGGACAAGTCTTTTTAAAAACTTGAGCCATGCCTCAAGCATCAGCCTGTTTGTCTCTTCCCTTTTTCCCCTCAGCCTCTCATGCACAAACATGCTAGCTAAATCCCTAGTCTCGGGTGCTGATCCTGCCGAGATCTGCTGCTGGCACAATTGCTTGTTTACTCAGGACCTATGCTGTGCTACTTAACACCTGTGTGCTCCCTGATAGGAATTTCCCCTGGGAAGGAGGAGAGCGATGTTTCTGAAGGTGTTGCTGGGAAGGGCATGCTTAAGTCAGATTGATCAGGTGTTGCCATTCTTTCCTTCTGCCATGTCTTGACATGTGCTTGGATGCCTCTAATTAGAGATGTTACCGCTTTCAGCACATGGCAAAACCTTGGTGATTTATACTGTTGAGAGATACAAAGGGCGTTTTGGTTCTCTAGCCCTTTACAGAAATCCCAAAGTCAGGATTCTAAATATTAGATTGCTCATCCCAGAATTGTAGTCATCTGAGATTGAATCCTGATCCAATGTTTGTAGCTCAGAGACCCATTTAACAGTCAGCAAAATCTGTTGTCTTCTTTCCTTGGCTAGTAATGCTACATGGTTCTAAAATACTTTGAACCAGTTAATTGCCTTGTGCATTCATTTCATTTAGCCCAGTTGGAACGCCCATCCGGTGTCCTGTGATGCTCACAAAGGGCTCTTGCACATGCAGAGTTCCTTATTGACATACAGCTGCCCCAGCTCCATTGTAGTGAATGGGGAAGTCCTTGTGAACAAGAGAGTTCCATGTGAATATTGGCATTTTTGTGCTCCTTATCTCAGACAGGATCGTTTCTTAAAAAGGTCATTTCTGGTAAAATGCTACTGGTAATATCATGCCACCAACAATGATATGATCCAATGTAGTGCAGCGCAATCCAGCACACAGGCTTGGCCTGAGCCAATGTGGCACTTAATGTGGCACCCAAATTCTGGTGTCCTCCTTTTGTTTTATTTTCTGGCATGTGCTTCTGCCTTCACCTCTTACTCCTCCTCTGCCTGCAGTGCCTTCAAAGCAGGCTGGATAGGGAGGATACACTCCCAAGATACTCCCCATCTAACCAGTGAATATGCAGAGGAAGATGATCTTCCTGATCGCTCTCAGGGAGTGATAGCCCTACCCTGTTCCCCCTCCCCCGCTGGTGCAGCAATGCTGAAAAGACATGCATTGTATCCGGGGGGGGGGGGGGGAAGGCTTCAGAAGGGAAAGGGGATTTAAATCCCCTTTTCCCTCTGTAAGCCTCCTGCCCTGCAATGGGTCTCCTTGGACCTGCACCAGCGATTTTGCTGGTGCAAGTCCGAGGAGAGAAAGGGGCGGCTGCTGGAGGGGATAGGACCTGGTGTGTGCTATTGCTGCTGGATCCACCCTGTCTCGCAGCCTCCCTGCCCCCATTGCTCTCCCTCCCAGCCCAGTTTCAAAAACATTTTTCATTATGATGAACGTAGGGTCTGGGTTTTCTTAGTGAAAGCGGCGTCATTTTTGTTTTGATGCAAGGTTTGCCGAGAATTCAGAACAAAAGAAACTATTTTGAAGGTGCAGCAGCAGCAGTAACATTTCCCTGTGGTTTCTCTTGCCCAGGGCCATGTTTTGTTGAAAACGTATCTAGGCATGGTGGCCCCTCCCTCCCTCCCTCCCCATTGGACCCTGTCCAGGTGCTGACCTACCTGGCCTGCAGTGCCCAGATGGGAGGAACAAGTGTAAGGGATGCAGCGTGCCTGAGGCTGCGGTGCTTTGGAGGCTGAGCAGAGAGCACGCCGTGACACTGGCTGTTGCACCCACCTCCACACAAAGGCTATGGGCGCAGAAGTGGTGTCTGTGGTCAGCAGTTTGCCTTTCTGAGGACCCTGGCAGCTCCCCAGTGATGCCAAACTCAAGTGTGTGCCTGCCTTGTGGCATTCAGAGATTGATGAACCTGGTTAAAGATGATCCAGAGGGGTTCACATGAAAATTTGGAAGGAGGCTACAGGGAGGAAATGTTACTAATTAACCAGGGTAATGATGATTCTCAATGAGAGATGCAAAATGTTGTTAATAGGGGCTCAGACTTCAGGGAACCTGTCTGCCAAATCCTTCAATCAAAGTGTTTTATTACAATAGTCTCTCTGCCACAAAGTAGTAGGTAGTTGCAAATGCATGGCACCGGTTTGCCCCTAAGTCATCACTGCTGTCCTTGGGTTCTCCTAATAAATATTTTGTTCACAAACATTCGCTTGAAGACGTGCTCAAGCCCTAGAACCTGCAGTGAGGGAAGGTCAGGAAGCTAAGTAGCTGAAAAATGGAGAGACTCACACCAGTTTTGAACACTTTTGCTCTTTGGATGGATTGTGCAGCCTTCAGCTAGCCAGGCTGTCTCTGAATGGGTGCTGCTGTGCAATCCCTCAAGTAGAAGAATCCTTAATCTTTCCAAAGCCATACGCAAGAAATGGGAGTCCCGAGCAATCTTTTTAGGTAGATAAATAAATGTCATCAAGAGAATGTGGACTTGTACTGGATCAAATTAAGTAGTAAGTACCAGTATGCAATTTTGCTCAAAATCTTGCATATTCCTGCACTCACACTGTTTCTCCTCTCTTCATTTCCATCTGCTTTCAAAATAGTGGTGATGGCTCTCTCTTGTATGTGTTGTATGCATACATGTAACATGAGTAGCCTCTCATTCCCAATAAAAGTAGGCTTACCAGAGCCATACCAGGACAGAGTGCTAGACCTTTAGGTGAAGGAATGTGGGCAGGTGTTGCTTGTTAAACCCTTAGAGCCTAATGGGGCTAGCTTCTGAGTAGACATGCCTAGGATTGTGCTCCAAGGGTTTAACAAGCAACACCTGCCCACATTCCTTCTCCTGTGCCCCGGTATGGATCTGGTAAGCCTAATTTATGACAATAACACACACAAAGTTTCTTCATTTAAACTTTAAAATTTCTTCATTTGAGAGTATTCTCCTGCACTTATTCCTACTTTGAAGCTATTAGACATCAAAGCTCATTTCATCCCAGACTCTTGGAGTGGGTTGCAATAGTTTTAACACAAATGTATATTAAAAAAATGGATTTAAAAATATCCCACAACTATAAAAAAGTATATTAGAGTGCACTCAGCACTCAGAAGCATGTCCTACTGGGTTCAATAGGACTTACTCCCAGGTAAAATGCATAGGATTGTTGCCTTATGGCCCAATCCTATCCAGAGCCAGCCTACACAGTGCAGGGATGCTGATGCAGCATTTTCTACATCCTGTGAGCTGGCTGGGGACCAGGCCAGCCAGGAGAGACAATGAAAAATTTTACTTAGCTCCTTTACTGCTCCCTGGTCCCCTATGGGCCTACTCAGATCTATGCCAGCTCTTTTGTTGGTGTAGATCCATTAGGGCAAAGGGGGCATGTTGGGACCAGAACAGCAGCATCACATTTGGCAGCCATCGTTGCCATCAAGTTCCACCCCATCCTGCCCCAATCTGCTCCTGGCTGCACCAAATCCAACCCAATCTACCCTTGCCACCAAAATACTTGCATTGATGGCTGGTCTACATGATGCTACTCCTGGTGTATGGCCTCCTGGCTTTTGCACTGGCAGCAGCTCTCTGCAGGGCAGCTGTTGTGTCAACAGCCTGCATTATACACTGATGGGCCTCACAATCTACCAGCATATTGCACCAATAGGATTGGAGCATTAATGTAATATGAACTTGTGCTGCCAAACTCCCCTTTCCTATCCCTTTAAGAGTCCTAGGCTGATTAGTTCCCCTTTTTCTCCACTCACAGGAGTAACTGTCAAAGTCCAGAACAGGTTTCTCAAGCCAGTCCAAGGTCAAAAGCCCAGTCAGTCAGCTCTCCTTCCTCTAAGCTTTGCTCCTCTCTACAACCCACACACTTCCTGCATCCAGGTGCTGCTTTTATGCTTAATGGCCTGGCTGCCTCTAGTGGCTGCAGCTGCACAGCAAGTCTATTGCTAAGGCCTGGGTTTTAACCACTTATTCCCTGGATTTGGGAGAACAAGGGGCCACTGTAGATACCACATACTATCTCCTCGGGTATATCTTCTGCATTTCCACTTCAGAACTACATATTGTCTCTCAGACAGCCCTTGGAAAAGACAATAGCCTAGACTAGAGGTGGTCAACCTTTCAACCTGAATGCTCCTGGCCCTTTAATGGCTGTATAGATGCGGGCATTTCAGCAGGTGCGGCTGCTTTAGAAGCACCATCAGCACTTGCAGCTGCCAAGATCCTGTCTTCTACACAACTCTTAAGAATGCAGAGGTCCTAATCGTGAAAGGCTGGCTGCCCCTGGCTGGCCTAGACATTGACTTAGGTCCCTAGGCAAATTTCTCAGTTTGCCTGTTGCAGAGCCTGATGCTTCTTCTTGGCTAAGGCTCTTTAAAAAAAGTTTAAAGGCAGTAGCCTGTGTGCTCCTGCTCATGACATCACTGCTCAGCTTGCCCTTGCTCCCTCTCGACTACATCCCAGCCTAAAAGGTGCCACCCAGCTTACCCCAGTAGGCTACAACTTGTGCGCAAGGTGTGTGTGTGTGTGGTTTTTTTTAAGAACATATGTTTCAGGGACATTTTAGGAGGCCTATATTCATTGAGTGTGCACACACTCAAATCTAAAATGTCCTGGTATATAAAATGTTTTGTTTGCCACCAAACAACAAGGTATCTTGTTGTCTCGTGTGCTCCCTGAGGCATCTGGTGGGGCCACTGTGTGACACAGGAAGCTGGACTAGATGGGCTTTTGGCCTGATCCAGCAGGGCTCTTCTTATGTTCTTATGTTATGTTCTTAAACTATGTCTGAATGCAACCCCTGCAGAATCCTGGCCAGCAACTACCTAATTGTAGGAGCAGCCATATTTTGAATTGCCTGACTCTTTGCTTGCATGTGGGAGCCAGCAACTGAATGTATGAGAGAACCTGGTCCTTATCTGTGTGTGCGCGCGCGTGCGTGCATGTGCATGTGTGAGAGAACTTTGCATGTCTTTTGGAGTGACTGACTGGGATATATAACAGGTAGTGGGCCTCTGCTGTTGGTCCTGCTGGGAACGAGGGGCTAAAGAGCATTTTTCCTATGTCTGGGAGATGGGCTTGCACCACAAAGGTGGCTGATGAATAGCATAAAGGGTGGGGACCAGATGAGAACCCCAGGTGACTGGACTGAGAGCCCCTTGGTCACCAGTTTCCTGTCCCTCATCTCTAGATGTTGGACAGTTGCTTCCAAGCAACCCTGGTTTAATAGTGTGATGCCAGACGCTGGAGAAAGCCTTGCATTCAAAGAATTTGTGAAAGATTCCTCCCCCTTGGCCCTTCAGTTCATTTTCACAAAAAAGCTCCAAACAGTTAAAGCTTCCTCTCAGTCACAATTCTTCCAGCTGTTCTGTTTGAGGTCTGCTGTTTTTCTTGAGGGTTTGGACATCATCAGTGGCACAAGTTCACTGTGGCAAAAGGGAAGTTACTTGGGGATAGCAGCAGCAGCAGCAGCAGGCTTGTCCCTGCTCCAAGGAACCCTTTTCTAGTGCCAAATTCCTTGACAACTTTCCCTTTTACTCAGCTCCGGTTTGAAAAGTACCCTTGGAAGGGACTTCCCTCTGGTGACTCATATGTCGGTCATACGCAGCACAGTGACTCAGCAGTCTTGACACCAGGCCAGATGTTCTCACGGGATCACAGCAGGAGAATCGAGGGAGGAGAAGGCGAAACCAAGGGCAAACAGTGTGTGGGAGGAAAGCACGGGGGTGGCAGGGGAAGGAGAGAGAAAAGGAAAGAAGACGTGGCCAGAACAGTATTTGCCCTTCCCCACTGCTTCTTGGTGACCTCGATTTTGTCTCTGTTGCTCTTTCCACCTTTTGCTGCATGTTTCTGATGCCTTCTCTGAAGATGGGCCTGGGTATTTTAGTGCACTGCCACTGGATACATGGTTGACCCTCTCGTTCCCATCTGGGTTCTCCTTACTAAGGGAGCCCCTTGCCCCATTCCTAGCCATCACCCAGCTGCTTTGCCGATTCCAAAGAGAAAGTACTTGATGGTTGTGCCTGACAATACTGGGTGCTTTCTTCAACATGGCACCCCATATATAGGCCCTGCCCCTGGCCATTGCACTGCCCAGTGGTAGGGATTGTTTTTCTGCATCCTACTTGTGAATTGCTGTAGTTTGCATTAAGCTGTTCAAATGTTACCCTGCCCTCTAATGTCAGTCTCATGTTGTTTTCCCACAACATGGAAAGTTGTGATATGGGAAAGTTGTGATATGAGGAAGTTAAGATATGGGAACCTCCGATCCCCACCCTGACTTCCTATCCCCCCTTCTGCATCCATCACAAACTCCTTGCCCTTGCTCCTTTCACACTTTCCATGGTTTTGTCCATCCTGCCTTTCTTCTCTTATTTCCTGATATCTCCGTGCCTATGATCTTTGCTCTTGCAGTAGTACTGCCCTTAGCCACTGGAAGTGCTCCTGCTTCCTTAGACAATTTTGCCCACTCTCCTATATGCTGGAGCTCCCCCACCCCCTACGTGGTGCCATCTCTCTTTCTTCCTTAAACTCTCTTTGCAAAATCCACTTGTGCAATAGGAAGAAAGTCTATGCAAAGCATTTCCTCTGAGTTCCTCAAATGTTGCATAGGGCTTGCACAGGAAAAATAAAATGGAGCTGCAGTCATTTATACCTGCCAGAATCTCTCCCATTAATATCAAGGCAGCAATATTGATTTTATGGTGGCCGGAGGTCTCGCCTATTGACTGAAATGGAGCTATGCTGGTTTGCTAATTGAGCAAATTCCTCTACTAGTGGAAACCTGTAAAATTTCATGGCTGGGTTTATTTATTTACTGTATTTATTTTAAAGAAACCCTGTCCCTGACACTTTCCTCTTACTCATTTACTGAACACCCTTCACATATGCATAGACACACAGACACACATCCCTTCACACACCACAAAATACACCATACAAGATTCTCTCACACGCATTCATCTCCTGCACAGCAAAATGAAACTACAGATATTGTGGTAGGGAAGGCAGCGCTGTGCAAGAAGCTTTGATGTTACGGCAGCTTCTCCTGTGCCAGGTGCTATTGGTTAATTTGCTTTGGCTGTAGAAGGGTGGAGGGAAGGCATGGGGAAAAGTGGTCCCTGGGACAGTCAGTGTGGTAGGCAGGGTTTGGGGATGATACCTGAGCTTGAACATGTCATATTGAGACTACAGAATGTCCATTAACAAAAATGAGAGGGTGGCTGAAGGAGGCATTAGGTCTGCACTCGCCATATTGGATTGGCATTTAAACCATGTGTGTGCTGTAATGTCACTAAAGCCATGTTCCGTAATTGAATACTGGTAAATCATGGAGTTTGAATGTATTTATGCTCTGCTAACGACTGTCCCATTCCCCTGAGGTGAGCCCCGGCTGCGTCGGCATAGGCTGCATGCTGCCTAGGATGTGGCGACTGGCCATTTCGGCTGGCCACCACATCTTAGGCAGGATCGGGCTGCCCATGATAAGCTCACGTGGAGTCTGGATGAGATCTTCTGGGGTGGAATCTCTTGTGTGTCCTGTTGGCTGTTGCCATCTGAGGTGTGGCTGGCCTTGTGGGAGAACATGAGAGGGCCTTCTTGATGTGCCACCCCCCCACCCTTTGGAACACCCTCTCATGAGTGGTTCATTTGGCCCCTTCCCTGTCACTGTTTTGGAGAAGGTTGAAGACACACCTTTTTCAGCTGGCCTTCTCCAGTTAAATTTGGTTGCTTCTACTCTCTCAGTTGCTGATGGTCTGTGTTTTTTTGTTCAGTGAACCCTCAATTTAATGGACTAATGTGGAGAAAGAGTGTCTGTTAATGCCAAAAGTCTGTTAAATCTGAATGCATGTGTAAAATGTACCAGTATATGACTAGTCTTTCTGGAGTAGAAAATTTCTGTTATATTCAGGGCTCACTGTAATTTTGATTCGATGATTTCTCTCTGTATGATTTTTAATTGTATTTTACCATGGTTGTGAGCTGCCTTGGATTGTCAAAGAAAGTCAGGATATAATCTTTTAAAACAAAACAAAACATAGTGTTATGGCCATAGGTTCTTTGTTAGGCAGATTGCTGGTTAATGGTCGGATGATGTTTCCCCAGTAGATGGTTGATGTTTCCTCAGTTGGAGCTAATGGTTAGGAGAAAACTAGGAATCTGTCTGTGTTTTGAAGGAGATAGCCATGAAAGTTTGGATAAGGTAACACTCCTCCAGCTGAGGGTGAAGGCAGATATCCCTGTTTGTGAGTGATGATGAAACAGCAGTTTACAGTTCAGAGATAGAACCAGAGAGCTGTGAATTGGCTGAAGGCCGAAAGCAACTTAAGGGCGCAGGGCTTCTCTCTGGGGATCTGATGTGGGGTAATAAATTTGACTGCTGGTTTGGAGGAGTGCCAGCTGTTTGCCTCCATGTGTGTGCTGCTTGTATGTTTGTAAATAATACAAATATTAAACACCAAACGTCTCCCGAGCTTTCTTATCCAGAGGAAAGCATGCTCTGTAGTGCTGCTCCTGGAACGCCTGGAACGCTGGGGAGATCAGCAGCCCGCAACACTAGGTTTCTATAAATCACCATGATGTGAGGTTTGCGTCAAACCTTGAATCAACTGCCTGTAGCACAGGAAATACCTAGTAGGAAATACCTTGCATGACTAGTAGGAAGACGGCCACAAATGAGAAAGATGGAGAATAGCTGGATGTACGGATGGAGCCACAAGAAGATACCACAACCTTGCCTTGGAATAATGAATGATTTCTAATTTCCCAATCCTATCCCCCACCATTGGCCAGTGGCGTTGCTAGCGTGCCACAGTGGGCGGGGCGATGACACGATTTGCGCCATCGCCTTGCCCCCTACACTCCTGGAAGGCTTCAAATGAAGCTTTCTAGGAACAAAGGTAGGCAGGCAGGCCCATCTGCGGTGCTGAAAACGGCGTGAAACTCCTCTGCTGCTGTAGGCGCAGCCGTTCTGGCTGCAAAACAGCAGCCACAGAGTGGAAAGCTGCTGCTGTGGCTCTTCCTTGTGAGGAGACCACGGCTGTCACCTGGGGCACAGCACCTGCTCTGGCTACGCTACTGCCATTGGCGTTGATACAACTGCACTGGTGGAGCACACACTGCATCAAAAGGTGGGGGCGATCAAGAGGCCTGCCAGAGGTATTTTTTACTTACCTCTGTGCAGGTCTCCTGGTGGCCTATGGGTCTCCTCAGATCCATACCAGCCATCTAGCTGCCGTAGGTCCAAGGAGAGAGGTGGTGGGGCAGGCTGAAAAATGGGGGTTAGAATCTGGCATGCATGTTCGCCGCTGAGATTCTCCCCCTCCAACATGCTCCCTGCCTCCTCTTTCCCCACCTAGGGACGCCCTTGCCGCCAACTTAAAGGCGCTTGCTGAACCTTCCAGAGCTGCTGCTGTGTGCACTGTGCTTCTTCTTGCCATTTGTGGCAGTGGCCCAGCATCATGTGACAGCGGCACAGGTTTTGTGCTGCCGTAAAGGGCCTTGCACTGCCGGAACAGTAGCTCCAGCAGTGCAAGTCCAATAGGATTGGGCAGTAGTGTAGTTTATGTGGAGTGGTCGGAGCAGGTCGCTCCAGGTGAGGGGGGGGGAACGGCCTCCGCACATCTCTTAGCCGCGTCTTTGGCAGTGATCACCACCAGAAACACTGTGAGGGAGGCATGAAAGTGGGCACACCCGCCCTCACTACAGTTTGACTCCGAAATGGAGCTGTTCTGCAGCTAGGAGGGTGTAACGTGGGGTTGTCAGCATCCTCACAGTGTGCGCCCCGCCTCGGTACTGGGATTGGGGCCTTAACGTGCTAATAGATTAATGTGGCATGTGCTAGAATAACACATATGTGAACAAATGGCTATACCGCTTTTTATAAATGGTCTTGAGTTCTCTTTTAAATGCTCATGTGTGCTGTGACTTGCTGAGGAGAGAAGGTAATGAGGCCTGGGAGAAAATCCCTGTTATTGTTGGTCACTGCTTGCTTAACTTTTGTCCTGTAGCAAATATTTAGGGTGCAATCCTACCCAAGTCAGCGCTGGCTGAGCTCCCACTCTGCCGGCGTTGGGTGTTGCGGAAGTGCCATAAAGACTTTCGTGGCATCCAGAGAGTAAATGGTGCTGGCGCCGAGACTGGTGCCACTCACTCCGTCCGAAGTACGGAGGTAAGCCCTGCACTGGGTGGCAGGAGGGCATGGGGAGGGTGATTGGCCTGCCAGGCCAGTTCCACCAATATCCGTACCCCCTTCCCGGGCCTGGCCAACCTCACATGGCCTCCCTGGTTGTGCACTAGCTAAATAGCTGGCGCACATCCGAGGAGGCCCATTGGGACTGCCGGGGCCGCCATTGAGGGAAAGGAATGAACATCCATTTCCCCCGAGGTGAGTCCTGGCTCCGCTGGCGTGACCCGCATCCTACATAGGGTGCAGCAGTCTTTGCCTTTGGTTCAAATCCCTGGTCCCTGTCGTGTCCTGTAACTGAGCCCAAGTATGTGTACATGAAATAATTGCATTTTCTTCCCATTTCATCCTTATTCCACTTTCCTCCTATTCCTCTGTTATCTCCCTTGTGTCAATTGTTAGATTGTGAGCACACCAGGTCAGACAGGGACTTGTCTTCTCATTGTTTGTAAAGGCAGCATGGATATAGATGATGCTATAATAATTGGTCACTGCAGCTGAATGTACAATATGAGAACACATGAAATGCGGCCATTGGTCCAGCGAGGACAGTTCTGTCTGCTCTGACCGGTAGCAGCTCATCAAAGACTTAGGCGAAGGTGTTTCCCAGTCCTACTACTGGAGAGTCTTTTATAAACTGCAGATAACAGGGCCTAATCTTGGGACCTTGTGCATGCAAAATAGGCTGGAGATCCTTTCCCAAGATTCTTATATTGTGAACCACTCTGTATTTTCATGCTTGGGGTACCATCCATGTGCAAGAATAACTAGGCTTGGGGTCAGCCAAATGTGGCCTCTGGCAAATCTGAGGCTGCTTCCTCTTTGCCGCACAGAGAAAAGAGTGTTGCCTGGAGGGAATGTTGACTCTGACAATGGGACTGTGGAATTGAGACCAGTGCTTTGGCAAGCTACCCCCTGCCCCCTCCTCAAAAGTAGCCCCCCCCAAAATGATCTGCTGACCAGGAAAATAGCTATGAGCAGTTTGAGTCAAGATTACTATAAAAGCGCAATCCTATGTATGTCTACTCAGAAGTAAGTCCATTGTATTCTCAACGGGGCTTATTCCCAGGAAACTTATAGAATTGCAGTCCGACTCTCCTTTCCACCATCATGAGATTCAATGCAGTGTGTGTGGGATACCTAGAGAGTCACATCCAGGCACTAACTAGACTTGGGCCTATTTAGCTTCAGTAAGATGGCTGTATCATCGTGTACCCTCAGATCATGCCTTTGAACCTCTATGGCAGAATAATCATTCCCCACAGCTTTACTAGTACGATCATCGTGACAGTGAGATTTTCAGCCTCACAGCCATAACCTGTGTTCATGCATCCAGTTTTCCCACCTGAGAGCATTCTTCTGCCTCAGTGATGTTTCTTAAAGCACTGCTGTCTGGCTCGCTGTTTAATTTACTGTATCTTTTACTAACATGAATGAGATGGGTTGTTTAAAACCTTGCTCTCGCAGGCATTGTTTTAGGCTGTGTTATTGTTTGGCACAAATGAGATGGTTGTTGCAGCAGCCTTCAGAGTTGTAGCAGGCCAAATTGGAAAATGGATACCAATTTATCTGCTGTACTATAGCTTATCAGGATGACTTGCATCCAAATCCCTGCCCCGATGCAAGGAGATGTATGCTGCATCCTGTTGTTGTGGTGATGGTGGGACAGTTGCAGAAGACTCCTGAGGGTAAGGGAACAAAAGCTTCCTTACCCGGAGGAAAGCCTCCATTTTCTATATGGATCTCCTCTGTTCTGTGCCAGATATTTTGCTGGAACAGAACCGAGGAGAGTGAGGGAGAGGGAACGGGAGACAGAAGGAGGATAGGATATGGTTGCACATGAATGCCACCGCTCCCTCCTGCCCCCATTCCGCCTCTCTCCCTGCCCAGAAACGCCCCTGTTCCTCTCACTCCCTCCCCATCCTTCCCACCACCCACTCCCACCACTGCCTTACCTAGCAGTGTCTTTGCCACCAGCGAGTGCAAGGGGGGACACCAGTGGCTGCTCTGGTGGACTCTTTGTGCTTGCCAGTGATGTCAGTGAGTGCGATGACATAGGGCGACGTGCACTGGATTCAGATGCTTCTGCCTGGATTCAGGCGACACATCTGCCGGAAGAATGTGCATTCCGTGGCAGCCCTATTGCATAGGATTGTTGGAATTCTACATATTTATTTTTATTTTATTTACAATATTTCTATCCCACCTTTCTCCCTGATGGGACCCAAGGCGGCTTACAAGAACAAGAAAAAACCAAATACAAAAATCCATCACATTTAAAAAGCAATAAAACAGTTAGTTAAAAAGTCATAAACACAGTCTAAAAATGATATTTACAATCTATTTACAAATTATGATTGGATGAGTGGATAGAGGGAAGTTCTTCCCTCTATCCACTCAGAACCTCTATCCACTCAGAACACCAGAACCAGGGGACATGCACTAAAAATGAGTGGAGGGAGGGTTAGAACGGACAAAAGAAAATATTTCTTCACCCAGTGTGTAATTCATCTGTGGAACTCCTTGCCACAGGATGTGGTGATGGCACCTGGCCTAGATGCCTTTAAAAGGGGTTTGGACAGATTCATGGAGGAAAAGACCATCACAGGTTACAAGCCATAAGCAACCTCCTGGTTTTAGAAGTAGGTTTTCTCTGTGCCAGGTGCAGGGGAGTGGCAGTAGGAAACAGGTTATCTTGTTGTCTTGTGCTCCCTGAGGCATCTGGTGGGGCCACTGTGAGATACAGGAAGCTGGACTAGATGAGCCTTGGCCTGATCCAGCAGGGCTCTTCTTATGATTCTGATGCCTTTATGTATGACACAGTTCCTGTATCTAGAAGGGACTTCATTTGGCAAAAGTATGTTCTCATATAATATACATCGAACTATATGCAGAGCAGCATCTAGCAGAACGCAGTGCCAGCATTCGACTCATGTTCTGCAATAGGCTTGCCTTCTGTCCTTGGGCAGATAGCGCTCTCTCTCTCCTTTTCACAATTGGGGTTGCCCATAAAGTGTGTATCTGAATGCCTGGGTCACACCCAGGTATGCCACCCTCAGTGAAGGTTTGAAGGGAGCTGGTTGTGTTACTTTATACTACAAGCACTGCAATATCTTGCTACGAAGCTGGTGGGGATTTGCTGCCTTCTTGTGTTCAGATGGAGCATAGCAACTATAAGTTGGTTCCATGGGAGGAGTGTGTGTGTGATGATGACAGTGTACTAATAAAATGCTTTCACTGACTGCTGGATTTGGATGTATCAATGTATTACACATCTCCCTTTCCTTTTATTGTGTGCATGGGGGGATTTTTCTTGTTGATTTGCTGAGTGGGAGTCATTTCACCATCAAAGCTGTTGTTTTGAGGAGGAGGAGGACTCTAATTTTAGAGTTGCATTATCTGAACCAAACTCTATACTGTAACTGACATTGTTCTGTCCAGACAACTATTCTGCTGTGTCTTGTACTTTGGGATAGGGTTAGGGTTATCTAAGATTTTAAAAAATACAGTACTTGCTGTTTAGCGAAATGTGAAACAATATGCATATTCAAGCATACTGACCAGTTAGCCTCTGATACACAGGGACGTAACTTGTGCGGGGTCTGAGGGGCAGGTGCTCTGGGTGCAAGCCTGGGGGGGCGCAACCCTCAGGCCCCACCACCTTATGGCTGCCCTTGCCTTCAGCTCGGAACACTCCAGCGTAATGCGAGGACAGCCATTTGCCTGCAGCCTCCGCGCACCCTGTTCTCTTCAAGAGAAGAGGGGCGCGTGGAGAATGCATGCAGCCAGCAGCCCGTGCGTTTTGCTGAATGCGAGGGCTGTCAGGACCTCCAGCCTTGAGTGCAGGGAGCCATTTCCTGGGAAACAGCCCAGGAAACAGCGGCACAGGCTCCATGCTCCGAACCCTGAAGTAACGTCACGTGATGTCACTTCCGGGGAGCAGCCAGCTCCCCTGCCCCTGCTGATACATCTGCAATGATGTAGAGCATGGGTGTCAAACATAAGGCCAGCATGCCAGATATGGCCTGCGGAAGCTCTTTATCCAGCCCACTTGATAATTGTGCTCTCCTAGTGCTGCTCTTTTAGCAGCGCTGCTTCTGCTGAGGCCCTGGGAGGGAGAGACGGAAATAGTCCTCAGAAGGCAAGGAATGCTACGGGGGAAGGGGTAGACCAAGAAGGGTGGAGAGGGAGATGCTGCCGAGGCACTCGGAAAGCCCAATTATCATGTGGGCCACCCTTTCAGTAGCGCTGCTTCTGCTGAGGCATCACTTCGCAGAGCACCTCTCAGCTGAGTTGCCTTGGTAGAAGTGTAGCACAGTTGAAAAGACGGTCCCTGTGAATGTGATAACTGGGCTCTCCCATATCATGAAAATAGATCAAGATTTGAATATTTTCTCTTCTGTGAAGCTAATGAGTTCCTACATGAGAACGAAGTGCTTATTTCTGGTCAACATCTGCTTAATGATGTCACTTCCTGTTCAATAATGTCACTTCTCTGGCCCTCAGCAGGCTCAATAAATGCTATTTGGCCTGCTGTATGAAACAGGTTTGACACCCCTGATGTAGATGTATGACACCCCTGATGTATTTGGCACCAAGCAGCAGGAGGCATCTAGGGCACTGAATGCGTTCCACAGTCAAATGCATTTATTTGGATGTTATCTGGTCAGTTATTTCAAGTTCAGGTGATGTACCTTGTTTCTCCTTCTGGTCTGTGAATTCATGTATGTGCACGTCCTTCGAGGATCACTGGAAGTTCAGGCTTCTGTGTAGTAAAAACCTGTACAAATCTAAGAATATCTTTACTGTAAATGCTGCTCTCTTCTTTACGTTCTGCACTAGTTGAAAAAGCTTCATGTTCTCACTGCTCCCTTCCTTGTATCATCGTCTTAATCAGAGTTTAAAACAGCAATTTGACTTCCCAGATATATATTAACGTGTGCACATGCATGCACATGCGTGCGCACACACAGCATAAGCTTTACACACACAGTATAAGCTATATAAAGATAAGCCTGTAGGTAGGTTCCCTGGGGGGAGTCAGGCAAGGGGTTACTGAAGGGGAGGCCCCCTTCTTCCTCGAAGTCCACGGCCGCCTTGTACCCAGCCGCTGCAGCAGGTTTCCTCAGCTAAAAGTCCCCTGGGGCAGAGCGGGTCGACGATGAAGGAGGCCGGTCTCTCCCTAGGCCTCAGAGTGACCGGAGGGCAGGGGTTCTTCCACCACGCAAGCCGCCTCTCCGGGAAGTTGTCCGGTCCTGGGCTGGAGGGAAGATGCATCCTCCCTCGCCTCTCCGCCGACTGCCTCATCACCGGCCGGAACCCTCCTTATATAGCCTGTCCCCCGGTAGTCCCGCCTCCTGGGGTGACTGACAGGCAGGCGGGCCTATCGCCTCGTCACCTAGGGGAAAGCCTTGGCGTGCGTCACCTGGCCTGGGGCCTGGCCCGCCCCTTCTGGCCATTCGGTCCCCGTGAGGGCGGCTCGCAGGCAGGCCGTTCATTGTTGGCGAGGCCTCCCTTCGCCCTGACGGGCCTTGGGGGTTGCTGCGGGGTCCGCTGGAGCCTGCTTGGGTCCCTGAGCTCCGCCCGGTTGCCTGGCCGGGCGGCCGCAAGTCCCGCAGAGCTTTGGGCGGCCTCCGGAGCTGGCGCCCCGGGGCTGCTTCCATGGTTTCCTCTGGGCGTGTTGAGCCGGCAGGACCCGGAGCCGGTGTTGCTGCTGGCAGCCCGTCCCACTGCCTGCAGGTCTCCCCTCGTCTTCCTGGCTGCGGGATAAGTACGGGTGGGTTGGGGCCACCCGGACAAAGCCTAAAAGGTAAACTCACATTATTCAAGATGACAACAAAAGTTCAACAAATTGGTATGAACTGCCTTCCAATAAAAGCTGCCCAACCCTGGTGCATTTTGAGATGTTCTTAAATGGGATATCTTGAAGAGCAAAAATTACCCTGTATATACTCAAGTATAAGTCGACATCATGGATACACCGAGGGCAATTTTACAGCCAAAAATCATGGAATTTGCTATGACCCATGGATAAGTCAAGGGTAAAACAGGGGTGTATGAAATTCTTTGAATTCTTGAAAATGACCAGTGATTGTTCTGAGGCAGCAACAGAATTTCTCCAAACAGGAAGAAAAAAAGTTATTTTACTTTGTTCTGAAGCAGCACAGAAATGGAGCTATTATCCAAAGAGGAAGAAAGGTGAAGGGGCTTACGAGTGTTGTAGACTTTGTAAGGAGTACAGTACTGTACTTCCATAGCAGCAGCCCTCACAAAGATTATAACTCCCATAAGCTCCTTCACCTTTCATCCTGTTTGGAGAATAGCTCCGTTTCTGTGCTGCTTCAAAACAAGGTAAAATAGCTCTCTTTTTTTTTTTTTACCATGTGTCCTGCTTCTCAGCCCAGTCCCCCGCAAGCAGCTGTTCTTAGAAGCCCCATGTATAAGTCGACACAGGTTTTCAGGGTCAATTTAAGGCATAAATTTTTGACTTATACATGAGTGTATAGGGTATATAGTAGCATTGCTACTGTTCCCAGTAGCAATGTATGGTTGCGAGAGTTGGACCATAAGGAAGGCTGAGCGCTGAAGAATAGATGCTTTTGAACTGTGGTGCTGGAGAAGACTCCTGAGAGTCCTTTGGACTGCTAGGAGATCAAATCAGTCAATTCTAAATGAAATCAAGCCTGACTGTTCCCTGGAAGGACAGGTACTAAGGCTGAAACTCAAATATTTTGGCCACCTAATGCGAAGAGAGGACTCTCTGGAGAAGACTCTGATGCTGGGAAAGATTGAAGGCAAAAGGAGAAGGGGAAGGCCAAGGATGAGATGGTTAGACCGCATCACCGATGCAACAAACATGAAAATGAGCGAACTCAGGAAGATAGTGGAGGACAGGAAGGCCTGGCGGGATATGGTTCATGGGATCACGAAGGGTCGGACACGACTTAACGACTGAACAACAACAACAACATAGGGTATAAAGGTAAAGGTGACCCCTGACAATTAACTCCAGTCGTGTCCGACTCTAGGGTGTGGTGCTCATCCCCATTTCAAAGCCGAAGAGCCAGCGTTGTCTGAAGATGCCTCCGTGGTCATGTGGCCGGCATGACTCTCCTTGCTGCAGCGCGTAGCATCCGGCTGGAACATGGAGCGCTGTTTACCTTCCCTCAAGCGGTACCTATTTATCTACTCGCATTAACATGCTTTGGAACTGCTAGGTTGGCAGGAGCTGGCCAAGCAACGAGAGCTCACCCTGTCACGGATTCGAACTGCCGACCTTTCGATCGACAGCTCACGGTTCAGCGGTTTAACCCACTGCGCCACCCGTTGGCCTTCGATAGGGTATAGGTAAAGGTGACCCCTGACAATTAAGTCCAGTCGTGTCCGACTCTAGGGTGTGGTGCTCATCCCCATTTCAAAGCCGAAGAGCCAGTGTTGTCCGAAGACGCCTCCGTGGTCATGTGGCCGGCATGACTCTCCTTGCCGCAGCGCGTAGCATGCAGCTGGAACACGGAGTGCTGTTTACCTTCCCGCAAGCAGTACCTATTTATCTACTCCCATTAACATGCTTTGGAACTGCTAATTACGAATGCGCATGATTCTAAAATAATATATACAATGATGATCTGTACGATGATCTATATAACTTTACTTGTAAAATAGTTTGAAAAATGAAATGTGTATGAATAGACAAGATTATATATAATCAAATTATCATATGCCTACTGTTCAGTGAAGGTATTGTTGTAGCCAGGAGTGCATGTATTGCAAGGTGTTTTATAGACACTTTCATTCACATACTCCTTCCTAGTCTCATTTAAATAGAATCGTTTCTAGCCTATCAGTGAAAATGTCTATGATAGACATGAATAGTATTCATTTAGTGATTAGTACAGTATAATTTTATTCTTAAAAAATCCCATAGTGAAAAGCACCTCAGTTCATAACATATGGGGACATCATGCTTGTATTAAAAGAATGTTGATACCTGCTGGTTTTTGCCCATTCATTCTCAGTAGAATTTGCTCAAACGTTCTTTTGGCTTGTGGCCAAAGTCCCCAGTGACTTATGTCATGGATGGTAGAACCCCCCTGCTTCTTAGAAAACAGCCGTGTAGTTCTATTTACAGAACTTAATAATGGGGTAGACAGACGGTTTGCCACTTGGCAACGGTGTAAAGATCTGTTTTTCCCTTCTTGGGAAGTTGGGGATCATCAGCCACTGTTTATCTGATTTCTGCAATATGTACTGTAACTTCTCTAGCACAGCATTCAATGTGGTTGTCAAAAAATTAGATTTTTAGTCGTTTCATTTGTCATGTTCTCCCACAAGGTATGCCGCCAATCTAAAAATCTACATACTAAAGCCAATTAACAACGCTTTTAACTCTTGTTTTTTGTTATACTGGTGCAAAGGGTGTCTACAGACTTGCATGCAAATAAGAACTCTCTGTATTTCCTCTCTTGCAGCAGGATCTCTTTGCAACTCGAAGATCTCTCTCTGCATCTCTCTTTGCAATGCAGTTCAGACACTGTGGGCCAGTAAACTGTATGCAGATTCAGTAACATCTCTTGCCCTTCCTCCATGCTGCCTGCCTTTTTTATTTTTAAAGTGTCGCACAGAGAGCCAGTATGGTGTAGCAGTTTGAATATTTTGCTAGATAGATCAAGGGAGTTCTATTTTGAGATGTTCTTAAATGGAATATCTTGAAGAGCATAAATGTACCCGTATATACCCGGGTATAAGTCGATCTCACGGATATGTCAGGGGCAATTTTACAGCCAAAACTTGAATTTGATTGAATTTAATGGGTTTTACTTGAAGTAGACATGCATACAACTACACTGTAAGGTACCATCTCATGCATACCTGCCATTTCATACAGTGCAACTGCTGAGGTATATTTTGAACTGCTTGTTAATATGTTATGGGCTCATTATGGTTTTCTAGTCTATCTTGGCTTTTACATTTGTGAAGGACAGGATATTGAAGTGCAGAGTAAATGAATACTGCATACAGAAGATAGAATAAAACTTTTAAAAATGTGTTAACAGCGGAGGTTTGCAAAGTGATTCTCGGCCTGAGAATATTACCAGCATGTCCCTCCTTTCATCTGTAGATGAAACTAAGCTTAGGATGCACTAAGCACAGAGAAGACACCTGATACTTTAGGAAATCCTCAAAAGCAAGAAAATAGTCAAGAGTAGTAGTGTCACTAGGCGCGCGCCGCCCTAGTGACCCACCCGTTCCCCCCCTCAAATTTTTGGCGGTGGGAAGGACCTCCCCTCCCCAGCCAGCTGGCTGTCCGAGGCCTAATGACAAGGCCCAATGCACGATACGTAATTTATAACGTTTTTCGCGCATGCGCACAACGAGAAATGTTCTGCGCATGCGCAAAAAACGTTATAAATTACATATCGCGCATTGGGCATTTGTCAGAAGGCCCTGGCGTATCGGCCGTGGAGGTCGCTCCGAGGCCTTCTCCTGGTCTTGGAGCCTCCCGGAGGGCGACGCTCGCAGTGGAGGTGATGCGCACGTGGGTGCGCGTGTCACCCTCCGGCCGTCTGCCCGCGCGCTTCGCTCTAGTGACGCGCCTGGCCAAGAGTACTAACTTTATTTATTATATTGTAATTCCAACACTATACATGTCTCTAAAGCATATGACAAAAAAGAGAAGAAAAATAAATTAATAGAAAAATGGAAGAGAAATTTATGGCCCAAAGAGAATGAAGAATTTTATAGGCTGTTTAAAAGACCAGCTATTGTAGTAAAAACTAAATCAGGACAATGAAGATGGATTGGCTGTTTCCGAAATGCCTGCTGAAGGAAAACCATGACAAATATGTGTCACCAGGAGGTAGAAGAACCCCTTGACTAAGATACATAGATAATATAGAAAATGGCTTAAAAATGACTGGTGTGTTACAAGGTGGAACAAAACAAATCTGGAAAGAGAAGAACCAAAGAAATTGCTACTGCAGCAACAAAGATGATCCTGTATGGCTTGTATATATCAGGATAGCACTGAGAGATGTTTCTTATGCAGAAGAGGTCTTATAATTCAGTTAGTCAAGACGTATGGAATAGAAATGAGATGTGACAGTGGGAGATTGACGATTGGATCTTCCTCTGTTTTTAGAAAGTGGAAGTAGCAGTCTCAGCCCTCCTGAGGCAGGTTGGAGGTTTGACCCTTTGCCATTGTGCTACTTTTCCAATGAAAATTGCCCCCCCCCCCGAAGTTTTTTGCCTTATAGGATGAAACATACAGATATCATATGTGTCGCTGGAAGTTTTGTGCCATGGAACAAATAGTGGCTTTGGCATTTGTGTGTGATTTTCCTTGGGATATTTCTTAAAGACCGTGGAAGATCTGAGAACAGATGCCCCCCTGTAACATGGTCCTGCTCTGTGAGTTATGATGTTGGCAGAGCCATGACCAAGATTTTCTGCCAGAGACCCTCTGTGCAATGCCACAGCTACTACCGGTGGGGTTTGGTGGATTGACCTCAGAAAGCCATATAACCACTAAGGAGAGGTTCAGGCCAGCTGATAGTCATGTCATTTGTATGTTGAAATGCTATCAATGACTTGGGCGTTCCACATAATGTCCCAGTTTGTGTTCCATTTTTGTGTCTCTTTGTCTGACTGTTAGTATCTAATTAAACTCCTTGCAAAGTTTCTTCCCACAAAAGCAGGGTTAGGAAAAAGTAAGACCAGTGATGGCCACTTCATGCCAGCCAAATGGCCTTTCCAGCCATAAGAGGTTTTGGGGGAAGCTGGGAAATACAGTACTGAAGGAAGGATGAACTATCAAGTAGGGCAAAGTTTAGTAGCTGTGGCCCACTTGTTGGAGGAAGGGTGCTACTCTTGTGCAAACCATTACTTGCATTGCTGCAGCGACTGCAGTTTTGTTTCAGTATACTGTAGGGCTGATACTCAAGGAAAGAAACCTTTGTCAATGATCTGTATGCAGAGGCGACAGGCGCCGGGAGGGCGCCCGGGCGCGTGGGGGTGGGGCCAGCGTCGCGTCGACGCGCCCCCCGCCCGTTTTGCTCCCATTTCAGAGCCAAACCGGCTCGAGGGAGGGAGGGCCCAGACATGACGCTGCTTCGGGAGAGGGTGAGTTCCCCCGCCCCATTCCTGCCGCCCGCCCGCGACCGAGCGCCTGGAGCTCCTGCTCCACGTGCTCCGCCGTGGTTCCGCCCCTGTCTGTATAAGTTGTGAATTGATCAATTAAATTTTCATATATTTGCATATAAAAACAAAAGTTCTGAAGGGTAAACAAGGATAGTCTCCTGGAGTCTTGTGGAAGCGAGGTGGGGTATAAATCTTTTAGAATAAATAAATAAATAGTTCTTGTTTTTAAATGATGCCTTCATGTGTCTCAGCAGGCATCATCTTAGAAGAGATTAGCTGGAATTTTCACAAGTGTTTGTGTTATTAATCAATCAATCAATTAAAATTAAAATGATAAAACATTAAACTTCACTGACTGCCTAATTTATAGGGAGCACTTTTTATTCAGGCAGTTAATAAATTGAACTTTATAGCCCTATCCTGTTGGATTGTTATTTACAGGATTACTGTGGAGAAAACACTTTAATCTTTGTATGCATGTGGTGGTGGTGGTGGTGGTGGGGCGTAGAAGGGAAAGGAATTGTGTATTAATCTTACTTAGTAAGATTAAAAAAAGTGTTTCAATAAAATGTCTTCAAAGCCACCACCACCAAACAAATCCAGAGTAACATTAAATAAAAATAAAAATAATGTGCTATATAAATAATCAACATAGATGGTGCTAACATAAGCAAGAGAGACAGGGCCCTGCCCTTCCAATCTATAATATAGGTGATGGAGGAAATCAAAGAAGAAGGAGAGAAACAAACAAGGGTAATGGGATGAATATGAACAAATTCAGTTACAGGTACATATGGCCCAATCCTATCCAGGACTGGGCCAGCGCATGGAGGCATTAACTCAATAAAATGGCTTCTAAGTGGTGCGCTGTGCGTGCTGTTGCAACCGCTGGCACTGCGAGCAGCCTGCCGCCAGACTGGGAAAGGTGAGTCCGATGGAGGCAGAGGTGGAATGGTGGGGGAGGGGGAGGAACAGGGGAGTTCCCAGACAGGGCAGGGATGGGGACGGGGAGGGAGGTGGACCGGGGGCGGGATCGACAGCACTTGTATGCGCCTATATCCTAACCCCTTCCCTCTTCCTTTCGGCCACCATTACATGTCTTGGACTTACACCTGCAAAATAGCAGGCGTAGATTCAAGGAGTTCTATGGAGGTGGTTTTCCCTGGGGTAAGTGAACAATAGTTCATTTACCCTGAGGAGACCTTTCCAACTGCCCCCCCTGAGGATGCAGTGCATGCTCCGTTGGCACAGTTGCATCAGCAGGGGAGGGTTTTGGTAAGATTGGGCTGCCCGGCTGTGTTTTAGTTGAGTTGTGGACTAAGGGGATAAGCAGAAGACTTTACAGAAAAAAGGGGTTTGAGGAGGAATTCCAAGGATGTGGGAGAAGGAGCACTACAGAGGTGTTCTGGGTAGGAATTTGAGGCCTAAATTGGCAGCAGCAAGGAAACATGGGTGGAGTCATTTAAAGAAGTGACACTGGTGGTTGAGAATGATAAAGTTGGAGGAATGAAAACGTAGTGGTGGTGTAACCAGAACCAAGGGTAGAAAGACTGGATGAGGCTTGGCTGTGGAGAGGCTTGAAGCGAAGGACAGGCATTTGCGCGGGACCTGGAAAGGGACAAAGAGCCAGTGTTTCAGGCTTAAGCAATTTGCCCAAGATTACTCTGTGGTGAAAGATGTCACTGCGACTTGACCATTGGTCTCCAGGGTATTCTGATTGTGAGGCTAAAGCCTCTCTTTAAATTAAGACCAGTAAAAGAGAGAAAAAGATGGACTCCAAGAAGAGCAAATGGGATTTATTGTAATTACTTTTCCTCTGGACTGAACACGTTTTGACAAATGGCCTTCCGGGGAGAGGTGGGACTGGGAATGTAATGTAAGAAAAACCCAAGAAGGCAAGGCTAATCACTCACCAAAAAGAATTTCTTCTACTGGCACAATGGAATCATGCGACTTGTAGTTAACCTAGCATGTTTACTGCCCGTGCCTTCATGTGTTACTGAGTCCCCATCTCTTGGTTTCTCTGGATGTATGAACTTTCAGGAAAGCACTGTTAGGACTGGAAGAAGCGTCTCTCTTATGGTCCAAATGTGATTCACAGACAGCAAAGGTCACAACTCTCCGCAGGATTATGTATCTGAAATGGTAACGTATTTTGCTGTACTTCTAACAGGGAATGTGAAATGGCCTTCCTCTTTCCTCCTTTGGGCAGCCTTGTGTACTGTGCATTAAGGGGTTAAATTGATGCCATTACATAGAACATGTTAAGAGGTGTCCTTAAAATTGGCGACCTCTTTTCTTTAACGAAAAGCAGCCACTGGAGGGTCCTGGTCCAGATAGGATCAGGTGCACGGGGAGAGTTTTACGCTCTTTCCATCTGTGCTGTTTTCCCACTGAAAATCATCTCCTTGAAGCTGCAAAGGGGGCTACCTGCAGCAAGAAGTTGTGTTATGAGTAGAATGAGGCTAAATGTGTTGCTGAAAACTTCCTGTAGAGGGAGCTGTTGTTCCTTCCAAGTGACAGCCAGTTCAAAGATGCTGATTATGTGCAAAAATGTGGTCTTTAGTGGAAGGACGAAAGGTGAAGATGAGACTTTGGTCCTGGGGATTGGTTGTGAGGTCTGATTCATGGTGTTTGCAGTTTCATTTTGGGAGGGGACTGGTAGCCAAAGTCAAGAAATTCACAGTTGAAAGTAAACATTTAGAAAGATCAAAGCAAGCAAGAGTCTAGTGGCATCTTCAAGATTAACAGACTCAGGAAGTGGGTTGGAGGGCTGCAATCAATACGAAGTTAACAGGAAGCGGACAGCACAGGAGATAGACATAGGAGACAGTGACGGGAGGGCTGCAAGCAGAGACAGACAAGTCATTTGCACGATGGGAGGAATTTGTGAACAGTGGAAAAGTGAAACTGCAGATACGGGACCTGTGGATATCGGGGGGGGGGGGATGCCTGTACTTTAATAAAGTGCTTTTCCCTGGCATGCTTACCTTTTTTTTTAAACCCAAAAGTAGCTGTAGGGGGTCTTATGTGGAATGGGGCCATGGGAGGAGGGTGCCTTTGACCTGTTGTGGTCCTGCTCGAAATCCCCAAAGGCTGCTTTTTGACCCAGGAGGAAAGTTCCCAATGCTGCCAATTGTTCTCAACAGGGGCACCTATCCTGTCAGCAGCTCTGCACTTGCATGGTGAGGGCTATGGCGCTCCTATCTCTACCACCACCAAAGAGTATGGCACCAAAAATGTATGGGTGGAAAGCCCTCCCCTTTTGGATTACTGTGCAATGGACATTGGTGGTTTTACACAGTGCACTGCTTTACTAATCACCGCTGCCTGTTTTGATTACCTGGTATACTAAGCATTGTGAATTTACGGTTGGTGTAGAAGAGAAAGATGTGATAAGAACACAAGAAAAGCCCTTCTGGATAAGACCAAAAGCCCATCAAGTCCAGAATTCAGTTTCCCACAATGGCTCACCAGTTGCCTCTGGGAAACACATGAGGAGACAAAGGCATTGGCTCTCCAGCCATTGCTCCCCTTTGCTCTCCCACCATTGAGTCCAGACCTTGAGTCTGGAGTCCGAACTGGTATTCAGATGCAACTGGTATTCATCTGCTGGTGGATCTGGAGGTAATACAGAGCCATCATAGCTAGTAGCCATTGATAGCCCTGTCCTCCATGTGTTTCAACCAGATGGATGGCTAGAGTCATTTAATATATTTGATTTTGTCTATAAACAACTTTTAACTTTTTTTTTGTTGAAAAGTGGTATATAAATATTATTATTATTATTGAGTCCTTGAGGGGAAATAGCAGCATTGGTGTGTGTGTGTGTGTGTGTGTGTGTGTGTGTGTGTGTGTGTGTGTGTGTGTGTGTGTGAGATTTTCAGCAGAAAAATGTGCAGGGGGAAGGGTTAACCTCCCTTCCTCCTTGCTGTGTTCTCCATCTGGAGACCCCTGCAGCTGTTCTTTTGTTTTGTTTTTTAAAAAAGATATTGGGAATTCCAACTACTTGAATCACATACATGAAAAGTTGTCTAGCTTGGCCTCGATCACTGACCCGGGTCTCTCTCTGCTTCTCCAGTCCAAAGGCTGCAAAATCAGGTGGGTAACAGTTTTCGACTGATTAGACTCTGAATGTGCTACCTTTCTGAGGCTGCTACATGGAAAAGTCTTTTTTCCAGGGTAACAGAAGCAGATAAGATGTTTTGAATAAGACGGATAGTCTCTTTTTCAAAATTATTCACTTAGTGCTTTTTGCATAATGTGAGAATATCTTGGCTGAATTTTGGAGGTCAGCAAGAAGCGGCGATGGTTGGGAGCCATTCTCCGTACACCTTCTTGGCATGATTTAATGCCAGGTTTACCACATTGCCATGTGTCCCCCATTAACTTGCTTCCTACAGTGCAGCAGTTTAAAATGATCCAGGGGGTAATTTAGTGCAGGACACGTACAAAGGCACCTGAAGCCAGGGGCCCTCGCAGCAGTCATTCCCTCCGTAAATCCTGCTGCAGCTGCTCAAGCTAACACATTGACTTGTGTGCGAGATCAGAGCGCAACAGAGCAGAACTGTGACTTCCTGAGTCATCAGTCAAGCTAGAAAGCATGTTGACACGACTAAGCTAAAGGACAAGAATCAGTGACACCTTGGCGCCTGTGCATTGGGCAGGCTAGTGCGGTTACCCGTCCCCGAGGAGTTCTGGTGTCTTTGTCTTTCCTAGTAGCTGTCAGTCTGTCTGGCACCTGCCACCCTTTTCTCTGGCATCTGCTTCTGCTGCCAGGCATTCTGGCATGGGGTGCTTAGTCTTCTTGTCCCAGATCCAGTTGCTGTCTCAGGCTCTTTCCAAGCCAAGGTGTAACTAGCCCGTATACGATGCATTTGACGCTTGCCAACGAATAGATTCTGGAGTTTGCTTACTGTTCTTAATTGCTCTCAGTCTGTTTTCTGTTCCAATTGAGATACAAATTCTGACTTTTTTGGGTCTTTTCTCGAGTTCGTCTTTTTGAAGCCACGGATCTATCACTGGCATCCAAATTATTTTCCCAGATTTGCAGATGCAAACACCTTCTCAAAGATGAATCTGGCTTTTTTCTTTAGAAGTGAAAATATGAGTAGTAGTATCTTCAAAAGCAAGAATGATAGAATGAGGGTTACATTCCCAACTAGTTTCTGACAGTAAAACCCTGCAATGCCCCTGAGTGAGGACTTGTTCACACACGACAGTTTGTTTCATGGCAGCCGTGGTTCCCGTTTACTTTCTAATTACGCTGTTGTGGGCTGAGCCTGACACTCTGCACGCTGAGTAGAGTCTGGGTCAGCTAAGCTTTTCACATGTCATTGCAACTGTAATGTTTTGAGTGATGGGGTGCACAACAACAAAAATCTGATGATAGCTCAGCACACAGTGGGCAGTTTTCCAGGGCTGGCTTATCTATGAGGCTGCCTAAGGGAGTCACCTCAGGCAACAGATTATCGGGGGGAGCCTGCCTCAATGTGCCTATTCAGCCCCTCCCACTCCAGGATTCAAAGAGGAAGACAGAATGGGACGTTTGGAGGAGAAGAGTGTGGTGGGCTAGAGCGTCTAACCCATCACTCTCCTCTTCTACACACTTCTGCTCCTCTCTTCCTTTTTATATCTATGGAGCAGGAAGAGCTGGCAGAGAATGGAAGTAGTTGCTGGTATGCCACTGGTAAGGGGAGGTGGCATTTAGCGCACTGTCTCAGGTGCTGGGAAGTTTGAGGCTGGCTCTGCAATTTTCACAAATCTGTTTGAACCTGAGGCAGTGTGGCTGAAAGTTGGTGCAAGCAAGCTGAAACAGAGAGCATAGGAGGGCAGAAGGACGAGAAATACATGTGCAGACTTAGGTGTTGTATAGATAGCTACAACATGCTGTGACCTTAGCACAGGTACGATTTTAACCCACACATTCTGAATCCTTGTCCACTGTATGAATAGCTTCTTTATGCATGTTGCTGCTTGCTATGCTCTGGCCTTCAGTGCAGTGGTTTTCAAATGATGCCCAGGAACTACTTAGGGTTCCTCAATGAGAAGATCTGTAAGGGAGAATCTGCTGTGAACAACAGCTAGGCCACTACTACTGATCTTCCCCTGAAATGTGCAGTAAGAATGTTGGGTGTATTGTAGGGTGTACTCCCTATTTATGTGGTGTGACAGAGAGACCCAGTGTTGACTGCCAGCACCCTGTGTGAACTGTGTGTGAATCCTAGAATGTTCTCTAATTTGCAGAATTCTCTGCAATGAGCAGAGGTTCAGTGTCAAATAGGCAGGAGCTTCTCAGGAGTCATGTTGATGTCCATGAAGGTACAAAGTTTGAAAACCAACCACTGCTTGGGTGCATTTGAATGTTCCAGGAGCACAGCTGGTGTAATGAGAGTGGTTGGAGGTGGGGGTGAGGAGAAATAGCATGGTTTCTCTTGTCTCTGTGATTGCTTACTAGCTAAGCACGTACACTTTAAATGGAACTAATTAAGCTGGGATTACTTCTTGGCACAAATCATATTCAAGTTACAGCAGAATGAATTGTGCATTAAATTGCCCAGGACTTTCTCCCACTGTTTTGTGCCTGTGGTGTGCAGGTAAGAGTGTGCAGTTGTTTCAGAACAAATGGAAAATCAAATGGGCCCACTTTTTTTCCATTTTCATTCAAACCAAAATGCATGTCTGTGGAGGACTAAGAGGACCCAATATTCATTACCTAATTTTCTTTTGTAACAAAGGGGCTTGGGGGGACCTTACCACAGCTGAGCAATGAAGGTTTTTTTTCCTTAAAAAAAAACTGCTTTAAAGTGTAAAAGGAGTAATAGAATCATCTAATATTAGAGTTGAAAGGGACCTTGGAGGTCACCTAGTCCAAACCCCTGCTCAGTGCAGGCGACTGCTACAGCATCCCTGACAACAGTGTTCCCTTTAAGCTGTGCGGCTGTGCAGCTCAAACCGCTGAGAAGCCTAACTGCTTTATATTGTGAGCCCTTTTGGGACAGGGAGCCATTTAATTATTTGATTTTGTCTGTAAACCGCTTTGTGAACTTTTTGTTGAAAAGTGGTATATAAATACTGTTAATAATAATAATAATAATAATATTAACAACAACAACAACAACTCCATGCAGCGAAGGCCATGCATCTGGAAGCACCGCAGGGCTCCAGTGTGGCACCTGAAGGGGTCTGCGCACCAATGCAGACCCTTAGAGGGATTGTTGCCCAGTGAGGGAGAGCCCATTACTGCACAGGGCAGCGTCTCCATGTGGGGCTGGGAAAGACCCCTGCCTGCAACTCGAGAGAGCCACTGCTAGTGAGTGTTGACAATATTGAGAGAAATGGACCAATGGTCTGGCAGCTTCATATGTACGTAAGATTGTTCTTGTTTTCAAAAACATTAATCACTTGCCTGAATACATAAAAATGATTTTTCCCTGGCAGTGTTGGCTTGTTGAGGGCTAATAAATTACTATAACCTCCAAGGACCTTATGGACCTTATTGAATGAAGTACTATCATGTCATCTTGCTGCATGTTCTAAATCAAGCCCTGATATATATCTTTTGGGCTTTAACTAAATTCCTATAATTCTTCTTCCTGGATGTCAACGTCTTGACAGCATCATCCAAATTGTATTGTTTGAGGTTTTTCAATGCTTGCTTGAGCAGCTTTTTGGTCAAATTAGCTCTCTTACCCAAGGGTTACTTGCATATATCAACAAAGATCTAAGAAGCACAACAATTTGACAAAATATATCAATGACCTTAATGGAAGCCATGTTTGAAAGTAACATGTTTCTCAAGGAAGTACAAGCAGCCTTCACTTATGACATGGAATGCATGTAGAGGGGCGAGTGAAATCATGCACACTGGCCTTGCTGCCTATGTGCATTTAGCATAACCTGTGAAAGAACCTCTGCAGATACAAAAGGTATACACATAGACTCTGTACACGGGATCAGAGAATCTGCCAATTCAAGGGTATTGTGTGTATGCTTTGGCACGTTCTCATATAGGCACGTTCTCATATTATGATAAACCTATGTTGGGTTCTCATATAGGCACGTTCTCATATTATGATAAACCTATGTACCACTTGCGGGAAGGTAAACAGCGCTCCGTGTTCCAGCTGCATGCTACGCGCTGCGGCAAGGAGAGTCATGCCGGCCACATGACCATGGAGGCGTCTTTGGACAGCGCTGGCTCTTCGGCTTTGAAATGGGGATGAGCACCACACCCTAGAGTTGGACACGACTGGACTTAATTGTCAGGGGATACCTTTACCTTTTATGTTGGGCCAGTGGGCACGATATTGCTCCCTTGTCTACACCCATTCAATATAACATGCAAGTGTCCTATAGTCTTCAGACAGCAACTGATCTTGAATACACTGGCTCCCCGAACTCATGGGGATCCGAGTTACTGTACATATGGCTGCATTGGCACTTTTGCACAAGCTCAGTCCATCTGTTGTGATGCTTTTGTGCAGGCGTGATAGTGCTGACCCAGCAACAGCTGGTTGTTTTGATTTTGATCTTTGTACATTCTGACTTCCAGACAGACCACTGGAATGCAATCAGTATGTATATTGGGGACTTACAGCCTAATCCTATCCCCCTACTGTGCTGGCGAAATGCTAGTTCCTTCAGTGTACACTGTTGCAAAAGTGCTGAACAGGATGGGGGGGAGGGTGGCAACGGGGACGGGGTGGGTGGATCAGGCCTGGGAGGGGGGCTGGATCAGCAGTTCCAGCTAGCTCCGTATCCTATCCCTCTTCCCGGGCCTGATCCAGCGACATGGATCAACGCGTAGTTGTGCCAGCTTATAGAGCTGGCACAGTTCGAGTTGACCCGTTGCACATGCTGGGGCTTACCCTGGGAGAAGGGAACAAATGTCCCCTTACTGCGAGGAGACCTCCAGCATGCTAAATTCCCAAGGGATGCATTGCAGCGCAGCCTGAGCTGGCATTGCTACATCACTGCGCGGGAATTTAGTTAGGATTGGGCTGCCCGCATATTAGTTGCTAACCTAAAAATCCATTTTAATCTTTTGAGACCCACTAATTCTGAATCCATCTCAAGAGAAAAGTGGGCCACCAAAAATCTCTTGCTGCCATTGTCACAAAATTAAATTTGCTAGGTTGGTGATGATCACTACCACTAAAACTTAAAACACTTCAAAATCACAACATCTGTTTGATCTGAACATGGGAACACAGATATAATCTATCGTACCATTCAAAGAAACGTATGTGTTGGTGCAAAGATACCCTTATCGTTGGTTCCCTTGTCATTCAAGCTATTTTTGTTATTCAGAATTTTCTATAATTTATCTCCTCCTGTGTTGGATTTACAATTCCTTGAGCTTTTACGAGAGGGAAAAAAACCCTCTCTCTGCTTGGCATTAAAATCACCCAATAGAATGCAGGATAGAAATCATTTAAATAAATAGTAGGATCTGGGTTTAATGGTTCCAAATGGTCCAGTCCTTTGTTATGCCTAGTTCTTACCTAGTTTCTTCTGAGTTATACTTAGAATGTTTAAGAGGAATGTAAGTGTGAATAATTAAAAATGAGAAACTATTCTCGCGCCACACCTCTAAGGTCTGAATTGATAGGTAGTTGCCACCAGTGATATCTAGGTTCTATACCAAGGAAATAATGATTTTTTTTCCTCAATATCTACTATCTGTGTTTCTTGTGAAGGCAGAAAATATTACCTTTCTTTTAAACATCATCAGAATTGTCAAAAACATTTTGTGAGAATCAGCCTGCAATATTGCAAGAAAGTATTGAAATGATAAGATGCACTCAGATGGTGCTACAGAAATAATAGAACAAGCAAGTGCTTTGTAACTGCATGTGTATTTCCTTCCCCTCTGCAATAGTAGTCATGTGGGGGTGGATCAGGACAGTGGTGGGCACAAAGGGTTAAAGCTACCCTGTTACCAGTACAAACCCCCCCCCCATATATTGTTTATATATAAAAATATAGATGTTTCATTCTTCATTATGCTATATTATGGACTCTGATATCAAGCAACATGATATTTCATATGCTGTTGCCCGGTGTCCTTTTAAAATGAGAACTGTTGCCAAAAGACTTTTAAAAATGTTTGTTGCCATGAGGCTTTTTGAAATGGGTTGTGAACAAAAATAGAACATGTGACAAACCAGACTGTATTAGGACACAAAGCGAGGGCCATACCGCGTTTGTGTTCCTGCGCCAAGCCTGTGTAGAGCTATGCTGGAGAAAGGTCTCCCCAAGAAGCCATGAGTGAAAAACCTGACCAGCTGCCTGCCACCGTTTCTGCCATGTGTCCAAGAAGCTCTCACAAATTCTACTCTGCATCCCCCCCCTTCATTGATATGCTAAGTATGGACCTGGGAGAAGACAACAGACAGGCCATCTGAAATGACTCATCCCAGACTCTCCAGAGCCTCTGCTTTGTCTCCTTAACGACTGGACCATCAAACCAGATTCCGCCCTCCCACCCTCCTATTGTTCATGTGTAGTTTTACCCAGAGGTGTACAGGAAGTCCACTCAAGGTATCCTCCTCCCCTTTTTCTTTCCCATGTGCCTGGTCCATTCAAGGTATCCTCCCCTTTTGCCCATGTGCTTTGTGCCCTATAAAAACTAGAGACAGCCTGGCAGTCTCTTTCTTACATGTTGGACTCTTACTGGTGAGCTCTCTGCTCTATCTTGTTCTCCCTTCCCCCTTTTGCCCCCCCTCTCTCTTGCAAACCCTCCCTTCTCTTTGTATTGCTTCTCAGTTAGCCACTCTGTTGGTTCCTGAACCTAGCTTGTTCAGAACCTTAGAACCATTTTGTTTTTCCTCCTTCTCCCCATGTCCTTCCCTCCCCCCTCTCTCTATTACTACACCCAGTACTGCAATCCCAGGACAACTCTCCAGGAGGAATGGTAAATATCACCCATGTGCAAAACAAGAAACCTGCTAAGTCTCTGTCTTTTTCTGAGTTTCCTAGCTCTGTATCTTGTGTATGATTTGATTTTTGTATATATATGATTGAACTATTTAGTAAATATTGGAAAGTAACCCATGTGTGTCCTCAATATTATTTAAACCGAATTCTGGAAGCCCAACTCTGGTATAGTTGGTCTAAAGATCCCTGCATATACCAAATTGCCATATTTAAGCAATTCCCCACAATAACAAAGGCAATTTTGGTTACAATGCCAACATCAAGGAATATTAGTGTGCAAAATGAACTGTTTTCCTAGAACCTCTATGCACCAAATGAACAGAACTCTTACAGGCCATGTTTTCTCTCAAGAACTTTGGTTCAGGCCTCAGAATCGGAAGCGTCGTCGGGGTTGGGGCGTGGGCCCCAGGGCGGGAGCCGGACATGGCGGCGAAGGGGCGTACTTGCCTCTGTGTCACGTTTCCTCCATGTCGGTTGTCTTGGTGTTGGGCACTCCCGCCCGCCCTGGAGCTCGTACGGCTCCAAAATAGTAGGGGGGGGTTGTAATTGGAGCCGCACCAGGCGCGCTAGTGATGCTGACGTCATGCCCAGGTCACGTGGGGGTGTGGCGTCGACCCCCCCCCCCCAGAATCGCCACTGCTCAAAATGAACTCTCTCCCACTCCACAGACACACATCCTGGAAGAAGAAAAGATAATTCCATTTTGTGTCTCTAGGTTGACTGCAACTGTATAATCCTTTACTCATCTTTTGTCTGTTTCTACAGCTATGTTTGCCTTTCTGAATGCAATTTCAGTAACTTGTAACTTTGTAACAAAACATCTGCATTGATTGTATTATACCTGCATGTTTGAATTAATTGGGTAAACTTCATTTTAGGGTGGTAGACATCTCTCTGGCACCAGTGTTTGGAGACCACTGTTTACTACATTTGCATTTTAGTTTTAGCTGACACTGAAGCAACAAAAGATTACCTGTTTACTTACATCCTGCAAGGATTAGGAAAGTTCCTTTTCTATTCTCATCCCAAGTTACCTATTGATACATCAAAACATAGCATCCCAAAGTTACACATTTATCCTGAATAGTTAGTCTGCACATAGCAGCAACTCTAAAATCCTTAAAAAGGAAAGCTTTTCCCCTTACCAATTGTCACTCTTCTGATAAGGGTTTCCACACCACTGACCTGCTACGCTGGCAAGGCTCTCCTCTCCAAGACGGGTAGTATGAGAAAATGCTGAAACTCTCTCTCTCTCCCTCCCCCCCCCTTCTCTCCCTGTTTTTAGCTGTTAGAAATTGGGTTGGAAGATGCAGGGACACCTGGAGTTCTCTCCCAACAGCCCCTTTTTCCTTGCACCAAATACACCTTACATTACATACAACCATCATAAGACAGGAACACCTACACTATTTTTAGGACAAAAGAAACATATTTTTTTCTATTATTTCCTCTGTATGAACAATTTTACCTTTGTTAATAAATTCATAAACTTTTTATTGGAAAGTATTTCTCTCAGTCTCTGCTAAATTAAAGGGGATGCTGTGCATTACGCTGATCTTGTTATCCAATCTAAGATCCCATGTTTCAATAGAATTGGGTGAATTCCCCCTAAGAACCAGCTCTTTGTAACAACCCTCTCTCCATGCTGTGGTCCCAATCCAGGTCATGCCTCCCCCTCCTGCTGCTGTTGCTCTTGGGGGGGGGGAAACAAGCATGGATGGCAAAGCATATACTACACTACAGTATACATAATTGTAACAACTAGTCCAGCTTCCTGTGTCACACAGTGGCCCCACCAGATGCCTCAGGGAGCACACAAGACAACAAGATACCTGTGTCCAGTCGCCACTCCCTTGCACCTGGCACAGAGAAAACCTACTTCTAAAACCAGGAGGTTGCTTATGGCTTGTAACCTGTGATGGTCTTTTCCTCCATGAATCTGTCCAAACCCCTTTTAAAGGCATCTAGGCCAGATGCCATCACCACATCCTGTGGCAAGGAGTTCCACAGATGAATTACACGCTGGGTAAAGAAATATTTTCTTTTGTCTGTTCTAACTCTCCCTCCACTCAATTTTAGTGCATGTCCCCTGGTTCTGGTGTTGTGCGAGAGGGAGAAGAATTTCCCTCTATCCACTCTCTCCATCCCATGCATAATTTTATAAGTCTCAATCATGTCCCCCCTCAGGCGACTTTTTTCTAGGATGAAAAGCCCCAGACGCTGTAGCCTTTCCTCATAAGGGAGGTGCTCCAGCCCACGAATCATTCTGGTCGCTCTTTTCTGCACCTTTTCCAATTCAACTATATCCTTTTTGAGGTGTGGTGACCAGAACTGGACGCAATACTCCAGATGTGGCCTTACCATCGATTTGTACAAAGGCAGAATGATATTGGCCGTTTTATTCTCAATCCCTTTTTTAATGATCCCGAGCATGGAATTGGCCTTCTTCACAGCCGCCGCACACTGGGTCGACACTTTCATCGACCTGTCCACCAGCACCCCAAGATCTCTCTCTTGATCCGTCACAGACAACTCAGAACCCATTAGCGTATATGTGAAATTTTGGTTTCTTGCCCCAATGTGCATCACTTTGCACTTACTTACATTGAAGCGCATCTGCCATTTTGCTGCCCATTCTCCCAGTTTGGAGAGGTCCTTCTGGAGCTCTTCACAATCCCTGCTGGTCTTCACCACCCGGAAAAGTTTAGTGTCATCTGCAAACTTAGCCACCTCACTGCCTATCCCCGACTCCAGGTCATTTATGAATAAGTTGAAAAGCACCGGTCCCAAGACCGATCCTTGGGGCACACCGCTTTTCACCTCTCGCCATTGTGAAAATTGCCCATTGACTCCCACTCGCTGTTTCCTGGTCTTCAACCAGTTCCTAATCCACAAGAGGACCTGCCCTCTTATTTCCTGACTGTGGAGTTTTCTCAGGAGCCTTTCATGAGGGACCGTGTCAAACGCCTTCTGAAAATCCAGATATATAATATCCACGGGTTCGCTCGCATCCACATGCCTGTTGACCTTTTCAAAAAATTCTAACAGGTTTGTGAGGCAAGACTTCCCCTTGCAGAAGCCATGCTAACTCTCCCTCAGCAGAGCTTGTTCTTCTATGTATTTTAAGATTTTATCCTTAATGAGACTTTCCACCATCTTCCCTGGAACAGATGTTAGGCTGACCGGCCTGTAGTTTCCCGGGTCCCCCCTCCTTCCTTTTTTAAAGATTGGCGTGACATTAGCTATCCTCCAATCCTCTGGCACAGTGGCCGTTTTAAGGGACAAGTTGCATATTTTGGTCAAGAGGTCAACAACTTCATTCTTGAGTTCCTTCAGAACTCTTGGGTGGATGCCATCTGGGCCTGGTGATTTATTGATCTTTATTTTGTCAATTAAGTCTGAGACGTCTTCTCTTTTAACCTCTATTTGACTTAATTCTTTAGTCAGGGGAGAACGTTCCGGCAGCGGTATTTGCCCGAGGTCTTCTGCCGTGAAGACAGATGCAAAGAACTCATTTAATTTTTCTGCAGTCTCCAAGGCCCCTTTTATCACCCCTTTCTCTCCCTCACCATCCAGCGGACCAACCGTTTCCCTGGCAGGTTTCCTGCTTCTAACATATTTGAAGAAGCTTTTATTATTCCCTTTTATGTTGTCTGCCATACGTTCCTCAAAGTCTTTCTTGGCCTCCCGTATCATCTTTTTACATTTCTTTTGCCACAGTTTGTGCTCCTGTTTATTTTCCTCACTAGGGCAAGACTTCCATTTACGGAAGGAAGCTTCCTTGCCTTTTATAACCTCCTTAACTGTGCTTGTTAGCCATGCCGGCACCCTCCTGGACTTGGTCGAGCCCTTCCTCCTTTGTGGGATACACTCCCGCTGGGCCTCTATGACTGTTGTTTTAAACAGCCTCCATGCACTCTGGAGTGATTGGACTCTTTTTACCTTCCCTTTCAGCTTTTTTTTAACTAGTCTCCTCATTTTGGGGAAGTCAGCCCTTCGGAAGTCAAGGTTTTTCGTGTCAGATTTGCTCGGCACTCTCCCTCCGACATGCATGGCGAAACAGATCGCAGCATGGTCACTATTCCCCAACGGTTCGGTAACATTTACCTCCCTGACCAGATCTTGAGTGCCACACAATATCAAGTCCAGAGTCACCTGTCCTCTGGTTGGTTCCGTGACAAGCTGCTCTAAGGCACAGTCATTTAACATATCCAGAAATCCAGTCTCTCTTTAATGACCTGAGCATGAATTGACCCAGTCGATGTGAGGATAATTGAAGTCCCCCATGACTACAACCCTGTCTCTCATTGACACCTCCCTGATTTGCTTCCTCATTTCAAAATCCCCTTCAGGTTTTTGATCTGGAGGACGGTAGCATGCCCCTACTATTACATCACTCTTTGAGCCTGGTAATCTAACCCACAGTGATTCTACGGAGGAGTCAGAGCCCCCCTCCAGCTCTACTCTGGTGGATTCTACCCCCTCTTTGACATAGATGGCCACCCCACCTCCAACACGCCCCTCTCTGTCCCTCCTATAGAGTTTATATCCTGGAATTGCAGTATCCCACTGGTTCTCCGCATTCCACCAGGTTTCTGTTATACCTACTATGTCAATGTTTTCCCTAGCCACCAAACATTCCAGTTCTCCCATCTTTGCCCGTAGACTTCGGGCATTTGCATAAAAGCACTTATATACCTGGTCCCCCAAGAAGGGCTGCATGTTTGCAGTTGTAGAAATCAGTTGTAGAAATCAGTCCACATTTATTTATTTTTTCAGATTATTTTGCCATTTACTATGAAGGTTCACACAATTTATACCATTATGTAAAAGGAAAGATCTAGTTTTATGCTTGGTTCGGCTAATCTGGATGGAATTTGATCTGCCCTAATAGCCATGCTTGCTGAGCCATGATGCTTTGCTGCCTGAAGTATCAAATGACACCCCTTTCTCCCCCCCCCTTCTCTTTCTTTTTGTACTAAAACAATACCTCCAATTCCTTGCTTCTTTCAAATCCCTTCTTTTTCTATTAGGAAGAAAGAGGGAAAGCAAGGTAGTCTCATTTCACCTTCCCTAGTCTGCAGGCTGCCCTGGATGCTGGATGGGCTTGCTGTGCCACCCCTGGGATCTGATCCATAATCTACCACCCAAAGCAACTCTCTTACCCCACTTCATTGTAGAGCTGGTCCTGCCTAAGATCCACAGCCCTAATATCAATGCTCAAATAATGGAGAAAAAGACAGGGCATCGTTAGTGAAATCCATAACCTCCAACTCTCCTCCAATTTTAGCTAAACCATGGTCTCTTGGTAGCCTTCTAAAAATGGTGGCTACTACATGGGCCATCATAAAAGGCAAACGGGCCACTGGGCCAGGCGGCTTCCTCTGCTCCCCCCCCTTATAATTTGAGCACTGCTTGATCTGTTAGGTTAGCTTAGGTAAAATATCTTGGTAAGCTTTTGATGAACTATTTGCAATCATCTCCATCAGAACAGATGATAATACCACCTGTTTTTCAGTAGGTGTTTTGAAAATCTTGCCATTAGGAGAATCTAGGAATAGGACTGGAATGCTAATTCTGAAAACAGCACTCTACTGCACCATTTAAAAACATGCTCCATGCTCCTCTGATTCCCATGAACTTTACTAGCTGGGTCTGTCTTTGGCTCCTATTCACTTCCAGGGAGTGTCTCTAAACTTCAGACCAAAGACGGAACAAGAGTGGGATGGGAGCCATTTGACCCCATTTCAAGGCTGGTGTCTCACTTTCTCCAGATCATTTTTCATTGCTCAGGAAGAAAACCAATCCATCAAGCTGCTGTTACATGTTGCTTGTGGCATTGTCTAATTTCATGCCTCTTTGTCCTGCTTGCTGCATCATCGATGGAACTGTCTGTGCCTTGCTGATTTCTCAACTGCTGAGATTTGGCAAGAACCCCTCAGGTCCCAAAGAAGACAGCTCTTTCTTGCTCACCACTGTGGTGGTGTGATTTTTGGGATGTGCTTCCTGCCGCTATCCTTCCTTCCTCTGTGTGTGTGTGTGTGTGTGTGTGTGTGTGTGTGTGTGGTGTTTGAACAGAAGGCCAATGAGAGAGAAGTAAAAAACTTACCTCTTGGAAGGCTTTCTGGACACTTATGGGTCTCCTTGGACTCATGCCAGCTTTGTAACTGACATTTGTCTGAGGAGAGGAAGGGGGCAGGTTGGAAAATGATCCACTTTTGCCACTGAGATTCATCCCCTTCAGCCTGCTCCCCGCCCTTCTCTGCCCTGAATTCCCCCCCCCCCACATCTTACTTGGGCCAGCAGAGCATCCAGGCGAGTGTGGTGCGCATGGGATGGTGCTGGCCATTTCCGCCAGTGGCTCCATTGTGCATGACAGTGGCACGGCTTTCATGCAGCCACAATGGATCCTATGGCAGCAGATTGCAAGATCCACTGCTGTACGCTGTTGATGGGATCGGGTTGTGTCTCTTGTAACAGGGGAGTGAGTTGGCTGGCACCTTAGCTGGCCTTAGCTGGCCTCTGCAAGGCCGCTCTTGGTTAATTGCAGCAGGCCTCATGTCAGAAGCACTTTTTAATTGGCTTATGGTGTGAAAAAGCATGAAATCTGGGCCATGTTTTATTATAGTTCCTATCGCTCTGAACAAGATGGGAGTAATTAAACTCATGCTGTCATTTTAACTCTGCTCTGTTCAAAGCAGGATTTATTTTTAAGCATTATATATATATATATATATATATGGCATAGCCTTCCGATAGCAGAGTCAGGAATTTTTGTGCATGTGCCTGTTTCTATTCTTTGCCACAACCTGGATGGTGCTGCCGTCTATGCAGTGAAACAAATGGGGGCTTTAGCCTTTGCTAAGAGTTTTGTTAGAGAAGAATTTGCTATTAAGCTGGTCCCTTCCAGCTCATGGAATCTCTTTGCAGCTGCTAAGCAGACTTATCTTCTAGAGACAGTAAAATGTTTTTGTTCTTGTAGATAAGCCTGTGAAGAGTAGGCACTTATGATATGAATGTCGTTTGGAAGGGTGAGGATTTCATTTCCTACTGTGCAACACAGATGAGTGTCATCCCATTTTCAGGGCATAATTTGAGTGAGAACTCATCAACACAAAGTCCAAGAACCAGCTTTGAAAGTCAGGACATGTCAAGTTATTTGGTGAAAGTAATAAGAAGTGCCTCTGGGCATATGCAGAGTGTCTTTCCCTTACCACTGAAAAACTCACATATCTGAACATATTTATTGCATTTATATCTTTCTTACGTCACAGAACTCCAGGTAGCTTATATGGCATTCCCAAGCAGCCACACATTCAGACGCTGTCCAGACCTGGACCTGCATAGTTTCAGAAAGCTGGATCTATCATATGTCTTCAGACCGTTCTATGTTCTGAACATTCTTCAGATGTTCTATTAAGTGCAATGGGGATTTCTAGATGGAAATGAGTAAACAAAACATATGAGTCGCCTCCCTAGATTGAATACCATGCATGACCAAAATGTATTTGAAATAACTTCGGAATGCACATTTCTCTACAAACCAGAACCTCTATGGTTTTCTCTACAAACCATACATAGTTTCACATTTATGTCTTTCTTATTGAGTTGCAGTGGCACAAGAGGACTAGTCCCATGTTACACTGTAGACATGTACACATGTCTATATGTGCGTACATACCGGTAGATTCATTTTAAAAGTCAAAATAAGGGTTGGGCCACTTGAAAATATAGTGTGCAGATCATGTGTTCTGCTGTACGTACATAGAACATAACTTGTGAATGTTATGAATGTTGAACATAACGTGTACACATATGTACAGATCAACAATGGTATTGTTTGAGCATTGAATGCAATGTGCAAATAGGGCTCTAGGGATTGCAGGGCAGGGCCAGTGGGCAGGGTCTCCTTTCCTACATTCATTTCTGTATAGAATGATGAACTTGTGAACAGAGCCTTAGAGATGGCAGATGGGTCACTGAGAGGAAGAAGGAAGGGCAGTTGTCCAAACAGAAAGAGAGTCAACATCCAGGAATGTCTATAGAAAATGTCTCATCTGCCTAACATCTGAAATGAATGCCAGGATGGTGTAGTGGTTTGGGAGTCGGACTTAGACCTGGAAGATCCAGGTTCAAATCCCCGCTCAGCCACGAAGCTTCCTGGGTGACCTTGGGCCAGTCACTATCTCTCAGCCCCACCTACCTCACAGGGTTGTTGTGAGGACAAAAAGGAGGGGAGGAACTATGTACACCACTCTGAGCTCCTTGGAGGAAGGGCGGTATAAAAATGTGAAAAATAAAATAAAATAAATAAGTATAGAAGTGATAAAATACAGTGACAGAAGATATGCTGTTAAAAAACAGCTGGTAGTAAGAAACTTTAACCTCTGACTTTAGCAGACTGTGTGTTGGTTAATTAGACTACCAAAATTAATATACAGAACAGCATACTTCATGTCCCTGCTCCAGGAATGCACCCTTGTTGGCAGCCAGCCAGACAATTAACTACTTCCAGACAATTAAGAAAGTGCTGGCAAGGACATATTCTCGTCTGCAGTGGTGTGAGGATTGCCCTGGACCATCACACAAAGAGGTCTATAGCGCACCAGTCATGACTAGTGATTGGGACTTCTTGTAACTGGACCCTGTGATTTGCTTCCATCTCAAGGAAGAGATCTACACTTTGGCTGCTTATTTGGGGCTGCTGAGTGGACCGAGTGGACTATCCTGTTAGTCCTACCTTGTCCTCTAGGGTCATAGCTGTGGCATCACAATTTGCAGTATCTGCCTGGGCATTAATCTTCTCTCTACTTGTCCTCATGACTTCTTCCTTTCGAGCTTTTGTTTTTGAAACCTGTTCATCAGGCAGAGTGGCCTTATATATTGAGCGTGGCACCACTTCCTAGTGTTGGACATGGCTTGGGAAGATCTGGATGGTCTTGGACAAGTCACCTTCTTTCAGCCTGACCTACCTCACAGAGTTGTTGTGATGAAAACTCCACATACAGTGCTGTAAACGTCTTGGAGAAAGAATGGGATAGAAATATGACTGACAAATAATATGTTGAGATTCCATGTTAATTCCTGCATGGAACTACATTCTGCGAAGGATTTGGTAATGTGTGAATTGGTCTTGACACCAAGCTATGATACTATAGTGGATTAGAGGATCTTGCTGCAGGCAAAGGGTTGTTTTTAATTTTTTGGAAAAGTAGATTTAATTAAAGATTAATTGGAAACAAGTTTTAACTATTAAAATGGCACAGCCCTATGAATAATGGATGGGATTTTAAAACACTGCGTTTTAACCGCCCGGCAGGAACACACGTCTGCAAACTGAGGCTTTATGGGTCATGCATTCATTATTTTTTGTGTATACATCATTTGTTTTCCCTTGCCTGCTCACAACTCAAAGAGAATAATCGTTCTAGGATTTTGTGTCAAAGTATTAGTGATGGTACATAAGAAGGGCAGCCCTCCACCGCAATGTTGTGGGCTGGATTCCTCTTGATACGTATGGTGCTATATTGTTGATACAGGTGGCTGAGGATGCGTAGCACCCAGCTTCGCTGACTGCAAGATTTTGCTTTTCCAAAGAGGTGAATGCTTCCTTGGGATTGAATTACGCCTAGATAATATACCTAGCAATTGAGCCAGCGGGTGGTGCAGTGGGTTAAACCGCCGAACCATGAACTGTCGATCGAAAGGTCGGCAGTTCGAATCCGTGCGACGGCTCCTGCCAACCTAGCAGTTTGAAAGCAAGAAATTGCAAGTAGATCAATAGGTACTGCGTCAGCGGGATGGTAACAGTGTTCCATGCGCCTCGGTGTTGAGTCATGCTGACCACATGACCATGGAAACGTCTTCGGACAGTGCTGGCTCTTCGGCTTTGAAACGGAGATGAGCACCGCTTCCTAGAGTCGGACACGACTGGACTTAATTGTCAAGGGATACCTTTACCTTTTATACCTAGCAATAGTACTTGATGGTCCACTTTGAGGAGGGATATAGCTAGCGCAGGAGCCCAAGGGAAAAAAGAGGAGTAAGCTAAAGATTGAGCAAATTTCAGTACTGAAGGTGATATAGGAGCTGGTAGTATTTGAGCCTTCTGTGGTTCTCTATAAAAATCTGAGATGCTGTCTTATCATTTCTTGGTGTGTCTCTTGATCTTTTGTTCCTTTTTTCATTTGGGAAATATATATTAATATAATATACAGTATTTATTTACCGCTTTTCTTGGTCATTGGATTTCTCCTCCGACTTTAATCCAAGGCGGTGTACAGTACTCCCCCCATATCCGCTGGGGATATGTTCCAGGCCCCTCCGTGGATACTTGAAACCATGGATAAGAGCAAACACCCCCTCCATGGTTTCCTGAGGGCCCCCCACCCTGCCTCCCCTGTGGGCAGGCATGCTTGCCTCCCCAGCTCTTATTTTTCTTTCCGCAAGCTTTGTTTCTTCCTTAAAACAAACAGAGAAGCAGCCTCCATTGCAGGCATTGACAGTCAGGTTGCAGTCAGAATGGAAAGCTTGGATCGCCAGCAGCAGAAACTGTTTTCGTGATCCTCCCCTTCTAATCTGAGGCCTGACTCACTGCTTAGCCCATGGGTGAGGGCTAACTCTAGTAATCTCCTAGCTGCTTAATGGCGCAATGCTGCACAACTTTACCCCAGCGGAACTATAGTTCCGTGGGGCTAAGGTGTTGCAAACATGCCGCGTGAGTACATGGCATTGGTGCTGAGGCTGGTGCCGCTTACTCCGCCCGTGACTGGAGACTACGCCACTGGATGCAGGTAATTCCTGCACTGGGCAGTGGGAGGGTGTGGGGAGGGCGGGCTGGGGTGGCAGGGGAAGGGGTGATTGGACTGCTGGGCCAGGGAGAGGGGTGGGGATATCAGCGGCACACTCTGCCATTATCCAAAGCCCTGTCCCGAACCCGGCTAGCCTTACACAGCCTCTCTGGATTTGCGCCGGCCATTTTTCTGGTGCACATTTGAGGAGGCCCATAGGGGTTTCTGGGGCTCTCTATGAGGGAAAGGGATGAATGTCCCTTTCCCCCGAGGTGACCTCCAGCTCCACCAGCGCTGGCCTGATCCTGCTTGGGATCCGGCACAGCATGCTTAGTGCACTTCAGTGGATCTTATGCAGGACTGGGTCTGTGAGGGGCCAGGCTATAGGATTATATGGGGAGGTCCACACCTGTGTCCTTCCTTCACTGGATTCTGCCCAATGCTTGATTACCTGGAAGTGTTAGAAACATCAAATGTGCTATGACAACTGACGATTAAGAAGCATATGTATCAGAATGCAAAACTGTATCACAAGCTTGTTATGAGGAAGGCAACCTCCAGCCCACACCTTATGCCAATCAGGTCCCAGGTAAAATTCCTTCCCAACAAAACAAAAGATCAACTGTCAACTGGTGACTGTTACAGCAAGCCAGCCCAGTGACATGGTAGGAAAGAAAGAGGGGAGTGGAAGGGCAAGCTGGTTGGAGTAAATTGGCTGGAATGGGGGGGGGGGGCTGACAAAAAAGACCTTGATGACCAGAAGGAGAAAGCTTTCCTTCTGGTCTATTTTCCTGCTTTCCCCCATTGGCCAACTGAATTCATTCAGCTGGCCAATGAGAGCACAACAGAGTCATCCCTCCTGTGTGACTGAGAAGGACGCACTGGGCGCTAGGCACCGCTCCTCCCCTGTGGTCCCCCCCATCATGTCACAAAGAGGGGTATCTGGCAAGTCAAGCCCCTGGTTCTATGAGTCATTGGCTTCAGTTATCCTCTTGTGATTGCAGCATGCTGCACTAATGAATTGAAACGGAACTGGAGAATATATTTCAGCCCAGGACGGCAGCTTACTCTACCATACCCTCCAGTTCAACATATATATATGGGTCCAGCATTAGTACTGGCTCATCCTGTATGTCACAGCCTCTTATTTTCAGGGTTTGAGGGGTACCTCACAGCTATTCCTTCTGCTTCACGATGAGTCCAGGAACCCAGGAAAGACGTGAGCACACAGCCTCAGCTACCTAAAGCTTCTCCCACAAGCAGTGCTTCAGTTCTGATTTGTGCCTGTAGTAGGGAGGAATCCTAGGACCTGGTTCCATTTTACTCATTTATGGATTGAGCAGTAGCAGACTTTGAATGCTTCAAGGCAGGGAGATTTTTGAATGTCAGGTGCACTCCGTATGTCTGACACCTGTCAACCAAGCAGGGGTTATGTGCATCACTGGATTGATTGCTGCTCAGTCAAATGGCAGAGTAGGGAGATAGCATCTCTTGGCCCAGTCCCCCAGATAGTCCAAGGGTTGCTAGTTTATTTATTTATTTCTGTATTTATATACTGCCTTTCTTAACCTCAGATTGCTCTTCAGATATTATTCAAGGCGGTTTACATAGGCAGGCCTATCTAGATCCGATAAGTCTAGGATCTTTACAATATTGTTCTGTATAAAGGTAAAGGTGACCCCTGACAATTAAGTCCAGTCGTGTCCGACTCTAGGGTGTGATGCTCATCCCCATTTCAAAGCCGAAGAGCCAGGGTTGTCCGAAGATGCCTCCGTGGTCATGTGGCCGGCATGACTCTCCTTCCCGCAGCGCGTAGCATGCAGCTGGAACACGGAGCGCTGTTTACTTTCCCGCAAGCGGTACCTATTTATCTACTCACATTAACATGCTTTGGAACTGCTAGGTTGGCAGGAGCTGGCCAAGCAACAAGAGCTCACCCTGTCGCGGATTCGAACTGCCGAACTTTCGATCGACAGCTCATGGTTCAGCGGTTTAACCCACTGCGCCACCCGCTGTGCTGTATAGTTCCCTACAATTCCAGGTGGTTTCCTCCAGGGTGTAGTCATCTTCACTAGCTGCTGAACACAAGCCTCGAGCTCTCCGCAGGACGTCACAGATCATGCTGAACAGGGAAACTTTTTTCTAGTTGTTATCGCTCTGTCACTGACATTCTCAGCATTCCAGTCCATTCTCTCACCATGGCACGCAACAGCGACTCCTCTCTGCCACCGAGGGACATGACAGCTTATCAATGACTTCCTGGTCTCCCTTCCAGGATGAAAACGGGCTGTTCCTGCTTAGCTTCCAGCAGTCTTCAGGCAGTTCATCCTCTTTCACTTCTAGTTTAGCACTGTGTTAAACCAGTCATGTGAGAAGCTAGCCTCCCAATGCAGTCATGTCAGTTGCGATGCAGTTCAGTCGCTAGAGGAGGACAGGGCAATGCGGTGAGCTGCAGGCAGTGTCTGTTCATGGTGGAAGAGGAGGAGCTGATCTGTGGCTGTGGGTTTGCAGTTGTGGATCACGAGGGGACTGGGATGCAAAAGCAGGACATGTCGCTACTCTTCACTTGAGACACTTTGGGGCGGGCGGGGGGGGGGGAAGAGCATGGCTGTGCCATTTTCTTTCCTGAAGCACGTCCTGTTCACCCAGAATGCTAAATCGATACTAAGCATAATTACTTTAACAAAAGAAAATCCATGCTAGCCTTGAATGTTCAGCCCTGCTCCAAGGAAGATGATGTTTTGTTACTAAGTATCAGGGCATAAATATTTGATGCCGGAGAGGAGGCTACTGTATGAATTATGGAAAAGTTCCGAAAGGAGCACAAACCATTATTGCTGGGAGGCCATCTTACTGCTGACGAGAGCAAAGAACACCAGCTGGGGAGCCCCCTCACTGGGTGGGGATGTTTCTAGGGAGTCCAGGGCCATGTCCAAGCAGAAGGAGACGTAGAAAGGCTTTGATCTGTTCTGCTCCATGTCTTGTCATAGATTTGTAGTGCCAGTCCAAGCAGGTTTACTCAGAAGGAAACCCCATTGAGTTCAATGGGGCTTACCCGCTAGTAACAGCGCTTAGAATTGCAACCTTAGCTAAGTCTCTCATGCCGCCAGTTCAGTGGTGTAGCTAAGGGGGGCCCCCCCGGGTGTCAGGGCTCTGGGGGTTCTTTCCACAACATCAGCTATTTGCACAATAAATGCACATTTGTTTCACACAGTCCGTATGCTTTCTTGCAAAGTTGCATTTCCAGTGTGAGAACATTTCATTTTCCCAGCATTCAAGCTGCAACATTTTGTATCTGAGAAGAAAACCATGCGTCCCACAGAGAGCATGTTATTTGTGATTTTATTCATGATGACACAACTCCTTCCCCATGCCAGGACCACTCTGCAACCTCATTTTTGTAGCCTTTTTTAAAAAAATATTCAAAAACATTATCCAGAGGCTGTGTCTCTCCTCCCACCATACAATTCCAGCTTAGTGAGGCTCCAAAAGTATTTTAAATATGAGGTGAACAGCATCAAGGCTATTTCTCTGCAGCAATGCCCAACCATTTTGAAAAAACCTTTGAATTTCAGCTAACTATTTATCCGATATCTGAGTTACTTTGGCTCAAAGTGATATATTGCACCATTTTATGCTCTGCACTATTACACTGCCTGTTAATGGATGGAAAAGGGGCTGCAACTATAAAGGATGGTGGGAAGGGTCTGCCATGACTGTCCCTATCTCAGTCATTAACCTCAGAACTGGCAGGGAGCAAGACAATTGTCTCCGCCCTTCCCAATTCTCGGTCATTTCTGATGCTGCCGCCACTGTGGGGAGCAGGAAGGGAGTGGCAAGGAGAGCAAAAGTCATTGCTTCTGTCCCTCATAGCTCTTTCTTCACGGGAGCATTAGCTCTGGTGTTGATTGATGAGTGTCAGGTACTTTCAAGGCTAAAATTGGGAACCAGCAGCGCTGTGCAGAGCCGCCCTGTGTGTTAAGCCATGAGGGCTACCAATTGAAGCATCTCCCTAACTAGTCAAGAGTTCCAAGGTACTGGAGTGAATCCACCCACCCAGGCTGGCCATTGGCTTTCCTCAACAGGAAGTGCTATAAAATTTTATTTGTTCAAACCGGGATTTTGTCTGGGCAATGAGATCCTTTACTCACAGCCCAATCCAACCCGAATCCCCCCCCCCCACTGATGCATGAGGTGCGTGCTGCATCCTATGGTGGTTGGCAGTTGGAGAGGTCTCATCGGGGTAAGTGAACCTCCCACACCCCCTATGGGGACTCTTCAGTCCATCTATTTTGCTGCAGGACTGAGGTATGTAAAGGGAGAGGGAGAGGATTTGGCTGCATGCTTGTGCCACTGAACCTGCCCTCTCCCTCCTTCCTTCCGCCTCCCTCCCCACTCCCCTCCTTGCCCAGAAACTCCCTTGTTCCTCCCCCTCTCCTCCCACTCACCACCTGTCCCCACTGCCACCATTCCTTTCACTGGCAGATGGTGGCCTGTATTCTTATCCCCAATAAAACTGTTCTGTTGTTGCACCTTGAACCTTGCCTCCCTCCTCTCTTCGTACCATTCCACTGAACTGTGCCATGAACCATTGAACTTGATCCCTACACATGCAATCGATTTCCGCTGTGTGCACATGTTACACATGTTTTAAAAACATGCCTGGTAACATAAAGCAGTGTCATATGTTGATGTATTGGAACCAGGTAGCCATAGTTTCATGGGAATGTTCACAAGGAACATGGGGTTACAGGCACTTGCCTCTGCATAGCATAACTGAACAGAATTTGGCCAGGTATGGAGTTTAGGGTGAACGGGTCTGGATTCCTGTTGCTGTGTGGCATTTCTTTGTTCGATAATGGCTTAGTGAACCATGATTTTATTTGTATAAACTTGCATTTTTTTTGTCTTGTTCAAAGTTGGGAACATTTGCTTTGTCATTATATCTATAACTTAAACGAATACAGTGAATATAGCTGTAATTTTGTATGAACCAGAACAATATGATTTCATGGCTTCATCATAATGCAAAGTCCTCAACAGATCATATCTGATGCTTGTGGCCCTGTGGTCAGATCACTGTCTACATAGCAATCAGTTGGATTTCAGAGACTGTCGACGAGATACTAGGAAGGCAGCATGTAGAATTGCCCTTTTGTGGAGAAGCAATGAAGGACTAGCTGTATCTACTGCACCTTCTTTCTGACAATGTTGTTTCCAACAATGGAGGAAATGAGGTCAAGGCTCTTCAGGAGATGGGCTTCAACACGTGTGCCCTGCCAGCCCATTAGATGAGTCTAGTGGTCAAGGCCATTTTAAAGAAACCGGTGACAGTGGCAAATCTCCAGGCAACAGCATAGACTGATGCAGTTACTTTAGCAACTTTTGTGCTGATCGTCATTGTCATCCTGATAGGTAAAAGGCCCATGTCGCTTGGATGCCATTAGCTGAAACAGGAAGATGACATTTCACATCACATGTCTGAATGCCTCTGTACCAGATAAAAGCAGTTCAGTGATCCTGATCACTGAGACTCCACCAATGCTTGCCAACGTGGGATTTAATAAGAACAACAACTTTTATTAAAAGACAGAAGGCGTATACAAAAACGTTGTTTGCTTCATAGACATGGTGCCTTATTGTGTTCTTCAGAAAATGTTTGCAGCACTGTGCCAAACAATGTGGGAGTTGACCTTGAAGCATCTACCGTAATGGTTCGTGTTTGAGTGTTTCACTGTTATTTTTGATCCCAGTTTTCAAGAGGATCATGTAGTAATATGCAAGAGGTAGAATAAGCCCTGAAGATAAGACAGATCAGAATCAGGGAGGGTTCTACAGAGGAGAGCAAAGGGAGCTCGGTGGCAAAACCAATCAGGTCATAGTTAGATGAAGGCCACGTTTGGCTAGTTGGGCCAAAGTACATGTTACATTAAGCCCATGACTTGGGCTGTGAACGGTACAACTTAAATAGGAGTTGCAGCCCCCTTGATTTGAATAAAGACCAGCAGGGGAACGGAGAGGGCTTTAACCCTTCCCCTTCACAACAGTTGCAGTCTGTTTTGGCTCCTCCCATGGCTGTGGCACCACCAGCTGGGGGAGAAGCAGTGGAAGGTGGTGGCACAGCCATCTTGACTGCCATCTTGACGGCACAACCATCTTGACTGTCCTGGATTGCTGCAGCCTCCTGCATCCCTCCCCCCAGCTTTGCTGCCACAATTGCTTGCTTGTTTTGCCGCAGTGGTGCTGGAGGAAGAGGTATGTTGCTGCTCCTTCTCCAATCCTCCTCTTGCTCACTTTTGCTGTGTGGGCGGTGAGCTGGCAGAAGTGGTGGGCAAGTGTGGGGTACAAGGCGACCCCACCAATTTGCCACCTCCCTCGACCCACTGCTTGAAGCAGCCCGCCTCGGCCTCAGCAGGCCTCATTGCTGGACTGGCCCTGCCTAAAATCTCCCTGATTTCCTGGGATAAGACAGAGGGTGGAATCCAAAGGGACCAGATTCTGCCCCCTGCACAGTACCTGTAAGAAGAGGCCAGGCCCAGGAGTAACCGGACTGCAAAGTTTTAAAGAGAGGCGCATTTGACCAAAATCTAGAAAATGTGGGGGTTGGAACATGAGTGACTAAACCACCTCTAAGTACTGTTTATACTTGCTAATATGTAAAGATTTTTCTCTAATCATCATGTCAGGAGCAGAGGGAGCATGTGTTCGCTAGCCGTCACAGTTAATTTAACTGCACTTTCAAAAAGGAGTGCGAAAGAGAGATAATTTACTGAGGGTAAAAAATCCCCACACATTTCAAAATGTAAACTTTAAGAATGTGTCTGTTTCCTCTTCCCCTCTGGAAATCTTTGGATTTGGCATTTGAGAGCATGATCGTATTTGAGGAGTGGTGTATACTGTACATCACTGGGACCCAGGCACATTTTTCTTTTTTCAGTTTTCCCTCTAGCTACATTTACAATAACAGATGGGGCTGCAGTGCGATGCAAGGAGGAAAAGGGATTTCCTGGCCCGATAATTTGCTCGCTCGCATACACAAGGACATTTTATATGATGCAAAGGACTCCAAGGCCTCAGCTTATACTCTAGTCTAATGCAGACAGAATCTCCAAAAGAGTTCATAATTTGAAAGATAAAATTTCCTTTGAGCTCTGTTTACAGACTGGGAAACTCATAGGTTTATCCAAAGTTTTTTTTAAAACAAAATGACAGGACTTGCATCTCTACAAGTTCCAAATCCAGTAGATTTATCAGTTTGTCCTTGGAGTAGCAGAATTTCAAGGCATCATGAAAGACCGCGTGTGTACTCCATTCTTCTACACAAAGCAAGATTAACTAATCCTAAACCATCCCTTTGGTTGATATTTCTCAGAGTCTGTTGTTTCTCTAAAGTTGTTGATTAAGGACACAATCCTGTGTAACTCTTGCACCGGTGTAACAGTAGATCCCCCAGTGTAAGAGCATTTATGCCAGTGTAACTTGCCCTATACCGATGGACGCAGGATGGACAACTCGTATGCGCAGTTCGGATGTGGAATGGACACCAGCGCAACTCCACCGGCTCAGGGGGCATTCTGAGGGCATTCAGATGTCCCCGGAATGCCCCCTGTGCCGGCGGAGTTGCATGGGCATCCGTTCCGCATCCAAACTGCGAATGTGAGGTGTCCGAGGAGGGTTACACCAGTGTCTGTCCTGCATCCGTTGGCGTATGGCAAATTACAGTGGCATAAGTGTTCTTACACTGGTGATCTACTGTTACACCGGTGCAAGAGTTACACAGGATTGGGCTGTAAAATGGCATGTGATGGGGAATTTATAGTTGCCCTTGGTGATCTGACAGTTGCCCAGTGACTCTTGTGGGCAAAAAGATTACTTTCATCCACTCTTGAATTATCCTTCCAGTGTAGATCCATTGTTTCTCTGCTGTCATCAAACAAGGCAGACACCTGGTCTCTGACGTTGCCTTAGCTTACATTTCTGATTGTAAAACTCCTTTATCTTTCTCTAGTCTTCTGAAGGGAAAATATGCCACTCTTTCTCTTCTCACTGGCTTTGTTTCTTGCATTTATTGTAGTTTTATTCATCTCTTCTGAATCTTCCCAACAGCCCAGTAGCTGCCCCACTGGTAGAGCAAGCGTTCCACCAGTGCTGACTGCCAGTGCTGACTGCCCCTCTGTTTTCCTTATCGTTGCTTTGTGTGAACTCCCATTGACTGCACAACTGGTGACTATCCCTCCCTCTCCTTTCTATGAGTGCTGTGTGAACTGTTTTTCTGCTTTTTGTACGTACATTTGTAGTGGAGACCTGAGATCAGCCTTCTGCCGTCTCCTCCAAACAAACACCCTTGACCGACCCACCAATGACTCAGTCAGTTGGAAACTTGTAGACGTTTCCTGCAGAGGACTTGGGGTTATATAGGTCAAGAGTGCTTGTTTTGTGGGAGAGGCTAGCTCCCCCACTGCAAATGGGTGAAGTGCATTCTAGGCTCACTCCTTGCCTGTAGCCCTCGATTCAGGCTAAAGAGAACTGCCTTCAACTGCAGCCTTTTGCTATAGCCTGAACTTCCAGAGACCTTCTCCCTTCTCTCCCACTAATCTTCCCATTCTCTTCCCTTTCTTCCTCCTTCCCTGTACCCCCAAACCACCTCCACTACCTCTGGGAAGCCCATCTAATCTGTTGATGCACATTTTGCCCCTCTTTGCTCTGTCCCTTCTACTCTCTCCTCCCATTGTATTGTAGTCAAATATTGATTTGGGAACTGTGCTAGGTGACAATGGATCTCCGTTATCAATTTGGTGTTAAGACTGGCTTTTGTCTTTCCTGAGTTTCTCTGCCGACTGACAGTGAACTGTTCATGCTTTCTTTGTCTAAGAAGCATTGCAGTCCACTCATCCAACAGCACGTGTCAAGCACCGTGCGGAGGTCTCTTTTGAAAGCATAAGGCACTGGAATAGAGCTCTCAGAGGAGTTTTGGCAACCAGCTTGTCTAACAGATTATTTTTAAAAATAGGCTGGGGAAAAATGCCCCCAGTGACAGCCGCAAGCCTGTTCTAAATTGGGATTAAAATGGATTTTGCTTTGTACAACATTTAGCCTAAAACAAATGACACCACTAATGACATTAGCATGGCCAACATTCTCTGCTTATTAGGCAGCTCTGTGACTTGGGCATTGCGGGGAATCCCTCCAGGGCTTAATAAGCCTTATTGGCCTCATGTTATTACTGTAACAGCATGGCTCCTAGAGCTCCAAGCCAGGGAGATCAGAGAACAAAAACGATTCCCAGCTCAGCAAGATGACATGAACAAACTTATTTAATTTGTTTTAAATTTGGTTCCGTGCGTGACCTTGGGCAAGCCTCTTAATTTCATTGGTTCTCCATCTTTTAAGTTGGGAATGATTATACTTCCTTGACCTGTCTTGTGTGTCTCATTTGTAAGGCTTTGGGAAATGGATTGTTTCTCACTGGAGCTGAACTAAGCATTCATTGCAAAGTTCAGAGCCATCAAAATTAGCAATTTAGATGGTCTTAATCTGGGGATGAAACTCTTTTTTGTTTTAAAAGGTCTGCCGGCAAAGTTCTGGCTGCTGCTTTAATGAACAAAAAGGTCAATAAATGGGATGAAATATGTTGAGTTGAACAAATGGTCAAACATATAACCCCCTAAACATGACGCTGTATTACTATCTGGCAGTTAGATCAAGTGTCTTAACATATTGATGTTTTCTTGTGCACAAAGTTGTTATGATGATAGGGACATACAGAGTCGGACCATTGGTCCATCTAACCTAGTATTGTCAACACTGACTGGCAGCATCTCTCCAGGGTTTCAAACAGGGGCCTTTTCTCTGGCCTACCTGAAGATGTTGGGGGTTGAACCTGAAGACGGTGGGGGTTGAACCTGGGATCTGCAGTCAGCTCTATCCCTTCCCTAAATGCAACTGATGGCCCAATCCTATCCCCCACTATGTTATAGTATGCAGTCGTGCCAATGGAGCATGTGCTGCATGCTATGGTGGTGGTGGTGGGGGCGATTGGACAGCTTGCAGTTACCTCCTGGTAGGCTGCCTGATTGTCTATGGGTCTCCTCGGACCTATGCCAGCCATTTGCTGGTGTAAGTCCCAGGAGAGCCAGAGGGTGTGTCAGGTTGGAAAATGGGGGATAGGATCTGGTGAACGTTGTTGCCACTAGATCCACCCCTCCTGCCCTTGACATGCTCCCGGTTCCTTCCCCTCTGCCTGTTACTCCCCCTGCCCTCCCCCTCCCTGCCAATGAACCACTCCCCTGTGCCAGCCTATCTGCCTTGGTGCCGTCCGGTCTCCACTGCGGTGGGGATCCGCCACTGCAGCCACCTTGTGGCAGTGGCCTCAAATGGTCTGGCAGCGGCACAATCTTCATACTGTTGCAGGGCTTTTCATGCTGGCGGGATGCTTGTCCTGCCTGCCAGCTTAAATGTCCATAGGATTGGGCTGGAAATGATGCAAACTAAAGTAAGAGAAACTTAACATACCAAAATGTCATCCTCAAATGGACTGAAGCCAAAAGATCCATCAGAGTTTTAACAAATACCAGTTTTATTCACGAAATGGCAAGGCCTTGTTTCAGCTCTGATTTGTGCCAGCTCTTAGCACGATGGGGTACTAATCTCCACTGAGGTGTACAGCAGTGCTAACAGCAATCTTGGACGTTTATGGGTTATAGAATGGGCTCAGGGTGGATAATATGAATTTTAAGCACAAGACATGTGACTTGACTTCCAGGGGCAACTATTGGCTGCTTTCCAAAGCATCCAAAACATTTTAAAGTTTAAAATTACAGGTTGAAGAGCAGGCTGGAACATAGACAGCCAATGCTTGTTTTAACACAGCACTGTTCCCCGAAAGCAGCAGCATGCCATTGTAGCTCTCCAAGACTTTAACCATTTTCTCTCGCTGTGGTCCTGATCCAGATCTGCAACTGCTTTTTCCCTCTGGGAGGGCAGCTCTCATTGATACCAATGGGAACTTCCCACCCAGGGAAATAGCAGACATGGGTGGCCTTGATCCAGATTGAGACCACAGTGGGGACAAACAGTTGAAGTCCTCTCATGATAACCCATGATTCTGACCTGGATCAAGCCCCCCTCCCATGACTGGTATTTACAAAACTCCCCCCAGGTCCCAAGAGCTAAACTACACATTTATCATAGTGTGTGGAGAGAGCGAAGGTTTGTTTCAAAAGAAAGGAAGACCATGGTTGACAAGTGCATAGACAGTACAGGTATAACATTTCTTTTACCAAGCCATGCAATTTGCAAATCTTTTAACTGATGGCCCTTGATATGTATAATTGCAATTCTACTGAAACTTGAGAATTGAACAGAAGCGTTCACCATCCTTTAATAGGCATCTTCTGTTTCTAAATCCAGTTCCAAATCTTGCAGCTGTTGTCTAATGTTAATATGTTGACACTTCCATGGGATGGGAAGATATTTGTCACTTTAGCAAAATCAACTTAGTAGGCACAAAATGTTGGGGTTGGCACAACTGGGCTTTGGTGGGAAGTGAAGGAAGAGGGAGGCACACAACTGTAGCTAGTCCCATCTTGACCTCTAAAATATCAATCAATAAGCAAGAAGGGCCAGTGCTAATTAAGATCTAGGGGCCAGTTCTACTTCCAAGGGAAGGGCTTGATCAAGGGGGTGGCAGTTATTACACAACCAAGTTCAACTGCATTTAACACTGGAGTAAAGGTGGAAATGCAAATGTAATGCCCATTCCTGCAGTGTGCCGGTTTGGATGATATGTCTGACCTTCCCACCCACTACGTGATAAGGAGCATGACTGCATGAATGCACATATGCCACACACTCTCATTGCATCGCCCTACCACTATATAATTGCATGTGGAGGGGCAGGCCCTCTGAGCTACCCCTCACACATGCTTTACATTTTAAATCAGTATTTTGATATAATTTTGGGGGCTATAAGGGTTTTTAAAAACACTACTTAAAAGAAGCATTTAATCATGTGTTGGGGGCAGTTCAGAATTAACTCTTTAATTCTGTGCCATTTTCCTGCCAAAAATCAACTTCCCACTTCCTGCAAGCAGCTACTTACCCTTATAACCCCAAGAATTATATCAAAATACCGATATTAAAACCATTTCCAGCTTCTCCTTCATTTACCTCTCAAGGCAAACAAAAAAAGTCAATGGTTCTTAATGTGCAACAGTTTTCCTGAAGAAGTGGGTGTTACAATTTCACCTGAAAACCAGCAGACAGGTACACAATGGCATGTTGCATTGCAGCATATTACTTTCTGCAGCTGCTGGTGTGTTCTGGCGGAATTCTGGAATTCTCCATTTTGGTAAAATGCATGCAGCCCCCAAACCAGCAGGTCCTTGATGCAACTCAGTCATTTTAGTAGTGTTGGTGCCCTGTCAGTCATGTATCTTCCATAACTTTATGGGCCCTTTAAAAACTCCCGTGCTATGTGAAGGAGCAATCGGATCTGCTCTTGCTGCCTGTGCAAGCAGGAGCCAAGCCCCTTTATATATAATATGCAGGAAGCCATGGGCAGAGAACATGATCTGCCCTTCTTTGAATATGACAGAGTAATCAGCAGCCAAGTTGAAAATTGTTCTAATTGCTGAGCGTAGGCTTTCCCACTGCGCAAAGTATTATGGAGACGTCCCCCCCTCCCCCAGCTTCCTCTGTTTGCTGGGAAGGTTAATTAATGCAAGAGTGAATGTTATTTCCTTTGACCTTCCAGCCTTGAATTATTCGTTTTCAAAAAGAGCCGATGGTAAAAGGCAAGAGGACCCTGAAATCTCATATTAACCAGCCCCCTTCCCCTCCAACAGGATTTGCTTGTTCAGAGATGGCTGGGGAAATGCAGCATGACTGTGCTCTTTTCAGTAGCGTGCAAGGCGGGATTCCATGAAAGATTCATTTGCTCTTTCTTCTTTCACATGATAGGTAGGGAGTGAGAAAGAACCTGAGCGGTTGAGAACGGCAGCATGAGGAATCCCACCGAGAGGGAGGACCTTGTCTCTTTTTGATATGGAGTGAAAGGCACCCTCTTGTGCATAAAGGAAGGCCTCGTGTTCTGTGGCTGTTCCTGCAACTGGCAGAAAGGTAAATGACATTGGGAGTCAGGTGTTCGGGTTGTTGTGTTTTGTACTCTGCTCCTAAACCTGACAAATCTGAATGACAAAGTTGCAGAGAGAGCTTAGGTTCCTGCCTCCATTTAAACAATTATACCCTCCCTTGTTTATCTTTCTGTGCCTGGCAAAGAGATAAACAAAAAGTCACATGGGTACATGGGCTGTGATGACCTCTTTAGCTGTGTACCCCCTGGCTCCAGACAGGCCTTTTACTGTTGGAGGATGGGAATGGATGACAGGAAATGGGAGAATTTATGAGTATAAGAAGAGCCCTGCTGGATCAGGCCAAAGGCCCATCTAGTCCAGCTTCCTGTATCACACAGTGGCCCCACCAGATGCCTCAGGGAGCACACAGCCAACAAGATAAATCCTGTTTCCTGCTGCCACTCCCCTGCACCTGGCACAGAGAAAACCTACTTCTAAAACTACTTCTATAGTATCCCATATCCATCCTCCAGCAGCTGGCAATGGCCACAGTTGGAGATGGGATAATGGGCTGGATTGTCATTGATCGTGTTCAGGAGGACGGTTCTGATTCATACTCCTTTGTATTGTAATGACAGATGGCTTTGTGGCAGGTGGTACTTGCTCTTTCTGCTCTTTACGGCATTATTTCTTTATTTGTTTTATTTAATACATTTATTTCAAAACAATGCATTTATATCTCCCCTTCTGCTCATAGAGCTTATAGAAAAGCTTACAGTAATAACAATGCAATATAGTAATAATTATGAAAGCAACTTATCAAAAATAACACAGATTACAAAATCAAATCAAATGCAGCAATCAATATAAAACCCATTTCAAAACCATGCCTGAATGACACATTCAAGGTCTGTTGAAATCAATGTGTTAAAAGTTTTTGTCTCCAAGACAATAATGAGAGAGTTACAGCACAATCCTATCCAACTTACACCATCGGTGCAGCGAGAACGGGAGGCCCCAGAACGGAAAGGGGATTTAAATCCCCTTTGAATCCCCCTTTGGAGAGGATTTGATTCCCCTTTTCATTCTGGGGCCTCCCGTTCTCGCTGCACTGCTGGTTACACCGGGGGTGTAAGTTGGATAGGATTGCGCTGTTAGCCAGATGTCCACTGTTTGATTCTCCCACCAAGAAGGCCAGGCTCTTGAACTCATGGCCTGGGATGAAGGCACAGCAAGCAGGGTCTCCAAAGCAGACCTTAAAACCCAAGCAGATCTATGTGGAAGCCGGTGGTCCTTAAGGTCACCAGTCCAAAGCCATTTAGGGTTTTAAAGACCACACCAGCACTTTAAACTGAGCTTGGAAATGAATGGGCAAGTAAGGTATACTCTGACCAGTGGGTGCCAGACAAAAGTTTGGGTGCTGCATTTTGGATCCACTGAAGTTTTTGAGCTCTTTTCAAGAAGATTAGAGGAACAGAACTAGACTTTCAGCTCCTGAGATTCATAATTCTATTTGCTTAGTAGCAACAATTCAACATGAATTTAAACAGTGACAGGCTACTTGCCTGACCCAAAGGGACAATGCATCCAGTGAGAATGGAATTTTAATGAACTATTCATGACTTCATGAATGGAAGGATAGATTTCTTTAGGTGTGTAAGAAACTATCTTAGGTACCAGATTCAGCCACTAGAGAGAGACAAGAGACCACACACATTATTAATCCAATACAAACTGATTTACATGCGGATTCTGATTGGCCAGTTTTGTGCTAGACTTTCAGTGTAACTTATTCCTGAGGAGATGCAGAATATGCAGTTAAAACATTGGTGTACATAGCAATTTGACATGTCTGCCAAGCAAGGAGACAGTAGGATGAAAAATACATGTCAATACATAGATGAATGGTCATATTACTTTGTGATTTAAGCTGCTGGTTCAAGAGAATGTATGTGCTCAGAGCCAAGGTAAGAAAAGATTCATGTAGAGCAGAGGAAGGCACAAAAGCACAAAGTATGCAGTGGTCTTAACCATAGCTAACCTTATACTTTTCACTTACTGTGCTACAATTTCTCACTGGAAAGGGTTGTAGGAAACCCACAACAAGAAACTTCTTCAATCATAGTTACACTCTGCCCAGGTAGAGAGGAAACAGGAATGCATCGGCTAGCCCTGCCCTCCACTGATGCAATCCTTAGAGCCCAATCCTATCCAGGGCCAGCTCAGAGTGTGCAGTGCCACTGATGGAGCATGTGCTGCATGCTATGACCTGGCTGGGGCCCAGGCAGAGGTAAGTAAAGAAATTTGTACTTATCACTCCATAGGCTGCCTGATCCCCCAGTGGATCTCCTCAGACCTGTACCAGGTCTTTAGTTGGCATGTCTGAAGAGCCTTCTGAGGGTGAGTCTGAGCCAGGAAGGGGTGATAAGCCATGCATGGTTTCCACTGAGATCCACCCCCTCCTATCCCCCAAACTACCCCTGGTCCACTCTAATCTGCCCCTGCTGCCACCTTATCTGCTCTGGCAGATGTTCTGTGGACTGATGCTGCTGGCTCAGGGCTTACTGGCTTCTGTGACATTGCTAGCGGGCTGCTGAACTATGGAGTGGCTGTGGTACCAGTGGCCCCGGCTTTATGCTAGTGGATCACAAGATCTGCCAGCATAAGGCCTGGATAGGATTGGGTCGTTAATCATGCCTCTGAACATCCATAGGTTCAGTGTTTGTGTGAGGAGGGTGGCAGTGCTGAATGCCAGGGTTCTAAATTGTGTGGGTTCAGCACTGCCCTCTTCTGACAACTGCTGAACCCAGGGATAGCAGAGGACCTAGATAAGGAGCATGTTAGTGCAGAGGGGTGGCGCTAGTCGGTGTGTGCCGATTTCCTTTCTACTTGAGTTTAGTGTAACCAGGAATGAAGCACCTGGAGAGCCTTCTTCCTTCTATCATAAGAACATATAAAGAGCCCTACTAGATTAGATTGAGACACCATCCACTCAGCATCCTGTTTCTCAAAATGACCTACCAGGTGTTTTGGAAAGCTTGTATCCATGCAGGCAACAGCTTCTCTCCTGTTTGTTTCATTTGGCATTCAGTGAAATGTAACCTCTGAACATTGTTGCCCAACACATGTTAACATGTGGTCATGGATGCACAGTAAGAGAATACATGACCCAGATCAGATTTGTGTTGTTTTTGAACAGTCAGATGCCAAGAGAGCATCGGCCACAAGCCTATAGTAAATGGTTAAATTTTGGTTCCTTGGAGCGACTCTCCCCCCTCCCTACTCATCACAGGCAGTCATCAACAGTCTACTATGAAAGAACATAAAATCGTGTCATATTTTCTTTTCAGTGTTATGAATGTTTTCAAGATAGGAAAAGCCAGATCTCAGCGTAGTCAGAGGGTTACAATCCAGTCCTGTGCAAGTTGCGGTGGCTGGCCTAAAGGGTCCAGCTGCTGCATCCTGTGCAGGTTCCCATGCCATTCCAGAGTGGCCCGGGCTCACCTCGGAGGAAGAGGCCCAGGTGGCCTCCTTGGATGCATCCCAGCTCCGTGTAAAGCTGGCCCGGGCTGCGACGGGGCTTGGGATATCGCCGCTGATATTCGCCCCCTCCTAGTGCCCCCCTCCCTCACCACCCCTGCCTGCCCTCCCTCTGCCCCTGCACCGACCGGTGCAGGACTTACCTGTGTTCGGCGGTGCAGGTCCTGGGGGACGGCGCAGAAAGCGGTGCCAGCCTCCGCACCAGCACCACTTACACTACAGGAGTTGCAAACATGCTTTACGGCAAGTTTGCGACTCCTTAGGCCGGCATGGAGCTGGCCTATATTGCTCAGGATTGCGCCATTAGTGAGGAAAATAGGACAAGGATGGTGGTATCATTGTTACTTCTAATTGGTGCTGTGGTGACATTCAACAGCCTAACACCATAAAGCACATTCAACAGTGAATGAATATTGCTGGTGGGGGAGGAGAAAATGGGAGACATGGGACATGGGTAGCCAGCAAGTGTTTTTGCAAAATGGTTTCTGAGCAGAAGTCATGTCACCTGTGGCACCCCCAGCTGGCAAGGCAAAAAAGGGGGGGGGTGTAGTGCCCCTTAAGGTTCCTTGGTGTTGTGGCCTTGTCTGGGCTATATTGTGCTGCCTTTCCCTCCACGCTGCATGAGCTTGGGTTGGGTTGAGAGGGGACCCTGGTCCTCCACCATGAGCCAGGCTGAGTGTGAATCACTGGGCTCACAGTTCAGCCCCCTAGTATGGGGCAGACATTTGGCATTCACTCTCTGCACCTGCTTCCAGCCTCCTGTCGTCCTTATCATTGGCCAATGGCAAGGATCTTATGCCTTGCCACCTGGTATGTGTGGACCCTTCTGGCCCTGCCCCTTCTTTCCCTGGGGTGCCCAGATGTGGTGTCTCTGTCGCTACAGTGACATCAGTCACACTCCAGGGGCACAACATTATTGGCTGTAGTGTGGCTCCCTCTCAAGCTGTCAGGAGTGTTGTTGGAGGCCATGCCACATAGTGCGGCCTGTTGGTGGGTTGAGACAGCCTTCCTTCATTGCGTCTGCTCATTCCCTGGCTCCTTGACTCTTCAGGATTCACAACCATGTTTGATATAACACTGGTGCCAGTTCTCAAGATTTGTATCTTCAGAATGGGGTAAAAATAACCAGTTATGGCACTGGCATATATTTTGGTAATGACAAGTCACTGGGGAATTGCCACCATATATATTTGTTTCCTGTTGGAGCAAAGTTTTTCCGCGCAATCCTGTCTACCTCTGCACCCTTGAGATGCAGTGGGGCCGATGCACCCTCCACTGCATCCAGAGTGCAGAGCAGGCAGCTGGGAGGTCACCTTGGGGGAAGCCTCCCAAACAGGTCTCCTTGGATGTGTGCCAGCTATTTTGCTGGTGCAAATCCGGGAGGCCCGTGTAATGGCAGCCAGGCCTAGGAAGGGGGATAGGATTCGGTGGAGCGTGCTGTCACAGATCCCTCCCCCGGCACAGGCCTGGCCAACTAATCTCACCCCCCCCTTGAATGCCCTGTGCTGCTCTCCCTGGGCCCCTCCATCGCCCAGTGGGGAATGAACCTTCCCCAGATTCGACCTGGGGAGAGTGGTGCCTGGGGAGATGTGGCCTGGGGAGAGTGGATTCAGCCTGGGGAGAGTGGCACCTGGGGAGATGTGGCCTGGGGAGAGCGGATTCAGCCTGGGGAGAGTGGCGCTTGGGGAGATGTGGCCTGGGGAGAGCCGAGCGGCACCTGCCTCAACGCCAGTGCTGCTTACTCCCAGGGCTGTCCGTTGGGATGAAAAATGAATGAAAGAAAAAAAAATCTTCCTTAGGTCTGCAAGAGGAATTCTCAGTTTTTTCTTCCGAAGAGAAGTAAGTCCACAATGAATTCAGTTTGATAGACAGCACTATATAGGAAGTATAAATTCCTAAAAAACTATGCTTATTTGCCATGTATGTTCCACTGTGCATGCGCACGCACACAATATTTAGGGAGTGTGGTGCTTTTGGGGCAGAACGAAACCTCTTTGGTCTTCTTATCAGCGGGAACATTTATTTTTCATTCTTATTTGGAATGAAAAATGTGACCACAAGTATGTAATTTCCCATGTTGGGAGGAAGCTATTTCCTGAATGATCCTAGTGAGAAGCTCTAAATATTGTGTATCTCAGCTCATGACTTACAGAATGATTTATAGCCTGAATTCCTAGTCGCAGAAGGAATTGGCTGCTGCCATTGGCTGCTGGGGGCGGCAGCAGGAGGGAAATGCATAATGTGGCAATATCACACCATGGGTAAGTGCTGCTACATAGTATGGGGGGGGGAGAATTTGATATGAGACTCCTCTTTGTTCAGACTCAGAGGGGAGGAGGCAGCCAAATCAGGAAGTGTGCAAGCTAAGGAAGTGCTGGGTCTGGGCCACAACACTGAACATTGAGCCTGTGTTAGCCTGGAGTCCCTCAAACCAGAGACTCTTGAATTGTGGGTCCTCCCTGAGCCAGATCCACCTGGTGGACTGCCTGTTTTCACAGCAGGGGTCTCCTGTTCCCCAGAACCGGGCTGCTGCTTGTCAATGAAGGCAATGCGTAGGTGCGAATTGCCAGAGAGGTGACAGATTGCCAGAGTACTGCCCCTTTAAGTCTCCTCACTCCACAGGAAAGAGGTGGAGCCTGGGAGGGATAGTCAGCCCCAGCTCAGATAAAAAAGCTCAGTTGGGCTCCAGACCTTGTCAGAACAGTTTGCCTTCTTGGAGCTGTCATAGGGCTTGTGAGTCTAATGAGAAACAGCCCTCCTTTTGACTGCCTACTGCTACATTGATCTGTGGCACCAGTTGGCTCTCCTTGCCCCATGGTCAGGGCAGGACACCTCTGTGACGTCTATATTGTCCTGTCGAAGTTCCTGAAGCCAATGGATATTTCTGTTTTTTTTCTCTCTGTCTTTGTGCCCCCCCCTGCAGCTGAGGTTACACTTTGGTTTGAGGCGACATCATTTATAAATGTATTATTCATCTTCTTGAAATGATTGCTACATGCAGCTATGCTGGTTCTTTAATAATGTGGTATCCGACATGTTATGGATTGCATGGGTAATAAATGCTGAACAGATGACACTCTGAATGACAAAGAGTTCTAAAGCAAGATGTAAGCACCATCCATATACAATGTGTGTGAGCTTCCAGCCTGTGTTTGATACGAGGAAGCTGCCTTAATAAATTGCGGTACTTGTCCCATCACTGTGGACTCTGTACATGATAAAATGCTTCCTGGATCCATTAGGATATGTTAGGCTTTCTGGTGTCTGTGGACTCAATTTGCTCTAGCCAAAGAAAATTCTGCTTTAAAATAAATACCTTGCCGCTGATGATCCCTGTGCTGCATTTTAAATTGATTTTGTAAAAAAACTTTGCTGTTTTAATAATTTGTTTTTATGTGGTTTTAATGTTTTATTATTATTTTGGCACAATCCTATTGATGGATTGTGCCAATGGAAAGTGCGTACTGCTGTTGCGCGCTGTCACAAAAGCGCTGTAAAGCACTTTGAGACAGCGTTAGTTCTAGGAGAGCTGGCGGGAAGGCTGGAGCCTTCCCGCTGGTGCCACTGTCAGCAGATGCAGGGGGTGGAATGGGGTGAAAGGAGGGGAGCAATGGGGCAGGGTGGGTGGGCAGATCGGGCCTGGGAGGGGGCAGTATCGGCAGTGCCATATCCAAACCTCTTTCCTAGCCCGATCCGCCTGCATGGATCAACGTGGACTTGCACCAGCGGTATCACTGGGGCAGGTCCGAGTTGACCTGTTGCTGCTGCTTGGGCTTGCTCCGAGGAGACCTCTAGCATGCAAAACTCCCCTGCGGGATGCAGGGCAGCAGGGGTGTAGGAATGGGGTGGGTGGTTCGCCCCTGGGCAGCACATCGGGGGGCAACAAACTCACCCCCACAGTCCCCGCGGTGGCTCCGGCAGCAGCTCCTTTGCGCACCACTTTTTTTTCCATTTTTGTGGCCCTTGGCAGCAGTGGCAAGCCTTACAGCGCCACTGCTGAGGCTTCTGGAGGGTGGGGGGGAAGCATTTTCGGTCCTCCTGCCTGCCCTTTGGTCCCATTTCGGCCTCTGGTAGGCCGTGTGACGTCACCCGGGGGCGTGGCTTCTGGATAATGTCACACAGTGGAACGGGGCTTATGCTGGAGGGACATCAGAACGGCCCGCGGTAGTGGGCAGCGGTCCTGCGCCACTGCGGGTAGCCTGTGCCGGTGCCACAGCATTGCCACACGGGAGTTTAGTTAGGGTTGGGCTGTGTTAACTGCAAGGTTAGCTGCCTTGAGGGGATCAATTTAGGTCAAAACATGCGTTAGAAATGTAAAATATAATATAATAAATACAGATGTATAAAGAGGACTACTTGCTAGGCTTATTGTCTGGAGATTTGACTGGCCAATTTCCTGCTCTGAAACAGATTTCCATTGTGAGACATTTCACTGTCTTCCTAGTAACTATTATATAAATTGATGGTCCACATGAGTGCTGAAGATATACATGTTTGACTGTTAACATGTTTGATCGTTAGGATTCTGTTACTGAGCTTTCAATAAATGACTCTTACTTACCCACCAGTCTTAAGACCAGTCTATGTGAGCCTGATGTGCATGATGAACTGGTTCCCTGTGATGATTCTCAGTATTTTGCTGTGCAGCATGGCTTGTCATCTGGAAACTCCCTTCTAATTTCAACTCTGTAGAAAAGTAGTTTCCTGCTCACTGCAGACGTGAGGGGAAAGGCTTGCCAATTTCACCCCCCCCCCTCCATTGTAGTTGTTTGTTGTGCACACTTCTCAGAGCTAGATGTTGTGAATTATCAACTACACGGTTGCAGTAAAGAGACAACCAATGATAACCCAACACCAGTGGGAAGCATCAGTGAGGTGCTTGGAGGACTAACATCACACATTGCAACAGACACCATAGTAAGCACAAAGCAAATGAAAAATGAACCCAAGTAGATCAGATCCCATCACACGCTGCCTGACGCAGGGCACCCTAGAGAAGGGGAGAGCAAACGTTGAGCTTCCTGGAGCGACATTATTTTGCCAGAGCTTTGGGAGCTGACAGCATGACATGGCAGCTAGGGGAGGCAGAGCCCTGTGCAGAATGGTGCCTTGTACAACAATTTACATTTTGAATTGATGTTATGTGTGCACATGAGTGCGCGCATGCATGCACACACACACACACACACACACACACACACTCTGCTCACTATTCCACCCATGCTTCAAGCAGGACTGGGCTGCAATTTCAACCTGGGTTCCCAGGAGAACAGAGAACACAAGAAAAAAATAAATCAAACCACTAAGGTGTGTGGGTGAGCAGGCAGACGATTTGGGACTGACTTTAGAGATTGGAGCTGCTGGTAGCTCCAAAGCGACCTTTCCAGCTCTGTCCTAGAGCAGGGGTCTTCAATTTGTCAAAAACTGGGACCCACCTCAAACGTCAGCTTGCAACATAGGACTGCCTTTCAATAGGCTTACCAGATCTCCAACCGGGACAGAGTGCTAGACCTTTAGGAGAAGAAATGTGGGCAGGTGTAGCTTGTTAACCCAGAGCACAATCCTAGGCATGTCTACTCAGAAGCAAGCCCCACTGAACACAATGGGGCTTGCTTCTGAGTAGACATGCCTAGGATTGTGCTCTAAGGTTTAACAAGCTACACCTGCCCACATTCCTTCTCCTAAAGGTCTAGCACTCTGTCCCGGTTGGAGATCTGGTAAGCCTACCTTTCAAGAGCCCAGCAGGCAAGAGGAATGGGCGCATGTGTTCCTCTTTGTTTCCTGTCCAGTGACAGCCGATCAATGGGCACTGCTACTATGTCATTCTTCTGCCCCTTTTTTCCTTCCGGACCAGTGTGCCCTTAGCTTTGAAAGGCGAAGGGAGAGAAAAAGGAAGTGAGGCAAGGCAAGGCAGAGAGAAAAGGGGAGTGTTGCAGCAGAGGAGAGCAGGAGGATGGATGAGAGACTGAGGAAGCCCACGGAAGATGGGGGGGGGGGCTCAGCCAAAGTGGCCTTTCCGAAGTCAAGGTTTCCAGTGGGAATAACATCAAATGGAACCCCTAATTCAAGCAGTGCAGACCTGAGCCTCAAAACAAAATGGCAGCAGCTTCACTGCCACAGCTCACCTGAGGTTGGATCATGATCCACTTCTGGGTTTAACATGCCTCTTGAGGACTTCGAAAGAGAGAGAGAGAGGCAAGGTTGGTCCAAGCTGAAATGCAGCCCCAAATGGTGCCCCATCTGTTGCCCTACCAGAGTGTCTCTCTCCATCCTTGTCGTCCTCAGCTGCCACTTTTTGTAAAGCAGCTGAGTGGAACCCTCTCCACTCTCTGCATTCTGTCCATCTGGCTGCCTTATAAGAAGTGGCTGGGGAGAAAAGGAGGGGGCTTTTTCCCAGTGTTGTCCCAAAAGCACTTGGGAAAAGATAACAATTGTGATGGTGCTAGAGGAGGAGGAGCCATCCCACCCCACCCCATCCTGCTCTCACATGCTCCAAGAGGATGGTGCAGCTGCGTACAGCTGTCAGGCAAATGATGGCCAGGGGATCTGGTGGGCAGGTGCAGAGTGCAGGTCAGCCCCCACCAGCTGGCCATAACCCCCCCCCCCAGTATGCCACCTGAAATAGCTGGGCTGCACCTGAGGGTAGGTAGAGTTGGTATTAATAAAAATCACATGTGAAAAGGCATTTATACAAATGGTATGACCATGATCCACATGATGCTCATAATGTGCAAAGTGACTCAGCTGCACCCCTTCCCCCATCCATGTACAATTGCTTTGTAAAACGGAAGATCCCACATAGCCATGGCTGTGTCAAAAGAGCACTTCACAGGGCCCGTTTCTTTCTTTTCAGATATAATTTTGCCACTAGGGGGAAGTGTTGGAGAAAGGAAATTTCTTGCTCTCACGCTAACAGCTCTTCCAGATAACAGAAGGGTGCAACAATATTCTCTGTGATTCTTCTGTCTTTTACAATAAATGCGGCAATTGGCATACATGTTACAATGAATGGAAATCAGCAGAAGCAGACATGTGAGTTGACTATCAGGTAGAATAAAATCCTGCCGCTGAGATAATGGAGGCTGCGGCAGACTCCTTAGGGGGAAGGTGGGGACTGTTTAAAAATTAGCAAAATGCTTGTCATTATGATGACTGGTGGGGTGTGTGTAGGGGGGGGGGCTTCTCTACTGAAAAAACCTGAAAGGTGCAGTGCAGCTCTGTATGAAAAGATACACTTCACCCCTCCTCCTACAGGAGCTCTATCAGTTGGGGCTGGCCCACCCATGTCGCGTTAGAGGCCGGCCACTCCCCCCCCCCATACAATGTCTTCAAATGTAGCAGTTTACTTTATCCACAGAAATGAATGACAATCATTTCCTTATATGGAGGAATGCAAAAGCATACAGGAACCATACAGGAGTGGAGGCTAAACCTGCTCTCTGCTGCTACAGCTGCCATTCATTGTGTGCCGAGTCTGCTCCTATCTGCATAGCTCCACCATCTACAAAGCTGGGTTCTGTCTCTTGGTCGTACTAGAGTGTGATGGTGGAATATTAGGGGCTGCCCTTTCTACAGGCAGATGTGAAGCTTATGTTTTCACAAATCTGTGTTTCTCCCAGTTTCCTTGACTACAGGCACTGTTGTGTGACCCAGGGTGTCTCTTTAAACCCACAGAGGGGAAACAAAAGACCCTGCTCTAAATTGGCCAAAAGCACCCTCTTTGCATTACAAGTACTGTTGATACTAACATCTGGAGGGCTTTTCTGATAGCTGTGTATTATTTCCATATGGTGCATCTGTGGCACTTGCAACCTCCTTTGCTATACTTTCAACCGATGTTTGAATGTGAATCGGCTTCCTTTCATGGGTGCAAACCTGTGTGTGTGTGTGCAGACGTCTGAAGGTAACATGCACTGACCCGAGCAGAGGGAGACGTGCAAGTTGCAAGCAACGTCAGAACCTTTAGCTTTCGTATGTTTGCTGCTATCATGTGGATTTTGATTTCCTGTGTCCTTCAGGAAGTGATAACTTTTAATTCCATTTTTCCTCCTGTTTCTCCCACGGCAGAAACAAATCGGTTCACTGTGCTGGCTTCAGGAAGTATAGATTATGCATCAGCGTTTCCTGAGATATTTTTTTCTGAATGAAAACTTTTGCCAGGGGGGACCAGCTGCAGCGGATGTCTGCGTGTGCCGAAAGCTGTTTGGCCCGTCTGTGCCACAGGCGATTGCGTTTGCTTGAGCGAGCCATTCATCCAAACAGCCAAGCAGCCTTCCTTTCAGCGCTAGACGGCGCCTCAGTCCACCAAAGAGACCTTCGCTCAGCATGCTCCAGTGAGCCTTGGCAGCATCCAGATCTTGCAAAGCAACGCAAGAAGCCATGGAGTCAAGGAAAAGAAAACCTCCCCAGAGTTCCCGGCATGGCCCCTCTCGCTTACTTGGCAGAATGTTGGCACAGCAGTTTGCAGCGAGCAGTGCCAGAACAGAAGGTGTCTCCGCCTAATAGGAGACTGTCATGTCACCCCTCTGTGCTGTTAATGCTTTCTCGTACATCCGTCTGACTTTTCACTGAGCACAGGAGTAAGCAGGAGACATATAATGAGGCAGTGCGTGAGATACAGTAGAAAAGGCCTGACAAGCAGCATCTGACTTCTTCCAGGGAAGCAGCCTTTCCCGTTTTGACTCTCTGAAATTTCATTCCTATTATTGGCAACCAGCAGCTGTTGGTGTGTAGGAGGGATTTGTGTGTGTGGAAAAATGCAATTCTGTAGCCTGGCAAGTAATGATTTAGGGGGCTCCTCCGCTCCCCGCCACTCGCTCACCTGTAGTGCTGCTGCTGTTCCTTCCTCACCTACAGCCAAGGCTTTCTCCACGCACTGCTGTGAGTTAATTTATTTGTTAGATTTCTATGTGGTACACTAGCCTATGTGCAGCCCTGCTTCTCCCTCTCTTAGTATTGCAGGACTTCTAGCCTTTGAGGCTAGGAGAGGGCAGGAGGACTTGAGCTGCGCAGAAAGCCACCCTGGTGCTACCTCTCTGTTGCAGCTTTAAAGAGACGCTGTTAGCATCCTCTTTGGACAATGTGTGTAGTTACTCAAGGGTTACATCAATGCAAGGGAGTCTATATGTGTGGCTCTTCAGAGAGAGAGAGAGAGAGAGAGAGAGAGAGAGAGAGCTATACACACTTACCTAGGAGAGCATTGAACTTAATGGGACTTCCTTTTAAGTAGACAGGCTTGGGGTTGGGCTGAACATTTGCCACTTGGGAGTTTATTTGGAGGCAATTGCTTTTCACGCTGCCTAAGCAGCTTTCTAGTCCAGCATCCTGTTTCCCACAATGGCCAATCGGATGCCTCTGGGAAGTCCACAAGCAGGGCTGGTAGGTGACAATGATTTCTGTGGTTGTTTCCAGCAACTGTCATCTTAACTTGTATCCATCATCATGTGTTGTTGCAATGAATTCCATAATGTGACCATCTCTGGGATGTGTTTATCTGGACCAGTAGAATGCAGCCAATCCGCCATGTTTGTGTGGGGGCTTCCTTTGCCCAGCCTGATCCTGCATGAGGCAGGGAAGGGATGGGCGGCACTGATGGGTGTGCTGGGTTTTCAGACTAGGGCTTCAGCTGCATTTTTGCTGTGTGAGTCTCGAGCCCAGCATTTCGAGCTTCGGAGTGCCCCAACCCAGATACCCTTGGGATAGTATGAGGTTAGCTGACTGCCCTTTGAGGGCTGGGTGTGAATAGTTTGCTTCCCACCTGAAAGGTTGTGTTTTTTCACCTTTTCCAGGCTGTCTCCTTGAGGTGTAGTGTTCATTCTGCCAGGTCAGCCACCTCTGGCAGGTATAGTGCAGGACTGGGAGATAGGATTAGGGATTTGGTGTGCTTCCTAAGGTAAGCAAAAGTCAGAGAGGGAGCCAGAGCCAATCTCAAGAGGCAGTCTGCCTCAGGGATATAGGCTGGTGACCCCTTGGGCTTAAATTGCAAAGTCCATCTTAGAGGCTGTCTGACTTGAGTGGAGCAATTTGGCTGCCTTGACCACTTTTCCATAGTTTTGATGGAGAAAACCAAGGTAAACCTCTTTATGGTCCCCTTCCATTGTACAAATTAGCAAGGGATCCACACTGACTTGGCTAAGGGCATAGGTGGCTTGTGGGGACGCTGTTGTTGAGTGTGTGTCTCTGGTTCCTGAAAAATGCCCTGTTTTAGACATGCCTTGAGTCCCTGTAGTGTTACTTTGTGCCCCATCATAACAGGTGATTAACATACTGTATACAGAAACAGCACTTGATATCCCATTACTTGATGATGCTTAACTGAATGTCATATGAGTTGCCTTCACTGATATTGCATTTTAGGGCCACACTATATGTGATGTAGAAGGCCTGAGCCGAGACTCATGTTTTTTTTTTTTTTTTTTAATCTGAAATACAGGGGGGCGGCGGCTGTGAATTTGATCTGTGTTGTTGGGAGGGGATGCTCAACTATTTCCCATGAGCCATTCCATGATAAAAAAAATTACACAGAATTACAGTAGATATCCTATACCATGATCGTAGGGGACTGATGCATGTAGTGTGTGTGTGTGTGTGTGTGTGTGTGTGTGTGGGTGTGGGTGTGGGTGTGGGTGTTTGCAAAAACTGCAGTAAGCACCTCATTCCCAAGTGCCACTGCTGCAATCAGGTTTGCAACCTTCCCCATGCCACATTTCAATATAGCAGCAATGGCTGGAAGACTCATCATGGTCTCCTGCATCACATGTAATTTGACCCTGAAGGTATTGTGAAATGATAGGACAACTCTATTCCTGGCATTTGATTTGTGATGGCTATTTTGCACATGCAAGTCATTTTTTTGATGTTGCTGTAGCTGACTGATGAACATCCATGGGGACTCAACTGTAGTCCTCCCGTGCCAGTGCCTCCAAATGTAATGACTGCTGTGTCAGTGCAGCCTCACAAATGAAACCTGCATTACAATTCTTGCAGGAAGACTGATTGGTGTACATGTTAAGGATTGCAATGTCAGGTCTCCCTTTCTGTCACTTGCTATCTGTCCCTTATCTGTATCTCTCTGCACCTTGGGGGATAAATGCAGTGAATAGCATGCCATAGTAATGGGGCCATATAAAACAGATCGGCCTATATGTGTTGATGCATGTTGGCTGAGGGCTTTGCTGGAGAATGTCATACTTTTTAGAGGTGTAAATTGTAGCAGCCATGGTTTCTAATAGCTTAAGATCTATTTGCTCTTTATTTTATATATTAAATGGAGAGCAGGACAGAAGAGTCTTCCCCCCAGCAGTCTTTTCTTCTTCTCCTTTGGGAAAAGGCCCTTTGATGCCTGCTTCTTCATTGTTGTGCAACATGGGCTTTGAACAGAACAATATATGGTAGCTTCTTCCCCATTTCTTAGTTATGATTTTTTGGTACCTTGGAGGAGTAATACTTTCAGGTTTTCTTTTCTTGCTGTTTTTTTGTACCAGCGGCGAAGATGAATGCTACAAAAGATGCTTTTAAATTTTTTGTGCATTTATCATATTTTTCCCTGTGCTCTCTTTTTCCCCTATCTGAACTTTTTATGACTTTAGTTCTGTAGAGACTACAGTTCATTATAGTTGTACTGATATTTCAGTTTGATGAATTAAAGATGCCTACTCCAAACACCTTTCGTGTAGACAGGAGCCAATTTAGCTTATATCAGATCAGATTTTCTTAAAATACATTCTAAAAATAAAAGCCCACATACTTTGTAAAACACCTGTGCTGGGTAGAAAGTTCTATGTCCCAAATGAATGTTTGCTCATTTTGTTCCTATGGAAAGGATTAAGAGTCATTCTTGTTCAGAAGATACAGTTTTAGTGTTTGTGTTTTTTTAATCAAAGGCATCTGCAGCTGGCATCTATTCATTCCATGTGCTACAATGATTCTCGCCAATGGACAAAATGACTTTCGTAGCTGGAGTAAGGTCAGCAAACTGCAACCATTATGAGGCTAATGTGCATATATCTATTTCTTAAAAAGAACCGAGATGAGTTACTGGTAATAAATCTGCAAATGTGATCACATGGAAGACATTTTGGTGCACGAGCTTCATGCACCAAAACTGACATTTTTAGTGTATAAGCTTCATGAGAAAGAGAGCAATTTGGTAATTGGCTGTACTAAACTACTGAAGTTCCTTAACTTTGCATCAACAAGGCCATGTGCTGGAGGAAGAGCTGGATGATATACGATTCTCAACCAATGGCTTTCAAACTTTCTACCTCCAGGGAAGCCTTTCTACATCAAGTTGTCTACTGAGTTGCTCCTGCATTTCTGCCACGGAACCCCTGCACATTGTTGAAGGTTCTGGGTCATGTTCTAGGAGGCACACCCAAATGGGGCATTGGCCAGGTCTATTGGGATTCACTGTCAGCTGATGTAACCTGAGCATGACCTACAACATGTCTAACACCAGCGGCATCCCTAGAGGGGTGGTGGTACTGTAAGTTGCACTCAGGTCTACTCAGCATTACACAGTGGCCCCGCCCATTCGTTGTCGGAGATATTCTGAGCAGCGAAGGCAACGCGCAGGGAGTCGTGTACACCTGTGCGCAACTTACAGTACCGCCCCCCCCTCTAGGGACATCACACATCCTAAGAATAGGATGGCCTGTGTAAGAGCCATCTACATCAATGGGGCATGTCTACATCATTCACTGGCTTACTTAAATTCTGTGATTCCAAGGCTTGTTTATCAACCATGTCCTAATTAAAAATGTTGCAAGTGGACCAAATGGTGTCCAGACCTTGTGGTCCTCCTTGGCATATGGCTGACATCCTGTAGTAGTAGTAGTATGGATGTCAGAATTATGCACCTGTGCAGACAGATCTCCAGATAAATGATCTAATCCAATATAATTTACTGGAATTCTCTGCCTTGAGAATTCGGTATTGCTCAATCACTCAACACAATTTCGATACTGTATTCACAACTGCTGGGAAGCTGTTTTTTTGGATTTTAAAGCTCCACCAAAAATGTCTTGTCTGCCAGTGCCTGCTCCCCTCCTTTATGTTATTGGGGGCAAGAGGTGATTTGTTCAAATCCCTCTTATTTGTCTATGATAAAGCTGTATTGATTTCAGTGAATGATAAATATTGCATTATGTGCTGCTTATGGCAAGCCATTTGCTGATGGGACTGAATTATCTTTGAATATTTCATCCTGTCTCTCCCCCCAACCCCATGATCAGTTGTCTGCAAAATTCAGATCCCCCAAAGCTGTCTTCAGGAAACATTTTAGCATTATTTGATAAATGTTTGCAGTTTGCAGGAAACAGTGGACTAGACAAACACAGTATGCAGAGCAAAGGACAAATGTGATCTTAAGGTAGGCTTACCAGATCTCCAACCGGGACAGAGTGCTAGACCTTTAGGAGAAGGAATGTGGGCAGGTGTAGCTTGTTAAACCTTAGACCATAATCCTAGGCATGCCTACTCAGAAGCAAGCCCCATTGTGTTCAGTGGGGCTTGCTTCTGAGTAGGTATGCCTAGGATTCTGCTCTAGGACTTAACAAGCTACACCTGCCCACATTCCTTCTCCTAAAGGTCTAGCACTCTGTCCCGGTTGGAGATCTGGTAAGCCTACCTTAAGGCATCACTGCTTGAACTGCGAAAGTTGGTCCTAGAAGTTGGTCCTAATGCCAGTGCCTATTGCCTCCTCCTCCTCCTGCCAGTCACTCTGGAAGCCAAGCAAAATTCTCTCGTGGATACACAGGTGGGTCTCTGCTGGGGAGGCACGATGCCATTCAACAGCATAGCATTGGCTGTGCTGAGCTGACTTTTTAAATGTTAATTGTACTTTGACATTCCTGGTTGTGACACACATTGTGATGGTATTTGGCTCCTGGCTGACAACAAGAGGCACATGGGGAGAAGGCGAAGGCACAGCTATTGTAAAGACAGTGGCCCTGACCAGGAGTTTGGAAGAAAACTGATATATTCAGCTCAAGAGGGGCTTCTAATTATGAGCAACTCTGTTCCTAGGAAACTAATGGGTAAATTAACACCTTCATGGCTCCATGGTTTCAAATAGAGGTGCAACAGTTTAGCTCTCTCTAAAACTCAGTCCTAAGTAGATTTAAAGTGGAACCTCAAGCTAAGAGTCATTCCTTTTTAAGATGTCACTCTCCGATTTGAACAGCATTTGACTGGGTATTTGGGGTAGAGAGAGGATAGGAAGGATGATGATTGGAAATTAAGGCATTTCTGCCCGCAGGTGTATAAATGCAACAGAAGCCAAATGTGTACACCTGTGGGATGGGCAGAAATGGGCATGATGGGTTAACCCATCATTATTGAGGGAATTGGGGAGCTGTCAGTGAACTGCATGAATGTCATTATTTTTGAGGTATGCACATGCAAAAGGATCCCCTCATGTAAAAATAACCCAAGGTGATTGCAGGAGCCTGCACCAGTGCTATGGTGGATTGGAAGAAATAGCTCAGTTTCTCTGAGCAAGATGTATAGGAAATAGTTAATTCTTTTTCCTGCTAGCAGAAGTAGGGCGCTGCTGGATCAGACCATCAAGCATAAAGAAAATCCTGCCATTTCTCTGTAGCTAGCTTCCTGGGTAAGGGAACAGTGAATGCAAGAAAGGAACCAAAGCATTAAGTAGTTTCCCAAAAGCTGCAGTTCTATGCTGTTATATGCTCTTACTTAGGTCCCACTGAAGTCAATAGAACGATGCACAGGATTGCAACCTAAGGCTTTAATTAATGTGGTCAAGTCATTTCTTAGTTATAGGGGGAGTGATTTATTTTTTTTGCACAATTTCACAAACCAAGTGTTCAGTGTTGTAGAGGAGGACACAATTCCTCCATTCCTGAAGAGTTCAGTTGGCACCTGGGTTGGTGTCAGTTCCCTGGTGTCAGGTGCACATTGCTGAGAATTCTCTTTCACTGATACTAAAGGCCCAATCTTATCCTGGGCCTATGGCAGCAGATCTTGAAATCCACTACTATAAATCCAGTTACGATGGTGCAAAAAACACTCTGGAACCACCAGTGCAAATGGACAGAGGCTTCGCACTCCTGCCAACAGCCTAACCAGGCTGCACCAGAGCAGGTAAGTTGGTGGTGGGGGCGGGCAGTGTGTGGTTCGGGGAAGGATTGAGGTAGGGAGTGGGGAGGGAAGGGGTGGTTTGGGGGGTGAGAGGGGGTGGATCTTGTTGGCAGCAGCACATGCCAGACGGGCTACATGGGGCCACCCGGATTTGCGCCAGCCATTTTGCCGGCGCACATCCGAGGAGACCCACTGGGGTGGCTGGGCTGTTACTCAGGGTAAAGGGATGAACATCTCTTTACCCCAAGGAGGCCTCTGCCTGTGACAGCACTGGCCCAATCCTGGGTAAGATCTGGCGTGGTGCGCTTTTGTACGCTGCGGTGGTCCTAGGCAGGATTGGACTGTTAGTTGATTGACAGCTGGTGCTTCAAAAGCCTCCTTTTGTTTTAGAGGTCTGATTCTGGTGCAGTGTTTGATGAACAAAGAATTGGACCTTTGGAAAGTGAGCCCATGGCAACATAGAAGTGGAAAACGTGTGTCAAGATTTGTTATTTGTGAAATTTTCTAGAGATGTTCCTGTGAGCAGAATTCTAGCATTTTTCTTTTTTGTTGGATATGCCTTACAGATTTGTCCCCAGAGAAATTACATAAAGCTGTAACTTTTCCATGCTCATTTTGATCCTTTCTTTTCCACAGGGCATTTTATGACTGATTTGATTTGTGCTGGCTCTTAAATTGGATTTTTTATGCTTATCCATTTTAATTGTGATTTTTTTTCTTGGTTTTTATGATCAGTTGTATTACGTTTTTACCCTGTAAGCCACCTTGGAAAAAATTATTTTTTTAAAGGCAGGATATGAATGTGTAAAATAAAAATAAACAAATAAAAATTATAATCTCAGAAATGCAAAACATTAGCTTGGAAGAGATTCAAAGAAAGAAAATGGTATTTTACCTTGCTGCAGTAGTGATAGCAAAACTATATCTCACAACTAAGCAGATGTGAGCCCTTAAAGACCGCAGACAGATTTTACAAATATACCTGTCTGCACTCAGAGGATAATTCTTATTATCCACATTAGGCATGAATTTAGTTGTTTGTACCCATGCTTTCAGCTGAATATAATACAATAAAGAAGTAAGAAGAAGGGCCAATGAAGCAGCCTTCTGCAACCCAGTGTGTTGCTGTCAAAATGCTGAAGTTTTCCATTTCAAATGTGCCCCCTTCCCTTAATCCTTAAAAGTTTGTTGCATAGGAATACCAATGATGCAGGTCCCACGTTTACAGCACAATCCTGTGTAACCTTGCACCGGTGTAACAGTAGTGTAAGTGCACTTATACCGGTGCATCTACTGTTACACCGGTGCAAGGTTACACAGGATTGCACTCTTAATCTGTAGATCAGGGTATTCCTTTTTCTTCTTAGAAAATAATGATTGTGAGGATCAATGCAGCACACACTGTGAATTTCTTGGGAAATGAGGGTCATTGATTTCCCTGGCTTAGCAATGGGCAATGATGATTAGCTGTTTTCTGTCCCCTGTGCACTAACTAGTTTCAGCTTCAGTTAGGTTGCTGGATGGCAAGTAAACACATAAAACACCCCTAAACACATGCAAGTGTCCTGTTGATGGTTTTCTGCAGATGTGCTAGTGAGTGAATGGGAGTGGACAGGGAATTGTCCACTGACCTTTAGAGGAATTCTGCATTTGCCTCAGGTGCATGATGATCATGATCACACTGTGCAGGAATGTTGTAGGTCTAAATGTCACTCTCTGTCACTGTCTCAGATCAACAGGGATGAACAGTGACGAACCCCATAGAAACGCTCACCCCGACCAGGCATGTAGCTCTGGCTTTTTCAAATGAGAGTACTGGTATAGGAGGTGATTTTAGCATAGGGGCGCTTACGTAGTAGGTGTTTGTACCCTGCATGCCTTGTAGATGAATATTGCTCTTGAGGCTGTGCAGCTGTCAATCTTGAGTTCAACATTCTAGTAGGGCTTTTATAGCAGCTGTTTCTAAATTTAATTCAACTGAATGGGGGAGCCTTTCATAAAACATCTTTCATAAAAAACCTATGTTAAATGGAGAGTTATTGTTTCTTTGTGCAACCCCTTCCTTCATGCAAATAGGTCACTTTATTTTAGAAAGACACTATTTAAAAACACATTGACAAACAGAGCAATTGAGGGGGTGGCTAGCTTGGGTAATCCTGGCCTGCTACACTATACTTGCATAATGCTTAAAACCTTTCTTTGGCCTGAATTTATCTCAGGTAGACAGGAGTGACTTAGAAATATTCAACCCTCTGGGTCAGTGCTCTACTTTGGGTGCCTATGAGAGTAGGGCAACTTTTGCTCTCATGCTGATAGTCCTGGTGCTATCACAGCAGATTCTTTGGCCTCCGTGTGGCATGGCTATTCCACATGAAGAACTTTCTGTGGCTCTGTTAGGGAGAGAAATGGAATTTAGAAGGGACAAGTGTCTCTTTCATCCCTTAGGCAGCATCTAGTCATATTTCAGTCCTTGGAAAGCTCTGGACCTGAGCTCTTAACACCTATATTTTGGAACATACTTTGGTAACACTCAAATTGGAGCCCCTACAACTCAATAGGTTATAGGCATCTGCCTTCAATATTAGACTCTCAGGGGTTTCGGATTAATTGGGAAAGTTGGGAGAATCTCCCACTTCAAATTCTTCAGACAATGTGGTCTAAGGCGTGGGGACAATGGGTCCTCATTTTCCAAATTGTGACCACTTCCCCCCCCCCTCATTTCATACATGAATGGAGTTCAATCTCTTTGCTTTGCTCCATTTGCTTTTATAGAACAGAGGAAAAGTTTTAATCAGAAAGATCCTTGAAGAGGAAATACAATTTCCCCTACCTCCATGACATAAAACAAAATGGGGGGGGGGATTAATTTTTACCTAGGGCAGCAAATAGCTTGAGCAATCCTGAGTTAGGTAAGTACAGTAATAACCTTGATGACACAGCTGTATCTAGGAAATGCCTGGCCCATCTGCATCTACTCCCTGTGCACAGCTAGTTAATTCCCAGGGAATTCCTTGCCTTTCAATCACAGCTGAAATAACCAATCTTGATGATGTACCATGTTTCTACAGGAGTGCTATAATGTGAACAGTTGAGAGAAACCCTGAGGGGACAATCAATATCATTAATCTGCTGTCTGTGGTAGGGGGAACTGTGTGGAGGAAGAACATGATTACTCTAAGCTTAGCCCTGTCTTGTGTAGTTAGGCTGTGTGAACAGTCACTAAGGATCCTACTCCCTCTTCCTTCTCCCCTAAGAGCATTGCATTAGTTATTGACTTTCCTTCAAACCCATGGGATTTTTGCCATTGACTTCTTTGGCAGGTGGTTACCCCTACTTCTTGATGTGGCTTAGTGACGGGATGTGGGATTGTCAACGGTTCAAATATTCAGTCCTCTTGGAATGTAAAATGAAAATGGATAGTGCAACTACTTTTTGTAGACTGGAAAGTGTTTGCAGTATGAAACCGATGCAGGCCCAGCTACGTCTACAAATCTTGATGGAGTGACATTGCACAGCACGCTGTAGATGGATTTCCATGACCAATTTATCAATCATTGCCCTGATGGATTAGAGCAGTTAATTGTGTCAATGATGATTACTAAAGGGTCTGTTTTTGGATTAATTAATTGATAGACTGCAGCGATGACTTCAGTGCCACTAGGGTCTGCCAGTGAGTTTGCTCATTAACACAAGATGTGTTACAACATGTGAGCTAGGCTGACCATGTGTGGGAAACATAGTGATGCTTTTAGTCTTGATGCTGTTATGCATGATGGAGACCTGCTAAGATTGTGATCTTCATGGCACATACAGGACAATGGTTTGGTTAATCGTACAATTAAGATGTTTGTAGTCTAGGACACCTTTACTTTTTGGTACTCCATGAAGATAACCGATAATCTTATTAACATTACAGTGTAAATTAATGTGTAGGTATGTGTATTTTCTTATTGCTTCTGCTTTTTAAATGGTTTGTTACACATAAAGGTAAAGGTGACCCCTGACAATTAAGTCCAGTCGTGTCCGACTCTAGGGTGTGGTGCTCATCCCCATTTCAAAGCCGAAGAGCCAGCGTTGTCCAAAGACGCCTCCGTGGTCATGTGGCCGGCATGACTCTCCTTGCCGCAGCACGTAGCATGCAGCTGGAACAGGAAGTGCTGTTTACCTTCCCGCAAGCGGTACCTATTTATCTACTCACATTAACATGCTTTGGAACTGCTAGGTTGGCAGGAGCTGGCCAAGCAACGAGAGCTCACCCCATCGCGGATTCGAACTGCCGACCTTTCAATCGAGTGTGGTCACCTTTCATGCAAAGGTTTTAGAGAAGATAGCAAAGCTTTGGAGATTTCTGAGAAGAAGCTTCATCTACTCCCATTTTTACAGGATGCCAAAGACATGATCAGAATGTGTTTTTCAGCCCTGTTTATTGGCAGCAATGACAGAGCTCTGAATAAAATCTAAGAGGCATCTATTTTTATGATCCTTTATATTGGCTATACTACACATTTCTAAAAAGGTACAGAAAGTTAGGCTGCAATCCTCTTGGAGCAAGCCCCATTGAACACAATGGGGCTTACTTCTGAGTAGGCATGGATAGGATTGTGCTCTTGATGAATGAGTGGTAGCTGTTATAATACAATAGTTAATTCTTTATCCTTTGTGCATTATGGTTATATCACCTCTCTCTCTCTCTCTCTCTCTCTCTCTCTCTCGTTTAAGGGCGATGGATGCATTTGTTTTGTGCTCCAGTATTTGCGTGTAAAAAAGAATGGTCCTACGTAGAACTGCATACATTTCTAGGATCTTCTTTGAGGGAGCTCCGGACCCGTTCCCACATATCAAGGTGTACTAGTTCTTTAAAAGGCTGGCAGAAATCAAAGCCTTGAGCTTCGCAGCAGCTCCTAATGCAAAACTTCCAAGCCTCCCCCTTTCTGGCTGCTGTGCATGCTGTTCAGCAGATGTTATCAGATTGAATTTAGTTTAGCGTGACTGTAGATCCCCCCCCCCCCCTTCCTGAGACTGTATATATCTTTCAGTGCAAGGACCATTCTCCTCCTGCTGTTATGCCCGGACGCTGAAAGAACAAGAGGGGAGCCTTTTGGGGGCTTTTATGTCACCCTTGAGTGACAAGAAGGATTGCACTTCGTCCAGCACCACACGCTCACGGTCTCTCCCGGCAAGAGTCCCGCAGCTTAATGTGTTAAATTATAGGATTTCTTTGAAAATTGAAAAAGGCAGCTGGATTGTGTGTACTGGCGAACCCTCTATCAGCTTCATTGGCCCTGGAATACAGCTTTTCTTCAGCAAGATCCAAGGAGGATAAAAGAATCCCCCCCCCCCCCTCCAGCTCCCTAGCTGGCTGTGGAACGAATGACTCTTTCAGCACCATTCCAAGCAGACAGCTCCTCGGGCTAGCCTTGCTTTGCGAAGGCACTTCGAAGAAGCGTGTGCGCGCGTGTCGTATGTGTGTCGGGGGAAGAGGGGGAGGGGGACTCAAAGCCCTAGATAGCCAGGTTAGATCCTACAATATCCCTTAATTATCAGGAGGTGCGAGAGGACCACAGCCACAGCAAGGGCTTGCCGAATACCACACCGGAGAGAGGGGCGGCAAGCGTTCTTCCGGCTATGCTTAGGTGAAAGAAAAAGAGTCAGCACTCCGAATCCGAACTGCCTCCTAACTATGCAAGACCCACACCCATCCTGATTTTGGGCAGAAGAAAGAGACTAATGCAACAACCGTGTGATCCACTTGGCTATCAGGCAGAAAGCGAGGAAGAGTGAGTTTTTTTTTAAACCTCCAAACCCTAAGGAGTTTAGCACTACAAGCACTGGGAATAGCTTCGTGCTGAGCTGCTTGGGAAAGTAAGGCTTGCAGGGAGTAGGGAAACGTGGATTTTTGAAACGCTGGGATAGGAGGATTTCGCCCAACTTCGTCTGGTCTCTGAGGGTGAGTTCTGCAATTTGCATGGGTAGCGGTGATGACTGGGGTTCGGAGGGGTTCCCTTTCGCGGTGGTTTGGGAGTTCATTTTCTTTTTCCTGCTTATTCCAGTAGAAGCACAAACTTGAACAGCAGGTAATTGTCCTACATGATAGATCTGGCAAAAACCCCCCCCCCCCCCTTGAGATATCTCGGACGGCCAAGATTGCAGTTAACAAGGGGCATGTAATTCTGCATTTGAGTGTCTCTGTCGCTATTGTCCCAGCTTTGTTACTTGCTATAGCGATAGGAGAACTCGCCACATGCAAGGAACTTTGCTGTGGGTTGAGGGCTTTGATGTTTGAGGATATGCTAATGAACATATCAGCACTGCCAGGGGGATTGGATGGGCAATGAAGGATGAGCATAAGGGTCCTGCTAATGGCTTGCAATGAATCATCGGGATTACAGGGTTGAACTGGGGAGGAGAGGGGAGGAAAACATTCCCTATATAAGGTGGTCAATATAATAGAACTCAAATATCATGGAGGGTGGGCAGGGGAAGAGCTGCAGCAAAAGCAGGGGGGGTATTAGAGCAAATGAGCAGACACCCTTGCATTTCCCCCACTCATTTTTTTATAAGGCATCTGCATAAATGTTGTTTTGTTTAAAACCCTGGAGCAATGTAGCGGTGCTGGGAAGACTGCATCAATTTGGGCTGCAGCAGGGAGGCTTTCAAATAAAACAGAGAATGCTTAAATTGAAGCCTGCACATGGAAGAGTGATGCTGTTTGCTGTTGGGTGAGCAAATGAAAGAAGACGGGGTAGTGGTGGTGATGAGAGATTAATAAAAGAGATCCAGGCTGTGCCTGGGTGATCTAGTGCTATGTGATGCTGATTCAAGATGGTTTAGATGCCTGGTGAGTTATTTCCATTCCTCTCCACCCTTCTGTTCTCAGCTAATTGCATTAATACTTTTCATCTGCAAACCCCAGAGCACTGTTGACTATCACCCCTTGGTGCTCTGCTAATCTTTCCTCAGATTATCGTTCTCTCTCCACCCCTTTTACTATACGCTACTTCTGGAATTGGAAATACGGCTGCCTCAAAAAATAATGCTCTCATGCACCTCTAGGCTGTGAACCTTATGGCTCTTTTGCTTTGGAGATGGAACAACAACATTATCTGCTTGACTCCTGTCCTTCTAGCCCAGGATGGAATTATTTTATCTCTTTGTGAAAAGGATGCATTTTTGAGACCCTTTTAAAGAAGAAGTAACACACTGAGGTTGGAAAATGTTTCTTTAATGGCAAGAGTTAACCCAATGGACAGAGCTGTCCAAGGTAGCTTTCTTCTCATCATGGAGCTCCTGCTTGAGCCAGTTGTTTCAGGGGATTCAGTACCATGATGGTCTCTCTAGCCCTCTTGAGTTCCCAGGAAGAGGAGAAGGAGGAGATAGTGGTTGGCTGTGGGAAGAGAGAACTGACTTCACTTGTATTGAGTAGCAAAAGGGCAAAGGTCGGTGTTTTCACTGCAGGCAGTAAATAATAGCTGCCTGTGCTAGGTCAGCTCAACTGTGTGTTGTAAATTGAGTGTGAGTCCGTGAAAAAAGACATTTTTTGGTTTCTTGACTTTTTGAGATTAAGGGTGTAATGAGGAAGGCCAGAGCACTTTCCCAACATCCTCGACATTCTGAATAAGCTTTCTAAAGTGCTGCTGATTTTGAACCACACCTCAGAGCAGCACCAAATTGTTGCCTGTGCAGTCTACTCAAGTCTACTCCTGTGTGCATTTTGCTTTGGGAGAGCTCTCTGAACAGGGCTTTTGTACAAACCAAGCTGGGATTTCTCTGCATGTAAGGAAAGTTGATGGGACATACAACCAAAACAACAGTTTCTGGTCCCCTCTGAATTAAAGCTTCCACACTCATTTGTTTTGCTGTAATAAGTTTGTCATGCGCGTTTCAGCCCTGGCGGGGAGCCGCTTCCTCTCAGAAAACCACCACCATCAATCTGATTATATCAGCACTTATGAGGCTCAAGTATGAGTCATTGCTGTTGTTGACTCACCTTTGGCTCTGGGTTGAAAAGGACTTTACAAGGTAGCGGTGAAACAAACAGGAGGCTTCATAGCATAATGGGCTATTCTAGGCACAACCTGTGAATAAAGAGGTTATATGATATCTTTGCTACATTCAGGAACGACTCTAATATATGCTAATTGCCATCTCTTCTTATCCAAATTCAGGAGGTAAATCCCCAGATCTATTAATCCATCAGTTTTGCCATTGTTTAAGTGAATGCAGATAAGCCCAGGCTTTTCTTTCTGCAGAAAATCCTGATGTCTCAAAAGGAGCAAGGAGTCCAGAAGCGGTTGTCTCAAGCTATGGAATGATCACACCTGCCCCACAATGTGACTCTGGACTACAGTAGAATGAGAGAAGAGTGTTGTGAACCTCAAACTCTGCTTTGCTGTTTCAAGACTTCAGGCTGCAAAATGAAATCAAGATCAAATGAAGAGGGACAAAAATATAAAGCTGTGATGCCTCTTTTTCTTTCTTTAGGAGGACCCTCAAAATGCACCCTTTCTTCAGATGAATAAAGCTTTTCTTCATGTTCGCCATTTCATTGGTCTCTGATATGGATGTCGCTTTCCATATTGGCTACCTGGGCAATCTAGTCCCACATTTCTGTATCCAGCAGGAACTGACTTCAGTGATAATAAATGAGAGAGATGGAGGAATGCCTAATTGGAGAGGAAGCTTCTTCTTTGAACCCATCTTATTCCCAAAGTGGTTTAAGGCATAAAGCAATCTTAGCACAACCAGCACACATTTGCAACATCATATTTATCATATATTAAACATACATTTGACATTTTAAAGTTCCTGTCAAACCCTGACAGTATGTACAGATGCTTTCTCTACGGCGTTCTTTGGCTGGCTTCCGGTCAGCGTTGCACTGGAGACTGCTTCTCTTGGTATCAGTCCCACTGGCAGGGCCCCAAAACCTTTGCCACAAAGCATCAGAAAGATGCAAAGCTTTCTAACCTTTCCACTGATTGGCTCAAGAATTAATTTTTTTCCAACCCTCACTCAAATATTCCAGGGGAAAACGTTGGAGATTAAACACATATTTCTTAACCATGGCAACTCCTGCTTCCATTTCCACCTGTATCATTTTTGTTGGCCACCTGAGCATGCTCATTGCCGCTGCTTTCCTCATTCCTGTCTCTTTTGCCCATTGTTACATTGTAGCAAGGAGCAAGCCGTCTCTCTCTCTCTCTGAAATTAATGACTTTACATGCACATGTATTACGCATCATGGCCTGGCAAGAAACCACTCTGGGGACATTAAGATCTGCTCCACTAAAAATATGTAAAATACTTTTAAGACGTATTTGCTAGCACTGAAGACTTCCAGCAATGGCTGGCTGGAAAAGAGGGGATGCCAGTTGTTCAGCATGTGGATATCCTGGTACATTGATAGAAGGAAAAAGCAAGCATGGTTCAAAGATCGTGGGCACCTGTCCTTTCTTGGTTGTTCCATGCAATATGGGCATCACTGTCATTTGGAAATCGTGCTGCCCTAGTTAGCAAGAAGCTATCAAAGATTTATTTCAAGATTTCATTGCATGTGGCAAGAGACAAAATAAAGACTGGCGTTCCCCTATTCCCTTCCTTCCTCCTCTCCCAACTGAGATGCATTGGATGAGTTTGTTTACTAGCACATGTTTGCTGCTGCTACAAATCTGATACTCTGTTTGCCTTTCTGCCTGCCACTCTCATTGTGGAATCCTGTGATCTGTCTATCATGATTGCCCAATTCTCACTGCTTTTCATTTCCAATGCAATAAAAACTGATTTGCTTTTAGAAAACTGTGGCAGAAGGCTGGGCGGAAATGCTGTGCAGAGTAGACGGAGACAGTCAGGCTGTGATCAAGGCCACCATTAGAGGCATATCATTCTTTTCTTCCAATACTTTGGAGCTTGGATCAAAGTCTTTGGTAAACCACATGGCTTCAGTTGAGTAGACCCTGCTTTAGGCAAGGAGAATGTTCTACTTTTAAAGTCTGCATGGTGAGGTCAATTATTATTAATTGCCAACCTTATTATTAGGAATGAGCACTCTTCAGTCACCCTGAGCTTTCATGAGTGACAGCAGTATCAGGAACATTAGAAGGCAACTGACATTAACTGGACCATGTTCTGTGGCCATAACTGTTGACTGGCTTTTAACTGGGTCATGATTATATGAGAGTTCATGCTATTGGCCATGTTAATTAATCTAGGCATCCATGAATTGAGGCTGGATATTAATTATTTTTAAACATTTGGGCTGTCAACTTCAAAAAATCCACGTACAGCCAGAGGATTAAGAGTTTTAGGGGCTACTGGATTCAGGAGCTTTATTTTTCATGAGATAGTTTAAAACCAACTGCCCTTCTTTTCTGTTCTGCTGTACTTAACACAGTCTTTGTAATAAAATCCACAGCCAAAGCAAAGTCCCCTGTAATAATAACCTCTCAAGTGGGGAAAAAAACTAGTGTTCGCTAATTGGAATATTATGCTGTGATAAGACTGTCCTTGCTCTCCAAAGGATTAGTGCAGGTGGAGAAAACAATCTCGATTTAAAGTGTGTGTGTGTGTGTGTGACAGACACTCTGTGTGTGTGTGTGTGTGTGTGTGTGTGTGTGTGTGTGTGTGTCAGTCAGACATTGGCACAATTCACAACTGCTGGAGCAACAGAAGCAAGGTAGTAGCTTTGCCCATTGGAGTTATCAGCATGGGAAATCAGGTTATTTTAGGATTAATGGATTTTCATCACTTTATTGACAGATTCTGTTTTCTGGTTGGAAAAAAGGGACACAAAGAGAGGTTGCAGCTTATTGGTTTGGTTGGCCTTCAGCCAGAAAAGTGAGATTTCTAGAATCTATTTCACCTTTGAAATTGATAGCGGGCATGTTAGGCCCATGACCTCCTGGCACCTGAGGCAGCATGCCAAATGATGCCCCTTTTACCTGATGATGTGCCAGCCACTGCTCCTCCCATGCTCCAATGTTCCAGCACATGCTTTACCTCCCCTCCACATTTCCTCTTCCTCTCTGTCCCTTTCTTCCTTTTCAGTCCAGGGAGTGGAAGGAGAAGAAGGAGCAGTGGAGTCAAGTAGATGGACAGACAGGGGTTCCCCCCACCAAACTGCTGCCTGAGGTGACCGCTTCAGCTGGCCTCATGGATGGGCTAGTCCTGATGGGGGGGGGCATGGAGCATATATTACATGTGATATATTGCTGATATACTGTAGGTATTACTTCAGTTCCATATATATCAGGAGTGGCCAAACTGTGACTCCTGAGCCACATGCAGCTCTTTGATGTATAATGTGCGACTCATGGAAAGATGTTGGCCGAGCTCCTTTTTGCATCACAATTAATATAAAAGGTCAATAAGAAATTTTCAAGCTTTATAATTATTGACCAGGTATAAACTGAGAGTCCACTGGATTAAAGCGTAAGTAAATATAGTTAAGAATTTAAATGCTTCTTAAATATTGTGGCTCTCAAACATCTGAAGTTTATTGTATGTGACTCTTACATTAATCAAGCTTGGCCACCCCTGATATATATTATGTCACACTGCCCACTTTTTGGCAGGTTTTTGCAGCAGGTTCAGACAGTGAAATATATGCAGTGCATTCATTCATTACACACACCAGTGTATATAGGATACATTCGATTTCCTACCTTGAAGTGACATCCTTCATACAAGGAATTCTGCATGTGTGAACACAGCCCTCAGGTTGAACAGTGAATTGCATATGTTATTCCAGCCTCTTGGTGCCTTCATTTAGTCAATTATGACACTGGCTACAATTCCTTCCTACTTGATGTGGATTTTCAAGAGCCTCTGTGAATCATGCAAGATGAGTCTTTGCAGTGTGATTTCTTGGTATTTAATTTCAGACCTATTGTTCTGAAGGACTGTGCCCCTACATTTTAGGAGGCTGAAGTATTTTTGGTCTTGGGGTTAATTGCATAACTTCAAGAAAATCAATGAAAGAGCAACACTGTTGTGCAGCAGGGAATGAGGCCTCTTAATCCACAGTAAGTCTTATCAACTAAGAATGTCAGAATATACAAGTCAAAGAATTCTGTAGGGATGTTTTGTTTTCGCCTGCTGTACTTAAGCCTTCTGCTGCTGCTGCTGCCATTCAACCACTCTTAAAGGTGCCTGTAACGAAAGACATTATGGAGGTCACTGTGAGTGTTGCTATTTACATCCAAAGGCTGGATTTTCCAGTGGCGGACACAGATATCTGACTCATCTGATCACACCAGTACCTGAGTGCAATGCACACTGAATGCACTTTTATTTATGTTTTCATAAATTATGGGCATTTTGGTTTTCGATTCTTCTTTGCTTCACATGTCCTTTTCCTCCAGAGGTTTATCATTTGTGATTATTTATTAAAATCATGCGTAAGCCACATTTCTTGTGCTGGAGGTGGTACACAGCAATGTCAAGCAAAACCAAACCAAAATGACTAAACCAAAAACAGGAATACAGCAGAACAATAAGCAAAAAAACCAGCCACAGTGCAACCGCCACCAATAGCAACCCCCCCCCACATACTGCTGTACCCTAAGTCAAGCAGAAGAGGGATGTTTAAAAACCCCTTCTGAAAGGCCACCCAAGAAGAGGCATTGTGAATATGAAAGGGAAGGTTGTGGGACAACATACATAAAAGCCTTGATTCTAGGTGTGACTTTATGCAGTGATGGTATCTGATGCAGGAACTAATCAGAAGAACCAAGGGGACACAGTGGGGGGGGGGGGAGAGAAAAACGTAACTAATGGCCCAATTCTATCCAGGCTGTTCTGTGGAGCACATTGCGACAGTGCAAGGTACTTCTGCTGTTGCAAAATGGCTGCTGACAGCGTGCAGAGTATGCTGTCATTGGCCATTTTGTGTGTGCTGATACAAGCTGCAGCAGCACCTCAACGCCATTGCCGGTTCCTGCTGTGCCCACCAGACAAGGTAAGGCAGCGGTGGGGGTGGGGGTGGCAAGGGATGAAACTGGGCAGAGAGGGGGAAGGAACGGGGGCGAGAGGCAGTGGGAGGAGGTGGATCCAGCAACAATGGAGTGCGCTGGATTCTATCCCCTCTTTTAACAACCTCCCCTTTCTTCTCCTCAGACTTGCGCCAGCTAAAGGGCTGGTGCAGGTTTGAGGAGACCCCATTGCAGAGCAGGTGGCTTATGGATGGGTAAGGGGAAATAATTCCCCTTTTCCCTCCAAAGCCTCCTGATTCCCCCCCCCCCGGCTAGTTATAGCATGCGCCCTTATGACGCGGCTACATCTGTGTTTGTGTGTGGGGGGGGGATAGGATAGGATTAGGTTTTAAGGTTGAAATCCTATGCCCGCTTACCCACTGAACTCAATGCAACTTAAATCTAAGTAAACACGCGTAGGATTGATCTATGAAAGAATTAACCTAATCCTTTATCTATCTCTCCACTTTGCCTATGGCGCAATAATGTGCTATTCTTTGCTCACTGTACAGCTAGGCAGATGTCCAAAAGGAGACAATCTGAAGGTATTTAGCCCTGACTTGGGCAGCATGCAGGGCCTCGGGTTCACAGCCAAGGTCTATAGAATCTTAGAGATACATAACCGGTAAATAAAATTTATGTTAAGACTTTATATCTCTATGGTAGAATGGAAAGCAATCAAAATGTGCGCTTAAAATGTACATGTGTGTGAATGGACCAAATAGATCTAAGCACATTTTAATATAAAAGACTAGAGTAGATTACCCTAGCACGGGGCCCTATTGGGAACAATTGGTCCAATTGGCTTAAAGCTGGCCCTGATTCTGCCCAGAGAGCCCCCCTGGCTAGCCTGATCTCCTGGGCTGGTGGCAGCAGTCTACCAAGACTTTCCCCCAGTAAGCTGTGTGTCCAAACAGGGGAGAGAAGAGAGCAGGGAGGGAGTCAACTTGCTAACCACTAGATGCTACTGCCTTGGATCAGTGTGTGGCCACTGACAGCCCCCTCTTGAATCTGACAGTTCCTTCTTCAGTTTCATGCTTATATTGTCAGGCTTCGTTTTATCCAATCTCTCTCTCTCTCTCTCTCTCTCTCTCTCTCAGCTCTATATTGTCAAGCACTTAGTTTAAAGAATACCAAGTCAATGAATTGTACAGAGGCAGTAGTATCCTTGCTTTGTGCCTTGGGCGGGGGGGGGGGGGGGGGAGACTATGGCTGGAAGAAAGGAGACTTGCAAATTGTAGTTGCACTGAGTGGTTTATGCTCTGAAAAGTGACGCAGTTAAGGTAGACACTGTGGCATAATATTTCTTCCCTCTCTGTAGCTCCCGGATCATTTCATTAACATGTCAGAGATATGCCACAACTCCACCTGACACCTGAATAATCCACTAGGGTTTTCCTGGCTAGTACATAAACAGCGATATTAAAGATGCTGCTACAGTTGGAACCTGGCTAGTACTTGATTGATGGCACTCTTCTCTGAGAACAACAGGCCAAATTATTTGCTTTTTTATGGTTGTACTGGCTCAGTGGGGCTAATGGGTATAAAGTATATGGACGTATTTCAGAGAAGAGGATGCAATAGGTGAGGCCAAATCATGTTAGGGTACCTGACTTCATGCTACAGGGTACTGATGTACTGGATGTGGAGGGGAACTGGATGTGGGCAAACAAGCTGAAATTAAATCGGCACGAAACAGAGGTTCTCCTGGTTCAGAAATCCATGAATCAGGTATCAGATTATCAGCTTGCTCTGAATGGGGTTGTACTCCCTCTTCAAGATCAGGTTTGCATCGTGGGGGTTCTCCTAGATTTGCAACTGTTCCTGGATTGACAGGTGGCGACTTTGGTCAGGGGGTCCTTTGCCTAGCTTTGACTGGTGCATCAGTTGTGGTCAGTAGCGTCACCCCGGGGCGGGGGATGCGTGTCACCCTAGTGACGCTCTGTTATCGCGGCGTGGGGGGGTGGGGGCGACCCGGCTCCCCCCCCCGTGTCGCGTCGGGTCGCCCTTCGGACACTCCGAGGTCGGCCCAGGAGAAGGCCTCGGAGCGTCCGACCCTGTCGGCGACCCTGTCGCATGCGCAGACCCGTTTTGAGGGCTTTTTGCCCTCAAAACGGGTCTGCGCATGTGCGAAAATCCGGGAAATACCCGGATGGATGCGCTGCTTGGGCCTTCTTTCAGAAGGCCCTGGAGCGCCAACGGGGTCAGACTCCTGGGGTCAGGCTCCCGGGCCGGCCTCGGAGCGTCCGGAGAGTGATGCGCGAGGGGGTGCGCGCATCACCCCATGGCGGCCCGCCCCCCCCGCCACGCTCCAGTTGTGGTCATACCTGAGTTGATTGGACATGACTACAGTGATCCATGCCTTGGTTACATGGAGGTTAGATTACTATAATGCACTCTACATGGGGCTGCCCTTGAAGACTGTTCAGAAACTGCAATTAGTGCAGCCTGTGTGATCATGGGGGCTCAATGAGTCAAATTTGTTAGACCCCTGCTTCAGCAGCTATATTTGCTGCTGGTTCGTTTCCAAGCAAAGGTGCTGATGTTGACCTTTATAGCCCTTTACGGGTCAGAAGCAGGGTATTTGAAGGATCACCTTCTTCCATACATTCTGGCCCGTCCCCTAACATCATCAGAGGGAGGCCTTTTGTGTGTACTGCCCTTGACTCAGGTCAGAGGGGTGGCGGCAAGAGGAAGGACCCGGTTTGTGGTAGGACCTCAATAATGGAACTCCCTCCCCTTTGATTTGAGAACCGTGTCCTCCTTAGAAGTCTTCTGGCAGGGCTTGAAGACACTTCTCTTTCAATTGGCCTTTTACTGGATATTACATGTTATTATGGCTGGTTTTTTAAATGGGCATATTTTAGGTTGCACTGCGGATGTCGGATTTATATCTGCTTTATATTTATAGCTGTGTTTGTTTATATCTATCTATCGATATCGATATCGATATATAGTGGTTGCTTTATTTATTGGTAATTTTTAGATCTTGTTTTATGCTGTTGATTGCTCTTTTAAATTCTTTAATTCTCTTACACTTTTTAAACCCCTGATATTGGACTGTATGCACTGCTGATTTTTATTTAGTTAGTTATTATTTGGTTTTTATGATTCTTAATTGCATGCATATATTTTATTGTATTTTGTTTTTATTTATTCAAGTCTCCTTGAATGCTCCTATTGAGGATAAAGGCGGGGTATAAATTGTCTAAATAAACAAATGTAATTCAATAAAATTATATTGAAGGTCTCAAAGCTATACTAGCTTAGTGGATTTGACTCTTTCCCTACCAGTTTCTTAAGTGGATTAGTGCATTAGGTTAGTGGGGGGAAACAGCATGCGCTCTTCGTTTAGAGTCGTGTTGAGTTTCCAGAACTGAACACTCCAGTACATGATTGAGAGCGCAAATAAACGGTGGCAGAACGAGTGTTCCACTGCCGAAAAGCCGTCGCGAATGTGCCGTAAAGCACGTTTGCGACGACTCACAAGTAAGGGCGACCGGCACAAGGCTGGCCACCTTCACTCTGCCGCCGGGATGTCCTCACGGCCGCCAGAGGAAGGTAAGGCTTCTGCCGGCGGGTGCGGGTAGTGGTCTGGGTGGCGAGGGAGGGGGGCCATGGCGTCTGCCATATCCCCGTCCCCATTCCAAATGGCTCAGCCATTACATGGCCTCCTCCTACTTCCACCAGCTAAATCAAGTTTACACCGGGGAAAGGGGACGAATGCCCCCTTTCCCCAAGTAGATCTCTGGGCCCAGAGTAGATCTCTGGGCCCAGAGTAGATCTTCCCCAAGTAGATCTCTGGGCCAGCGCGGCCCGGAACGGGGATAGGATGCGGCCGGATATCTACGCAGGATTGCGCTGCCACTCTGAAAAAGGCTGTTCACTATTCTCTGTCTGTTTCTGCCCCAGCACTCTTGTTCCATTTAATTTCACTTTTCAGTCCCTTACTGATCTGAAATAATCTTTGGCATGTTTTCCCCTCCCTGAATTGCAATGCTTTGGATTTTTGTTTTTTAAATTAATAAATGCTGAACTTGCCCTGTCATATCCTTGCACAGCTTGATGCTACTTGCTGAAAAAATATCCCTGCTCCCTCCCTGGCCTGGCCGGCGAAGTGCCCCCTCCTCTGCGGCCCGCTCTTCCCATGCCCTCCTGCTGCCCGATGCAGGACTTACCTGTGTCCGGTGGCGTGGGGTCTGGAGAGCAGTGCTGTGAGTGATGCAGACAGCGGCGGAACGTTGGTGGAGCGCGTGGAGCAGGAGCTTCAGGCGCTCAGGGCGGGAGGGCGCGATCGGGGGAACTCACCGAGGCAGTGGATCGGCCCGCCATCCCTGGAGCCCGGCTCCGAAATGAGTGGTAAACGGACGGGGGGTGCGTCGACGTCACGCATGGGGCACGTCGACATCACGTGCGCAGGCCCCGGCCCTGCACGCCCAGCGCCGGGCGCACGCCCGTCATCTCTAGGTGCAGGCCTCCGAGCCAGCACCACTTACACCCGAGGTGCTGTGAAAGTGCTTTATGGCACTTTCACGACACTGTAGCCGGCAGAGCGCTCGCTCCTCCGGCCTATAGGTAAGAAAGATTGGACCCATGGTGTTTGAGAACTAGGCCTAATAGCCCAGTTATTTTGGGCTAACCCACTGCTGGAACTAGCATTTCGTCAGTGGAGACTGCCTTACACCAGATGTAAAACCCTCCCCAGCAAGTGCTATAGCGGCACTGCACATGGCAATGACTTACTGAAGGTCTGCCAAGGGAGAAGGCGGAATGGGGCAGGGGGAGGGTGGAATGTGCACAACAGGGTGTTGATGGGGGCAAGGAGGAGGGCAGATTGGGTCTGAGAAGGGGTGGGTTTGGCAGCAGTAGCATCTGCCGAATTCAAACCCCCTTCCTGGACCCAATTCCCCGACCCTGGTCCACATGGACTTGTGCCAGCGATTTCACTGGTGCAGGTCTGAGTTGACCCATCCAGGCCTTGGAGCCTTACCCAGAGGAGATATCCAGGACTGCCCCCACAGAAAGTGGCCCCACAGAAGGTGGCGTTCCAGTGGCACGTCTGCATCGTCAGGGGAAAAAGGGGAATGGATAGGATTGGGCCATTAATCATGCAGTTCTTGGGATTCAGACAATAGATTGTGATAGTCTGGTGGTAAATGGATGGACCTGCCTTGTGGGAGGGGATACTATCAGATGTCTACTTTGTACCTGTCTTCCAGTTCCATGAATCCAAGATGTGACCATACTATCATCACAGGCAACTTGCTCCATCAGATTGTCTAATCAGGCTAGTCTGTGACTATGATAAGGATTGTGTTTGGATGAAGCATGACCTGGATGTAATAACTTGGCCTTTTCTGGGTGCTAGCTTAGCAGGACTCCATGCAAGATCAAGAGCAAGTCACATTAGGATGTGGTAGTATAAAAGGAGGTCTCATTTTAGAATATCTTTAATACTTTGTATTTGGGGGGCTTCTGGCCACAAAATGCACACAGAAATACAATTGTGCTCCTATACAATTTATGTCCTTGCAAAATGAATGGCAAACCCCCCCCCCCAGTGATCTGTGTGATGCTCCTGTAATCCCATTTATTTAAAAATCCCCAGCAGCCTTTGAGGTGTTTGAATGAATGTTGTGACTGAAGGTGCTCTAAGAATAAATTGCATGATTATTATAATAAAGGGCTGCTATGGGCCAATGGATTTACCACAACAAATACTCTGCAAAACAGAGATTTAACCCAAGGCTAAATACTGTACAGTACACTAATCACAAAATGTATATCTAATTGTATAAACAAATTCTCTATAATCAACAATTTTAATATAATAATAATCCACATACAAACATACTATGAAATTCAAGTAAAACTAGTCAAGTTATTAGAACAGTTTCAAATGTATCCTGTTAGCTAATAATAGCTGCTGATGAAGTCAGGTGTTGAAATGCATTTGCCAGTTTTCATTGGGCTGAGCTGCTTTCTTCAGAGACTCACACAATGGAATTGGGACTGGTTGAGGGATTTGAAAACTATTGCCTCTAAGATAGGTGACATTTGGAATTTGTCTCCTGACTTGTCAGGTTTTATTGTATGTTTGTATTTCAATTGTTGATTAGACTTAAAAACATTTTCATAATTAGATCAACATTTTTGTCGTCATTATATGAGCCAATGGATTCGTCTAGACTCTAGTTCGATCTCAGAAGAGGTATGGTCTGATTGTAGGTATCTCTCATTCAACAATACTGAAGTCATAGAGTAAATAATGCCTTTTCAACCCTCATTATTGAAATTTAGGGCTGAGTTGAAACAGACTGCCCAGCTTTCCAGTTATGTTCACACTTCACAGGCTATGAAAATTTCTCTCCCTTATAATTTTTGATAGTCTGCAAACAGGGAGAAGTATTTGCTCACCCTATAGTGGGGCACAGGAGGTAGAGTTACAGGTGGGCAAGTGGGTGTACTATCTGGGTACTGGGAAGCTGCTTATGTAGAGGCAGTGGCTGTAATAGCAGACACACTCCCCTTCTTCCTTGGCATGCAAGGCAAACATGTTCTCCCCCATGTTCTCCCACCCATTTGGAGTATGGGCAAAATGATACAGAAAAGCTTCATTCTCATTTTTGAATTGGCTTTGTTCACCCCCGGTGAAGTCACAATGACACATTTGATAGGCTATTGGTACTGTGACATCATCATGTTGACAATGTGATCCCTAATTGGCTAGGACGGTAAGGAGATAACCCAGTGGCAAAAAGAAAAAAATGGTGCTGAAGCAGCTGCTGAGTGGGGCTGGAAATAGCAGGCAAACGGGTGTGAAAAGGGGTATTTTGGGGGAGCCCTCTGGGAAACATTTGGATTCTCCCACAGCCTCCTTTTTGTGCTGCAGTTGTTCACCTGAGAATCTTTGAACTTAAGTTACAAAATGGTTCTGACATGCTTTCAGCTGGGCCAACTGTTGTAACACAAAGCTCTTGCTTAATGGATAGAGTGGTAAAGTAGCTAACTTGCAATAGGCTACTGTATTTTCTAATGGCAACAATTGCAACCACTTCCAGCAGATAATTGCCTAACTTCAACACATTTACATTATCTTGACCAGCAATGATTAATGGATTGTTTTTGCGACCTAAGAACTCCAGATGATTTTATATGCATGCCCTTCAACTAATAGGGACCAATCTAAATTATAACCTTATTTTGCATCTTTTAACATGGAAAACCTGTCTGTATCAAAATGCTTCATGTGTATATTGTGCCTGTAGATAATCCTCCTTGGGTGATATTTACACAGACAAAGCTGTTTTGTATTTCCTGCTGTAGTGCTACCACCAAACAAGCTTCTTACCACTCAGTTGGGCTTACAGAAAGCATAGTAATAAAGGCAAGTGTGCAGATTGGCTAACGATTGCTTTGTTCAGATAAATCTCTATAAGGGTAGCAACCACAATAAAATCAACAGGATGGATAATGGTTTATCTAAAACAAATTGTTACAGATAACTGTAAGCCATGTCCCATTTGTCCTTATTGAGCAAGTTGTATCGGATTTCAGGAGCTCAGGCCTGTCATCTGGATCAGGTTACTGAAGACTGCAGAAATATTGATGTCAGCGTTTTGCTCTCCTAAGAAGTGCCCAGACCCTGTAGATGAATTTGGTCCTAGGGATAGGTTAAAAGGAACTTGTGAATTTTACGAGCAATCCCACTTCCTGTTCAAATCAATGGCAAAACTCTCATTGCTTCTCATGGATCTGGATTGTAGCTCTGCTCGAGGAATTTATACAGTTCTAATAATGGCACCTGATCTTCCTGAGCATCCACAGGTCAAGGAAGGTCATTTATGCCTTTCCCCAAAACAGATGGACTCCAGTGGAGCTGGCAGATTAACAGCTGGCTGAATTTTATCAATTGTCATTGAACATGGAGAACAGAACAGAATCTTTTTCCATGCTATTTTCCCCAGAGGACAATCAGCAATTTGTTTTGTCACTTGCCTGATCTTGCCAGTAGGATATTTTAATTAATATTTAACCAAACTCTACCTTTCTCGGTGCTCTTTTTATTGTTCTCCATCCTTCTTATTGCAGCTTGTTAAATATGTGATGGCTATGGCTTTTTCTTTTTTTTTAGACATGCCATGAAATTCACAAAAAAATGGATCCTGGGTTGACTTGCATGACACTTATTCAGAATCTTGCTTTGAACATTCTTGCTGCCATACCAAAGAGCTCCACCCTATACATTCATCCTGGATCAGGATACTTTCATTGTATCAGTGAGGATTATATATTCTCACAATGTCATTCTTTCCACGGCATCTATTTTTTAATCCCTTTCAACCAAGCCATCAGCATTCTCATGATAATTTAGCCCTATTGTGCCAAGAAATATCCTGCAATTACAGTGAATCCCCTGATAGCAGGTGTGACCTAGAGCCAAATATACAATTATGAACAATGTATTTATATAACTTTTAAGATTCCAAAGCCCATAATGTTGTTTTGATCCAGAGAAAAATATGCAAGTACAAGAACAATGAAGTGCTTATGCACTCTTATGACTACAAAACCATGATGCAGTGCAACTATAACTAAAAATGCACAATCCGGGACTATGCAACAAAAACCTCTGAAAGCGCTAGCCCTGCAGCAGCAAGGAGCATTACAGAAGAACAAAGCTGCAGGTATTTATTAAAGCAATACATGCCCTATTTTATGCATACCTCTTTATTGGGGCACAAATCAGGTCTCATGGATGATTCATGGTCTCATGGATTTGTGGCAAGTCTACTGACCTTCCTTGGTGCAGGGGATCAGTACTTGAGAGTCCTGGACCATCTGGGAGCTGAGCTAAAATGCCTGTCTATATTTCTGGTCAGACCTGATTAGAAATGAGTGTGCCAGTTGTGTCAAAGTGGTAGGTGATTTAACATAGGTCTAGGTAGCCACATCTTGCTACAATGTGGCAACAATTCTGTGTAGTACACATAGCAGTTTAGCTTATTGCTGGTTTGGCTGGTTTTAGCTTCCATGCACTTGTTTCATGTGGTTAAAATTATCTGACCATCAACAAAAACATCTCCCCCTCTATATTGATCCTGCTGTCAAGTGGTCGATTAACTCTGAGTATGATGTTATGGAATATTTTGGGTTCTTATTTACATTTAATTTTTGATTCTGCAGGACTTTGGCTCTCTTATTTGTTATGATGTCATAGATTTGGGGACTGAGCTAGATAAACAAACTCATTTCTTGCACTCTTTGGAGGTGGAAGGCTGCTGCCACAGTTAATTCACCTGGTTTGGTGAGTTTCTGAGCTAACTTACAGCACAATCCTATATATGTCTACTCAAAAGTGTTCAGTGGGGCGTATTCCCAGGAAAATGTGTATAGGATTGCATCCTAAGAACATAAGAACAGCCTTGCTGGATCAGGCAAAGGCCCATCTAGTCCAGCTTCCTGTATCTCACAGTGGCCCCACCAGATGCCTCTGCGAGCACACAGCCAACAAGATAACCTGGATCTTACCTGCAGGGTCCTCTCTCAGTTACGGCCTCGGAAGATAGCTCAGAGAGAGATTGGTCACTGCTTTCAAGCCTAGTCTGTCTGTGATAGGAATTTCCAGGATGAACAACCTGCAGCAGCAGCACAGGTGCCAGTGCTAGCCCATAATATTTTGCTGCTGAAAGTGAAAGACCAAATGAGGCCCCCACTTCATCCCCTCCCCTTCCTATCTGTTTCTGTTACCATTATCACAACTCACTTCCTTTAAATGTCTCCCCTTTCTTTCATTTTCTGTTAAACCATTCCCCTTTCTTTTATACCTACTTAAGGGAAAAAAAGTACAGTTAAGGATTTGCATTTGGTTCTCTGTCTATACACAGGTAACAAGTTCAGTCACAAGTTGGTAAGTGAGCAAATGTGACAGATGTCACCCCAAGTCTACTGCCCGAAGCAGCCTGTGTCAGCCTATTTCATGGCAGTGCTGGCCCAGGGAGGCACCCACAGACCTCTCTGTGAGTTGACTTCAGAATCGCTCTTAAGTTCCTTCTGTGAGTCACATCCATGAAGACAGGTCCATGCCACAGAGAGAGTGTTTGCTGCTTCTGCTACAAGTCCATGGTACCAGAACAATTTCTGCACTTAAGTTTGCAAAGGTGGTGGTAACACTTTCAGAGACCCTCAGTGAGTCACAAGGAGGTGGTTTGCAGAGGGAACTACCAGTGGATGCATACAGGGAAGGAATGGGGGCAGGAGGCAAAAGTGTAACCCTATCTCCAGCTCCAGTGTGGGATACTCCACATATCAAAATCCTCATCCCATTATCCATGAGCTAAGAAAGCCCAGAGGTGTTTGGTTAAACAATCCATATATGCTACTGAGAATCTGAATCACGGTGTTATCATGAGAGCGATCTATATTGGCTATGTAGATACTGAACCTTTTTGGAGCCCCTTTTTACCCTGAAAAACTGAACCTTTAATGCCTTTTCTGGGTGGACTGGTGTTATTCCTGTATTTTACTGAGTGGGATACAGCAACAGACAACCTACCCAAGGTTTCCACAATACACACAAGGCAAATCTGGCACTGGAATGGCCCATTCCCCGTGCTTAGCATTTCATAGCATGTAGCTTCTTCCGCCTTGCGAAAAACAAGAGCTCCTTGCCTGCACCCGTCCCCCAGCATTGTTTCACAAGAAAGATGCAAATGCCAGAGGATAATCCAGTTTGCTGCACAATGCAGCTTACAAATGTGAGCTCAGCAGCGGCAGGTTTCCCATGTAACGGATTGCACTGTGCTAATGCGAATGTGCTCTCCCTCCCTGCCCAAGCAGAGAGACAGTCACAGACCCTAGATCTTCATTTAAAACCTGTCAACATTTTGCATGCACTTTCCAATGAATTGTTTACTGCACTGTCTGCAGAAAACACCACCAAACTGTACACTGGAGGGAACCAAAACTGCATTCAGGGGGCTGTTTTGTTGAGCATTTAATGAGAGATGTTAAAAAACCATAAGCTGATGTTTCCACCTCCTTTACTTCTAGGGTAGTGCCATCTCCCACTCCTGGCAACCAAGTTCCATTCACCTACTGCTGTGCCCAGTAGTTAGAGTGCGGTCTCTGGCACACACAGTGCTCTCAAGGAACAGGCAGAGCAAATGCATTTGGTTCAATATTAACTCTTGCTTTTCTGCTTGAGCAGGGAAATGGAGAGTGGCTGAGAGAACCATTTCCTAAAAGTACCAGTGAGTAAGGGAATGGGACGGGAGTCAGGGGGACAGGGCAGTGCTTTTCTCATGCTACTTTGTAGTAGAGGCCAGCAGCTTCATTTCTTTCTGCCTTGGTTTTCCAGTCTGAGGATGGAGTAACAAGAAATGGCTTCCCTTTGTGGTAAGCCAGGATGGTGTAGTGGTTTGGGAGTCGGACTTAGACCTGGAAGATCCAGGTTCAAATCCCCGCTCAGCCACGAAGCTTCCTGGGTGACCTTGGGCCAGTCACTATCTCTCAGCCCCACCTACAGGGTTGTTGTGAGGACAAAAAGGAGGGGAGGAAATATGTACACCACTCTGAGCTCCTTGGAGGAAGGGCGGTATAAAAATGTGAAAAATAAAAATAAATAAATAAAATAAGTCTTACAAAGGAGATAAATTTGCCTTTGTTATTTCTGCCCCAGACTCCTTATTTGGGAAGGCAAATGTCCAAAGCAACACATGATATCAAGTAGTCTCAGTGGCACACTTTAGTGCCATAGTGATTTCACAGTGCTCAGGTGCCCCAGTGATGTCAATGGATTATCCCACAAAAGTTATATCTTTGCGAAGTTATTCCAGACAATAGGCCTTAGATGATCTTGGCCTAAGATGCTCTCTCATGAGTTATGTTAGGTCTGCACAAGTTGTGATGCATCGAGCCAAATGCAGCCAACCAACATTGTTGTTTGATAAACCTCCTGATCTGAGTCAACACAGACTTTAGGGTTTACTGTAATGAACTTTATGTGGGGCTGCCACTGCACTGAATACAGTCCAAAAACTTAAATTGGTGCAGAATATGGCTGCCAGGGTTCTGGCAAGAGATCAAATCATGTTATGCTGATCTTGCTTCAATGTCACTGGTTGCCACCTGGGCTCGATTCACAGTGGAATCCTCCATAGATTTCCAGCGGCGGAGCCGTCGCAAATGTGCCGTAAGGGATCTTCATGCGGCTGCCGGAGGGAGGTAAGGGATCCCCTGGTGGCTGCATGGGCAGTCCGGGTGGCGAGGGAGGGGGCCATTGGCTGTGCCGGCCCGGGAGGGGGTGGGTGCCATAGTTGTGAGGGATAGTCATGAAAAGGAAATAGCTGTGGGAGAGAAGAGCTATAGTTCAGGACGTAAAGACCCAATTGTGTATGTGTGTACGGAGCTAAACAGAGACAAAAAGAAATGGCTTGAGTTCGTGCCTTGAAATAGTAAGATGCAGTAACAGCCCAATCCTAACTAAGTCCCCCCTGCTGATGCAGCTGTGCAAATGGTGCATGTACGGTATCATAAGAACATAAGAACAGCCCTGCTGGATCAGGCCAAAAGCCCATCTAGTCCAGCTTCCTGTATCACACAGTGGCCCCACCAGATGCCCCAGGGAGCACAAGACAACAAGATAACCTGTTTCCCGTTGTCACTCCCTTGCACCTGGCACAGAGAAAACCCACTTCTAAAACCAGGAGGTTGCTTATGGCTTGTAACCTGTGATGGTCTTTTCCTCCATGAATCTGTCCAAACCCCTTTTAAAGGCATCTAGGCCAGGTGCCATCACCACATCCTGTGGCAAGGAGTTCCACAGATGAATTACACGCTGGGTAAAGAAATATTTTCTTTTGTCTGTTCTAACTCTCCCTCCACTCAATTGTAGTGCGTGTCCCCTGGTTCTGGTGTTGTGCGAGAGGGAGAAGAATTTCCCTCTGTCCACTCTCTCCATCCCATGCATAATTTTATACGTCTCAATCATGTCCCCCCTCAGGTGCCTTTTTTCTAGACTGAAAAGCCCCAGACGCTGTAGCCTTTCCTCATAAGTGAGGTGCTCCAGCCCACGAATCAATCTGGTCGCTCTTTTCTGAACTTTTTCCAATTCAACTATATCCTTTTAGAGGTGTGGTGACCAGAACTGGACACAATACTCCAGATGTGGACTTACCATCGATTTGTACAAAGGCATAATGATATTGGCCGTTTTATTCTCAATCCCTTTTTTAATGATCCCAAGCATGGAATTGGCCTTCTTCACAGCCGCCGCACATTGGGTCGACACTTTCATCGACCTGTCCACCAGCACCCCAAGATCTCTCACTTGATCCGTCACAGACAACTCAGAACCCATTAGCGTATATGTGAAATTTTGGTTTCTTGCCCCAATGTGCATCACTTTGCACTTACTTACATTGAAGCACACCTGCCATTTTGCTGCCCATTCTCCCAGTTTGGAGAGATCCTTCTGGAGCTCTTCACAATCCCTGCTGGTCTTCACCACCCGGAAAAGTTTAGTGTCATCTGCAAACTTGGCCACCTCACTGCCTATCCCCAACTCCAGGTCATTTATGAATAAGTTGAAAAGCACCGGTCCCAAGATCGATCCTTGGGGCACACCGCTTTTCACCTCTCGCCATTGTGAAAATTGCCCATTGACTCCCACTCGCTGTTTCCTGGTCTTCAACCAGTTCCTAATCCACAAGAGGACCTGCCCTCTTATTCCCTGACTGTGGAGTTTTCTCAGGAGCCTTTCATGAGGGACTGTGTCAAACGCCTTCTGAAAATCCAGATATATAATATCCACGGGTTCGCTCGCATCCACATGCCTGTTGACCTTTTCAAAAAATTCTAACAGGTTTGTGAGGCAAGACTTCCCTTTGCAGAAGCCATGCTGACTCTCCTTCAGCAGAGCTTGTTCATCTATGTATTTTAAGATTTTATCCTTAATGAGACTTTCCACCATCTTCCCCGGAACAGATGTTAGGCTGACCGGCCTGTAGTTTCCCGGGTCCCCCCTCCTTCCTTTTTTAAAGATTGGCGTAACATTAGCTATCCTCCAATCCTCTGGCACAGTGGCCATTTTAAGGGACAATCCTGCAGGGGCACAGTCCAGAGGCCTCCTCGAGGTAAGGGAAGTTTTATTCCCTTACCCTGGAGCAAGCCTCTACTGTCCCAAAGGGTCCCCTTGGATCTGTGCCAGCTATTTTGCTGGCACAAGTCTGAGGAGACTAAGGGAGGGGGAAAGGGAAGAGGGAATGGGGTTAGAATCTGGCACACGCTGGTGTCGCTGAGATCCACCCTTCCCTCTCCCGTTCCACCTCCCACCTGACCCTCCCTGCCCAGAAACTCTCCCGTTCCTTTCCTTCCCTGCTCCATTCCGCCCACCCCCCCACCAGCCCCCGCTCCTGCCACCAGCTTACCATCGCTGCCAGGGGTAGACGGCTGCAGAAGTGGCCTTCTGGCACTGCCACTGTTTGTGGTGGTGAACCCAAAATGGCTGCCGGTGGTGGTCTGTGCACGCCACTGTATAGCCATTTACAACAGTAGAACTGTGTTCCACTGTCAGAAAGGGCACCACAATCCTAGTTAAGATTGGGCTGTAAGTGTGTGAAAAAGATGAAGTGAGTCCACTCTTTCAAAGGATTCACAGTCTTCGGTCTTGTGAATGGCTCCACAAGCATGCAACTGAATTCATACACAACGCATCTGAATTCCACTCTGTTTTGATGAGATTGCTGAAGAGAGTTTGAAGAGAAGTGATGTGTTATGCTTGCGGAAGACCAGAAGCAGGCAAATCCACTGAAAAAGTAAACTTGACACCAAAAGAAAAGAGGGGAAACGTGTGTGTCTGGCACTGTGGGTGAGTGAGGGAGTGTTGGTTTCATTCTGAAGTGCAGGAATTTCTCGCTTGCAGGATCTCTATGTAAACTGAATTCATCCCCTGTATATCTGACGAGGGAGTTCCTCGTGTTTGTGCGTCCCAGAAAGAGAAGGGCAAAAAACCCCAGATTCTATCACCTGTTTCCAGGGAACATAAATAAGTCTGTAAAGGTGGCCTGGTTTTACAGGGCCATATATCTGGCTCTAATTCTACCTCATTAGCTGAAACATTTTATGTTGCTATCAATAATGTGGGTTGCTAGTCAGATATTAAACCAAAGTGCTGGGGGATGGCATTAAAGTCTGCCGAAACAGAATACTTAGGGCCTTGGAGAGACCTCACCTAAAAGGATGGGACTGGGAGACCCCACCAGGCTTCATTTCATCCTGTCCATTGAACTCCTGGCTTTCATAGAGTGATGACAGCTGTTGATTGATTCTTGATAGAAACCACCATTCTCCAGTGCCACTGAATAGGTCGGTAGGAGGGAGATTTTAATCGTTGGCCTTGGGAATTTGGGTCATTGTGAATATAATGGAAAGGTTGCAATGGCACTGTAGGAAGACAAGCTTCAGGAAGAAAACTTCTTTCCTGAAGTGATAAAGGTGGAATGGTAGGAGAAAGAAAGGCACAGAGTGGGATATGGTGAAGAGGGGCAATAAAAACTTGGGTGGGGCTATTTTCATCAGGACCATGGTGCGGGGGAAAGAGGGAAACCCATCCCTCACCATTGTAGTGCTCTAAATTGATCTCTCAAGCATTATTATTTATGATTGAGGATATTTATGTACCAATGTGTTCGTGCTTTTAGCAAGTTGTGCTTGAGGAAGCCCTATGTGACTGGGGCGAAACGTAAGATTTTGTGTTTATCTTGTTAGTGGACCATGGCCAGAAGACCCATTGAAAACGTATTTAACAATAACGTTTTCAAAGTGGTTTACACAGCAATGAAAAGAAATGTTTTCCTGCCTCACAGAGACGCACACATCTAAAAAAAGTCAGAAGGACAGGACAGGACAAGATGCTATGCTGGGGTGTAGAGAGACCATTGCTCTTCTCCCGCTAAACTCAAGAGCACTTAAAAGGATCCTCTTTGCCCGGATTGGAGAAAAGAGGTACAAACTGGTGGGATATGGTGATGAGGGGCAAAGAGCAGCTTTGGTGTGATGGTTCTTTTCATTGGGCCACTAGCAGAGAGGAAAAGGTTAACCCTCCCTCCTTCCATACCACAACCTTGATTGAAATTCACTCCCTTCAGCTGCTATATGTTTAAAAAGTGAAGGGACAATATCCCATTTAGTTTGACTCTTAGTGTCAAGTACGTTAGCTACTAGATATGCAGCTGAGAGTGGGGTTAAAGAGTGGGGTGCAAACTGAGATTGAGAAGATGCTTGTTGTAATGACCCCTTTATGTCACAAAAGCAATGTCCCCACATCAGTGAAAAGAGTATTTTCCAGAGCAATTCCTTGGGGAGGGGGTATTTGTTCCAGGTGAAAGTTAGCTGGCTTGCTCCTCTTTCATCTTTCGCTCCCTTTTAGCTTTCCAGTGATCCCTCTCCTGTCCGCTCTAGCAAAGAGGTTCAGGGACAGAAGATAGATGGGCAGTCTTGCAGACATGTGTAACATTGTTACAAAATCCTTGCTTGGAGATCTGAGAATGCCCATCATCAGTCTATGTATAGAAGCAAGCAGGCAGCTAATATCCCGTGCAAGAGTGGATGTATATGTTCCTGCACTTCCAAAGGTGCAAGGCCATGTGCCTTTATATACTTGGGTATTTCATTACATAAAATCAGCTGCAACCTGACACCCCAGTGTCATGCTTTGCATACTGCTCTCCTGAGCATAGGTTCCTCCCCCACCCCATGCTCTTTCCACCATTCTCCAAATGCTATGTGTAAAGCCTTTTTTTTTTGGTCCACAGTAGGTGGTTCTCTGCTGTACTTTAACTCTCCTCTCCACTATCCTTGTTTCTCCTTTGTCAGCCCTGTTCTCTTTTCCTCCTGTAGTACATATTACATAGATTGTAGGTTCCACTAGGGAGGGATTGTGATACTTCTGGGTTCTGTATAGATCCTTGAACACTGTAGGTACAACACAAGTACCTTAATAATGATAATTAATAGCAACTTTGAGCTCAGCTAAGAGGAGTAATATATCCAGATTGCCTTTTTATATTTTCTTTTCATTCTGGTGCAGGTCAGAGTCAGTGCTTGAGTAGTGTGCTTCAAGAAGCTGCATGAGAATGCTTTCCTTAATGTGTTGGTATAAGGCAGCACGGACTCATTGAGCGCACATCTTTGCTTTTGGGACCAATTTATATGCTCAAATTGGCATACTGAGAGAGCGCGGCTTGCGTTGCGTGGACTGGCACTGAACCTGGCACGGAGTGAAGCAGTTATGAGTTGCAGGGCCAGGTGCATAGTGAAGCAATGACAAGACCATTTCAGCACATGCCAAACTCTGTATGTATCCCCTGGACCTATAATCTCAGTGCACCAATTTGCTTGTGGGAATTGGCATTGTGGGAGTCTTCAGGTTTCCTGCACTACCACAGCTGTAGCAGTGGCTGCATTTCGACAGCATGGAGCCCCATTTAGAGAGTGTCCTGAAGGGCTTCATTTCACTTTGTACATGAACGAAATGAATTGTTTTCAAGAATGGTGCCTGGCTCCTCTCTACAGCGACATCTGCGTAGTGGAGCTGCTGCACTTGGGCATGAAGTCTTCATGATGAAGAATCCAAAATCTCCAGGAGTGGCCCACATCTCTGGCACCATTCCCCACGGCACCTTGCAGCTGCTTCCTATGCAAACAATGACACTAACGCGTGCTAATTAATAGATCAATAGTATTAAGTTATCCGGTGCCTGCACATGTTAATTGACAACCTGCTTAGGGGGAAGCCTGTGCTGGCTGACAGTGGGTTGTTTGTAGGCGAGTGAGACAGGCAAGCTGCTTTATGCATAACACAGACAGTGCAAACACAGAAGAACAAGCCAGCAGCACCAACCGTCAGTCCTGAAATCCTCGCAACTCTTTATTTTTGCTTGAGTCAGGCCGGGTGAGATTAGTTCTGGTCCAGGGTTTATTACTGAAGAACTGGTGACACACTATCATGCTCTGTTTGCAAGTGTCTAGCGTCGGTCTTTCAGTCTGGCAGGAGGTGGGTGCACAGATCCTTCGGCTTGAAAGAGAACAAGCTGTTGAGAAGGGCTGGGCTGGTGCTCACCAGGCCCAACAAGACGTGATGGTGGTGTGTATGTATGTGGATGTGCCATTTCTATTGTGCAGGATGGAAACAAACTCCAGCTTGGCCCAGGTGGTTCATCTGTCATGTGCTGGTGACAGACAACATAGGCATATTTCGGCTCTTGCTGCATCGCCTGCTGGTGGCTGTTTGTTATTCAAAAGCGTAGGATAATGAGAGCACAGTGGCAATGATCTGGAAATAGCAGAATGCATCCCTATCATCTTGGCTTAAGCCTCATGGCCTTAGCTGAACCTAGTTCCCTGAGCTCTGTTGAATGGTTGGAAGGGGGATCAGGTTTCACTGTTTATAGGTACTTTGTGACTTCAAGGGCTCAAATGCACACTGAGATAGTTCTCCAAAATCTAGGGGGAGCACCCTGAGGCCAATTGATTCTCCACTCAAGGTCTATTGGACAATTCCCTAGGTGTACTGTATATGCTCCCTGTTGGCTCCTTGAAATTAACTCATAGCTACTTGCGATGTCTCTTAAGACACTGCTCCCAGCACTTCAAAGCTTTGCAAGAGTTGTAGTGTGGACTACATGTTCTTCAACCTGGATGATGGTTAGTTCCATTTTACATTGAAAGGACTTGCCAGGCAGCGGGTTTGCCAGGCAGCATAAGCTTAATTTTTTAATTCAAAATTGACTTCAGATTCACAGTCTGATGGTCAAACTATAGTCATTATGAGATGAGTTTCACACTTCAAGTGTCTCTTTTTTTCATTAAAAAAAACAGCTATGAGGAGCCATGATGTGAATTAAGAACATAAGAACATAAGAAGAGCCCTGCTGGATCAGACCAAAGGCCCATGTAGTCCAGCTTCCTGTATTTCACAGTGGCTCCCTCCAACCAGATGCCTTCGGGAGCACACAAGACACCTGTATCCTGTTGTCCCTCCTTTGCATCTGGCATTCAGAGATATCCTGCTTCTAAAATTGGGACCCTAGACCTCCTGGCACCTGAAGCGACATGCCAAGTGCTGTGTCCCCCCCACCTATTGATGTGCCAGCCTTTTCTCCTCTCACTCTCTGGATTGGAAAAGGTAGAGGAAGCCAAAGAGGAAATGTGGGGAGGAGAATGGAGACAGTAACCCACTACATTCCTCTCCTCTATGCTTCCTCTTGTGCTCCATCCCCCTCTTCCAATCCAGAATATGGGAGAAGGCATAGCTGTGGAGGCAAGTGGGTGGATGGTCCCCCCGCCAACCTGCACAAGTTGGAATATTTGGAAGGTGAACAGTGTTATTCCTCCCTCACCTTGCACTATGGTCTCAGTGCCAGCCCATCAGTGAGGCTAACTGAGGCACTAACAGTTCCCTAACTGCCTTAGTTGGCCGCATCAATGGGCTGGCCCAGGGATTGTAGTGCATGGTGAGGGAAGGATAACACTTTCACCTGGTACTGTTTTCCTCCCAAATTTTGCCCCTCTCAGTGACTCTTTGCTCCCAAAGCAGTTGTGTGCTGGAAGTAGCTGCTTGGGGGAGGGATGTTTGGTGGAGGTTAACGTCTTAACCTTGCCTCCCTGAGCACCATGGTCCCAATTGGCATTCCCCCCCCCCCGCCCCAGCTTCTTCTTCTTCTTAAAAAAAATAGATTCTGATTTTAAACCTCTCTTAGTGAAGGGCTTAATTTATTGGTTTGTCCCTCAGTCAAAGTGAATGTAAATTCTGCATCTATGAAGCTGAGGATCTTTCCTCATGTTAAAAGGGACTGTAGGACTGATCTGTTTATCGGCAGAGAGTTTTAAAAGAAAGTTTTCTTCCAAGGTCATTTGCCCGGCAGCTTCATTCATTCCATTCTTAGGCCCAATGGCGTCACTAGGGCACGCGTCACCCCATAGCGGGGCGCGCGCGCGTCACCCTAGTGACGCCTCCCCCCTATACTCCCTCTTAGAAATCTTGGGGGGTGCCCGACGGACGCCGCTCCGGGCGCCCGGCAATTTTTCCAGCCGGCTCAGGGATGTCTTCCCCGGCCGGCTGTCCGGGGCCTTCTGAGGAAGGCCCGCGGTGCGAACGTTATTTATAATGTTCTTTTGCACATGCGCAGACTGTTGCTGAGGGAAAAGGGCAGCCCTTTTCCCTCAGCAACAGTCTGCGCATGTGCAAAAGAACGTTATAAATAACGTTCGCACAGCGGGCCTTCCTCAGAAGGCCCTGGCGCGTCAGCTGGGGAAGACGTCTCTGGAGCCGGCTCCGGGGATGTCTTCGGGGTGACGCGCGCAAGAGGTGACGCATCGCGTGCATGCGCGCGTCATCCCTTGTGCGCATCACCCCATAGCGGCCCGCTCCCGTCGCTTCACGGGAGCGACGCCAGTGCTTAGGCCCTCTGTGTACCTATACACAGACAGGCAGAGACCCCATGCAGCTAACTTGCCCCTGCTAACTGGGCAAGAGGCACTTTTTCAATTGGTGCTCCTCTTATATTTAGCAGGGGGAGAGTAACTGCCCCCCCATTTCACCCCAGCACAGTGTCTTTTCTGGTGGCTGTTTGCTGGTGGTGTTCTGCATCTTTTTTAGATTGTGAGCCCTTTTGGGACAGGGAGCCATTTAATCATTTGATTTTGTCTGTAAACCGCTTTGTGAACTTTTTGTTGAAAAGCAGTATATAAATACTGTTAATAGTAATAGTAATAGTAATAATAATAATAATATATGGCCTGTTATGTGTCAAAGCTGCCTCCCTTCATTGCTTTGGCGTCATATGTCAATTCAAGGAAAGGGCCTGCTGCAAAGGCCGAGGCTTCCACTGAAATCTATAGCTCCACTATTTCTCCCTCCCAGCTCCATGTAATCCCACAAGTAGGCTTCATGCGGCCAAGGAGGTTCTGCCCTCCACCCCTGAAACAGGTACATTTTAGCACAGAAGTGACTCTGAGCACACTGCAAAGTGCATTAACATGAAAGTTACTGTCTAAGGCAGGAATATGTAAAAAGAGGATTCCCCAGGCAGAGAGGATGCACCAGAAAAGCTGTTACCAGATGAATTATTCATCTGCCAAGTTGGTTTTAGACGTCTCACCATTCCCCACCCTTTCCTTGAGGCTCATGGAGATGTCTGAATTGGTGGGAGCAGGCAGGGGAGAGAGGAAGGTAATAAAGATAGATTGGGGACACTTAGCAGGGAGCCAACTGGATGCTGTTTGCTGCAGAAGATAATTGGTGGTCTTAGAGCTGGGAATAATTTCTACTGGGCTGTGGAAAGGGAGTTCCACTTCTGCTCCTCCGACTTGAGAATGTAGCTAGCAGGGCAAGTTTTTGGGAGCAGAGTGGAAGGAAGGCGAGTGGAAAAGGAGCTTGCCCTGTTTTCTATAATGAGAATGCATCCATTTATCTCTGTCCAGCTTTTGAGAGCCGTGATCAGCAGGAATTCTTTATTTTCCCATTATCCGTGCTTTCTGGCTACGTGCTACGATATTTTTACCTGCTATTTGCTCAGATTGCAGCATGATCAAAGAAGGGGGCGGCACAAACAAAGAGTACGATCTTAACAAAGAGGGGAAAATATAGCTTACCAGCTCTCTGGGATGCTATACGAAGTCCAAGCTTTGCTGACTCTTTCTTTTGTGTCCAAATCCCAGGGCTCCGGTAACAGATGCCACAAGAGTCCGGGAGCCGTTAGATGGAATATTCCTACTCTCAAAATTGCAATGTTCAGTAATATTTAATTTTAGCTGTATCTCTACCCAAGGAACTGTCTTGCCCCCTTTCTTGAGCAGAGGCAACTACCCTATGCACGGCCTGTTGGGGCATGTGCACAAACTGGACCTCCCCCTTCTCCCTGATTTCTTGTCTGCAAAGATACTAGCATTCATGCAGGAGACAGCCAAGGAAACCTGTGTGCACAGGCACATGCTTGATGCATATTTGAAGTACAAGGAGTCCCTGAAGCAGAGGCAAAGTCTTCCTTAGATTTGGAGCATGTGCCTTTTGCATACTTGTGCCTCAAGTACAGCATTGTGTAGATACTGCATGATTGATTCATGCCTTTGGAGCAGGGCTTGCCTCTATGTTCTGAGAAGAGGTACATTGGAGTTGTAGCTCGTATTGTGCACATCCTTTCCCTTTCTGTGTGTTAATGAGGGAAGAGACTACAGTATGTCCTAAGGACGCACCATATATTCACGGATCACATTTGTATCCCATTCATCCTCCAGGAACGCAGGGCAACATTCCCAGGATTATTGCATTTTTTTTCTCATGTCAGTCTTGTGAAGAAAGTTTGGTTGAGAAACAATGACTTGCCCAAGGCTATCGAGTCCGCTTCATTGCTGAGCAAAGATTTGAACTCAAGTTGCTGAGATCCAAATCCAACACACTCCCTTGCACCACACTACCTAATAGCCCAATTCTGTCTAGGGTTGTGCCAGCACATGCAGGGCTTTTCGACGGCAGAACAGAATTCTGCTGTCATAAAATGGCTTCCGGTGGCGCACACAGTACACCGCTTGCAGCGATTTTGAGTGAGCTTCTGCAACTGGCGGCAACACTGAAGACTTGCCGCTGGACCCACAAAGGTAGGTGTGGCAGGGCAAGGAGGGGGAGGAATGGGGTGTTCCTGGGTGGGGTGGAGAGAGGGAATGGAGGTGGACCACGGGTAACATCGGTGGCACTCATATGCACCAATATTCTAACCCTATCCATCTCCCTTACCGTCGCCATTACACCCCTTGGACTTACACCTGCTAAACAGCAGGCCTAGATCCAGAACGGCACATGGCGGTGGTGGAAACTTACCATGGGGTAAGTGAATAAAAATTCACTTACCCTGAGGAGACCTTTCCAACCAACCCCCCCCTCCTGCGGATACAGCGCATGCCCTGTTGGTGTGGCTGCATCAGCAGGGTGGGGGATTTGGGTCGAATTAGGCTGCAAGTACTCAAAACTGCGATAAATTGATTCAATCTTCAATAGATAGGATCAATCAGACAGTGATTTTCCAGGTTTTCTTAATCCCATATTATTATCTAGTATAAATGTCATCCACATACATGGTGCTTTAGAATGAATCAGAGGATAGGTCCCTATCCTGAAAGGATTACAATCTAGATACTGACTGCCAGAAATTGCCGTCCAAGTGATGGTGTCTCAATTACAATGAGACTGGAGAGACTGGAGATACGCACTGGGAGGCACATGAGACTGGAGATATGCACTGGAAGAAACTTGACTGGAGTTGTCAACCATTACTATGATTCTCCTGATCCTCCTGGGTGTGGCCTCGTCTGCAGGATGATGGGGATGCCAGATCTGGGTGATCTATGGGGGGGGGGGAAATGAGGGAGAAACAGGCATGTGTTTGGTTGGATTTAAAAATCCCGGACAGAGCACCAATGGTGGGGGGGAGAGTGGGTGTGTACCTGAGGGCCCTGCTGATAAGCAGGCCAGTAGAGATCCAGGTAAGTTGACATGAGGAGAAGAGGAAGAGGATATAGGTGGAGGATTTAACCCTGTTCCCTCCCTCCAGCACATCTGGGGGTGGGTGGGTCTCCAGTTGGGAATGGCCAAGGCTAGAAGTGAGACTCTGGGTTAAGGCATTTTCCCCCTTTGGAGAGGTTGTGGGTCTGGCTACAACTCCCCTTTTGTTGGGTAGATCTGGGCTGCAGAGTACTTATATTGATGCAAGAGTGACAAAAGGAGAAGAGGGAAATGAAGGAAGGTTGAACAAGGGAAGAATATATGATGATTTCCATTATATATACTTACGTTTGCATTATACCTTTCAGAGGAAACTGCATCTTTCTTTCTGGTCATTGGATTTCTCTTCTGACTTTATTCAAGGCGGTGTACATAGGCAGGCTGTTCTAAACCCCAAGGGTTTTTTTTTTTTTTACAATATAACAACGTTCTAGTCTTTCATAGAACCCTTCATTCGAGATGTTGCTTTCACAGTCCAGCTGTCTCTCTCTGGCGTTTGCCTCAGCACGCTTCAGCTTCAGATAACACAGGCAACCTTGATTGTCACTCAGGCGTTGCAGCTGCAGCTTCACTCCCCCACAAAGACTCTGCAGCTTATCAGCTCGGCATGCCAGCAGCTCTCCGACAGACTTCCGGCCATCTTGAACCGCTGTCCTGCAGATCTTCAGGCAGATTTATGAGATGAACGCTCTACCAGACGCCCAATGGTCAAACGTTGGCAATTAATCCTCTAGTTCAGCGTTTCTCAACCAATGGTTCGTGGACCAATCGTGGTACGTGGACCGCCAGTAGGTGGTATGCGGGCCCCTGGTTGCAAAGATGGCAGCTGCCAGGGTGGGCACACTGCACCGTGCCAGAGCCCTGGAAACAGCAGCGCAAGATCTGCAGAGCTGGCAGAGCTCAAGCGAACGGGTTTCCAGGACTGGAAAAGGCCCTCCCACGCACCCTTGTCCCCTTACTTTTGCTTTCAAGCCTCTTGTGTGATCGAAAACCTGGAAATAAGTGATGGTGACATCATCACCACTTACTTCTGGTGGTACTTGGCACGGCAGCAGCCACGGAGTGATACGCCGCGCCAAAGGGGTTGAGAACTCCTGCTCTAGCTTGTTGTAGGGGCCCACCTGCAATTTTCCTGGAATTCATCGTTATCTCTAGACCAGCTTACAAACTGGCCATAGTGATCTCACAGAAGGATCAGCCATGCCATGACAGCAGAGACTGGCAGATCTCCTTGTAAACATATATAGCATTTCTCAATTGATTTTCAAGCATTTCTCCACTGCCAGGCAGTGAATAGGAAGGATGGGTGGGTGTTAGCAGAAATCAGTCATGTATCAAATTGAGCTTCTTGTCCTATTTGTTTATATCATCTGAGGCCTGTTTGAACACATTGGGCAAAATCTCAATCACTTCCATTATAAGGGTCGATTCATGTGAACATTTTCACATCATGCTGAACAGTGGTACAGAGGTAAATGTTGATGTATAGGAGTTCTTCATGTCAGCCCCTGCCATAGCCTTGCCCCACAACCCAGGAGGTGTGGCCCTGAGGTTGAACTGCCTGAAGGTTGTTGGCTGCTAGGCAGGTATAACTAGTTTTCATGCTGGAAGGGAGACCAGGAAGTCACTGATAAGCTGTCATGACCCTCGGTGGCAGAGAGGAGTCGCTGTTGCGTGGTGCGAGAACAGACTGGAATGCTGAGAATGTCAGTGACAGAGCGATGACAACTGGAAAAATGTTTTCCTGTTCAGCATGATCTGTGGCGTCCTGCAGAGAGCTCGAGGCTTGTGTTTAGCAGCTAGTGAAGATGACTACATCATAGAGGAAACCAGCTGGAATTGTAGGGTTCTATACAGAACAATATTGTAAAGATCCTTATTGGATCTAGATAAGCCTGCCTATGTAAACCTCCTTGAATAACATCTGAAGAGCAATCTGAGGATAAGAAAGGCGGTATATAAATACAGAAATAAATAAATACTATGAACCAAAAAACAACTCTTCCTCACAGTGTTCTTTCTAATCCTACCACTTATTTCCACATTGAAACTTATTATACTTCATTTAAAAATCTGGCTGATTTCATACCAAACTCTTGTAGTAGTTTTGTTTAATGCAAATGTATAAAAAGTGAAAACTAGCATTAATAAATATAAAAGGTATATTACAGTGCTAGCCTATACATGTGGACACAGAAGTAAGTCGCATTGTGTTCAACAGGACTTACTCCCAGGTAAGTAAATTTGCACAGAATTTTAGCCTTAATGTAACATGAGCTACATAATTAGGGTGCCCATATCCAAAAAGGGACAGGGTGCCTATGACTTTAACCATTTTAAGAAGAGGGAATTTGGGCAGGTGTAGCTTGTTGCACCCTTCCATGATGAGCTGCACCTGCCCAAATTCCAATGGTTAAAGGTATAGGCACCCTGACCCTTTTTGGATACGGGCACCCTACACATAATGTGTCTCAGGCAGTCTTTGGGAAAGATGATGGGCCTAGATATTAATGTATGCCCTTAGGTAAATTTCTCAGTCTGCCCTTTGCTGAGCTGCGTGATGCTTCTGTTAGCTAAGGTCCTTTGAAAAAGTTTCCAGAGGCAGCTTCTGAACACTCCAACTGATGACGACTTCTGCTGTAGGAGCAGTTCCAGAGCATCACTTCCCCTTTGCGTCCCTTGACTATACCTCTGGTTCTGAAGCCTTTTGAACACTTGTCTTATAATAACTGTTTGTGGACTCTGCTTCAGTTTCAAAAGTTTTTGGAAATCCATATGAAACTATGCTGGAGCATAGATAACACAGTAAGACTAATCACCATACCAGAAAACGAAAAATCTCATGATGGCTTAACCATAACAACCAAGTGAAAAGCCCCTAACTCCTTTTGCTTAATTTTTAATGATACAGAACATTTCATTCTGGTTTAGATCATACTCTGTTTCTGTGCTGAGTTGCACTGTGAGAGAAGCGATTCCTGTTGCATTTCCCTGTCTGCATGTCACCTGCAGAATATTAATACAACAGCAAATGCTACACTGGCTTGGGTTACACTAAGATAAAAGGATGTAATTACATGAGTAAAGAATTACACATATACAAGTAGTGGGGGGGGGAGTAAATGAGCAAATACAATACAGGGAGCAGCTACTGCCTAATATGCAGTGTTGCACAGGATCATGTGTTTCAAATGTCATTCAAATCTCTGCCTCAGAAATGGAGATAACATTCTATTCTGCAGGAATAGCACATATGAAGGGCTGGCCCATCCATGAGACCAACTGAAGCAGTCGCCTCAGGCAGCAAATTGGTGAGGGATGCCCATCTCTGTCTGCCTACTTGCCTCCAATGCTTCTCCTCCTCTTTCCACTCCTTCGATTGGAAAAGGAAGAGGGGGACAGTGAGGAAGAGGAAATGTGGAGGGGAGCGGAGTGCTGAGCTAGAACATTGGAGAGTGGGAGGAGCAGAGGCTGGCACATCATCGGGCAAGGAGGGCAGCATTTGGCATGGCACCTCACTGGAGCTAGGAAGCCTTGGGCCAGCCCTGCACAGATGGGCACAATCTATCTGCAGAAATATTACTAAATGCTAGTACTGTATATGTCTCTTCTAGGCTCCAGGATAGAGGACTGCTTCCTTAAGCCCCTCCAGTCTTCAGGAAGGGGGTGGAGCCGAGGAGGGATATAAAACCTCAGTTGAGCTCCAAACCTTTTCAGAGCAAATTACAAACTTGGAGCTCCCAGAGCTCATCCTATCCTCTGTCTCATCCTATCTTTCTGTCTGACTGACTTACACTGCCAGCAAAGGTGCTTCTTTAGGCCGCATGAGTTTCTTTTCATGATCAGGACAGGACAAAGCACTGAGCAAGCAAGCAACTGCACAGGCCTTTCGAATCACATATAACTCCTGTGCATTGTGTCTATGTTAAACACTCACTGTTTTCCCTGTCTACCTATATAATGCAGATGGGAACAATAGTGGGGTCAGTGTGTGTGTGTGTGTGTGTGTGTGTGTTATAATTCAATCTGCACAACAGGAAAATTGCTGTGATGCTAGGATTCTCCCATGCTTATTTGAGTTTGAGTCACACCCCCTCTTTAGAACTCTGAGTGCCAAAAAAGGTACATAGAAACTTCCTCTGCTAGTACATTCTTCAGCTGCAAAGCCTCAGGGAAGAAATGGTGTCAATTCTGCATTCTGTGTGTACATACCTAGTGCACTGTCTCTTGATCAAATGTTGTGTAAAGAATAGCTGTGTTTAAAAAATAGAGCTAAAAGCATGGGGCTTTTGAAACATAACACCCCAAGATGTTTAAGAATCCAGATTTGTTTTAGCAGAAACCCAGGGATTTCTACAGAGAATTCAGGACTGATAAGCAACACGGTCGGCATCACATGAAAGAGGCTGGATTAGGTTAAATATCAAACACTTTCTTATCATAAGAATGTTTGGGCCGTGGAACAGATTACCAAGGGAGCTATGGAGTCTCTATGTTGGGTGCTGTTAAAAAACAGGTTCAGCAACTACTGGGGATGATTTGTGTGAAACAAACTCTGGTGCAGGATAGGGAAATAGAGCCAGGGCCCTATCTTACCCAACTTTCCAGAGCTAATGCAGTTGTGCCGACGGGGTGTGCGCTGCATCCTGCAGGGGTGGTGGAATCATGGAAGTCTCCTCAAGGTAAGAGAACGTTTATTCCCTTACCTTGGGGTTGCTTTGTAGCTGCATAGGTGCTGGAAAGTTAGATAGGAGTGGGGGCCCACTTAGCTACTTCATAGCACTAAAATTCTCTGCTCTATATGTTAGGCAGCCCAGTCCTAACTAACTCCTTGCATGGTGATGCAACAACACCAACTCGGCTTCCGCTACATCCCATGGGGGTGTTTTGCATGCTGGAGTTCTCGTCAGGGTAAGGGGACATTTGTCCCCTTGCCCTGGAGTAAGCCCCAGGCCAGCAGCTGCAATGGGTCAACTTGGTCCTGTACTAGTGATATCACTGGCGCAAGTTCGCGTTGATCCATGCAAGCCGATCAGGTCGGGGAAGGGGGTTTGGATACAGCATGTGCCGACCCTGCCATTCTCAGCCCTCCCGGGCCCAATCCACCCATCCCATCCACCCCAGCCCTCCCTCCCCTTGCCCTCCCTCTGCCCTTGCGCTGGACTTACCTGGTCCAGCAGGCGTCCTTGTAACCGATGGCACCAGCAGTAAGGCTCCGGCCTTCCCACTGCGCACCTGGAACTAACGCTGTTACAAAGTGCTTAATGGCACTTTTGCGACAGCATGCACCAATGGAATGCATGTTCCGCCGGTGCTGGAGTTAGTCAGGATTGGGCCTTGTGTAGTTTGTGCTTATGGCTAGACAACTACAGAAGGGCCCCCATATCCACTGATCCACTATCCATGGTTTCAGTTATCCATGGATCGTGGTGACCCCCCCCCCCCCCCGGCTTTTACTTTTTCCCAGTAAGCTTCGTTTCTTTCTTAAACAAACAGGAGAAGCAGCCTCTGGCTGCTTATTGCAGGCAAGTAGAACGAGACTAAGTCCTAAAGAGGCTCTGCAAGGTTAACAGAAACCTTGCAGAACCTCTCTAGGACTTAGTTTCGTTCTACTTGCCTGCAATGGAGGCTGCTTCTCTGTTTGTTTTAAGGAAGAAACAAAGCTTGCTGAAAGGGAAATAAGAGCTGGGGGGGGGGCGTACTCCCGCAGGGGAGGCAAGGCGAGGTGCCCTTAGGAAACCATGGAGGGGGTGTTCGCTCCTATCCACGGTTTCAAGTATCCACGGAGGGGCCTTGAACATATCCCCAGTGGATATAGGGGGAGTACTGTACATCAATTCTCATTATTCACTGGGGTTAGGTTCCTAGAAAACCCAGGGGATACCAAATCAGCGGATACCAAAACATTTATCCTATGGGATCAATGGGGTTTGGGGGAAATCAAATTGGCATGAATACCTTTAGAATGGTGTGGATAGTTCAGAATGGTGTGGCTGCCGTGGATAGCTTCAAAATGGCTGCCGCGGATAGCTTCAGAATGGCCGTGGATGCTGCAGATAGCTTCAGAATGACCATGGATAGGCGAGAACAGACCACGAATGATGCGGGTTAAGTTGCACTCTTTTTCCCTGAGGATAAGCGAATCTGTGGGAATGGAGTGTGCAGATAGTGAGGATTGACTGTATCTAGTTTCCAACAGGAGTGGGGGTTGGGATAATATACTTGAAAGACAAATGGTTTTCTTTTGAAGAAGGTTCTTTGCAATGCTTTTGCTTACTGTGTGATGCATGGTTCATCATGTGACCTCCATTTACGTGTACTTCAGTTACATAACTTCCTCCCATTTTCCATTTTGATACTAAATTCTTGTGGTTCCAGACTCTCTCTTTTGTGTGTTTAGGACAGTTCCCAGAAAACAGGGATCTGTGTTTGCCTGAGGGACCTAACAATAAATGGAGACGGTCCAGCTTGCAAAGAACTTTGGGAAAGGAAAGGAATGGAACTGCACACTTTGAAGGCTTTTATTATGATGATTAATGCCATGAATATTTATCTACCTCAGCCTTGCAAAAGTCAGGTGGAAAATTTACCAGTTGAAGCGCAGAATCTCCTCGGCTCCTCTTTTACAATAACGATGAAAGGAAAACTAATAACATTTTACTTGCCTGTCATAAAAATATTATTCGCCAGAAGTGAGCAAAGTTCTGCAATGCTGGGTTACCTAGACATGGACACTCGGGTCGCTCGGAATGGCACAGGCAGGTAAGAAAGAGGAAGGTGTATGACTGCAGCAAGTTATAAAAGGAAGAATTTTTGCTCTGGACACCCATGGAAAGGAGGCCCTACAGAGCTCTCTGGAATTGTGGTCATTTTTTCATCTCCTGGACCTCCCTGTTTCTTCCTTCCCCCAGCACTGCTAAAATTGCTCAGCAGTAAAGAAGAAGAAAAAAACCAAACCCGATTCTTTGCGTGGATTTGGATCTCTGTTGCTGAATGGCATGATTTTGAGCTTGTGGTGGTGCTGTGTGCTATGGACTGGTGGGGAATAGGATTGGGCCTGAACAGGCAGCCCAATCCTGTGTAAAATGGACTGGCCGACCAAAACGGCTGGCTGCTGCATCCTATGCAGGATGCAGCCCACGCCAGCAGAGTCGGGGCACAACTCAGGGAAAAAGGACACTTGTCCCTTTCCCCCGTTGTCTGCCCCACCGGCCCCAATGGGCCTTCTCAGATGTAAGGCTGGCCAGGCCCGGGAAGGGGGTGAGGATATGGCAGAACGTACCACCGATATCCCCACCCCTCCCTGGCCTGGCCAGCCAATCGTCCCTCCCCTGCCACCCTGTCCCTCCCTCCCCACACCCTTCCACTGTCCGGCACAGCACTTACCTGTGTCTGGCAGTGCGGGTGTCAGATGACGTCAGAGTGAGCGGTGCCAGCCTCGGCGCTGGTGCCGCTTACTCCTAGGGTGCGGTGAAAGTGCTTTACAGCACTTTTGCGACACCCTGGACTGGCGGAGCGCATGCTCTGTCGGCCTTTAATTGCTCAGGATTGCACTGTTAAATTGTGACTTAGTAAGAGATGGTAAATGCCATTAAGGGCAAGATACTCAGGATTGATTCATAAGTTATATTAGTAGTGTGGTAGCATCTTGAAAATAGAACTGTTGGGATGATGTTTAGCTTGCGAGTGACTTGTGCAAAGAAGCTAAGTCAGCACATCCCCTATTTCTGTTTTTCTTCTTTGGGGTAAGGGAGTTTGTGCTGGCACGGTTGAAATTGATGCAGGAACCACCTCACACAGACAGATTTCTGCACAGTTCCATTTCCAGTCTCCTGCTAAGCCATCATAATATCGATTAAGCCTTATGGCCTAATCCAATGCTACCATACTGCTGCCGGAACTCACGTTCCAGTGGCAGTACGCACTTTGCAGCATTGCAAAAGCTGCTCTGGAAGCTTGCGTGTGCGCTTCCAGTCCGCTGCCACAGACAGTGCGGAGGACCAGTGCGGCAGTTGCAAAGAGGAGCCCCGCTCACACTGGTGAGTCAGCGGGGTGAGTGGAACAGGGTGGGGGTTGGGAGGGTCAGGATGGAATGGGGGAGGTGGGGGAATGTATGAGGGGGAGGTGGTGGCACCTGGCATGGGTGACTTGCGCTAGATGCTATCCCCTCTGGATCCAGCCGACCGACGTGCTCCCTTTGTCTCTTCATACATGTGCCAGCAAAAGAGCTGGCACAGGTCCAAGAAGATCTGTTGGTAGTCAAGGGGCTGACAGAGAGGTAAGGGAAATATTTTCCCTTTTCCCTCCCAAGCCTCCCTATCATGCCCCCCCTTTTAGCATGCAACACAGCCTGTTTTGTTGCGACTGCATACTATGGCAGGGAAAAGTATCCTTACATAGTAGACAGGATTGGGCTGTTAGTTTCAGTACTTCCAAAGAGAGTTCCCAATCTAGTTCAAGTCACAGAGGCAGCATTGTCACGCTTATCCAGAGAGCAAAGCATGACATTTCACATCATCTGGTGAGTTGGATTCCCAACAGGGTATAGCTACCGCCCTCATAAATCATGTTCCTCTGAGCCAATCAGTAAGCATTTTGGTCCTGTTTCCAATTAGACAATGTAAGACCCCACAGAGATGATCGTTTTGTTGCACATTCTTCCATGCTTTCTACCACACATCTGCATTTGATATGTGGTAAACCTTTCCTTAGCATTTAGAAGAATGGTCAAGCTGGCACAGCATCAGAAAGCTCACTCCAAGGTAGTTGGGAAACATGACTGGGCTCTTAGTGAATAGTTGTTGTGAAGAAGGCTGCCGTTGTGGCGGCTGATTACCAGTTAGCAGGGAGTATCTGACGGAGGCGCAGAACAGGTATCAGCACAATTGACTTGTCAAGAGGACAAAAGTCAGCTGGAACTGTCAGGCGAAAAGTGTAAACTGGCTCTAGTCAGTAGGACGGTATTACCCCAAATGACTGTACTTTGGCTAAGAAGAGCCAGTGTATAGAACAACACACATATCACATCTTCACCACAATCCCACTTTCTCTCATACATACTGTTCAGGCTATTGCTGATCAGCAGGGGCCTGGAATATTTCCTTTTCCTTGATCAATCTGCACTGCAAACATCAATTTGTACCCCTTGATTCTGTGCCCGTATGATACTTGGTTGCCATTATTATCCCTCTTTTCCACCCCATAATCTTTCTCCTCTGTCTCCTTCCCTCGTGCACTCAAAACATGCCACTATTTCCCCCATTCTCAGAAACCAAAACCCACGTGACTCTAGCTGCCATCCAAGGTCCTTTCTACGTCTACCTGCCTCCCAACAACTAAGGCAGTGAGCTGCTTCTCCCAGTTTCAACATTCTTGTCCCCAGCTGCTCTCTAGAGCTCCGTCCAATTCATCCCAAACACCACAAACCATCTCCTCACTGCCAAATCCACAGACTCCTGCCCTGCCCTGCCCTGTCTGCTTTCTTTAATATTGTCTTTTCTGCTTGACTCCCTTCATGCGCTGGACCCCCGAGACTGTCCTCAGCTCATTTTCTCTTGACCTCGCTAACTGCTTATTCCGTGTTTCCACTGGGAAATGCTTCTTCTGCTTTCTCCCTCTCCGCTGGGTCTTTTAGGGATCTATTTTCAACTGTTGGCTCTTTGCTATCCTCTTCTCTGATGCTCTCCATTTACATCACTATCTACCTTGTGGATCAGGGCAAAGCTGTGGCTTTACCTTTGATTCCTCTCTTTCCTTGCTCCTCATATTCATTCTCATTGTACAACATCATGGAAATATAGTCCTTTTCTACCCCATTGATGAAAGGCAATGTGCTGGTCGTCTTCTGCCTTCATTACAGCAGTCTTCTCTTTGGCCTCCCACTGCTGCACCTTAACCCTCTCACCTCCATCCAACCGAAATCTTCATCTAGTTCATGGTTCAGACCATGTAGTAGCCCTACTTAAAGACATGCATTGGCTTCTTTGTCCACTCTTTTATTCATCACAAAGCTTTCCAACACCATTCTTTATCTCCTAGCTGCTTCTTTTCTCCACTTCCTCATTTGCCCCTTCTTCTGTCCCCTCCCATATTCGGATAGATCCCTGTCCATGACCTTCAGGCTCCAACCCTAACACCCTCAGGGCCCAATCCTGTCCAACTTTCCAGCGCTGATGCAGCTGTGTCAATGGGGCGTGTGCTGCCGCATCCTGTGGTGGTGGTGGGGCAGTCACAGAGACCTCCTCAAGGTCACGTTTGTTTCCTTACCTCAGAGCTGCATTGCAGCTGCATTGGCACTGGAAAGTTGGGTCGGATTGGGCCCTTAGTCATCTGAACGTCTCCTGTTCTTCTGACAGAGAAAACTCTGACCTTTTCCCCCTTGCTGCCTCATTGACTCTGCCTGTCCCTTCCCATCAGGCACTGTAGAGCTTGAACCAGGAGACGCGTAGATCAGATATGACTCCTTGCACGGTGCACCCGAGGAAAGAACCACTGGTCATTTGAGCCAGTATTTTGATATAGCATCCCATGATCCTCTTGGTCTGGAAATTCAGTGACACTGAAGGGTTAATTTGCTGCTATAAAGGGATACAGACTAACTTGTTGATTTCTTTTGGTCTGGAGTCTGGAGTCTGGACAAACTGATGCTGGGCTGGGCTTCCTGGTCTTTTATCTGTCTGTCTCCAGTCAGGTTTCTGTAGCCCACTTCCAACTTGTCTCCAGCCTGCTTGCCACCTCTGTCAAGCGCCATGCACATTAATGGCATAATAATATTATTACTAATAATAATGTCTTCCTAGCTTGTGAACGCCAGAACGTTCAGCGGATGGGACCTGACTTTCAAAACAAGGCAGCGATGAGGGATGGGAGCAAGTCGCCCAGGAAGAAAAGGTTTTCCTGCTGCTGTGCTTTGCGGCCCCTTCCCTCTTCTAGCAAACAACTTGGCTCTGGGTAATTCTGATTGCTTAAAAGCCCCAACTGTCAGAAACACTTTGGAGTTTGGCCTTCAAAGCAGCTTTGACAGGCTCAGATGTACATAATTTATCAGGGTTAGTTCAGGCCGCCCCCCCCCCCCACGTGTGAAAGCCACGGATCTGTGGAGGAGAGAAAAATGGCTCCTCAGGTGGCGTAAACTGTGGAGTAAGACTCATTCCCCAGTAGGTGGAAACTGGCGCTTCTGCACTGCCTTGGGTGGTGCACCACTGAGCTGAGGTGAGGATCTGGCTCAGCTGGCTGAGTTGTGCTCTCAAGTTTTGTACAAAATAAGCTTAAACGAAACTGTTCTCTGGCACTAAGTACTGAATAGCCTCCCACTCTGGGAATGCATTTTGCCTCCTCCTCCTCCTCCGTAATCATTTTCTGTGGCTTGCATAAATAATACAGTATCCTTCTATAAAAATACTCAGGGTTGTTCATCCCTAATTCTCAGAGGTAGGTGAGAATTGCTCTTTCCACTTCTGTGACTGGGGAAACTAAGGTACAAATCAGGGTGCCTGTAATCAGCGACAGAAATCTGTAGCACTGGGCAGAATTTCACCTTGTTATCACTGTTCTGTTCTTCTGCTAGGGGTTTAAAGATACTTTCATGAGTCTACAGTCTTTGGAATTGGACCAGATAGACTTTAGGGAGTTGCTAGAAAACGGGATCAATTAGCACTGTTCATTCCAAGCAGAGTCTTCCATAGAGCTGTACACTCCAGATTATATTCCAGGGTGCATGAAGGTAGGAGCCTAGTCAGTGTGCAAAGAGCTCCCTGCCAGGGATATTCTCCTGGTGACTGATTTATTTGTTTTATTTCTATGAATATTTTTAAGGTGCTGTTCCACTCTACAAGGGTCTTCAAAGTGGCTTATGATTAAAACAACAACATAGAACACCAAGAAAATCACCTAAAATACCTAAAACATAAACTGATAGCAAAATCATGACCACAGTTGCACAACACAGATCCAGGCAGACAATTCAACTCAGGCCAAAACCTGACAAAAGACAAGGGTGCTTGTGGCCCATTTGAAGGTTTCCAATGTAGGAGGTCATGCAAGCTTGTAGGGGAACAGTGTTCTGCAGGTGCTGCTACCAAAAAGGCCCTGTCTTGTGTTACTGCTAGCCATACCTCTGAAGGCAGTGGGACCTCTGTTGAAGTTCTTAATAGGAGGGTAGGTTCATCTAAGAGGCAGTGGACCTCAAGATACCCTGGGCCTGAATCATATAGGTGTGAAGGTTATAACTTGCACTTTAAATTGTGTCTGGAAACATACTGGGATTGAAAATATAACAACATTACAGGTCATTGTAGGCTTGGATAACCCCTGTTGATGACATGACATTGCTGCTTTTGGGAAGAGTTAATCAGCAAATCTCCAGAATCAGGCATCTGCTAGCCCCTGACTTCTTTATGGTGCTCACTGGGAGGAATAACATAGATCAGCGATTTTCAACCTTTTTTTAATCTCATGGCACACTGACAAGATGCTAAAATTGTCAAGGCACATAATCATTAATCATAATCAGATGTAATTCATCTGTGGAACTCCTTGCCACAGGATGTGGTGATGGCACCTGGCCTAGATGCCTTTAAAAGGGGATTGGATAGCTTCATGGAGGAAAAGACCATCACAGGTTACAAGCCATAAGCAACCTCCTGGCTTTAGAAGTAGGTTTTCCCTGTGCCAGGTGCAAGGGAGTGACAACAGGAAACAGGTTACCTTGTTAGCTGTGTGCTCCCTGAGGCATCTGGTGGGGCCACTGTGAGATACAGGAAGCTGGACTAGATGGGCCTTTGGCCTGATCTAGCAAGGCTCTTCTTATGTTCTTATGTTATGTTCATCAGTTTTTTTGACAATTGACAAGGCATACTGTGCTCCCGGTGGGGGGGGGGGTCTCACATCCCTCAATGGCCCTACTAATAAATGACCCTCCCCCAAACTCCCACGGTACCCCTGAGGACCATTTGCGACCCACCAATGTGGCACCCTGGTTGTGCTGTGGCACCCTGGTTGAAAATCGCTGGCATAGATGGGCTCATTCAGCATGGCAAAAGAAGAACCTGTAATGCAGTAAAGGTGGAGAAAGGCCTGGTAAGCAGGACTAAGTTCTATTGCCTACCTGGGCACAGCCTGCTGAAGCCCTTGCCTGCCATGCAGATATGTCCTGAACTTGTGGCAGCCTAGCCTCAGACTCTTGCTTGCAGTTGTGTAGATCTCAGCATCTATTCCATAGTTTTTGCCAATGTGTACTTAGTCTCCGGACACACCAGCAGTGCAAATATCAGAAACTGCTCTAGAGTTGACAGCCCAGTAGTTTGGACTCTTGCTGGAGCCACATGTGTATGAAATGATTAATAGCCATGGGATTTGGGGAGGAGAGCGTGATCTGAAGCTGGTACAATGTTTTGATATATGTAGTGCAGCATGGAGGAATGAGCCTACCCTTTGGGAAATCTAAGCTGCGGAGGTGTGTGTGTGTGTGTGTGTGTGTGTGTGTGTGTGTGTGTGTGTGTGTGTGTGTGTGTGTGTGTGTGTAACAGGAGGGAGTGAAACGGGACTTGCTGTTCTGTGTCTTGATTTAAAAATAAAAATAAAAATCTGATGTGTTACTCAGACAGACCGGCCTTCCAAGTAATTTCATGCTCCAATCCTCACACCAGCATGCCATTTCTGACTTATTTTCCTCGGTAAATTTGAGAGCATTGGTACCAGATTCTTCCATATCTGATATTGCTGTGAAAAACAATTGGAGGAAAGAAAATTTAGCTGACTGCACTATGTAGACTGCATATGTAGGGTGGTTTAGTGAAATCATTCTCGGATACATGAGATTCGGGAGATCAGAGCAGTAGGGCCTTGTTGCGAACTGAAGGGAGTTAGGGCTGCAATCTGGTGTAATCTTGTGGGAGTGAGGCTCATTGTGGTGGTAAGGGGGGCGGCTTGTTGCTCAATGGTTGGGAAGATCCTTTGCATGCAGAAAGTCTGAGGTGCCCCCCCCAAGGGCCAAACTACATCAAAAATGGGAGGTCTGTGGCTCTCGACAATTTTCTTTTTAAAGAAACAGAGGTGAGGGTCTGCCAATTTGATCAGAGTGAAGACGAAGGATGGGGGTATTTCACCATTTCCCCACACCCTTTTCCCAAATAGCAGCTCTTCCCAGCTGCTGCCATGTGCCCCAGGAGGCAAACATGAGCTTGGGGGGAGGGTAACGTTGAGAGTGAATATAATGCAGGGGGAAAGGGTTAGCAACCTCCCCCTGGCCATTTTTTGAATGTGCAGCCCTCTCCCCGGCAGTGGTTGTATTTGATCAGAAAAAGAAAATGTTGAGTGTTGCAATTGTGAATCTCCATTATAATTTGCTATGCTGTGTGTGTCTGTGAATGCCCATTCTGAACATATATTTGCAGGACGGGGCTATCTTGTTTTACCTTAAGAAGAGGATCATTGCTCAAGTACTCGTAGAGAGGTTGTACTTGCAATAGGAGCAGCATACAGATCTTGGCATTGTTTCTGACATAGAGAGACAGGATGCAGAGGCGTCGTCTGGCCTGGGGCGGTGGGCCCCAGGGCGGTGGGCGGGAGGCTGGATGGGGGGGCGCGGAGGCTGAGCAACGAGTAGAATTTGAATTTCTTGCCGCCGAAAAAAAAGGAAAAAAAACCCGGACCGTTGCGGTTTGCCGCCGAATTTCGGCGGCAAACCGAGACTCTCAAAGGCTCTTAAAGGGAAAAGACGTTCTGCGCCTGTGCGAAGTGTAAAGCAATGCTTTCTGGGCGCTTTAAGAGGAACGAGGCTGAGGAACACGAGTTCGCTGGTTGTCCTGGAGAGATCGTAGCTCGCTGGGTCGCAGCAGGTCACGCTGGAGTAGGTCGTCGCTGGAGGCTCTTATAATACAGATAAGTGAGGCAAAGCAAACACTAAAGGCTGATCTACACGACAGCGTCACGGAGCATTTTTGTAATCCGGCGGAGCCGCCGGACCTCCGCCCCACTGCCGTGTACTCCAAGTCGAGTGCTCTATTTTTTAGGGGGCATACGGCAGAGCTTGCAGGTGGCTCGCGGAGCTGCTGTAGCCTACCAATCACAGGAGAGGGGGGGAAGAGTTTAACCAATCACAACTGCGCTTTCTTAGGAAGGTGGGACAACATGAGGGGTAACAGGCTTGAAGACACTCCCCCCGCTTCCAGCGCGGAGGCGCCAGGCAGAGGCGACGGCGGAGCCGCGTAGATCAGCCTTAAGAGGTTCTCTAAGCGTGAGGCGCGAACACATATTCTTGCTTGCAAGAGAGAGAGAGAGAGCAAAAAGAAAGATCTGGAAAAGCTGCCTCTTCACATCGGGTCACTCAAAGTTAATTTCAAAACACTTCAGGTTTGTTTCCACGTCTTGTTTTTAACCACAGTGTCAGCGAAGCCCGCTTATCTTATGTTAATTGTTCTTTAACAACTCAATTGATAGCTAACTACTCAAGCTGAGCTCAGGAGCTCCTGGAGACAAGACAGCATCTCTCATTGTAGGTTTGCAGATAAGGTATTTTCATTTAGACATTGCAGAATGGAAATAAAGTATTTTCTTTCTGTTGAATGTTTTTAATAAAGCAAACACAAGACAAATGCAAGACCTGCAATTGAAAATGGTGCAGAGCAGGTTCTGCTTTACTTACAGTCTTTGATTTCTATGTTTAGTTTGGTTGATTAATTATTAGGATTTCTCTCCTTCCTTTCTGACCCACCTCTAAGTTAGTTCCCTGCTCTATTTGCTGGGACAACCCCCCCCCCCCCCCCGTAAACTGGCAGGCAGTATAAGAATCTGTTTTTCATCTTGCAAAGATGCTACCAAAAGGAGCTAGCTTTCTCTCTCTTTCTCTCTTGTGCAACTGGGGCTTCCCTCCCATGCTTTGATGTTTCTCTTGCCATGTATAGGACTAACACAGATGACATCAGTGCCCTCTACCCAGGCCTGCCAATGGAGGGAGGGCAGCATCCCAACCCCACCCTGCGCACTCCTGGCTTAGCTGCTGCTCAGCATAAAGCATGGAAAATCCACTTTAGGGCTCATTTTGGGAATATACATTTACATATACACATACATATAAGAAAGGGTGCCTCTGAGCATGTAAAGAGTGCCTGTTTCTTCCATGCACTGTAATGGGGAGTCACGGCTAACGGCGAGGGGCGTCAAGGGTTACAGCCGCGCGTTTTTATGGGGGGGGCGTCAAGGGTTTGGGCCACGGTTGAAAAATGGTCTGGCTACTCCTCTGACAGGATGGTGTGCTATTCAGGCTGTTGAAGCTGGAGTGTAGACCCTCTGGAGAGGTCTGGATTTGATTCAGATTTGCCACATCCAAACCAGAGCTCATGGTCCCATTATGTATGGCCCACTGGTTCTTTCTATGTTACCACCCTCATTTTGATTCCTTGTGATTTTAGTATTCCTGTCTCAGCTCCCCATCTCGTCTGTGACATGGGGCTAATGCCCCACTCTGTCTTGCAGACGCGATTATAAGAAGAAATGGATGCAGGATTGTGATGTGCTCTCAGGTATATCGATAAAGTGGGCAGATAAGTGCACTTGAAAGGGAACCTGATGTCCTCCAGAGGCTGGAGACAGATCCTCTGATGGGGGATTATCTTGCAGTTGCAAGATCTTACTACACAACCGCTTTACAGCAGAAGCACAGAAAAGCAGAGCTGTTTTATGTTATTTGATGGGACAATAATAGCCAAATCCCTCGGGAGAAATGTTTGGTTCCAAGGATGATACTAGGACCACTCACGGTGCCTTGCCAACTAATATTTTGTATACTCCACTTTCTGGAATGGTGAGGTTCTGTGCCCTCCATGCAAGAATGGCCTAAGATGCGAAAGCAAAAGGAGAGAGACAAAATCATTGGTTGGAGATGCAGGTTGACGTCTGTTTAAAGAAGGCAATTTGGACAGCTGAGTCAGGGGTGCAGAGGGGAATGGGGCAAAACGGGGCAGTGACAGGGGCGGGGAGGAGGGTGGATCAGGCCTAGGAGGGGGCGGGATCAGTGGTGGCACGGCGCACACCAAATCCTGACCCCCTTCCCAGGCCTGATCCACCTTTCCGGGGCAATGCGACTTGCAGCAGTGATTGATCTGGCACAGGTCTGAGTTGCCCCATAGCAGGCAACCTAGGACTGGATGAACTGGGGAAAGAGGAGATGCTTGCAGAGTCAGGGAAGTGAGACTGAATAGGAGCAGTAGAATCGGGACGAGAGTCTGTGACTTGAATTTGGAAGTGCTTTGTTGTACAGTGTTGTCAGGGTTAACTGCCATGAGTGGAGTCTTTCTGGGAGTTGGGCTGAAGCCCTGACTGTTGATCAACTGCTGGTTGGCTCTTTTGGACTCAAGTAACATTTGGGTCTTTTTACCTTGCTCTACCCTTTTTCACTGTGATTGGCCCCTGCCTTTTCATGGTCCTATCTTATGTGACTTTCACTTCCTCTCCACTGATTTTGGTGTGCTCTACACTTGCAGCAGACTGAGGTGAGGTGGTAGAATGGGCTGCACTGAAGATGTTAGGTAGGGCAAATAACTTTTTTTAATGCTTCCCTGCCTAATCACATCCCTGCAGCTAGAAAACTTAGCACAGCAAGGAGTGGGACAGGTTACATCCTGATATGCTATGTTTTCCCTTGAAGGTTTATTTTAAAGAAATGTAGAGAAACATTCAAATTTGCCACCCCCACATGCAGTTTGAAGTGGTACTTCAGGTACTTCTGGATTCTACCTCAGGATTCTACCATTCTGCTAACACCAGCTCCCACCCAGACCTCTGCAAATCTCAACAAATCACAATAAGCAAGGCTGCCTTTGTCTATCTCCCTCTCTTGTCAGCAAGGACATAGTGAGAACAGGGAAGAAGCTCCCTCTAGCCCTCTATGAGGGGCTCTTGTAGAGAGAGCCTGTAAGAGACCTCCTTGCCACTTTTGTCTTCTTCTACACTCTGCCAACAATTGTGCCAGCTGGACAGGAGATTGAAATGATGGACCCTCTCAGGTGAGGGTAGATTTTGCAAATGGGAGAAGAAGAGACCTGAAAGGCTGAAGGGGAATATTCCCTTTAAAACGGGTGCAGCTAACAGGTGAGTAAACAGTGTGGCAGGGAGGAGGGTCTTTTAGCTTGAGTTATGGTTGATGAAGAAGCCCGGGATCACAACTGAAGCCGGAGCTACATTACACGCGTCGCGGAGCTTCTGACCTGATTTTTGAAGCAGGCGGAGCCGCTGCGACCTCCGCACGGGGGGGGGGGGGCAGTTCGCGGAGCTACTGCAGCCTGACAATCGTAGGAGAGGGGAGGGGAGGGTGGCTGCATGCCAATCTGAACAACCACCAATCACCTTGGCAGTAACATTCACTACAAACATTTCTTCCCCTATAAAATTTATCTGGCCCCCTCCTGTTGCCCAACACGACCCCAGATGTGTTTACTCAGAAGTAAGTCCCACGGCACTCAGTCAGACCTACTAGGAACTGAGGTTTAAATTGCTGCATTTGGAGAGGGAGCCAGCCCAGTCATGCTTATTCGAAAGGAAACACTGCGGAGCTCAATAGCCAATCACAGCTGTGCTTTCTTAAGAAGGTGGGACAACATGAGAGACAACAGGCTGGAAGACACTCGCCCGCTTCCAGCACGGAGGCGGCGGCAGAGCCTCTGCCTGTAGTGTAGCTCTGCCTTGAGAAGAAATGAGGAAGGAACGCATTGCTTCATGACTTATAAGCAGCAGCCCAAGCTAGGTTCCCCTTGTCAGAGCGTGAGGTGGAAAAGAGATACAGGTTGGGAGATGCTGGAAGCAAACTAGCCAACTTGGGAAAGAAAAAGCCTCCAGGCTGATTTGTACCCAGAGCAAACATTTTGTTGAGAATAATGAACACAAATGCTTTAATTAGCTGATCGTTAGACTTGTTGACTATTGTTGCACTGGTGATTGGCAGAAGGCCTAATCTTGACTTTGCCAGATTGACTTCTGTTGGACAATCAAATGGTTTAATTTGCACTTCATTGCTTTCAGCATCCTGTAATGCACTGCATATCAGGAAATATTGTTTTTGCTTTAAGGTAAACCCAGTAGAGCTACTATATTGTAGGGAGTTAGACTATATGCGTGACTTAGGACTAAGAGGGTTAGCTAATACAACTACAGTTCTAACGTTGTGGTTCTCGTAGCCCCACAGATGTTTCTGTCTCTTTTGAAGGAAAATCCATGGGGGAGACAGATGTCTGCAAAGAAGTGAGCAAGTGAATGTGGAGAGTAATATGTCATTCATCCCAATGCAGGCTGAAAGGACTGATGGCCGGCAACACCTTGTCATAGTTTACTGTGAGAAACCTCATGTCATGGAGAGATACTGCATGTAAATTCTTCGGGTTGGGAAATTAACTGTATTCCTTTCACTTGTTGAAAAAGGCAAGACTTAATAGTCCCACTGCCCAATCCTATCCCTCACCATTGGCACTAATGCAGCCGGACTCACAGAGTATGTGCTGCAATGGTGGGGAGAGGGGTCACTGGACATCCAACAAGAGGTGAGTCTTATTTTTTACTTACCCCCCTGAAGCTGCTCGATCGTCATACTGTATGGGTCTTCTTGGACCTACGCCAGCCATTTTGTTGGTGTGAGTCTGAGGAGAGAAAAGGAGTGGGGTGACCTGGGGAAGAGGGGATAGGATCATAGGGGGGGGGGATGTTTACAGCTTTAGTTACAAAGAGATGCTCAAAGTGGTGTACAACATAAAAATAAGCATACAATAAGAAAAAAAACCATTTGAATAAAAACATTAAAATAAAACCAGTAAAAACAATTAAAATGATACAAGAGCAGAATAAGATATAAAACAGCTATAACATAAAAACAACAGCATAAAAGCAGCAACATAAATTAAAAAGGGGTCCTTAGGAGGTTCCTCCCCCCTCCTCGAAAGCCAAGCGAAACAAATAAGGGCCCAATCGTATCCAACTTTCCAGCACTGATGCAGCTATGCCAACGGGGCATGCACTGCATCCTGTGGTGGGAGGCAGTAATGGAGGCCTCCTCAAGGTAAGGGAACATTTGTTCCCTTACCATGGGGCTACACTGCAGCTGCATCGGCACTGGAAAGTTGGATAGGATTTGGCCCTCTTTAAACTCCACTGAAAACCATGTAATGAAGGGGGCTGTCCTCAAGTCTTCTGGTAATTGATTCCAGAGAATACTGTAAAAGGTAAATCTGTTTCTTCTGGAGTTGCTGTGTGTGTGTGTGTGTGTGTGTGTGTGTGTGTGTGCGTGCGTGCGTGTGTGCGTGCGTGTGCGTGTGTGCACGTGTGCGCGCGCGTGTGCTTTCTGTTGAATTCTATTTGCAACACAATGGGAACTGTATGTGCTCTCTCTGGGCTCCCAGGATACTGTACAATACCTTTTATATTTGCATAATGTTGTTAGAAAGGAATAATAATTAATTTGCTAGAGTTAGGAATTGTTCCATAACAAAGAGCCAGTTTGGTATATTGAATGCTGCCCCCGCTATCACCCAACCCATAGACTTCAAGGCAAGATTCAGGTTCACAAAGTTCATATAGTGTATGGCTTTACCACAGTACCTAGCATGATGATCTAGACAGGTTGTACACACACCTCCAACTCGTTTGCTGCAATGAGGAAAGATCTGTGTGGATGTCCGTGTGAATCAGAAAGTCCAGTTCAATAGTCTTTTCCTCTCGGCTAGTTAAGGGATCATAACTTGATTCATAACAGTCGGGCAGCTTATGGAAAGCTGTGTTCATCTGTTACAGCAGTGTGGGATTCCCTGAAGTGTGGCTCCTTCCTCTGTTTCTGCAGTAATGTCAGAGCCCTAAGATCACATGTAAGGATTTGTCCATGTGATAAGGTTCCTTTGCCAATGTTGCACTGGCTCCTTGAGTGGGCAACACTTTGTGAAAAGTAACCATGCTGATTGCCCCCCATCCCTGATTCCAGGAATAGGATTCTTGGGGCAGATTCAATCTGCAGCAGCTCCTATGCTGCAGGGCTAATATAGGGAGTAAGTACCTTCTCTAACAACTTTTGTAGATGTTTTTGTGTGAGGAAAATGCCTTTTTTTGCTTTGTAAATTGAACAAAAAATGTGGCTGGGATCACTGAGAAGAAAATGAACTTGGAACCCCATGGTTACGTATTCCGAGAGCCACTTTTCAGCACTAAACTGCTCTTTAATTGCTGCTCTTTAGGGAACCAATGGCTAATGCTAACATGTTTCCAACTGGAGATTTCCCCCCCCCCATCTCCTTAACCTTTCGGTGCCCGGAATACTAATACTGTATTACATGTCCTTCCTTGCTTTTTTCTGGGAGCAGACCCAATGCAAAGTGGGCATCAAATTGTGCAGTCCTCATCTGAACAAATCCTACTTCTCTCAGCTTCAGTTCCTGCTGTGCCTGGTTTTCAGCACTCACAGGCTTTCTCCAGATGTTAGCATCATTTTGGAAGCTGACAGTTCTCCTTGGGAGTTTTGGGCAAGGCAGATGTTTTGCTTAATTGCCTGCAGTTTTTCCTGTCCAGACAGCATAGCTAGAGCTATTTCAAGCAACCCTTAGCTTGATTCACTTTTAAGCTTCACTTTTACTCTTGTACCTTAAGCTGTGTGATTCCAGACAGGCCTCAGTGGGAACTAACAGAGTAAGTGATTGGAGAATTGCAGCCTTAATTAGTTAGCAGTTTACCAAATGTTGCCTCTGGTAGTCCCTAGTTCTCTTGGAAGCTTTTTTTTTCCAGTGCACCTCCATTTGGCAAAATGTACACACTTTTTGTGGGGTTCTTCTCTCAACCTTACCTTCTGGTACCTCATTTGCCAACAAAAGTCAGCTGCAATCTTGCTGGTGTTCTGATGTTACCCAATGTCCAGCTCAGTGTTGTCTGTGGGTGTCTCTGTGAGTACAGATGTCACCTTTGAATCAGATTGTGAATTCCAAGACCATCACCATATCATCAAATTTGTGTAACGTTATGGCCTGGCGGCTTATGCACCAGAAATTCTTAACCTGCCTACCTGTTGATTCTTAATTAAAGCTCCACGTATTGCCTAGTAGTGCCATTACTGGGGGCTCTTTTGCATATTTAAGAGTTTCAATGTTGATTCAGAGGCTGTTAATGGGAGATTGGTATTGCAAATTAACTGCAGCACCACTGATTCATGACCTAAGAGGGCTTGAACAGAGGACTCTCCACTTGTGGGAGAGAGGAATGTCCCATGGTGCTATGGCCAGTTGGCAGCAGTAGTTCTTTTAGCATGCCGATGAAATGCAGGGGCAGGGCAAGGGAGCTTTGCTGGATAGGAAAGCCTGTTTGTTTTTTGGGAATGAAAAGGCAGGGCGCTCACTGATGCTCACTTCAGAACAGAGGGGGTGAGAGCACACGTCCTTAAAAGCGAAACGAATTGAAAAGGAAATGCCTTAATTGGTATTTATTCTCTAGGCACCAGTGATTCCTAAGTAATGAGAGTGAATCACATGTGTGAAGCCAGAAATGAAGAGGATATTCCTTTGTGACCCCACTTCCTGTATAGGGTGGGGGGATGTTTACAGCTTTAGTTACAAAAAGATGACAAAGGGAAAAGAAAAAGGCCTTGATGATTCTGGAGCTCTTTTCCTCATTTTCCTCACTTCACATGGTGGATATACCCCACATCTATGTAAATAGTGGCAAATTTCCATGATTTTTTAATCTCATGGGGACCTTTTTTTGTAGTGCTGGGTGTCTGAGGTTCTGTGATAAATTTAGACCATGATTTTGCATGTCAGGAACTTTTTCCTAAAGTGGATGGGCAAGAAACATTGCTTGCTGGGGTTGCGATACATTGCTCGCACAACCGGATTAACCTTTGGAGCCCTTTGAGCCCATATTGAAAACAAGCAGTCTCTCAACAGGGCATGTGCCTTAAACTAACACCACCTTCAAAGTGGTGTCCTCTTATTTGAGTATTTAGCAGGGGGAGAGCAACTGTTCCTCTTCATCTCAGCATGGCGTCTTTTCCAGTGGCTGTTGCTGATGTCTCTTGTGTATTTATTTATTTTTTAGACTGTGAGCCCTTTGGGGACAGGGAACCATTTATTGATTTATTTTACTATGTAAACCGTGTTGTGAACTACTCCCTGTTGAAAAGAAGTATATAAATATTCTTAATAATAATATTAATAATAATGGGAATTGGCTTGGAATCCAGGCCTAAAGTAAGTTAAAGGACTGACATCTTTATGTAAGTGATTACATGAGCAAGTCTTGAGTCACTGCTTGGTTTTGGATCAATGGATGATGTGGGTTGGAGGGAGTCACACTGGATTCATGATGCTTTCCAGAGCCTGAAATATTTTCATTAGTGATCCTTTCATTCATCCTCTTTTTGTTAAGTAATCTTGACATTTAACTGATTAGTACTGAAACGTTATTTGTTTTTCTGATACCAATATAACATAGGGCCTTTTATTTTCAAAGTGTGTTGGAAACAGCATTCAATTAATCCTCACAACAGCTCTTGTGAGGAAGGTAAGCAATGAACAATTCTCTCATTTAGGAGAGCAGAGAGAAATGACTTGCTGGAGTTTGAAAGCTCAGAGCGTGCCTCAGTGTTAAACGTGTGTGGGTCTCATACAATGATAGCAAGTGCAGAGTTGGGTTAGGAAACAAGAGCCTCAGTCTGCTTACTCTGGAGTAACTCCAATTAAGTCAGTGGAACTATTCTTACTACTCTATCCAATACAGTTTTGTTTGGAAGTATGTAAGCAGTAGGTTAAAGACCTAGGCATACCTCAACCCAGAGCTAAATTCCCATTAAATTCCCACTGTCTTCAGTGCAGCTTACTCTCAGGTAAGTGTGTATAGGATTGCAGTTAAAGGAAATAATTTGTGAATTGTGAGTTGGAATGCTGGTAAACTCCAGCCAGCGCAAACTTAAGGCTGATTCACACTAGCCCTTCCGTGCACGTTTGCTCTACTCTAGCGTCTGTACGTGCGTCTAGCAGTTCTCTGAACGTTTGCCTGCCTTCTTGAAGAAAGCGCAGCTGTGATTGGGTGAAGAGAAATGCGCTTCTCTGATTGGTGAGCTGCCTAGCACCGGGAGCATAAACGCTAGCTTAAACGCGAGCGCAGCAAAAAGATAAACCGAAACCATCTCTCCTGGCTGCATCGTAAGCTCATGCTGCGTCTGATGCAAGCATGAAAAACGCACGAAAAGACCAAACGTTAAGCCAAAACGCGCACGGAAAGGGCTAGTGTGAATCAGCCTTTAGGAGCTGTTAATATTCTTTCTAAACCAGTCCTCAAGCCATCCAAGTTCAAATCTGGTCTGATAAAGATCCGTAGATATCAGCACCTAGAAGTCTCCAGCGGCCTGGAATGTAGCAATAGCATCCCCAAGCTCTAGATGATTATCAGACCAGGGTTTTCTCCTGTGGAATTCAGTGGAGAAGAGTTGGATGTTGCAAGTCCTTGCTAACATGCTCAGGTCTTGCCTTGTTATAATAATAATATAATATACAGTATTTATATACCGCCTTTATTGGTCATTGGATTTCTCCTCCGACTTTCTTTTTATCTCTCTTTTTATAAATACAGAATGAACCCCTGGCGGGTGGGGGTGGGGGTCAAGGCAACATTTTGAATATGCGTGTGTATCGGTCTCTAGAAAAACACCTTCATTTCCCTCATAAAATAGGTTTTTAAAAATCCATTCTTCATGCTACTTGAATCTTAAACAATTAGATAATGGAAAGGGACAGTGCTAGCCCTGCTTCTGTTTTGGCATCTGGTGCAAAATAAAAGGCAAGGAGCACTCGGAGCCCTGCACTCAATCCAAACAGACACTCACAACCCCCCCCCTCCAAATAAGCACCCATCAGTTGAGTCCTGCAGCCCATGAGCCATGGCATTTCTGCACCCTCCTCACGTCTCTCACCCATTTGCCTCTGAGGATGCGCAACGTCTACCCTGCCCTGCACCAAGTTTGGCCCAATATGGTGTCTTCCTTTACCATTGATCTCTGTTGTTTTTATCCGGCATCTAATAGATGGATCTAATGATCCTATTAGGTTGTCTCTTTATTTGCAGTCCCTCTATGTGCTAATTTTGAAGTTCAGTCCTGGTTGCCAGCTGGAGTGAGCAGCTTTGCTGAAATCAACAAAGCAGGCAAATGTTTCTTCCTGCGTTCTTGTTATAGTTGTTAACAAGCACCCATAAGGTAAAATGAGATCATTCACTGCTTTTCCCCAAAGGAAAAACCAGGTTGATTTTCATGGATCTGGTGCTATATAGCTTGCCAAGCTCCCACTGACTGATGAGACCTGGCCTCAAGTCCATGAATGAGATAAAGAGTTAGAAGTCTTCAAACATGGTTCTTTTTTTTTTTGTCTCCCCTGTGTGTTGCTTTTGTACAGACATTGTGTCTCTCAAAGTGTAATGAAACAATGATGATGAAACACTGATCAAGGGAATTTGTGCAATGACTTACCCCATCCTGTCAAGTCCTCTGATAAAAGATCTGAATAGCTAATGTCCTTTTTTTAAATGCTTTTATTTGATTCTCTTTCTGTCTTTTTCCCTTTCAGGATTGTGGAGAAAAGGAAGAAAGGGATTTTTTGGGGCCTCTCTGTTCTTGTCCTTCATGTGAAGTTATGCAAAGCCTGGAGCTCTTCCCTAGTTGCACAGCTGCAGTTCCCCAGAGGGCTAGAAAAGGGACCTCATAAAAGTCTCCACCATCAGCCATCTCTCCCTCCTTCACCGCCTGCCTTGGAATGGATCCTGGAGTAGACTGGATATTTTGATGGGAAAGTGACATTTACAGGGAAAGAAAATCATGGTTTGCCCCTTTCTGAAGGCCCCCAATCCATTCTTCTCTTCAGCCGTAGCCCACTGAAGGGTTCTTTTTCCCCGCGGTGAGATTTCAGAGTGGAGCCAGGCTCAAGCCAGTACTGAGTTTGGTGACAGAGTCCTTGACTTCCATGGATCTTTAGGCTGCAGGGGGGTTGCCTCAAGGTGTCTTTGGCAATGACTGGGAAGAGCGGGGGATCTTTGTGCATGGAGCAACTCTCCTTCTGTTTGCTCCTGAGTGTCTGCTGTGGCTGGTGGTATCAGCCAGCTGGCTCGGCCAAGCCAAAAGGCCAGGGACACCCACACATGAACTCCATCCGCCTTGATGGGGATATCACTCTAGGAGGCCTCTTTCCTGTCCATGGGAGGGGCTCCGAAGGCAAGGCCTGTGGTGAGCTGAAGAAAGAGAAGGGCATCCACCGCCTCGAGGCCATGCTTTTTGCTCTGGACCGCATCAACAACGATCCCGACTTACTCCCAAATATCACCCTGGGGGCCCGCATCCTGGACACCTGTTCTCGAGATACCCATGCCTTGGAGCAGTCGCTCACCTTTGTCCAGGCCCTAATTGAGAAGGACAGTACTGAGGTGCGCTGTGTTAATGGGGGGCCGCCTATCATCACCAAGCCAGAGCGTGTGGTTGGGGTGATTGGTGCATCTGCCAGCTCTGTCTCCATTATGGTGGCCAATATCTTGCGCCTCTTCAAGGTAAGATTGTGATCTACCTTTCCATCGCCCCTTGTTTCCATTCAGCTGCACAGGATGATTTGCAATTTGATCCTTCCCTTCTTGCTCTAGCTGTTAAAATAACTGCCAGTGGCTGCTAAGTGGAAAAACCATTAAAGTAGTTTTAACAATAATTACACAGACTAAGTTCTTGCTCCCTGGCAGTGAAAAAGGAGAGGAACGAACGCTTGCTCTACATCTCTGTGGGTGTTTAAAGAGCTCCCTCTCTCCCTTGGGGGAGTCTGACCCTTCCCTTCCAACCATGATACCTTTTTTCCTTTTGTGTCTCCCACATGTGTGAGGCAAAACTGGCAAGCTGTTTCTGATGCCATTAGATATTGTGGGGAAGGCATTCCTCAGTGTGGAGAGGGTGGGGGAATTATATGGTTCGTTTTACAGCTGAGAGGAATATTCATGCTGAGTGTGTCCCAGAAGCTGCTGTGGGAAGGCGAGGGGGTGGGGAGAATGAGAGATTTGCTCCACGAAAGCATTTATAAACCAGAGTGAGGGGGAAGGCCATTTTCTGGTGCACACGATAATTTCCATCCCTGGGGGATGCAGTTAACTCTAGGGCCATGTGAAGGAGGTCCCCTGACCCAATCTACCTTTTGGTGCTAGAATATCAGTAGCAATCCCCCACCTTGCCTTCCAGCGTTCCCAGTTACAGTGGTGGTAGCAAATTCTTTCTGATACACAGGTGATAATGGGGAGCTTCCATACAACCTCTGTTAAAAATATTCCATGATTCCAGATTGGCCAGGCATATGATAGAAGGGAAGGAGAGTACTTTTTTTTAAAGAAAAAAATTGTACTTGGAATGAAATCATCTGTGTTCATTTGCTGGTTTTTTGTTTTTTTTAAAGAATAATTCTCATTTAAAGCTATGATTTCAGTATTACAGAGTCACAGCACAATCCTGTCTAGTGCTGGAGCAGTGGAACAATCATTCCACTACTCCAGGGTGTCACAAACATGCTGTAAGGCATGTTTCCAACACCCGGAGAGTAAGCAGCGCCGGACGAGAGGCCGGCGTTGCTCACTCTCCGCCCAACAGAAGCCACTGTGGCAGATGGAGGTAAGTCCTGTACCCGGCTCTGTGTGTGTGTGTGTGTGTGTGTGTGTGTGTGTGTGTGTGTGTGTGTGTGTATGTGTGTGTGATGACGGAATGGGGTGGAAGGGAGTGATTGGCCTGCCGGGCCAGGGATGGGAGAGGGATCCTCGGAGGCACACTCCGTTGAATCCTATCCCCTGTCCCAGGCCTGTTGAGCCCTACACAGGCTCTTTGGATCCCGAGGAGAATCTGAGGAGACCCATAGGGGCAGCTGGGGCATCACCTGAGGGAAAGGGACAAGCGTCGCTTTCCCTCAAGGTGTGCACCGGCGCTGGCCCGATCCTGTATAGGATCCGTCGCAGCATGCTTCTGCACGTTGCAGCGGTCCTAAGACAGGATTGGGCTGTCAATATCTACCTGTATCATGGGAGAGCATAGCACTTGACTAACTTCAGAGGAACATATGAAGCTGTCTTATACGGAGTCAGACCACCCGTCCATCTGTTTTAGGATGGTCTACACTGGCTGGCAGGATTTCAGACAGGGGGTCTTTCCCTGCCTTTCCTGAGGACGCTAGGGATTGAACTGGGGACCTCTTCAGACAAAGCATATGAATCTACTGCTAAGTCATAACCCCTCCGTCCTCTGCAGTGGCCCTTCTCCTTAATTGCCATACAAACACAAATACATTTGTCAGTATAAACTCTGGCTCTGGGTACGATTTATTTCAGTGTCTAACTCAACCTCTATGGTGACATCTCCATTACAGAAGTGGCTGCCCTTAAACTGTTTTGGGGTTTGAGTGGAATCCCATGCAGGGGCGTTGCGACGACGCGCGACACCCCTGAGCGGGGGCGCGCGTCACCCTTAAGGGGGAGGCTCCGCCCCCGCGCGTGACATCACGCGCAGGAGCGGAGCGCCCTCCCCGCTCCGTTTTTGGCTCATTTTAGAGCCAAACGGACCCAGGGGAGGGCGGGCGGGCCCACCTCCGCCGAAAAAATATAAGTGAGGGGCATCGCGCGTCACCCCCATACGCGCAACGCCCCCGGCGGCCCGCCCCCCCGCTTCCCCCCGTCAACGCTAGTGATCCCATGTGTCTGTGAAGGAAGGAATAGTGCCTTAGCCTTTGGGAGAGGTGATGAGAAACATATTTGGTCCTGAGGAAAGCATTACTCTGTCATTACTTTTGGATTTAATTTTTGAATGGACCAATGCAACTCCCTGTAGGTTTTGTAACTGTTGTAACTGTTTGAGGTGGGGGTCCCAGTTGTAACTGTTTGAGGTGGGGGGTCTCACAAATCTGGCAGTGTCTTGCATGGGATAAGAGAGCCCATAGAGGCTCCCTATTGCTGTAGGAAGCCACTTATCAGAGGCATTAATCATTTCAAGTCTTTGTCCTCCAACTATGTACAACTCCAGGAACTGGGTAAGATCTGAGATGTCTCATGCTTGGTAGCAGCATTTTCTGCAAAATGCCCTGGCAAATACTCAGGTGCATTAGCGACTCTCCCAGTTACTTTCACCCAGTTGCAAATGACTGACATTGCCACTTTCTATCCTGGTAAGGATGCACTTTTGTGATAAGTGAAATTATCGTGCAGGGTTTTAAGGAGCATTCATGAAACTGGAAAGGATTTTTTCTCTTCTGCCAGCTTCCTTTTAAGATTATGGGGTTCTTCATAAGTTTTTTTTTTTAAATTTTATGCAGTGGATTATAATTCTTTTGATGTACGACTCCCTTAAATGGACCATTTTAATTAATATTGTTCCATTTTATGTATATTTAGGATTACAGCCAAATAAATGGTTTGAAAAATCACACTTCTGTTCGCTGCCTTAATTCTTAGTTACAAGCCTCCAGAAGTAAAAATTAGCAAATCTACAAAGAATCCTGTGATACCTTTTATGCTAAAACATTTTTTTGGTGGCATGAGCTTTCATAAGCAAGTGTCTACTTCATTATTTGCATTGAATCCTTGTCTGGAATTTGTAACCCTGATAGAATATATCTTGCCTGTCTTTCTTTTGTTGTCTAATTCACCTGCACAAAGTGCAGAAAGCTTCCAGAGTATGTCTGGTGCAGAAAAATTATTGGGACCCTTCATGATCTGGAAGCAGCCAGCCCTTGAGGTGTGTTGTAGGCTGGGGGAGCAACTCAAATCCTCAGCCTGCCTAAGCATGGACCCTGTCTCAGTTGCAATGGCAGCAGACAGCTTGCTTCACTTCTCTAGAATTTGCAGCTGCTCATCCCATGAAATACTGGAAACAAGTCTTCCAGAGCATAATGATAACATGATTTAAATCAACAATTAATTTTGAATGTTTTTAAAGAATTATCTTTGGAGAAAAAAAAAGTTGCATTAGAGAAAAGGAATACAAAGAGACAAAGTACATTCTGAATAGGCTTACCAGATTTCCCTGGCCTTCAACCGGGACAACCCCCCCCCCACAACTAATCAATCAATCAATTAATTAAATAATAATAAAAATTTTCTGTTTTTTTGGGGGGGTGCAAAGCACCCCTTTTGCCGTGCGTAGCATGTGCGCAATTTTGAATTATGTATTTCTTTAAACCAAGAATCAAATAAATAAAAAATAAAATAAATAAAATAATTTTTAAAATACTAAGGGGGCGTGAAGCATGTCCGCATTTTTAATTATTTATTTATATTTTACTTAATTAATTAAATTAAAAGGACTTGCTGTGCTCCTCGCCGCCATGCCATGCCTCCGTGAGCCGGCGGCTGCCGTGCCAAACCTCCATGAGCCGGCGGCCACTGTGCCACACCTCTGTGAGCCGGCGGCTGCCGTGAGCCGCCGTGCCAAGCCGCTGCCGCCGAGCCCCCCAAAAGCCTCCGCCGCCGCCTTTAAAAAAATGAATAAACTTACCTTTTTCCTTCTTGGATCTCGCAAAATCTTGCGAGATCCAACATCGTGGCGCCCAAATCTCATGAGGTCATGAGGCTGCCTCTTGCCCTCATGCGATTTGGGTGCCGCCATGTTGGATCTTGCGAGATTTCGCAAGATCCAAAATGGCGGCACCTGGAAAAAGGTAAGTTTATTTTTTTAAAAAAAACAGGCAAACCCTACTGATATACCAGGCCAGACATGCTGTGCACTTCACAGACTAATTGGGCTCAATGGCAAAAGAGCAGGGGTTGACCCTCTTCCCTGGGTTAATGTCACTCTTTCCACCGTGGTCCTCTCCCTTGGCTTGGGCCACGAAGTACCCTATGTGGAGCCCCTCCTTCAAGAATGCAGCCTGGGCTGGGCGTCCTGGGATTTTACATGCCCCAGGCCGCCTGCTGAGCTAGACGCTCCTTCCTTCCAGTCCCTATTAGTGACAGGCTGGGGGCATCTCGGGCAACTACACTGGCCTCTGGGCCAGGCAGGCTGTGCTGCAGCTGTCCTTGCAGTGAGCCTCAGCGCAGGCATTTCTGACCTGTGAGCCCCCCCGGGGGGCCTTGTTCCTCCTCTTGCCTCACCTCTTGTTTCCCCCCAGTTCTTCCTAATCCTTTTATCCCCTTCTCAGGCACTTCCTACTTCTCTTCCTTCTTCCCCACTGGTTCCTCCTTCTTGCCCTCCCTCCAGCTTCTCCTGGTCTTCTCCTGTTCACATCTTTGACCCCCTCTCTTCTGGCTCCTTCTGGCTCCGTCTGCCCCACCCCCTTCTCTCTGCCTCTTCCTACCTCTGGGGAGCCCTTTAATGGGCTGGCCCAGCCACACCCTCCACTAGCTAGCTACTACTCATCTGGCCATTGGTTGAAGGGCAGGGAGTGGGTGGTGGCTGGTAATATCACTGGCCATCGTTCCGCCAACCAGCTGATCAATGGAGCTGCGTGAGTTGCCACCAGCTGATTAATAGGGGTACGTGAGCTGTCACCCAGCTGATCAATGGGGCTGCACCCCTCCCTGTTACCTGACTGCGCCCCATTCCTGTTACCTGAATGTGCCTTGCTAGGGCCCATACTGGCTCCTGTGTTTTTTGTGCGATCACCTGCATTCTGTCTGGTAAGCATCATAGCAAAGGGCAGTTTCCACTCTCATTCATTTCTACAAAAGATAGCATTGGACTAGTTCTGGTGTTGTGCTTCAACTTGTTCAAGGTAGGAAGAGGAACAGAATGACCCTGTTATCATGAATCCAGTGCTAAACTGAGCAGAATAGGTGGCAAGTGGGGTTTGCTTTATCTACAGTGCTTTTTCCAGGAGTTCCGTTTCAGATCATACTCAACAGGAAGAGGATTTAACTAGAGGAGACAAGATTCAGCAAGGTCTAGAGCAGCAATTTTCAACCTTTTTCCTATCATGGCACACTGACAAGGTGCTAAAATTGTCAAGGAACACCATCGGTTTTTGGACAATTGACAAGGCACACCATGCTGCCAGCTGGGGGCTCACATCTCATAAGAACATAAGAACATAAGAAGAGCCCTGCTGGATCAGGCCAAAAGCCCATCTAGTCCAGCTTCCTGTGTCACACAGTGGCTCCACCAGATGCCTCAGGGAGCACAAGACAACAAGATAACCTGTTTCCCGTTGACACTCCCTTGCACCTGGCACAGAGAAAACCCACTTCTAAAAGTGGGGCTATCTCCCAATAGCCCTACTAATAAATGACCCCCAAATTCCTGCCACACCTGAGGACCATTCAGTCAATCAATCCATTATTGGCATAAAGCCTGAGAACCATTTGCGGCACACCAATGTGCTGTGGCACGGAGGTTGAAAGTCGCTGGTCTAGAGTTCTGCTCTTGGGTATACATGTGAAGTAAATGTGTGACAAAGCAGCATGTTTGAAGAGCATTTGATGTATTGATGACGATGATTTTTGTCTTGCTGTAATTAAGGTAAACAAGGCAACCCAATTTGCTTTTGGAGTGCATTCTGAATGTATAGGCATACAGATGGCGCTATATAAATAAATAAAATTGCTTAGTGGTATTCACCCAGTGTGTAGAAGCAGCTGGTCACAAATATAAAGGTAAAGGTGACCCCTGACAATTAAGTCCAATCGTGTCCGACTCTAGGGTGTGGTGCTCATCCCCATTTCAAAGCCGAAGAGCCAGCGTTGTCCAAAGACTCCTCCGTGGTCATGTGGCCGGCATGACTCTCCTTGCCGCAGCGCATAGCATGCAGCTGGAACACGGAGCGCTGTTTACCTTCCTGCAAGCGGTACCTATTTATCTACTCACATTAACATGCTTTGGAACTGCTAGGTTGGCAGGAGCTGGCCAAGCAACGAGAGCTCACCCCGTTGCAGATTCGAACTGCTGACCTTTCGATCGACAGCTCATGCTTCAGCGGTTTAACCCACTGCGCCACCTGCTGGTCACAGATATAGGTCAATGTAATTAATAAACATCTTGGATATGAAACACTAGTGAGAGTGAGAAAAATGTCCCTAAGTGCCCCCCTGCAGAGCACCATGGATATCCCCCCAGGCTGCAAGTGGTCATTGTGCCTTATTGGTCATGATTTTGGAATTGTCCAGTTCTGTCAAACTTATGCCTGTCCTTTTCTCTTCCAATTTGTCTTGTCCTTTTAGCTGAAGAGTTAAGAGGCTTATGCACTACTTGTGAGGTATTCATCGGTCTACACTTACTCTTGCGTGTGAGGCTCCAAAGGTCATGGATTTATTACACTTTTTATCCTCCCAGTTTAGAGTCTAACACCACAATCCTGTGTAACTTTGCACCGGTGTAACAGTAGATGCACCAGTGTAACAGCAGATGCACTGGTGTAAGTAAGTGCACTTACACCGTCATAAGTGCACTTACACCAGTGCATCTACTGTTACACCGGTGCAAAGTTACACAGGATTGCGCTGTATGTTTCACTGTCCAATTGATCCTCTCGGGTTGTGATATGGGAAAGCGGTTTGGAAGCTCCTTCTCAAATGTGTATTCTGCTGCCCTTTCCATATTGCTGCTGGTTTGCAGACGTACCACTTCAGACTCTAACTCTACCTTGGACTCTAAACCAAGCAAGTTGGAGTCTGGTGCTTGCTTACCGCTGTGGGTGCATGCATAAATGTGACCTCCAAGACAATCGAAGTGTCTAGGAGAGAGACTGTTTTTTTAAGGACACTAAAATCTCCACAAGAGAATCTCTGAAAGTATCTGGAATGTAATGAACCATGACTTCACCAGGTGCTAGTGAACTTATGTCTTACAGTGGCCAAGGGCAGAGGTGAAGGAAGGGAAGGGGGTGGCCCATGGGGGAGGCAACAACGCAGCCGGAGGGGTGCTAATTGTGCTGCGGAGGCAGCTGAAAAATGGCCGCGCTGTGCAGAGGATTGGCCCATCCGCTCCTAGGAGGTGAAAAATAGTGGGAAAACGCTGGTTTTTTTCCTGCTGCAATGCGGCGGGGGCGGGGACGCAACCGGAGGGGCTTCTGACGTTCTGCGCGGGGTGGTGGTGGTGGTTCCGCCGGAGAGGCTGGCTATGCCTCTGGCCAAGGGTCCATACTCATCAGAGGGCCCATCTGGTTGGTCCTCCTCCAAAGCACTCAGAACCAATGGCAGTGGTAGCACCCAATGCACCCTCAGGGGGTGGGCAGTGGGGGCCCATCCACAACTTGGCACCAGCATTGCCTCCAGTAGCGTCGCTAGACGTGCGACAACCTAGGGCAGGGGGGTGCGCGTCACCCCCGCCCTAGGGTGTCACCCCCCCGCCGAACTGGAGGCTGGGGAGCTGGCCTCGGAACGTCCGGCTCCGCCGACATTTTTCGCGCATGCGCAGTACATTTTCTGAGGGCAAAGGGCTGCCCATTTGCCCTCAGAAAAGCAATGCGCATGCGTGAAAACGTAAAACTTTACGTTTTGAGCCAGCGGGCCTTCAGAAGGCCTTGGAGCGCCGGCGGGGTTGGACGCTCCAAGGCTGGCTCCCTGGCCTCGGAGCCTCCGGACTCTGGAGGCTCCGAGGCCGGGGGAGCCGGCCTCGGAGCGTCCAATGGTGATCCCTTTGCGCGCGTCACACGCGTGTCACCCCATGGCGGTCCGCCCCCCCGCCAGGCTCCGTCGACGCCAGTGATTGCCCCTCCCACATTTCGATCGTTCACTTCCGAACAGATACAGCGACTTCAAGTACAAAGAGGTTGCACAATAGGATAAGTTAGGTAGTTCTTGCCCAGCCGGCTGCTCAGAGCAGTTGAAGGAATTCTGGTAGATAGCAGAGCTGTTCATCGTCTCACCTCTTAGTCATACATCAATTCTGTGTAGGTCATTGGCACTGTTGAATAAAATATCCCTTTTCATTGTGTTCTCAGAATTGGTTGGCAAATGGAGATACTTTGTAAAGTCTGACCCTTTGTGGGAGAGAGAGCAAGTACAAATACAAACTTTCAAAATAACAAGATGGATTACACAGTTATCGAGGTCACAGAAGCACTACTTTGCAAAAACGACACAGAAGGAAGCAGAGCAACAGTCTAAGGGCACTTTCCACAGGGAGGGTGCCCTTTTAGGGTTGGGGTTCTGGAGCAGCATTCCTGGCCAGCCTGGCCTCCTCAGGCTATATGGGGGTCTGTGCCAATCCCTGCACTGTTTTCTGCAAAGCCAAGTGGTAGACTGGAAGCTCAGAAAATCCCAGCAGATATGTGGCTATCTCCAGGGAAGCGCAGAGAAAGACCATATCCACCTCTGTGATTCTGTGCTTCTCCCAACCCGTAGATTATGTCAAAACCCACACCTACAGTATGCCACTGCCAGCTTCCACCAGCACCATGATGATAAGCCTTCTGCCCAGCTGTGAGTCTGTCTGTCAACTGACAACCCTCTTGTTGAGCTACCTGAGGGCAGAGAGGGTGAGTGTGCGCGAACATGCATTGATCATCAACGTCCTTGCTTTGCTTCTCTCCCTCTCTCGCCTGCACATCCTTATACAATCACACTCCACATTCAAGCCTTTGCTGGGTAGCACCTGACTAAGGCTATGGAAGATGGGAGGCTGATTGCTCTTTGTGGTTTAAAGAAATAGGCAGATCTGCTTTCCACCAAAACAAAGAAAATAGTTTTTTGTTTAAAAGAGAGAAAACAGACAGTCCAATTCTGTACCTGATACCATGAGGCAGACTTCAAAATTCAGTGCAAAACAGATTCTAACTGAATTTTCCTTGACTGAAAGAAATCCACTTGCAGTCAGCATCCTTCTGGCACTGGAGTGACAGATCTTCTTAGGAATCGACCTTGTTCTAATAGGACAGCATCACAGCTGCCGTCATGGCTTGGCTGGCATCTTAGAGCTTGTTATACACATAACTTGCTAGCTTAACATAGCTGGTCAGCTTTCTTTTATCCCATTTTGGGGAGACTAACCACCACCCAAGCTCTGATCAGCTGGTTTGAAATTAGTGGACATTCACATTTCCCACTCCTAAATCAAGTGAGCAAACTGGACCAATGAACAGGTATGAGCTAAACCTAGTGGGGATACAGGAAGGTTTCAGTCAAGGCTATTGTTCTTCAGGGAAACCAGACAGTCCTGCAGGGCTGGCCCTTACATGAGGCCAACTGAGACGGTTGCCTCAGGGAGCAGATTGGTGGGTGGTGCTCACCTCTGTCCACTCACCTCCACTGCTGCTGTTTGTTCCACTCTCTGAATTGGAAAAGGAAGGAGGGGGTGGAGCAGAAGAGGAAGTGTGGTGGAGAGGACGTGTGGGTTAGAACATCCCCCTCTTCCTTTTCCAATCCAGGGAGTGGGAGGAACAGAGGTTGGCACATCACCAGGTAAGGGGGGTCAGGATTTGACACACCGCCTCAGGTGCTGAGAGGTCTTGGGCTGGCCCTGCAGTCATAGGACTCCAGTATACATTTGAGGGCGGAATGATAAGTGTGGTATGTGACCCAGAGCTCTGGACAGAATGGAAAATGTGACAGGCTGGTTCCTAGGACAGGCTCGGTATAAACAGAGCCCTGCCATTTAGGGAAAAAGCCAGATTTCCTCAGGAGGGGGTAGGAAAAGAAGTTATCACATGAAGAGTGCCCCTGCTGTTGGCAGTACTTTTTCAGCCACAGAGCCACTTCAGACTTAGTTCTAAGGCAAGGAAATAAAACTCAGCAAACTCCCCCCTCTTTTCACAAAGCAGCAGCAGCAGCAGCAGCAGCAGCAATGGTGGCAGGGGAAGGGCCGGGGAGGGCTGTTGAGCAGAGCTTCCTTCGCAGTCACAGCTGAGCTGGTCAGAGTGACAGGAGCTCCTCCAATGCAAGGGGAGAAGTTAGCTCCAGTTAAGGCTTGTGTGACTTTTCCATATGTATCTTTTTAAAATGAAAGTCGTACTGTGGCCACCCACACTGGGCTGCTCATGTGCCTTTTGAAAAGAAAGAAAAGCAAACTTTCCTCCCTGGGGCAGCAATAACAGCATCAAGAACTTTTAAGGGGTGGGTCAGTGACATTCCATGAGCTGCAGAAATGATGAGATATGATGGGATGAGATATTGGGCAGAGATGAGCCTGAATAAAGTAATAAAAAATAGTCCTGCTAGGAAAAAGAAAGCACCTCACTGTTTTGTTGTTGTATGGAAACACCCTAACTAACTTTCCAGCACTGATGCAGTCGTGCCAATGGGGCATGCTCTGCATCCTGTGGACGGGAGGCAGTCACGGAGGTCACCTCAAGATAAGGGAACATTTGTTTCTTTAACTCGGGGCTGCACAGCGGCTGCATCAGCACCAGAAAGTTGGTTAGGATTGAGCTGTAAACCAGACAATGGGGGAAGCTGCTGCATGACCATAGCCTGAGGGGGAGTTCATGCAAATATCAGTCCACATAGGATGGATTTAAGATGTCCTAGCCACAGTATTAATCAATGGCCGGGGTGGTGATGGTGGGGTGATAAAAAGATGCACCTATCAGCTGATCTGTGATAGCAATTCAGCATTAGGGGCAGGCAAATGAGCACGGGAAGCTGCAATGACCAGATGATAAGCACAATGCATAAACTCACCCTAATGGGATACCTTAGTGGCGTTTTTGTGCCTAAGAATAACTGGAAGGAGGACTGGATGGGAGAGCTCAGCGCATGGCAAGCAGCCATGGAGCATACGGCAAGAGATACGTTGAGGGCGACATTAATAGTATGCTGCAGTTCAGGGGATTCTCTGACAATGCTGAATTGTGACTTACTATGCAGATGTGGTGCTCAGTGAGAAGGGATTCAGTATGTTGTGTGTGCAGAGACTGAGGGATGAATTCTTCCCCTGAAGAATTAGATAGACAAAAGGTGGGTGAGGAGTAGGGCAGAACAACTTTCTAGCTTAATAACTAGCGGCCCAATCCTATTCCCCCCCCAATGCAGCTGTACCAAGGAGGCTTGCACTGCATCCTGCGGGGGGGGGGGAGATCGGGAGGCCTGGAAGAGGTAAGGGAAAATATTTCCCCATAAGCCTCCTGCTTGCCAATGGGTTTTCTTGGTCCTGTACCAGCTCTTTAGCTGGTGCAAGTTTGAGGACAGAAAGGGGGTGTGCCAGCTGCTATTGGAGGGGAGAGCTTCTAGCGTAAGTCACCCGTGCTGGATCCTCCCACCTCCGTAAACAGTATTTCATTATTCTGTTTCCCATTCCAGGAGGTCCACATGAGCATGGCATTCTTTACCAAATTAAAAGACATGGTGAGAAGCAGGTTGCTGAGGTGCCAGGGCAAAGCCCTGCACTGGGTCCCTCATGGTGCCCCCCACCTGCCCCCTGATGTCACATTGGGCACAATCACTGTCACTGGTACTGAGGATTCTGGGGTCAGCCTGATCATGTGGGCACTTTGATGAATGTGGGTCCTTTGCCAGTACACCACCTGGTCTACCTCTGAGCACTTGCTTCAAGGAGGCTACTGCAAGAAATGCTAAATGCTGCCATGTTAAAGCAGATCCACCTTCTAATACACTATTGGAAAAAGGGTTTTAAGTGACTTGTCCCATATTGCACAAAGTGCACAAGGTGGGGATTATAACACATGACTAGCCATTGGGAGCAGTTTTTCTTCTAGCTGTGTTAGCTACTAATGGTGAACAACGACTCTTTCCTTCTGGAAATGGCAGCCTGATGATAAATCTCAAGCATCTTTCACTTCTGTGATAATGCTAAGATATGCTCAGAAGTCTCTGCGTGGTTGTCATGTACAGACTAATGCTTTCAACTTATCTACTCTCCAATAAATAGTATATGGAACCATATTAATATATTTCATCCTGACACCAGTTCTTGTAGATGATTGGATAATGGGGCTGTGGATTATATACCCAAAGTGTGAAATCACATCTTCACTCAGCTCTCAATGGCTGAACGATTGCTATAGCTTTCCATGCTTGTCAGTCAGAACCGAGGCAGCTACCTACTAAATAGCCACGGTACGGACCCCGTTGTTAAAGTGAACTTGTCTTATGGATGTTAATTGGACATTCGTTTCAAAGGCTTTCGGCACGCAGTTGTCTTGTGCTGTGCGATGCAGCTCCTTTCATCAAATAAATATGAATGAAGTGCAATTGGTTGATATAACTTGGGATAGCGGGCGGAAAAGAAGTGTTTATTTATGTGGCTTAAACTTTTCAGATGCCGTTTGGCTTAGCTTTGTCTCAGAGAGATCCTGTCCTAAAGTATGCACTTTTTTGCATCCAGAAAATTCCAGATTCAGAATTACGGTAGATTCTGATGGGATGTGTATTTAATTTATAGTTTGTTATGATAGTTGATTCTTATTTTTTTTTAATAGAAAACATTATATGTCATCATTGCAGTTGTGTGCAGTAAACACCCTTTCTTTTGGGGATAAGGCACCTTCAGAAGGTCAAATCTTTTAGGTGAGGGAAAGCAGCCCAGTCAATACTTGAAGACACAAGATAAAACTTGTTCTTCTTTTGATAGTTTTAGAGGATCTGGTATTGATTCCTTTCCATGTGTCTTTTCCCTTCTCCATTAATTTCCTACTTCCAGAATGGATTTTTGTCACTTGATTGTATTTTGTTGCATGATTTGTACGTCAAGTGACCCAGAAAAGCAACAAATGGCAGTGGTGGAAATACTATATTGAATAAGATGATGATGATGAGGGCAATAGATATACAGTGGAGGGCAGGCAGAGTGCATTTTCATTGGTGATGATGGCACAGGCAGGCAGCACAATCCTATCCAGCACCAGTGCAGCATGGATGCCAGGTCCATGCCGTATCCAGTGCTGGAGAGGAGCAGACTTGGCGTCTATGTGGTAACATTCATCCCCTTACCCAGAGTAACGCCTCAGCCTCTGCTATGGGGCTACTTGGGTCAGCGCCACCTATTTCTGCGTTGATGGCCTGAGAAGCCCTGTGTCAGGGCTGGAGACCTGGGAGGGAGGATAGGATACGGAGTCCGACAAGGACGTCAATCTTGCCCCCCTCCCAGGCCTGATCTTGGATCAGGCCCTCTCCGTCTTCCCATCAGGCCCTCTCCGCCTTCCCCTGGCCCCATTACACCCCTCCCTGCCCTCCCCCCTCCCCAGCGCCGCTCAGAGCGGAACTTGCCCACTCCACGGTGCTGGCCTTGGTGCTGGCGCTGCCTACTTGCTGGATGATGCAAACATGCCTTACGGCATGTTTTCGACACCCTGGGCCAGTGCCGAGGCTGCAGCGCCAGCGATAACCCTGCTCAGGCTTGTGCCATCAGTTATTTTTCTAAGGAAGACTAACAGACCAATACTATGTAACTGCCATGCTGAGACAGCAGGAGCATTGGTGTGCTGTACATCAGATTCTATGCGTTATTGTGTTGGGGTTGCTGTTGGGGGTGGGGTGAAGGGTGTTATGTGCTTTTTCTGGCTGCTGCATCACACCCTATGGGGTTTCCCTGATCTGCACCAACTCTGTTGCTAGCATAGTGCTTGCAGGTGTTGGGGGCGTGTACATCTTGGGAAGGTGGGTTGGGATCCATCATCTGATGATTCTGCGTCATTTGATCCTGCCTCTTTCCTGCCTCCCTCTCCTCCCTGTTGCAGCTTCTTCACTGATGGAGTTGCGCCAGTGGCCAGTCTGCGTGCCATTAATGGTGGTATGTGGCTTTTTGGCTGTTGTGCTGACATTCATGTAGTGCCCACTGGCAGAGGGGCTTCTGTACCAGCAGGACTGTATTTGCATTGGTGTTTGTGATGGTATGCTGGTGTTTCTCATGGTTAGGACTGGGCCTTTAGATTGCCATCCTAAACAGTTACAAGGGGGTAAATGCCATTGAACATACTGAGATTTACTTTTGAGTAACACACACAGGATTACACTGTCACCTGAAAAGTCGGCTGGCTGGTGATTATGATCAGATTCTAGTCACCTACAACAGCTGCTTTAGAAAGACATCCTTCATATTTTGAGATGGTATTTCTTAGTGAAAATGTATCGCTGCCTTGGGCTTTGCATCTCACAATCAATCTTTCAGAGGACCAATTCTTGATTCAGTCCCAAATCAAACAGAATTTGATTGAGCTCAAAGTAAGTATAGTTGGAATACCATAATGTGAAGTATACTCAGCTTCTTCACAGGAGAACTATAAGTTAGTTTAAGGAAGACATCTATAAAAGTCATGGCGACCAAATTTAGAAGAAGTATGGGTGGCGCAGCAGGTTAAACTGCTGAACCATAAGCTGTCGATCGAAAGGTCGGCAGTTCGATTCCCGCGACGGGGTGAGCGCTCGTTGCTTGGCCAGCTCCTGCCAACCTAGCAGTTTCAAAGCATGTCAATGCGAGTAGATAAATAGGTACCGCTTGCAGGAAGGTAAACAGCGCTCCGTGTTCCAGCTGAATGCTACGCGCTGCGGCAAGGAGAGTCATGCCGGCCACATGACCACGGAGGCGTCTTCGGACAAAGCTGGCTCTTCGGCTTTGAAATGGAGATGAGCACCACACCCTAGAGTCGGACACGACTGGACTTAATTGTCAGGGGTCACCTTTACCTTTTTTAGCTACATTGGCAAAAATAACAGCAAGCTGCATAGGGTATCATTAAAATTTAGGGTATAGGCTAAGACTGAGTAGATATTCACGCTAGAATAGAAAAGGTAGCTAGATGTCTAAAAGAATGGCAACTAGGCTTGGCCATTTAGCCGCTCTTATAATATCTGGTCAGTTCATCAGTCAAGTATGATCAGATATTATCAAAGGATGATCAAGTGTTTAAAAGATTGATTTAGCTGAACTGTAACAGAGACTTGTGCTAATTACAAAACCCTGTAATTTAACAATGAAATCAAATCCTAAACTATTGCTATGTATGGCTAATTTTCTTTTACCATTTGTATTCCATTGAAGGAGTTCAGGCTGGTGTACAAGATTCTCCCCATGTTGTCCTCACACAACAACCCTGTAGAGTAGATTAGACTGATTAGACTGATACTTTGTGAGTAGCCCAAGGTCATCCATTGAAATTCATGACTAAGGGCTCAATCGTTTTGAGCCACTGTGTCTCCAGAATGTGCGTCACGGAGGAACAATGTGCTTTACGGCAGTCGCAAAATGTGACCCACCATTCTGTGCACCTGAGCTGCTGCTGCTGCTGCTGCTGCAAGTGGCGAGTGGTTACTGCCACTTGACAGTGGCCCCTGGAGAAGCCCCAGTGTCTGTAAGTTGGCGAGGGGGTGGAAGGTGGGCAGGAGGTGGGAGGAATGGACAGAGAAGGGGGAGGAATGGGCACGGAGACCAGGGGTGTGTGTGTCGAGGCCAGGAAGGGGGTGGAATCGACTGCAGCAGCTCTGCTGATATCCTATCCCCCTTCCCAGCCTCAATCCACCTACCTGGGTCCACTCGGATTTGCGCTAGCAAAATAGGTGGTATAGATCCAAGTAGACCCAGTGATGAGGCAGCAAAGGCTTACCTTGGGGCAAGGGAACAAATGTTCCCTTACCGCGAGGAGGCTTTCGCAGCTCGAAACTCCATTGCAGGATGCAGCACGCGCCATGTTGGCATGGCTGCATCTATTATGGGGTGAGTTGAACTGGATTGGGCTGTAAATTGGGTTTTGAATCCAGGTCTTCCTAGTCTAAGTCCAATGTTTTGAGAACATTAATGCAGTAAGCAATATTCTAGAAATCAATCAGTTACTGCTCAATCCTATCCCCTGCCATCTTATAGCATGTAGCCACACCAATGGAGGTTGTGCTGCATGCTGTGGTGGTGATGGGGCGTTGGACATCTTGCAGGAGGCAATTTTTACTTATCCCCTGGTAGACTGCTCAGTTGCTTGTGGGTCTCTTTGGACCTATGTCAGCCATTTTGATAGCATAAATCTGAGGAGAGGCAAGGGGTGTTCTGGGGAGGGGTTATGGATATAGGATCCAGGTGCAGGTCACTGCCATCCATCCCTCCCTCCTCCAGATGATCCCCCCCTTCCCCCCCAGAACACCTCCTGGTTCCTCCCCCAACACACCCCATTACTCCTCCTCTTTGCCCATGGCCCACCCCCACCAACAACTCACCAGTGCCAGCGAAGCCTCTTAGAGCCACTGCCACACACGCCAGGCCTCTTGCCTTTTGCAGCAGTGGCCGAGCAATCTGCAGTAGTGGCCCGGCTTTCATGCTGCCGTAAAGTCCTTTGCACAGCTGGAATGCTAGTTCTGGCAGTGTCAGGCCTTGTTAGGATTGGGGCCCTAATCTTATTTTTTATTTGGACTCCAGGGATAGACCACACAGTTGCAAATGTTGGTTGAAATGAAACAAAACAAATAATAGACACGAGCAACAATAAAAGACAAAATATACTTGTAAAAGGAAGTTGTGGTCATAGGTATAGGCTAAGGTGTGCTTGTTCCTGTGTGTGTGCCAGACATATATAGGTATATGCCAGGTGTGTGTGTGTGTATATACTGTATATGGGTAGTCAATGGACAGGCATTCCCAACCCCAACAACAGCATAAAAGAAGCCATGAAATGTAAGAAAATAACTTTTAAAAGTGAGGCATTGTGCCCAACTCAGAAGAACAGCAAGGAACATAAACCTTTTTGAACTAAATGTAATATTTTAATAATTCCGATCAGGAGGGAATTTGTAGGACATAATACGATATAACAAAAATGATAGATTCTTTAAAAAGTACATTTGAAGCAAAAAAGCTGAAATAGCTGTGACCATCAGGGAGTAAAATGTGCACTCAATGAAGATAGGAACACTGCAGAGAAAGTAAATGAATTCTTTGCTTCGGCTTTTGCAGCAAAAGGCATTGGGGAGAAACACACCTGAGCTATTTTTTTGAAGTGATAAATCTAAGGAATTGCCACAAATTGATGTGTCAGGTTTTAGAGCAAATTGATAAAATGAACAGTAATAAGTCACCAGGAGCAGATGATATTCATCCTAGAGTTTTGAAGAAACTGTGGGTCTGAAATTGCAAAACAACATCATTTGCAACATTGTAACCAATCGCTAAATCAGGTTCTTGTACCAAAGGCCTGAAAGTAGACAAACAGGGCATCAAGCATGCCCAAGTGATGCAGTGTGGTTCAGTGAATACGTCAATGAAGTGACCTTTGGGCTCAACCCCCCCCCCCCCCGGCCATGAATTAAGGCAGCATAAAAAATGGTTGTTCAAATGCATGTTGTAGTTACCCTGAATTAGGGGCATGACATTGCTTGGTGCAAAAAGGTTATGATATCGTGACATCACAGATGATTTGGCATGGACGTTAAGAATCTAAGAAAGACATCAGCACAAGGCACCCTTGGGAAGTTACTAAGGGACCAGCATGCTAGAGGGACAGCCCTGGTCCCCTGGGGAGGATTGGGCCCAACCGGCAATCAATGGCCACTGGCTGGATGGGAATCCCTTCCAGGCCATTACGATGGTGGTAGACACAAATTTCTTTCATTTTGGATGAACCAGCAGGTGCCACAATATTTTAGTCAGTGACTGCTGCCTGCCATATTTTACATGAGGAATGGTGATGGGAAAACATGGCAGATGGCAACTACCCTTTGAGAAGGAAAGAAATTCATGTGCTCTATCATGGTAAGGGGAGGGGGCACACCAGAGGTCACTTTACTGAGGACTCCTTCACCCTTAGTGGAAGTGAAATGGTTTGCAGCAGGGGTTCTTAACTCCTTCCCGGCCAAGTACCACCTCCAGCGCCACTCACCTGCTGTGTACCACCGGAAGTGACTGGCAATGACATCATTGTTACTTCCAGATTTTCAGAGGCCAGAAAACGCAGGTAAGAGACTCTGGGCAGGTAGGAGGGCTCTTCTCAGCGAGAGGCTCAGCCAAAGGCAGTAGCCTCTTGGGAGCGAAAAAGTGCCGCCAAAAGTGCCACATCGGAGTGGGGTTCCACTGGTCCGGCAGTCCGAGTACCACCAACAGTCAGCCGAAGTACCACTGGTGGTACTAGTACCACTGGTTGAAAACCCTGGTTTGGAGTGAAATGATTTAAATCTTGTGAGTACAGTAAGTCCTCACTTGCTGTCGTTTAACGTTGTTCTTGCAGTTTCTGCCGCTTCTGTATCTTCATCACTTTTAATAACTTCCACATTGTTTTTCCCCAGGAGCAACTGAAAACAACTATTGTATCTCTCCAGTATCTTATCTCTTATCTCTAGCCCCAGCGGGCTTTAAACAATTAACCCCTCCAGCTCCAGCATCAATGTGGAAACTAAGATCCTGCAGCTTGAAAGTTATTGAGCTTGCCACTTGAACCTTGGTGAGCCTGCCACTTAAGAGAGTGCTATTGAGCCTGCCACTTGTCAATGATAGATCCTTGGTTTAACCCTGCTGCAATGAGTGGTAACATGCACTGTGCCCTCTGGTGTCTGTGGCCCCCCAAAACAGAGAAAAAGTGTGACATTACAAACAAAACTAGAGATTTTAAGGAGGTTTGATGAAGGGCAGCGAGCATGTTTTTTTAAAACCCCTGCTACGCAAGATATTGGAGCAGTTGCAGCACCAGCAACACCACTACACACCAGTGATGAGGATTAAGTCTCCCTCCCCATACCATCCACCATCACTACGACTGTTGTTACTCACTGAGATTCATTATTAGAATGTTGCTGCTATTTTATCATAGTAAACATTATTTCAATGTTTAATATTAGAAGTGTTTTGAGTTTTTGTTTAGAAGTGTGGTGATGTTTTTGTGACCAGAAATATACTGTAGGAACCTAACTCTTGTTTACATATGTTAACCTATGGTAAAATTAGTCTCGTTATAAGTTGTTTCACTTAAAGTTGCAGTTTCTAGGAACCTATCTACAACTTTAAGTGAGGACTTCCTGTATGCAGATATTGGGAGAGTACATAGTGCTTATTAAGGCAGTGTGACTCCAAAGAAGATTTACTAGTAACCTGGTGAATGTTGCCTTAATTTTGGGCTCAGGATTCAGATGCCACAACTCCACGATATTCAACCCAAATGCCAGTTTTTGAGAATATTGCTGTCAGGACTAATCTCTTCCTGTTCTTGTTCCCATTCTTATGCAAGCCACACAGAAATCAGAGGACTCGATAATTACCATATTTTTTTTGCTGAGTACCTATTTATACATAGGAACTTCCCTGGGCTAAAAAGTTTGTTTGAACAAAAAAACCCTTAGCAGCAACACATCCAGGGAAGAGCATGAATAAATGTCAATATGATGCAAATGCTGAAGCAGCTGCAACGTAATATCCACAAAGCACAAGCATGTTCTCTGCCCAAGGTGCACAATTTCAGCATTTGCAAATGGTATCTGTTTCTTTCTATGGCATCTGGAAATTCAAATTTTTCTCCTCCCTCCTTGATTCTTTCCCCCCACCTGACTCAATTCCTTTCCCCGGCAAGCAGTAGCAAAACTCTTGGTCTCCTGGGAGAGCTGGAGGCTGTTAGCTGAGACAGAAAAACAGATCGCTGATGGAGTTTGATTTTCCTAGGTCCCTTTTAAAAATGCGTTAATGTTCCAGGCGATGAGTGAGAGGGCTATTCAATAATTAAAATAATATAAATTAGAGGGAACGAGAGGAACTTAAAAGCCATTTGCTGAGACAAAAAAGATTGAGTACGCTTGCCTCACCGGGGGATGAGGGAAAGAAAATGAGAGAAGGTATGAAAGCATGAGAGGAGGAGGAGGAGATGCGTTAACGTATTTGTATTTTCTGGGATTTAATTTTAACCTTGCTCACTGCTTTTTATTTTTATGTAAAGCAACTTGTGCCGTTTGCAGGAAGGATGCAAAACAGATGGCAGGGTTGCATCATGAGCAGAACCTGTGAATGTAGGGCCTTTGTGAGGAACACAGGAGTTCACACACACACACACGCACACACACACACACACACACAAGCATGACCTTGCCATACTTGGTCAGAAAGGATGACTTCAGAGGACTGGACCATCACCGAACCTGAGCCTGTCAGTGAGGAGTCCCTCAAGTCATGTCCCCGAGCCAGGACTTCCAGTGGTAGCCCTCTGCGAGTCTTTCCCCTGAAGATTGGGCTCCCTTGGCACTGGGACCTCCACCTCCACTGGGACCTCCTCCACCTTTCATGGATTCTGTTCACTGCCACAGGCAGTTCACCAAGCAGGAGCTAACAGAGTGTTGGGCTTCAGGTCAGAAGTCAACATTTTTAAAACTCACCACACTTTAGGAAGAGGGCAGAGCTGGGAAGTGGTCGTCAGATGCTGGGGTGTACACAAAAGCTCAAATGAGTGCCAGATATTGTCAGAACAAGGTGCTTGCTTTGCACTAGCCAAGGTTCCACCGGATGCCACCTGTCTTTGCCTCCCTCCGTCAGATTCTCTCTTGTGCCCTGAGGGTTCCTGCTTGTGTTCCAGATAGGACAATCGCCTTTGAATCAATTAGAGTAGGAAACATGCTCTTTTTTTTTACTATCGTGTATCAAAAGATTTATATACATAGATGACATTTAAAGACAATTAGGCAAAACAGAGTCTACTGAATAATACATCTGTTTAAGACTAACTACACCACAATGGATATATTAACTGCTAATTGTCCTTATTTAAGCCCTTGATCTTCCTGTACCAGAACTAACCATTCAAGTCTGTTCAGGGAAATGGATGGTGCCTTGTGCAAAAATGCTGAGACGGGGCCCCCAAACAATCCATTTCTTTAAATGTTCTTTATTATTTCAGATAAGCCGTGAATTCATAGGAAAGCCTCCCACAAACCAAACCGAAAGAAACCAAAGTAGTTTTGACTGGCTTTCTTCTGTCCTCTCAAACATCCTGTCCTTACCTTCAAACTTCTTCATGACCTTGCTCTTCTTCCCCACCTGATTTGTATTTGTTGTTCTTAAACAGATGTATACCTCACCTTTCCTTTCCAAAATGGAAGCGCCCAAGGCAGCTTACACTGATAGAAAAACTAATGAATAAACAACTTAATAAAACAAGCGAGTCTTCCCTTATTTCAGGAGATTTTCTTGTCTCCTTCTCCTTTGACCTTCCAGTAAGTGGTAGCACTTTTCAACGCAAGTTTTTGGAACTGTAATAATTTCATTTTCCTGCTGTTGTTCAGTGTCTGGTTGTTTCTGTTGCTAGTTCTGTGTGTATTACAAAAACTCAAGTTTTCCCAGTTAATTTATTATGTTTTGATTATATAACATGGAACAAACATTGTTTTTATTTTGTTAGCCACCCTGAGTATCCTTGTGATAAAAATACAGGATAGACAAGTAAAAAATAAAAAATAAGTAATAATTACTATTAGGTCTTTAGTCTCACAATAATGAGGTCCATATTTACCTAATGGCATGCTCTGATTCAGATTTTGGATGGAGACTCTGCTGAACTTTGAAGAGGAGTCAAATACATTAAGAAGGTACCACCTCATCTCTTGACGGCCACTCATTCTATCTATAGATGGATTCCAGGAGGAATGGGCAAAGGATCCCCCTCATTCCTGGTTTATAAAACGGGGTAGTATCATGAAACAAAGACCATGTGATACAGTATTTCAACAAATCATTTTATCGTTGTTTTAGGCTCACAGTAGTTCCACCTCCTGACCACTCTAGGATTCAAGACCTTGCCTAATAGTAGTTAGCATTTGAAGGTACAGTACATATTTCCCCAGACTGAGAAGCTTTCCAAAGAGATTGCTGGCAATGAAGGAGTAAAGGAATGGAATCCACTGGGAAAGAGCTAATGTTTGTTTGCTTCACTGAAATCTGTTTCAGCCTGGGATGATAAAAGGGCCATTTATGTAGATGAAGAAATGGGTCTAAGAAGCAATTGACGTGAAAATAAAATAGACAAGAGAACCTGGGAAAAATGTGCTTCTAAATTGAGCTGTGAAAACCAATAAACAAAGCCAGTTGTTGTATAGCTAAAAGGGTGATCCTAAGGAGGCAACTTCCTCCTTTTGTTCCGCGGAGAGTCTTTTGTGGTGGTTTAATTAAAAACAAGCATTTGGTTTCATTTACAATGGAATGTTGTGCAGTTAGAGCTTCTCTGTGACACTTTGTTCGCTCTGTCCTGTGTTGCCCCCAAAGAGGCTTTATTTAGTGGTGGAAGAACCAACTATCTGGGGACTAGAAGAATGTGCTGGAGGGAGTATCGCGACAAAGGAAGAGATGTACTGAGACTGTGGCAAGACTGTTCTTTTTTCAGTTTTTAAAAGGCTTCTTTCTTTTCACGCTGATGATTTTAAATTGGCGAGTTGAGCAAGGAGGAGGAATGTTTAGACTACGTTTCTGTGCCCAGCTGAAAAGGTTTGCAGTCCCAGTGGAAGGGAAAGGTCTTTGTAGGCAGTGGCAAGGATCTAAAGAACAATGGAACTGGTTCCATGAGCCCAAGGGGACTCTAAACTCCTTGTTTCTCTCCAAACTCTCTCATGCTGCATGGCAAGTTGCTTTTGAAACAAGGAAGAGTTTCAAAACCAGTTTTGTGATATAACATGGAGGTCAAAAGTCCCACTGGGGCAGTGCAAGTCTCTTGCAGGAGCCTAAGCAGTTCTGTGGACCCCAACAGGGCCAGCCTTAGATCAAATGGCATCCAGGTAGGAACTGTCTTCAGCGGCTCTCTATTTGTTCAGCTTGTGCATACTTCATTTTTTTTATTGCATTTGTAGCCGTTCGCAACTTTGATGAATGATCTACGTGCACGATTTATCCCTGTCATACCAGGTGATAAGTTTGCGCTCACAGATCTGTAAATCTGTATTTATTCATATCATACACCAGCAAATAAAAACAAATGTGTTTCCTTCAATCTTATAGAATCCTTTTCATTTCAAGAATAACTGAAATGTCTGGTGGTGCCTCCTGAGGCCTGGCACCCAAGTGGTTGCCTGGGTAACCTGTGCCTAATGGCGCAATCCTAAGGTCCGGCTGGGCTGGTGTAGAGGCCTCTATGCCGACCCAGGGTGTTGCAAACGTGCCGTAAAGCATGTTTGCGGCATCCTGTGAGTAGGGCCTGCTGGCACGATGGCCTGCACCTCTGCTCTAGCACCCTGCACTGCTAGAGAGATAAACCCTGCACTGAGTGGCGCATGGGGACAGGGTGGGGCTGGGGGAGGGTGGGGAGGAGACATAATGGGGCGGGGTGGGCAGATTGGATCTAGGAGGGGGGAGGGATCAGTGGAGAAGGCCTCTGCCATATCCTATCCTCCCTCCCAGGTCTGGAAGCCCTACAAGGGGCTTCTTGGGCTTGCGCCAGTGACTTAGCTGTCTCAGATCCAAGTAACCCCATTGAGCAGGCTGGGGCTTGACACAGGGTAAGAGGACAAATGTCCTTTTACCCTGAGGAGATCTCCAGCCTGCTCAATCCCAGCGCTGGATACAATGTGGGCTATGTGACCCCATTATGCCAGCACTGGGTAGAATTGAGCTGTAAGTCCCAGACTAGGGTGCTTTTGACCTTCTTGGAATTGACTTGGGGCGCAGCTTCTGGAAAAGTAAAACTCTGCAGCTGGAGAGTAAAACTGCTGGAAAAGTAAAACTCTTCTTAGGCTTTATTTCCCAGCTTGGAGTAGGCCAGGGGTGGCCAACCTTCCACCATTAGGGCCTCTGCGTTCTTAAGAGTTGTGCAGAAGACTGAATCTTGGCAGCTGGAATTGCTGATGGTGCTGCTAAAGCAGCTGCACCTGCTGAAATGCCCTCACCTGTACAACCGTTAAAGGGCCAGGAGCATTCATGTTGAAAGGTTGGCCACACCTGGAGTAGGCTCTAACCAGGCTTGGGAACCTGCATGTGCTGAGAAACGTGTCCTAATTCATAAGTACAGTGCTAAATATCAGAGACTTGAGACCCAGCAGCACCCAAGTGAAACTTGCTACCCCCATCTGCTTGTTGCTTGTGAGAGGATTTCCTTTTCACTGATCTAGGTAAGCCAGATGTTTTGGGCAGGATGGAGGAATGAGAAAGTGAAAAGTCTCTGCAGAGAGAGTTAGAACAGATGTTCAGAATGGGCTCCTTTGCCATTAAAACAGAGACTCAATTTATTTTGATGTGCTGACAGTTATACATCCGCTGTTTTAATGCTGCATCTGCTGGGAAGCCCATGATGGAGTGACTGTCATTAACGTGGTTCTTATCAAGATCCTGAACCTTCAGTCCTCTACATTAGGGAACTTGTGTGCTGTTGTGGTTGGTTTTAAATCCCTGCTCAGCCTCACAGCTTGCTCGGTGGCCTTAGACATGACTCTCTCTCCGCCTAATCTACCTCATGGGGGTGGTGGAGAACCTTCTATAATGCTCTGAGTTCCCAGAGGGATGGGTGAGAAAAGAAAATACAGCTCACATAAACAATAAGGCTAGGAAGAAGAGCTGCTTGCCTGAATATACCCCAGAATTCAGTTTCTTCCCTGTCTTCTTGACAAAACATGGGAGGACATTAATGTTTTTATTGCTTTGTAGTGTTTTAGCATTTGATTTTGACCTTTGTCAGAAATGAAAACGGAGCTTCAGTCATGATGCTGTGAGTTTTTTCCTTTGTTGTTGCTACTCCAGTTGGCCCTCTGCCCCATAGCCCTCAGAGTTAGAGAGGTTCACTGAAATGTGTCGAGCTAAGCAAGCTCTTGTTTTATATGCATGATAGCTTGGCGACCTCATTGATCCTTGGGTTCTTGGCTCCAGCATCCGGTTTCATCGAGGAAGGCAACGGTCTGAGTGAACCATTACTGGAGCTCTGTCATTGGGGAAAGCAGGTGGATGTTTTGAGAGACAGGCACAGTTAGTTGGGGCAGGAGTCTGAAGCCAAACAGATCCTATCTAAACTGAAGGCAGCAGATCCATTTGTTGAATCTTGGGTTTGCAAGAGGTGGGGTTCTGCTTACCTCCTGCAGTATCTCCCCCAAATATTGTTCTCCATAACTTCTGGTGTCAGAACTCTAAAAATTGGCCTTTCCACACTCCACTTTATATATGATTGCAGCAGATCCCAGTGTAAACAAATGAGCCTGCTACCATCATCTGCAAGTTGAGTGTCAATTTGTTACCTGGATTTCATGCGTGTCATGTGCCTAAGCAAACACTTTTTTTCCCCTGGTGGTCGTATTTCACCAGGATTAACTTTTCTGAGAACTGTGCTCACAACTGCTAGAGGGATGTTTTCAGCTGGATTTGTGGTTTGTACTGGTCTGAACAGAGTGCAGGCTTCTAATGTACCTGCATGTTTATAGGTCAGTCTAGGGCAGTGTTTCTCAAAGTTCTCCCCTCACTTTGAGTGCTTGTGGGGGCAGGGACATCTGGTTCTCCTGGTGGGTCGTGACCCACCAGTTTGAGAACCACTGGTCTAGGGGGTAAAAGCTCTTTGAACAGCTCCTTGAACAGAATTCTCTCTCCCACAGAGTCTGCAGTTCGTCAGCAGCGTGCCAACAGTTCTTTGACTGCTCACGGACGTTTCCGGGCATCTCGAACTGCCATCCTTAGATCTTCAGGCATATGAGGCGGCCACTCTACCAACTGAGCCAACTCCCCTGCCCCCTGGAATATAGCCATTACCCTGTTTAAAAGAGAAGCGGAGAATGGCTTGCGTACTTTGAGTGGCTAGGTTAAAGGCTAGTTTTTGATGAACTGACCAAGACAGATTGTAATAAAAATTAACCCCCAAATATTTGTAATGCTTGACTTGTTCGATTTTGTTACCTCCACACCTAGTGTAGTAGCCAGCCTCTGGAGGGTGGGGGTGGCAGCCCGTGACACCCTCTGTGATGCCCCGTGATGTCACTAGCCCCTCCCCCACTGGGAGCGATGTCACTTTCCAGTTTTTTCTGGCCGAGACCCGAACCCCCCCCCCCCGGCATCAGGTAGCACCCTGATGAAGTTTTTGGATCAAGTAAAGGAGCCTAGGGTTGATGTTAAGTCTACTCAGTTTCTGCCATAAGAGTTTCCTACTCATTGAGTCAAAGGCTCCTTTCAAATGCCAAAATGCCACAAACAATTTGGAATTAAACTTCCCTGAGTGCTTCTCCACTAAATGGACAAGGACCATGCAATGATCAGTGGTGGATGCCCCTTTGCGGAATCCAATTTGCTCAGATCCTAGAATGCCCTGGACAAAAACCCACTTCGAAAGCTTACCAAGAAGATATTTAACATACAGTTTGCCCACAGAGGAAAGAAGATGGACTGGCCTATTGTTAGCAGGGTTCTGATAAATTCCTTTTTTTTGTGAATGGGGGCAGCAGAACTAGCTTTTAAATCTTAGAACCCCCCCCCCAAAAAAAAAAACCCCACCTGTGTTAGAAAACATCTTCACACCAAACTCTTTTCATGGGAGTACTTGTCGTGTCCCACCCTGGGGTCTTGCAGACAAGGGGATGTACCTTCCAGCACACCTTCTTTCAAATGCCCTAGAAACCTCCCAGAAGAACCTGTGGGCTTTGGGCAGGAGAGACCACTTAATTCTGAGCTAGCTACGTGTGTGCATTGCTACTGCAAACCATTAGGTTTCTCCCTCAAGCTGGATGAGATTGTTTACTTTGCATCAGACTTAGCTGTATTTTCATTTGAGAGAAGGTGATGATATTGGCGTTTTAATGTGCTGGCCTGGCTTTCATCTTCTTCCTTATTTAGTTTAGAGGCAATGTTACAGGCTCCTTTGATGGCAGAGCGAATATTCTCCAGAGGGTACTGCAGTCACGTCTTCCCTTTCAGCCCATCTGGCCTTGAGTATGTTGTTCCATCTGCTAGAGATATAACTCTCAGCCTAGATCAGGGTGTCTGTATGGGGGTTAGAATGGAGTTTTTAACTTGCTGGCCTGGACTAGTCAGTCTGTCTAGCCACTGTGGTCCATCGTCTAGCCCTAGACAGTGAGAATGATAGCATCATCTGACTTCACCAAGGATTTGCAAAGCTAAATGCATAGTGGTGGTGGTATTATTATTATTATTAAGAACAGTGCTGGCCCATCCATGCACCCACCTGACATGGATTGCATTGGTGGCAGATTGTGAGGGGTTGAAGGGGCGGCAGATTTGGGATGCCTTTCACCCTGAGTCTGCTGCTGCCTCCCTCCCTCCCACCAACCTGCTGCCAATCCAAGCCACACTGATCTTCTTCCTGCTCACTTGAGCGAGAATCAGATCATTTCCCCTCTTTACCGTGCTCTTGCACACTCTCATGAAACACGGAAGTGCTGGGCTTCTGGTTACATTTACAGGGGCAGCGCAAGAATTGGCAATGTCCCTGTAAATGAAATGTACATGGCAAGAAGCATGGTAAGGGGTTTGGGGTGTTGTTATTTTTGGTGGTAGCAGAGGTGGTGGGCCCGAGATGGCATCAGGTGGCATTCTGGGTCACACCGCCCCTGTTTACGAATATTTATATACTGCTTTTCAACAAAAAAATGTTCCAAAGCAGTATTAGGTGTGAGCATGCATGCTACACCCAGTAGCAGTAGCCATGGTTGTATTTGTGAGGACAGTGTGCCAACAGTTGTGTGTCTACTGTTCTATGACTACAAGCTTCTCTTAGCCCGCAAATGTAGCTAGAAAGAAAGTTCGCAAGGTTTAGTTCATAATTTCCAGGGTCCTGTTTTCCTTGCGGAGTGCTTCCTCTCAATTCTTTACTCTCTGAAGTCATACTGAGAAGGATAGCTCTGCATTCTTCTTTTACTTTGGTGAGAAATGATAGGGTATGGAGTTGGGCTTTCTTTTTTGAGACACTCACAGCCCAATCCTAACTAAATGCTGCCTGCAGGGCACAGTAGTGCTGGTACCATGCAGGGGCAGAGAGGGAAGTAAAAGAATGTGTTACTTACCCTCCTCTGCTCCCACATGATCCCCAATGGGTCTACTTGAACCTGCTCCAGATATTTAGCTGGTGCAAGTTCACGTAGTGTGAAGGGGACATGTCAAGGATAAAACTGGGACTAGGATATTGAAAGAGCTCTCCCTGCTGATACCCCCCTGCTCCAACAACCAACACCCCATTTACATACCCTCTTGGTAGGCTACCTGATCCTGTGGAAGGCTATGGGTCTCCTTGGATGTACGTCAGCCATTTTGCTTTCCAGGGAGGGGGTTCAGAGATAGGGTCCTGGTACAAGTTGCTGTCACCAGATCCACCCCTCCCTCCCCAACATGCCCCCCCCAGTGCAGCAGTGCAGCAGCCCAGCAGCGTGCAAAAGAGATCTGGCTTTCTCACAGCTGTAAGAATCCCTGCGCTGCCGGAACACTAGTTCTGGCAGTGTAGCGAGCCCATAGGATTGGGCTGTAAGAGTTTTATTGTACCTTGCCTTAAGTGCTCAGTTTCTAAGTTAGAAAATTGTCTCATAAATATTCTAGAATAAATAAATTTTCTCATGCTGGTGAATGCTGCAGTCACAATGGTAAACTCATCTGACTGTGTGCTCAGTGTTCATTTCCAATATTCGCAATTCTCCAGCATGAGAAGTACTGAATTAGATGGTGGATTTATCACTAGATTGTTGTGGGAACACCCTAATTTCTACAGTCCCTTGGATTGCACGTTATTATTTAAGATGTTTGCTCCCACAGCAGCTGAGGAATTAAGTTATGGTCAGAATAACATTTTTTCCCCCACCTGAGGAGATGGCTTTGTCTTTGAGAACATTGATGGAGCAGCTCTCTCTCCATTTTAATAAAAGATATTCTAATAGCTGATTTATCACCTAGCCACGTCAAAAAATGAAAGTAATGCAAATTCCATTTCATGCTGCCATTGACCTTTAAGCTGTGGTGCCAAGGCTCTGAGTTTCAGCTCAGCCTTTGGAATCCTAAGAAATAATGAGCGCACTGTTGCCTTTTCCTTTTCCTTCCAGGATCACGTGCTGAATTGTGCACTTATATTAGCATTAACAAAGTATCCAGCTTTACAGTGCACCTTCAGTGGCATGTAAAATCAGCTGCCCGGACTGGGTGGCTGGTGTGACATTCATTGACTATCAGACACGCATTCTATCCTCCCATTTCAAAAATCTCACGCGGACCTTAATTATCAATGCACAGTGAAAACCACATGAATTGTAATGGTACCCTACTATGTGGGCAGGTATGCTACAGCTTATTGTAATTGCTACAGGGGGAGGGGATTTGACATCAGAATTTCAAAATGTCATCTTGCATTTTCTTTAAGACTTGCTGTTTTGCTAATCTAAGGCTATTTGCTGTTTACCAGCCAGAGAATGTGGTGGATTATTAACTACATGCATGTGTCAGGATGCCCTAGATGCATTTCTGACATTCTTAATCGTTATTGTGAAGGCACGGAAGAGAAAAGGAACTACCAACACAAGCCTAAGCATATTTTCTCTGAAGTAAGTCCCATTGACCTCAGTGTGACTCACTCCCTAGTAGTAAGTGTGTTTAGGAATGCTCTGTAAAGATAGCCATATTGAGAAATCCATTGGAAGTGGTATGGATGAGCCCTGGATAAGGGCTAATAAGCTGAAACTAAACCCGGACAAGACAGAGGTTCTCCTGGTCCGGAAATCCACGATGCAGGTGCCAGAGTATCGTCCTGCTCTGAAGGGGGTTGCACTCCCTCTGAAGGAGCAGGTCCGCAGCTTGGGGGTCCGCCTGGCTCCGCAGCTGCTCCTGGATTCCCAGGTGGTGGCTGTGGCCAGGGGGGCCTTTGCCCAGCTTTGGCTGGTGCGCCAGCTGCGACCGTACTTGGATCGTGCAGACCTGGCCATGGTGACATCGCGACTAGATTAGTGTAACACGCTCTACGTGGGGCTGCCCTTGAAGACGGTTCAGAAACTGCAATTAGTGCAGAATGCGGCGGCCCGTGTAGTCACTGGAGGTAGGCGGTTCGACTCTGTCGGGCCGTTCCTCTGACGGCTGCACTGGCTGCTGATTCGTTTCCAGGCCCAATTCAAAGTACCCACATCACCTCGCCTAATAGATGGGCTATCCCTGGAACATTGTCACATAACATAGATGCTGCTAATTTACATTAGTGGGGTTGTGTTGTGCTTGGGGTTTGCTCAAGTGCAGCAAAATCAGGAAATTAGATAGAAGGGTAGGAAGGAGATGGAGTAGCATGAATAGAGGCTGTCTCCTTTTGCATCCTTGGAACACAACAAGAGGGCTATGTTAGGGCCATGGATCTTGGGGAGCATTGCAGAAATAGACTGAAGGGTTAATAAAACTTCAGGTAATTGCTGTACGTGGGGAAGGAAATACTGGAGAGATCTGAGAAAAGCGCTGGATCCCTTGTGGGGGGGGGATCAGCGCCGATTGCTCAGCTCTGCCCCCAGCACGCGGGGAAAGGTTGGTGGCTGTCAGCATCCGATTGGCTGCTGACATCCAGGGGACGGGACTGACGGCGACGAAGCAAGCGCTTCGTTCAAACCTCGTCAGTCGCGCCCCGGAGCTTGAAGCCCTGCCCACCCTCCCTAGCTTTCAGTCCGAGATTAGCTGGTTGCCCACGGGGGGCGGGTAGGAATTATTTCTCATAGCTTGATTGGTCTGTGGTTTTTTGTTTTTTGCGGACTGAGGTTTTTTTGGGGGGCAATTAAATAGGTTTTCCAATGGTCACTTATTTAGGTAGGTAGCGTGCGGGGGGGGGGGGGTAGCCAGGGATGCATATACTTGGCATACATCTGGAGGTAAGCAAAGCCATGGGGCAAGCCAGAACCGCTCAGACAATACTGACCTGGATCGGTGAGGTTGGCTGGCAAACCCCAGGGCTGGAAGGGCAAGACCACCTTTAGGCTTTCCTGGGGTGGGTCTGTGCTGTCCAGCTGCCTCAACCCTTCAGGGTTGGCAATGATAGGCTGGCTTGGTCAATGCTCAAGTTAGAATTGAGCCCGGATGTGATGCCTGTTTATCTGGGGGAAGCAGATGGCTAGGGCCATTTCCCTCAAATAAGATCCCGCACGCTTTGGGTTTTTTTTTTAAGTTAAGTTAAGTTCAAAGGTTAGAGTCAAAATTGATAAAACCCCTCTCCTCTGCTGCACTTTGCCTTGTTAGATCAATAAAAGTGGCCCTTGACCCAAGACCTTGTCTCGCATATTTATTGGGGGGATGCACGTAAATCATAGAAATCATAGATTCTTAACAGTTGAGAGCAAAGGTGAAAGTTAGAAAGAGAGAGAAACTAGTGAGTAAAGCATTGTAAGAAACAGCGTTACTATTTCTGCCAAGAACGAAGTATCCTGTCTTGAGAGTCAATCCCTCACCAGACTCTCCTTTCTCAGAGTGTTTAGCAATTACATCCCTGTTTGAATTTAATGGCGGTGGTGGTGGGTGGGTGGACTTTGTACAGACTGTGTTAGGATTTAAGAAGGGTTAGAGAACGTTAAGTGGCTTATAAGTACTTTGATTAGTTTAAATTGCTTAAATGGTTTTTCTGAGATGGTCATAACCCATCCCCGTTAAGTGACACAGGCACAAAATCAATTACAAAGTACAACAAAGTAATTTAAAGAAAACAGAATTTCTATCCTCCCTCTCTTTTAAGTATTCAGAAGCTCAGAGCTAGCCTGGAGGGAGTGGTTTTAGTCAGCATTTTTCCAAGAGATCCTTGGCCTTTGGGATTTGACCTGAGTCCAATCAATACCCAAAGCAAAACTGCATTCTGCAGCTTTCCTTCCCTGTACCTGAGGCCAGGATATTGAGAGATAAAATGCTGGAAAATTCCAAAGAAGGCTTTGAAGAAGAAATGTCAACTGTCCAGGATTAGTGATGGGGAACCACCACCCCTATTTTATTTTTCTGAACATCTTCCACGTGTTTGACAAAATAATCTGTGTTCCGAGTTGGATGCTGTGTGGATGAGCCCCAACATGAGCCCTCCCCACAATTTCTCTTACTGGTGTGTAGCAGAACAGGGCCATGAACATGCACAGCAACATTTGAGATTCTGGGGACCATGACAAATGTAGTCCCTCTGGTACACCATTTTCCTAGACACTGCCATGCATGTTTACTGGGAAGCTGGGAAGCATAGTAATTACATTCTCCATGGTTCCCAATAGTCCTGTACATTGCTGGGCATACTTGCTGCAGCATCTTGGGTCTATTTCCTTAAGTCTATTATGGTGATAGAGCCCAGGAGCCCTCGCTGTCCTTCTGACTGTCCTCACCAACATAAGTTTGGGAAAGGGAAGGGGATGGCAGAGAGAGAGAGAGAGAGAGAGAGAGAGAGAGAGAGAGAGAGAGAGAGAGAGAGCGCCAAAATGGATATATTTAGGGTCATCCTAGACCCCAGAGGGATCTAAGTCTGATTCTAAATGGATCTGGGGTGGAACCCTGTTAACTGGGCAAAGAGGCACTTTTTAAAGTGGTGCTCCTCTTATACAGGGGGAGAGTAACTGTTCCTAGTCACCCCAACACAGTATATTTTCTAGTATGTGTTTGCTGGTGTTCTTCTGCATCTTTTTAGATTGAGTATTTGACTTTCAGTACAATCCTGCACAAGTAAAGACCAGTGGAGTGAGTGCTCTGCCAGCTTAGGGTGTTGCAAAGTGCTGTTGCAAAGGCACTTTTGCAGCAACCGTGGAGTAAGTGGCGCCGAGGCTGGTGCTGCACATTCTGCTTCCAGAGGACACTCTGTGCCAGGCAGCGGGAGGGTGTGGGGAGGGTGGGCTGGGGTGGCGGGGGAGGGTGGGCTGGGGTGGCCAGGCCGGGGAGGGGGCGAGAATATCAGCAGTGTGCTCTGCCAACCCCCTTCCCGGGCCTGGCTGGCCTTACATGGCCTCCCCGGACGTGTGCCAGCAAAATAGCTGGCGCACATCTGAGGAGGCCCATTGGGGCCACTGGGGCTTACACCGGGGGAAAGGAATAAATATCCCTTTCTCCCCGAGGTGTCCCCCAGCTCTGCTGGTGTGGCCCTGATTCTGCTTAGCAGTCGCGTCGCTACGACGCGCGACTCCCCAGAGCGGGGGTGCGCGTCGCCCTTAAGGGAGAGGCTCCGCCCCCGCGTGTGACGTCACGCGCAGGAGCAGAGCACCCTCCCCGCTCTGTTTTCGGCTCATTTTGGAGCCAAACGGACACAGGGGAGGGCGGGCGGGCCCACCTCCAACGAAAAACTCTAAGTGGGGGGGGGGTCGCGCGTCGCCCCTATACGCGTGATGCCCCCCGGCGGCCCGCCCCCCGCGCTTCCCCCTGTCGACACCCGTGCTGCTTAGGATCCGCCACAGCGCACTTTGTACGCAGCGGCAAATCTTAGGCAGGACTGGACTGTTTGTCTGTAAACCAATCCAATAGTTTATTAACAGTCAAAGACCAGCACAACATATAACACAGCAAAACAGAACAATGACAAAACATCGCTTATCGAGAGAAGGGGGAAGTTTTTAGCCAAGCCTAAGTTATGACAGGTTGAAAACACTACGCAAAGGGGGGGGCAGATAAATAGAGCATAGATTGGCTTTAGCATTTTCCCTCGTTGCTGACGCTACTCTTCCGAGTTTTACAAGCAGCTGCCAAAAAGCTTGCACACCGGATTGTGAACCAGGAACTTTTCCCCATGAGGAGCATCTTGGCCAACTCCACATCAGTCAGACTGGAGTATTTCCTAATAAAGGGAAAAATAACCCTAGCACTCAGCCCCTGATAAAATGGACAGTGAAAAAGTCTCTATTGTCTCCACTTCTTCCAAATTGCACGGACAGACCTTTTCAGGTATTGTGATCCTTCCAAAACAACCCTCCAGAAATGCCGAAGGGAGGGATCTCCATGCAAGGTAGGTGTTCTAACATAGAATCCAACATATTCCTTAATGCTTGAGTAATGGCTTTCCATTGGGGGCCAAACCCTAATAATGAAAGTAACGGTGTACCTTAATCCATGTCTCCTGACATGCGATAATTCAAACATCCTAAAGTTTGACCCACATCATCCCCTCTCCACTGTTCTCATTCTCTCATGAAAGCATCTTCCTCTTAACCTGCAGCAACTGATGCACTCTGCAAAGGCAAATTGATCTCCTCGAACTTGTGTGCCACTTTTTCATTTCTATAGATAGCTGACATTTGTCTCCTAATCTTTGCTTACCCCATCTGAAACAAAAACAAAAAACCCCAACCATTACTCCACACGTTCTTTAAATATTCAGTGAGATGGCCTCTGCTATGCAGAGTGCATTCTGTCATTTTGCTGAACTATAAAGTACTCTTTATTAGATGCCATAGACTAATTAAAGTTGTACATCAGTGGATCAGTTTACAGATGGGGCTCCTTGTCTGAGCACTGGTTTGCATTTGGTTGAATGCTACTTGAGGATTTGCAGCAGCCTGGCTGTGTGGCCTCTGAGCATAAATTGCTAACATTCCTTGAAATGAATCTTGTTGCATTCTGAAGTCTTCTTCCGAAGCTGCTTTTTCAAAGTCCTGTTCATGTGATATGAACACATGAAGCGGGGGATACTTCTGGCCCCACCCTCAGAGCAGATCTTTTTGCTCATACAACTTGTATATGCTGTTGGTCACACAACACGTTGCGTTGAAGATGCAGTTTGGCCTTGCATATGCATTTTGCAACCACAGGAGGGGCCTCCCAATCAGGATTGGGACCTCAGGGGGCAAGGAAGGGCGGGTTAACCCTTTCACCTTGTGCCATGGTTGTAATGACAAAAATACTCCCCCAAAGTTGCTATTTGTCCTTGTAGGGATGGTAGCTTCCTTCCTGAGGCAAATAACAGTCGGGATGTGTAGGGGTAGGAATATTCATCAAGCACAGGAGGAAATGGTTAACTCTCCCTATTAGAGTTGCCAACTCTACTGAAGCTATTCCTAGAAATTTCCCCGCACAACATTATGTATTGTTAAATAAAAACTAATACTGGAAAACTGCATTTAGTGGTCAGAAATGCTGTGCACACTTTTTTTTGTTTTCCTACTGAAAACATTAGGCTGCAATCCTGAATAGGCTGCTTAAAGCCCCCCTGAAGTCAATGGGATTTCACTGGGCAAACTGAAAGCAGAACTGGAGCCTTGCTCAGCAAAAATGCTTTGAAATCCAATACGGTCCACTTTCCTGTAGAACAGGTATTGCTGTTTTGCATTCTTATTAGAAGAAAAAAAATGCCCTTCATTACTGATGAGCATCAGTAGGAGGTGGGTGTGTGGAGAGAAGCAATTCAGGAGTGACTCAACGCTGCAATCCTAGACACTTGCCATTGAACTGAAGGGGACTTACTTCTGAGTAGACATGAATAGGCTTGTGCTCTAATAGCAAGCAGGCATTTCACGGCTGCATAGGATGCCAGAACAATAGATGCCCAAATAGAACAATATGAAGCTCTTGAGTGTTAGTGAAACGAGAGAAATGTTAAATGTGTCTTCCATTAGATGTTTTCCTTGCAAATATGACAAACGAGAGTTTGATTCACGCTCATATTTGCTAGCTACATGATTGGAAGTCAAGCTTTTCTGAAGTCATTTGAGTATAATCCAGAGAAAGACAGGCGGACACTCGTTTAACTGTCTTGTTAAAACTAGGGTTGCACTGAATATTCATTCATTCTCAATTTAGAATGAAAACAGTGCTTTGGAGAGCAAAATGCTTTCTGTAAGCCCCCCCCCCCTTAATTGTACCTTTTAATGTTTCTGTTCATGACTGTTCACAGTTATCATTTCCCTTCTCTGCTTTGGTACCATTTTTAGGGCTTCTCCTTCCAATCAATCAGATTTCATGTGATGAGTGTGATGACATGATGCCGCAAAGGCAATGATGTCACTGAAGGCAAACAAAGTCAATTCAGAGTGAGACAGTATAATGCTCCTGTATCCTTGATGAGCCATCAAGTTGCTGAGTGGATGAATGCTTTTGTTCCCTATGGCCCAGATCCTAAAAAGTTGCAAAAAGGGGGTCACCTGGCACAGCTGCAGGAAACTGTTCATGACAAGCTCAGCCTAAGCTGAAAGTGAATGCAGTGAAAGAATGGAATTAATATGTCTAAATAATTTTAATTGGCCTCAGTGCAACTGTGACATTCTTATCTAGATTGCAGGTACGAGTTTTTGTATGTATTCCCTGGAATACATACAGAAACTCCCCACTGAAGAACAACTCCCCACTGAAGAACACTGAATCTGTGTTCCCCACTGAAGAACAACTCCTTGAATCTGGATAAAAACACAGACGTTGTGTTCAAAGTGCAAACTAAGAGTGCGGCTCTTTAACATGCCCTAAGATGTGTCAAATTCTTTCTCACATGACTTCCATGGGTAAGCTCAACTACCAGCCTGCTCTTAAGTCAATTGTTACAGAAGTGGGATAGCACCTAATCCTCAAGATGCTAAGTAGCTGAAGATGATAAATTATAGCTTAGTTGTCAGTGTGTCTAAAAGCTAAAGTGTGGAATGTTGTGCATAGAAGCTACGGTATCTCAGTTCACAAGTATAAGCAAAACGAGAGACTATACACAGTGCTGGTCTAAGGGTTTCTTTCTGGCAGTGTCTTGAGCTGATGTACATTGACCTCTGGCTTTCCCTCACCTCTTCGCTTGCTCTACTGGCCCTGTGCCATGGAGTGAAAGGAAAAATATACATGAGGTTGCAAGATGCTTGTGTTCCCCCCTCCTTTCTCCTTAGAGGATGCCTGGCTCTCCCCAGGGGTATTAGTGGTAGTTTCCAAACTGAGCTACCCAGCCACATTGATACCAGAAGCAAGTAGTGAGTTGTTGGGAATATAAGAAACTTTCCTTTAGTGGAGAAATATATTTTATTTATTTATTATTAAATTTACACCCTGCTTTCCCCCCCCATAGGGGGGACCCAAGGCGGCTTACAATAAAAGCAAACCATAAGATACAAGATTAATACATAAAAATAATAAAACTGTGAATATATAATATAAAAATGCTTCAAAAGACATTAATACAATCTAAAAAACAGAGAGGAATAAAACAGAGAGGAATAAAAGCAACAGTAAAAGGCTCTTATGAGAGAGGGCTGGCCCTCTAAAATGTTAGGCTGGGTGGTAACTTCAGAGAGCTTGTGTAAAAAATGTTTTCAGGCCCCGTCGAAAGGCCTCTAAGGAGGGAGCAGTTCGCAAATTTAGAAATATAGAGGTATAGCCTGGTGAGTGGATGACTCAGAAACGTGCAGGCACATCAAGGTGTTGTGAATGGTTTACCTTAGCTTTTTTTAATGACGGCTCTAAAACTGGGAAAATTGCAGCTAAATTGTATTTGCATAAGCTGGCATTTTTAATTGTATACAATTAGCACTAGACAATGATGATTTTTCCCTTGGGACAGTTGTCAGTTGTTTATGCGTGTGACATTCTTTGGTTCCTTGGCAAAAACTGAAGGGCATGAAAATGGTGGACTGGAAGCCTTGCTGAAGTACAAAGTTGACACATTTTCCCCGTTGTGTCCTGGCTGTGTCCTAAGACCCCATTCACCAGTAAGCTGGTCACGAGATTCGTCAGGCCCACCAACTGGCTCCCTGAGTCCTCGTCTTATCTCCTGCCTTTTGGCTGTATGGACTTCTAACCACCTACAAAGAAACTGAGGACCAAATTAGATGGGCTGTGCAGTTGCAGGTCTCTCTCCTCCTGCCAGGTGATTTTAAGCAGAAGCTGGTTTGGAAGATGATTAGCTTGAATGGAGGGGCAGGAGGAGGAGGAGGAGGAGGAGGAGGAGGAGGAGGAGGAGGAGGAGGAGGAGGAGGAGGGGCTGCTTAACCCTTTCCCTTCCGGTTGTTTTCCCAGTCAAAATTGCCCTTACGCTGGTTTCATCCATGGGAGAAAGTATGCAGCTATCCATGGAGGCGGGAAGGAATGCAGTTTCAGGTATGATTTTGAGTTGGAAAAGAGACCTGAGGAGAAAGAGTTGAGCAGTCTTTTGTCTTTCCTCCTGCTCTTTCTTCTCAGACTCATAGCCTTCCAAGCCTGCTTTTGGTTGCTCAAAAATGGCAAGAGACGTATGTGTGATGGTTATACCATATCTAGTCTGGACCTGAGGCAGAATAATTTCTGTCTTGTGCTTCTTCCTGTAATGTTCCATGAATCGCAGCCTGGAGTGATGACTGCCCTCTGTTGTAGGTGTGTAACTTTCCTCTCCTGATTATTTTTGTATGTCTTAAGCTGTAATTCAGAGAGCTCTCTCTACAAAGGGCAAAGACAAGACGAATGCCAATTTTTCTGCTGGTGTCCACTGTTGTTAATGTAACGTAGCCCCAAAATAGAATGGTGCATGGGGTTTCCAGGAACATGAGGCTTAGGCAGAATGCTGGCCGTGGTCCTGAAATAGCTTCTGCTCTGCTGGTGTCACTGCCATGAGGCACAGATGCAAGCTGGAGAGCTGTCAGCCCAGCTGGAAGAGGGCAGAGATCCATGGATGTCCAGAACACTCTTGTGGGAGTGGAATGCGAAGCTGAAGCAAAACATGTTAGACAAACAGGCACTCTTGATGTTTTAATTGAGGCCTAGAGATATCGTTGCTATCTTTAGCACACTAACAATGTATAGAATAAATAATTCAGTTAATGGAGACATTTGCCTGCTGTTTGCATTCATGAGGATATACTCACATAAAGAATATATTGCTGGAAGGTTTTGTATCCCACATAGAAGCTGGGATAAAAGGCATTAGAGTATAGAGCCTTGGTTAAGGATCTAGTCCTCAAGACTAAGAGCGCAATCCTGTGCAAACATAGGCCAGTCTGTACTGTAAAGCAATCAATAATAGTATAGTGGTTTGAGAAACTGCTATTGATAATTCAGTGTATCATAAGCTTAGTCCTTCGTATATGAGCATGTGAGAATTGAAATTGACTAGGAGTTGTTCTCCTGTCTAAATCTATGCAACATTTGCTGCTAGCAAAACCCATTTAGTTGTGAGTACTTTGAACCAGCTCCTTGCCCCTATGTGGTATAGAAGTATCTGTTGGAAGACTGTGGTAGTTTTCTGCAGCCCATAGATCCAGCATCCTTTTGAGCCATGTATCTTGAAGGACAGCCAAGCCCAGGGCTGATTCCACATTTGAGGAGGCTCTTCACAAAGTGCCCTCCATGGTGGTTCACAATAGAGCTTTCCTTCCTTGGCTCTGTGTGTGTGTGTGTGTGTGTGTGTGTGTGTGTGTGTGTGTGTGTGTGTGTGCGTGCGTGCATATGTGCATGTGCACATGTATGCATGCATGCACATGCACACACACATGCACACTTCTGGCATCAATGGAACTGAAAGAAGTAAAAAAAGTTGGGCCGTCTTGCTCTCTTCTCCCAGCATCCTCTCCATCCACAAACAGGAATTTTACTTGGGATTCCTCTGCATCAACACAGGGGCTTCTGGATGAAATGTCCATTTGTGGATGGAATGGCAGAGAAGAGGTGGTAACAGAAAGACTCTTTATCGTGCCTGCTTGAAGGGCATAAAGGTATCTTCAGGGATTGACAGTGGGTCCTGATGAGAGCCCTGGGCCCTCAGCAGCTGCCCAGCAATGCCAACCCTGATGTCAGCCTGGGCCATACCTCTGCAGGATGACCCTGGAGCTGTTGGCAGCCTAGCCACCCTGTCCCCAAGCCTGGTTGTCCCTACTGCTTTACTCAGGGCCTTGACAAGAGGGAAGACCATGACCGGCATTGCTTCTTGACTAGGAAACCATTATCGGCAAGACCAAATTCTTGAATGCCATATGTATTTTTACTCTCTTATGTCAAGCATAATCCTCATCCATTTTTCAGTTGAAAGGGTTTATGGTAATAGCAGTTCTTAAAGGTTGGAATGGGGAAAATGAAATCTCCTCTCCTCTTTGAAATATTGAGCTCTGTGGGTTGATACTACTTCATGATTGGGTATCTTTAGGGTATTCATTTACATGTTTTCAGTGTTCATTCTTATGTCTACTGAATGAGAGCCACCATTAATGGCCAGCAGGAGGGTCTTTTACCAGAAATGTCCAGAACCACAGAGACATTATATAGTCTTTATAGCCTCTTTTGGCAATCTCGGTTCTCTGGCTAGAGGCGATTACCCTCACACCTGTTGGCTCCTAAAAAGGTAAAGGTATCCCCTGACAATTAAGTCCAGTCGTGTCCGACTCTAGGGTGTGGTGCTCATCTCCATTTCAAAGCCAAGAGCCTAGCTTGGAGTAAATCCAACATTCCTGTGGATTCCATTGGATTCCCTGGGAATGCCATTGCAGACTTTCTTCCTCCCTCCAGATCTCTCAAGTGTTTAATAAAAGGTTCAACAGGGCTGTGCTTTTAATGAATTTGAACTTCGTCTCATTTTCGAAATGAATATAAATATCAAGAGCACATTGAGTAGTTCCCATCGTTTTAGATGCTCAGTGTCCCCACAGCCCTGGCATTGTATAGAGAATCCAGTCAGACACACAGTTTTACTAAGTGGTGTGGGGCAGACAAAATCACTTAATTCGATTCCACATTTTATCACTTAGTGAATAAATAACCTTCATTAAGATGGGAAGGTGGCAATTGTACTGGGAAAACTTTGATTAATCTCTAACTCTGTTCTCACTTGTTAATTTCCTGGCTGTTTGCTGGGATTATTAAAACAAATTACAGCTGCATTTCTCCCAAGAGCCACTCTGGGGATCAGGCTTTCTTACTCCCAAACAGCTTCCTTGCAACTTTTGCCTGCTTTTGTTTTCCTTTCTTCCTCCCAACCACTTTATGACAAACAAAATCAGCTGTGCGCCTTTGAAAAGCCCCCGCTCGCCTGCAAGAAGCCTTCCATGCCTTCTATTCCACTTGAGATCCTGTGGAGGATAATCAGACAAAGAAGAATAAGAGCTTGATTAGCTGAGAAACAAAGCAGATGGATATGCTGCTCTGAAGCATATCACATGTTTTACACCTGCCCGAGCATCCCAGGTGTCCTGTTGCTGCAGAGCACCCCCTAGAATGGAGGTGTTCCAAAGGGAGAGGACTACGTCTGGGTCACCATGCTACATCTTGTCGGTTTTGAAACCAAACATGGATATTATCTGACATGTATTTTTTTTTCACATTTAGAAATGCAACTATTGGGATGTGTTTGCTACATTCCTGTTATCTTTAGTTCTCACCCTACCTATGCAGAAGTTACAATCTGTACCAAGACTTAATAAATGGCTGCCAATGCATACCAACTAGCGTTGCACATCCACAGGGAGAAATGTTTGTCTCTGCAGGCAAGTGCTGCATGGGGGGAGGCATTTGGGGTGTGTGGCCAGTGGTGCATGAGCACAGGCATGACTAACCAGTGCAAACCTAATCCCTCCCCCTTCACAAATTGACTCTACTTGCAGATGATTATGCCAGGGTTTCCCAAACTGTGGGTTGCAACCAACTGATGTCCAGTGGGTCCTTGAGTTGGGCCCTCCCCCCACCTTCCCCCCACCCTTGCATCCAATTGGCTCCAAATTGGAGTCCTCCGGACACAATTGGAGGCTGCTCCCAGGCTGTGCCGGGCTTCCGTGGGCCTCAGAAGATCTACAGAACCAGCCAGAAGTCACATCCGGTTTTGCAAAAGTTACTTCCGGTTGCTTCCAGAGGCCTTCTTCTGAAGCCTGCAGGGGCCCACCCTGGGAAGAACAAGGTGAATCACAGTGCCCTCCACCAGAGAACAGGTGGGTCGCAGTGGGGGGAAGTTTGGGAACCACTGACCTATGCATAGGCTCCATTCACGTAGTTAAGCCAACACTGACTATGTTGAGGGACACTGGTTACCTTAACTCAGTTCTGGCATCTGATTACATTGGTTGTGGCCTATGAAAGCTCGTGTCATAACAAACCAGTTTGAGTCTCATGTATCACAGAAGATTTTGGCTTTTAAATGGTTCATAGATCACCAGTAGAAGAGTTTAGAGAGGATACTAATGCGATAGCTCAGCCTTAGTGCTAAAATTCACACTGGGAAGCGCAGTACGGAAAATTGGAGAACCACAGAACCACAGCCAGACTGTTAGACATTGTCTTCCTGTGGAGGTGTTTAGTGCACCTGAGAGTTACTGTGGGACCAACTCTCTCACTCAGGCTTGGAATGTGGCTCAGAAAACTGAAATATTATTTGCAAAATTAAAACAACAACTTGTGGCCTATTTGAATGCTGTGCTGACAGTGCACTGACCACAAAAGAGTGCCCCCTCTTAGAGCCCAAGGAGTCACAGAGTGAGGATGCTGCAGACTCTGAAAGAAGAGAGGGCCCTCCCTCCAGTAGAGTCCCACTCCGAGGCCAGCTGAGGTTAAAAACAACTAAGGTGGGAAGAAGGGATCCCTGTTGTTGTTGTTTATTCATTGTTTGTTTGTTGTTGTTTATTCCAATGGAATCCACAGGAATGTTGGATTTACCAAGCTGCTGGTATGTGCCATATCCTTTTTCCCTTCCAGGGCCTGATCTGTCAACATGGGGCAATGCAGGCTTGCACCAGCTATTTAGCTCAAGCAGGGTCAGAGTTGCCCTGTAGCTGTGGCTGGGGCTTTCCTTGGGGCAAGGGGACAAATGTCCCCTTACTCTGAGGAGACCTCCAGCCTGTTAAATTCCCCTAGAGGATGCAGCATAGCCCATGCCAGCGCCACTGCATCGGCACGGGGAAGTTTAGTTAGGATTGGGCTGCCCATGTAATAGCGCTCTATATTTATCTGTGAGGATAATCAAGGTGTCAGGGGGTTCATTAGCCCATATGCTCTTTGGGATACACTTTGGGAGCTTCTGACCCTTTCTCGTTGATCCCTATAGAATAGATGCACAGAGAACACCTGGAAAAATCGTACCATGCATAGCTTCACGTATCGTTTTAAGCATAGGCAATAAAAGGATTATAAAAGGTACTGCTGAGGAGGTTAATGGGCCCATTGCCCTTCTAATGGGAATTCTTGTTTGGCATGCTCCTGAAATATGGGTTGGTTTGATGCACCAGAACTGTATCTCTTTGCTCAGAGCAATTCTTTTAGCTGGCTGGCTTTTGTCGTAGCATTTTTGCTTTGGCGTATTGCAAGGGAAATGTCATAAGTTTTTTTTATACTTTTATCATTCGCTTGTTTAAATGGAGCCATATTTCATGTGCCTTTATTTGGATCTTACACAGCACGTTTGATCTTCAAACATGAGAGCTAGAACATTTCTTTATATTAAAAAAACAACAAAAGAAATTCTCTGGGATCTGTCCAAGCTACTGGAATTCACACTGGAGGCCATATCTTGTGTTCTGTGGTGTCCATATACAGGTACTTCTATAGACTTACTAGCCATTGTATCTAGGTAGATGTCTCAAAACAAGAAATGAAACAAAAAGAGTTTTCTTGTAGAACAGGAGGGGTAAACGTGCGAGGCAATCAGATGAGAACTCAAAGCTTTTTCCAAGGAAGGAAGAACCCCAGAGTGTTTTCAGAATTATTGGCAAAGGAATAATAGGCTGACTTCAGTTTCCAATTACCTTAGCTCTTAATTATAGATCAGACCACATCAAAATCAGGCCTCCACAGACTAGCAGAGAAGCACTGGTGCATGGTAAATGGAAGGTAAAATTGACAGGGTATCTCAGAAGGCAAACTGATCAGGAGGTTTGATGGATACCCACAAAGGATTGAAACGTGGAGGAGAATGAGGAAGGGCAGAAGTAGGAGTCATCGTCTTATTTCCCTGAACTGTTCCCGATCAATGACTCCTGCGGAGTTGAGAGTCGATTGTCTCACTTCATTTGGCTTCCAACAAAAAGTTTGAGAATCAATTCTCCTGGCTCTTTCTTCTTCCTTGTGTCTCTGTCTGCTCTCTGCAATTCAGGGTGAGCAAATACAAAAGGGAAACTGGGGCTTAAGAAATCTCATCCTAGCCTTTTGATAAGCGTACCACCCGCATCCCCATTTCCCTCCCTCAGCTTTTGTTTTGTCTCTTGGGTGTGACTGTGGAAATCTATACTCTCCCTTGCTGGGTCACATAATTCTTCCACAAGGTCAAGAGTACCATAATTCCATCAGTGGCCAATGTCTGATGGTTTGAAGAAAGATGCCAGAGGTGGTTAAGGACAGTAAGGAAGGCATCAGGTTTTGCTTCCAGATTAGCATCTGCAAGAAAAGCTGCTCTTCTTTTTCCACAGCCATGTACTGTCTTCTGGAAACCTGGCCAGGGATGACACAATGGATACTCAGCAGTTTGAGTACCTAGCATCTATTTTGGGTTTTAATTGGGTGCTGACCTTCTTGAAATCGGACCTGCTCGGCCGTGCACATATGCTGGGCTCTCCCAACTGGGAAAACAAATATGATGCCAACACACCTGCTGGGCAGTCACCACCTCTGCCTCCTTCACAGGGGAGCTTGCTTTTGCTCTGCCAGACAATCGCTGAAATGCACTTTTGCATTAGAGGCTATCAGCATAAGCTATGGCCAGCAGATGGCTGGGTGCCCTGCTGCAGGTATGCTGGCGGCTGGAGAGATCATCTTGTGACAGCTATAATTGTTTGGCATTTTATTTTGTTAATAGCTCCCATATAATTCAATGACTTTCAGGCCCTCAGGTGGCTAAATGAGGTACCTCTATTGAAGTCGATGGCTTCGCACCAGCTGAGGTTCAGGCTCTCAAATCCTTATCGAGAGGAAAGAAAATAACAACACAAATCAGTGGCCTCCAGCGCACATTTAAGAGAATTGGATCAATATTTGCAATAAACTGTGCAGAAAAGATGTAGTTTTCCTTGTATATCCTTTCACTCAACCTCTTGGCATGCAAACCTAGACTTGGACTGACCTGCTATGACACAGGCAAACACAATTTATTTATGATTGTTCTTGAAGGAACTAGCTGTTGCAGTAGGGATGTGAAAACAGGAATTTGTTATCATCTCTGAGCCCTCATTGATAGATGTCTTAAACAACCAACAAGTTCCCATGAAAAGGTAGCTGCATTTTTAATAAGAACATAATAAGAACATAAGAAGAGCCCTGCTGGATCAGGCCAAAGGCCCATCTAGTCCAGCTTCCTGTATCACACAGTGGCCTCACCAGATGCCTCAGGGAGCACAGGAGTACTTGTATCCAAGTACTGGGTATTTCTTTACCCAGCGTGTAATTCATCTGTGGAACTCCTTGCCACAGGATGTGGTGATGGCACCTGGCCTAGATGCCTTTAAAAGGGGTTTGGACAGATTCATGGAGGAAAAGACCATCACAGGTTACAAGGCATAAGCAACCTCCTGGTTTTAGAAGTGGGTTTTATCTGTGCCAGGTGCAAGGGAGTGTCAACGGGAAACAGGTTATCTTGTTGTCTTGTGCTCCCTGAGGCATCTGGTGGGGCCACTGTGTGATACAGGAAGCTGGACTAGATGGGCCATTGGCCTGATCCAGCAGGGCTCTTCTTATGTTCTTATGTATCCTGTCGTGTCACCACTCCCTTGCAGCTGGCACAAAGAAAACCTACTCCTACAACCAGGAGGTTGCTTATCCCCATCATGGCTTGTAAGCTGTGATGGACATTTCCTCCATAAATCTGTCCAATCCCCTTTTAAAGGCATCCAGGCCAGGTGCCATCACCACCTCCTGTGGCAAGGAGTTCCACAAACCAATTACACGCTGGGTAAAGAAATATTTTCTTTTGTCTGTTTTAATAATGCGATGGGTGAGCTATGTCATAGCAATAATAATACAAAACAAAACCCGGTCCACTTTGTATTTATTTGCATAGATTTCTTGCTTCATTTGCAACCCTCACTCTTTTATTTCACAAAATCTGCCATTGGGGAAAAAAAATTCAAATATCTTAGTTATAGTTCTGGTTCCAAACAGCCTTCTGATTTAATCAGATGAAATTGGCTCATGATCATAATTATCCCATTATCCTTATCACATCCTCTCTAGAACCAATGTAAAAAAAAACAAAACCAAAACACAAAATTCTTCTTGCTGGTTGAACGCATCAGTGGAGAAATTTTACATCTAAGAATGGCAAGACCTTGCTATAGTTGTTAGCAGCATTGTTTTTTCAATTGCTCACAGATAAATCAAAATAACACTGGATGACCAATCACACTCATTTCTATTGTAATAGCGTAAGTGTTTTTTGTCCTCCTCAGACTTTGACCTGTGCGGATTTCTGTAGCAAAACTGTAATGCTACAGCTCCTAAATAACTTTTGCTATTTTTGCCCAAGGTAATCATAGCCCCAACATAGTGAATCGGGTATACTATTTTTGCTGTTCTCTATTTTGTCGGTGCCATTTCTCTTGTTGATGCATAATGCTATTTATCCCTCTTTACTTTCATTTCTATGTTCCCTATTAAACACATACTCACCAGTGCCAATATCCCATTCATGTCTATAATTCATCACCATTTGTTAAAATGTGCACAATGTTTTATGTTATTCAATCTGATCCCAACCAGTTTGTTAGCCAGATTATTTACATTAGCACCCAGGAACCTAATGGCTGCTACACATGCAAGATGAGCCCCGTATGGAGGCTGCTAGAAATCATGTTCCCTGTGGCATTATTCCATGTGGGAGCAACAATACTTGTAAGCCTCTTAGGGCCCAGTCCTATGGGTCTGCTGTGCTGCCAGAATTTGCATTCCGACAGAGCAGTGTACTCTATGGCAGTCGCAAAAGGTGACCCACCATACCATGCAGCTAGGCCACTGCCGCAAGCAGTGAGTTTCTGTGGCCGTGTGCCATCAGCCTCGGAAGAATCCCCAGTATCAGTAAGATGGCCAAGGGATGGGTGGGTGAAATGGGGCTAGAAGGGGGCAGAATGGAGCAGAGACCAGGGCAGGGGTGTGTGTGGTAAGTTGGGAAGGGGGAGGTTTCAGTGGCAGCAGTGCCGCCAATATCCAATCCCCTTTCCTGGTCTCGATACGCCTTCTTGGGTCCACTCGGACTTGCGCCAGCAAAGTTGCTGGTGCCAGTCTGAGGAGACCCATGGCAGCAGCAGAGGCTTACCCCTGGGCAAGAGAAGAAACATTCTCTTACCCAGTGGAGGCCTTCAAGACTGCTCCCCTGCAGGATGTAGCACACACTCCAGTGGCGCGGCTGCATGGGCGGGGGGAGTTAGGATTGGGCTGTTAGGATGCAATCCTATGCACACTTACTTGGGAGTAAACTCTATAGAACTCAATGGAATTTACTTCTGAGTAGATTTTGCATAGGATTACATTCTTGGGCTGCCGTCCTATACCCACTTACTTGGACGTTATTCTCATTAAACACAGTGGAGCTAATTTCTGAGTAGACATGCCTAGGATTGTGCTGTTAATGTATGTGTCAGCCCAATTGTGTGGAGGATCTTTGTGCTTGAGGTGCCATTAGGAGGCCTCAACCTGGAACTGTTTGGCTGGAAGCGGTTTCAAAGTTATTTCCATTAGAATTAGATCTTTGTTTTCAACATGTATCTGAAACGTTCAAGTTTCACTTGTCAAGACATCACTGAAGTCACCATCATCATTATTATCAACACCTCTGTATTGATCTCTGAGATGAAGTGAGGAGGACGAAGGTGGGCAACAGTAATGGCTGCTAAGCTCCACCCATTCCCTCAAAGCATCCAACTGGGTGCAGATAACATTTTCCCTGCCTCAGGTGACAGCAGGGGAAGGGCAAAGAAATCTCCCTCTGCCTAGGAAGGGCAGGAACTGCATGCTGTTAATTTTATATTTTATTGAACATATTGCCAATACTATATAATACTGGGGGGGGGGGGAAGGGGATTGTTTACATACTGCTCATTTGTAAACACCAACACATTAAAAACAAAAGAAAATAAGAATGAAGCAGAAACATGTGTCTGGCATCATGAAGAAACATGCACCGGGGAGCCAAACAGAGTTCTCTGGTGCAAACCCACACACATTTCCAGGTTGTGCTTTATTATGGCATTAGCTACGGCGTTGGTGCACATATAGCAAACATCCTTGCTATGTACACAGTGTGAATTGGCCCTGAGTATCTAACTCTTCTTGGTCTTGATATCTGAACAATCTCTCTTCCATCTGCTGCTACTCCAAGATGCTATTGCCTTGGTCTCTGTCTATGCTCTTGGCTGCCAGCATTCTGACACAGCACAAAATGGAAGATACGTGCCGAAGATGATTGCATCCCTGACAGCTCCAAGCTGCTATTTTGCTCCTATGTGCCATTTGTGCATTGGATCCAAGCCAGTGAGTGCACAAGTGTTTCATGAAGTGGGACATCACATAAAAGTCAGTTGCTGTGAATGAATGAATGAATGACTTGTAGATCTTTATTAGCAGAGATGTGCTTTGACTTGCCACACAATTTCAGGAACCCTGATCATTCATATGCAACTCCCGCTAGGACCTTTTTATCTATTTTTGAAACAAAAGTGTTCACTGCTCTTTTCAAAAGTCTTTTTAGTTAACATGTGGGCTGGGATTTTTTTTTTTTTTTTTATTTTTACTTCTGCACTCTCCTGTTGGTAACTACTCTGATTTTTAAAATTGCATTTTATTCTAGTTTTCTGCTCAGGCAACTGATAACTGCATTTCTATTATTGTTACAATGGGAGGAGGTTATTATTGCTCTTGGAGGCTACAGAACAGATACCCACTCTTCCTGAGCCACGTGGTACTAGCGTCTTCATTTTCACAAATGCCCTACCTTCTGTGGGAATTTTGCAAACGAAATTGGTCTTTGTACCTTAGAACAGGCTGAATATTCCCTTCTCCTGAATGGGGGGGGGGAGATAAGAAAGAAGGAATAACGGGAGGCTGTATTCAAGGAAGAGAAAGGGGAGATAAAAGAGGACTAGATACACTCATAGCTCAAGGGAAAGCAACCACTGAAAGTGATTCAATTGCCACCGTTTTGTTCCTAAGAGGGCATACTGTCTCTGTAGCAGGGCTTTCCTTTCTCCTTCATGCTCCCCATGTGCTTCTCCTCAAACCCTGCTCATTTTCCTGGCTTGGCATCCTGCTTCCTTGGCTGATGTATCACACTTGACAAGGTTACGGAGTCAGCATGTTAAATCTTGAAAAGTGAGTGTAATTTATTGATCTACATTTTGCTTATGAAATAGGACAAGTGCTGATTTGAGAATCTTGTTTCCTCTCTTTTTTCCTCCCTTCTGTCTCTCTCCTCTGCCTCCCGTGCTTTCTGCATCTCTTATCTTTGGTAATTCCTCTGAGCTTGCATCAAAACTCTCCAATCCTTTGTTAGCTTTTTGTAACAGCAGCCCAGGCTCAGCTGCCTATTTTGTTCCTCCACATTTATTGCTAGTCTTCCTATGCTCCTGAAAACAAAGAGGAACAGATACATCCAACCATAGACTCTCTTAACTTCAGAAGGGATTACACTTGGGATACATTTGGGCCAGAATGCCTGGGACAGAGTGCTACAGAGAGTGCTTCCCGGCACCATTGAAGAGGTACTCGCGTGAACTTGACCGCCGTCATTCACAAGTACAGACATTCACAGGGGAATCAACAGGGTTATTTAAGTGTATAAAGACTATGCAGCTAGATAAAGATTCACAGAATAAGGCCAGTTTCAGGAAAAACAGCTCCTTGGCTGAAAACCCAATTCTTAATTGAAGTGGGGCCAAAGAGCTTGATTCTAAACATTATTGTTTGGAAGTGAGCCTTATAGATTTGAATGGGACTCACCTCCAAGTAAATAGGCTTAGGGTTGCAGCCAAAGACTGACACCTGTAACAACAGTGTGATGTTGGAGTAATGGAAGTTCAGACAGTAGCTGAGAATGAATGATGCCTATGTCTTCAACAAACCTGTAGCCATGCAGATACATTGTACACGTCTGGTTTGGGAGTGTCTGATTGAAGCAAATTAAATTCTAGCTTTTACAACTAGGGATGATTTGGCCCCCAACACTTGTTATATTCCACCCAATCTTCATATTTTTCTGAGAGCATATGGAACTCTACATTCCTTTCCTTTCAGGTGCAGAACTCAAGGAAGCCAGTTTGCATGCATGCTATCCTTTTATTTCTGCAATAAGTGTGCGGTTGTTCCTCAAATATTGCAGAACATCCAGGCATCTTCACTCAAGGAAGCGCTTATGTTGTAGGAATACTACATTCTATTCTTGTGGTCATTAGGAAAGAATCAAGAATAACAGTGCAATCCTGCGTAAGGATCCTGTGCACCGGCGGCCATGCTGCCGCCAGGCCGGAGGTCTACTCGGGGAAGGGGACACTCGTCCCCTTCCCCAGGTGTAATTTCAGACCAGCCTGATTGGCCTCCTTAGATTTCTGCCAGCTAAATAGCTGGCGGAAGTTGGAGGAGGCCGTGTAATGGCCTAGCTGGCCTGGTAGGGACAGGGATATCGCTGAGGCCACCCCCACCCCCTCCCGGGCCGGCTACACCAATGGCCCCCCTCACTCCTCCACCGAACCGCCCCCGCCGGATCCAGACTTACCTCCTCCAGTGGCCGCTCGGGTACTCCGGCGACGGAGTGTTGTGAGCACCCCTGGGTGGGATGAGTGATTTCAGCTCGTTTGATTCGGTGGGCAAGCACCTGACCCCAGAGATGGAGAAGGTACCCAAAAACGGAGAAAAGAAAAGAAAAAAGAAAAGTCCGCGAATTGCGGAGGCGCCAAAATTAGAGCTCCAAAACAGACCAGCACTGGGAAAAGATAGATCTTTACTTTGCTAGCAAAGGACACGATCAGCAAGGCAGAAAGTGTAACATATACAATTAATACAAAAGCTTATATACATTTCATTATTGCAGGTAAAATCATGGAGTACATTGTTACAGAAAATGCATGATAAAGATGAACCAACAGGGGAAGGGATCCAAGAAGTTACACGTTGATACAGCCAATAGGAAGTTGGATTGAAACTTTACACCAATGAAAACAGCAGCAGCATGTGTGGAACTTTGAACCAATAAAAGATAAACTTTATTAAAAGAACCAATGAAAAATGTGGTGCTTTGTGCAACTGGGAACCAATGGTATGATGGGTGGGGGTACTGGGTGGCAGGAGGTAATAGGATTAGACCCCCACTTCAGGTGAAGCGAGGTTTTCCGGGGTTTTATGAATGGGTCCTTTTGAGAAGCCTGCTTAGCACAAAAGGCAGTATTTCCAATTAGATAGCAAAAAGTGCCACACAATAGGTCCCTGCCCCATGGCACCAAACATACAGTTTAAGACTTTTGAATTGTTCCTGTCAATCAGGCAAGAGCCAGGCAGGTAACTGGATTAGCATGTGAAACAAATGTAGCCAGGCAAAGCAGGAACAATGGGGGGTGAGACAGTGATCGCATGCACAGAGGGACAAGTTGTAATCAGGTAAATGGCAGCCAGGAGAGAGGCATTTTGAATAATAGTAACAAAGAAAGACAGAGACAAATGATTCCAGGATGTGGGAGATGGTGGAGATTGATGGAGGGAAGGTGCAGACCCAACGAGATAAGATCCTGAGGAAATGAAGTGGTGACAATCTGACTCCTTGCTGTGATCCTGGGATTTCCCTCCTCCCTGGCCTCAGCCGACTCCCCAGGTAGAAGGCAGCCATTTGAGGCCAGCACAGAATAGGTTGATACACAGGAGTTATGCTTTTAAAATGGCTTCCCCTACTCCTTGCAGTGCAGATCTATGGCAGGAGACACCCCCTGGGCTGTCTTCGTTTACCCTAAGGTTTCCATCACGGGAGGAGGGGGAGGGACTCGAACCACTCTACAACCCTGCTCCTGGGATTCCAGAAGGATGCCCAGTTCCGAACTGGACTATTTACGGCTGCAGATCTATTGCATTGCTGCCAGGAGCCTCTCCGTTCCAGCTGGGACTAACCCCAACAGTGCGCGAGGATCGGGACCCTTCTGTGTAGGGACCCATCCCTGAGGAAGCCCCGATGATCCTCAGTGAAGATCCGGTACATAACTCTCAAGGGAAACCCATAAACCACAGCAATTTAGCAGAATGATCCACTGTCTTAGAAATAGGTTCGTGTTACTTTAAGCTGTCAAATATAAGAAAAAACTGTAGAGTGGGTTAGTGGGTCAGAACGGCTAGCGGTTCCGATAATCCTTTAATTGGATACACGCGCCGTCTAGTGGATCTTGGCTGAACGCCCAGAAAGAGGATTAAAGGCTTAGTGAGGTTAGAAGGCTGATAGGATTAAAAAGGTACAGAGTGAACTTTTTGCTGCTGCCGCTTCTCTGGGGGCTCCGGAGGGCTCGTGTTAGATGCGTGTCGGTGAACTCTTGCCCTCGGCGGACACGCGCCAGCTGTCAAATGTGGCGAAAAGCGGAGAAAAGCTGAATTAAAGAGGCGCTTGACTTTAGAAGGCTGTATCTTCATGATTCCTGGACGGATTTGGATGGGGTCAAAGGGAGGGGGTTCAGAAGAGGGTGGGCGATGACACAAAAATATTGGGGGAGGGGTGGGGCCCTCACTACAGGAGCAAGGGAGGTCGGCCTCTGCGCCGGCCTCCCTTGCTCCAGAGTAGTTATGTAAGGATGGGGTATTATGCTGTTGTCTGAACAGAACCTAGAGAACTAATGCACATAGACTAAACTGTGCTTGGGAATAAACAACCTCTGCTTATTTAGATATATACAAAGCGTGTCTCTGGATAGAGCCTGATAGTTGTGGCAAACAATTGCAGATCATGAAAAGAGGAATGGTTTTTAGATGAGGCCTTGGCATATGGATGTCTTTCTTGACCAAGCTACATGTTATACATGAGATGCATATAAACACCCACCCACCCCCCACAGCTCCTGTGTTACATGTAGCTTGGTCAAAAAGACAATATGCCAAGGCCTCATCCAAAAAACATTCCTCTTTCTATGATCCGCAATTGTTTGCCACATATTTGCCCACCCCAAGGTGATATGAACTGTCTATCAGGCTCACTTTGTATACAGTATATCCACTTTGTATATGTTATAGACACGCTTTGTATATATCCAAATAAGCAAGCCAATGAACAAGGCTGCCAGTTTGAGCAGATGAACAGCAGGAAGGGATGTAGAGATTGCTTAATCCTTTCCTCTCTGGCTATTTTCTCCTCTCAAAAGCTGCTTTTCCATCTGCGGGGAACAAGTCATGGGTATCTCTGACATTCAGAAATGAGCCTGCCTCTAGAGTGCATTAGGTAATGCCTATTCTGTACTGCATGGCCAAATCAGGAGTTGGAAAAGAATCATTTACCTGGCAGGGTTCCACTTTCTTTTGCTGACTGATTTTCAGTACATATCAAGCCAATAGTGGAGTGGACATATGTAGTTATTCTGGAATAGGGAAAATGATCTTGGAATTAGGGTTATAGTGCTATCCTATGCATGCTTTATAGTTCCCACTGCGTTCAATAGCATAGTGCATATCGGATTGCAGCCTTAGTTTAAAAAAAAATGTTTTGAGCCAGCAGGATAAAAATCCGGATTTAAAAAAGGAAGGAAAACTGTTACAGTTTGGGAAAAAAAAAGCGCAATCTGGTGCTCTCAGTCTTGGACTCTTGCTAGAATGTGCTCTGGAGACTAGAAAAATAAGGGTGATGTATGCCTTTTCCTTTGTTAACCCCTCTTCAATAGAATCAGCTACAACTGGAGATCTGTCATAGCCCATCATTGCACTTTATTTGCAGGAAGCGTAAAACATTTCTTTACAGGCTGGTAGTCATTTCCATTTTACAGTGCAATCCTTTGCACACTTTCACAAGAGTAAGCCTCATTAAACACAGTGCAGCTTACTTAAGAGTAAACACACTTTGGATTACACTGTTAATATGTTTTCTTAATGTGAGTGATGTAAGATTATGATTATTTTTCATACTGTTTTTTTAAATGTGCTTATGCTCTGGCATTAATGATGTAGGTTATGGTATTTGGTGTGGATTATTGGATATTATGCTAATTTAATTCTTAGCCAACTAGAACATTGAATCAGGCAGGTTCGACGTGTTTAAATAAATAAAATAAATAGTATAGATCAACAAGCCTTGTAGCTCCCAGGCTTGCTCCTTTCGTAGATCTGGTTGGGAAACGGGGTCCTTTATTTCGATCATGAGGGCAAGCTAACTTAATTCCTATATACCATACTGGTATGTCTCAGTAAATAGAGGATTCATGAACACAATTACAGTGTAGATATCTGCTCTTAATCTGGCAAGGACACTGTAAAATAGCTTTGTGCCCATCCCTTTCTTGCCTGTAAATAATCTTTTTTGGGGGAGGGGGGAATATCTAGCCTCCCAGCACTGATTAAAAAGGCCAGCAGGCATAATTTTTTTTTAAAAGCAACCTTGTTCTGGCAGCCCCTACAGTTTTTTATGCTACCCTAATTAAAAGCTCCGATCCAAATGGCTTGATGATGGAAATTCTAATTAAATCAAACCCCATCTTCTTTGTGAACCTGAGGTTTGCATAAACTAAAGCATGAAATTAATAATTATGCCTTGGGATCAGCTGCCTTGAGAGCCATATCGGGTATACATCATCTCATCCCGTCTTATCCAGCTTCCAGAATAGAGAGGTTATTGTTGCTTATGACCTGATACAAGGAAGAGGACCAGAAGGTGACAGGTGAGCTCAGATACTGAGGCTGGGTGAATTGTGAGCAGAACAGGGCACTGCGTTTAGAGAATGGGCAACACACTATACCACGAACTTATTTTCAGTCCCTTCTTAGTAAACTGTGTAAGATCCATATTTCTATCAGAGTATTGCTCCTTCTGTTTGGAATCCAGCTACAGTATTTGTTCTGATGTTTCACCTGGAAATGAAGTCTGCATAAGGCCACTTCCCATGCAATGCAGGTGGGATCATTGCAGCCAGAAGCTGCTTCCACATAACGAAAGCTTCACAAGAGGCCATCGTATTTGTAAATGGCTTACCACATGAATGGGCCTGAAGACGTGAAAAGTCTTCATGCTAATGCTGGCAATCGCCCAGAAAGGCGGACTGCTGGTGAGAAGAAGATTTTACATGTGATCAGGTCAGTCCATTTGCCAAACTATTTAGATGTTTCACAGCACAATCCTGTGGAGCGCAGGAATGGCGGAGCACTCCAAGATGTTCCAAGACGTTGCAAACCCATTGCAAACCCATTCCCATTCCAAGACGTTGCAGACGTGCCGTAAAGCACGTTCGCAATGCCTCAGTAGTAAGAGAGGCTGGTCCAAGGCTGGCCGCCCTCACTCCACCGCCGAGATGTCCGCACAGCCGCCAGAGGAAGGTAAGAGATCCCTGGCGGGGGCGGTCTGAGCAGTAAGGGAGGGGGTCATTAGCCAAGCCGGCCTGGGAGGGGGCGGGGATGGCATCTGCCATATCCCCGTCTCCCACTGGGCTGGCTCAGCCGTTACACGGGTTCCTCCTACTTCCACCAGCTATTTAGCTGGTGGAAATCTGAGGAGGCCCATTGGGCCTTTCCCGGTTTACACCAGGGGAAGGGGACAAACAGCCCCTTTCCCCGGCCACACCAGCATGGCCCAGAACTGGGATAGTATCCGGCGGGCTGCCCAGGGCCGCCCACCGGATCCGTACACAGGATTGCGCTGCCCGTGTGAAAAAAGCCCTCCCTATTACTTCTCTTGGATGGTTCTACCTCACTGAAAAGTGATACAGGTATTTCATCTTTGAGATGCAGTGTTTCTGAATGTTACTTCACATCTAGCCTAAATATGACGATTAGTGGCAGCCCCCAGCCTCCTCTGGGAGGTTCATCCTACACTTTCTCCTGGCCTTCACACAGCTGCCTGGGATCAGGTTTTTTTTGGGGGGGGAGGGGGGGCTGGGCCTTTGGGTTGAACAGTAATGGGTTCTTTGTTTGACTGTGGTTTAATGTTGTCTCCTGCAATCCTATGCACACTTACTTGGGAGAAGCTTCATTAACCACAGTCAGGGCTGGCCCACCCATGAGGCCAACTGAGGCAGTCACCTCAGGCAGCAAATTGAAAGGGGATATCTGCCTCATTATGTCTGCCCATCACCACCTGCTCCCTAGTTTCAAAAAGAAAAGGGGAGAGTGGAGCAGAAGAGGAATTGTGTGAGTGATGAGTGTGGCAGACTTGAGTGCTAGAGCCACCACTCTCCTCTCCTGCTTTGTTCCCCTCTCTCTTTCTGAATCCAAGGAGCAGGTAGAGTAGAAAGAGAGCAGAGGTAGCCAATGTTCCACCAGGTAAGAGCTGGTGACATTTGGCAAGTTGCTTCAGATGCCAGGAGGCAGGGGCGTCGTTGGAGCGTGGCGCGGTGGGCGGGGTGCCCCGGGTGATGCGCCACGGGGTCACCTTCGGACGCTCTGAGGCTGGCCCGGGAGCCGGCCTCGGAGCGTCCGACCCTGTCGGCGCTCCAGGGCCTTCTGAAAGAAGGCCCAGGCAGCGCGTCCATCTGGGTATTTCCTGGTTTTTCATGCATGCGCAGAAAATCCTGGGCCTCAGAAGGCCCAGGCGCCGCGTCCATCCGGGTATTTTCCAGTTTTTCGCATGCGCGAAAATCCGGGAAATACCCGGATGGATGCGCTGCCTGGGCCTTCTTTCAGAAGGCCCTGGAGTGCCGACGGGGTCGGACGCTCCGAGGCTGGCTCCCAGGCCGCCCCCTGCCCCAGGGTGACGCGCGTCCTAGTGATGCTACTGCCAGGAGGTCTTGGGCTAGCTTGGAATACATTGGGACTTACATCTAAGCTAAAATGCATAGGATTGCATTGCACATCGGTTTTTATTGTATTTTTATATGATAAAAGTATGTTGTTAGCTGCTTTTGAGACCGTAAGGTGAAAAATAACATCTGGATTGAATCAATAAAGAAATATATTCCTAATAGGAACAAGAATTTGTCATTGGTTAGTCTTGCCTATTAGCTGATGGTCACAGGAAGACTCTTGCAGGGCCACTGGAACAAGAGAGAGTGCTCATGTTGCTTTTTTCATCAGTTAAACATGGTTCTGTGCATGTCTGGCTTATCACTGGTTTCTTGATTTTGTAGTTGGGAGTCCGAACAACAGCTTCTTCTTGCTGTTTTTATTGACAGGGACATCTAGGCACTTGCAAGCAGTTTTCTTTATGTTACTTCAGTTTACTGAGCAGATATTTTGGGAACTGCTGTTTAGGAAGCAAGGAAGATGCCCTTGGGGTTCTTCAGCTAAGATTTTGAGGATCTGCCAGACAGTATTGATCTGAAAGGCTTGTGACTCCAAAAAATAGAGATAAAATGCTCATCCAGAAAAGTTGTTGGCAACTGGGGATCACTTGACCACTGCTCATCACTTGGAAGAACTGGTGCAGAGAGCACATGGCTTTAGGTCTCCTTGACATCACATCCATGCACAGAATTACCTCACCAGAGACTCTGCCAGGGTGAATGATGCTGCTGCTGCTGTTGCTGCTGCACCTCCCCGAAACTCCTTAAAAAACCAAAACAAAAAACCACCCCCAAAACTTCAGATGTTGCTGCTTCAGCTAATCGTGCTGAGACTCAAATTGATGGTTTAAGTTCAAGAATTCCATACTGTGCACCTCACCTGGTGGGAAAACACAAAATTGCCATCATTGTCTGATTCTCTTCAATCTGAAACTAATTCGGTTAAATTGGCGCCTTCCACTGTTATTAAAGCAAATGCTGCATTGGTTCTTAAACTGGAGGCAAAGGATTATGGTGGGGCTTCTACAATTTAGGAGTTCGGAGAGGAGGGAATGGAAAGCAATGTGTCCTTTGATAGAAAACGGTGCCCTGTCACTCCATATATGGGAAATGGCTGAAGAAGGGCCAGTACCTCCTGCATAGTATGCAGAAATATTGAAAGCATAGAGGAAACTTGAGAAGAATCGCCTGTGTGTCCATAAGTGTTCTATAATGGGGTAAATAGAAGCTTCAGGAGAGCAGTTTTCATTATGAAAACAATGTAGTGGGAAAGAGCTAACCTAGGATGGTGAAAGGGGTTAGCCAGGTCAGAAACTGACAGAGGGCCCACTTAGTGCAGGTGAATCTCTGAACCCTTGGTACCAGTGGCAGTGATAGCATGCAGCGTGCCATCCATCGTAAGGTGTGGGGGGGTGCAATGGAAGGCCTGGTGCAGGGCTTTGCCTGAGGGCCCCCATCAACCTGAGGCCAGCACTGGGCTAACCCACTCATGGTACCGTGATCCTGCTCCAAACTGGGGGGTGGGGACTGAAATAGCTTTTTTGTAAACATATAAAGAGACAGGAGATCCATGTATAGATTTCTGTCATCTTGTCTAGTTTGGTCCTGAGTCTTCTAGGTCACTTTACATTTAATGTTTTCCTGACACAGATATAGTAAAAACTTGAATAAAACACCCACTCTGCTATATGCAAAAATGTGTCCATTCCATTGTGATTACATGCAGTGAGCTATAGTTTCCACATGTACTTGCATCAAAGGAAAGTCTTTTTACTAATTGGTGTCAGAACAACATCAGCCTACCCTACCTATCCTAACCTTGTCCCCTAAGATTGCCCTACATGTCGATCATAGGCAGCAGCATCACTGCGGGGGGGGGGGGGGGGCGGAGCTCCAAGTTCCGTCGGGCTCTGGGCTTTTGTCGGCCGGAATGGCTCCAAAGGCGAGGGGGCGGGGCCGCTTTCTTCCGTCGTGTAACGGAGGGTCAGAGCCTGAGGGAACTTGGAGCTCCGCCCCTCCTGCAGTGACGCTGCTGATCATAGGGGATGAGCAGGATTATGTGGGAGAAGGAGGTCCCCTTTCAGATATTCAGGCCCCATGCCACATAGGTCTTTAATGGTCATCACCAACACTTTGAATTGGAATCAGAATTGAATGGACAGCCAGTGCAGCCACTGGAGCAACGGCATGGCAGAATCAAACTGCCATGCCCCAGTGACCACACGGGCCACCGCATTCTGCACTACCTGGAACTTCCAGATTGTCTTCAAGGGCAGCCCCATATAGAATGTGTTACAGCAGTCTAAATGAGATGTCACTAGGGCATGGACCACCACAGCCAGATAATATGGGGATAATAATACTGGGTTCCTTACAGTGTGTTGGTAGGGATTACTGTGTTAATATATAAACCACTTTGAGTGACTAGGAACAAAAATGCTACATAAATATGATACTGAATGATACTTTCCCACCTAACTGGCCCCGTGTGCACTCAACCAGTATTTCTAGTCATGTGGAGTTAAAGTAGTATTTGCAAATTGCAACAAGTGTAGAAAAGTGGTTTAGATTAGTTTCTTCCATGCAATTTAGGAAACCCACCTGGGCGCAAGGGGAGAAGCCAGGATGTGTTTACTGCATAAATGTGTGCAGCCTACTACATTTCATGGGACCAGTCTGGTAGGGCAAGTATTGTTTGAAGTGGCCTTAGACATTCTAGCTGGCACTTAAACCACTACAAATAACTACAAGTGATCAACTGCTGTGCAGAGTGACTTCTTGTAACATTGTAGAATGGCTGTAACTCTATGGGGAGCTGGTCATCTGCAGTGTTTGACTTCAAGGTGAGGCGAATGTTATTGTCTTTATGCACCCAACTGGAAGTATGCAAGAGAATGATGCAGTAAAATTAATCCCAGCGTGTGGCTGCATGAACAAGTAACTGGTCCCCTTGTGCTTACAGCTGTCCTGCAGTGAGTTTACAAGGAGCCACCTGTAGCAAACAGGCATCCGTACTGTCGCCCTATATGAAAAGGAATTATGTGAACCAGTCCTCCGTTTTCAAAACTGGGAATGAATAGATCTGATTTTAGGAAAGGGAAGGACAGATTTAATTCTGAGTCCCTAGCCCAAAGCACAGTAGAGATTTTTCTTCCTTTTTTTTCTTCCTTCTTTATAAAAACCTTGAATTCCCACGTTGTATTTGCTTTTATGTATCTAAAAGCACTTTTTGTCTTTTATCTGAAGAAATAGCTGATGTAGGGAGTTAAGCTATTGTAGAACTCAAGATCAAAAAGGCACCAAAAAAGAAAAGAAAAAAAGAAAATTCTGTACAATCTGACATTTTGGGAGCTGGCATTGTATTTACTCTCTATCCAAACCAGAATGGAGGAAAGCCCCCTCCTGAGTTCAAAGCCTGTAGCTTGCAAATCAACAGGTGTTCCTAAACTGAACTTAGACAACTGCCTAAAATAACAGCTGCGAAACTCAGTCTCATTGTTTCCTGCAAGAAAAGAAGATACTCTTGATACATCAGGACTATTCAGGCAGATGTTCCATTCTATAAGAATTTACATGGCCCTGTCAGCTCCTGCTGTGCTACTGCTTGTCTTCCACCCTCTTAGGAGGACACTCTGCAAACCATGATAAGGGAGTGAATAATTTCCATGGTGTGCATAGAACATTGGCTAGCTTTGTCGCTGCTCCTTAGCCCCTCTGAAGCAACCCCTATCACTTGGTGCCTGTGTCTTCTTATGGAACTGAAGTGTCTCTAGAGTCTTAGGCCAAGTTCACACCTGTTGTTTTACCTGGGAACAGCTGGATCAATTTTCCAGGTGGAGGCACTGATTAGTGTTCCACTTCTATCTCTTGATGAGGGAAGGTGAATATATCTCGTTATACAGGAATTCAGTTGTGAGCAATGTCTGAGGGCCAAAACAGATGCAGGAGATCCATGATTGGATTTCCAGATTTTTTTTAAAAAAACTTTAATGCATCTGGTGTGTGTGTGTGTGTGTGTGGGGGGGGGGTTATCTAATTTTGTTTGGGAGCAATGGTGTGTAGAGAGGGCTTTAAACTCTTTCCCCTGTTCATTTTCCTTATCTAACTTAGGCTTCAGTCTTATACTCACTTACCTGGGTGTAAGTCCCATGAACTCAGTGAGTACACACACAGAGGACACACTCAGAGTTGAACTTCTGAGTAAACACACATAGGACTGCACTATAAGCCATCTGAAATGGCTATTATTACCCCATGGTGGAAAAGACACAATTACCTTGTGCCTGTATTTTTATATCTGCAGAACTAGTAGGAGCTTTGTTTGTAAGACATTTACAGCCCAATCCTATCCTTTTGGTATGCTGGCATACTGCGAGGTATGCCGTCATGGCAGCCTCTTTGCTGGTCTGAAGAGCACTGCTGCTGGTGCAAAGGCCAGATGGTCGCATGCTGCCAGTGGTGGCCGCATGCTGCACAAACTGGCCACAGGCAGATTTCTGCTGGTGATGGGGCAGATTAGGGGTGGGAAGGGGGCATAATGGGGAGGATCACGTTGGCATCGGTGTCCGTCACATCCTAAGCCCCCATCTTGGGCCTGACACACCCACTGCAGTGCTTCAGATCTACACCAACAAAAGAGCTGGCATAGGTCTGAGTCAGCGACAAAGCTAGCCAATAGGTCACAGGGGACCAGGCAGTGGCCACGGAGGTATGTAATTGTTTTAATTTTTTTACCTCTCTTGGTTGGCCTGGTTCCCAGTTGGTATGAAGCGTCATGGGGGTTGGGTTGGGGTGGGGGGGCGTGGGCCCCAAGGGGCCTGGCGCACGTGGCGGCGGAGGGGCATACTTGCCTCCCGAGACGTGTGTCCTCCGCGATGTGTGTCCTCCGCTGCGGTGTTTGGCCTGTCCGCCTGCCCTGGAGCTCGAACAGCTCCAAAATAGGTAGTAAAACAGTGCGGGGGGGGGCCCGTGATTGGAGCCGTGCTGGGCGCGCGCTTCAAGCTGACATCACGCCTGGGTCACGTGGGGGCGTGGTGTCGGTGCCCCCCCCGAGGATCGCCACTGGGCATGCAAGGTGCAGTGGAGGCTGCACCGTTGGTCCAGCATCATGTGCGATGACAGGGGATAGGATTGGGCCATTATATAAAGAAAAAAGCATGGGGGGAGGGGTTTCCCACCTTCACCAGTGCTATGCTGCTCCTCTGTCCAAAATTGGAGTCTCCTGCAACTGCCTTAAAGTAAAAAAAAGTTGGGAGACCTGATCCCATATCTCCTACATCCCATCTGTTTTGGCTCTACAGAAACATTGCAAGGAGTGATGCCCATTTCTTCTGGAGCAGCTGACCATTTTGGAAGGGTGAAAGCCTGATGCTTGAAACAGCAGGCCAGAGTCCTTTCCAGCCAGCTGAGCTGCTCTTGGGAAAGGACTGTAGTCTATATATTACTGTACAATAACGCTTCCTTAAGCTGGCTAGGAAGGCATCTACCCTTACATTTCAAATGGTGTTGCCAAAAATTTATGGGCCCCGAGTGCAAAACAATCTAGCTACGCCCTCATGATTAAATCTCTCAGCTTGCCACTTCACATGGTAGACTGGGCTGCTTACTCAGAAGTAATTGCCCTGCTGCGCCTTACTGGTGCAAACTTCATCACCACAAATAGCACAAAGGGAGAAGGAGGGATAGTTTGTCTCTCCTCTCAGAAAGGAACAAGTTTGTATGAATACATCCCTCATGTTTCTGCAAGTGGCTCCCTGTTGCCTTCTACATTAATTTAAATTCAATTAATAATTAATTTTACATAATGCCATAACATTCAATATCATCGCATAAAATTTAATTTAAACTATTTTTTTAAAAAGAGATAGGTAGGAACGGGAAGCTACAGAAAGGGATGGACCTTAGATATATACCCTAAAAACACCTGGAGAATAAAGAGGGGTTTTAGGTTCATGATGAAGATGAGGCAGGAGGAACAGACATATCAGAAGGTTATATTAGTTTCCTTGTGGTGGCAAATGTAGCAAAATGACCTAGTAGCAAAATGATGAGTGCCAAGGTAAGCAGGTGGTGCCTGACAGGGCCCAAGAGAGGGGGGTAAAGGGGGTAAATTGTAAAGGGGATCGAAAAGGGGGCCCAAAACATTTTCAAATCTCACCCAGACTCAACCTGGACCTGCAGATGAAAAGGAAGGCAGACTCTGACCAGGAGACCAGGTCTACCAGGCAGGTAGATCTGGGCTCTGCATCAGGAAGCCTGGTAGACCTAGGCTGAGGAGATTTTTCCAGCCGTTTCTGCCCTCCCCTGCCCTCTTTTGCTCCCCCCTGCTCCATCTGCCCATCACCACCCTCTCTCTACCCCATTTCACCCCTCCCCCATTGAGAAGGGGGGGCAAAAGAAACTGTGCACCCCCTGATAAAATTCCTCTCAGAGGCCCTGGTGCCTGAATGCAGACAGCCACAAAGGAGAGAGTCCCAAAAGCAGGTCTCAAAGACAGCCAGGGCAACACATGGCTATAAGAAGCCTTCTCTGTCTTCTACTGTCATCTGAGCCAGCAGCAAAGGTGAGAATAAATAGAATGGGACCAGCTGGACAACTTTGTTTGCCTCCATTCTTTATTTTGAGAGCACAATGCTCTGCAGCTGTATTTGAATTTGAAAGTGCAACATTAGAAATGTGCCTCTCTCTGAGCAGGGCTTTGGATGTGAAGATGAAGGATCCCAACTGTCAGAGATTGAGAGCGAGGCTGAATGCACAATCACCTTAATGCCTGGGGATGGATGAGCATCAGGCTTCTGTAGGGGAAGCAGATGCTGGCAAATTAATTTGGAACTCGGAGTTGGAGATTACAGGGATGGCTGAGAAGTGGCTTTGCTGCATCAGTGGAGCTTGGACCATGGCGGGATAGCCGTCATCTCCACATTTATGCCACCCAGTGCTTAATAGAATCTGGGGAGGTGACAGAGTTGGTCATAGGATATGCCCGCCAAAGTCAGATAACTTTCCTAGAAGCAGGGTGATTGTTGCAAAGGAAAATGGGAAGCAAGTCAAATGCAGAGGTGGGGATCGAAGAGAATTCCCTTCCCCAGGGGTTTTCTTAGGATACACGCTACTGTGTCCCTCTGCCTTCCATATAAACCTGTCGCCACCACAAATGCTACTAAACAGTGGTGTAGCTAGACTGGAGCGGAGGCAAGTAGTTCTGCAAGACTCCATTACACCGGAGTCAGCGGCCCCTCCCCCTTGCTGTTGGAGCCATTCTGGCGGCAACGGCAACACGCAGGACACTCCCCTGTCGCTGCCGGAATGGCTCCAACAGCAAAGGGGAGGGGCCGCTGACTCCGTTGTAACCGAGTCTTGCAGAACTACTTGCCTCCGCTCCAGTCTAGTTTCACCTCTGCTACTAAAATCCCAAGCAAAAGTGGAAAGGCCGTCTCATGGAGGAGGGGCATAAAACAGCAGTAGATGCGGTGGGGAGGGGAGGCCAAGAAGCAGTGGAGAATGGAGGAAGGAAGATGGATCTGGTATCAGGTGGGAAGAGGGAACAAATAATTGTGAACTGGAGCAGTTGACAACGTGCTATTTGGGTCATTGGGGTCAGAAGGTGTGTACCCTCCAAATTTCAAAGATGACAATAGGGCCACACTTATGACCTCCTAATCTGTATTCCAAGGATCGCTGTCTGAGTCTGCTCCCTCCCCATTACACATCAATGAAAGTTGTATGACATCTGCTGTATTCATCATGTACTCTGCAATAGCTAGTCTTTCACCAGTTGAAAAGCCAGACGATTGTTTGTTCTTATTCAAGACATACTAGAAAGAAACAGAATTGTCCTAAAATAGGCTAACAGCAGTTCAACAGGGATATGGATGAAGTCTGGGTCCAAGTCTCAAGTCAAGTCCCAAGTCTTTGCCCCCAAGTCCCGAGTCTTTGGTTGAGAGTTGCAAGTCCCTATCTATTTAATGGTGGAAATGGGTTTAAACCTGAATAAAATTCAACTTGTCGTAAAAGTCTCGAGTTGAGTCTTTCGAGTCTTTTATAATCGCTGAGTCAAGTCCAAGTCATTGATGCTACTTGAGTCTGACTCAAGTCCGAGTCAATACTCTAGTCTACATCACTGCAGTTCAACATATACCTTTGTGGGTGTTGTGTGTGACATGTGTTCTTAGTGTTCATGTGTGTGTATGCATTCATGTGCACTACAGATAAGAAGGCATGTCCAAAAGGCAAAAATGGACAAAAGTATACCAGTGATTTTCCAGGAACAAGTAGGAGAAAACTGGATTGTCTCTGGTAAATAGGGACAGTAGGAGCACCTGAAGGTAGAGTCTCTATGGGGAAGGTCTGCTGCTGTTCCACAGGCATAATAGCAATTAGTATCTTCCTGCAGAATAAATGTATTGGGTAATAAATACCTATTTGTTTCTCAGGGCCAAAGTAGATGTGCTGTTAAACGTGTCATGGAACTCTGTGCTTGGAATTTTCTTCCTCATGAACAGCAGCTTCGGGGGCCCCTGAGGTGGTTCGGGACTGTGCGTGGTGGGGAAGGTGGGCATGGTTTTTTTTAAACCCATTTTCCATGCTATTTTTTTCTGCTGAAAAATGCCCCCCCCCCCGGTTGCCATTTGTCCCTGATGTTGCTATTTCTCTGGGCTATTTCAGCAAAATTTTCCCCAACGATTCCAGCAGCTGGACATGGGACTTTCTGCACTTTGAGGTATGGATCATCCCAAAGATATAGCCTCCTTCACCCCCTCCCCCAGTTTGGTCAGGAATCATTGTTCTTCCCCTACAGAAGCCTGGCATTTTTGGGACGAGCAAGCAGGGAAAAACCACCTAAGAATCACCAAGGATCCTTCTTGCCATCACCTTATTCTCCAGGGCAGGGCTTCTAGGGTTTGAACCTGGGGTCTCTTGTCACTACCTATGATGGGAACTTTCAAGAACAGATTGGATCTTAATTTAGCATGGAATCCTGGCTGTACGGTAGCCGAGCGATTTGGATATGCTCTGGTCTGTCTCCATCCTCTTTGAAATCTGTGGTTTGGATGCTCCATGATACAATCGCACACTCTTGCCAGTAGATATTCATTATATTGATATATGCATAGGCATCCAAATACTCACATTAGAAGACCCAAAATCTTATTATACACACATTCCCGCATGAGCTCACTTCCTCATGCCTCTACACTCAATTGCACTCGTTCGCCCTCATATAATGCACACCACTGTTTGCCGTAAGACCCCCTTTCAGTGCCTACACAGTATTTTAGCTTGTGTAACTTCCAATATCTCAGGCTCTGTAGGAAAGAAAGGAAGGAAGAAGAAAGGGCTGCAGAAAACAAGATCCTTCTCCCAGCCGAAGGAATCGTTAGGACATCAGAGCTTTACTCGCTGAGGAGAATTTTAATCAAGCTGCACATAAATAGTCTTGGTCACAGATACCTAATAAGCAGATCACAGCCCCGTGGAACAAACCACAAAGCAGATTGTCACATATAATAATCCTATTTGTGCCTTGATAAAGGTTCTCTTGCTCTGACTTCTCCCCCTTCTCCTGCATTTGCTCCCTCTCCTCCTCCTCCCCCTCCCCCCTCTCTCTGCAGGTAGTTAAAAGATACCACTTTACAAGGTTCTTTTAGCATTCAGGTGCAGTTGTGTGCTTACAATGCTGGCATCACATTTGAGAGAGAGAGAGAGAGGGGGGGGATAAAATAAGAAAGGGGAGTTAAGCAGCGGTGGGAAAATATCAAAAAAATGTTCAATAGGAGAATGGAGAGGTGAAGAATGAACTTGAATGAGATGGGGAGCAGCAAAGGACTGTCTTCCCTGGGAAAGCTACTATGTGGTAGGGGATGAAATGCTAACAGGACTGTGATGGTTTCCTGATTTGTAAACCATGTAAACCGCCTTGGATTAAAGTCAGAAGAGAAATCCAATGACCAAGAAAGGCGGTATATAAATACTGTATATTATTATTATTATTATTATTATTATTATTATTATTATTATTATTATTATTATTATTATTATTATTATATTTGGGATTCTTATAAGGAACAACTTTGTGCATCTTCTTCACAAGAGCACAACCTTAATGGAAGTGTAAAATATTTCATTCATTATAGGGCACCTTTCACTGCAGAAAAGGTTTCGAAATTAGTTTTGAAACAGCCCTGTGAGCTTCGGCTGAGAGTGATTGCCTCAATACCCCGCAGTCAATCTAGGTTTCCCATGCTCAGCACAACCCTCTATCCCCTGACCCATGTCTGCTGATGTGAGACCCACAAATAGCTTTTGACCCCTTTTGACCCATGGGGGTTTACATTTCTCCTGCTGCAATGCTCCCCCATCCTAAGGCACATGACAGGAACATTCAGGTGGAAAGATTCTGCCTGGCTAAAAACTGCAGCCTGTGCCTTCTATTCTCTTCTGACAGCTCCACAAACGCCTTGAGTCTTTGTTTTCATCACTTATGACTCAGCCAACAAGCAATTCCTATTCACCTATCAAGGACAATGTAAGTACAAGAAAATGTTAGGTGTGTGTGTCCTTAATTCTCACCAGAAACACTGGCGTTTCCTTATGGGTTCAGGCTGCTCTCTGTCAGGATAATACCAGTGTCTTTTCTCGGAGCCAGCGGGCTGGGGTACCTGCAGCGGGCTGGGTCACCTCCCCCTGCCCCAGAGCCCAGACATCCCTTCTAGCTTAGTTGATGCACCTGGCAGCAATTGTCTGATCTGGAATGTGGCGTAGTGGCTCCAGTTTTCAAAATGCAGAGGCTGGCATATATCGGCCGTGATCACACTAAAACAGGTTACAATAATATTTTAAGTAACAGCCAAATGTTTTATGCAAATCAGCATAATTAAGGGAGCACATAATTAATGTGAGGCTGACAGCACAGTTGTGAGAAACTGTAGCTTTGATCCTGGTCTAACACAGCATCTCAGTAGTGTAAATCATTTCTCCTCTTTCACTGACCAATCCCTTCTGACCCTCAATTCTATGCTTTCCCCCTTTTTTTGTTCTGTGGGCTAAATCTTTGGCAGAGAATTGTAAAACTCGATTAGGTTTAGCACAATACAGAGTACAGTACTACTAATTGACTTGCATTCAACATATCTCCAAGTAGTCTGTGATTGCAGTGTTGTTGCACCCATCTTTGGGGAGTTGGGGATTGCTTACTAACCTATGAATGTTGCAATGTATGGGGACCAAAGAAACCTAGAAGGAGTTACAGCTATACAGACTTCATTTGCTTCAGAAATCAAGTTAGTCCTAAATGAGGACCCCAAAGTACATGCAGCACTGAGTCATGTGTAATTTTCCCCCATTGCTGTGCGTGTTTGTGTGTGTGTTGAGTGTGCATGCGCAGGGCTGGTCCAGGCAGCAGATTGCGTTTGCCTCAGGCAGCAGATTGGTGTGTGTGTGTGTGTGTGTGTGTGTGTGTGTGTGTGTGCGCGCGCGCGCACATGTGCATGCAAAATGCAGCTATGATGGCTGCAGTCTGAAGTGGATGACTGGCATAAAGAAGCTTCTTAACGCTTCCCCCTGAGATGCTTCCCCTTAGTTTTTCTGCTTTCCAAACTCCTTTCCCCCTGAAGGGAATATTCATGGTACCTGTATCTTTTCCCCCATAGAAGAAAAAGGAGTTGGAAAAGGATTTTCAGTGGGGAAAAAAATCACACTCTGAGGGGAAAACCAACGTGTGACCCACTAATCATCACACGTAGCTTGGTCCTTACAAATAGGAATTTGTAGAGCTTATCTGAGGTTGCTCTGATTCTGTGCTCCTGTGAGATCTGTCCTGAGGGATACATGTCGGAATGGCTGTGTGGCCAGATCTGCCCTTTCTATAGTCACCCTCCTTTTCTGCACATAGCCACAGCACTTTCTTTTGCTATGCTAAGCTAGGAGGCCTCAAATCATAACCAAATCGCCCATTCCAGTAATGAGATCTTCCGTGTGTAAAATGACTTTTAAAATTTCTCAGTTGGGTGCTGTTATTCTTCATCACCTTTTACTCGGTGGCCATGCAGGATTCTTGCACGCTGTAATCGGCTGTCGCCTTCCACCCCAGAGAAGGCTGCATGCAGATACACGCCAGTTGCAGTGCTTCAAGATAACGGTATATAGTTTGCAGTGCCTGTTTGACCCCCCCCCCAAAAAAAATCCTATAGAAATATAAGAACGAAGAGAACAGGTTGCCATTTTTTAATAACCTCCTGCATCGTTGAGGAAGGGAGCTGGGTGGTGGCGGGGGAGAGCAGAGGCTGTGATGATTTAATGGGCCTTTCCATCTCTGAGATTAATTAATGCCTGCAGAGCATTCTGAAGATGTAAAGTGCTATATAAGTGCTCAGCAGCGTTAAGATCCTTTGGTGCTAAATCATTCTAATGTACCATTCAATGTGGGACAGCACAGATTAATTAAAGAGGCTTATTTATTGCTTCATTGGTTAGAGTTTTAGAACCAACACCCAGCAAGGAACTCCCCCTGCTCTCTTTTTCAGACAGCTGCCTACCTGATAGATAGAAGATAGTACTCAAGCTCTGCTGCAACTGTTCAGTCTGAATAGATTGACCCGCCTCAGTCTTAACACAGCTGGGTGGGTCTGTGCCCATCATTTATGACTCACTACTGTACTCCTATCCCTGCTGTTCTTCCTAGTTAAGCTGGGTTCTGGGCATGGCAGCCCAGTCATGAGGCTGATTGAACCCCTCGCTTCAGGTGAGTTGGGAGAAGGAGAAAACTGGAGGGGAGGGGCCTGAAACCTGTGCTTTCCCGCCACCTCCCCTGGCCCACTGCCTGCTTGGCTTCACCCAGCTGCCCTGTCCTCTTCTAGCACCACGGAGAGAAGGGGGTGAGAAGAGTGGGGGCTTACCTCTTTTTCTAACTCCATCACCGCAATCCTTTTCCTGAGCCTCACCTCAGCCCCTGGGAAAACAGTCACTGCCTTTTCTTCCCTGCGGCTTCTTGTAAAGTGGTTGGGTGGGGAGGAATAGGACCTGGCACTCCTCCCAGCTGCGGAGGAGGTAGGTGCTGCAATGAGGTGAGTGCTGGTGCTGTGTGTGTGTGTGTGTGTGTGTGTGTGCGCGCGCGCGCATGCACGCACGCATGCACGCACGCATGCACGCACGCATGCACGCACGTATGCGCGTTTGCGCACAGTGGTGGTGGTTTGGTGCTACAGGGCTGGCTCAAGACCTCCTGATGTCTGAGGACTCAGCACTCTCCTCCCTTCCACACTTCCTTTCTGTCCCCTTCTTCCTTTTCCAGCCAGGGAGTGGAAGGTGATGGAGGAGCAGTAGAGGCAAGTTGGTGGACCAAGATGGGCGCAGTGGTGGACCAGGATGGGCACAGTGGAGGCAAGTTGGTGGACCAAGATGGGCGCCTCCTACCAATCTGATGCAGCCACTTCAGTTGGCCTCATGGATGGGCCAGCCCTGGGTGCTGGCATGCACCAACTGTATCAGGAGGGGCAGCAGATCCGCTTCTGTTTCAGGCAGCAAATCAGCTTTGGCCAATCCTGTTTCTGAGTTTACAACCTACCTTCCAGTGGGACACCATAGTTTTACTGAGCATTGCATAGTGATGAAAAAGATTGACCTTACTTTCATCTGCATCCTCCTTGAACTGTGCCAAGGTGACTCAGTTCTTTTTACACTTTCCTCTTTTCTGGAAATGAATTAATTTTCTCTCTCTGACAAGTTGTCCTTTATGAGGGCACTCTTTCTCTCTCCCTCAGTTATGGTTGCCATTTATGTGTTCCCTCTGTGTGAAAGGGATAAGTTGATAACTCAGTTGATAAAATCATGCGGATATGCTTTTGTATTGATAATGTGCTTCAATAGATAGAATGGTGGTCTTAGATCTGGGTTCAAATCTCTCTTCAAGTGTGGGCCAACTGGGTGGCCTTGAACAGTTGACCATCTGTAAAGTGGGCAAAATGCTGATCTATCTTAGGGGGATCCGGTCCGGTGGCCGTGGGGTCGTCCCGGCACCGGAGCAAGGGAGGCCAGCCTCTGCGCTGGCCTTCCCTGATCACAAGTCGTCGCAAACATGCTTTATGGCACAACTACTCGTTCCGTCGCCGGCACTTTCGAGAGGATTGCGCAGTGAGAATGAGAATGAGGGCAAGAGTAAACCAGAGAAAGGAAGGAAGTGAACCAGAGAAAGACTGAGAAAAAGTGATCACAGACTTGCAAGCTGCCACTGATGTGTACTGAACTCACCATGTTGGAGGGCCAAGTTTTGGTTGTATGATTCAGTCCTAAGACCTCCTTTTTTTTTCTTCATTAACTGGATGATGGATGCCTAATCTGGCCCTCAAAGTACCAGTATGGCGGGAAGTAGACCGCAAGGCTGGGGTGAGAAACGGGCATTGCTGCTCTCTTTCCCCTTCTCTCGCAAGCAGTTGGTGACATAGCCGAGTGTTGCTGCCAGAGTGACTTGTTGATAGCGTCGTCAGCTGCCATGTTTTATAAACACAGCTTTCTCTTCTCTTTCCTATCCCTGGAGTTCCTGACTGCCCTTTTGAAGCCTGTCATAATTAGGCTCAAAGCGTGGGAGGAGGCGAAGTTGGTGGGCGGTGACAGCTGCACCAATTAAGCAAATATACACTATGAAAGGGGGGAAATTAAAGCAGCAGAGAGCTGTGCTGCCAATCTGAAACCAGGGTCTTCGGAGCCCTTCACATCTCCCTTCAGTGGCAGTTCCTGGGCCCAGAATCCATCTGGAAACTCTCTCTTCTTCCTACACGTATGCTTTAGAGATGAGAGGGTGAGGGCTTTTGTCTGTCTTCTTTTCTTCTTCTTGGGGGAGACTCCAGGGCTTCTTTCATCTGCCATCCTCTGTTGTGGTGCCAAATGTTGTGGGGAAAGCATAGAACTGCAGCTGTGTTATTTCGAATGCTTCCCAAGTTCCTTATCCGTGATCAGACTGAACGTGTTCTTTGGGAGGGAGAGAGAATGGTCCTCTAACTCCAGCTTTGCTGCTGTTCCCTGTCCTGGGAATCATATCCATCATGTTATAAGGCTGAATTTAAAACTCTTGGGAGCGTCAGAAGGCATTTTGAGCCAGCTGGAAACCCTTCCAAGTGTCATTTTTCACTGTCGCTTGTGGCTTTACCTGGCCATCATCATGTTGCTTGCTTCTAGTTTTTGGATGTACCAAGTATCTAGATGTAACAAGTATATTTGTGTCCAAGTAAGATGTACCAAGTAAGATGTAGCAGGTTGAGAAATGTAGGTCTTAAAAATGATCCTAAAAACCCGGGTCGACATCAACGGGTATATACGGTATATCTGAACTGACCTTGCCTTGTGACCAGGTAGCAGGGTCACAAACTTGCTCTTAGAGCAACTCTGAGGTTAAAGAGAAAAAAAGGCAAGCACAAGCGATGAAGCAAGGAGCCCAGCGGACCTCTTGCCCCTTAGAGAGAGAGAGAGAGAGAGAGAGAGAGAGAGAGAGAGAGAGAGAGAGAGAGAGAGCAACGAGGTGAGCGACAGAGGGGAAGAAGTGCGGAGGGCACCATTTCCCCCCACCATAGCGGCAGCAAGGAACTCAGATGAGCCGGCTAGCCGCTTCGCGGCAGGCTTCACAACCAGCTTTTGAAGAGCCTTGTTGCATGTTCCTGCGTGCAGAAAGAAACAACTCACCATGTGTCACAAGTAAAGAAAGAAAGAAAAAAGATCCTCTGTTTCATACTTGTGGTTAGTACCTGTTTAGTAGGAATAGTACTTTTCTCACCATGTGTGCTTGCTGCTGGTGTCTCCAGAACCTATTTCTAGCACTGGAGCTTATTTTACAACTGTACAATATCACCCATCTTGTAGTCTGCTTCTGTGCAGAGTTTGATACACCTATACACATTGATTTAAGTGGATGAAGCCATGCCTAACTACAGAGTTTAAGTTTTACACTCGACTTATCCACAGGTCATAGCAAAATTTGTGATTTTTGGCTCAAAACCTACCCTCGACGTATCTATGAGATCGACTAATACACGTGTATCTATCTATCTATCTATCGATTGATTGTTATGAGTTGTCTTGGGCACTTTGTGGAAAGGCACACATTTATTTGTAAGTACTTTGTAAATAACATAAATAAAATACGTCTGTAGTGGTGTGGTGTGTGTGTGTGGCTGACATCTTTGCTTTATGCTACTGATGCATTATGTGAACATGAGCACATTCTCTTCCTTCTCTCTGACTGGGATTCCCCATTTCAACTTCTCTTTGCCTCTTTCTGAGGTTTAAGGTAGGAAAGTAGTAGAGAAGCATACTAGGAGCACCTTCTTCATTCAGACACACATTAAAAACAGTTCATTGGAGCATGAATTCTGCCTGGTGCTGGGGAGAGCTCCCAAGTACCTGCTGGCATTGCTCAAGTATGAAAGGTCCTAGAGGTGCAGCGGGCTGGAACAATTGCCTGATCTTCTCTCTTAAATTGCTGTTTGCAAGAAAGCGGGTGCTGATGGGCTCATGCAAAACTCTGATGGAGCCAGGCAAAGCCCTTCAATTCTTTATACGCTTCTTGATTTTAAAGCCACACAACCTATTTTGTCTGCAGGTTGGAAAAATAGAAAGTTTTAAATAGAAAGTGGTTTGTCTGTTCCACTGGGTGATGGCTTCCTTTAAATCTTGCAAGCATTTAGGTCTGTGCATGCCCTGCCCACACATATGGCAGACTAGGATTATAACTCAGTAGCAGAACATAACTACATAATAAGACAAGAAGAGGTGCCCAGGCCAGAGGGAGCCTATAACACCGGCCCCCATGGAGTCCGGCACTGGCCTGAGAGTTTTATTATTTTGTTATTGTGCTGTGTTTTGTAAATATTTGGGAAGCCGCCTTGGGCATTTGGTTTGGCAAGGGAAAGGCTGGGTACAAAGCTGGGTATTTTAAATAAATAAAAATAACTCAGTAGAACACCTACTTTGCATGCAGAAGGCTATAGGTTGAATCTCTGGCATCTTGAACTTAAAGAGAATGAAGATGGTAGGTAATGGGAAAGATCTCTGTCTGACAAATAGTTATGCCGAGGAAGGATGGACTGATGGTCTTTATAAAGGAGTAGCAATTTACTGACTATATTATGGGGCAATCCATTAGAGATCTAGTCTGAGACTAGATTCTCAGATACTAACCTTTGGATCACTGGCGTCACTGCAGGGGGGCGGAGCTCTAAGTTCCGCCACGATCCAACCCTCCGTTACACAGGTGAACGAAGCGGCCCTGCCCCCTCACCTTCGGAACCATTCAAGGCTGTGAAAACAACGCACAGAAGACTCCCTGTGCGTTGCTTTCGCTGCCCTGAAAGGCTCCGAAGGTGAGGGGGCGGGGCCGCTTTGTTCACCCGTGTAACGGAGGGTCGGATCGCGGCGGAACTTAGAGCTCTGCCCCCCCTGCAGTGATGCCAGTGCTTTGGATTATGGAGTTCTAAGACTGGTTCTTGAATTTAATTTCATGATCCCTTTCTTTCCTCTTACAGATCCCCCAGATAAGCTATGCTTCCACTGCCCCTGACCTGAGTGATAACAGCAGATATGACTTCTTTTCCCGTGTCGTCCCATCAGACACCTATCAGGCCCAGGCTATGGTGGATATTGTCAAAGCATTCAAGTGGAATTATGTTTCAACCTTAGCTTCTGAAGGCAGCTATGGTGAGAGTGGAGTGGAAGCCTTCATTCAGAAATCCAGAGAGAATGGTAAGTGAACTTCTGTTCCTGTACAGAGATGGTATATGGGACAGAGGTAATGCATGGAATTGCTCTGAACCATGGGTAAAGAACTCTTCCTTCTGCTGTGAAATGAGACAAGTGCCCTGGATTAAAAAAAAGTTTTTGATAATATGTATGTTTCCCCAATTCACACAACAGTACACAACAAGATGTGAGAGAGTAAAAGCAAACTATAAGAAAGGGGCAATATGTAAGGAAGGGTGTCTCATAAGCTCAAAGGGAGGTTGGCAGGGCCCATGAGAGGGGGGTAAAGGGGGTAAATTGTACCCGGGCCCAGGATCAAAAGGGGGGCCCAGGAGCCAAAGGAGGAGGCTCAGAAATTTCCTGGGATCTCAGCTGGCCTCATGGAGAGTGAAAGACAGTGGCCGGGCCAACCGGAAGGCCAGGTCTACTGGGTGGTAGACCTGGGCGCCACATCGGGAAGTCTGGTAGACCTGGGCTGCAGAGACTTTTCCAGCCATTGCTGCCCTCCCTTGCCCCATTTTACCCCTTCCCCCTTTGGGAAGGGCCCAAGGGAAACTTTGTGCCCCCTGATAAATTTCATCTCTGAGGCCCTGGAGGTTGGTTAAAGCTTCCATGTATTCTATACTGCATAGGTGTCATCACAGGCAGACCAAATGCCTCTGTACGTTGACTCTTTTTGGTTTCTTCTAAATACATACTGGTAGATACTCTTTACTCCAGAAAGAGGCAATGATGGGAAAGTTCCACTCATGTGGTGTGGGAACCAATTGGGACTCTGCATCTGCAGTATTTGGGAGACAGAAGCATATTTCGGTTGTGCAATCTCTGTGGGGTCCAATTAAAATCGATGGAGATAACTTCAGCTGATTCTGCCTCATTTGAAGGTCTAACAAGGATAATTTAATCCAGGCAAATGCTGCCTCCATTGTTGTGGTTGAATTTGATATTCAGGTTCACATACATGGAACTTTGAAGAATTGTGGCTGATGGATAATTGGATGTCTGATGAATGAGCTGATGAATTTATCTTCTAACTTAGATGTCATGCTTGGAAGCCACAAACGTCCATTAGAAAGCTCTACTATAATATATTTACATTATAATTATAATATATATTATATAATATATAATATATAATTATAATATATAATTATAATATTATAATATATTTACATTGGTTTTGTGGAAAGTATGGGTTGAGGGTCCCCATTGGCTGCGTTGTCTAGAAAATAGCCTTATCTGAAGGAGATAGAAGAGTTATTACCATTGGTCAGTGTTGTTAAGAAGGGTCCCCAGAAGGTTTATTCTTCTTGAAGTAGAAGCAGAAAGTTGTTGGAAGGTAGTAGATGTGATGGGGATGACCAGCACACAAAGGGTCTTTCTGCTACTATCCAACTGGACACGGTCCAGCAGAAAATGCCAATAGCTACTTGGAACTGAGATAGCATTCTAACAGTTCTAGCAACTGTACCAATAGAAGAGTCATTGCTATAGGATGGTCATGGAGGAGGAATTATGCAAATGTACAGCGGGTGGCATAGTGGGTTAAACCGCTGAACCATGAGCTGTTGATCAAAAGGTTGGCAGTTCGAATCTGCGACGGGGTGAGCTCTCGTTGCTTGGCCAGCTCCTGCCAACCTAGCAGTTCCAAAGCATGTTAATGCGAGTAGCTAAATAGGTACCGCTTGCGGGAAGGTAAACAGTGCTCCGTGTTCCAGCCGCATGCTACGCGCTGCGGCAAGGAGAGTCATGCCAGCCACATGACCACGGAGGCGTCTTCGGACAACGCTGGCTCTTCGGCTTTGAAATGGAGATGAGCACCACACCCTAGAGTCGGACATGACTGGACTTAATTGTCAGGGGTCACCTTTACCTGTTTTTACATGATTTGCTGCTTCCAATGAGAATACTGTATACTGCGGACAGAGCTGGTCCATCCACGAGGTCAACCAAAGCAGTCACCTCAGGCAGCAGATTGATGGGGGCGCCCATCTCTGTCTGCCCACTTGCTTCCATTGCTCCTCCTCCTCCCTTCACTCCCTGGACTGGAAAAGGAAGAGGGGGACAGAGAGGAGAGGAAACGTGGAGGGGAGGACAGTGCTGAGTTAGAACATTGGAGAGTGGGAGGAGCACAGGATGCCACAACATCAGGTAAGGGGGGTGGCATTTAGCATGCCGCCTCAACACCTGATCGGAATATATTATGTCAGAATATAACCTCAATCCATAACTTTATTAACTGAGTACATACAGCATGTACCTAAAGTAACTCAATTGTAGCGCAGGTACAACCTTTGGTTGATGCAGCATCCCCAGCATGATTTCTGCCTCTTATGTCTCCTCCTTTCGGGTGGACAGTCTGGGCTCTGAGTCCAGGTCAGGAGCAATTACTGTACTGCTCCTTCTTGCCACACAGCTGCCTTTGTCAGGGAGATTAGCCTGAATCATCACACCCACAAAGCTCTGTGTGAATGAGGTGGGCAAGCCCACAGAAGGGTTCCATTTTTAGCCATCTTGCTTCCAAAGCTGTGCATGCCCCCCCCTTCACCATGTTACTGCCTCTGAGTTGTCACCAGTGGCTTTCTTCTGCACCTATACCAACCTGCTGTTGTGACCAAGGGGCTACAGTTATTAAAGGCACTGCCCTCTACCTCTTAAACATAACTCCCTCATAAAGGCACAATGCAAAATAGATGAAAAGCTTCCCACTTCTCAGCCAACCTGGATGTACAGAAAACATTTCTACTCAGCCCCAAATAGTGACTGGCTGATCATGCCCTAAAACTTGGGTGGGCAGACAGGTGCCAAGCATGCTGAAAAGAGGGCTACTTGGAAGGTGGGGACTTAGCTATATAGCCATAGCGAGGGATACCATAATAATTATCACGAAAATATCATGTGTTGCCATTGCATGGCCTGGTCTAGTGTCCTGTCTCCATCCCCCCCCCCCACCGGACACTGTGCATGAAACATCTGAAGAATTAGGGAGGCATATTTGCACATCCCTAGCACAGAGGCCATTTTCGCTTGTGGTCTATTACTTTGGGCCATGCCGTAATTCCAAGCAGAACTATGTTTTCATAACCGGTAACCAAATATAGGAGTGAAAAGAGTGGTGGCGCTCTGCTAAGCTCCACCCAGCAAGGAAGCTCAGCCTATGAGACGTTGCCAATGATAGTTCATTACAGAACCATTGTCCATAATCCGTTTCCAGCACTGGTAAGGGTCATTGCTTCATTCACAATCCCAGCCAACTCAGTGGGGATCTTAGTGTGCCCAGCATAATTTATGCAAATGAAGAGCCTGCTCCCTCCCCAGTTTGAATGAAGGGCTTGTTGGAAAGAATAATACTGTATGAATTTAAGTAGACTTAAGTTCAGACTATGAGAAAACCTCAGTAGGGTTTGCCACATTTTGTACCAGCTCTGTTCCTGTATCTTTAACAGCACCACGAGAAGCACAAATTTAACAGGTGAAACTTTTTCTCACCACTTCTCTCCATGCGAGAAAACAGCTTCACCTACTCAATTTCTGTATGTCAGATTGATGTTAAAGTTATGGAGCTGGGCCGATAAAGAAGTGGCAACTCAACGTATGATACACCCTTATGGGGGAGATGTTAACGTGCTTTCTAGCCTCCAAAAAGCGATTCTCCAACAGAGCCAAGGATTGGGTTACTGGAGGGCATCCTTGACAGATAGCTTTCACCATCACATTTCTCTGTTTGTTCCTCTCTCTCCATCTGCCAGTCTAGCCACATAAGGGTACACTTTCCAAATTTGAGCACAAGCCCCTGTGTTTGTTTTTATACAGCACATCAAGCTCATTGTAATTGCTTGTTTCAAAGGACCACATAGTGTCCAAATGCTAGACATTGGTAATACCCTGCAGATATAATCCTGCTATAAATCTCGACTAAGCCTGTTTAATTGCACAGCCTAGGCTGAGTTTGTTATTGCAACTGTTTGGAGTGTGCAGGGCACTGATGATAGGCAGGGGAGGATGCCAGGATTTGGCCCAGGCAACTTGGTAAAGAATGAACAGGGTTACTCAAGAAGGGCCTGCTGCAGGCAAAGCAGTAGGAGAGAAGGCATTTCTCCTGAGAAAGATGACATCAAGGGTTCTTCATCTATGAATCAGGTCTCCTTAGAGAGCCCTGGGCACTTGCCATGGAGAGGTGTGATGGCCACCTCTCTGAATGTGTGACTGCTGAGCTAAGAGAAGCTGAGCTAAGAGATTTCCACATACAATGCTACGAAGTATATAACACAATGCTATAGGCACCAGTTCTGGTGGGGACTGTAGGTTCTGGAAGGTAAGGGAGCAGATATGGTCAATGGAGAAATGCCTCATGTGTGCACATGTGCACACACATGCACTTACCCTCCTTTTAAAAGATGTGTTTAATTCCTTGGTCAAAGGTCAGTGCCACTGGGTAAACCTTTGGTTTTTGTTACATCTCTGGATGCTCAAACCTGTTTTCTGATGTAAGGAAGCTCACTGTTGCAAAATCCGATAACCTTTGGGTCCAATGTTGTTGCTATTGCACTCCACTGTCACTTGAAAGCCAGAGACTGAAGTCCTGATATAGGAAAAGCCCCTTCATTGAACAAAGGTGAAGTAAGCTCCTATTCAGGAGGGATGTGAGGCAGAGCCATTTTTTTCCAGAGATGCTGGCGAAGATGTGCAGATTCCTTGTTTGCAGTTCATCCTATACTCCACTGCCCACAGAAGTACCGTATTGGTCTGAGTATAAGACTCACTTTTTTCTCCTAATTTAAGTTTTTAAACAAAGGGTGCGTCTTATAATCAGGCTGTTGCAATTTAATGCCAGTGATTTAATTAATTTTTTTAATAGCACCAAACTTTAAGGGTGCATCTTATAATCAGGTGCGTCTTATACTCGGGACAATACGGTACTCCTTTCTTAGCATGAATGCACAGCCATCTTATGGGGAAATGCTTTCCATGCTCATTGCCTCCTGTTCTCCAGGTGGGGCTCTGTGCACTTTAAGCATCTTTAGGTGCTGATCCCCCCCCCCCCTTTCACAGGCTTTTGTAATAATGGGTGAGGGTAGGCATGTCATGGTATAATGTTATGCTGGGATGAGTTCCTGATGGGTGTAATTACTTACAGCACCAGTAGATGGCACTTCAGTATTTGCTGCATAATTCCTATGATTTGCATTGCACTGGAGACGAATGAAACTTGTTGCTGGGCATCTCGTAGCTTTTACAATGCCAACATATTGTCATGGTTCATCAGTGAGTATCCCAAGCATACTGTATATTTGCTGGGAAAAAGGATCACCACCTTCTAATTGACTGAGGCTCTGTGACTGTAATGGCTTCCTGGCAGGCAGAAATCAACAGGTGAAGCTTTTCCTACCACTGCATCTTTCTGCAGGGAAAAGCTTTGGGTGTTGATTTCTGCCTGTTCTGTAGCTGTTGAAGGCACAGAGTATTTATCCAGCAAAAAACAAAACACCAAGGTAGCCATTGGTGATGCAGCCACTGAGCTTCTTATCCTGTATCTGCAAGTACCTTAATAATGCACCTTCCTCACCTACCTGCTGCAGGGTAAATAAACATCCTGATGACAGCAGCAGGTTAGGGAACAATGTTGGTGAGGAGGCTGGTGGGGCAATGGAATAAGAAGTGAATAGTCTGAGCATTTTAAAAGTACAAGCAGTCAATAATAGGTAGGGTGCCCATATCCAAAAAGGGACAGTGTGCCTTATACCTTTAATCATTGGAATTTGGGCAGGTGCAGCTCATCATGGAAGGGTACAACAAGCTACACCTGCCCAAATTTCCTCTTCTTAAAGGCATAGACACCCTGTCCCTTTTTGGATATGGGCACCCTATCAATAGGTTGCAATCTAGCAATCCTAAGGGACAATGCATGTGGATTCTGAATTCCCAATTGTTTTCCCTCAGTTCCTACATTAGGGATAGTTACACAGTGGCCTTGATGGTTTGGGGAAAAAAACATTACTGCTTCTACAGAGGGTACGTAAAGTGAATAAAAGCCTCCAGCATCTCCTAGTTCTTTGTGGTATCATGCCATATATTTCTGGTTCATCCTAGGTTTAGGGTATGTCTGCATAGCCTTTTTGAAAAGAAACTGGTGTGCATTGTTAAGTGATCACCCATCTGTTTGAACCTCCACAGAGGCTAAGGTAAAGGTGACCCCTGACAATTAAGTCCAGTCATGTCCAACTCTAGGGTGTGGTGCTCATCCCCATTTCAAAGCCGAAGAGCCAGCGTTGTCCGAAGACGCCTCCGTGGTCATGTGGCCGGCATGACTCTCCTTGCCGCAGCACGTAGCATGCGGCTGGAACACGGAGCACTGTTTACCTTCCCGCAAGTGGTACCTATTTATCTACTCGCATTAACATGCTTTGGAACTGCTAGGTTGGCAGGAGCTGGCCAAGCAACGAGAGCTCACCCCGTCGCGGATTCGAACTGCCGACCTTTCGATCGACAGCTCATGGTTCAGCGGTTTAACCCACTGCGCCACCCGCCAGGATATGCTAGGGGAAGGAGAGCTGTCCTCTGCTCTCCTACTTCAGTGCCCTGGCTGATGCCATCTTGCTATCTGGGCAGGCAGTGGCAGGGAGGAAGAGGAAAACACATATCTAGAGACCAAATATATGACTTATGATACTGTTTGGCCCTTCGGTAGTGCAAAATAAACAGCTGAGCAATTGCAGAGGAACGAACCTACAGTATGAAACAGAATGTCTCACCCAACTTTATTTCAGGAAAAGAAAGGAAGGAAGAAGGGGAGATGTGATAGAAAGGGAGAGAAGAAGGAGAGAAGCCATTTCTCTAGCTCTCCAAATTGGAAACTGAATTGAAAGGCTGTGCAAAGCTGTGGACGTCCCCTTGCAGCCTAATCCTTCTGAAAGATTAAAGATGTCTTTGGCCATATATTGTATTGATTCATTCTCTGAAGTATAAATCATTTGTTCGCCAGCAGGCTGGCAACCAACCAGTGCTTACAGTTGAATGTTTTTTTTTTTTTAAAGGGGTGTGTGTGTATAATTCTGAACCAAAGGTGAACAAAGCACAACATAAATTTTGAAAGCTCGATTAAGAATCCTGTGGCAAGATGTAGGTGTATTTTCTATCCCCTACAAATGCCAACAAGACAGATAATAGGATGGCAAAGGGGAATCTCATGGACTACATTCAGAAAGGATTTCTATCCAAGAGAAGCATTTTGAGATGTGTGGGGGTGTGTGTCTACAGTCTTGCCTCTTCTATGATCTGCTCCAGGCCACGGTTTAGAGGAGATGCTTTCCTGGAACACTGCATCCAGTGAATATAGAAAGGGAGTACATAAGAAGAGGAAGAACAGATTACAAAGGCTCCTGCACCCTGTGGAGTGAGTTGAAGGTTGACGTGTAACTAGACTAACAGCCCAATACTATTCGGACACCATGCTGAAGGCACACGGATGTTGGTGCGCATTCCGTCATATCCTAATTGGCAATGCCAGGCTGGCTGGTGCAAGAAGGGCCAAATGCCAAGCCTGTCCAGGAAAAGCAATGCTGCTGCAGCCCTTCCCAGTAACACTTCCAGAGTTCATGGAAACATCAACACAGCCCATCATCCACGGACTGGCATCCTGACATCAGCATGGAGTGATGTCAGCACGTTATCAACATGTCATCACCTTGGGGCGTCATTGGTGTGACATCCGTATGTCATCGCATCAGCCATGTGACATCCATGTTTCATTGCTGTGACATCGGCATATCATCTGTGTGATGCCTATGTGTCATCGGTGTGATGTTCAAGGGGAGCCAATCACCACATCCAATCGGCACAAACACTTGTGGCCAGGAAAGCGCCACCAGGGTGAACAGAGCAGAGGGCTGGGGCAGGGGCAGGGCCAATGAGTGGCCAGTGCTGGGGGGGGGCACCCCTTGCCAGCTACTAGGAATGAGAAACACAGCAAGAGGAACCACCCCTAACCATGGCAAGATGCCCTAAGGACACCACACACCAACACACACACACACACACACACACACACACACACACACACACACACACACACAGAGGATGACACAAGGAAGCCAAAGCATCTCCACCTCCTGACAGGAGTTACAGTGGTATCAGCAGCAGAGGCATAAGCAAAGACCTGCTAGCAGATCCTGCACCCAGGGTTCAAGTCCCCTCTTCTAACTCACACACATCCCAGGAATACCTTTTTGAGCAGAGCTGAGCAAGGGTAGAAAGATAGCTCGCTTGGAAGAGGGCATCCATGTGAAACAAACTCACAAGTCTCTCCACAGGAAGTCTGTGTGGGAGGACATCCACCAGCTGGAAGGAGCTCTTCTGTCCAGGGAGGGACTGGAACAAGTTACAAGGGGAGCCTCAGCAGCACTCAGGCAAAGCACAAAGAACCAGGCTGGGAGCCAGGCAAGATGGGTTTGAGCCCAACCAAGAGACTCGCCCTAACCAGCAAGGCACTCACCTTTTGCATGACTGGCCAGAGGAACATCTATGACAGGGACAAAAAGAAGAGGAGGAGGCAGGTTTAGGACACACCAGATACTTCACAAAGCTGTTCTCTAACCACCCAGCCACAATGACAAGCAAAGAGCACCCCATCTGGCATTTAACACCTTGCATCACAGCAAACAGGCACACCTAGCTAGGTGGCTGTAGCACATGGACCTATCAGGGGGAACACTGCATGGGCCAATCACTTGGGTGGCAAGTGACACAGGGCACCTACTGCAGTGGCCCATCCAGCTAGCCACAGCCACCCCCCCATGCTCTGTGCTTTGTTGCTAGCACCTGCCCATGTGGTTATCAGGATGCTGTCCCTTCTGTGCCCCTGCCATGGCAGCAGTGAACAGGGGCTCATGATCACTGAGGAGTAACCTCCCCAGAGCTCCAGAAGTCACAGAGTGAGGATGCTATGGAGCAGAGGCCCCTCCCCCCCGCAGTGTCCCCCCCCCCGCAGTGTCCCACCCTGAGACCAGCTGAGGTAAAGAACAACTGAGGGTGGGAAGAAGAGATCCTTATCTACTTATAAAGTTAACAGTGTGATCAAGACAAGGTTTTTTATTGAATGGTATCAGTGATAGAGCAGAATCTGAAAGCGTAACATGCAAGTGGGGTTGCAGACCATCTCCTCTGACCAGGCTGTTGTGGCATTGCAAGTTATCCAACAGACAGTCAAGTAACAGGTGCCTGCGAGGTCTGGTTGCACCAGTGGGTTTGGTTTGTCAAATTTGCAAAGCCACAGGGGCCTGTCTGAAACAAGTAGGTCAGTAACCTCGCCAAGCAGCAGCTGGGCTCACACTGGTTCACCGCAGGCAGCAGGCTGTAGGCATCCCATGGGGCCTGCGCAATGTCCTCACTTGTAGGACAGCTGCGGTGGGGAGCAAGGAGAAATACAGAGAGAGTAACAAGGAAAATGTCCTCTGTAAAATGGACATAATAATGATACACTGCAGAGGATTAAGAAAGTCTGCAAGCCTGTAGACCATTTTTCCAGAAGGATCTGCGAATTACTGGGGAAAAAATCTTCTTGTGTGCAGCATGCACACATTACCCGGTACAAAATAGAGTACATGAGAAATGTTAAAACATGCTTTCTTCAAGCCGCTTACTGTCTATGTTTGTGGCAAGACGGGATGTTTGTCAAATGCAAGATCAAACTGCTTCCTGTTGAGAGAAAGCTCTGAAGGGAGGCTCTGACCAGAGTTACAAGTATGTCAGTGTGATACAAAGTGAAACAATTTGGCCCAGTGCACCAGGAAGAAATGCTTGTATAAGTGAGCATCAGCCTGCAAATCGAAGAATGAACATCAAACCGAACATTTCCGTTGTTAGGGCAGCACAAGGTAAAGGTTAGCCAATACATTTACAGTTTGCAAGGAGACTAGAACAATGAACTGGTTTTTATTATGGGCATGCTAGAGAGACAACTCAAACCCTTCCTTTTTTCCCCATCACCAACCTGGGTACGTTCCAAGAGAAAGCAGACACGTATAAATCCTACCAGGTTTTAACGGAGTATGAAGTTGGCACCATCGCTCGGCTCACCCAATTTACTGGAATTATCCCTGAAGGCAGGTGCTTTAACTTGTCTGGAGACTTTGGACGACCTAAAATTCCATGCTCAGCAAAACGTGCCTCGGATTTGTCAGGAGTGAGAAGCATTCTGCTGACTGTTGCTACAGGATGCTTAGAAGGGATTACTGGTTCGCAAAGTGGCGCCCGCAGAGAGCTGCAAGCACTCCCAGCCTCTCCCTTTAGAGGTCACTGTGGAGAACAGTGCTGTGCTATCAGTTAGGACTGGAAAACATGTTGACCTCCTTCTCTTGAAAGACACAGACTGGAAGAAAATGGGAGTGCTGGCCATAGTGAAATATAGAAAATATCAGCCATGCTGATGAAGGTGAGCTGCTTGGGGCAAAGCTCACGACTGTGAACATACATGGCAGCATGTTCCAATAACAGTTGAAGGTAAACCATAGAATCATAGAGTTGGAAATGACCCACAAGGTCATCTAGTCCAACCCCCACCCTGCCTGCAGTAGGAAATCCTTCTAGAGCATCTCCAGCAGGTGCCTGTTGAGCTGGTGATACTTCCCTTCATCAAATAAGGGAGGTATAATAAGAGGAGCCAGGATGGTGTAGTGGTTTGGGAGTCGGACTTAGACCTGGAAGATCCAGGTTCAAATCCCTGCTCAGCCATGAAGCTTCCTGGGTGACCTTGGGCCAGTCACTATCTCTCAGCCCCACCTACCTCACAGAGTTATTGTGAGGACAAAAAGGATGGGAGGAAATATATACACCACTCTGAGCTCCTTGGAGAAAATATGGTATAAAAATGTGAAAAATAAATAAAAATAAATAATAAGTAAATAAGGCTGGGGAACTCATAGCTACTTGGTCTCTCAGCTCCTCTCTGCAAAACTGTTTTGGTACAATTGGCTGTGAGCTCAAAATGAACCCATTTCCTTCCCACCTCTCTCTTCAGGATATATGGTGGGAAATGAGGGGCTGACTGGCGAGAGCTTACTGCCAACTCTGCATGGTCTTGTTTCTTGGCTCTCTGCTGCAAAAGCCATCTAGTGAGACAGATAGGAACTAAAGGATGTTTTCAGAGGCGGCTAGAGCCCTGCGGTGCACAGGCTGCTGTCTATTACTAATTTAACTGTATCTGAATGGCACATTAAGTTCTGGTGAGATCTGTGGGACACCGGGCTATTTAGTTCTAGTCAAACTGTGTTATGGCCTTATAAATGGATAAAGGGAATAAAAACTTCGAGGTGACGAGCTTCTAATCAAAGTGCTATAAATAGGAACTGTGTTAATTCTAGGCTTCTCTGCTACTATGGCTTTGAGAACCGGCTGTGCTTTTAATATCCAGAGGAGTCCATTTGGGAATCTCTGCTCTTCAGGATTTTTAACTTGACAACCACTGTCATGTTCAAGCAGATCTCATTTTTATGCATGCATATGTGTCAATTTCAGAACAATAGAGAGAGGGATTGAGTAAGGATGCATCTGCAGGACGGGAAGTACATTGACCTACGCATGCTCGGTTTGAAATTATACATCTGTGGACTGTGTGTATAAAACCAACTTGTTAAGTGTGTGTGTGTGTGTGTGTGTGTGTGTGTGTGTGTGTGTGTGTGTGTGTGTGTGTGTGTTGAATCTGCAAATACATAAAAGGGCAGATGTTGTCGTATTCATGTATGTAGTGGCATTTTTGTGCATGATAGGTTTGTGGCATCCAGCAAATTTAACCGGTGATTAGTGTGTTGCAAGATCCCTGGATACTTTTACGAATGAACATAAAGTGTACACTTATTTATTCATTTCATGGATTTATATACTTCCCTTCATCACAACGATACCAAGGTGGTGTGCATAATAAAACAAATGAAACAAAACAAAACACAATCAGATACATACATATGTATATATAACCACCATGGGAACCCACATCTAGGCTACTTGAGGGGATATACATTTCATTATGTCTGCGTAAATAAATGAATGGAGTGTCTGTTGGAGATAGCTGCTACTGTGAATGGCTCGTGTGGGGGAGGAGTCTGTGAACCTCAGGGTGCTAAGGTAGGTCAGTTTTCTGCTAATGGGTTAGTTGCCCTCCCTTCTGAGTGTTGTAAGCGCTAAGCAGCAGCCCCATCTAGATTGCAACAATAGTGTGATTCGTTTGACAAAGAGAGAGGAATAAAGGGAAAAGCAACCCCCCCCCCCTTTTTTAGTCGAAGCTTTGAATGATCTCTCCTGCAGATTTGCCACCAGCAAGTACAGCTCTCCCCTGCCTGGCTTGCACATGCAGTGTTGCTGGGAATCCTGCTCTTCTAGGGCTGCAGACACCTGTATTGATACCCTGAAGCTGTTGTTCTCTCTCTTTCTCCCCCCACATCTCACAAGCAGAGGACGGGGAAGGTGAGAAGAATACTGAGTTTGTCTTATTGTATCACACTTCTAATCCACCAGTTTCTAGCAATGGCCATTTTCTGATGTTGTCTGCTCTGAGGAATGTTGTTATTATGAAGAGTACTTATATAATTGCTTTTCAACAGAAAAATTCACAAAGCAGTTTACAGAGAAAATCAAATAAGTAAATGTGCCCGCCACCAAGCAATCTGACTTTATCTTTAACGCAAAAGTCTTTTGGAGCCCAGTTCTGTGGTTCAGGCAGTTACCACACACTTACTGAGAAATATGGGATTGCCTCCATTGCTAAGTGAGTCAAATCTTTGCATAGAGAATATTAAGTTGTGACTAGGGCTTAGACCCACATTGCATGGAGGATAATTTGTCTAAATCAGGGTAAAATATCCCAAAATTAAAGTAGATATGGGCCAAATTCACTTATACAACTTCAGGCTTTTTTAGCCCATGTTTGTGGGGATTGTCAATCACTAAGGCTCATTTTCAGGCCCACTTTAAAGTCCATTGCCATGGCTAATATAACAACTCCTAGAAGGGCAGCTATGTTAGACTGTTGCAGCAAAAAACAATAAAGAGCTTTGTGGCACCTGAATGTTTGTTAATGTTGGCAGGCACGACAGGGTCAAATTCTGATTGCTACTGCATGTCTGCTGTCAAGTACTGTCAGATCTTGACTGCGGAGGATCTGATACTATCAGATTTTGACATCTCCTTTGTCAGCTGTCAAATATTGTCACAAACTGAATGCTGTATGGTAGATATCGTGTTGAATACTAACTGCTACTGCGTGTCTGTTGTCAGATTTGACCACATTATTGTCAAATGCTGAGGGTTACATATTGTCACCTACTGTTAAACGTTGCTTGCTACTGCATATCAGGCTGCTGGTTCTTGTTGGTTACTCCTGTCTGATGCTGTATCCTGTCAAGTACTGCATGCTGCTGCATGTCAGCTGTCAGCTGTTATCAAATGCTAACCATCAAAGTTCACAGAGGAAAGAAATTGAAGAATGTTTTGAAGTAAATTACAGCGCAATCCTATACTTGGAAGTAACCCCCACTATGTTCAATGAGGCTTACTCCCAGTTAAGTGTGTATAGGATTGCAGGACGATTTTTCAGCTCTAATTACTAAATGTCATGTGCTATTGTTGTTTATAGCACTACAGCAGGTAAAGGAACAGGTACCCATACTTGACCTTGCTTAACAGTATTGTACTGTACAAAACTATTGTACCAGTCTTTGCTGTAGCAAACGTGTAAAGTGTCAGTATGTCAGGGAGCTGCAGCTCAGTCCGGGTTTCCAAATGCATGCACATCCCGCCCCCCTGGACTCCTGCCCGACTTCGCATGTTTGTTGTAGGAAACACTTGTGTACCCACTGCAAGCACAATTGCCACCTAAAGTGTGGCACTACTCGAAATTCTTAGTGGCATTTAATCTCTTCCTGGCAGTGTTGAAAGAATTGCAACGTTTGATTGCAAAGGCAAGCCTGGAACTTTCCCCCTTTGATGTTCTCCCAGCTGCGTGGGAGCCGCTTATGCGTGAATAGCAGTTGGAAGAACATTTCAATGACCCCACTATGCGGGCAGGCCCAATGGTGTGGGTCTCTCTTTCCTCTGGAATTGGCATTGTGCCAAGAGGGGGCATCAATTCTATCAGACACTCACACAATTGGGCCTCACCCATGCAGTCAGGGCCCGGGGTAGGACTCCAGTCTGAGTGACTAAGCTTCAGTAAAGTTGCTGCATTGATGCAGAACTGGGTCTGGTTGGTGCCTGGAGAACAGATTGCTGGGGAACCCTATATACATGAGCCATTGGAGTCCATCATGGAAGAAAGGCAGGATATGCATAACATGAGAGAAATAAATGGTTGGGTCCATTTAAACATCTCCCAACTGCATGGAGCAGTGGTTCCCACGAAACCGGAGAATATCTAGAAAGCACCTGGGTCTCAGAATATTCTGTATCTTGCACTCCTCTCTCTTCTCAGTGTGGCTTTGTTCCAGTTTCTGTGTGTACTTCCTCTTCCATAACACAGCTGTGTCTCGATTCTTTATGCCAGTCCCACTTTTCTGAAGTGAATGTTTATTTTCATAATATAATGTTTATTACAGTTTATTACAGTTTGCATTCAAGCTGTTTCCTATCTGATGCACTATCAACTTGACCTTGGCTTCAGCTACAATATTTTCTTAAGTATTTTATTAACATTAAGCATTTTTGGAGAACACAGGATTTCTGCTTCAGGATACAAAGCAGCCTATAAGAAAGACTAGAAAAATCTATACTTCAGAGCTTAAGTTCTTCTACACTTTGGATCTATCTTTGGAGTAATGTTTACTGGCATTAACACTGAGAAACCACTATTCTGCTTCCCCCCCCCCCGTGGCAGTTATTCTGCAGGTGAAGCTTTTCCATCACAGCTTTTATGTATTGGGGAAATCTTCAGCTGCTTAATTTTTGCTTGCTCAAGGCATCGAGCCTAATAAGAAAAAGGTATTGGCAGCTGTAATTGTTATCCTGAATTCTCAGAATAGGGTGGCCCAGAAAGCAGAGTTGCCAACTGATTGGAAAAAGAGCCTGTTGGCTTCCCCTTATGCCTTTAGCATCAGCATCAGCTTAATCTACAGATATCATCCAGTGAAACTTTTTGCAGCAGAGAGATGTGAAAGGCACAGCTATGGAATCCAGTTAAAAAGTTGGCAGCCCTTCCAGAAATGTGAGTGAAGAATAAATGCATCATTCTTGAAGGACAAATGCCTTCTCCTTGCAGAGCTATGCACCACTCAGATGTGTCTTCTACCCGATCTCTGCTTGTCCTGCCACTAAATACTCTGAGATGAAATATTAGCTTTATATATATGCAATTTAACTGGTGTGCAGTACATGTTGCACAATGCTTCATAATGAGACACTCTCGATTTTGTGAGGCGAGTAATATTTCTAACCGAACGCAGGGCTCCTTAGTCATCTGTCTAGATCAATCTCACACTGTCATTTTTCTCCCTCTATTCTGTTCTATCCTTTGCTGTTTTCCCCCCATGCATTTTTAGTTAAGAGGCTGATACATATTTGTAATGTATTTGTTCATTACTGTGTGACATTTGTGTCAGTCTATTTCCCTTTCAGCTGGGTTCATTACATTTTGCTTGGTGCAAAGAAACTGTGCCAAAAAAAGTCATGCTATTAGTAAAACTCTAGCAAAAGTTTTGTGAGCAATAATATGCATGCACTTAAGGGTGTGTGTGTGCATTTCTTATTTCTTAAAGCAGCAAAGATTATAACTTCCTATCTGACTTTATTTCCATACTGGGAAGTTGGGAAATCGTGCCTGGAAGATCTTGATACTCCATGCAAATTGAGTGCATGATTTCTACTCCATCCCCACCACACTTGGTGGGTGGGTGGGCAGGCAATGACAGAGAGGCAATGAGACAGCTAATGACTAGCTATGTTTATCTCATGTGGTTTGCCTAAGAGGAAGTGTGTTCTAGTGGGCTATAAAAGGCAAGTAACCCACCCCCCAAGTGACAGCTTGTTCCTTTTAGGTTGTAATGTAAAGGGAATAGGAAGGAGATTATATTGGTGAGCATCCTGAGGCATCAATTGGAGGGTGACGGGTGCTTTCCTACAGTAGTTATTTGACGGGGGGGGGGGACAGAAACTGGATCCCCCTCAGGTCATGCTGCCTTGTCCACTCAAAGCTCTTGGGCTTGGGGGATGGTGACTCAAACAGATTATCTTCAAGACATCAGTGGATATGTGGCAACAAAAAACCAAAATGAGTTATGGTGAGAGTGGGGCCCGCCTGAAATTGGAGGTGAGTCAAGCAAAGGATTGGATACCTCAGTCTTAACCAGGGGAGTCACACCTGCATTGGAGATCCTTTGTAAATAGTTAATAAAGTCCTAGCCATGTTCAAGCCAATTCTGTGTCTTGTTGCCATGGTCCCAGGTTGAGGTACAATTATAGGGTCATTATTTTAGATTCCATACTACACATCATGTAGTGTAAAATAGTACAGGCTGCTCAGGGCCCGTGAGGTAACTCAAATATTGTTTTCATACTTCTTAAAAGTACTGAGGGAGTTGGGAGAAGAAAAAACAGCCACAGCTTTTCTGGCCCTGTCTTTTCTTCCTATGGTCCTGTTGTCTGCTCCTGTAGCACCTGCTAGAGACAGCAAACTCCAGGTATGTTGCACAGCAAGCAGGCAGGGGATGGGATCGGATTAACGGAGCAAGCTACAAACAGGTGAGAGAAGCTGCAGAAGTTCTTTAGTAACTAACTAAAGACACAGAACAGATCTCTTGCCATTCCATACTTATTGCCATTCCATGGTTCTTGAAAGAGCCATCGTTGTGGCGTGTGAGGCTTTTCCTGACATGGGGAGGATGGAATAGGAAAAGCTTCCTTTGTTAAATGTCTGCATGTCAAGCTGCTATTAGAGGCACAGGAACTTTGCCAAGAAAAAAAAGAGCTAGGAACTCAACAGTGATGAAAATGTGTATATGAAGAGTGGTGTTCTGTTTTACACCTATTCTAAGACTGAAATATGATTCAAATGGGCAGTGCAATCCACAATAACTAAAGAACAGCGGAATGCTTGCTCCACCATTCTAAGCCACCACAAACATGCTGTAAAGCACGTTTGCAATGACTCTAGAGTAAGGGCCGCTGGCGTGGAGGCCAGCAGCCCTTACTCCACCGCTGGATCATCCCTGCGGCTGCCGGAGAAGGTAAGGGATCCCCTGGCGGGCGCGAGGGTAATCCGGGCAGTGAGGGAGGCCGGCCATTGGCCAAGCCGGCCTGGAGGATGGGGATGGCGGCTGCCATATCCCCGTCCCCTTCCTGGGCCGGTGTGGCCATTATACGGTCTCCTCGGACTTGCGCCAGCTAAATAGCTGGCGGAAATCTAAGGAGGCCCATTAGGGCCTCCCCACGCTACACCGGGAAAGGGGACGAACGTCCCCTTCCCCCGGGTAGACCTCCGGGCTGATCACGATCGGGCCAGAATGCAGATAGGATCTGGCGATCAGCCCTGGGCCGCCCACTGGATACTTAGTAAGAATTCTGCTCTAAGTCTTGTTTCTCTTCTCATCCTTTTCTGCCTAACGATGAAGTTTGATTGTGATGCGCTCATACAGTTGTCAGCTTTTGACCATAGGAAGAGCCCTGCTCTATCAGACCAAAAGCCCACCTAGCCCAGCATCCTGTTCCCCACAGGGGCCAAGTAGATGCCTCTGGGAAGCCCACAAGGAGGCAATGAAGGAGATAGCATATAGCCATCATGATGAGCAGTAGCCAGTAACAGGCTGTCCTCCATTAATGTGCCTAATCCTAGCTTACAAACTCATGGAGCTCTTCAAGGTCTATTGGACTTGCCCTAGGAGGTGTGCCATTAACAGCCAATTGATCTGCAAAAATTAGTGGGAGAGGATGTTTACACCAATGCTGGGAAACGTTCTGGCTGCTGTCTCCTGCCTATGAAGCTGTTTATAAAGGAACAGGACTGAGCCCAGGACATTTTGCTGATGAATTGGCCACCCTATGTCCTCTTCATTAATTTTAGATTTGATTTTTTTAAATCTCTGAACATTTGCAACCATTACAGGACAGTAATCAATTTTTAATACACAAAAGGCTTACCAAGCCTAATAAGATGTAAAACCAACGAACTAAAAAGACTAGGTTTGCCAGTTATTTTTATTGGCCCTTCCCTCTCCACAACATTATGACAAATGGAAATTAAGGCTGCAATCCTATACACACTTTCCTAGGAGTAAGCTCTATTGAACACAATGAGGCTTACTTCTGAGTAGATATGCCTAGGAGTGCACTGTATGTAGGTGAAGCTTTTCCTTGCATAGATATATAAAGTGCTGGGAAAAGTCATCTTCTTAAATTCTCGGCAGCATAATACTTTTGTTAATAGTAGGGCCAGTAAAAAAAAAGAAAGAAAGAAACCCAGCTAATAATGACAGAACAAAAAAGAAATGAATTATACTGCCACACTGCTATGTACCCTAGAAAAATCCCTGGCTTCAAATGCTATTTTTTAAGCATAGAAAGTACACTGAGCTTTAATGTTTAAAATATCAGCTGTCCCCAGTAAATAAGGATACAGAACAAAAATGATGTATTTCTTGGATGCCGGGTAAATAAAGACTAGTCTAAGACACTGAATGGAGGTGTATTAATTACTGCAGCTGCTATCAAGCTAAATATGCCACACACTCACTCAACAGGGGCTCCCGTGTGATCCAGGTTAAGGTAATTTCCAATTAGCCCATTATACAGTGGCTTCTACTCAGCATAAGCCAGAGTGAATCTGCCTTTTAACTCTGAGCCATAAAAGAAATGAGTGGGTTTTGCATTCCAACAAGAGCTGATGCTAATTTATGGGCAAAGGGGTAGAATGACAGAGGCCATGGGAAAAAGCACTGGAAAGGTTAAGATGCTACCATATATGCTCATATATCTTGCTAAGCATTTCTCACATTAGTACATGTTATAGTGTGGTAGTTTTTGGGGGAAAAGGGTGAATTAGCAAAAGAAGAATGTACAGGAATCCCATGGTGCTGGCAAGGAGAAAAGATGTATGGTGCAAAGGCAAATGATAGTTCTCCAGGGTCTTAGGGCTTGGTTTAAACATGAGGCTGAGTATGCTATAAACTCTACTTGTGCAGGATTTCACACTCTCTTGCTATTGCACATAAATGGGGTTGCTGAAGCTTATCTGCACAGTGCTAGCACACTAGTGTTGCCAGTGTGTTGCTAGGGCACAGACCTGTGGTACGGTCATATTGTATGCACAGGTGGCAGTCATCTGGTTTATGATGAGTTTGCGATGCACTTCATGGACAAAGTCGATCGGATTCGGCATGACTTGGACGCCGCATTAAGATTACGCCGCATCTAATGGTGTCCTTATGGCACCTGTCTGTTCTTCTACCTGGGATTCTTTTCAGGTTGTAGAACGGAACCTGAGGAGGTGGACAGGATTCTTTGGAGTGTGAGACCATCTGCTTGTCCGCTCAACCCTTGTCCGGCATGGCTGATTAGATCTGCGGGGCTGGCCGAGTGGATGGGGAGGGTGGTGAATTAATCTCTCAGGGAGGGGGTGGTGCCGCCGTCTTTGAAGCAGGCAGTTTTGCGCCCCCTTCTGAAGAAACCCTCCTTGGACCCCACTGTTTTGAACAACTTTTGGCCAGTCTCAAATATCTCATTTCTGGGCAAGGGGATTGAGCGTGTAGTGTCGTCTCAGCTCCAGAGGGTCTTGGAGGAAGCTGATTATCTGGATCCATTCCAGTCTGGCTTCAGGCTGGGGTTGGGGACAGAGACGGCCTTGGTCGCCTTGGTGGATGACCTGTGCCAGGGACTGGACAGGGGGAGTGTGTCCCTGTTGGTCCTGCTGGACCTCTCGGCGGCTTTTGACACCATTGACCATGGTGTCCTTCTGGGTTGGTTGGCTGGGTTGGGGCTTGGAGGCACCGTCTTGGGGTGGTTCTGCTCCTTCCTGGCTGATAGATCCCAGAAGGTGGTGCTGGGGGATGCTTGTTCAGCACCCTTGCCCTTGAGGTGTGGGGTGCCACAAGGGTCAATTCTATCCCCCATGCTGTTTAATGAAGCCGCTGGGAGAGGTCATCCGGGGGGTTAGGGTAGGGAGTCATCAGTATGCTGATGACACCCAGCTCTTTCTCTCTTTTCCACCTGACTCCAAGGGGGCGGTGGAATCGTCAGTTGTTCGGAAACGGTCTATGTTGTGAATCGTTGTCTGGAGGCAGTTGGGAGCTGGATGGGGGCAAACAAGCTGAAACTAAATCCTGATAAGACAGAGGTTCTTTTGGTTCAGAAGTCTATGATTCAGTTATTGGACCATCGCCCTGCTCTGAATGGGGTTGTACTACCTCTGAAGGAGTAGGTCCGCAGTTTGAGAGTTCTCCTGGATGCGCAGCTGCTCCTGGATTCCCAGGTGGCGGCTGTGGCCAGGGGGGCTTTTGCCCAGCTTCGGCTGGTGCACCAGCTGTGACCGTACTTGGATCGTGCAGACCTGGCCACAGTGACCCATGCCCTAGTGACATCTAGATTAGATTACTGCAATGCGCTGTACGTGGGGCTTCCTTTGAAGACTGTTTGGAAACTGCAACTAGTGCAGAATGCGGCTGCCCGGGTAAGTTGCCGGGGCTTGTCAGTTCAACTCAGTTGGGCCATTGCTTCGGTGGCTACACTGGCTGCCGGTTTGTTTCTGGGCACAATTCAAAGTGCTAGTTTTGACTTTTAAAGCCCTTTACGACTCGAGACCAGGGTATTTGAGGAACCACCTCCTTCCTTATAATCCGACCCATACTCTGAGGTCATCGGGGGGGGGCCCTGTTAACCGTGCCACCATTGACGGAGGTGAGGGGGATGGCAGTGAGGAATAGGGCCTTCTCAGTGGTGGCACCCCAACTATGGAATTCCTTCCCCCTGGAATTAAGAACGGCTCCCTCCTTAGAGACCTTTTGGCAGGGCCAAAACATTTTTATTCAGGTTGGCGTTCTATGGCTGACATGGTGGGCTGGCTTTTTAATAAATGCTATCATAAGGTGACCCACTGGGTTTGTTTGTTTTAACTGTTTTAAATGCTTGTTTTAATTGTTTTTATTGCATTGTATTTTATTATGTATTTTAACATGTTTTAATTGTAAGCTGCCTTGATTGCCCTTATCGGGAGAAAGGCAGGGTAAAAATTCTTTACATTAAATAAAATAAATAATGCAAGATACCTGAGCATGCTTGCAGACCTCTCTAAGGGTAAAGTTTTTTTTTTTTTTTAAACCATGCTTGATATCAGATTTAAGCTGGACCTTAATTTAACATTCTGAGATGAAGTAGTGCTTCCCTGGTTTTTTCTCCCCTGTGGATGGAACCTCTCCACTCTTAACAGCTGTGTGACAAGCAGAACGTCCGTAGGTGTAGCATTTCCTAGCATGGAAATACTAGCATTGCACACTGTTGTCCTTTTGCTTGTCACATTGTTAAAGGTACAAAGCTTTTAGAAGCAAAAAAGGATGGTAGCTGGAAGACTGAATGGGAGACTGAAATCCCACAAGAGCAGGAAGCTGGACTAAGAAACTGATTCTATCAACCAACTGGTACAAACTGTTCTAGGAATAACCCCAGCCAGTATTCTAAGGGAATTAAGGACCACTTCGTAGCATAGATTTGGCTCCTACTCTACCCGACTGTCCATGAACTGATCCTCATCATCCCTTGTACTCTGTTTAACAGATACTAAGGAACGGAGTCACAAACAGAGTGCAACGAGCTGTTCCTCAGTGTTGGCCCAAAGAGCCTTGTTGATCTCAACCTGTGACTGAAAAGTGTAGCGATCTATATTGCCTGCAAAGAAATGAGGGGCCAACATGTAGATACTACATGGTTTAATTGAGGTTTTTTTTTTTAAATGAATACACTGAAAGAATAATACCAAACAAAAATCATATTATCAATTAAACGGGACTAGTCTATGATATAAATGAAAATTGGAAGGAAGAATAAGAAGAAAACCTACACCATACAATTACATTAAGCAAATTGAAGGGGGGGGGGAATGGAATACATGCTGCACAAAACAGAAAAAAGTGGAAAGTTGTTGAAATGCAGAGTGAAATAAATTCATAGGTTGGGGAGGGGAGAAGAATACTGTAATTACAATATGCCTGTTTACTAGTGGGACATTTGCTAGGTCATTTTTGTCATACACTTTGTTCTTTTATTCATGTAAGTATTTTCCTAAAAATGTTTACAATGCAGAATTATTATGGCTCTGCTTTTTTACATGATGGAGAGGACACTTCAGGTGAACTAACATGCAATCAAACTGATACAGGGGTTGTCAACCAGTAGTATTTGTACCACCAGTGGTACTTCGGCCAACCACTGGTGGTACCTGGACCGCTGGAACCCTGCCCAGCACTTTCAGCACCATGTTTTCACTCTGGAGAGGCTCCTACTTTTGGTCGAGCCTCTCGGGAACACTGAGAAGGGCCCATCCACCACCTCCTACCTGTGTTTTATGGCCTCCAAAAACCTGAAAGAAGTAATCAGTGATTATGTAATCACCAGTCACTTTCCGGTGGTACTCAGCAGGAGAGTTGCACATATACTTCACATGCAGAAGATCCCAGGTTCAATCACTAACATTTCCAGATAGGGTTGGGAAACATCCCTTTCTGCAATCCTGAGTACCTACTGCCACCACCACCAACCTAGATGGACCTATGGCTTGACTCCGTATAAGACAGTTGCTTATGTTCATAAGAACTTAACATCTTCACTGGTTATGTCCATGACATGGGTTCTGAGGTCATCTGAAGAGGATCTGCTTAAAGTCCCCTCATGCATAGAAACATGGACAAGATGACCCAGTCTCAAGGCTTCTTTGTGTGGTGACACCCTTTCTTTAGAGCTTCCTTACTGGTTTGTTGTTGTTCAGTCGTTAAGTCGTGTCCGATCCTTCATGATCCCATGAACCATATCACACCAGGCCTTCCTGTCCTCCACTATCTTCCTGAGTTCGCTCATTTTCATGTTCGTTGCATCGGTGATGCTGTCTAACCATCTCATCCTTTGCCTTCCCCTTCTCCCTTTGCCTTCAATCTTTCCCAGCATCAGAGTCTTCTCCAGAGAGTCCTCTCTTCGCATTAGGTGGCCAAAATATTTGAGCTTCAGCCTCAGTACCTGTCCTTCCAGGGAACAGTCAGGGTTGATTTCATTTAGGATTGACTGATTTGATCTCCTAGCAGTCCAAGGGTCTCTCAGGAGTCTTCTCCAGCACCACAGTTCGAAAGCATCTATTCTTTGGCGCTCAGCCTTCCTTATGGTCCATCTCTCGCAACCATACATTGCTACTGGGAACACCATCACCCTGACTATGCGAACTTTTGTTGGCATGGTGATATCTCTGCTTTTTATTATGCTGTCTAGGTTTGCCATAGCTTTCCTTCCAAGGAGTAAGCGTCTTTTAATTTCATGGCTGCTGTCTCCGTCTGCAGTGATCTTGGAACCCCAAAAAGTAAAATCTGTTACTGCTTCCATTTCTGCCCCTTCTATTTGCCAGGAATTGATGGGACCCGATGCCATGATCTTAGTTTTATTAATGTTGAGTTTCAAGCCAACTTTTGCACTCTCTTCTTTCACTCTCATCAAAAGGCTCTTTAGTTCTTCTTCACTTTCTGCCATTAGGGTGGTATCGTCTGGTAAGCGCTTATAAATTTTCAATGTTCTTTCATTTTAAGAAGGTGGTTGCATTGCAGATTTAGCTGTATTATTATTATTATTATTATTATTATTATTATTATTATTATTATTATTATTATTATTATTATTATTTTGCTGCTCTTTTTGCATGGCATTGTATTGTGGTTGCATTGTTTTGGTTTTAATTTGTTTTAAAATGTATTATTAAATCTTGTAAACTGCTGTAAGAGCTTACAAGATTAAAATCTTGTAATGCCTTTGGGCTGGGCATACAGGGTAAAGATATTTAAATAAAATAAATTTAAAGTAGTTTCTAATTGGTGCTAGTGTAGTGGGAACCAAACTAGTGAGATTTATTGCTGATCAAGGCCACAATCCAACAGAGAGCCAAGAGTGCTTAAGCACTGAAGTGTAACTTTGTTGGTTTGTGGCCAGAATAATTGTCACACAGCGCAATCCTATCCAAATTACACCACCAGTGTAACCATCAGGGGAGGGCAGGGCGGGAGGCTTTGGAGGGGTGGGGAGATTTAAATCCCCTTTGAATTCCCCTTTGGAGAGGATTTGAATCCCCTTTCCATTCTGGGGCTTCCCGTTCTCGCGGTACCACTGGTTACACCGGTAGGATTGCGCTGAAAGTGTATAATGTTGAAGTGCTTGGCAACTTCAACCAAAATAGCTCTCCCGTTAAGAACAGAGTCACATATATCTTTTGATTAACTTTATAGTGGCTGGAACTGGATTATTCGGGAAAGGGTATGCTTTCATTATGTAATAGCCTGTTTTCAACTCCTACCATCAGTGATCCACAGCACAATTCAATGCATGTTTATTTGGAAGTAAGTCCTACTGTGTCCAGTGAGGTTTATGCCTTGGAAAGTGTGCGTAGGATTGTAGCCTAGAAATATGCTTTGGGACTCTGGCCACACTGCTCAGTCACCCTAGAGAGACCCCCATGAACTTCCTCTTATGATTGTATGAGCCACTTCATGCAATCATATTTATATGGTAGTAATGTTTATATGTTAGTAATGTTGAAGCCAAATTATTTGCCAGTTTTAGTCAAGGTGACCAGTTTTGTGAATGCTCCGGTGTGTTGAGTGCCATTATGGCTGTCAGAACACAAGGAATAAGGGGATGTGATGAACTGCACAATCCTGTGCCAGTTACGGGTGGCAGACCTAGCGTCCGCCGTCCGGAATAGTTGCAAACGTGCCGTAAGGCATGTTTGATGACTACTTTAGAGCCGGGAAGGCTGGCACAAGGCCGGCCTTCCCAGCTCCGCCAGCCGAGGACTCTGGCTGCCACCGGACCCAGGCAAGGTAGGATCCGGCGGTCAGCTCGGAGGGTCAGTGGGCGGGGGAGGGACGGCGGAGCCGGGAGGGCAGCCATAGGCGGAAATCCGAGACCTGCCACCCCCAGACACCGTTACTCGGGGAAGGAGACGAGCATCCCCTTCCTTGAGTATACTTTCTGCTGCGGGCTGCCTGCTGCAGGCTGCCCATGGCGGAGCACTGGATCGGGCGGATGGCCTAGGCCGCCCACCTGATCTTTAGGTAGGATTGGGCTGGAAGTTGCATTGGCAACAGATGAGTTACAGAGACCCATAATGTAAAAATAAGTAGTGTCATGGAGGCTGTCTAGGTTATCTGACTTCCTGATGCATACTTTTGGCAGGGCTGAAGTACCAACAATTCCTTCCTTTGGTCAACTGTTATGGTGGTGCAGGAACTGGGGAACTCATGCCTGTTCCTCTAGGTTCAAGGACCATAGTAGGTCCATGAGATCAATAGTAAATTACGCTGGTTCAGCACAGATCTGGACAGACGTTGGGCATGTGCTGGGGCATTCTCATTATTCGTCACATGAGCAAATGGCATCTTGAGGCTTCTTTGGCTCATCACCATCACGTGATGTTTTTTTCATTGAAGATCCCTTGCGTTATTTGCAGTTGAAAGCTAACTTTCTGTCCAAGGTGCTGAATCAAAGTATTCTTGTGAGAAGGGGTAATGGAACACCAGCTGAACAAAACCTAACATGTTTGGAGATGAAAGGGAGCAGGAACAGCTTGGTTCAATCCAGCTTGCCCACCCACCAATCCCAAAATGCGTTACTGCTGACTGCACCTTCCTTTCATCCCAGAGCAGTGGGTTACAAAGTCTAATTAACGGCTTTCTGTCTCAAGGGATTGTAAAATGTTGCTGCAGCAAAGCAAGGACTGTGTGCAAATCATCAGGGAGTTAGCAAGGGCAGGTGATCTCTCCTGGCTCCCGTCTCCCTCATTCATCCCCAGCTGTCCTATCTGTGTGATCTACAACTGCTGTTATTATTTTTATTAGCATTGTGCCAGATTAGAGGAGGCGGCTCGCCAAGGTCAAGTTTTGTTTTATCTCAACAAGACTTATCCAGCAAAGCAAACCTCCATATGTATGTGATTAAATGGATAGAGATTTCACAGCTGTGGGCAGCCCAGGGAAAGAGTTTTAAAAGTCAACTTGATGATGAATTCTTGAGTTACTGTTGATCCACAGAACCATTCCAAACTATAGTGATATCAAACCCAGAGGGCTCATAAATCACAAGAATAGACCCTTCTTCCCAGGATGACTTTAAGTAGTTCATATTCTTGCTTCTTGCCCATGATATTTAACAGCCCATTATTGCATGTTTCTTACACAATGGTACAGTAATTTCTGGTTTGTTTTTTTTAAAAATTAAGTTAGCAGTACATTACATAGGAGAAAGACCATGAGATCAAGATACCTGGACTCCATTCTTGGCTGATCTTGCATTTGCCTGTTGTCTTTTCCATAATTGCAAAGTGACCATGATTTGTTTGCTGTATATGTCTTTGGGTACTCAAGGCCAGGATTATCTAAGATTGTGACTTATGGCATGCATGGTATTGGCATGCATATGGCATGCATAAGATTGTGACTTATGGCATGGTCCACAGTGTGCATAGGTTGTATGTAATGAGGGGCTATTCGACATTCAAAATGCATTCATTTTATACCTCAATTTTTCCTTTCAAATTAGAACTCCCTTCTCCACTAGTTTTCAATATTTAAAGCTATGTTGTTGCATATTACTCTTACCTAGCATTGATAAGACCTCAATGAACTGGTCTTGGGCCCTCGTGGGGTAAGGGAAATGGATGCTTTCAGATTATAGCCATACATGCACAGCAGTTGTATGGGATGCATATGGCTGCATCTGGTCACTCTGAGTCTGGTCTCTTACCAAGGCAAGTTACATGCTGGCATAACTTAAATGAGAGAGTTGCAGGGGTACCTATGGTATCCTGGGTGCCAACTGATACTGTAGTTCTTGGGTAGTGGAAGGAATGGGGGTGCTTGATGCTACACCATCAGGTCACTGAGCAGTCCATGGGTGGCAGCAGAAGCAGCAGGTATGGGGAAACAATGAACAATGCAAGGGGTATGTTTACTCAGCTATTTTATAGACAAAATCCTCATAGGACAAGACAGAAGCTATTGTAGTGTGAGCTCATGGGCCATTCTTTTGTGCCTTATTGGTCCATCCCTGGTTGGAGAGATGGGTGCCTTCTATTGTTTTGCCCCTGAGAAGGGTGTGGCAGGAGAGTCCTTGATTGCTCTGGAGGTCTGTGCCTCAATTACCACACAGCTCTTGATTGACTATGCTGTGAAGTTGGTGAGAGAAGCCAAGATAGAAGACCCTTTGTTTGTGATCAGTAACAAATTTTGTTTGCTACTAAGTCAGAAGGTTCCCAGGACGTGGCCTTGTTTACAGGTTTGTACTTGCTGACCGAGCAAGGTGTGACTGATCCAGAAATTTTCCAAAAGGCGAAGCTTCTCTTAAGCCAGTCTGTGGGGGTAGGGGGAATTGCTCTAGTGAACCAAGGCTTGTCATTTCCCCTAAAGTCCTGTGGGACCTGATGCTTCCTTGCCAATGTGACATGCGACTAGACTGGGTCAAAGTCGTCTGACATGCACGCAGCACCATGTACACATGTAGACAAAATACAGTATGTCCATATAACATACAGTATGTATGGCTTGTATTGTAGATCATTTTTTTGCGTGTGAGCTATCTATGAAATAGCTTTCATAGCTACAGGAGCTTTCTCCTGTTCACATCCCACTGAAATTATTAGGACGTGTATGATTCATTGCAATATACTTATTCATCCCAGTGTGGATGCTGCAGTGAGGTGCCTGGTGAATTATGCCCAGAGTATTGCTTTCCTAATGTGTGGAAAATTGAGAATGGAAATGAAGGTCTGTGAGATATTCTTGCAAAATTTGTTGGCATGGGTGGTGAATGGTTGTAACTAAAGCAACTTAAGCTATGATCTCCCTGATGATTCTATTCTAAAGTTCGCAATGATCTGCCAACCTATAACATTTTAGAGACCGTTTGTGGGAAGTCCTAGTTCTTTCAATGTCTCAAGGCCAGATCTCATTAACTATCTCTGTCCTAAATAGAATTTTCCATATCCATCAGTGGTTCAGAGGATCCATTTTGCAAAGTAAACTTCAGCCATGGCAGAAGTTCCTTTGGCACCACCTGTGCCCTCATTCTTGGCTCGGTTCAAGCAATTGGCCTGCAAATGGATGCCTTTTGCCCAGGCTTGGCAACTGTAAAGTCTCTCTCCACTGGAGTAGATGGCAGGACATGCCAAGCTATCAGCACATTCCTTTATGGCTCCACAGTGAGGTCCACCACTTTCATTTATGAACTCACAAAAACTGAACTGAAGTAGGCTGGCAGAAAAAGGTTGGGGCTACAAAGGACTCCTGCCAGTACTCTCTCTTGGAAAAAGGGTGCTCAACAAAAGCCACTTGGCGGAACGAGAGATTGGTTTTGCCAAGGGAGGCTGGCGGAACAGAGCTTCCAACGGAGCTTCCAACGGCATGTCCTTTGCATAAGAACTCTTTATCTTCCAAGTGCCAGCTGAGTGATTTATGGTTTGGCAAGAAAATAATATGATTAGCGGCAGCCTTGACACAGCTTGTTTGGCCTTAGGTTTGCAGCACTTAGGAATGTCATACATGTGGGGACACCAGGTGCAAGGCTGCCTGCTAGCTGGAGCGATAGGAAGGAAAGCAAGATTGAGTCCCAACCCTGTTGTATGGCCCTCTTATTTCTCATTGCCAAGGTATGATTTACTAAATGCTATTTAATAGCTTATGTGCTAGCAGAGATGAGGATGCTTGGGAATGTCAACAGGCCTGTGGCTTGAATATAGGTCTGGTAGCAGGAGGGGGGGAGGTGGAGTTGCCTGACACTGGAATCAATTGGACTTACTTTCTGGCTCTGTAATTGTGACTGTGGATTGACAGGGCTTATAAAGTGATATTAACTGGGGTTGCGCATGGTCAGGAAACGCCAACTTCCTCTTACTGTCCTCCCCCAACCCTAAGCAGAAGCCTATGTAAGTTCACACATGCATCATCATACAGTAGCTAAAACATCATGATGGCCTGCAGATGTGAAAAAGATCATAGGCAAACCTTTCATAACATCTGGCAGCAGCTCAGTGTAATTCTTGTAATGGTGGCAGTTCATATGTTTGGCTGCAGGTGACTGAGTGACAAGATATCAAGTGATGGACATGCATGCAGGCCTTAGTGAGGTGTCTCTGATGAGTGGGTAGATTTGTCTAAAATCATTATTTTAAATAAAGGGAGGCCAGAATACCCAAACATGAAAAAAGATTGACAGAATGCAAGAAATGTGTCCAAACTCATCACTGGAATGAACTAATCATTCTTAAAGAAACCTTTTTATGCAAAAGAACCAGAAAATGGTTCTAGTAATCACTATTTAGGGACTGGCATTGGATATGGTAAATAGACTGCATCTCAGATCCCAGTGACAGACGATATGAATCAGCTGGTGCCAACTTCCCTTTTACTATGAGGGTCTCAAAGTGAGGAATGGAAAATTAGATGCCTGGGAGTGGTTAAAATTGTTCATAAGGACCTCAGTAAAGTTGAGGCTGGCTTTTATTGGTAACTGTAAAGTTACTATACTTTTTAGCATTAGATCTCGCTTTGATGTGATTGCTCGATATCAAAGCAGCTTAACCATCCAGACAAATTAAATATATGAAAGTATAAAATTTCTACTTATGGAAAGAAAACTGAAGTTGAAAAAAAAGTCTACTGAAGATAGAAATGAACATTGATGGGGGAAAGAAATGTAAGGGCCTCTCTATCATATCCCTATCATATCCCTCTTGCTACAGGCTCAGCATAGTTCTGGATGGTCAACCATAGAATTGTTACACTTTTCTGTGGCACCATGCATCCGTAGCCTTGGCGGTGACAGATGGAAAGTACAGGAGCACATCAGTGAATCGGACTGTGGATGGGTGGGCTTTCCAGTGTGTTCCATGCAGTTGTTTGACCTGGGGCTTGATAACAGAGGACTCGGAATTGGCAGAAGACAGGAGCTTTTTGCCTGCAGGTAAAGTGCAAAGCAGGGTAGGGTAGAGAACGGTTCTGTTCCAGGCATTATGGCTGAATGCATGGAAGGGGGGGGGGGAGAATTGGGAGTGCACTGCTTAGCCATGCCACCTGGGCTGACATGCTGGCTAGACATGCATCTGGGAGTCTGAGTATTCAGTGCTTGTCTGCAAAAACACATGCTGAATGTGTGGAAGCTTTCTCCTTGTGACTGAGAACTCTGTCTTGCCAGAATTCTCAATCACAGGGAGAAAGCTGCTCACTGCTTTTGCAGACATGCACTGAATGCATGGACACCCCCAGAGGTGTGACTAACTGGCACATCTATGCGAGGGGCATGGCTAACTGGCATGCTCCCATTTCCCCACTTCACACGGTGACTGAACACACAGCAGAGGGGGGAGGGGATGACTGAAGAATGCTTATGAGGCGGAGAGACGTAGGAGGGAGCATCTTGTAGGCTTATAGGGGAGAGGTGAGGGTGACTTCTCTCCCATGGGGAGCAAAAGGTACTGCTAGTTTATGCAAAATTAAAAGACTTGATTCTCTGGCATTATTTGATACTGAGCTCAACTGTAGCTCTGTCAAGTTTTAAACGACTGTGAGAAAAAAGTAGTTCATAGTTGTTTTATGTGGAAGAGCTGGAAGTTTTGCTGAGGGACAAACAAGAAGAGGGCAGTTGCAAGTTCTATGGGGAATGCCAGATGCTTTGTGAGAGCAAGAATATCTTAACATGAAATAAGACAAGGTAAATATAGCCCCAATCCTATCTCCTAATTAAGGACCTGAATGAGCAACCTTCTCCTGAGGGATGTGCCAGATCATTTTAGTCCCCAATCTTTAGTCCCACTTCTGTGTCCAGCCAACAGATGCCACTAGAAACAACTAGATGCACCCTCTGGAAAAACACCATTATTACCACCACCTCCAAGCAATCTCAAACTGGCACTCTGTTTTGTACAGCACAAAGCAGTCAGGAATTGAACTACCCTCCTGTGTGATATAGCCATTGATCTGTCTGCTGCAGACAGTTGCTGCTGAATTCATCTCTCCAGGTTAGCATCTTCCCTGATGAATTGTGCCAAAGGATGGGCCAGCATATTGTTGTCCTTGTACTTTTGTGGGCTTTTGTCCAGCAAGGCCATCTTTCCCATTTTTCTTTCTTTAGCCTCTCTCATATTTTTGGAGTGTGAGTTAGCAATCGATCCTGTAGTTACTGCAAATTGCTCACCACACATGAGAGACATTAACAAGTTGGCACAGGTGAGCAGTACCAGGCCTTGAATCACAATAGCTCCCCAGATAATAAAGCAAGTTTTCTGCTGCTCTCCTGTCCCTTCTTTTTGGCCAGATAGCCCAACAACAACCTCCTTTGCTCCTGCCCCAGTTTGCATAGTTCTCCCCCAGCAAACAGTATTTCCTCATCATCTCTGAGGTTTACTTGAGGAGGAGGACCAAATATTTACAGCAGACTTTAAGTCTGGGAAATGTCTCCGTCTGCACACTGTGTGAATTAAAATTTGAACCTTTTCTTGAAGTCATTCACCTCCATTTAAAGGTTTTTTGTGCCCCACTTTGTCTTCAATAAATTAATAAGTTTGTGGTTGCTCTTTTTTCAGGTAGTGATGTGCAATTAGTAAGCCAGAGTTTCTCTAACTCAATTACATCACCTGTGATTGGCTAAACATGTAGCACAGTGGTGGAAATAATGAATCTGCCGCCACATTTGCTGAAACTGCCAAAGCAAGTCAATAGAAGTCAATTTTCAAAGGATACAGATTTGAATTCAAGTATTCATCAAAGGAAATTAATACTCGGATTGGATAAACACTGTGTGTTTCCATTCCAGCAATATGTTGTTGTCTTGTGCTTTCCTGCAGTATGCCGGTACAGTACTATTCAAAGTATGTTATTAAAAAAAAGAAAAGAAGAGTCAACATCCTGTTTTATTGATGGAGAAATGGAGACAGCACTGAAATTAGAGTGCAGTCATTTCAAGTTAATAGTATTCCAGGGAGAGAGTGAGCCAGTGTGTGTTCCACATAGGAACACGCAGATGAAGGCTATTTCAAACACAATGCAGAGGCAAACCTACTGTAGATTTCCCACCAAATGTACTCTTAAAAGATCTTTGGTGTACGTTTAAAAACTCCAATGTGTGAAGTGGCCCGAAGTCAATTGAGGCAAGTGCAGAAATGGGTTCTCCCATCACATAATAACGTGAAAGTGACTCTTGGAATGGCATGAGGGAAGGAGACAATTGACCCCTCCCCTTGAGGAGACCTCCAGCCCTGCACTGGATGCAGCAGAGCCTGCCCCGGTGCCACTGCATCCAGGCACGGGGCTTTTAATAGGATTGGACTGACAGTTTCTTATTTTCTTTATATCAATTGTTTGTATATGTTAGAGTACATTGCGCTCCCTCTCCATGCAGATATTTCACAAATAGCATTGATGATCCTTGAGAGCTATCTAATGTTTCCATAAGAACATGCCTTGGGACTAACTGGCAGTAAATTGAAAGCATCACAGTGGTGCTAAGAGATCTTAGCGAGGTGAATAGAAAGTGTGAGTGCAGCAGGTAACTGTATTAGCTATAGGCAACGCATGTAGCTTTAGACCCACACGTTTTGTAAATCTATCTGGTTCTGGCTTGTCACATTTATCTTTTTTTCTAGTTGTTACAGAAGGACCCTTGAGGAGCTCAGCACATCACAGTATTTAATAGCATTTCTGATGATCCCCCTTGATCAATCTTCCATCCATTCCACATCTTCCACCCAAATAGGGTCCTTGGAGCAACTTATAAACTGTCTAAAATGCAGTTGGGTAAGACAACATGAAAAACAATAAATTAAATAAAATAACGGATGTAGCAGTAGCAGTGAAAAATGACAAACCAGAGAAACAAAAGGGCAATATAAGAGCACCAAGCAATGCTGTGAAAAATCTATTCAAGCAGGAGGACCTTTGGCCTGAATACATTCCAGGAGACTGAGAGCAAGGGTGCCCATAGCCAAAAGCGGACAGGGTGCGCCTATGTCTTTAACCATTGTAAGAAGAGGGAATTTGGGCAGTTGTAGCTTGTTGCGCCCTTCCATGATGAGCTGCACCTGCCCACATTCCAATGGTTAAAGGTATAGGCACCCTGTCCCTGTTTGGATATGGGCACCCTAGTGAGAGCGGACCCTCATGCACATGAGAAGTCCCAGTCTCAAGTTCCTGTCCTCCATACCTCACAGGTGGCAGGATGCAGAAAAAAACCTTTCCCATTGACCTCAGCATGTGCATAGGTTTATAATGTGGGAGGAGACGGTTCTTCCGATATCATGGTCCCACATCATTTGAGACTTTATTGGTAAATAACGGTACCTTTAATTGAGCCCAGAAACAGATTGGGAGTCAGTGCCACTGATCAAGCATTGGAGTAATATGGCCATCTGACTGGGCTCTCATTAGTGGTCTTGCTGCCTGCTACACTTGAGAAAGATTTGGGTCTGCTTGAAAACAAGGTTCGTGAGGCCCTGTTCCACCCATCAACATTATCAGTTGCAGCTTATACAGGTTGCCTGCTGCATTTTATTAGGCTGCCATCACTGAGAAGGAAAACCCAAACATGAGCAAAAGACTAGGTTGAGCCCAGTTGCCCTGGCTGACTAATAGTGTTGCAAATAAATAACATAAGCTAGCACTGCTTCTAGCGACACCTTTAACTCTGTCTCACCCCCTTGTTTGTTGCCTTGTTGAGTTAGGTGCTTACTGGAGAGCCCTCCACATCTTCTCAAAGGAAGTGGCCTAATAGTATGGTAGTATGGGCCTCATGCTGGCTGTCATACTGTAAGTATAGGGTGAAATTGGTGCCTTCTCAAGTCTGGCAAAGCAAGACAGAATGGAAGCATCTAGGGAGAGGGCTGTCAGTCTAGTAAGCGGATCCTGCAGGTTCGAGCAGTTCAAACCAGCTCTGTCAGTGCATCAGACAAGCCAGTAGGGAAGAGAAAATGATTGGCAGTAGACAGGTCAGTGGATATCTGCAACTTCAGGTGATGCAGACTCTGGCTGGTGTGGTGTAACTGTACAGTAGTTTCCTGATTTGACCTCAAAGAATGATAGAACAAAGGAGTCCTGTGTTCTATATGGGGTGTAGTTATCTGAAGGGGACCCCCAAACTTTGAATGATGGACCTCTCTTTGTACTGGCTTAGGGTTCATGCTGGTCAAAGGACCCACCTGGCCAGGCTGTCCTCTGAACCCTCAGTACCAGTGGCAGAGACAGCACTCAGTGCACCATCAGGGGAAGGTGGGCTCACCATGGGGGGAGATCAGTGCAGGACATTGCCTCTAGTAACCTGGCATCAGCACTGACAGAAGGCAATATAAAAGAATTTGCATGCATAAATCTTCATACTATGTGAAGATATCCTAGGACCTATGCGTGCAAATTCTTTTATATTGCCTTCTGTCAGTGCCTAGGTGTTGTGTACTAGGACCTAGGTGTTGTGTACTGTCTCCTTAAGAGGCAAATCCACAAGGTCTCAGGATGGGAAAGCAATGCAAGATAACCAGGGAAACAGTTTCAATTTTGCAGTAGAAGCCTGTGTGAATGGTTGGACCTGTAGGAGCTCCGTAGAGGCCTGAACCTGGTCCAGACCTAGACGGTCTAGTTAGGGACAGTCACTCAGATAAATTGTACTTGGATTATTTTTTCTTCCCACTGAGCCAAGTTTTAGATTTTCCAGTAAGTTGTTTGTAATGAATATCTGAGTTCTTAGAAGTGGTCCGGTATATGCTGCTAATCTCAGATATTCAAATTGTGTGTGCTTTAAGGAGTGCTGGATTAAAATGGAACTACAGGTCGAGTATCCCATATCTGGACTACTTGGGATGGGAAGTTGTCTGGATTTTAGAATATTTGCATAAATATAATGAGATCTTGGGGGTGGGACCTAAGTCTAAACGCAAAATTCATTTATATCTTATATATACACATACCTGAAGGTAATTTTATACAATATTTTAATGATTTTGTGCCCCAGCATGCCTTGCACTATGCCAGCCAGGTTTTTTTAAAAGTCATAGCCCCCAAAATGTCTGGATTTTGGAATAGTCTGGATTTCAGATGTCTGGATAAGGGGTAACCAACCTGTAATTATTCTGTGCCATCATGGAATCAACACATCCTAGCCATTTTTGAGACACCTTTAAAAATCCAAAGAACAGTGTATGCTTTGGGCTTGACCTGGGTAAAGTGATGTATAGCTGGTAGCAGCCTAAGAGGAACATCTGGATGCTTAGAGTTGGGGCAGCCCACACAAAAACTTGCAGTGTTCACTTGTCAGTTTTAGGGGGAAGAGGTGCTTAATCAAGATCCTGAGGGTCAGAAGGGCTGTCATGTACTTATGACTTGGCAAAAATAGTCCTTATTTTTACAGTTGACACTGTTGTGACATGTTGTTGCTGTGCTTTAGTTTTGCTTTGTTGCATTTTTATTTCTTCACATCACTTAGATAGAGTACTCGAGAGCAGCCATCACTGCCTATCATTTGATCAGTGAGAAGCATCTGCAGGCATCAATTGCGATGACTTCAGAAGTATTTCCCCACAGAGAATTCTCCTCTCTCTCTATGATGAGCACTAGTGAGTTGTAAGGATCTCCATGCTGAGTGGACTGTAGGGATAGCTGCATTGCATGTAGCCAACTAAGACTATCTCCAGTTCAGGCTATGCTTTCAAGCAGCCATTTCCTCTGCTCATTTCAGTGGGGTGAAATGATGATGGATGGACATAATAGCCACCTACGCCTACGCCTTCTTTGCAAATCGTGAATTGAGTGAGCTTCCTCATGTCCTGCGGGGAGGGGGGGTATTCTCCTTCTGGCAACAGTTCAACCCAATACAAGTGCCCTTCCTTCTTCCCCATAGTAAGGAACTGGTAGGCATTTCCTGAAAGTCCTTTTTAAGGTATATTTTGTTAGGCTTCTCAAATGGTGTTTTTGGGTCAAACTAGACATGAAATTAAAAGACGCTTACTCCTTGGAAGGAAAGCTATGGCAAATTTAGATAGATGATCACGAAGGGTCGGACACGACTTAACGACTGAACAACAACAACAACAACAACAACAACAAGACATTACTTGAAACTGGGGCTTGAAATTACATTACTTGAAATTGGGGCTATTGTGCTTGGGTGTGTGTGTTTTTTAAATTCAATAAGTAGCTAGATTGGGCCCCCTGCAGTTTGGTTCCATGGCATGAAATAATGGAGCAGTTAACCCTCGGACCCTGCCATGATCCTGATCTAGATTCCCCTCCACACACACACATTGGTGCCAATGGGCCTTTTTCCTGGGGGGGGGGGACAATCCATATTGGGACCATAGTGGGGGCAGAATGTTAACTCCCCCCTTTCTCTCATAACATGCCCATGTAACACATGGTGTTACAGTTTGCTGGATCACCGTTCTTTTGTTAGATAGAGAACAGCCCAGAAATTGGTTGACTGATGGGAGCAAACCTGTTGGAAGATATGGGATGCCCATCAGAGGTTGGCAAAGGTAACCCTCTGCCCTCAGCTAAGACATGCCTAGGGTGCAAGTGTGTGTGTGTGTGTGTGTGTGTGTGTGTGAGAGAGAGAGAGAGAGAGAGAGAGAGAGAGAACATACACAATAGTTTGCTGTTTGTTAACAGATGCAGAGAGAAACCTGTGAGTTGGCTGAAGGCAGGACATTTTTTTAGAGAGCTGCTGTGGGATAGTGGATTTGCTGCCTTGTAGGAGTGTCTGCTGTTTGCTCCACCTATTCTTATAAGGAAAAAACAAAAAACAAAACAACAACAACACACACAAGCCCCCCCCCCCCCAGCATTACAAGTCTCCAATGCACTGTATCATCCAAAGGAGATCAAGCCCAAGTAGTATTGCTCTGAACTTCACATCACTTGGGGAAATGTGGAGCATGCAGCAACACATCGTCACCAAATCTTTCGTTGCTCTGTTCAGCCATGCCTCTGTGTGAAGGTTTGCAGCACCCTGTGGAAGGCTCCCTAATTGGGAATCTCATTCTCTCCTATGTTGCGTGGATAGGTTTCTGCTCTTAAGAGAGACAGGGAGCTTGAGTTGTCAAGAAGAGAGGCATGGTCTGCACTGTGGAGTGTAAGTGGGCACTTATCACTGACTAAACCCATTTCAAAGTTTGACCTTAGACAGCTGTGATCAAAGTTCTTCTAGATTAGTTCACTAACACCCCTGCTATCGCCAGGTTCTCCCAAGCTTCTCAGTGTGGTGGGACATTTGCTTTGAACCAGCATGTAATCAGCTTTTAAAATATGGTTTGAAAGCCTCTTCAGGCAAAAATAAGCCCTAAGTTGTAGAGCGTTTCAAATGTAGGGCAGGCTGTTCAGGGAAATTAAACTTAACAGAACAGTTATTAAACCAGGGCAGTAGTTGAAATATGCTGACATTTCAGCCTTTGGGCAAAATGCTGAAATGGATTTACTAGTCATAGGATGGGGGAAGCTTTGCCCAGGATGCCTGGGTTCTTATGAATTGTTCATATGAATCCCAACAGCAATTTCCAGTTGAGATCTCGGAGTCTCTTATTATGTTAGCCACCATAAACACATACACACAATGAGTACATGCCTCTGCCTCAAAGAACAATATAGCTGCAACCCTGATCCATTTGACATGGTATCATATTTCCAGCAACGATCAATACGAGGTGCTTTAGAGGAAGTTAACAAGAGCATTGGGGAGTTGGGAAGAAATTGTCTATCCTTTGTCATTCATCCCTTGGCTTCTGCTAATCAAAGATTAAGAGAACCTGGAGACTGAGGTTGCAACCCTGAGCATCATAGTGACCACGGGGCACATCTATCCAAAGAGATTCTATTTTTTTTAAAAAAGCAAGTAATGGGCAAAGTATTGGAAAACGAGAAGATACTGTATTTCATATCTCTCACACTCACACTCACAGAGTGAAACAGTTATAAAACTGGGAGACCAATTTTCATTTGCAATCATATTAAAATGACTATCCTGAAATGTCCACACCAAACCATATTAAAATCTTATTCATTTTGTAACTATGCAATCCACCTTTCAAGCCTAGATTCACCTTTGGGTACCATCTCAGGGTTTGATCTGCCGTTTGGTCTGCATTTTTTTCCAAACTGCTGCATTTTGTGGGGGACCAGCTTAGAGTTTTGATCAAATCCTTTTTATTGCTGCAAATTCATTAATTACTGATTTAGCAGCACATCACTGCTGGATGAAAAGCAGGCTAAATTGCCCAAATTCATAACGTCTAATGAGATTTCAAAACACTAAAGAGCAACGATTGAACCAGTTCCAGAACAAGATGCAGCCTGCCAATGTTTTTTGAGAAATGATAATGGGGAGAAAAACGTTTAAGAGAGGGAGAGGATGGTCTGCACAGCGAGGCACTGCAGATATGTGGGGAAGAGGGTCGCTCTTCTGCAAGACAGGGGGTTATATATTCACTTCCAAGTATGGGTCTCTCTTAACTTTGAATTACTGTGGCTGCCCCCTACCTAATGTTTACCCTGCAGCCCTGGTAGGTTTGCCAACTAACCAGAAAAAAAATAACCTGACCTACTCCTGTGCTTTCATGACAGCTTGAATTGAATTAGCAGGTGAAAGTTTTCACAGCGCAGAAAATAAACGTTAATGAATTATCACCTGCCAATTGCTGCTGAATAGATCAGATGGCTGTTAAGAAGACAACCAAGGGGGCTGGTTCAAAAGTTGGCAACCCTAGCAGCCTCAGCTTTTGCACTTCTAGCTCTACAGAATTTTAAGAGAAGCATAATATGAAAGGGGCCCCCCCCCCAAGCCAGAATCTTAAGGTATACCTTTGCCACCCTTAATACCAAACAGTATCCCGGACTGGTGCCATAGTGCCAGGTGCGGAATTTGCAACAGCCTCACCTAAACACAGGAGGAAGGAGAAGAGTGAGCACAGGGGGATGATGATCCACCTGGGGGTTGGGCTACAGGGAGGCGGGGCGACCCAGGCTTACCTGGGCAGTACTGAGCTTCTGGATTCATTCCAACTTCCTGTGAGCAGCTGACACCCTCCCACCCACTCCTTTAAGCAGTCCGGGCTCTGCCGGTTGCCCCCTTTGGGGGGGGCAGGTGGAATTTTTCTGCTCACCTGATTGGCCATGGTTGGGCAGTTTTTTCGCCTACCTCGGACTGTGCAGGGGTTTGGGGTTCTTTTTTCTGTTTCTGGTTTCTTTTTTGGTTAACCGGCCACTTTGTGTTGCAGGTTAGAATGGGCACGAAGGCTTGAGTAAGTATGTTAGGGTGCACCCCAGGGCAGCAAAGGCAGGAATGCCCCGAAGTAACACCCCATAGCTGCCATCCGGTGCTGTGACCGGTGCGGGGCAGGCCTTGACCCGAACCTTGCAGCCAGCGCTAGATGCTATCCAGCTCTCCGCAGGCCTAAGTGATCTTGCTGTCCTGGCCCCTGCAAAGGGCTGACAGTAAAGGCCTGCTCTCCTGCGGCCTTGAGTCTGGGTAGCACCTGCCAGCCTTCAAGCCCGCATGCTGTTAGCTTTAACCTTTGCCTTAAGGCCTGGTGGTCTCCTAACCTTTCTCTTCCTGTTATTTACATTAATAAAAGTGGCCCTTTCAGCCATACTACTGACTCGCGTGTTTAATGGGGAGTGCATGGGCAATCTACTTTTACTGTATATATTTGCTTGCTTCAACTCAGTTAACTCTACTAGGTCAGCAGCAAATTTATTCTTTAACAGGAAGGTTGGAAGGACATTTTTGACCTGTGTCCTTTTGGTTTCAGGTTATGGAAGCTTGTTATTGTCTAAGAGGAATTAGCAGAATGTTACATAGGAATTGACTGATGTTTAATCCATCAGCTGGTTACTAGTCTAGAGAGATCCTTCCTTGCTCTTGCGTCAGTCAAAGGCACCCCTCCCTCCTATTACCCAAGAACCCCAGTGGTTGGAAGGTCACCATCTTTGTGTGGGCAACATCCAGCGAAAGAAAAAGGTGGCTACATTTCAAGCCATTGCCAAGGCAATTCCCTGTGAAGGAAGACCATTCCACAAAAGTCAAGCCGTGCTTTAAAGTTCTGGATGTCATCCCGTAACATGTTGACATCCACAACGCTCCCTCCCTTTGTGCTTTAGCAGCACAAAATTACTGGCTGGTTGTCCCGCTGCTGTGTAGCTCTGGCTCCTGTCATTTTCTCTCCCTCCTTCGGTAAGCAGGCTGCGACTAGCAGTGGGAGGCTGAGGGTACTGCAGCCTCCTTTGAGCAGCGTTAATCTGGGTATCGTTCTCATTAGGGCTTTGATAGGACAAAGGAAAGATTAGAGCAGCAGCTAATAAAGCTCATTGATATCTCTTCCCCCCCCCCCCTCGCCTCCTCTGAGAGAGATGAAATGAGCACATTCCCTGGGAAACAGCAGGGACAGCAGCCTGCTTGCTTTGCATTCCCTTTCTCTAAGTCTAACCCAACACTAAGCTCTCTGCAGAACTGCTCTCAGTGCTACTGTAATTGCATCTAGCAAAGCAAGATGAGTTGCTTTCCTCAGGGCCAGTCCAAGACCTCCCAGTGCCTGAGCCAGTGTGCCACATGCAACTTTCCCTTACCCAGAAGCATGTCACCTGCTCTCTTGGTCACTCCTCCTCTGGCTCCCTGGATTCAGGAAGGAGAATGGAGCAGTACAGGAAGTGTAGAGGAGAGTGGTGGGCTAGAACATCGGTGACTCTAGCCTGCCAGCCTCCTTCACATGTCCTCTTCCATTCCGTTCCCTCTCTCTCTCTCTCTCTCTCTCTCTCTCTCTCTCTCTCTCTCTCTCTCTCTCTCTCTCTCTCTCTCTCTCAAATCCAGGGAGTGGGAGGAGGAGTGGTGGAATTTGGCAGGTACCCTCCCAATCCATAGCCTGAGACAACTGCCTCAGTTGGCCTCAGGGATGTGCTTTTCCTACAGGCATGTATGGGTGGGGGTCACAGAGTCCCATCAAACCCTCACCCAAAGCAGAAAAACTTCCAGCCACCATTCAGCGTCTTCACTGTCAGTGGCTGCTATTAGATGCTGAGCTGTAAACAATGCTGTAAGGGGTGGATGGGATAAGGTAGAACCACAGCTCCATTTTTGGCCACTTCTCACCAGTGTTTTGTGCTTTTAGTAGACTCCAGGAGAATTGTCCACGCGTGGGTAGCAAGATCTGGCCCACCTTTGCTAATGAGCCAGCCTCCTGAGGCAACATGAATAATGAATCCTTTCAGGTATGGGAGTGTTGAGTTCCAGCTTGTCAATTAAAATGGCCCAGGCTCAACCATTTCATTTAAATTGGCTCATTTTGGAAGAGGGGGGGAGGAAGAATAACAGGATCAGGGAAAGGGAGCACCTATATCAGAAAGGAGAAATTAAATCAAAGTTATTAGTTCGCATCTGATTTATATGCAGTGATAGATCTGACCTTATGCCATTCAGGAAGCAGCCAGCTCTTGCTAATTGCAGCTTGTTGCTAGGGCCCAGCACAGCAGGCCGTGGCACCGGGTGTGTGACTGAGTGCAAAGACGACATCCGCGTGATCAGCTGGCGCAGCTCCTGGCTCCCTTCCTGCCTGTGAGCGTTAGGGGCTTTGCGTTCCTTCTCATCTGAATGTTTGTCCTTTGGGGGAAGCTTCATTTGTTTCTGCTCTCATTTGTGTTGCTGCCCTAAAATACTCTTTGGTGCAGCAATGTTCCCTTGGCCTGGGAAGGGTTGACCGAGTGACTTCACATGGCTGGCAGAGGCAATGAAACAAATCTCTTTTGTTGCTCAGGAGCCGAAGGGCAGTGAGCTCCAGAGGACCGACTGAGGCTGTGAGTAGGTGACGGCCGGGTGCAATGAAGAATAGTTCCTGTATATCTTCAACTGCCCTCCCCTTCACCCTGCTGTGGAGTGAATTGAGAGCCGTGCCTTTTACCACAGGCAGAAGGGAGAGCAGAGGAAGGGATCAAGGGGGGGGGGAGTGGTGTGAGAGACCCCACATCTGCATCTCCTTTTCCTGCTGTGCAGCTGTTGGCTGAGGCAAGGAGGGCTGAAGGATCTATCAACTGGGAATAGTCACAAATTGCTAGCCAGAGTAGGCAGAGCCAGTTACAAAATAGTAGACCTGAGGTAGCCTGGAAGAATCGGTCACAATTCCATTCTGTACGTCATCATGAGTCATACGTCGGGGTGACTTGCCTATGTATGCAAAATACAATTCCACATCTGAGTTACTACAGAGCAGGGTTTCTAAAGTCAAACAGTATGAATGGTCCAGGAGAGCTACCAGAAGACCTGGGCTTGACAAACCCAGGCAGACAAACCCTTTTCCATAAGCCATTTTAGAGGAACTAGTTTTGGTCACTCGGTGATGAGAGAAAAGAACTCGACAGATGTTTGTTGGTTAGGGTCAGGGCCGGCCCATCTGTGAGGCCAACTGAAATGGTAGCATCAGGCAGCAGGTTGGTGGGGGGCACCTGTCTCTGTCCACTGTATTTCCTCCACTGCTGCTCCTTCTTCTGTCCACCACCTCTGTCCACCACCTTTTCTGCACTGCTGCTCCTGGATTGGCAAAGGAAGAGGGGGACAAATAGGATGTATGGAGGGGAGGAGAGTGCTGAGCTAGAACACTGGAGAGTGAGAGGAGCAGAGGCTGGCACATCCTCAGGTAAGGGGGGGGCAGCATTTGGCATGTTGCCTCAGGTGTCAGGAGGTCTTGGGCCAGCCCTGATTAGATTGTGTCCTTGCAAGTCATGGGCTAGGCAGTACTACTTATATGTGGCATGAGTTCGATCCATCCCTACACATGTTATTTAACATAATCCAAACAGTCTGAAAGCAGAAGACAATAAAAAGTTAATGCAGAGCAGTTTAACTCAATGAAGTGAGCCAAGCCACAGGACTGCAAATCAAATCACATGTGTGGAGTATCTCATTAAGGAATTCAGCATGAAAAAGTCTAGGAAACCTTCTGAAAGTAGAAAGAAGAATTGGCATTCCATATCTGGAAGAAACGGAACACTTGCTTGTCCCCATATGGCTTGCCTGGCAGGACACCTTTGTGGGTTGTTTGATTCTCAAGCCTTTGCCACAATTGGCTCAGTAGGGAACCCCAGACAAACTGGTCCCTGACTGATGCTGGAAACAGCAAATGCTTATTATCCACCTGCAATCAAGAGGGCATTTTGCTGGTATGCCTCTCTGAGCCTTAGCAGCTCCCACAGAGCCCTTAATGCTGGAGATTAAACCCTGACCCATGTTTGACAACATATATTAACCCCACCATAACAAGGAGAATCCCAAGAGCTCTGCCTTGCCGAGTCGTTTGCAGCCCAGCGGAGGCTGCTGTAAAATCTTGGAGGGAAGGCTATGAGAGCTGCTGTCATACTAATGGCTGCCCGGTTCTCCGTTTTAGGACAGCTTCAAACGTCACAAATTCTTATGTGGAACATGCTGACTTCCAGATAGACAGTAGCATAAAGTGAATCTACCATGCCAGATGATTAAATGTGTGCATTTCACTGTATGTTGATGTAGAAAACATCTATTGGAAGGATTAGACTATGATAACTGTAACTTCCCAGAAGTGTAAACAGAGAAAAAATACAAGTGTACATTAGAAGCAGAGTTGCCATACAACCAGAAAAAAAACAAAAAAACAACCTGGGTATTTTTGTTTTAGTTCCAGTTTTCACTAAAGCAAGGGTAAGGTGGACATTTTGTTCTCCTTGGGGTGTGTGTGTGTGTGTGTGTGTGTGTGTGTGTGTGTGTGTGTGTGTGTGTGTGTGTGTGTGTGTGTGTGTGTGTGTGCGTGCATGCTGTGTTAGGTGAATAATGGACAAATCTTGTGTAGGCTTTGCATGCAGACTTGCCCTTACAAATGCTTGTCTTTGTCCTCTGATCCACCAAGGGCCTTACCTTTACTTCCACTTCAGAACTGCTCTGGGCCCCACACCAAAACCAGAGACTTCTGTCTGTTGATTTATGCCCAGGTATGAATTGTGTGTATCAAGAGATAGCAACCCTGATCTGAAATAATTTTGTAGCATGTGAAGTGGTCAGACTCTTCCCTGAGATGTGTACAGTGTCACCACCCAAAGTTGTGTGCGTGCACCACACCATTGTATACAGGTACCCATCCTTAATTATTGCCAAGTGATCACTGTGTGTGCACAGCAGGGGGCCATCTCTTGCCAAAAATGCTGTCCTCTGGCACTGTCCATGTTATTCCAGTGCCCTGGTTGTTGTTTTTTTTGGGGGGGGAGGTTGGTACATCTTCCACCCACATAGATAGTCCTCCTAAATATTTCTTTTAGTTCCATAGAAATGAGCAACTACAGAACCACTCACAAACACAGCAAGCCAATTGGAAAACAGGCAGCCTGGTATGTGCTCATAGTTTGCCTCAGAATGGGATGAAGCCGGGGCGAAGACAAGGGAGAGCACTGTCAATCAATGCATGTGCAATCTTTGTGCAGTGTACAAATTTATCTGTACGTACATGCAGTTATTCACATATTATGTTCAATTCAGCGCACAAAAGCTGTACACGCAATCTGTGCTCTGCATTTTCAAGGGGTCCAGTCCCCATGCTGACTGTTAAAATGTCATACGAAAATGTGCATGTATCTACAATGTAATGCATGAATAGCCCTAGACCCCCCCCCCCCCCAGTTCAGCACCCAAGAAGCCTGGATTCATTGGATCACGTTTAGGTTTATTGCACTTTTCTTTAAGACCTGAAAAGTTGAACGTGAGGGGAGGAAATGTTTCTTGTGGTCCAATATCCATTAGTTGAGCAAGTCATTTTAAGAACTGGATAAAGTGCTAACCAGGCAGGGAGTTTGGGCCTGACATAGCTGACCTTCTGTAGTAATTACATTTCCAGTATTGTATTTTGCTTGTTGTTCTGGTTTCCCCTTCTCTGCAGAGGGGCTGTAGTTCAGAGGTAGAACACAGGCTTTGTTTGCAGGTCCCAGGTTCAGTCCTTGGCATCATCTCCAGCTCAGACTAGGAAGACCCCTGTCTGAAACCCCAGGGAGCCGCTGTCAGGCACTGTTGAGAATACAAGGGTTTGTCTCTGTATAAGGCGGCTTCCTGTGATGTTGTCTTCTAATCTAGCACAATCCTTCTTCCAAATGACTAGTTGTATTTGGATTGACTGACACACTCAGCTCATGGAAATGGAACTGTAGCTTTGCCACATTTTGGGATGTTTCCGCTAAGATCCTTGGCTATAGAGACAGGATAAAGTATTGCCTTCCATGAAGTTCTGGCATCAGCAATGATGAGACAATGACACAATGCTATCCGGCTGCTAGGCCGATGTAGGATGACTGCACTGACCCAGAAACGTTGCAAAAGCTGCCATAAGGCAGTTGCGCCGGCCCCAGGCTGGTGCAGAGGCCTGCGCCAGCCTCTGTGGGCCAGATCCTGATGGCTTGCAGTGCAGGTAAAGTGCTGGGCCTCATGGTACAGGGGCATTTCAGAGTGGGGAGGGTGAATCGGGCCTGGGAGGAGAGCGGTATTGGCGGTATCGGTGTACTCTGTATCCTATCCCCTTCTCAGGCCGGTTTCACTCGACATGGGCAGCCTTGATTTGCGCCGCCGAAATAGCAGACGCAAATCTGAGGAAGTCTCTCGTGGGGACTGTGGCTTTACCTGGGATAAGGGAACAAAAGCTCCCTTACCCCGAGGAGACTGGTTATTACCAACCTCACCTACTCTGCTCATATTGCAGCTTTGCCAGCGCCGGCATAGCTGGATCACTGAGCAGAACATAGGATAGGATTGGGCTGAAACTCTAGTTGCTTGTGCCCAATCACAGAGAACCATCTGAACAGACTTTCGGTGGGGTTACCAGCTTTTCTACTGATCCTGCTCCTGTGCCCTTAACAGTATCCTGACAAAGAAATGTAGCAAAAGTGTGCTTTGTTTTCTCCTTACCTTACCTCTGTGCCTGGAAAACTTCACCTGCTTATTTTCTACAAGCAGGCTGCTGGCATGCAGAGGAGCAGGACCATTTGAAAGCTGGTAACCTTACTTTTAGGCCAGCGGGTGGCGCAGTGGGTTAAACTGCTGAACCATGAGCTGTCGATCGAAAGGTCGGCAGTTCGAATCCGCGACGGGGTGAGCTCTCGTTGCTTGGCCAGCTCCTGCCAACCTAGCAGTTCCAAAGCATGTTAATGCGAGTAGCTAAATAGGTACCGCTTGCGGGAAGGTAAACAGCGCTCCGTGTTCCAGGCACATGCTACGTGCTGTGGCAAGGAGAGTCATGCTGGCCACATGACCACGGAGGCGTCTTCGGACAACGCTGGCTCTTCGGCTTTGAAATGGGGATGAGCACCACACCCTAGAGTCGGACACGACTGGACTTAATTGTCAGGGGTCACCTTTACCACCTTTACCTTAACCTTACTTTTGGGGCAAGAATTATGTTTAGTAGGGTTGCCATTTTTTTTTCCTGAAGAGGCCATATGCCTTTAATAACAGTGCAAGAAGAACAGATCAAACTGTTGCTGCTTTCTGATATTGTTGATTTTTCACATTTTGTTATGACAATCTGGCCCCTTTCCTAATGATGAACAATTATTAACCACATTTTTAGAAAGACTACTTTGTGGAGTTAAGCCTTGAAATGTGAAAGTCATCCAGCTGATTAGACTCCCCCCAGGGGCAACATTCTGAAATTAAATGTTTGCTTACGTGTACTGGATTATCTCATAACTGGGATCCTTTTGGGGTTAAGGCTTTGCTGAATGAAAACTGCTGGTAGTTAGAAAGAGATTGAGATGAGCAGTTACCTGAAAGAGCGAGGTAAAATATGAGATAAAGGAGCAGGCATTGCAAAAATGTGGGGGAGAGAGAATTTAGAATAAACATATTTTATAATTAAGTAATCCTGTAAGAGTACTTATATAACTGTAGATCAGCTGTCAGCAAATGCAGCTTTCGGAAGTCTAGCCTTGTTAGTCTGGCGGTGGCAGAATTATTCTTGGCAAACAAACATTGATATGAGATTCAGTACTTCCATCATTCTTGATTATACCAGGTAGCTGGACTTGTCTCCTAGATCCACTGGGTTGGCTCTTCCTCCACTCACATAATTGTCTTGGATTTTCAAATGTGAAAAGGGGTGAAATAAATTAGAATATTCATCTTCTTGTCTGGCCTGAACTGTCACCATGGGGGGAAAACGTCTCCTTCACCTTGCTTTATTTCTCTCTTCAAAGCAGTGTTGTGACTAAATGGGTTTTGTGTTAAGATATTAGGAATATCACTCAGAAATTTCTCCTTGTTATAACAGCTGAAGGCCATGAATAATGTAGGTCCTAAAAGCATCAGCTGCTGAAGGCAAATGGGCTGGAAGAAAAAGAGAAGCCAGCTACCGTGCGCTGTCCTGAGGACTCCTCATCTATCCCAGCTTCTGCCTCCATCTGGGGTGCCTGCTGCCATGGAGAACTAGGGTGGTGTAGTGGTTGGAGTAGGACTTGGGTTCAAGTCCTTACTCAACCTTGAAGCTCACTGAGCTATTGTGGGATAAAAAGCCCAATCCTACCTAACTTTCCCTGCACCGATGCAGCCAGCGCAGGCTACACTGCATACTGTGGGGGAAAACAGGAGGCGGGAGGGCTCCTTGAGGTATGGGGACATCTGTCAATGTGGGCAAAAGCCCCAGCTCCCGCAGTGGGTCTACTCTGACCTGCACCTGCCATATGGTTGGCGCAAATCCCTGTGCACCCATGTCAGCAGATCGGGTCCAAAAAGGGAGTTAGGATACAGTGTGTACTAGCACCGCAGATTCCGCCACTGATTCCGCCCCCTTACCGGGCCCGATCCGCCAATCCCTGCTCCCATCGCCGCCTCCCACCCCATTCTACTTCCTTCCCCACTGCTCAGCGCAGCTTTACCTTCTCCAGCATTGTGCTGGTGGGACGATGCAGGCCTTCCCGCCGGCACAGCTGTTAGGTGCACCATCGCAAATTGCTTTCTGGCAGTATTGCAACAGCTTGTGCGGGTGGAATGCTAGCTCCTGTGGCACTAGGCACATGGAGGATTTCATCCACAATGGCATGATTGACTTTCCGATATTGGGCAGGGCTGAAACAGAAAGCAACCAATTACATCAGCATGGACCTCGGCCCCTCCTGAATGGAGGCATGAAGGGTCTCTGTAGGAAACAAAGTTCAGATATTGACTTAAAAATTATCTATAATTGTTGCACCCCAGATTCTTGAGTCATGTGTCTTTAAAATAATATAACAGAATGCCTTAGGCCAGTGTTTCCCAAACTTTTTTGACCTGCGGCTCCCTTGACCATTGGTGACCATTGGCCATGGCTTCCCATTACATTATGTTGATGCCTGCCAATAGGCATTGTACTGTTTTCCGAGAGGATTCCGAGGCACTCCGTGGCTCCCCTGGCTGGTTTCCAATGCTCCCCTGGGAGCCACGCCTCCCAGTTTGGGAACCACTGCCTTAGGCTGTTGTGGTATTAACCTGTCATTTCATTCATCAAATTTAATACCATTTTCCATTTTTTTCCCATTAAAGGCATCTCCAAAATACATTGAAAAGTAGTGTGTATTGAATGACAACACCAGTAATTTGGTTATACCTACAGCTTAATCTGTGTGGGGCTAGGCTAAATACTACTGAAATTATATTTTGAAAGAGCACCAAGGTTGTGAGCTGGAAGAGAACACTTAGGAAATAGTTGTGCTTTTTCTGAATGCTCTCTGAGAAAGTTCATCATAAATGCTAAGCCAGTTCTGAATCAAGCAGAGGGGCGTGCACTGGCGTCACTGGAGCGTGCCGGGGGGGCGGGCCGCCAGGGGGTGACGCGCGTCATGGGGTGACGCGCGCACCCCCTCGCGCGTCACTTACGTGACGCGCGTCGCCCTCCGGACGCTCCGAGGCCGGCCCGGGAGCCGGCCTCGGAGCGTCCGACCCCGTCGACGCTCCAGGGCCTTCTGAAGGCCCAGGCAGCGCGTCAATCCGGGTATTTCCCGGATTTTCGCGCATGCCCAGACCCGTTTTGAGGGCGCAAAACCCTCAAAACGGGTCTGCGCATGCGCGAAAATCTGGAAAATACCCGGATTGACGCGCTGCCTGGGCCTTCTTTCAGAAGGCCCTGGAGCGCCGAAGGGTTCGGACGCTCCGAGGCCGGCTCCCGGGCCGGCCTCAGAGCGTCCGGAGGGGGCGACGCGATGCGGGAGGGGGAGCCGGGTGGCCCCCTCCCCCCGCGCCTATAACGTCGCGCCCCTAGGGGGGGTGACGCGCGTCCCCGCACTAGGGTGACGCGCGTCTAGTGACGCCCCTGGGGGCGTGGACTTTCCCATATCCAGTCATAAGAACATAAGAAGAATATAAGAAGAGCCCTGCTGGATCAGGCCAAAGGCCCATCTAGTCCAGCTTCCTGTATCACACAGTGGCCCCACCAGATGCCTCAGGGAGCACAAGACAACAAGATAACCTGTTTCCCGTTGTCACTCCCTTGCACCTGGCACAGAGAAAACCCACTTCTAAAACCAGGAGGTTGCTTATGGCTTGTAACCTGTGATGGTCTTTTCCTCCATGAATCTGTCCAAACCCCTTTTAAAAGCATCTAGGCCAGGTGCCATCACCACATCCTGTGGCAAGGAGTTCCACAGATGAATTACACGCTGGGTAAAGAAATATTTTAATGATCATCTTAATGATCAATCTTGCACATGCTTCTAACCACTATTTTATCATATAGATTGACAGCACAATCCTTTGCATGTCTACTCAGAAGTAAGTTCCATTATGTTCAATGGGGCTTACTCCCAGGAAAGTATGCATAGGATTGTAGCCTGACAGACCAATCCTGTGTACGATATGGCAGCCGGCCTAAAGGCTGTATCCTATCCAGGTTCCAGGCCGGCTGTATCCTATCCACGTCCCAGGCTACCCCGGGGCAGCCCGGGTGCACCTCAAGGGAAGGGGACAATCGTCCCCTTCCCCGGGTGTAACCGGCTGGAGGCCCAATGGGCCTCATTGAATGTATGCAAGCTCCAGAGCTCGCATACATTCGCGCCCTCCATGTAAGACTGCGTTGGGCCTGGAGAGGGCTTTGGATATTGGCGTATCTCGCCACCGATATCCCTGCCCTCTCCAGGCCTGGGGCGGCCAATGGCCTCCCCCGCTCACTGCAGTCCACCCTCCCCCCGTCCCTGCCTCAGCCAGTGTAGGCCTTACCTGCTCCGGCGGGTGCGGGGCTGGGTAGGAGCCGGGGTAATGGCCGCCGGGCCGGCTGCTGTGCTGGCGGTCTTTACTCGCCGGGTGTTACTCAAGTGCTTTCCGGCACGTTTGCGACACCCTGCGCTGGGAGAGCACACGCTCCACCAGAGCATTGTTACACTGGATTGCACTGTGAGTCACGGCACTAGAGAGTATATGTATATCTGAAGAGAAGGGCCCAAATAGGAGGGGTAAATACATGAAAATCAGCCTGTTCCTGGACACTTAATATGTTTGGAATCAGTCCATGATGACCTGAGTCCCCTCTGTCAAGGGTTTTTTTTTTTCCTTTGCAGGAATGGTTGCACACTACAGTTTGCATTCATCCTCTTTTGAACAAGGCTGCAGTCTGATCTATTCCTTTATGCTGATTCTTTTCCCCAGTGAGCATGCAGGCTTGGCACATTGATTATTGCAAACAGCTGGGAAGCGTGTAATTTCCATTGAGAAAATGTGACCATTCTTCACCCCGCATAATGCTGAGGAGTGCAGAGTACGGCATTACTGCAAGTTTTGGTATATCTAGCATTTTATTAAAGGAATAAGATTTCAGTTTCAACATTTGTCCCTCTAATAAATTTCAGAGTTGGCCTATCTGGCTTTTAGGGAAAGGATTTTTTTTTTTTTAAGCAACACACCCTGCCCTTTTCACTTAGAAAGTGCCAAAGAAACAGGTATCGGTGTGACATTGGCAGGTGCTAGTAAGAGCTGACCATAATCCATTCATGGAGTAAACTCCATTGACTGGAGCAATGAATAAATATGCTGTACGATATGAATGTTTTGTACTTTAGGATGTGCGCTGTTGAGCTTTTATTGGACTACTTGAACTTGGCCCATCATAAAAGGTGCTTGAAGACTGTGGGTTCTGCTGAGATCTGAGCATCAAGTTGTAATGACACCCAGTAAGCTTGCCATGTTTGCTAGAGCTGTATTGAATAATTTTCACTGTAAATACTGTAATTGGGTAGATTCCTGAAGCTTCTCCCCTGTTGGTGCATTTGAGTCCCAGAAATGAAATGGCAGAAGACAGCTGGGAGCTGAGATTGAGGGACCTGTCAGTGTTCTCTCATTGTCTTTTGTGCAAATCCATTTCTGGACAACAGGGTTGATTGGGTTATCAGTCCATTTCTATGCTCTTTTGTACATGATGGATTGCTGTGTTCAACCCTGTGACTTCTCCAACTCATGTATAAACCATGAGAGGTTTGGCGAGAGGCCTGGTCTGAGACTAAGGGACATTTGAGTTGTGAATGCTAGACACATGTGCATGAGTGCACACATGCACACAGAGTTCCCAACACTTCGGGCCAAACTACATGTTTTGATGTAGAATTGATGTGCTTGGGTTTTTTTTTCTAAATGGGAGTATGGTGGTTTGTGTGTTGGATTTAGACCAGGTGACCTGGGTTCTAGTTCCTGCTCAGTTGCGAAGCTTACTGAGTGACTGGCCAAATGTCACCATCTCTCAATGTGCCCTATCTCACAGTGTTGTTGTGAGAGTAAAAAGCAGGGGAGGAGCTATGTACACCACACTGAGTTTCTTGGAGGAAGGGTGGTACATAAATGTGAAAGTAAAATAAATACTGAATTTCTGGCAGTGAATGACCGGTAACGTTCTGTGGAGTATCCAAAGGAGTACCTAGATAGAAGATAGCTGCCTCCCCATTCTTTTTTAAATGCAAAATTTCTTCAGGGCACCTGTGTACCAGAGCAGAAATGTAATTATCCTGGACTCTGAAGTAGGATACTTACATAAACAAATCTCAAAGAGAGGCAGCAATGAAAGAGAAGTATAAAAAGTCCTTTCATGTATCATTTGTGTGCCTGAGACAACAATGGTTGGCAGGAGAACATGGAAAAAAGCAAAACAAAATCTTCTCAGCTCTGCTTCGTGGAAACCCACAAAAGCCTCTCTCTATGGAAAAAAGTCACATTAGTGTGCATTACTGTTTCCCTCCATTTTTCAAAGATCACTTGGTTCTGTTCTGAAGAAGGACGACTCATTTCAGAACAAGAAGTGGTACAAGGCCTGACTCTCCAGCGTCCTGGTTCTTTGTCAGCACAGGATGGACACAAATGAGCATGTCTTGAACCTGGATTAAAGTTCTCCATCCTGGAGGGGCAGGGTGCTTGGAGAAGGTGATTATTCAGAGTCCAATCCTATTGCCAGCACACACATTGTATATGCCCATAAGAACATAAGAAGATCAGGCCTTCTTCTCCTTCTGCTGGATCAGGCCAAAGGCCCATCTAGTCCAGCTTCCTGTATCACACAGTGGCCCCACCAGATGCCACAGGGAGCACACAGCCAACAAGATAACCTGTTTCCTGCTGCCACTCCCCTGCACCTGGCACAGAGAAAACCTACTTCTAAAACCAGGAGGTTGCTTATGGCTTGTAACCTGTGATGGTCTTTTCCTCCATGAATCTGTCCAAACCCTATTTAAAGGCATCTTAGCCAGGTGCCATCACCACATCCTGTGGCAAGGAGTTCCACAGATGAATTACACCGTTCTAACTCTCCCTCCATTCAATTTTAGTGCATGTCCCCTGGTTCTGGTGTTGTGCGAGAGGGAGAAGAATTTCCCTCTATCCACTCTCTCCATCCCATGCATAATTTTATACGTCTCAATCATGCCCCCCCCGGCGCCTTTTTTCTAGACTGAAAAGCCCCAAACGCTGTATCCTTTCCTCATAAGGGAGGTGCTCCAGCCAACGAATCATTCTGGTCGCTCTTTTCTGAACCTTTTCCAATTCAACTATACCTTTTTTGAGGTGTGGTGACCAGAACTGGACACAATACTCCAGATGTGGCCTTACCATCGATTTGTATAAAGGCATAATGATATTGGTCGTTTTATTCTCAATCCCTTTTTTTAATGATCCCGAGCATGGAATTGGCCTTCTTCACAGCCACCGCACACTGGGTCGAAACTTTCATTGACCTGTCCACCAGCACCCCAAGATCTCTGTCTTGATCCGTCACAGACAACTCAGAACCCATTAGCGTATATGTGAAATTTTGGTTTCTTGCCCCAATGTGCATCACTTTGCACTTACTTACATTGAAGCGCATATGCCATCCTAGTTTGGAGAGATCCTTCTGGAGCTCTTCACAATCCCTGCTGGTCTTCACCACCTGGAAAAGTTTCGTGTCATCCGCAAACTTGGCCACCTCGCTGCTTATCCCCAACTCCAGGTCATTTATGAATAAGTTGAAAAGCACCGGTCCCAAGACCGATCCTTGGGGCACACCGCTTTTCACCTCTCGCCATTGTAAAAATTGCCCATTGACTCCCACTCGCTGATTTCTGGTCTTCAACCAGTTCCTAATCCACAAGAGGACCTGCCATCTTATTCCCTGACTGTGGAGTTTTCTCAGGAGCCTTTCATGAGGGACTGTGTCAAACGCCTTCTGAAAATCCAGATATATAATATCCACGGGTTCGCTCGCATCCACATGCCTGCTGACCTTTTCAAAAAATTCTAAAAGGTTTGTGAGGCAAGACTTCACCTTGCAGAAGCCATGCTCACTCTCCCTCAGCAGAGCTTGTTCTTCTATGTGTTTTAAGATTTTATCCTTAATGAGACTTTCCACCATCTTCCCTGGAACAGATGTTAGGCTGACCGGCCTGTAGTTTCCCGGATCCCCCCTCCTTCCTTTTTTAAAGATTGCCGTGACATTAGCTATCCTCCAATCCTCTGGCACAGTGGCCGTTTTAAGGGACAAGTTGCATATTTTGGTCAAGAGGTCAGCAACTTCATTCTTGAGTTCCTTCAGAACACTTGGGTGGATGCCATCCGGGCCCAGTGATTTATTGATCTTTAATTTGTCAATTAAGTCTGAGACGTCTTCTCTTTCAACCTCTATTTGACTTAATTCTTTAGTCAGGGGAGGCTGTTCAGGCAGTGGTATTTGCCCGAGGTCTTCTGTCGTGAAGACAGATGCAAAGAACTCGTTTAATTTCTCTGCATTCTCCAAGTCCCCTTTTATCACCACTTTCTCTCCCTCATCATCTAGCGGAAACAACCGTTTCCCTGGCAGGTTTCCTGCTTCTAATGGCGTCGCTCCCGTCAAGCGGCGGGAGCGGGCCGCTACAGGGTGACGTGCGCAAGGGGTGTCGCGCGCACGCGTGTGACGTGTCACCTCTTGCGCGCGTCGCCCCCGAAGACGTCCCCGGAGCCGGCTCCCGGCCTCTTCTGAGGCCGTGAGTAGGCTCCAGAGACGTCTTCCCCAGCCGACGCGCCAGGGCCTTCTGAGGCTCTTGCATGCGTCGCCCCCGAAGACGTCCCCGGAGCCGGCTCCCGGCCTCTTCCGAGGCCGGAAGCCGGCTCCGGAGACGTCTTCCCCAGCCGATGCGCCAGGGCCTTCTGAGGAAGGCCCGCTGCGCGAACGTTATTTATAACATTTTTTAGTGCATGCGCAGACCGTCCCTGAGGGAAAAGGGACGGTCTGCGCATGCGCTAAAAATGTTATAAATAACGTTCGCGCAGCGGGCCTTCCTCAGAAGGCCCCGGACAGCCGGCCAGGGAAGACGTCCCTGAGCCGGCTGCAAAAATTAAGGGGGCGCGCAGGCCAGCGGCCCGTCGGGCGCCTGGAGCGGCGCCTCGTTGGTCGCCCCCAAATCGTGGCGCAGCCTATGGCCGCGACGAAGATTTGTAAGAGGGGGGGTTTAGGGGGAGGCATCACTAGGGTGACGCGTGCCCCCCGCTATGGGGTGATGTGTGCCCTAGTGCCTGCTTCTAACATATTTGAAAAAGCTTTTGTTATTCCTTTTTATGTTGCCTGCCATACGTTCCTCAAAGTCTTTCTTGGCCTCCCGTATCATCTTTTTACATTTTTTTGCCACTGTTTGTGCTCCTGTTTGTTACCATTATATTATTGACAGTACACACATATGACAAGTGTTCAGTCATATTGTAGGTTGGTTATAGTAGGTGATGCTTCAAAATGTGCAATGGAGGCTCAAAAAACAAACAAGACCACTTGCAGTGCAATCCTATACATGTATACTCAGAAGCAAGTCCCACTGAGTTCAATGACTTACTCCCAGGTGCCTTACGATAAAAATTTTCTCATTCTTTGCTCTTAGCATGCAGCGACGTGCATGGAATGAATTACTTATTCCATGTGTAAAGTTTGTACAGGATCTGTGCCTCAATATATAAAGAAGGTGACATTTCTGCCCCCCTTTCACCCCAGCACAGTGTCTTTTCTGGTGACTGTTTGCTGGTGGTGTTCTGCATCTTTTTTAGATTGTGAGCCCTTTAGGGACAGGGAGTCATTTAATAATTTGATTTTTGTCTGTACACTGCTTTGTGAACTTTTTGTTGAAAAGCGGTATATAAATACTGTTGTTTATAATAATAATAATAATCATAATTTCGCCAAGTTAGTTCAATAGGGTTCCTCATATGAGCTGCCTGAGAGAGAGAGAGAGAGAGAGAGAGAGAGAGAGAGTTTTCCACAAGCAGTGAACTTGCTGGAGGAATGTAATCACTGTAATGAGCTCTATGGAAAGGGTCCAGCAGGATGGACAGGTGTACCTGATTTACCCCGAATTCTTTATTAAATGACCTGGAAGGAAAAGTAAACATCAGGCAAATTAAGTTTGCAAATGATATTCAGCCTAGCGATATTGCAGGGTACAGAAATAATGCAAAATTAGTCTAAGAGTAAGACATGAGGGAAGGAAAGAACTGCAAACAAACCTAAGATTTCCAGAGTTAATTGAGAGAGGATTTTGAAAAACAAGGAATAATTACTTGCATTTGCATAATTGCAGAAATCACATTTCTTACAATAGCTGCCCACTGCTTCTGGATGTCCATGACTCTGGGAACAGGTGTGTTTTCCATTCATTCTCCTCTGGTAAATACAGACTAGGCTTCCCTCAACCCTGCTGTCCATAAATTCATAGAGGATGTAATATCAAGGGCCAAACCATATGTGACATTTAACTTGGCACTGATAGACAGGCTTAACTAACTGGGAAGTTGACTGGAAGTGGTCCTTATGCATAAAAATGATCAGCCATGGGGAGCTGATCCAGTCCAGGATTGTGATGCACTGGAGGGGGGGGGGTTCAACATGTTTCCCCTGCACCTTTTTCACATGTGCTGCTGATCATTTGCCTTTGAAATGGCTATTGGCTGATTTGCTAGCTACCCCTGGCACACGTGCCAGTGAGTGGGAGCAGCTAGTCAGTTAGCATCCATGCATTTGCATGATGCTGAATGAGCCCCCCCCATCTCCACTACCTGTTGGTTTCCAGTAAGAATAGTTCTTTTCCTCTCCCCCCCCCCCCCCGAGTCACTCTACTGCCAACAGCCCCCATTAGAAAACTGCTTAGCTGGCTCGCATTTCTATCTCACTGAACCTCTTTTTGTTTTCCTTGGTTCCTCAGATGTTTTGCCGGAGGAGGAACCTCCAAACTCTAAATTCTCTTTTAGCTGAAATCTGGTGACATCCTACCTCATATGGAACCACCCTGAGAAGTCTTGCCACTGTTGTTGAAACTCTTTGAGCTTTCCTTGAAATTTTGCAGTTACAGGTGGGCCCCCATATCCACTGATTCGCTATCCACGGTTTCAGTTATCCACGGATCGTGGGGAAACCCCCCCCCCAGGCTTTTACTTTTTTCCCAGTAAGCTTCGTTTCTTCCTTAAAGAAACAGGAGAAGCAGCCTCTGGCTGCTTATTACAGGCAAGTAGAACGAGACTAAGTACTAGAGAGGCTCTGCAAGGTTAACAGAAACCTTGCAGAGCCTCTCTAGGACTTAGTCTCGTTCGTTCTACTTGCCTGCAATGGAGGTTGCTTCTCTGATTGTTTTAACAAAGAAACAAAACTTGCAGAAAGAAAAATAAGAGCTGGGGAGCAAGCATGCCTGCCTGCAGGGGAGGCAGGGTGGGGGGCCCCTCAGGAAACCATGGAGGGGGTGTTCGCTCTTATCCACGGTTTCAAGTATCCACGGAGAGGCCTGGAACATATCTCCAGCGGATATGGGGGCCCACCAGTTGGGAAGGAACCCCGAAATTCATTTCAAATCTTGCTTTAGGCAAAATGTCAGTGATAACTCGACTTCAAATCCATTCGTACCTGCTTATTCATGTCATCCAACTGCTGATGTGTCTCCTGTTAGTGGCTAATAGTGAGTGTATCCTTCTAGCTCTCAAGCATGGCAAAGAATGAACTCTTCTTTTCCTTCCTATCTTCCCACATGATCATCTACAGACAGCTTTGATGCCCTCCAGCCTTTGCATCTGCCTGAAATGTGCCTGAAGATTTACAAGCAAGCAGGAAGCAGCTTTTGCCCCAAGCTCCTGTCTCCAGTGGTCAGGGGTCAAACAAATGTTGCACCCTCTCTGCTGCAGCTCTGCAGCTGTATATTAGCTCGAGCTCAGGAGATTCACATTAGTCCAGGAAATGTGACTGGATGTGCTGTTGGGCTATAAATTTCAAAGGAGTGGAGGGAAATGAATAGGGGGGGTGAAAGGCAAGGCAGATTTAGATTTCCGCGACTGTTAACAAAGTGTTCCTGTCAGCAGGCTTCTGGGTTATTAAAGACTGCACCAAGCTTGATACCTTCAGCACCAGCTGATGAGATAAGCAGCACTGGCAGCAGCTGCTGCAGCAAGTGCCCAGACTTCAGGCAAAATCCTGGCAGAATTTGAAAACACCCATGTTGCAGCTACCGTTTGGGGAAGAAGGTTACTAATTTCCAAATGGACCCAACCAACCAAATGGATCAGATCATAGGACAGGATCCAAATCCTACAGGCACCTGAACAGTATGTCTTCTGTCTCCCACCATTTTTCTTCTCAGTCATCATTAAGTACTTCCCTGAAAATGTCACATGGCTGACAATAGACACCATATCGATCAGTTTCCTTGCTGTCAGAGCAGGGCCAGCATGCTCTGCTAAATTTATTATAGAACACATAATTAACTTATGGAATTCACGATCGCAAGATGGCATCTACTTAGTTGGCTTAAAAATGATAGTCAGATTTAGGGAGGATAGGGTTTTTTTTGGCAGCTCCTAGCTGTGATGGCAAAATGGGCAAACTGTTGTTATCGTGTAGCTTCATCAAGGGTACTTTGTAGAGTGACTCGAGGAGATTGCAATCTAAATGCTGACAAAGGGGATGCAACAGATGGAGAGGGGGAAGATGGAAGTGAGAGTAGTAAGAAGGATACGTGCAGGTTCAGTGACATATGCTTGGAGGTTCAGTGACATATGCTCTTAGACTTCGTTTCACTAGGAGATAAGACTGAGGGGTGCTTCAAGGCTTGATTGAGCAGATGGGTTTTGAGAAAGAGAAAAGATTTGAAGGAAAAGAGAACTGTAGCCCATAGGTGTTCTGGGAGGTCATTCAAGGTGTCAGCTGAGTATGAAATGCAAGGGAAAACCAACAGGTGATGCCCAATCACCTTCATGCCCTGCTCATCAATGTCCAAAGGACATCTGGCTGACTGCTTTAGAGACAGAATGCCGTGCCAGATGGACCTTGCCTGATCGAGGCAATTTGTACATTATTATCCCTCCATGCAATTGTTTACATGGGAGAAAAGTTAGAATGAACTAAAAATAATAATAATCCAGCAGCTATTTTCATTATTGAAACTTCTGGGAAAAGTGATGCCATGTTTGTAGCATGGATGATTGTAAGAAGAGATGATTGTTGACTTATATGTCCACACTGATCTTTCCCCACATGTTCATATATACACACATACACAATCACATGGAGCTGACTCTGCGAATTGCATAATTCAGCTTCTACATGCTGCTTTTTATGCAACACATGCTTTGATTACAGGTGGAGCAGCCTGTAACAAACTCTAAGACAGTCCTTTAACTTGTACAGCAGCCTGTTTGACAGGCCTATCAGCTCCTCAACCCATAGCGAGATGATGTACCTTCTGTGTGTATAGCAGGGAGAAAAAGCCCTGCGTCATCCAGTTCACCCTGTATCTCCTCTTCTTTGGATCTCTAATAAATTGTCAAACATTTATTGCCAAAGCTACATGCTGTGTTTGCCTAACTCTAATTCCTAGAATCTAGGACCTAGATGTTTTAGCTGTCCTAAAAGAGGACATCTTCTTTCATTGGATGGATATCATCTTCCCACCTCCAAAGTAGAACGCTGTAGGAACTGGTTGGACGAATTTGTCCCTCAACTGTCAAACCCCCCCCCCCAAATCAGGGACAACTTTTATATTTCCCCTTTCTGCCCTGTGTTCTATTGTCAGCTTTTCCTTTGAACTTCTGAAATTAGAACCCATCTACATTTTCAAGTCTACACATGCCAAATTAGCAATGATGGGAACCTGCATGTTTGCAGTGTGTCTACCTCTGAATACCAGATTCAAGGGCTAAAAAGCAGGGGAGGGCTCTTGCTTTCATATCCCACTCAAAAGCATTCTAGAGGTGGCTGGCTACCTGTAGCTGGAAACTGAGCGTTGGATTACATGGATGGATAAGTGTTCTGATCTATGTTCTCCTTAAACTCTTCTAGAATGGGATTAGCTGATTTGTCTACAGCAGGGGTTCCCAACCTTTTTCACCAAGTGTACCCCCTTACACAGTCAATTTTTTGAAGTATCCCCTGCACCAATTAATTACTTGGCATTAATTAATTAATTAATTAATTATTAAAATGTAAAAATTAATCATTAAAATTACTCAGCTTGCACCGTTAACTCTGGAAATCATGTTGCTTTCAATTACTTCCTGGTTACTCAATTTTTGCCACCCCTTTTATTTTATTTTTAAGAAAATATCACTATAGGTCTCTCATCCAAAAATGAACCAAGGCAATTCCTGCTTAGCTTTCTTAGAGGCAGCTCAATCTGCCATATAAGCTGCCTTTCTTAAATGGAAGAAACAATGTATTCTAAAACCCAGCATATAAATTGAACCATCCAGTAGGAAAGCAGTTTGCATTCCACTCAAAGCCTTTTGGGAACACAGTCTGGAGGGAGAGAAGGGGTGGCTTTGTTGCACAAGAATCTCTTCTGTTCACTGTCAATGATGTTTCTCTTTTCAGTAAGAAATTAGGGACTATTTAGTCAGACAGAACTTAGTTAATGTCACCCTAACTTGGATGCAAATGCTAGAAAGAGGTTTATATAGAGTTTTGGCAGAGTTTTGTTTTTTGTTTTTGTATGGGAGCCCTGCCTGTCAGTTAGCTGAGTTAGCCGGGCTGTGCTTTGTCAGCTGTGAGTCGGTGTCGGGAGTTTAAATTAAAAAAAACTAAAAGCAGATGCTGACTCGCAGCTGATAAGGCACAGCAAGCCGGGTACCCATGCCGGTCGGTTCGTGTACCCAAGGTATGCGTACCACAGGTTGGGAACCCCTAGTCTAACCACTAGCATCCAGAGCTAAGAAAGAAAGCTTCTGCTCCCTCTCTTGATATTTAGTACTTTCTCATTCATGTCTCAAATGATTCATATGGCATGGGGAATTCTTAGCTAAACCTACATCCACTCTGTGTAGAAGCCACAGTATATATACTTTACTGTATTGAAGCCACGCTGATGCTAGGATTCTGATTTCCATTGTTGCCAAACCGACGGGCAGGATTTACAGATAGCGAGAAAAACCTTTTGCACACTTTTCTCATGTTAGATTGGATATGTTTAGCTTCCAAGGACTGATTTTTGAAAAGGCCATTGTCATATAATTGGATGGAGTTGACAAGGAAATTGTGCATTGTTGCTATCTATTGTGTGATATGACTTTGCAATTGGCTGTTCACACTTTGTTAATTTATATTTCATTAATTTGGTGTGCGCTATTTGCAGGCTATTACTAACTGATTCATAATTCTATCCTTCATTAGACAGTGTGAAACTACAGCTCACATGAGTAGATTCAGAGGCATCAAGGGGCTATTCATTGGGCTGTTCCATAGCCGCCTTGAGTGCCCTCGGGAGAAAGGCGGGGTATAAATTCTTTAAATAAATAAATAAATAAATAATATTGACTGAGTGCGGCCCTCTGTTTCTGTTATAAAGATGAATTCTGAGGTGCATTCCAGGCACGGACCCTTCATAAGTTATGAATTGCAAATGGCCAGTTATGCAGATTGTGTCACTTTCACCAAAAGTTCTCTGGAGGTATGAAAGGGGATTTTTGTATTCATCAGTAAAAAATGCATGTGAATCTCGGATCTGAGTCTCATTCAAAAACAGAAGCATTTATTATTATTATTATTATTATTATTATTATTATTAATAATAATAATAATAATAGCAACAACAACAGTATTTATATACCACTTTTCAACAAAAAGTTCACAAAGTTTACAGAAAAAAATCAAATGATTAAATGGCTGGAGGAACCTGGGTCCGCACTTGACTTTTCCTCATCGCTCAGCAAAGGTGGCAAGAGATGTATGAATGAGAAATACAGGCATAACGTGTTACAGGGGAGAGGGGTCCAGGATATTCTTTAGAAAACCAGAAGCCACTTTTACCCCTTTTTCCCTGAGCAGAATAATCAGGAATTATACCCTGTGGTTTTTAAGGGTAATCCTCACCCCATTGTGACAGAACAGATGTTAAGTGGGGGTAATGCGGTGTTTGTTTGGTGTTCCTCTCCTTTCAGTCTGTTGCTGTGCAAGGCAATAGTGCAAGGCTATTACACTGGAAAAGGCAAAATGTTCCACTCTGATTATCTGCTCAGTTGGATTCCACCACCAGCACACCCCATCCTCAGGCTGGAGCACCTTGTAGCTCTTTCTAAATTTAGCTGCTGCTGGAACAGCTCCCAGCTTTAAAGCAGAATTAACACAAGGGCTTCAGTAAGGCCAGTGAGGGGCTCTGTACCCTGATGCTCCACATCTGTTTGCTGCTGCTGTTTTCCTCTGCAGAGAATACACAGTTGTGGGGAGGGTCCTGTCACTGAGCGAGTTCAAGTTGGTTTTGCTTCCTTTCCCTGCCCACCTCCCTCAGCTTCTTCCCCTCTTGTCACAGCCCCAGCTATGATAAATGTTTGAAAAAACAAAAACAAAAACAAAAAGGAAAAACCTAGAATGAAAAAAGGAGTTTTAGCACCTTACTGAAATAAGTCAGAACTACACATTTGTGCATGTCATGGACAATCTGGTAGACTCAATTAGTGTTGGACATGCAATTTAACTACGATTCAAGATTAATATAAAAAAAACTGAAATAATTTTTTTTTATATAAAAGTTGTTGAATATACATTTGGGGCAATAGGCAGTGTTAACTGAGAGTTTGACAACTGAGAATGAAATGAATTGGACATGATATGCCTCTGACTGGATGAGAGGAGAGTGCCTCTGAGTATATGCAGAGTTCTTTCCTGTCATTACTATACTATACTATACTATACTATACTATACTATACTATACTATAAAGACCCCACACATCTGGAATTAGAAACCTGCATTTTGTTTTGTGTTGATGCAGGAACTTCTGTGCTGCGAGATAAAGAACAGAGAGTCTGACAAACCTGCCACCTCAGTTATTTGTTTGCTGGTATAGCAAACATGATAATCTCTGTTTGGTAAGGTAGCTTCTATGCTGACTAGAGTGGTGACTCCTTTAATTAGCAACTGAATTGGCTACAGACTTACTCTCTCGCAGCTTTGGCAGAGCTTATGTGACAACTATTAATATTAGTTGGCTAGAACTTACATAAGAAGATATATTTGGGCAGAGAAAAATCCTGGGCGGGGTTTGGGTTGGGTGGGGGGAGGACAATCAGTGTTGCAAGACTGCCTGCAGAACAATGGTTGGCACACGTTCCCATCAAATTATCATTTATTTTTAGTCTAGCAGCTTTGGAGATTTTGAGCCCATCTCTTTCTGGCAATGACATTGATATAAACCCCAGGAGTCCTTGCAAGGGAAGGTGAAAAAGCAATTCTTTGGTCTTTTGCCAAGGAACATGGTAAGGCCTGTGAAGAAATCTTAGCTTGAGCCAATGCATTGCACAGAACCAATAATCAGGAAAGCTAGAGGTGAGAGGTTAAGAGAAAGACATGCTTCTAAGAACTCTGCAGGAGTTGCAAAAAAAGACAAAAAGACTAAGAAGCTAGGGTGGGCCAGAGCTAGCAGAATAGAGTGGAGCTAGTACTCAGTGAGAAGAGTAGTGTTTTAGTGAACATGGGTTCAAATATTATACTTTTTCTGCACTGTTGCTTAGATTGGGATAAGAGTGGAGGAAAGTGGTGTATTACAGGTCTTTTTTGTGATAAATTACACAATATCTATCAAACTGTGAGAAAGTAGATTCCAATTTGGGGCTGGTGGAGAAGAAAAAAGATTTTAGTAGAGGGGGCAAGATCCGAAGTTCAAAGACCAGCTCTTAAACTAATTTAAAATAAAATTGCACGGAAGTAATGTACAGTTAAAATCAACCCTGTACAATGTACAATGAAATCAACCCTGACTGTTCCCTGGAAGGACAGATACTAAGGCTGAAACTCAAATATTTTGGCCACCTAATGCGAAGAGAGGACTCTCTGGAGAAGACTCTGATGCTGGGAAAAATTGAAGGCAAAAGGAGAAGGGGAAGGCAAAGGATGAGATGGTTAGACAGCATCACCGATGCAACGAACATGAAAATGAGCGAACTTAGGAAGATAGTGGAGGACAGGAAGGCCTGGTGGGATATAGTTCATGGGATCACGAAGGGTTGGACACGACTTAACAACTGAACAACAACAACAATGTACAGTATTTTAAGAGCATTTGTTGAGGTTGCTTTCTAGGGATGCTGTGGCTGTTACCTGCACTGAGCCAGGGGGTTGGAGTCGATGAGCGCCGAAGTCCCTTCTAAGGCTGCAATCCTATAACACTTTCCTGTGAGTAAGCCCCACTGAACACAGTGGGACTTACTTCTGAGTAGACCTGCATAGGATTGTGCTGTAACTCTAATATTCTATTTTCTACACCTTATAACTGCACAAATGCTTCTTCCACATTGGTTTGATGCTGAGAGATGTCACAAATCTTTGCTTGCTTCTTAGGTTTGGAGCTGTACTCTGTATGTTCCATACACAGCTGTATCCTCATCATAGTAACCACTGAGGCTACATTTGGGCACAAGTCTCCTTTTTCAGCTAGGGAGAAGTATACAAAATGATGACTGTGCACTGAATTCTGGGGTCCCAGGACTTCCACACAAACACCAGTTTGCACAGGGAACTAGAAGTGAGAGAGACACTCAGAGAGACACTCAGTTGCATGTACTTCAATTCCCATATGTAGTTAGGGCACATAATGCCGAGCACAAATGCTTGTTACAGCATAGATATGTATGTGAAATTAGCACTGACCTGTGGTAAATGTGGAGCACTGATGTGCCTCAGAAAACTTGATGATACCATCCAGAACCAATGTAAAGAAAACCCTGGGGCTTTTTCCAGGCTTTCTTCGGAATGGAAATATTTCATTGCCATGAAGCTACCATTTTGAACAAGAAGGGGTAATTTGATAAAAAGCATTATTAAAGTATGGTGCAAATGGAAGAACAAGACTTGCTGAGGAAGAATTAGCATGGCTTCTGCAAAGGGAAGTCCTGCCGTAACCAACCTTTACAGATTCTTTCAGCTGTATGCTTGACTAGATGCACTTGTTTTAGTCTAATCCAGCAGGGATCACACAAGACAACAAGATACTTGTATCCTGTCACCACTCCCTTACACCTGGCACAAAGAAAACCTACTCCTACAACCAGGGGGTTGCTTATCCCCATATAAGAAGGTTGTATACAAGGACTGTATGATTTCCTCAGTTCCACAAAAATGTAGTAGTAGTAGAAGAAAATGTTGGCACTGAAGTCTGATTTCAGCAGACAACTCTCAGCTTTCTTAAGGAAGGTTTCTAGTCCTCCAAGTTGTGAAAATGGACTTGAAACTATTATGGTCAATGTCAAACAAAATCTCAAAATCTGGGTGGTGGCTGCAGAAGATCCCCATGGGCCAAGGGTCAGCAGTCAGTGGCTGCAGTTTCTAACCTTGAACCATGACTGCACAAAACTTGTGTGTATTAATAGCATATACATAAATATGATGAATTTTCATGATTTATGTAGATCACAGAATTAGAGGTGTTTTTTTTAAAACACTGTAAGTTTTGCTCAGGCAGTGTGGTATTCAAGGGGTGTTCAACAGCACACTAAATTTCAGTCAAATGTCTTTTATACCTACCCCATGGACATAATACTACTGTATGTATTGTGGAGGGTGTGTTTATGTGTAAAGATGTGTGCATATTTGTGTGAATTAAATGTGCCTTGGTAAAAATGCAAACATGGACACATAAGGAAACTGGAAATGCTGCATTTCCCTGCACATGATGTTTGCAAACTGCTGCTGATGTTGGATTTTCCTCTTTATTGCCATGGAAACAGTCATTAAAATGCTGGAGCTCCTTAAAGGGCTGCCATCTCTGGTGGCTGTGGGGATGTTATCCCTAACATGTCCCAGGGGCTCATCAATTGTGCAGGAAGAGCGTTGACTCTTCTCTGGCTGCCCAGGATCTCCTGTCTGTTTTGCTTGCTTTCCTGCTCTATCTGGCCTGGAATCTGTTGCTCTAGCTCCCTCCTCCACATCCACCTGCTTCTCCATATGGGGAAAAACAACGAACTTGGCCCAGCTCCCAGCCATTAAATGAAAAGTATGAGATACGTTAGCTGAAATGTAAGCTGCATGACACAGACTGGCAGGTAGGATCAGCCGCTGGGGCATCCGCAGCACTCCTCCTCTCGGGGACCGACTTTCTTCGTGATCTTGGATGCTTGTGCTTCAGTCTTCTGTCAAAAGCGAGTAACCTGTTTTTCATTGTTTCATTTACCATAGGTTTCACATTCTTTAGGTCAAGGGAAGTGACTTTCTATGTGTTTGGACAGAACCCAGAATCAGGTTGCTTTGATCTTAGCTTGGGGTGCCTTGTACTAGCCACGCCCATTCTGATGCTCTGTTTCATCTGAATTGCTCTAAAGCCCAATAATAGTAGAGCTGCTTAGGCATAAACATCCTATTTGTCCTTTGGGCATAAGGAATACTTGTGCTTCTAGCTAATAGGCTAACGTAGCATTTCATCCCTGCCAATTCATTCCCTCCCTCGTTTCTTTCTTTCTTTTTAAAGTCATGGATGTTGCTTTTTCATTCAGAGAAGTGAAATACCAAATCAGCTTGTAAGAGTTAAGTATGCAAATCTTGTTATTTGTGAATGGCTTTAATCTAGCTTTCTTCTTTCCCTCACCTATTTCCAACAGCAAATAGAATCCTCCTATTCCTGGTCTTCAGACTGGAACAGGCATTCAAATTGCTTGAAACTGTTAATTGGGGAGCCACAGAACCCGTTTCCAAAAAAAGCAGCGCATTCACAGTTTGAGCATCCTCTAAAACACTGTCAACAGGAGCCCCCTCCACCCCCAAATCTTAGGGCCGTGACAGACCGCACGAATCCCGGCGCGTTACAGATGCCCAAGAAGCTTTGTCGAACTGTGCGGAGGTGTCTGGTTACCATAACGGAAGCGAGCGGATGAGATGCGATCTCCCAATTTCCAGCATGGGGAAGGAGAAGGAGGAAAATATTAGTTGCCTAGATGTGTGTCCTCATCTTCACTCCTAGTAAACCGGCATTTCTTGTTGTACATGGATAGGTATATGCGATGAAGGCTGGGGAGGGAACAGATGATTGAAGCCTCCCAGATTCCCCATTCACTGAAAAACTGTAGTGGAAACACACACAAAATGCAAGACTTTTATTTTTAATTTCTAATAGCTATGCGATTAAAAAATGTCCAGATGCATTCCAAGCATTGAAAAGCTGCTCTTTATGCTTTGGAAACTGCATGCGCATGCCAGTAACTCCCCTCTCCTACAGTGCCTGCAGCAGAAAGATGGAAGTCCTCCTTCATGCCACTACCCACAGCTGCATGGTGGCAGTCAAGGAGGGCGTTCAAATGTTTACTGCCTATTTCTTGGTTAGCTTTCCTGATTGGGGATCATGGATGGTGTCCAGCCTGGTATGCTAACCAGAAAGCGTACAGGGGTGGGACAGTTGGGGTTTGTAAAATGATGCTGGGGAAGAAGAGGATGGTCCACTGTTGTCACTACTCCCCTACAATCACCCAGTAAGCATCCCCATGGTTTCTGGCTTACTGGGCACTGATGAGGAGTGCAGCTGCAGACCCTCACTGCCTCAGGAGTTGGCTGGGCATGGGCCCCTTGCTCATGTTGCACCATGTTGCACTGTGGAACCACCCCTGCATATACAGTAGGGCCCCTGTATCCGTGGGGGATAGGTTCTTGCTCTTTCCGTGGTTAATTTAAAGTGCGGAAAAGGGCAAATGTTATCCCCACACCCATTATCTTTGTGAATCTAGTGCAGAGGCCAAGCCAGTGCAGGGTCTTCCTTAAATAAAACGCTATCAGCAGCAGCGTGCTGCTTATAGCAGAGCATCTGAATGCTCATAGCAAGCAGCCTCAGTGCTAGAGAGGCTCCAAATGTTAACAGGAAGTGAATCTGCGGCTATTGGTTCCACGGATATGCCCTACCTCCCGTATATATAAAGTCCATCCATTGCTCAGTGGAAATGGGTAAAGATTGAATGAATGGAGGCTGACTGTGGGATTATTTCCAGTGTGACTAGCTCATGAAAAATAGGCAACAGGGTCGAGAAGCATTTTCTCTTTTACTTATTTCTGTTTATCCAATGAAGTTGGGAAGAAGTGAGAATGAGAGAAAAAGCTTCCTCTCTTCAGCTGGAGATTCTTGCAGAGGGGGTTCTGGAAGCCAAGGGTAATGAATGGGAAGAAGTACAGAATAAATCTCAGTTTATAAAAAGGTTAGTTCCCCACCCCATTGCACCAAGAAGGAGTGCACAGCAGGAGAATGCAGAGATCGTCAATAATTCACTGTGATTCAGTGTTGGAAAAAGGAAAGCCTGAAGGTTCCTTATACTTCCTGGCTAATACAAATGTTCACGGGGCCAGAATCTAACAGTTACTCAGCTAAGAATTCCTAGTGCATTTCCTATCTGTCAATTCCTCAATCCAGAAGATGGTTATTGGAAGTGGAGGGAAAGCAAGGAGATGCATTGCTCTCTCTCTCTCTCTCTCTCTCTCTCTCTCTCTCTCTCTCTCTCTCTCTCTCTCTCTCTCTCTCTCGTTCTGAAGCGAATTCTTGCAGGGGAGGGGAAAGTGCTTCCTTTCCTCCCACCTCTGACAGATTCCCTGGGTAATGTTTCTTGGTCATGCTCCAGCATGATAGCCCTGGAGCATGGCATAAGTCTCAGAACTGACTTTTACATACATTGATAATGATAATGTGTGCAGAAGGCTTGTCTGTGTTATCTTGTGCACACAGCTAAATCTTTATACTTCAACTTTTGCATTATTGTATCAATTCATAAAATGCAAAGTTCAAAAACAAGCCAAAATTAAGGAGATTTACATAATATATCAAAGCTAATAAATGCTAAGTCCCCAGAGCTGCCTGACTCCCAAACAGATCTCTTCTTTATCTCTGTTCCACACCACTCTGCTAGCATGCTGTTCTTGTCTTCACGTTCTGTCCACCCTCAGTGGCGCACGGGGATTAAGCCAAGGTGTTGAGATGGATAGCTACGGACGCTTAGCTCTTATAGCCTACAGCCTAGGTGAAGGAACACATTGGCATTCTATATCGAGTTTCTGCCTGACAAAACTGTTTTGGAAACTGGTGCCAGAGATAGTAGGGTCCTGATTCTTTCTTGCCTGAGATCAATTGTAGTAGGAGATGTAAAATGTTCAGTCTCTGGGCACATCTGCAGAGTAGCTGCCTGTATTCCAGGATGCATGCTGTGAGTGATACACAACTGCAAGCATGGGAACTGATCTTGGGAAATGCAAGTACCCTTCTCTCTACCCTGGAAATTCCTGTTTCAGTAAGTGGAAAGCTATCCTGATCCTGCAATGATCCCCATCCTCCACAGGAATGTATAGAGTACTAGTGGTGCTGGAACTGGAGATCAGATGCTATGTGTATATGTGCTCTGCCTGTGTGTACATGTGCTAAACAGGAATTGGACTTTAATCTGATAGCATGGTACTCATGTCAGCTATGTGGCCTTGTTATTACAAGCAAGTGGTGACATCTAGCAATGGGTAAGGAATTTGCATGTGATTAGCGTATTGTATCATAACTATCATTTGAACAGATTGTCTGAATCTATGTGATCATAATATGGTACATTTGCTGAGCAATTCTGTCTAACTCTGTGCCCTGCGATGCAGCAAGGCTGGTGCACCCCTGCCACATCCAGGGTGTGAGACAGGCTGCTGGGAGGTCACCTCAGGGGAAGGGAATGTTTGTTCCCTTCCCCCAGGTAAAGCCCTAGCTGCCCCAATGGGGCTACTCAGATGTGCACCAGCTATTTTGCTGGCGTAGGTTCGAGAGCCCTGTGTAATGGTCGCCAGACCCAGTTAGGGAGGTAGGATACAACGGAGGAGGCCACCGCTGATCCCTCCCACTTCCCAGACCCAGCTGACCAATCCCACCCCCTGGAACACCCTGTTCCGCCCTCCCCACACTCCTATGCCGCCCAGTGGTGAACTCGCCTTCCCCGGCCTGTGCTCCACTGGATCTGGGGCGGAAAGAGCAGCACTGGCCTCTGCGCCAGTGCTGCCTCCTTGCCAGGTGACACAAATATGCCTTATGGCATGTTTGTGACACCTGAGGCTGGCGGAGTGATGCTCCGCCAGTCTAAAATGTGTACAGAGGATTGGGCTGTTGGTTTGCCTTCATTTGGTTACTGTGGCCAAATAAGAAATCTCTTTGATAGCATTGTGATAACAGAAATGGGGTAGATGGGAATAGTTCCTTTATGATGGAACCCCCCCCCCCCGCCCATTGGCCCTGATTTTGCTTTCAACCATTACAAAATAAACTATCCCAGATTTTGGACCTTTTGTGTTTGCCTTATAAATAGGTATCACTCTATTTTATTATGAGCTGCTTTCCATTAACCTTTTGTTTCTTGGGGTTCCTCTTGCCATGGAGAAATCGTCTCCCTACTCGCTTTCTGGCAGTTATAGTAACGAGATTCTTCTTCTTTGTGTTTATTTGTGCAAAATATGTTTTGACAGAGAGTCTGAGACTATGACTATACCAACGGGAGCTGCAACTCTGATGTGTCAGAAAGTGGGAGGAATAATCAGGGTATTGACTGGAGATAGTAGCGTGGAACAGTGTGACCCAGTGCAGTTGCTTCCCTGGTCTTCTGGTTGTCGGGGGCTGAGTGTGAGATTGGAAAGTGGGGGGTCATATTACATTATTGAAGAAAATGCTTTCATAACTGAAATTAGCCGGTATAAAGATGATAGCCCAGACTAGTGGTTCTCAAACTTTTTGAGCCCTTTCCACTCCTAATTATGGTCCTGGGGATCCCCAGGGCTCTGAGGAGCACACATTGAGAAATGCTGGCCTAGACATTAATGTAGGAACCTAGGCAGATTTCTCAGTTTTCCTCCTTCTGAGCCTGATGCTGCTTCTTGGCTTAAGGCCCTTTGAAAAAATTCCAAGGGAATCCCTGATGACATCTCTGCTCCTGCTGTAGGAGAAGTCCAGGAGGCCTGGTTCCCCTCATAGCAGGCCCCCTTCCGGTCATTTCTGTGGTGCACAGTGCTTTTTCACTTTTCTACAGTAGTAGCTTTTTGGTGAGTCATGTTGAGCCACGCTGTCATCTGGCAGAGCATCTGGGGTGGATTGCAGCTCAGGCGCAGCTTCACAATGTGATATTGTATTGGTGTGTTGATGATCCTGGTTCTATATATGTACTAATTTCCTGGCCAAGGTTTATTGCAGAGCAGGTATTAATCTAAACCAAAATTTAGCCTTGAAAGGAGGCTTAGTCCTGGCACTTGTAAAACATTCATACAAACAAGAGTGTTCCTGGACATGTGGAGAACCCAAACCAACTCTGGTCAATCTGAAATTGGAGCATGCTTGGCGGCTGAAGTGATTGAATTGCAGATAGGCAGAAGCCACAGCACCACTAGTCGTTAGAAATAAAGGATGAGCATGCCTTTGCCGAGATCTGTTTTTCCAAATCACCCATCCTCAATACTAGTAAGGCCTTGCATGAAGAGCCTTTTCAGTAGTTATTTTTGCAGATTCCGATTTCCAGGTAGAAAAGGGTCACATTATCCAGGGAAAGCATATTTTGGGGCAACTCTCTGTGACAGCAGTCCTGTGCTAATTACTCTGACCTTTTCTGGCAAATGAGGCTCCCATGTTATCATTTCCTATGCAAATTGAGACCATCAATTATATCCAGAAGATCCAGAAACTTTTCATCACCTCCTTCTCTAATCTTCCTCCTTTTCTATCTGTTTGGTCACTGTAAAATTTGCATACAGCAGGAGAGGCTGGTGCAAACAGATGCTGAGGGATAAATCTCAGCAAGCCAGAGCAGTTCCTCATCCCATTTTCCTTGTGCTCTCTTGTTTTTCCAAAATGGTGTTCCATTAGCTGCTTCTACAAATCCCCAGGAGTTGGCTCAGTGATTAAGTTTAAAGGTTCCCACCATTGCAGTGGTCCGAAGGTCAAACTAATCCAGGAAAGACTGCAGTAAAGTTGGCCATTCACACATCTTGTTCAGCATCCCATCGCTGATGACAAGTGCTGCCAGATAATTTAGAGGGAGAAACTAAAACTTTAACCTTGCTTTTTTTTTCAACTGATAACATAAAAGATGGATATATTCTAACAGTTTCTTCCCCCCCCCACCATAGTGAGTTTATTTCTTGCCATAGAGATCCACATAGAACAATATACTGTACAGAAATAGGAAAGTTAACACACTTGCTGAGATTGCAGGTCAGCATGAGTTCACAGGTTTGAAAAAAAATCAACCATGCAAAATGCAGGTACAGTAAAAACCTTGGATTGCGAGCATAATTCGTTCCGGAAATGTGCTTGTAATCCAAAGCACTCATCATATATCAAAGCGAATTTCCCCATAAGAAATAATGGAAACTCAGATTATTTGTTCCACAACCATTTAATCCTATAAAAATGATTACAGTAATACAAAATACAGAATAAAGTCAAAATAAAACAAATGAACCTGCACTTTACCTTTGAAAAGAATCGTGGCTGGTGTGAGGGAGATGAGAGAGAGGAGAGGAGGAGGCAATAGTGTAACTAGGGTGGAGCGCGTGGTTCAGTCGAACCAGGCGCCCACCCTGCGGGGGCGGCGCACGGGGTGGAGCGCATGGTTCCGTTGGACCAGGCGCCCACCCTGCGGGAGCGCCGCACACCCGTCCCCCACTCGGACACTCGAGTCTCCGAGTCGGGCCGGCCCCCTCAATTGGGAGAGCCGGCTCGGGGGCTGCCCTTTTCCCTCAGTAACAGTCTGAGCATGCGTGAAAAGAACGGTGTAAATACCGTTCTCGCGTGGGCCTTCCTTAGAAGGCCCCGGGCAGCCGGCCAGGGAGGATGTCCCCGAGCCGGCTCTCCCAATTGAGGGGGCAATTGAGGGGGCGCCTGTCGGGCGCCCGGAGCGGCGACCCAGGTCGCCCCCTCTGGAGCGCGGCGCCCCGCCCTCTGGAGCGCGCCGTGGCCTGTTGGCCGCGGCGCTATTTAATTATAGGGGCGCCAGAAGAGGCTGTTACGCCGCTGGGAGGAGGAGTACAGGACGTCTATCACTAACGTTATTGTGTAGGACGTCTATCACGAACGGGTTCACTGCTATCTGTTGGCTCACTGGACTGAGACCGGAAGACGATTACCCACAATCCCGCAGCAAGAGAGACTACTCGCAGAGGCGTAACGTGCCTCACCGGTGCCTTTCCTCATGGGGCTGCCTCCAAGCGCCTTTCCTTCTCTTCATGATCGTGAGGTCAGTGTGAGAAGTTCAGTGGTGGAGCCTGAGTGTTGCGCCCCATGCCCAGAGCAACTGCTCCTCGGGCTCCAAAACCTACTTGTAATGCAAGACATCGCTTGTTAATCAAGTTAAAATTTATTAAAAATTGCTTGTTATGCAAAACACTCTCAAACCAAGTTATTCTCAATCCAAGGTTTTACCTTCGTAATTCTAACACTACTGTATTGGTTGTGTTTAGGCAAAGGTTGTCCCACAGGAAGTGTGTTCCGGATTTCAACCTCTACTGGCTCCATTCAATGTGGAATTCCTCACAGAGAGATTTCCAAAAGGTGCCTTGCAGTAGAAACCATAGTAAACTGGATCCCTTGAACTGCCTCTTTGCAATCTAAAGTTCCATTCTGTCCTTGTAAATGGGGTATTTTTGCACTTAAATACCTTTGTTGTTGTTCAGTCGTTCAGTCGTGTCCGACCCTTCGTGATCCCATGAACCATATCCCGCCAGGCCTTCCTGTCCTCCACTATCTTCCTGAGTTCGCTCATTTTCATGTTCGTTGCATCGGTGATGCTGTCTAACCATCTCATCCTTGGCCTTCCCCTTCTCCTTTTGCCTTCAATCTTTCCCAGCATCAGAGTCTTCTCCAGAGAGTCCTCTCTTCGCATTAGGTGGCCAAAATATTTGAGTTTCAGCCTTAGTATCTGTCCTTCCAGGGAACAGTCAGGGTTGATTTCATTTAGGATTGACTGATTTGATCTCCTAGCAGTCCAAGGGACTCTCAGGAGTCTTCTCCAGCACCACAGTTCAAAAGCATCTATTCTTCGGCGCTCAGCCTTCCTTATGGTCCAACTCTCGCAACCATACATTGCTACTGGGAACACCATCGCCCTGACTATGCGAACTTTTGTTGGTATGGTGATATCTCTGCTTTTTATTATGCTGTCTAAGTTTGCCATAGCTTTCCTTCCAAGGAGTAAGCGTCTTTTAATTAAATACCTTGCTTTCATAGTATATTGGTGCAGGATTGCACCATTTTTCCCTCAGATGTGGGGACAGTAAACGGTTCAAAGGTGCATCATTCATAAGGGTGTACTGTATCCCTTGCCTATCCTAGCTCGTTTGCTACCTGAAAAAGCTTCTTTTGGGGCACAGCTGTGCCTGCAAGGAAAGTGGTGCAGCAGGGAGTATTGCTGTACCTACACTGAGGTTGCAGTTGGGCCCCTGCATGAGTGGATGAGCTGCTGCTTCAAGCTGCTGCTGGAACTCGAACGTTCGGCCCTATAAAGGGCTTCCTGTCATTCTCTTGGCAAACATTCTGGGCATGTTTGCTCATTTTGCCAGTTTGACTAGGGTAGTCCCTCACACAGGGCCTAGGCATGGCAGGAGGTCTGTGGAGCAGGCTGAGGAAGGGAAGAAGGTAGGCAGGGTAAGTGACAGGAACCCCAGATGAAGGTGGCTGAAGGGGTGCAGAGTGAGCAATAGGCTGAAGCAAAGACAGCTGAAGGAAGGAGGAGGCCTGGAGGAAAGTGCAGAGAAAATAAGAAATGAAGCCAAGGAGGGGCTAATGAGAGACTAGGGCAGTGTTTCCCAAATGTTTTCGACTTGCAGCTCCCTTGACCATTGGTGACCATTGGCCCCGGCTCCCCATGACATTATGTTGATGCCTACCAATTGGCATTGCACTGTTTTCCAAGAGGATTTCGTGACACTCCGCGGCTCCCCTGGCTGGTTTCCTCCCAGTTTGGGAACCACTGAACTAGGGCCAGGTAGCCAAGGGCTCATAGAGTCCCTAGGTCCAGAATCTACACCCCAGTAGAAGCTCCTGTAATTTTCAGGTGTGAACAGAAGAGGACTTCTGCCAGTTGTACCTTCAACTGCCATTGCAGCATATTCACCTGCCAACCCTAAAGGACAGGATCTGAATATTGATTCAAACTAACGGGACAATCTTTTGCTTACAGACTTCTAGAAAATGGTGCAGTAAGCAAACACAGAGAAATCACAATACATGAATGTGTGGACCAGACCTGAATGAGACCCCTCAAAGCAGTTGTAGATCTTTAGCGTGCGAGAAGAACCCTATGAGGAGGATTCCCTTTTACAGTTCCATACCATTCAGTTCCCTCCCAAAATCAGAGTCACAATTGCATCTATAGTGTGCAGATAAAAGTGCACCCAAAGGTTGTCATTTTAGATGATGTCAGGAGGATGTACTGCAGGTGGCGTCTTTCGTTTGCCCAGGCCACCTGTGACAGATGACTCCCAGACTCTGGATCATTTGGTGCTTTTCATTCAAACAGCTTCTGTTTTGTCCATTTTGTCCAACCACAGGAAGCGTGTGTGTGGCACAGTCAGTCAAGATCCCCCGGGAGCCCAAAGCAGGAGAGTTTGACAAGATCATCCGGCGCCTCCTGGAGACATCTCATGCTCGAGCTGTCATCATCTTTGCCAACGAAGATGATATCAAGTAAGAGGGTAATGGTCTGGTTTTGAAGGAATGTGTGGGAAGGAGCGAAAAAAGAGAAAATGAGCGAGTGAAAGAAGGGGGGAAGGCCGAAGTACAGTAACTGGATGTTCCAGGTATGGCTGGTTTGCCACTGCTTCTTGGCGTGTCGCAAAATATGAGTGTGCTTGTAGAAAATGAACAAGGTGAGTGGTACGTCTGGGTCACTGTGCCCTCTTCATTTTGCATCCCCCCTTCTGTATCCTTTTCAGAGTCCTCGATGTACCCACCTATCTTGAGACTCAGTGATTTACAGCTGGATATGACATAGGACAACAATGAATGCCTTCTGCAGTTGTGTGGGTTGAATCTGCATCCAAAAACACTTGGGTGTACCACTAGGCACCGCTTTTCAGGCTGTCTTAGTCCTCAGCTCATTGCAGTCTGTGCTGCCACAGGAGCAGTATTAGCAAAACTGTCCTGTTGTGCCACATTATTCCTGCTCCTAAGATCACAGTTTCTAGAGCTAATATGTTTAGCATCGCAGGGCAGATATAGATGGACCCCTGGCATATATGACCTTCTCTCCAACTGGTGGGCCACTCTGTGAAACAGGATTCTGGACTAGATGAGCCTTTGGTCTGATCCAGCAGAGATTTTTTTATATTCTTAAGTCTATAATAAATGATCCCAGCGTCCCCCTGCAGTGCCGTTCTATGGTATAGAACAGAGGTGTCAACCTATAGCATTCCTGGCGCCTGCTGAGGGCTGGAAGTGACATCATTAAGCAGGAAGTGACATCATCAAGCAGGTGATGGCCAGAAATAAACACTTTTTTTTCTCACCTACGAACTCATTAGCTGCAAATGAGAAGAGAAAATCTGCAAATCTTGATCATATTGTCAAGATATGGGAGAGCCCGATGATCATGCTTGCCACCCTTGAAGCTGTGCCGCTTCTGCTGAGGTGTTATTTCGCAGCTCAGCAGCTGAGAGGTGGTCTGCGAAGTGACGTCTTGGCAGAAGTGGTGCTGCTGCAAGGGTGGCCCACATAATGAGCTCTCCCAGCACCTCAGCAACGTCTCCCTCTCTCACCCCTCTTGATCTGCCCCTTCCCCCGTAGCGTTCCTTGCCTTCTGAGGCCTCCTTCTGTCTCTTCTCAACAGAAGCAGTGCTGCTGAAAGGTTGGTGCTGAGAGAGCCCAATTATCATATGGGGCGGATGAAGAGCTTCTGCAGGCCGAATCTGGCCCGTGGGCCTTACGTTTGACATCCCTGGTCTAGAAGATATATTTGAGAGGGGAAAAGGGAATGGTTAATAATGTCTGCATTAAGAAATGGAGACTCAGAATGTATGAATTTTGTTTCGACTCAGAATGTATGAATTTTGTTTCGACAAGAGCTCAATTGAAATTTTGATGGGAAGCCTGTTCTTGATTGTCTCGTGTTCTGAGTCATTTTTATGTGTTTTGGAGACTCAGAAGTGATACAAATCAGTCTGCTGAAGCTTGAATAACTGACTGCTGTGAAGAAAGGTCTGGGTCTTTTGTTCTTTAAAAATGTTGTAGCTCCAAAGATATAATTTTCAAACACCTCTTTTTTTTTTTACACTTTTCACAAAGATGTCAATATTTTGTAAAAGTTTCTGGTGCCCATTTTTGTGGGATTTTCCTGCAATCATACAATCATGTTGTTTAGGTACCCTGTATTGGAAAGTAAAATATAGTCCATTCCTTCAGAATAACTGAAGCAATAATGCAGCACAAAAAACCCAGGAAGTATACAATAGTGCTGTTCTGAGTCGCTTTTTGAGCCTAGCAATTTACACTGTTACACCTGATTTTGCAAGTGTCTAATTTATTAATCAGTAAACATTATGCAAATGTTGGGTAAACTGACATTTTTAATCAGTCTACATCAAATATGCAAACCATCTACGTTTCCGGAAGATGGCTAATAGAAATGTCTGAAATCCAGACATTTACACTCATTGACTCCCAGCAAAATCAGGGATTTGCTTTGCAGTGTAAATGGCAAGCACCATTAAACAGGGGTTTGTAAACATTTACCTATCTGAAAATGGTTTGTAAGCTGGAGAATTGCACCCTGTTGGCAGTAGCTTACACACATCTGGAAACTTTGTATTTTTATGCCATGATAGGCTGATGTTTACTGCTGAGCCAGATGCCTCTCTTAGAGCTTATCTGTGTGATCATTTTTTGAGCCGTGAAAGCACTTTGGTGTATCCCCCCGCCCCAAGATACAAACCACAGATTGGGTCACTAGTGCTTTCATGACTGTTCAGTCTGTGCATATCTTCTCCTCATATTGATTCATGACTGGTCTTCAGGTTTTCCCCTTTTTCTCATAGTCCTAAATATACCTACAAAAAAGGTGGTGCCATTGCTGAATAGTGCCACAAAAGGTGGAATTTCACACGGCCATTTTGTCTGATCCACTTTCATTGTCCCTGGTTCACATGAATATATATATATATATATATATAATATGATATATCACATGAATCGATCCGTGTGTACACTTATATGTCCGAGATAAATCATGAATGCAGTATCAAGCTTTGAAAGGGCCTTCAAATGCAGTGAAAAGAATGACTCCAGAAGGCGAAGAAATGAAAGGGTTCCCAAAAGCACTCTCCACCTGGGTCATCATGTGATCCATAGCAGGCCATGTAAGATTGGGAAGCTTGGAGACCTTGTAGTTGGTCCCGTCCTCCAAACTGGAGACCTCCCCTTTTACTTTTTCCTCACTTGTGGCATTAGGAGGTAGGTCAAGGGTGAATGGTGGGGTTGGTTGGGAGAATATTAGAGTCCATCTTCATTCTTGGTTTTACTGATTTCCCCTTTTCTAGGCTCCAGAAGCAGCTGCCATGGAAGAAAGATTAAAAAGGAAGTGGAATGTGGTAGTGTGGGAAATAGGGACACACATTTTGAAGAGTCCTTCACCCATTCCCCCCCCCCCCCCAAGTGCTCTACTGTGGCAGTATTGAGTTACTGGGTAGAGGAAAGTAGGTTGAAAGCTCATTGTGTGATAGACCCTCTAAGCTTTAGTCTAAAGCAGGGGTTCTCAACCTTTGGAGGCCCGGGTATCCCCTATCACGGTCCAATTTTCTGAAGTATCCCCTGCTAATGAATTGCTAGTTAATTGGATTAATCAATTAATTAATTAGCTAATTAATCATTAAATAAAAAGTACTAAAACAATTTTAAATGTGAAAAATGTCTTACTTAACTCTGTGTGTGTGTGTGTGTGTGTGTGTGTGTGTGTGTGTGTTAGACAGACAGACAGACAGACAGACAGGATTGCATTTAAGTTCTAATTAACAAGTAATTAACTACTGATTGATGCTGATAAAGGGCAGGCTCTGGCGTACCCCTTGCCATTGGTCCACGTACCCCTAGAGGTACTCGCACCACAGGTTGAGAACCCCTGGTCTAGAGCTTGTTCAGGAAGAGGGTTCAGCCCTCCCAGATCAACCTGGAATAAATCACACACAACCTTTTTTTTTTTTTTCTTCGCAGAGGTCTGCTTTTGTGTGATTTAAATTATGCCAGGCTATCTACCATTATGAGTGGTGGTTGCAATTATGTTCCTTTCCTTTTAATTTCTAATGGCGGAGTGCTCTCCAAGGGCAGATAAAGCCAACTTCCCTGGAGGTGTAGGGCAGTGTAACTAATGAATAATGTTGATTTGTTGGAGCTCTGAGTCATTGCCTTTGGTAGAGGTGTGCTGATTTGCACCATCTGGGAATCTTCCCTGAGAGAAGAGGAAGCAAGACTTTGGGGATGATTGATGGAGCATGCTTTCCTTGATAAACTGGAGCGTGATGTTTTCTATGATGTTTTCAATTCCATGATGTTTTCACCTGAGCAACCCAGTGGACCCCATAAAAGCACCTTCTTATCTTGGCACGTCTTGAGGGCTATGCTGAGTCTACACAAGTTGTTACATATAGATTAACCTTCTGCATACATAGACTGCCCGTTCTATGTACTTGCAGCCGGAAAAGTACTCAAGCTTCACTTTGTAAATCACAATATACACAATTAGTCTCCATGTTGGGAATTGTAATGTACGAAGTAGCCTTAAGTGTTTTCTTAGCCCAGATGTTTGTTCCTTCGCATTTTGCATCAAGTAGCTACAATTTCAAAACAAATTTCACAGTATGTTGGTATTTTCCCTAGAGCTCCTGTTGACAGTTGAAAAAAATTCTTTTTTCATTAAAAAACAGCTCTCATTCATTGAAGAAACCCCTCCCCCACAATAATCCAAGTGACCCTTAAAGATCAAATAAACTGGAAGGCCAGTGGCAACACAAGAAACTCTGTCCAGTAGAGAAACAACTGAGTAGAATGTACCTGATGATGCTTAAAGGAACCCTGGCACTCGCATTCTTTCAGAAGTTTTCCTTTCACAGTTTGTCCAATGATGCTGTGAGCTGGTAGCTACAGTCAGTTCTTGTTATCCGCTAGGGTTTAGTTCCTGGAAAACCTAGTACATACCGAATTAGTGGATACCGAATCACTGAGCTTATGGGAAAAATGGGGTAAAGTTCCAGGGGACCCTCTTCGCCATACACTATAGGAACTTTGTGAACCTGAATCTTACCTTGAAGTCTGTGGGCTGGGTGGTAGCAGGGGCAGCATCCAGTATACCAAACTGGCTCTTTGTTATGGAACAATTCCTAACTCTAGCAAATTAATTATTTTATTTATTTTTATTTTTTTCACATTTTTATACCGCCCTTCCTCCAAAGAGCTCAGAGTGGTGTACATATTTCCTCCCCTCCTTTTTGTCCTCACAACAACCCTGTGAGGTAGGTGGGGCTGAGAGATAGTGACTGGCCCAAGGTCACCCAGGAAGCTTCGTGGCTGAGCGGGGATTTGAACCTGGATCTTCCAGGTCTAAGTCCGACTCCCAAACCACTACACCATCCTGGCTTTCTAACAACGTTATGCAAATATAAAAGGTATTGTACAGTATCCTGGAAGCCCAGAGAGAGCACAAACCATTCCTACTGTGTTGCAAATGGCATTCAACAGAAAACACACACAGCAACTCCCGAAGAGAGAAATTACTGTACCTTTTATAGTAAATGCAACAAGGCAGGGACATTTGCTCCCAGAGCAACATGGAGACCTGTAAAAAAAAAAAGCTAAGTATACACCTGTGAGAGGCCCTGACGAGATCGCAGACAGCGAGAGCTGGAGAGCAGTTCTGCCACTCGCAGATAAGCAAAGTCTCAGATAGCGAACTGACTGTACATCACTGGCTTCCCGCTCAACCATTCCGTGTCCAGCTCTGACACAGACCTGCTGGGTGACCCCGAGCAATTCCCTTCTCCTCCCTTGCCTCTGTTCTCTCTCCCACTCACACACTGTAGGTTTGTCAGGCCAAGGACTAGCCTTTATGAAGTGTTGCAACATAACAGCAGCACCTCCAAAAATCACTGCGTAATAAAATTAATTGATGCTGTAGTGATAAGTGTTGAAGCTAGACTGGAGCTAGGCTCACTGCACAGTAACTCCGTGCCAGTATCTCTCTTTTTTGATCAAGATCTCTACTACACTTGCACTTTCCCCTTGTCTGGTTCACTTACTTTTTTCTGTTTTTCATGGCTTCCCCCAAATACGTGCCTTTCCCTTAGGGCACTGGGGTTGCCTGTCATTCATTCTTGCTGCCACTGCTCCCTTAATCGCTTTTTAATCAACCTTGCTATTGACAAAGTCTCCATTGATCAGCTAGGCACCCTTTTCCTTTTGTTTTCTTCTTAAGGGCTTATTTAAAACTACACACGCACACAACAACTCAGTCACTGTACACTGCTCATTGATTTTGAGCCTATCTCCTTCATTAATTGTCCTGCTCTCCTGGTGGTACTACTGTTGCCTAAGGCATGTGCACAGAGCACTTTCTTCCTCCTCCCTTTCTCATCAGGTAACACTACCCCATTCTTGGATTTGTTTTGCTATTCTGCAGCAAGTGAAACACAGGTGACGTGGCAGCAGCTCCAGTAGCTTTGCTTTTCTTAAAACTACAGCATTATTACATCACCTTGCTTCTTCCATATTATCCAGCGCTGTAAATGCTTGAGCTTGATTCCTCACTGACTGAGGCCAAAGCTATCAAATTGAAAGGTATTGTTATTAATTTGATATCTCAGTGTGAGATATCATGGCTGAATTGGAATTTGAACCGTAGCCTTCCCCAGTCAAACAGCCCAATCCTAACTAAATTCCCCCGCACTGATGCAGCGGCACCAGCTACGCTGTATTCCATGGGGGAATTTAGCAGGCATGAGGTCGCTTCGGGAGAAGGGGATATTTGTCCCCTTGCCCCGGGGAAAGCCCCAACCACTGCTGTGGGTCAACGCCCTGCACCAGTGATATCACTAGCGCAAGTCCAAGTTGATCTATGTTGGTGGATCAAGCTTGGGAAGGGGGATAGGATATGGTGCGCACTGATACCGCCCCCTTCCCAGGCCCGATCCGTCCCACCCAGAGGCGTAGCAGCAGCGAGTGTTGCCTGGAGCACTCGCTGCAGCGCCGCCCCAAAGGGGCGGCGCCACTCCAGGGAGGGGGCAGCGACGCTCCGGGGAGGGGGCGGCGACGCTCAGGGGAGGGGGCGGCGATGCTCCGGGGGGAGGACCCAGCTTCCGCGGGCGCTCCGAGGCCTTCTCCCCCGGCCTCGGAGCCGGAGAAAGCCCCGGAGCATCCACTTCGACCGGTGGCCGGGGCTTTCTGAAGTCCGACTGCCACGTCACACTGTTTATCTTTGTTTTGCACATGCGCAAAACGTTAAAACGTTTTGCGCATGTGCAAAACAAAGATAAACAGTGTGACGCGGCAGTCGGACTGTTTATCTTTGTTTTGCACATGCGCAAAACGTTTTGCGCATGTGCAAAACAAAGATAAACAGTGTGACGCGGCAGTCAGACTTCAGAAAGCCCCGGCTACCAGTCGAAGTTGACGCTCCGGGGCTTTCTTCGGCTCCGAGGCCGGGGGAGAAGGCCTCGGAGCGCCCGCCGGGCGGCGCGCGCTCCGTGGAAACACTGGAGCGAGCAGAGCAGCGCTGCCCGGGGCCGAGGTGCCGCCTGGAGCCGCTGGTCTGCCCGCTCCAGTCTATCCCCACCCCTGTTGCTGACCTCCCCCCACCCTTCCCCTGCACTGCACAGTGCTGGACTTACCTGCCCTTGCAGGTGTCCTCCACTGGGGAAGGCCTTCCCGCCAGTGCTGCCAATTCTAACACTGTCACAGGGTGCTTTCTGGTGATTTTGCAACAGCTGGGACTGGTCGAGTGCACTTCGTTGACGCAAGTGTAGAGTAGCATTGGGCCATATGTCCTGGCTGGTAGCATTGTTGAGTAATGTGATCCTTCAGGACGTTCTACTAACTACATTTACTACATGGGTGCTATTGCATGGGTGGTGTAGAAAGCAGGAGCTTGTGGCACAGATGGGTAGAACTAAAGGGGACCCATGGACCTGGCTATCGCTTATCTCCAAATAACACTTATGTTTGGGTCTCCCGTTCTCTGCTACTAGCAAGTAACAAGCTCAGTAGACTCCAGGGCAAAGCCACTCTAGTGTGGAGAGGTTGCAAACATACTGTAATACACTCTGGAATATACTCCTTACCCTTGTAGAAAATATAACCAATGAAACATTCTGAAGGACCACGTGAGTTGAGGGCTGGGAAGACCCGGGTTCAAATCTCCACTCAGTTGTGAAGCTGACAGGGAAGTCTTAGACAATAGTGTCATACTTTGGGCCCACTCAGCCCAATATTTATTTATTTATTTATAGAATTTATAAATTCTTCTCCCACAAGGCAACCAAGGCGGCTTACAATAAAAACATTAAAATACATATATACATTTAAAATCAAGAATTAAAACAATTAAAACAAACAGCCTTTGATAATACCAAGCCATTGATTCAGAATGTTGTAAACGTGGCACTAAACTCACCTGAACCGCCTCCATGATTAAGAAAAGCGCTCATGCCAATTTTGCTAGATTTGCAGCAGTACAAAACTTACAAGTGGGAATGGTGAATGGGCAGTACACTGGGATCCAACTGACTGCACGATGAGAGGTAATTCACAGGCCAGACTCTGCCCCACTTAAAAGGAAGGCCCCTTGATTTCTGCGAACTGCAAACACCAATCCTTTTAGTTCATCTTTATCTCTTCCCTGAATAATCAGCAGAATTTTCCTGCTGTCTTCTTATGAGCAAAGCACTATGATAGTACAATCCACTGGGGACCATTATTGCAAGGCGGCCCAGAGTGTGTCATAGACCAAAAGACATAAAGCACTTTACTGGGTCACAAAGGAACTAGACAATCTCTCACTCCATTTGTCAAAGTGCTGATATCTCTCTTTGTGGGAGAGGAAGAACATTTTGATACAAAAATACATGATTTAAAAAATCCTTAGACCTATGGCCTTCTTAGGTTCATTGCTTGATGTCCTCCTGTGGTCCAGAAGCAATGAAGGACTTGATCCTTTAGTTGTCTACCTGTCTTCACTGAAGTTAACTTAATGTAAATAAAATAAACTTGTGAAGCAGTCTGACAAATTGGAGGGGCCACAATGTACTTTCTGCTTAGCTAATGAGCCAAAGGCTTAAATGTTTATACAGTACAGTAGACACCCGTTATCCGCGAATCCCGCATCCACGGATTTGTCTCAATGCAGAAACGGGCCACTGTGAAAATCTTATGAAAAAAAAAAGTTCCTTACCTTTTCACTGACAGACCGCTCCATTTGCAGGACTGTAGACAGTGAAATTGTGCTCCTTCAGCTTCTTCTGGGTCACTTGACTCCCCCCTTCCCTCAGGTTGCCCCAGAATGCATTGGGGTGATCCTGGGGAATGGAGGGGGGAAGTCGAGCAACATGGAAGAGGCTGCGGGAGCATGATTTCACTGTCTACAGTCCTACAAACAGAGCGGGTTGCCAGCGAAAAGTAAGGAACACTATTTTTAACTATTTTTCTTTTTAAAAGGTTTTTACGGTGGCCCCCGTATCCACACTAAAGTAATTTAGCTTTACCTGGATTTCAGTATCTGCGGGGAGAATGGAATCCCGGAATGGAAACCCCATGGATAGATACCAAGGTCTAACTGTATCTTAAGAATACAAAGAATGTTACAGTCAAAGCTTCATTAACCCTCAAAACCTCTTAGATGCTTCAAGTAGCTGAGGACATTTCTGATTTTACAGATGGGGGGGAATGGAAGTTGAGAGTAGAGATCACTTCCAAATTCTGGAATAAATGGAAATTGGCATTGAATTTTCCAGCCCACCCTGGTGGATTCCCTGAGAAAATTAGACAGAAAGCTTAATAGAATCTGGTGGTAGTTGCATCTGAGCCTGGGACAAGCTCTGTACACACAGACATGTGTCAATAAAGTTTGTGGATGTCTGTGGTTTGTACCAAGATCCATGAAGACTCTATGCATGCACAGCTGTTTTGTGCCCAGAACAGCAATTTCAGAATTGGAATCAGTTTCTGGAATATTGTACACTTCAGAAGTTCAGTAGGATCCAGTTGGCAAATCCAGTTCAGCCAAAGCAGATTTGGAGTAGAATGCAGGAAGCCTGCTCCTCTCTAGCTAAAGGGCTGGTATCAAGGCCACCTATTGAGTTTATGGTCCTTGTTAATGTTTCAAACTTAGATTTTTGAATCTTTCACCATTGGTAGTGGGAAATGGGACACGGTTCAGCATCTAGCAGTCAGCACCACCTTTCTGCCCCCCGTCTCTCCCTGACGAAAGGTAACTCATGCTGCCACCACTCAAGACCAGGGAACCAGAAACAAGGAGACTGTCTTGGGGAAAATTTTCTACCAATATGGTAGTGCATCCCAACAGACCAGGATTCCTTTAATTCCAGGTAGTAGTGGCAGTGGCACATGGGCAGTCTGGGAGATGTGGCAACCAGCTCTCTCCCAAGTGAACTGAGACCAGATAAGTAAACCTGGTATAAACACAAGAAGTTTATTAGAAGGCTGTGAAATATATATCAAACCAAAGGAAAGGGGCAGAAAAAAAGATGAGTACAAGCAAGGCAGAAGTAATCCAACCAAAAGGGGGGGGGTAGATTGGCAAAGGATGGCATGGAAAAAGGCAAGCTGGACAAAACAAAACACTAATGTGACTTGCTGGTTACTCTTCCTATCCTTATTCATGCTCTATACTCACCCATATCTGGGCAGGTGGGGGAGCCCCATTGAAGCATCCAGTGTTTCAGATATCAGACCAGGGTAAATGTGCAAAAGAGAGGGCATGAGCCCACTGTGGGCATTACCTGGGTTTTACCTGTCGGATTGGATACCTGGGGTCATCTGAGATTTGAATTTCCTTCTCTTGGGAACTGGGTAGACTTCAAGGTCCCAGGGAGCTGGCTTAGATCCACGTTCTTTGTTACCAGTCACTTTGGGGAGAAAGAAGAGGGGAAAACCATCAACCACAGCAACATCCGGGCAGACCTGGCTACCACATCTGAGTGACTCAGCAGCCACTGGGGGATGTTGATGCCCTATATGAACCTTTCCAGGTGGCAGGAAGGTCCAAACCAGGTGAAAAGCAATAAAAAATAGAGGGAAATCAGGGGTTTTCACTATGTCATCTGTCCTACTACTATACCATTATTATTATCACCATCATATGAAAACAGCTCAGTAATTCCAAGCAAGATTCTGGGAAGAACTGCCATGCACTGATTTATAAGCATGGGAAAAATGAAACTCTTCAACACTTGTTACTTGTACAGGATAGTGGCGGTATGTCCATTACTAAAGTAATCAGAAACCAGCACGCCTGTGAACAGGAATCATGGAAGGCTAGCCGGCAACATCATGAGGAAGAATAGACTGTGGAGACTAAGTCAGCTTTGGCTTGATTGCATGGCATTGTGGAATTTAGTCCATCCAGCTCTAGAGAACATTGTGCCAACATTATGTGATTGATCCTATGTGGCCAGCACACATCACGTTCAGCTTACAAGAAAGTGACTGCACAGATGCACCCTAAGTGTGCTGTGCTCCTAAGTGCTGGTACTAAAGGCCACACTAGACATGATGTTAATCACATAGCTTGGGTCTGTGTAGTGGCTTTATTTAGTGTAATGAGCAGCTGCAAGGAAGGGGCGGGGAGAGCAGGCAATTGGAACCAAGGCTATAGTCTAGGAGGAGAAAAAGTAACCTTTGGCTCTTTGCATGCCTGATCCAGATTGGAGCCCCCCACAGCAGCTATTTGTATTAAACAAAAAATACATGCAGGGCCAAACATCATGATTAACGTTGTGTCTGGTTTGATCTTTTATTTGTTTTCAAGTTTTGTAATGGGCAGTGTAGATTTAAGCCTAATCTGAGTTTTGGTTTTCACTTTTATCTATCTCCTGGAAGCTCTTGAGAAAGGTAAATGTGGCAAAAGGTCTGTCTACTATGCTGTGGCAATCAATAACTGGATGGATGGTTTTCTGGGTGTGACTGGCTATGCCCAGCCATGTTTGCTAGCAGTGAATATGTATGTATGCTGTGGTCACTGCCTTTCTTGCTGCATGAACCACAAGGCCCATAAACTGGTGCTTTGCTCTTCTCTCTGCAGGAATGTGTTGATGGCAGCAAAGAGGGCCAATCAGACTGGACACTTCATCTGGATGGGCTCTGACAGCTGGGGCTCCAAAATTGCCCCAGTGAGAGATCTAGAAGAGGTGGCGGAGGGATCTGTCACTATCTTGCCCAAGAGGGCATCCGTTAGAGGTATGTGTGGCAGTTTACAACACTAGCAGGATTTGGAACAGCATGGTTGGGAATGGAGACAGCGTATGATTTTTATATAATTCAAATAGCTACTTACCTAGCAAACCAGACCAGGTAGTTTCATCCAGTCAGGCAGTGTTTCAAAATAGCTACCTCAGCTGCTGAAGAAAATGTTGAAGGAGGCGTCTAGCCCCTATGGAGGAGAAAGATGGGGCAAATTTCTGATATGCTGGTTAACTGGAGCCTCTCTCTGGTGTACATGTGCACTTGCATGCATGCGTCTATGCACACACATGCACCATTTAGAAAAATTCTTCCCTAACAGCCCAGCAAATATTATGATGCTTTATTGAGAGCAATGAACCCCAGGTGTAATTGATGAAACAGTAGCAAATGAAGGCAACATCAGGGCTACTGCAGTGAATTGTACACAGTCGTATCAGAGATTTTCAGTAAAATGTATCATTCCTTTGCTGTGGGCATTTAGTTCATGTGTGTTAGCTGTGGTTGCACATTTAATAATTTTTCTCCCATAGTGTAGAGGGAAGTCTGAGGTGTCGTGCTGCTTGACATGCCAGGCTGGTATGCACTGGGAAGCTTGCTAAGACTAGAGGTGCTCAGCTATCTTCCCAGTCTTTCCCTGCTCAAGGAATACATCATGTTCTTATGAGTACTTCTGCTGATGTACTCAGCCACTCCTAAGCAGTGACACGTGGCAGATGGGTCCCTGGCAAAGCACTGATCACGCAGCTCATAAGAGGTTTCTGCATTTGCTTTCAGAGTGAATGATATGAATGGGGCCCATTCATACTGGGTTCCATTTGCTCCAATTATTTGTCCATGGAATAAATAACAAATGAAGGGATTTTGTTTGCAGGACCCCCATTTGGTTTAGCTGGGGGAGAGTTTAATAGAAAAAAAAGGAACTCCTAGTTGTAGCGTAGCACTTTGCAAAATATTCCACTATGCAGCTGCTTCCTAACAGTGACAATGTTTACCTATATGGCCTACAGTGACATTGTGCTCTGGGGTATGTCATGTGAGTAAAATTCCGATCCCCCGCTCTCATGAGGGATCGCGGGTTTGTCTGGGCTCTCCAGGCCTCACGAGACCTTCCCTGGCACCTCAATTGGGTGCAGCAACCGTGGGGCAGGGCTGGGGGGAATTTAAGCAGCCCCAGCTATACTTTCAGCCTCTTTTGCATGCACTCCATTGCATGCTTTTGGATAATTAGACTACCACCAAAAAGCGGCGGCACTTTGGAAGTCCCTGTAAAGCACGATAGCAGAAGTGCATGTACAACTGTTTTCTGATGTAAAAAAAAATGTAATGGGGAAAATGAGAAGAAATGAAAGCAACATTGAAATGAAACTTCAACCGTATGGAAAATGAAACATTAAAATGAAAAAGAATCAAAATGTGAAAATGAAAAGGAGTGATTTTTTTCCTTGCAAACTGTAGTTGACGTATATCTCTGCTCTAATGTCCTCTGTTGCATTTCTTAATTATTATTTTTTGTCCCTTGATATCCCAGCAGTTCCACCCTTTGTGCATTTTCCATACATATGCATTTCCTTCTTTCAAGTTTGTGGGCTGCTCTTTGGACTGCTTTAGTTTTAACAACACTGAATCTGATCACAACTGTGTACGCTTACCCTACTGTGGCCGTTTATATCCAGTTCAGACACCCTTTTGGTCTGTATAAGCAGCTGCCACTGGTGACTTGACGCTTTGTCACACCAAACAACTAGAAATGTCGCTCAGCACTTAAAAGTAGAAGAAGAATGGCGTAATCTTATCCATAGGCCAGTGCCGAGAACTCGGCGCCAGCCTAGGGTGTCGCAAACATACCATAAAGCACGTTTATGCACTGGCGAGTAGGCGATGCTGAGGCCAGCGCTGCCCACCCGCTGAACAGCAGAAGAACCAGTGCCGTGGAGCAGGTAGGTCCTGCTCTCTGTGGCTCAAGGGTGGGGGAAGGTGGGGGGGGAGGGCAGAGAGGGAGCATAAAGGGGTGGAGGCAGGGTGGAGAAGGGAGTGGTTAGGGTCTGGGAGGGGGTTGGGACCGGCATCCTCGGCAGATGCCAGATCCTATCCTCCCTCCTGGCTTTGAAAGCCCAACATGGGACTTCCCAGCTCTCCGCCACCTAAAGAGGTGATAGAGATCTGAGTAGCCCCATAGGGCGGACTGGAGTGTTAACCGGGGTAAGTGGACAAATGTTCGCTTATCCCATTGAGACCTCCAGCCCATCCCTATCCAGCGCTGGATACAGCATGTGCCTGGCCACCTTGGGTCCCTTCGGGGAGAAAGGCGGGGTAAAAATATTGTAAATAAATAAATAAAATAAATAATGCTGCACCAGCGCTGGATAGGATTGGGCTGGAAATGAAGAAATCAAATTCTTTCTGTTAAAGATTTATGAAAAGATTCCCCTTACAGCCATTGTTTTTCCCCAGTTCTTTTAGCAGGCTTGGACGCAGCATCTGGTTTCTTGGCCTGATTTACAGAAGGGTGAAACTCCTTTCCCAGCACTTAAATAATGGTCAGAGTTTCAGAAAATCTTTCTATTGTTTTGGCAAATGTACCCCTGCTATTAACGTACATCAATCTGTGCTCTTTTCTTGCTCATTCTTAGAAGGAGTTTTTCCAAGACTTGAAAAATATGTTTCTTTTTCTTTTAGTAGTTATTCCTTTCTTTTCATGCAGTACAAATAAGAGTTTCCTTTCTTTCTTTTAGTGCACTCTTAATAGAAAGTAGCCAAGGAATTCATGCATTGAAAAGGATAATCACCTTTTTGGTCTATATTGGCGCTTCTAGACTTGACCATGGTTTTTCTCAATGTCTTTATAACACCTTGGACACTTTTCCCTAGCTTCTTCAAAGATCAGTTCCTTCTGCAGAATGGTGTTCAAATATCACCTGGATATCTTCATTGATTCTGAACCTGAGAGTGGGCAGAGTCTACTGAGACATTTTCCTTTGCATGCCCCGTTGAAACAAATGGAGCCAGCAGGAGAGGTTCTCTGTGGACAATATCCCTTGTGAAAATGGTTCTTATGCAATTTTCCCCCAATTTCCCAACGTCTGTTCCCTTTCTGTACTGCAGTCTGGCCTACCATAGCATCCCCTTGGTTTGTTCCTGAGTTTCCCATCAACCTACCTCACCTTGCCAAATCTCTATCTCTCTGGATCTGTGACGGATGGATGTACCTGACCAATGCCAGTACCAGATTGCTGGGGGCCCTTGGGCATAGTTCTGTGCTGGGCCCCCATAGTGGCTCCTCCTCCTTCCCTGATAGAGTATTGGGCACTACTTGTGCCACCAGTTCTGAGGGTTTGGGGTTGTCGGCCAGGTGGGCCGTATGATGGGCGTAGACCCTCAGGCAGTGCCAACCTCTGACGCCATCCCTGTATCTCATGCAAGTTGCATAGTACTGTAACAACCTACTGCAATTCTTATGTTTACCCAGAGATGTATGCCTTTCCAGGCCAATATACTTCCTCTTTGCTTTTTCTGCCAACCAGCTTCTGATCTTTGCCTGTTTACCAAGAAATTTCATCAAAACCTTCTATAAAGGACTTTAACAAATGCCTATTTGAAAATTCACAAGCTTTCTCCATGATTCTTTCTTTGCAGTCTGTATGAAGCAGAGAATATACTCCCTGACTGTGGAGAAAATTCATTTATCTGTGCAGTCACATACACAAGCATGGAACATTGCCTGTCTGTCCATCTTTTATAGAAAGGCTGTGAGACCATTGAACTGATCTGCACCAGTAAAGTGTTCTTTGAAAGCTCATGAAATTTGGAAATGGATAAGGGGGATTTCACTTCACATATGTTGTTCATAAAACTAAAAACACAGATTCTAAAGACTCAAAAGCCTCACCAATCTGTTCCAGAGAGGCAAAGGTTGGCAAGTCTTATTATGATATCAGAGGAGGTAAGCCAATGACAGCTACAGGGGATGTGATAAATCTGTATGGTCAGGGCCACCGTGACACCATAGAATATCAGCCATCCAGAGAGAGGGAAAGGGTCTGAGCTAATGATTGCAAGAGTCTATGGGAGGCTGAATTACACTCAGCATTGAAACGATGACCCTGTGCAATTTATCAGTATGGTTTAATTTACTTGGCCAAACTGCGTTCAGGTTCTAGTACTGACAGCTCACAGCCAAAGTATCATCTGTAGAGGTGTCATTCATTAGTAAGTAAAGAGCTATTGAGTGTCTCAAGCCCATGAAAAGATGCATTCAATTAATAAGGCTGTACTAGACAGAGCCCTAGTGGGAAAAATACAGAGCCACCATCCGTCCTGTCTCTTCCTTACCCCCCCTTTGACATCCACTTATACCAAGGAAATTAAGTTTGTGTTTTACGTGACTAAAATCTACATGCTTAATTAAGCCTTTGATATTGTGGGAACTTGCAGGGGATTGTCTCAGAGCAGCATCACTTTGTGAAGTCACAGGCCTATAGCCACCATTTGCTTTCCTTTAAAAAGAGGTATTTGAGGACTGCCTTTTGCTTGCATCTCAATTGACTTTAGACTGTGAAACAAATGGTGCATCTTGATTTGAGGGTGCAACAGTTCGGCTTCATTTTTGGTCTGAGAGATGTTTGATGAACATCAAAACTAAACTTGTACCTCAAAACTAAACTACACATTCTATTAGACATGTAAACAGCAGCCACTGATGGGGTGGGAATCAGGACTGCAGCATGTGGAGAACGTGCATGTGTAACCCTTTCCCCTTGTGCTGCAACTTTAAGAAACTTGCCCAGCGAACATATTTGCATCAGCGACAGCTTCCCTCCTGAGACAAATAGCTTCCAGATAGGTATTTTCATCAAGCCCACAGTATGAGGGGAAAGGAACCGGGGAGTTGGGAGGGGGTGGGTCTGGAGGCAACGGTGCACACCAGATCTTATCCCCTCTTTTGTAAACTTCCCATCCCTTTTCCTTCTTTGGACATGCACCACCAAATTAGGTAGCATATGTCTGATCCATAGGTGGCCTCAGGGCCTATGTGGAAGTAAGTAAAAATTATCTACTTATCTCCCATTTGCCCTTGAGTCACCTCTCCCAGTGGTGTTGCACTAGGTGGGGCGGAACGCTAAGTTCCACACCGCTCCGACCCTTCGTTACTCACCGGCATGAGGCGGCCCCGCCCCCTCGCCTTGGAGCCATTCAGGGCGGCGAAGGCAATGCGCGTTTCCTAGAGACTCCCTGCGCGTTGCCTTCACTGCCCTGAATAGCTCCGAAGGCAAGGGGGCGGGGCTGCCTCGTGCAGGTGAGTAACAAAGGGTCGGAGTGGTGCAGAACTTAGCGTTCTGCCCCACCTAAAGCAACACCAGTGACCCCTCTCGCACCATAGAATGCAGCACGCACCTTTTTGGCACATTGGCGGTGGGGGGGGATAGGATTGGGCTCTCTTAGTCATAGTATTTCTGAGACGTGAACTGGAGAGAGACTGGGATGAACCTGGGAAAGGTGTGTCCATCTGTATACCCTGGGCTAGATCTTTGATCCCCTACTTGTCTATGGCAAGGTGGCACTGAAACAATGAAAACCCCTGCTTTGAAAGCCTGAGCCTTGAGATTAAGCTTCTAAATTTCTTTCTGATGCCCTCACAACCTTTAGAGATGTTCTGTGGGAAGACTAGCTCATTACAGTGGCAGTTCCTTTATACTCAATCTTCTTTATTTTGCCCTCCAATCTTCTTTTATCTATTTGCATATTTATATACTGTCTTTCCACAAGTAACAAAACCTGGCACCCAAGGCAGTTTACAGTGCACAGAACACGTATTAAGGAAATATGCACATGAAGGGCAGTAGTGAGGAGGCAACGTATGTACCCTCCTGAAGCACAAAACCATAAACACTGTTTTCACAGAGATATTGCTTTCACATTCAAAATTCCACCCACTGATTGCCATACTTTTGGCCACTGCATTTCCACACACCCCCACACCCCTCTAACGTGTTAATCATGGAGGGGTTGGCCTTCTCCTATACATTGTGAGTCCTTTTTCTTAAGCCATCTAAATATATTTCTTACACTTGGACCCCTGCGGCTTTATGCATTTCAGTTGTTCCAACTACCTGTTTATGGTACATTATAATCTGTGTGATGTAAACTAACTTGGTAGGAATACATGATATGGAGAGTCTTGTGACAATGCAGGACCATGGATGAGATGATTCATAATTCTGTGCTATAATGACCCTATTTCTACAGAAAGGTTGTTAAATGAATGTCAACATTAGATGCTATATGTTTTATTGGTTTTATCACTGTTCTATGTTGTGCTTTTATATTGTGTTTTTGCCTCTCAACTGTTTTGTTTGGCTGATTAGATTTTTTTATTGTTTTGGGGATTATTTTTGTGTGTGTTTACTCTTTATTTGTAAGCCTCCTTGGACGCCCCTATTTTTTGGGGAAAGGCTGGCTATATTTTATGACACATTGACTCAGGGAATAGTCCCATCATACAATTCTACTGCTGAAACGAATTGGATCTCGTCTTGAGCTATGCCTGGGTGAGAGATGGCCTGGGATACACATAAAAGCTGCTTTGAGGTACACATATAACAAATAAAACAAGCATATTTTTTTTTGCTTTTTTAATATATGGTCACTATATTACCAAATCAGTATTGAGTGATTTACGTAGGATATCAAGTAACTAAAAATGGTTGTGTGAATCAGCCCTCATACAATCTAGCTGTAGATTTTCTCCTCCTAACGTTTCTGTCAACATAGCCAGATCTTCAAACCATTTTTTCAGTCAGTAAGGTATCATGAAAAGGTCAATCTTAAATGAGTTGAGGATTTGACTCGGAATAGTGACCTCTTTCGAAAGCATTGAAAACTCTGGATAGACAGAGTTGGTTAAGCTGGTCTTTCAATCTCTGCGTTATCACACTGAATAAAAGCTTCCAAAGGTCATCAGTGCTCACTAAAGTAAACTGTTAGGCCTTGAACTACTGATTCTGTTTCCACACAAAACTATCATCTGGTTAGTCAGCATGTGATTTTCCAGTAACTGAACAGGCCAGTTTTATCTTTGTAGACTTTGAAAGTGGTAGATTTCCTTTTTTTTTTTTAGTTATTGCATATGTGTTGCATATGTTTTGACTCCAAGAGTTCACGTTTCCATCATTTGTCTCTCTTGTCAGGTTTTGATCGCTATTTCTCCAGTAGGACACTGGACAATAATCGTCGGAACATTTGGTTTGCTGAATTCTGGGAGGATAACTTTCACTGCAAGCTGAGCCGCCATGCTCTCAAGAAGGGAAGCGCCTTCAAGAAATGTACAAGTAAGAGCCTGTAACTAAGCAGGTGGGAGGATCATGAGGGTGTGTGGTGGTCAGTGGGTAGCCTTCTATTTCTAATCTTATAAAAAAAGAGATGCTCATGCTCAACTCAGTTGGACAGTAGAGTATCTTCCATGTTGGAACGTTGCAGACAGGCCACAGTTTAAGAGACATGTTCCCATTATTAAGGACATCATTTGCTTTCTTGAACAAGGTACATCACCTGGGTTCTCTGCAGGACTTACTGGATCCAGTTATTGGGCAGAGATAACACACTGTCACATCCTTAATCAAGTACATTGCAGTCAGCAGTCTCTATATAACTATAAGTGGAATGGCAGAACTTTAGAGACAAAGTTCTAACAATAAGTCAATGATCTGGAACAACCTAGATGGGGGTGAGGGTACTCTGAAATTGAGTCTGAGATGAAAAAGCACAAAGCTGGTGGCTATTGAGTTGTGAATCAGGACTTCCCTGGTCTGAATTTCTCCTCTGCCATGTACTCTTGGGTAGCTTTGGGCAAGTCACTCTCATCTTCAGCCCCCCCCCCCCATATGTGGATAATATACTGACCTACCCGTATGTGGTTGTTGTAAGGATTGTACAATAAGATAATGTATGTGAAGCCCTTTGAACATTTCAAAACACTATAAAACTGCTCAGTATTGCTATTGATATTTGCTCATTGCAAGTCAAGAGAAGGGGCAAATCTGGAATAGCAGGGGAGGTTCTGGGCCTGGGGCAGTATGAAATGGTTTGCACCCATGGAAGTTGAGGGCAGGAATGAGAAAACAGATAGCAGACAGGAGTGGCTTTGTGGAACCTGTATAGCACTAAGGTAGCACTATAGGTCACATGCATGGGCAGAGTTGTTTGTGAGCAGGAAAGGTGGAGCAGGAGCGTCATTTAAAGTTATGATTCCTGGCATGGAAGGCACAGTTACAGTAGCGTAGTTACCGCAAAGTGACAGGGGCAGACTGCCCCAGGTGTCACACTGTGAGGGTCACGTGGGGGGTGACACATGAGGCACAGGCCAAGATGGCAGCCGCCTTATAGTGTTCCTCAGAGCAGCAGCAGCAGCAGCAGCAGCAGCAGCAGCAGCACTTCCTCCTCAGAAGTTGCACCATCAGGAGCGTGCAGCCACATCACCTTGCCTCAGGCTGCAGCAGCAGCCAAGGGGTGATTTTGTGCCACCAGCAGCTGGCGGGGGGGGGGGTTGGATTTCCCATCGGAGAGCCAGCCAGCCAGGCATCCTGCCCAGGCACCTCCGCTCACGCCCACCTTCACCTCTGCGCAGCAGCCACAGCTGGGACGCTCCGCCTCCAAGGGAGAAGAAAGGGGGGTGCCCAATCGGAAAGCCACCTCTGCCTCCTTCTCTTCCTGTGACATGATGTCACAATGTCACGTGACACTGCGGCGTCGGGTGATGTCGGGGCATCACCGCCTTGGGTGGCAGGTAGGCTAGCTATGCCACTGCATGGTTAAGGAATAAATCTGGTTGCAGAAGCAAAAGGAGGAAGCAATTTAAATGCCTCCTTGTCTTTGTTATCGTTAAGTAACAACAAAACTGACTTCAGCTAAATTAAGCCACTAGGCATGCCCCCCCCATCCCATCCTCTCCTCTTTGGGTACTGTTCTGCTCTCTCTTTTGGTCTGCCATTCCCCTGATAAACATGCATTTCCTGTCTGTGCATTAGTTTCCCTATGGATTGTTTACCATCGTCCCCCTCTTCATGCCACACTAATTCTTTCCTCATTTGTTCATAAATTTCCATTATAACATCACAGCATCAGTCAAATCTATCTCAGCATCTCTTCTCTCTATATTCCTTTTTTCCCCCCGAGAAAACACATTCAAAGTGATTTATTTAAAATGTATCCCGACAGGTTATAGAGCTGTGCTGGGTAGGGCTGGGATGCAGCGCTGGAAAGATGCACCCCCAGCCCCCACTAGATGATTATATAAAATATTCAAGACATTCATATTACTTGGGGCGGCTTTAAAAATGTTTCGTTTGGTTTCCTCTTACAGCTGCTCAGATCAGCCCAGTTTCCTCCCTTATTGCTATGCTGCTGCCTTTGATTCTTCTCTGAAACAGGAACTGACAGCTGGGAAGCTCTCCAGCTCCCTCTGCTTGGTACCTACTCGGCATTTAGTGCTTTGCCCTCAGCTGGGAATGTTGGCATGTTCGGTATGCTGGGTCCTCATAAAAGCAACAACAGGAATAGAGGGCACATAGCTCTCGAAAAGAATAGCGCCTGATTGAGATCGTGTCTGCAAGCACGGGCATGCCACGTAACTGCACGTGTACCCTCATTCACAGGTATGCGCTCACACACTTTGCACATGTTGCTCACGATCATACTTTCCCAATCCAGCTACTCATGGCTAAACTCCCTGGCACAGACACATCCTTAAGACACAAAAAAGATCTTTCATATATACACAACTCACACAAAAGGCATTTTTACCAAACCCTAATATAGTCGCACCTTCGATAATGTGACTTCCTGTAGGGCTGATTTTGCTACAGCCCACTTTGTTCCGGCCTGATTGACAGCCATTCTTGCCAACAGGAGCAGTGCATTCTGGACCAATCAGCCCCTATTTCCTGCATATTAGCTATGCTCTGTGTCCATTAGCGCTGTTTCTGACAGCACTTGACCTTCTGGGAATGTACCGCTTACCTGGAGCATTATGCTTATTCTTCTGCTAGTGTTTACACATGCACACATTTAAGAATGCTCCCTTAAACATACCATCTGTGTGCTAAGTCAGAATTTCACGAGCGCATTCTCAGGGGCTTCCTTTCAGCTTCAGAACCCTCTTCACCAGAGACTCTCCAAAGCCTGTGCTTCGTCCAGAACCAGTGGAAGACATTTTATTCAAGTTGACTTAGGAGAGAAGGAAAAAGGGTAGAATAAATTAGCATATGGTTACTTGCTTGGAGGCTTAGCAGCGGGCTCTATGTCTGATTCAATAAATAGGTAACAGGATAGTATCAGTGGTTTCCTTAGAAGGCAATGTTGCATTTCTTGTCAAATCTCCCATCCATGTTCACACCATTGCATAGACCTGGCTGGTTCCTTTTACCCTTCCAAAGAATCCTTCCACTTTGTCCACACTCTCCTTGGCATGCTGTGGCATAGGAAGAGAAATTGTGTTGTGGATCTGCGTACAAGCCTCTACTCGTACAATAGAATGCCTGCCTCCGGTGGTGTTGTGTAGGCCACTCACCCTACAGTAGCGTTTTAATCTATAATTACAGAGTATACGGGATTGGAGGATAAAGAACGGAGACTCATAGTGTCAGTGCCTGAAGTGCCTTTCTTCATGCAATTACAGGCAACAGTACAGTGGCTTTTAAGCAGCCACTCTATCATCTGACTCTACCTTGGGTGGGAGTGCAAGGGTGGGGGGGGGGGGGAAAGGCGGCAGCGGCGGCTACCATCTAGATATGTTGCCTTGTCTCTGCTGGTCTCTCCGTTTTCTCCTCTGAGCTGCTGTGGCACCCATGTATTCCACAAAGGCACACTGTCTGGTCAGGAGGGTGAGTGGATGTGACAACACAGAGATAAAGGAGCGGTCCCAGTCACTTTCGGTACTCGTGGCTTGAAGACTTGGTATCATTTACATGGCAGCCAGTTCCTCTGGGTCTTCCCCCCTCCCTTTAGCAACAATTTTGCACTGTATTTCCCATGTGGCTAGATATTTTTATGGAGTGAAATATTTTAATTGGTGCTGGAGGCGAGAGGTGCCCAGCACCAGGGCTTCTGTCATTTCACATCAGAAGCAGAGTTTCATTATGTTTTTTTTTTGTGGTGGTGGTGGTGTGTGTGTGTGTGTGTGGGGGGGGGGGACAAAGCCCAACTCCATTTATCATTTGCTTCCAATATCCCCTGCCAGCCTGTACACTGGGCCTGAATAAGCCACTTTTCTCCTCCTCCTCTAATATTCACCCCGCCACCCACACACGAATGTCAACAATTACTTATGCTTCACTGCAATGAGACTCTGTGTTGCTCTAAGGAAATTCTAAGTGCTCTAAGAAAATTTACATTTTCATCTTGGCTGGAGATGATGCGTAAACCTAAGATGTAGCACAAGCAGCACCTTGTTCACGGACAGTGCACTACAGTGACTTCCTGGCTCTTGAACCATTGGGTGTGCGCCAAAGTTAGTGTCAAACACAGCTCCCATTTTACACCTTTGAATTCCCCTGAGTGTGTGGTTTTTCTTACATGGCTCAAAAAAAATTAATAAGAAGATAAGATGTGTCCATCTAAGTTAACAGAGCCACATAGTCTATAAATGAGCAGTAACTTGCACAAGGTACATGAAGCACAATGGGGAATAGGTTTCTAGATGTTCCTAAACATTTGATGCCTAGAAATCAGGAGTGGAAAGGGTATGGATATCTCCATAAGGAGCACAATAACCACTAGAATAACCACTAAATCAAATAGCAGAGGTGACCTGTCTGCCTGGGAAGGAAACAGAAAGGCTTACATGGAAAGCCTGCATGCAGATGAACTTCCTTCCAGGACCATGTGCACGTTTTCTGCTGGGAGAACAGCTTTGCTTCTCCCTACCTTTGCTCTTCTACTGCTACATGTACTAGGCTCTGCCCCAGAATGGTTTTGGTTTGTTTATTTTTTGCCCTACCCCATGCATTCCCTATTCTTTTAGGTGCCAGGCATGTTTATCCTATTTAAACATTTTTGTAAAGATTTAAAATATTGCCCATATAGCTGGCTTCTCCTGAAAACAGGAAGAACCAATTGATTCAGAACTTGATTCAGTTCAGAAGTGTTTCTCTGTCCAAAGAGGGATGACTGGCAATCAAGAGCAGGCTTATCAACACCATACCTGTGTCTGTCTGTATACTTGGCCTAAGGCTGCAATCCCCTATGCTCTCTCTCTCTCTCTCTCTCTCTCTCTCTCTCTCTCTCTCTCTCTCCCCTGCCTTTTCAAGAGCTCAAGGCTTTCATGGGAGAAAGTCTCATTGAACTCAATAGGACTTACTTCTGAGTAGACATGCATAGGATTGCGTTGTAAGAGAGGTGTATGTTCTCTGCCTTTAGGAGAGGCAATAGCTCTGAGGCAGAGGAATGTTTTACATGCAGAAGATCTTGGGCTCAGGCATCTTCAGGTTTTTGTTTTTAAAAACAGATCATGGGAAAGATCTCTGCCTGGGAATCTAGAGAACAACCATCAGTCATGGTAGACAGTTTTGGGCTAGATGGACCCATGATCTGACTCACTGAAAGGCACCGTCATATTTCATAGGTATATTTTCTGATTCCCAGGAAGAAAGTGCTTCCATTCTTTTTCCTTTTCTGCCTGGATCAATTAAAAAAAAACTTATTGTGGGCCATGGTGGAGCGTTGGTATTCAAGTGGGCACAGCACTGGGCTGACAGGAAGATCTGATTGGTGGAGTCTGTCCCGCAGGTTTTACATCCTAAAAGTCCAGTTTAGTAGCATCTCATTGTGTACTGTCTGCATGAGACAGTGTGTTGCGTTGAGTGTTGGACTTGGACAGAGAGACTCAGGTTGAAATCCCCAGGTCAGCCATGATGAAGCCTAGTGGGTGATCTTGGACCAGTCACTATTTTGTGGCCTAACAACCTTCCTCACAAACTTTTGTAGATACAAGGGAGGAACCCTTGCGTTGCTGGTGGAGGGGGTGGGCTGAAAATCCACCCACTGCTGCTACTACTGTTACCTCCCGCTCAATGAAATGTTAACTCCTTCAGCTCTATGGAGAATCAGTGGTTTTCACTGAGTCCACCTTCTGCTCTTTCCATGCCTAAGGGATAGGATTACATGCAAAATATAGAACTGTAGGGGGGAAATAGCAGACAAATCTCTAAAGGGTCTATTAAGTAAAAACATTCGGAGTCGCCCTGGCTTGTTCACCAAGTGTACTCAGGTCTGAGAAGAGATCACTAAACTTTGTGGCTTAGCAATGGGAGTATTTCCCTCTTTTCGACCTTTCCTGTCCTGCCATGGCTGTAAAAAACAGGGGCATATATGTCTTGGCCAGTAGTCCACTCTTGCTGTCATTATGTCCTCATCTGTATTTTCAGCTGTTCCCAACTAAAGCTGACTGGGAGGGATTAGAGCAGTAAAAAAAGGCATACAGGGAATCTGTCTTCTTGACAGCCATGCTGTTGAGGTGATGGCTGCAGGTGACATGTTTACTGAAAGATGGAGAGATTTACTGCCTGCCTCCTGCTGAAGAAAGACAGATAAAGGTGTCTGGGCTTTCAGGCAGAGGAGACGTGGTGGGGCTGTGGGTTGGATACTGTCTGCTGGGAGAGTTCATCTGTCCTCCTTTGGACTTGTAGGACACTGAGCCAAACCATTCTGACCTGCTGCAGTACCAAGTCTTTTGCTCATTGTGTTGCCCCAAATCCACAGATGGCCACACTGTTTGGCTATCCAGGTGTCTCCTTTAAAAAAATGTGTGTCTTATACAAATGCAAAAATATACAAAAAAGGAAGAAATCTACAAATTATATAAGTACCTATATGAAAATATAAATATTACTAGGCTTACCATATCCCCGCCGGGACGGGAGCGGTCTACCCTTAAGGGGGCGGGGCGTGGGGTGGCCAGAACGCAACGCGTTCTGACCCCCCATGCCCCGCCCCCTTAAGGGTAGACCACTCCCATCCCAGCGGGGATATGGTAAGCCTAAATATTACCAAATACATATAAGAATAGTACACTGGCTCCCCAATTTACAGATGTCTGAGTTATGGACATCCAAATTACGGACAGCTGCAACTGCTGCATTGATGCTCTTGACTTAAATACATTTCAACTTAAGTATAGATCCCTGGAACCTAACCTGTACATAAATAGAAGACTTAGGACCCATTCCTATTCTCCCCCCCCCCCGCCAATGCAGTGACAATAAAATGACTTGCACTTCCTCCTGCAGGATGGGGGGGCAGCCGTGGAGGTCTCCCCTGGGTAAGCCTCCACGGTGCAGAGGGATCTACTTAAGCCCAATAGGATTGGGCTGTTAGTGTACCATATTAAGACCTACCACATTCATGCAACTCACTACGTAAATCTTACAGTTGTCTCTATCTTAATTAAAAGCCTCCACCATATCTACTTCAATTCCAAAACGTGGCTTCTCACATTAGCTTGTCTATACAATATTTGTTATCCCAATATAAAATAAAAAGTTTCTACATTTTTTCTTCTCTTACTTCACTCTTTTCTACATCAGACGAAACACATAACTTGTTTGTAATCATGAAATTTCACTTTCTGACTGTCATCCTGTAAGTGTTTTTGTTGCTTTCCAGTTCTTTGTCACCCCCATTCTTGCTGCAGAGACCAGATTGACAAAATACTCATATTGTCTTCCCTTCAAATCCTGACAACATGAAAAGCAAAGCTATCCTATTTGTAGGAAATCCAGGCATCTCCTTGACGCCTGCATCTCTGTGCTCTTAAGCAGTTTTCTCTAGACTGGTGCTAGTCTTTGCTCACACGAATGGGAATAAATAGCTGATAACCTTAACCCTGTGTGAGTTGTGTAACCCCCTTATGTGAAGTGTTACTGGCAATGCTTTTTAAAACACATGTAATATGCACATGCAGGAGAAAAACAATCATGTGCAAGGACCCAGTGTTAATGGCCAGTGGTGCTGCTACTGTATTATTGAGTGGTGAAAGGAAAATGGAGGTGAAGGTGAAGGTGCAAAAGAGTATACCACTAGTGCTCAAAATCTGAAAAAGGGGGTTCAGACTCAGCCTAACTATAAAATAGCAGCACACTCATACTTTAGACTAGGGGTTCTCAACCCCTTCCAGGCCGAGTATTGAGTGGAGGGAGTATTAAAACAGACAAAAGAAAATATTTCTTTACCCAGCATGTAATTCATCTGTGGAACTCCTTGCCACAGGATGTGGTGATGGCACCTGGCCTGGATGCCTTTAAAAGGGGATTGGACTGATTTATGTAGGAAAAGTCTATCACAGCTTACAAGCCATGATGGGGAAAAGCAACCTCCCGGTTGTAGGAGTAGGTTTTCTCTGTGCCAGGTGCAAGGGAGTGGCAACTGGACACAGGTATCTTGTTGTCTTGTGTGCTCCCTGAGGCATCTGGTGGGGCCACTGTGTGATACAGGAAGCTGGACTAGATGGGCCTTTGGCCTGATCCAGCAGGGCTCTTCTTATGTTCTTATGTACCACCTCCAGCGCCACTCTCCTGCTGCATACCACCATAAGTGACTGGCAATGACATCATTGCCAGTTACTTCTAGGTTTTCAGAGGCCAGAAAAAAAGGTAGGAGGCTCTGGGCTAGCAGGAGGGCCCTTCTCAGCATTCCCAAGAGACTCGGCCAAAGGCAGGAGCCTCTCAGGAGCGGAGCTGCGCTGCTGAAAGCTCCGCGTCAGAGCAGAGTTCTGGCGATCTGGCGGTCTGAGTACCACCAGCAACTGGCCAAAGTACCACTGGTGGTACTATTACCACTGGTTGAGAACCTCTGTTTTAGACAGGGGAAATCTCCAACAAAAGTATACAAAAGCAGAAAAATAGTGTGCGCCAGGATCCTATCTCCATTCCCTCTCTTCCTTCTCCCTTACTCTTCTTGGTTCTGTGCTGATCCAAAGAGACCCTTTGGGGCATTGGAAGTTTGCCCCAGAGTAAGGGAATGAAAGTTCCCTTACCAAAGGAGACCTCCACGACTGCCCCTCACTATGGGGTGCAGTGTGCGCTCCATTGGCGTACATGTGTATCAGCGGGAGGGGGGTGTCGTTAGGATTGGGCCCTCAGTCTTTCATGATGCAAGCCGTGTGCAGTAGCCTCCTCAGGTCAGGTGTAGCCAGCTATGTAGAGATATGATCTTGTATTTCACCTTGCTGATTGCTACGAGTGACTCATAGAGGCAGGTATGCTTTTAGGTGATTATATGTTTTCAGGGATTCAGTGTGAAATTATGGTATATCTACAAGCACAATGATACGTTTAGGTAAACCTTATTGCAGATCTTAAGCATGCTTTCCTGGAATTTACTTCTGTGTCAATATGTTTAGGATTGCCCTGTCAGTCTCCCGCACAGGTATATCACAATTTTTGATTGTACTGGATTTAACGGGTTGGAGGCCATGGCATATATATATATATATATATTAAAAATAGTGAACTATACCATTAACACCTCCCCGCTATATGAGGGTTAGCTTGAGAATACTTGATGAAACTCGAGCGAAACATTGCTGTTTAGATGATGGTTTTAATTTTAAACTTGTGTTACACAGGGCGGCAATCCACCAGAACAATCCGGCGATGGAACGAGCGTTCCGTCGCCGGAAGACGTCACGAACGTGCCGAAAAGCATGTTCGCAACAACTCTGGAGTAAGAGAGGCCGGCGCAAGGCCGGTCCATCGCGGGAGGGGGCCATTGGCCTAGCTGGTCCGGGAGGGGGCGGGGGATGACATCGGCCATATTCCCGTCCCCGCCGGGCCAGCTCTGCCATTACACAGCCTCCTCTACTTCCGCCAGCTATTTAGCTGGTGGAAATCGAAGGAGGCTGATAGGGCTGGCCCTGGTTTACACCAGGGGAAGGGGACAAGCATCCCCTTCCCCGAGTAGTCCTCCGGCCCGGTGTGTGCCGGGCAGCCTGTGCACAGGATCCTGCGGGCGGCCCTGAGCCACCGGCCGGATCCTTATTCAGAATTGCATTGTTAATGTGCTTAGTGTTTGTTGTTTGCTTAATTTTTTAATTTTTTTTAAATCAATACAGTTTCTTATGTTTTGTCCAAGTTTCCTGGTTTTTATTATTCGCTCTTTTTCTAAAAAAAATATTCCATGGCCTCCAACCCGTTAAATCCGGTGCAGTCAAAAATCATTGCTGGCCATGAAAATCTAAAATTGTTTTTGTATATCACAATGTTCATAGAAAAAAAAAGGGCATCTGCTTTCCAATCTGTATAGTCTGCTACACAGAATGTAAGAATAGCATAGAGAACAAGGGTGTTTTTACACACCATGCCTCTTTTTCTTCACTCTTTTGTGGTGGTCTATCATGCATTGTGAGTTGAGAACTCACAAAATACCATGACTTCAGTTTCATTAGGAAAGTTTCACAGTGTGTTTATTGGTTATTGGTTATTGTTTATTGGTTTAAATCTGGGGCTGGTTTGCGAGTGAGCCCTTTCAGGAGCAGCGAGTGGCCTCACTGGGACGCAGTGGCTCACTGGGACAAAGTGGCAAGGTAAAAAAGACACAGCGAGTTAAGCAGCTGGGCGAGTTCAGCAGCGGGGCGAGGAAGCCAGGCCCCACACACTGCCCGGCACTTCTCCCCTGTGGAGAGGAGAGAGGAAGAGAGGAGAGCTCCAACAAACTTGAAGAGAGGAGAGCTCCAACAACATTAAGGTACCCAAACTTTGATAAATCCATAACTTACACTCAAAAGCTATGCAGTCAGACAGCCAGCAGAGGGGTGGGGGCTATCCAGTGTTTTGCACTGAGTGTCACATGTATGACTATCTGCCTCTTGGGCACAAGCAGAGGCGAAACTAGGGCAGAGCAAGTCCGACTCGAGTCTCCGGCCCCCTCAATCGGGAGAGCCGGCTCGGGGACGTCTTCCCCGGCCGGCTGCCCGGGGCCTTCTGAAGGCCCGCGCAAGAAAGGTATTTATACTGTTCTTTTTGCGCATGCTCAGACTGTTACTGAGGGAAAAAGGCTGCCCTTTTCCCCTCAGTAACAGTCTGAGCATGTGCAAAAAGAACGGTATAAATACCGTTCTCGCGCGGGCCTTCAGAAGGCCCCGGGCAGCTGGCCAGGGAAGACATCCCCAGCCGGCTCTCCCGATTAAGGGGGGGGTCGCCCCCTCCTGGAGCGCGCCGCCGCCCCCTCCCGGAGTGCACCGCCCACCCCCTCCGGAGTGCGCTGCGGCCGATAGGCCGCGGCGATATTGAATTATAGGGGTGTCAACCCCCCCGTTGCTCCGGGCGCCAACGGGGGTAGCGACGCCTCTGGGCACAAGTCATGGGTGTGTGCTCGGTGCAAAGAGCTCCAGGCTCTCAGGGAACGGGTTTGCTCCCTTGAAGCCACGGTTGCTGACCTGGAGAAGCAGAGACAGGTAGAGAGGAACCAGAGTGAGACTTCTAGGGACGTGGAGGCATCGTCCCACCCTCAGTTGGCCAGCTCCTCAGCTGCCAGGAAAGGGAGTCTCAGGGCTGGAGGACATCGCTCTGGAAAAGAGGGAAACAATCTCATAGTGGGGACCCCTTCTTCAGGTGATGGGCCCGTATCCAGTCGCACTATGGATACTCCTCTGGGGAGGGTGGGAAGGGGGCTTCTTGTCGTGGGTGACTCTATAGTCAGGAACATAGAGAGGGGGGTCTGTGACGGATGTGAGGACCGCATGGTGACTTGCCTACCTGGTGCGAAGGTTGCGGACATCACCTCTCGTCTAGATAGGCTGGTAGAGAGTGCTGGGGAGGAGGTAGCGGTTGTGGTGCATGTTGGCACCAACGACGTGGGGAAATGTAGCCGGGCGGTCCTGGAGGCCAAATTTAGGTTGCTAGGTAGGAAGCTCAAATCCAGGACCCCAAAGGTAGCGTTCTCAGAAGTGCTACCTGTTCCACGTGCAGGGCCAGCTAGGCAGGCGGAGCTCAGGGGTTTCAATGCGTGGATGAGACGCTGGTGTCAGGAGGAGGGGTTTAGGTTTGTTAGGCACTGGGGAACGTTTTGGGATAAGCCGGGCCTGTACAAGAGGGACGGGCTTCACTTGAACCAAAACGGAACCAGACTATTGGCACGTAACATTAAGAAGGTAGCAGAGCAGCTTTTAAACTGACTCCTGGGGGAAAGCCGACAGGAGCCGAGGGGCATCCGGTTCGGGACTCCTCATCCCTAGGGAATGAGGGTGCAGAGGATGGGGAACAGTCAAGTAATAGCAGAGTAAAAATTGGGAGTGGTAGCGTGATGGGACATGACAGCCAGTCTAGCAGGACAGAAGGCTGCAGGAATAAAGGTGTAAACATGCAGCCCTTCTTGGGGGACCAGGTATATAAGTGCCTTTATGCAAATGCCCAAAGTCTACGGGCAAAGATGGGAGAACTGGAATGTTTGGTGGCTAGGGAAAACATTGACATAGTAGGTATAACAGAAACCTGGTGGAATGCGGAGAACCAATGGGATACTGCAATTCCAGGATATAAACTCTATAGGAGGGACAGAGAGGGGCGTGTTGGAGGTGGGGTGGGGTAGAATCCACCAGAGTAGAGCTGGAGGAGCTCTGACTCCTCCGTAGAATCACTGTGGGTTAGATTACCAGGCTCAAAGAGTGATGTAATAGTAGGGGCATGCTACCGTCCTCCAGATCAAAAACCTGAAGCGGATCTTGAAATGAGGAAGCAAATCAGGGAGGTGTCAACGAGAGACAGGGTTGTAGTCATGGGGGACTTCAGTTATCCTCACATCGACTGGGTCAATTCATGCTCAGGTCATGAAAGAGAGACTGGATTTCTGGATATGTTAAATGACTGTGCCTTAGAGCAGCTTGTCACGGAACCGACCAGAGGACAGGTGACTCTGGATTTGATATTGTGTGGCACTCAAGATCTGGTCAGGGAGGTAAATGTTACCGAACCATTGGGGAACAATGACCATGCTGCGATCTGTTTCGCCATGCATGTCGGAGGGAGAGCGCCGAGCAAATCTGACACGAAAACCCTTGACTTCCGAAGGGCAGACTTCCCCAAAATGAGGAGACTAGTTAAAAAAAAGCTGAAAGGGAAGGTAAAAAGAGTCCAATCGCTCCAGAGTGCATGGAGGCTGTTTAAAACAACAGTCATAGAGGCCCAGCGGGAGTGTATCCCACAAAGGAGGAAGGGCTCGACCAAGTCCAGGAATGTGCCGGCATGGCTAACAAGCACAGTTAAGGAGGCTATAAAAGGCAAGGAAGCTTCCTTCCGTAAATGGAAGTCTTGCCCTAGTGAGGAAAATAAACAGGAGCACAAACTGTGGCAAAAGAAATGTAAAAAGATGATACGGGAGGCCAAGCAAGACTTTGAGGAATGTATGGCAGGCAACATAAAAGGGAATAATAAAAGCTTCTTCAAATATGTTAGAAGCAGGAAACCTGCCAGGGAAATGGTTGATCCGCTGGATGGTGTGGGAGAGAAAGGGGTTATAAAAGGGGACTTGGAGACTGCAGAGAAATTAAATGAGTTCTTTGCATCTGTCTTCACGGCAGAAGACCTTGGGCAAATACCGCTGCCGGAACGTTCTCCCCTGACTAAAGAATTAAGTCAAATAGAGGTTAAAAGAGAAGACGTCTCAGACTTAATTGACAAAATAAAGATCAATAAATCACCAGGCCCGGATGGCATCCACCCAAGAGTTCTGAAGGAACTCAAGAATGAAGTTGCTGACCTCTTGACCCAAATATGCAACTTGTCCCTTAAAACGGCCACTGTGCCAGAGGATTGGAGGATAGCTAATGTCACGCCAATCTTTAAAAAAGGAAGGAGGGGGGATCCGGGAAACTACAGGCCGGTCAGCCTAACATCTGTTCCAGGGAAGATGGTGGAAAGTCTCATTAAGGATAAAATCTTAAAATACATAGAAGAACAAGCTCTGCTGAGGGAGAGTTAGCATGGCTTCTGCAAGGGGAAGTCTTGCCTCACAAACCTGTTAGAATTTTTTGAAAAGGTCAACAGGCATGTGGATGCGAGCGAACCCATGGATATTATATATCTGGATTTTCAGAAGGCGTTTGAAACAGTCCCTCATGAAAGGCTCCTGAGAAAACTCCACAGTCAGGGAATAAGAGGGCAGGTCCTCTTGTGGATTAGGAACTGGTTGAAGACCAGGAAACAGCGAGTGGGAGTCAATGGGCAATTTTCACAATGGCGAGAGGTGAAAAGCGGTGTGCCCCAAGGATCGGTCTTGGGACCGGTGCTTTTCAACTTATTCATAAATGACCTGGAGTCGGGGATAGGCAGTGAGGTGGCCAAGTTTGCAGATGACACTAAACTTTTCCGGGTGGTGAAGACCAGCAGGGATTGTGAAGAGCTCCAGAAGGATCTCTCCAAACTGGGAGAATGGGCAGCAAAATGGCAGATGTGCTTCAATGTAAGTAAGTGCAAAGTGATGCACATTGGGGCAAGAAACCAACATTTCACATATACGCTAATGGGTTCTGAGCTGTCTGTGATGGATCAAGAGAGAGATCTTGGGGTGCTGGTGGACAGGTCGATGAAAGTGTCGACCCAGTGTGCGGCAGCTGTGAAGAAGGCCAATTCCATGCTCGGGATCATTAAAAAAGGGATTGAGAATAAAACGGCCAATATCATTATGCCTTTGTACAAATCGATGGTAAGGCCACATCTGGAGTATTGTGTCCAGTTCTGGTCACCACACCTCAAAAAGGATATAGTTGAATTGGAAAAGGTGCAGAAAAGAGCGTCCAGAATGATTCGTGGGCTGGAGCACCTCCCTTATGAGGAAAGGCTACAGCGTCTGGGGCTTTTCAGCCTAGAAAAAAGGCGCCTGAGGGGGGACATATTTGAGACTTATAAAATTATGCATGGGATGGAGAGAGTGGATAGAGGGAAATTCTTCTCCCTCTCGCACAACACCAGAACCAGGGGACATGCACTAAAATTGAGTGGAGGGAGAGTTAGAACAGACAAAAGAAAATATTTCTTTACCCAGTGTGTAATTCATCTGTGGAACTGCTTGCCACAGGATGTGGTGATGGCACCTGGCCTAGATGCCTTTAAAAGGGGTTTGGACAGATTCATGGAGGAAAAGACCATCACAGGTTACAAGCCATAAGCAACCTCCTGGTTTTAGAAATGGGTTTTCTCTGTGCCAGGTGCAAGGGAGTGTCAACGGGAAACAGGTTGTCTTGTTGTCTTGTGTGCTCCCTGAGGCATCTGGTGGGGCCACTGTGTGATACAGGAAGCTGGACTAGATGGGCTTTTGGCCTGATCCAGCAGGGCTCTTCTTATGTTCTTATGTTCTTATGGTTCACTGAAGTTGCTACTGCTATGTTCTGAGAGTAAAGGGAAGAAAGAACAAGAGCTGGAGATGGCCTTGGTAACAGGTACAGTACAGAAACTAAATTCAGAGGTGGCTTTTCCATGCACACGGGCTCCCAGGGCCTCTTTAAGATGTCATCTCCTGGAGCGTAAAGCATGACGTAAGAATTGGGTCTCTGTGTGATCAACTTGGAGTTAGTTCCAATTTTGTGTCAGGTGTTTAAAAGGCACAGAGCCCAAGCTTTGAAATGAGCTTCTCTGAGCCTTTGCCTCCAAGGAATTCCAGAGGGATTCCAGAATTCCATGTCAGTCTGATGTAGCGAAACCAACACAGAGTCCTGTGGCACCTTAAAGACCAACACAGGTGTTGTGGCTTACGCAGTTGTGGACTTGACCCCACTTTGTCAGATGTATGAAGTGATATTCTTCTCCCTGGCTGGACCAGTTGGGTGTTCAGCATCTCAAATGCTCATGTCTGCCATGAAAACGTCCGAAGTGATGGATGTTTGCAGTGCAGCACAGCTAGTTTCTAAACACCCAGCAAGATTGCTGCAACTTCCTATGTCCTCGTAAAACCTGCCTGGGCAGTGATGGCTTTTTCCTGGGCTACCATGAACAATGTTGTTTTTTTCTGGAGTGAAATCAGACGTGGAGCCCAGTGTCAAACTCGGGAAAATGGCCCATTACTTACAGGCAGCATGAGAGGACATTTGTGCACTTTTATTTCCTGTTGGAGGCAGCCAAAAAGGCTGGGTCAGCATGAAAACGGGAGATTGTGCCTATGATTCTTTTGCCTTGCACTGTACAACCCCGTTTACACATTTGCAATGAGTGACGAGTGGTCAATATACATGTCATACAAAGCTAAGGATTTTCACCACAGAAGAAAATATTTGCAAAATAGTTGCTGCAGTGGGGTGCTTGCTGTCTCTCCCTCTCGGCTCAGCTCTCAGTGAAAACCACCCAGCCTAGCAGTCATCCAGTATGAAGAAGAAATGCATGTTTGTGGGCAGCAATGGGAAGGAGAAGAGGAAGAAGGATATGTAATTTATAATGGGCTCAGCAGGTTGGTCAAAAGATGTTACGTGGCCAGATGTAGCCTGAAGGACATAGTTTGGGGACCCTGTCATAGGGCTAGTGTAATGCAGTTGCTGGGAGACCGAGCTGTGAATCAGGACGTCCTTGGTTCAAACCTCACTGCTGCTAAAAGTCACTAGATGATCTCGTGCAGCATCATTATCATTTAGCATATGGCTTGTTTTAATTGTAATCTTTTTTTAACTGATTTTTAGATACTGTTTTTATTAATTTCCGTTAATTGTTTTTACTGTTTTAAACTGAAACTCAAATATTTTGGCCACCTAATGCGAAGAGAGGACTCTCTGGAGAAGACTCTGATGCTGGGAAAAATTGAAGGCAAAAGGAGAAGGGGAAGGCAAAGGATGAGATGGTTAGACAGCATCACCGATGCAACGAACATGAAAATGAGCGAACTCAGGAAGATAGTGGAGGACAGGAAGGCCTGGCGGGACATGGTTCATGGGATCACGAAGGGTCGGACACGACTTAACGACTGAACAACAACAAATTTTTTGTATTATACTTTTTGCACTGTATTTTCTTTTTGTTGTAAGCCGCCTTGGGTCCCTTCGGGGAGAAAGTCGGGGTAAAAATACTGTAAATAAATAAATATTACTACAGTAAGTGCCATAGAAATGTTTAAAGCAACAAGATTCTGTGTGCAGACTTGAAATCTAATAACACACAACACGTGAGTAAAAGGAATCGGAAGAGGAATAGCAGACAAACCACTCTTTCGCAGATTCAACCCCCCCATCTGCAATGTGGTGATAATGAGTGACCTACATTACAGGAGTGTTGTAAAAAATGAGATACTATAAATGCTCTAGAGCTCAAAATACCTTTTCTTTTCTGACACTTTCCTGGAACATCTATCCCACACCTTCCCTCTGATACCTTATCTTTTATATCTAGAAGGTGCCTCTGTAACATTTTAAGATCTAAGGTATGTACTGAGTCATTCCTTCCTCAGATCATCCATCTTTTTCTCCATTTGCCATTTCCTCTTAATGATAGTGGCATCAGGTCTTGAGTTATGTGCTTATATTGATATTAGCAGCAGGTCTTCCTGTTTGTGACCTGGGAAATTTGTTCATTAAGAAATATATTGGTGCTAGCATCTTCTGGAAATCTCCAGTGCTGCAAAGAGACCCATCAGCTCCATTACCAGTTGCACAATTGGCTGATCACTTCACCCTAATGAAAACATAGCATAAATAAGACTATTTTAAGAGCATTGTTTTTGCAGAGGCAGGTGAAATCCAGCAATCCGAGGATTGTCTTTAAATCATCTGAATTTGTCAGCAAATAAATTATCTCCACATTTGTCTGAAGAATGTTTGCTTACCAAATAGACAGGGAGGAAATAGCATTTGAGTGAGGCACAAATTGAAATAAATAATGCAGCCAGATGGAGCGTGTTGATTTTGCTTCCTAGAGGGTTGCGGAAATACTTTCTCTAGCGTCGATCTGGGGAGCACCCTGACCTTTGGTGTTGCCCCCCCCTTAGCGCTTTGGATTTCAAATCTCACAGCAAAACTATGCTTGAAAGCTAGTTCCAACTTTGCAGTTTACACTCCTGTGGAAAGTAATAATATGAACAGGATGTGATCCTGCCATTTTCCTCATTTGTGTGCTTTTTTTGCCGCTAATCAGCAGCTGAATGGATTCAGACGACTGGTGCAGTTCTTCAGCTTCATTGCATAAGGAGCTTGCATAAAGGGAGACAGAGCTTACTGGCGTCTACAGGTTCAGCCTTAGAGAACACTCCCATGCATGTCTAGTCAGAAGGAAGCCCCACTGAGTCCAATTATTATTATTATTAACAACAGTATTTATATACCGCTTTTCAACAAAAAATCACAAAGCGGTTTACAGACAAAATCAAATGATTAAATGGCTCCCTGTCCCCAAAGGGCTCACAATCTAAAAAAGATGCAGAACACCATCAGCAACAGTCACCAGAAAATACACTCTGCTGGGGTGAAAAGGGGGGCAGTTACTCTCCCCCTGCTAAATATAAGAGGAGCACCAGGTACTGATATATAGGATTGCACCCTTCGTCATTCTTGCCATCCAAACTGCAGAACAACAGGAAAGCTGCTTTTGTGGGCTGGTCAAAAGGGAGAGAGGTGGCAGTATATTTAGGATCACTGCAAGTCTTGTTGCAAGTCATAATACAGTTGGGGTCCGTTTAAACCCAAATCTGCTTGTTTTATACATTATTAGGGGATGCAAAGGCAGTGACAACTTACAATTGTACGTCTTAAAGTCTACAAAACTCTTCATATTATCCCTAAAGGCCGAAACATTCACAATCCTACATCAATTCCAGAAAACATTGTACTTTCTTATAACGGGTACAGGAACAAAATATAATTTGGATATATTCATTATAATTCATTATAACTATAGTGATCATACAAAGATAAACACTGAAATAAGCATAGCGAGATCAACTTACGACGTTGTGCCTCTCCAGGGTGTCATAAATGTGCCATAAGGCATGTTTTCGACACCCAGAGAGTAAGTGGTGGAGGCCGGAGCAGCAACTCACTCTACTCCAGCTGCTGCAGGTAGGTCCCACGTTGGTCAGTGGGAGGACGGGACAGGGCAACAAGGGAGGGTGGCCATTGGTTGGCCCGGGCAGGGAGGGGGCGTGGATATCGGCGCTGATATCTTAGGCCCCTTCCTGGCTCATGCCACCCTTGCACCACCTCCCGAATGTACACCAGGTCTGGACCTGACGTGCATTCGAGGAGGCCCATAGGCGCCGGGCTCAATTACACCCAGGAAAGGGGACAAATGTCCCCTTCTCCTGAGGTGCGGCCTAGCAGCCCCGGGGCAGCCTACAATCCGCGTACGATACACCATTCGGCCCTTTAGGCTGGCCACGTATACTTACACAGGATTGCGCTGCCCGGGTGCAATCCTAAACACACATACCTGGGAGTAAGCTCCATTGAACAAAAAGGGACTTACTTCTGAGTAAACATGTATATGAGTGTGTTGCAGGTCTTCAAAAACAAAACAGCTTAGGCATCAAGAAGTATAAGCATCTGTTATTTCAAATTAACAGACCAAAACAAATAACGCTTTGATAACTATACAGTAAAATTAAAATTAAAAAAAAAACACTTGAGAAGGGACATTTTAATCTAAGATATCACTTCCTCCTTCTTTCTTTCAACACTCTACTAAAAGGAAGCATTTATAAAGAAGGCACATTTTTCTTCAACTGCCAAAGCTAAGATTACCAATAGACTTACCAGAAGCAGGAGATTCAGAAGATCTATCGCAGAATCTTTTGTACTTAACAGAAGCTGCTGTGCCACTACTGATGGGAAAAAAATTACTCCAAAATGGTGATAGACCTTACAGATGTAATGGCTCACAAAGTGAAATTAAACTTCTATAAAAGGGTCTGAACTTCTGTCCAACACCAGGAGGGCACACGCGCAGGAATGAAAAGTGACATAAAATTTCTTGAAAGATGAGCCAAATTTTTCCTATGATAACACCAGTGATTACACACAGAACTTTGCTACAAGAATCCTCCACATCAGTTCAGCACTCCAAAAACTTGGGCACCAATATTTGAAGAAATGCTGTCTTAGAAACGTTTCTTATATCTGTTACAAGAACCATAGCCATATGCCAATATGAACTTAAGACCTTTTTCAAGATGAAAGGAAAACTCTAAGGCTGCAATCCTATACCCACTTTCCTTGCAGTAAACCCCATTGTACGCAATGGAACTTACTTCTGAGCAGACACACATAGGATTGCGCTGTAAGAAACCTTCAGACAAGAAGGGACATTATACCTAGGCTTACCATATCCAAAGGGGGACAGGGTGCCTACACCTTTAACCATTGTAAAAAGAGGGAATTTGGGCAGGTGCAGCTCATAATGGAAGGGTGCAACAAGCTGCACCTGCCCAAATTCCCTCTTTTTACAATGGTTAAAGGTGTAGCCACCCTGTCCCCCTTTGGATATGGTAAGCCTAATTATACCGTAATTAAACCTGTTGATGAAGGTGGTTCTGTTGTGTTACTAAACACTACAGACTACATATCTAAAGGCCTTAGACAACTCAGTGATGACAAGACAGAATCCTTCAGAAAGACATCACAGCTGATCTGTGACCACATTTCTAAAGCTATACAAGGATTTACAAACTCACTCAGCAAAATTACAAAATTTACAAAATTACTTAGCAACAAAATAGCTGAACTTCTTATCAACTCAAATCCAACTCACAGACAATTTTATGTTACCCCAAATCCACAAACATAAAAACCTAGAATGCCCAGGTCGTTCATGGAATTTTGGAGCAGGCAGGTCTCCATCCTAGCCTTTCTCCATCCTAGCCAGTCTGATAGAAGGGGGATGGGTGGGTTGCTCTGATCATTAAAAGTGTGGCCTCCCCCCTGGCCTGTGGATCTGAAGCCTCTTGCCATCAGTTCTGTTCTTGGAACATGTGACGTTACTGGGCCTATGTTGTGCTCTCTTTAGCAGGTACTCAACACCACATACAGATGTGCACACACACTGGCATCGCTCGAGGTGGGGCGGAACGGTAAGTTCCGCACTGTGCTAACCTCCGTTTCCTCCCTGACACGAGGTGGCCCCACCCCCTCGCCATCGGAACCATTCAGTGCGGCAAAGGCAACGCGCGTTGCCTTCACCGCACTGAATGGCTCCGAAGGCAAGGGGGCGGGGCCACCTCATGCTGGGGAGGAAATGGAGGTTAGCACAGTGCGGAACTTACCGTTCCGCCCCACCTCAAGCAACGCCACTGTACACACATATGCCCCCACATGCATTAAGGCAAAAAAGAAATAAAGCGACTATCAGGCAACACAATGTAGCCCTGCCTGTGACCTTCACTTCTCCAATGTTATCACGTCCTCCCACCAAATCCCCTGGTTCTTGTAAATGACACCGTCCACTCTTTCCTGCTGCACCTTGTCTGGAATTCCCTCCCAGAATGGATATATCCTTTCTGTGTCCTTCCTTCAAAACTCGCCTTTTCTATGGTTCAGCCCTTTAGTATTCATTGCCATCTGAAATGTATCCTAAGAATGTACCTGCTGGCATGGGGTTGCTGAGGGCCATTGAGCAAGTGGGCAAGGATGAGGGCCATCCTTGCCCACCCCGATAGCTCATTGAATGCTGCCACTACCACCAGTACTAACTAAGTGTTCATGAATCATCCTGGCCAGAGGGACCCTCTGCTGGATTTGGGCCCTTGGCCAGTGCCCAATCTGGTCAATATCTGACCCCTGTCTGTATTAACTTCTGCTCACTTTCTCCATCCTTTGTTACCCCTGCCTCTCCCTTGCTTCCCCTCCTATTGTCATCTCTCCCATTGACACAACTCTTCATTGTAAGCTGCTTGAGGCAGAGCCCCCCTTCTCTTTGCTTCTACTACTTTGTGAAGTGCCTTGCATGGTGCTTGTGCTATATAAGACAGGGGTTCTCAACCCCTTCCTGGCCGAATACCACCTCTGGCGCTACTCTCCTGCTGCGTACCACCAGAAGTGACTGGTGCTGACATCATCACCAGCGCTGCATTGGAGTGGGGTTCCGACGGTCCGAGTGCCACCAGCAGTCAGCTGAAGTACCACTGGTGGTACTAGTACCACTGGTTGTGAACCCCTTATATAAACAATATCTCATAATGATACAAGTTGCTCTGTGAAAAGAAGGAAACCCCCCTGCTCAGTTGGCCCTCGAATGCAGAGTTTCCTTGATTCTTTCCCAAGTTCCTCCGCAGTGCTGCCCCCTTTCTGCTATGGAACTGCAGTGATTCTCTGAGTGCACCCGAGGAAGTGGCCCACGGCTCACAGGAAAGAGCCAAGCTTTCTAGCTGGCGTTTGTGCTGGACTCGCCAGTCCTTTAGCCTACAGCACCTGCAGCCCCAAATGTCGCCTGCACTTTTCAGTAGGATAAGTGCTGAGTGCTGCTGAACTCATTCCTACCCTGTTGTGTCCAGCAATTATTTCCAAAGCCTTTTGGCAGGCAACGTGATATGGTGTGAACACAATGAAAACTGGGCTTTGTGTAACAGGAGAAGAAAAATTGGATTTATTTCAAGCCTGGATTTATTTCAAGCCTTGGAGAAAAAAGGTGACTGGTTGAATTAGAAGCATATGGAGGTATGAAACTGCCTTATACTGAATCAGACTATCCACCCCTCTGCTTTGGTATTGTCTACTCCAGCTGGCTCTCGCTCCCCAAAATCTCAGCAGAAGTCTTTCCCAGTTCTTCTGATCCCTGAAATAATGTGAATTGTTGGACATGTCAAAGATGGTCCCGGTGACTACTACCTATAAAGCATGGGGTTCTGGAGCTGTGCGGGTCCCTCTTGTCTTCTAAGTCCTATAGTCAGAGATGGAAGAGAAACCAAATGGTGAAAGTGAGGGAGAGACATTGAGAAAGAAGGTGCTGGAGAAATGTGTCCCTCTTCCATGAACCCATAATAACAACATTTCTGTAAAGTAAAAAATTGACACCACCACCACCACCACCACCACCACCACCACTATTCTGCTCTGTCGGACTCCTTCCTACTACCTGAATGATTTCACTGCATTTCTTCCCATTTGATGGGGGAGGGGAAGGACGGGGGTTATCACCTGGTTATTGCAACCTTGAGAATTCATTTCAATTACAGTTTACAACCTGCAAACAAAAAAGAGTGTGCGTCTCCGTAGTAACGGCAACTGCTGAGCTTTGACGAGCTGTGTGTTGGTTTCCCAATTGTCACTCTTTTATGTTGTGTAGCTCATTGTGCCCCGGGACACAATTAGGACATCTTCAAACTGTTATGCTCTCATCAGTGCTGTGTGTTGGTGAATTTATCTCCTCTGCTAGCTACAGGACATTAGTGCCCCTCGTAGCCTCGTGTACCAGCACATTCCTTCCTCTGCTGCCCCCTCCTTTCATACCTTTCTTTCGAGCAATATATTCATCCTTCCAGCAGCCAAGAAAAATATTGTTCCAATCCGTGTTACCTCTACACTTCATCCATTCCAGACCAGTCACCTGCTCTTCTTTCCTTTTCTTGTATTAGGGCATTCTTCTCACCTAGACAGAGTGTTCCTTTTCGAAGCAGGAGATCATAGCAACCAATGTCCTCTTAATTTTTGTAGCACGTATCCCTTCTAACTTTTGACTTCATTCATATATTTATGAGAGATGGGGGGGAGGGGAAGGGGAGGTGGGTGGTTCAAGCACACCTATCCGAAACACTCAGGAATGGCTAGAGGGGACTTTCAATATTTTATTTATTTATTTATTTATTTAAAAAATGGATAGCCTGCCTTTCCAGCACTTTGATATCTGAGGCAGCTTACACACAAAAAGCTAAAATCAATACAAGGCTAAAAATATAAAGCCCAACTCAACAATACAGAGCAAGGGCAACTCAGAACAGCAGCAGTACCACAATAAATAAAGTCTGAGTGAGCCAGGCTTAAAACCCAGTGAAAGCTTTAGTGAAATGGAACAGTTTTCACCTAGGGCCGAAAGGATGTTAAAAGTCAGGCAAGCCTATTTGGGAAGAGCATTCCAGGATCGGAGTGCCAGAAGAGACTCTCTCCGGTAGACAATCACGGCTACTGTAAACTCTGCAGTGCTTCATTCCCAGCAATCCAGACAGAGAGCAAATGTATCTGTTGCAGGAAGGTGGCATCAGATGTCATTGGGTAGATCTGCTCTGCTTGTCACACATGCTAGTGCACTGGCTCTCCACTCATCTGCATGATATTTGGGGACAACAGTTGGGCTGGTGATGGTGGTGGGACTTCTGGCCACTTGACTGATTCTGTGATGATGCAAGATCCTCCTGCGCTACAGTGACACGTGGGAATCCTAACATGTTTCAGACTAATAAATAAATAAATAAATAAATAAATAACCAGTATTTATATACCACCTTTTCTTTGGTCATCGGATTTCTCCTCTGACTTTAATTTACACAGGCAGGTTTTCTAAACCCCGAGGGTTTTTTTACAATACAATAATCTAGTCTTGCATAGAACCCTTCATTCTAGATGGTTTCCTTCACAATCCAGCCTCTCTCTGGCATCTGCCTCAGCACGCTTCAACTGACAGGCAACCTTGACTCCCACTCAAGTGCAGCTGCAGCTTCTCTCCCTCACAGAGGTTCTGCAGCTTGTCAGCGGCATGCCGACAGCTTTCCGACAGCACATGGATACTTCCAGGCATCCCGAACTGCCGTCCTTCAGATCTTCAGGCATATGAGACGGCCACTCTACCAACTGAGCCAGACCTCCTGCCCATTCAACTTGCTGGTCGTATTTCTCTCAAGCTGCATTGTGTAAGATTCTGAAGCAAAGTGTTCTACATACGCATCCTCTATGGGAAACCATCTCGTGGATGGGAGAGATGTTTCCTCGGACCTGGTTTCCCGGTTGCTGCTCAATGGCCGTCAGCAGCCATTTATCACTCCCTGAAGTTACTCACAGCAGGCAGGGTCATGGTTCAGAAGTCCCTTGGTGGTGTGGGGGGCCATCAATTGAGCTCTCAGGAGATTGGCATCGTGAGTGAGTTTGATTAACTCCTGCTGAAAGCCCCTGCCAGAGTCGGGATGTGATCAGAATTGATGCTAATCCTTTCTCATCCAGTGCTTGAAAAGATAGCTGCGTTCGTTCTCAGAGGGGTGCCCAGCAAGACTCGTTGTGTACTTGAAAATTAATTATCAGATGGGTAGAACAATGCACGGCCCTGCTATTACAATCAGCAGGGTCACATTTCCTCTGCTGTCCTAATCTACTCTGAGTTTCAAAGAGATTTATTGTGTTCGTGTCTGGAACATGCCACTGCACGACTCTGTTTTCTGATCTGCATTTTCCCTCTGCTGGTGTCAACCTAATTTTGTCCTTAAAAAACATTTTTAAGTAGGTATCGGCATTTTGCAGAAAAGTGTTGGGCTGATAGCTTCAGTACACTGAGGACAGCTGCTATATAAGAAACAACAACGAATGAAGTGTTTCTCGCAGGCTCTCCGGCACAGGAAGACCTATCACTGTGCTTCAGAAGTGTGGCAGTGTAGTTAAGCCTTCTTATAGTGAAGCCTAGGCATGTCTACTCAGGAGTAAGTCTCATTGTGTTTGGTGGGGCTTACTCCCAGGAAAGTGCGTATAGGATTGCAGCCTTAGGTAATTCAAAGCTTGGTTTTGGTGTTCAGTTTCCCCAAATTGCATCTGATAGTGTTGAGGCTAGGGCAACTGCTCTGCATGACTGCATACTCTGTGGCATGGGTAGGCTTACCAGATCTGCAACCGGGACAGAGTGCTAGACCTTTAGGAGAAGGAATGCAGGCAGGTGTAGCTTGTTAAACCCTTAGAGCACAATCCTAGGCATGTCTACTCAGAAGCAAGCCCCATTGTGTTCAGTGGGGCTTGCTTCTGAGTAGACATGCCTAGGATTGTGCTTTAGGACTTAACAAGCTACACCTGCCCACATTCCTTCTCCTAAAGGTCTAGCACTCTGTCCCAGTTGGAGATCTGGTAAGCCTATGCATGGGTGTCTTACAGCACAGTCCTATGCATATCCACTGAGAAGTCCCATTGTGTGCAATGGGGCTTACTCCTAGGAAAGTGTGTATAGGGTTGCAGGCTTATACAATTTCCTAAGTTTTAACCTAAGCACTTAACCTAAGCACAGGCTGCAGTTTAATAAAGCAATTCTTGGTTGGTCGGTGCTATTTTGGTTTCCTTCCATTTGGTTGCTAACTGCTGATAAGAAAACACTTCTGATAAGGGAACACAGATCTGGAAACTGTGGAACCTACTTATTCTACAGGGGAGGGGGAAAGAAAAAGAACATCTTTTCATAGTCATCAGTGTAAATGTTTGGCCTCTTGACATAGCACTGTGAGTGTAGTTTAGTAGTTCTTTATTTTTGTGGTTATTTTAACCTTTGGAAACGGCAGCTCTGTGCCTTGAGAAGCATACAAAATGATGTACAAAATTCATAATCTAACTTCAACCTAATATACTCATAACAAAAACTGACAACACTAAAACTGTAACACGCACGCAGGACACTCAGCAAGCAGCAGTGGAATAATTCAGTAAACTCACAATCGTGTTAGATTATCTCAGACCTCCAGGAACGCTTTTTGGAATAACCATTTTTCCACATATTCACATAAGATAATCAGAGTAGGGGCCAAGCAGAACTGCATTGCAAGTGTATTCCATAGAGTGCTACATTATGAAGGGTGGGTATGATGGAATGGAGAGCCTTCTCAGTGGTGGCACCATCTTGTAAAACTCTTTGCCACAGAGTATCCATTTGACTCCCTTTTAAGGGACTCCCTTATGAGGGCAAAGGCTCAAATTTAAAATACAATTTTAAAATACACAGGGCCTCCCAGACTGTTTAGGATGTGAAAGGTCAACATGAACACCATTACTTTGAATTGGGCCCTGAAGCAAGCAGGCAACGCAGATGGCACAGATTGGGTGTAATATGTTTTCTGAGATGTGCCTCTATAAAGAGGTAGCTGCCACATGTTGCGTTTTGGCATGGAATGGGCAAAGAAGAGAAAATGGAGAACAGTGAGGCAGTAAGAAATCTAATGTCATTATTGTGATTTGGAGACTAGTCCCAAACAATGTCATATTTTACCGTATGTTGTTGCCCTATTTTTGCTGGTTCCGGACCTCATCCTCGCTTTGCGATCTTGCCGCGAGTGTGTTTTCGCCACAAGGCAGCTAGGCCTGGAGCAGGCCAAAGATCACCAATGGGCGATGTGTGGTGTCACCCCCTCTGAGGGTGACACCCTCACTGGTCGCACCTCTTTTTTTACGCCACTGATTCCAGCACAAACTTTCAGTCAAGGATGCGTCCGTCCCTTCTCCCCGCCCCCTAACTCTGTAATGTGAAAGAAACCTGTTTTGAAAGTGCAAAGTAAAGACAGGAACCAAATTGATTATCTTATCTAACTTTATGGGGCCAGTCTTACAGTGCCTGCATACACAGTCCCAATGGACTCCTTCTGGACAATGCTTATGGCCCTGAAACTGAGCGCCACGGGTAGTACACGAACCAAGAACAACGCATATTGTCAGGGTCACAAGATCATATGTGCCAATGTTTGCAATGACAACATGTACATTTTTGATGCTATTGAACGATAGCACGTTGTATGGAAGATTTTGGAGCCCCACAGAGCATAATGCTGGAAGGAAACTCCCAGAGGTTTTTAGCTCTGGACTAAAGTCTATTACAACCTTCTTTTAAAAATATGTAATTATCTTGACAAGATAGAGTGGCTTGTCTGCTCATTGAGAGACGAATGCAGGAAGGGCTCTGAGCTGAGGGAGAAGATTAATAGTTGCTGTCAATAATGGGAAAGAAAGGATAACTTGACGGGTTTCACATGAGTAATCTCCGTGTAGTCCAAGAGCATTTTTATAACTTTGAAGGATGGGCTGTAAATTTACCTCTTGATATAATCCTTTCTTGTTGGTCAGTTCTCTATCAATTTGTTATAGTTTCTCCTCCACCTGGTCTATCAGCTGCTGAGCATGGTGCTTCCATCCCGAGGTGAAGGTTGTGGTGTCAGAAAGTGGGAACACAGCTAAGTATCCTTCATGCCACTCTGTACATTCCTCTTTTGTACTATAGTTAAGCCATCTAGCTGCCTGCAGAAGTGATAACCGTTTTGTGTAAAGGGGCAGGTGAGTGGGTGGTATAAGATGCATGCATAGTGCTTGTACAATATCCGCCTGTGTTAGAAGTATGAGCTTGTGGGTCAGTGGTTTAGACTGAAGTCTCAGGGTAGATCTGTACTCATGGCTAGGGTCCCCAACCCTCCAGGATTGGCCTGGAGTCTCCAGCAGTCAGTATCCATCTCCAGGTGACTACTGAAAGCCACCTTGGAGATTTTAACAGGGCCTCCAGGAATTTCCAACGTTACATCATGTTAGGAGAAAAAAAATCTCCACAAATAGCTTCAGTCAAAGTTCCCCATGGAACCCCAAGCTCCCCATATTGTTGTGGGTTTGAATCTGGCCTAAGATGAATTAGGATACTCAATGGTAGAGTGCATGCTTTGTGCTCAGAGGTAGAGCTTTCAGTGGTAGAGTACTGTAGGTGGTTTGCAGTAGAACTCAGTGGTAGAGCAGATGCTTTGGAGTATAGGATCTGTAGCAATGACAAAGATCTCAAGTAGCAAAACTGGGAAAGACTTCACCTTGAGACCTTGGAGACCTCTGCTCCTCCTGACCTTGCCAGAGGAGGCAACAACACTGAACTGTTTTTACTGATTTATTTTATCCCCAAGGGAAAGCATTTTTATTTTATCTCCAAGGGGAAGCATTGGTGATTGATAATGTGAACAATAAGATGGCTTCTGTTCGTTGCAGCACATAAGACAAAAGTTCTCCTGGTCAGGAGCAGTGCTGGTAGACTTTCAGCCTATTTGGGATGATGTAGCACTCTTCTTGGGGGGAAAAGAAACACCACGTTTGACACTTTCTCCTGAATCTGGCACTAAACTTCTTGGACACTGAGTAACTGTATTTCAATAATAGTATTTTTCATGCACTGTGTTAGTTGCCATTTACCAAAACGTATTGATGGAAGATGATAACCAACACTTCTAACTTGCTAAAGCAACATTCTCCTTAGAATACTGACAGCCCAATCCAATCCGGGCACCATAGGGCCTGGTGTGGAGCCCCATGCCATATCCTATGCACCTGGACAGGAGGTTGGAGGTCTCCTCAGGGTAAGACGACAAATGTCCTCTTACTCCGGGTAAAGCCCCAGCCTGCGCAATGGGGCTCCTTGGGTTAGCGCCACCTAATTCAGCAGCGCTGAATTGAGAAGCCCTGTGTCAGGCCTGGAGAACTGGGAGGGTAGAAAGGATATGGCGTTCAATGAGGATGCCATTCCCACCCCCTCACAGGCCTAATATACCCCCTCTCCCCTTCCCTTGTCCCATTACACCCCTCCCCCCTTGGAGCCCCATTCGGAGCGGGACTTACCCGCTCCACAGCATTGTTCTCCAGGCTCAGTGACGGGTGGTGCAGGCCTTGGCACCAGTCCTGTCTACTCGCTGGGTGCTGCAAACATACTTAACAGCACGTTTGTGACACCATAGGCGGGTGCCAAGGCCGCAGTGCCGGCGCCAGCTGAAGTTAGGTTTGAACCATGAATAGTGCCTATGTCTCAGGGTAGAATTGTCACAACTCTGGCACCAGGAACAATGCATGCATCTATCTATCTGTCTGTCATGCTCATTCACAAGAGCACAGTAGCATACCAAGAGGAGGCAGGGGTGGCCCGCTCCAGGTGCCAGCCATAAAGGGGTGCCAGCATCTGGCACAAACATCATAGCACCTCATTGGTGTTTTGAGGTGCCGGCAGTAGGGGTGTGTGTGCCCGCGTTGCCTGCCTGTACATACCATTAATCCTCCTAGCAGCCCGATACTGCCTCCCCCATCTGGCCCCACCCCTTATGGCCCCAACGTGCTCAGGAGCAGAGGTGTCCAAGCTGGGTATGGGTATTCAAATGCTGGGGTAGACCTGGCCTCCCTGAGGATCTCTTAGGTGGAAGCCAAGTAGGATCTCAGAGCAGAGGTCAGGTCTACCCATGGCTTCCAGCAGCCAAGAGTGAGGTGGTGGAAGCAGTTGCCCCGAGTACCAGTGGTGCTAGGTATGCCACTGCAAATGCATATTTTTCCCCATATAGAACATACAGTATTGTCTCCATTCCTTTAAGAAGCTCCAGCTTCCAAAAATAGATGCAACCACTGTAGTCAGTATAGAAATGTCACCGTTTTCATGCAAACGTAAATGGATTTTTCAGATACCTGAACAAGTCTAGAGTGCCATGCTGTGGATTTGATTTATGCTACAAGGCACGTTTAAATACAAAATCACGGCACTGAGCTGTGGATGTAGGGATACCCTTCACATTTGAAAAAAGATCGGTAATCATAATCAATCATCACTTCTATGGCTAGAGAGTGGGTTTCACTCTACTTGGCTCTACACTTGACTGTGCAGCTTCTGGTAATGATGGAGCTTGTCTCTGTGATGCTGCTGGAAGAACTGGCAAAAACCCAGGTCATCTTCACATTAAGCCTTGGCTCCTCAGGTGTAATTATTCAGCTCCTTCCAGTTGCTTGCAAAATGGGAGATGAATTGTATGGACTTCCCTGGAATCAATATATAAAGCAAGCTCCTCTTCTAGTGGTTGTCCCTTAGAAACCAGTGAGGGTCACTTTTTCTGACAGAGTTGGCTATGGGCACTCTGAGTGCTTTTGGTGTTGAATGTTTGTCTCCGTTAGGCCCTGATGATGGTATTTTTGGTAGTTCTGCAAGCAGTTGCCTGTATGTGCTGTTAATAGCTGCAGCATCATCAAAAACAAAAAAAGAGGAACACACACATGCATACACACAATATATGATCACTTAGACAACAGAACCCTCTGGAATGAATTGCAATAGCGTCAGTACTCTCTACCATTAATATCCAGCTTGCTGCAGGGAAGTCAATCCTGCATAATCAAAGCAATGAGCCGAATTACTGTAGTGTGTAGACTTTCTTCTTATCAGTTATTAAGCGACTGTGAGGAAACTCTTGGTATCTGGGCATTGGTGTCTGTACTGGTTCCATGGCCATGAATAGGAATCTGTGAAGTGAGTGATCAGTGTCCTCCCATCCAGCTGAGTGTGCAACCATACCGGAGAATCTGGGTCTTTGGCTCATATATTAAAGGGACTATTCGTTAATTCCTTTTAATATTTGCCCAGTGTTGTGATGTGAATTTAGAATAGCATTGTGCTGTCCTGTGCATTGGGTAAGTTTATTGGATGACAGTTTGTATTCATGCACATTATTGTATGTGAGAATACTTTGATTAGTTTAAATATAGTGTACGGTTATGTAGTTTGCTTGCGTACACTATTATGTGTTCCTCTTTGTGGTGTTGTCATGTGGTACCTTTTTGAAGTGACACTCTTGCTCTCTCCCGTTTTGGTTGCTAAGAGCTCCAGAGCAGAATTGGGACACTGCTTGCTTATTGTGCCCTTTTTACTGTATAGCCCTTCCCTCTCACCCGCAGGCTTCCAGATGACTCTGAAATAAGGAATCGTTACTGTCTTTACATAATACGGAACATGAGGAAAAAGATGTTCTTATTCAGGAGTTGAGTATCTTAAAAATGAAAAATATTCAAAAGCACGTTTTGTCTTTTTCTGTTCTTTTAAAACTAAGATTTACATACACGGCTATTATGTAGGCTGCAAACATCAAACACATGCAAATTAGAGGTGTCATATATGCAGTTCAGCATATAAAAGAGGAATGGTATTGCTTGGAATGCTAGACTCCTACAACCCAATCCTGTCTACCAGGATGCAGCGGCACAAATAAGGCGCCCGCCGTATCCTACGCAGGATTGGGCTTGCGCCAGCACAGCCAGAGGCCTTCTCGGGGTAAAGGGATGTTTGTCCCTTTACCCTGAGTAGAGTCCCAGCTATCCCAGTGAGTCTACTCGAATGTGCTCCAGCTATTTTGCTGGCGCACATTCGAGCGGGCCATGTAACAGCAGCCAGCCCTGGGAAGGGGGATAGGATTTTGGCAGAGCTGCCGCCGCCAATCCCTCCCCCTTCCCAGGACTGGCTGACCAATCCCCCCTCCTGGAATGCCCGTTCTGCCTTCCCCCCGCCCCTCGACCGCTTGGCAGGTGAACCTACCTTCCCTAGCAGACGCACTGTTGAATCTGGGGCGAGTAGAGTGGTGCTGACCTCGGTGCCAGTGCCGCCTACTCACTGGGTGCCACAAACGTGCTTTGTGGCATGTTTGTGACACCCTAGACTGGTGGAGTGGTGCTCCGCCAGTCTACACTGTAGACAGGATTGCACCATGAGAGACCAATCCTATGTATGTCTACTCAGAAATAAATCCCATTATAGACAATGGGGTCTATAAATTTCCCCCTCCTCCACCCCATGCAGGGTGCGCTCTTGGGAGTCCCTGAGACAATAGGGTAAGTCCGGAAGTGGACAGGAGATTAGGTAAAGGTAAAGGTATCCCTTGACAATTAAGTCCAGTCGTGTCCGACTCTAGGGAGTGGTGCTCATCTTCGTTTCAAAGCCGAAGAGCCAGCGCTGTCCGAAGACGTTTCCATGGTCATGTGGCCGGCATGACTCAACACCGAGGTGCATGGAACGCTGTTACCATCCCGCTGACGCAGTACCTATTAATCTACTTGCAATTTCTTGCTTTCAAACTGCTAGGTTGGCAGGAGCCGTCGCACGGATTCGAACTGCCGACATGTCGATCGACAGCTCATGGTTCAGTGGTTTAAACCACTGTGCCACCTGCTGGTTGGACAGGGGATTACTCCCAGGTAAATGTGGATAGGATTGTAGCCTGACTCTGTAAATAACTGCTTTAGCACTTCTTACTGCTCAGGCAGTGTGTAACAACCATTACAGTGCTAAATGCCCTGAGCCTTCTATGGCTTAAAAACATTCCCCTTCTCTGTATCCTTTCGTCTGTGATCCATAAGAATACTACTTCAGTATGGCCAGTACAAATAGAGAATTCATACAACGAGGCATTCTTCCCAGATTTCCAACTTTGGAACTCCCTTTGACTATTTCTATTTGTAATAATAATAATAACAACACAATTTGTGTGCATGGCACTTTACCCAGAATGAGAAGACAAGGGATGAGATGGGATAATGGCAGTGTGTTTAGTTATTAGTATTTTGTTGATATTTGGCAATTTTAAATGAAAAATAAGACCACTGCTTTCCGTTTTAGGGAATAGGGTGGGTCACAGAAGTTAATGAAATCGACATAAATTCTATGACTGTGTTTTTCTTCTCTGTCTGGCTCATTTTTAGTTATCTATTGGTGTCTCCTTTGTTCCAATGCGAATCACCACATCAGGTATAAAATCAGGGTTGCATATGGCACAGACATGTTCTGTGTGGTTAATGTAAGTTGTGATATTGCTGGAAGGAACATACTGGGTGGGGAAAAGACTTACTGTATGGTTCATGTCTTCGCCACTCTCAAATGCAGAAAAGGAGATGGGGGGGGAGTCAGTGTTTACTACAGCTGATGATGACGAGTGGACAGGCTGCCCAGATTATAGCTAGAATAGCTGGATATGGGATGTGTCACAGAAAGGGACTCTCAGGAGAAGGTCAGCCGACCAACAGGAGTAGTGCCTAGTGGTTAGCATGCACACAGCTTTTCCTGCTTCCTAGTATTTGTAACCACTAACACTCAGCAGATGGAGCTGGGATGCTATCCAAAACTCTCAGCCCCTAGACTCCCCCAATGCTTAGCTGCATTAAACCTGGGGACGTTTGTGCATTGGCTGGAGTCGCATAGCAGACAAAGCAAAGAAAGGTCCCTGTATGCAATCTCTCTAGATCGGGGTGGCCAACCTTCCACCATTAGGACCTCTGCTTTCTTAATTGTTGTGTAGAAGACAGAATCTTGGCAGCTGCAAGTGCTGATGGTGCTGCTAAAGCAGCTGCACCTGCTGAAAGGCCCTCACCTATAAAACCATTAAAGGGCCAGGAGCGTTGGATACCCCTGCTCTAGATGGTCCCTAACTTAAGCTACTTATTGCTCAAGGAATCCCTAATCCTTGCACTTTCAAGTGAGCAAGTGGGTGCTCCTCTCTGAGCTTCCAACAAATGAGTCATTCGGGTGACTGGCAGAGAACAACAAAGACTTGCTGTGGGCTTGCACTTATATAACTTTGCTTTGATGATGTCATCAAGTTACCTGATTGGAGGACTGGAACCCACCTGATTCACCCCACCCCACCTAGACAGACAGGTTTGCTACCCAATGGGGAAGGCAACTGGAGGCAACTTCTGCACTAAGCAGAATAGCTGCCTGAGGCAGGAAGACAAACCTGGAATCCACATCCAGCAGATAGCTGGGGAATAATGGCATTTCCCAATAAAGAACAAGAAGGCTGCAGGAGGATTTTTCAGCGACTCTAAGACTGCTGAACCTGCACAGGAGCTCCTGTGGAGTTAGAAACATCCAAAAATACAGAAAAATAGGCAAAACATATGGGAGAAACATGGCATTCATAACAGAGTACCATTCTTAGGATCACATAATGCATTTTGGAACCAGTTTTTGGCTACAAAACGCACATGGCGAAAGCCCAGGTCAGTGGCAAATCACATGCCTTGAATATTGCAGGACCCAGGTCCAAGAAAGGATTTCAGAAGAAAGGCTGGAGAAGACTCTTGCCTGAGACCTTAAAGAACCCCTGCCAGGCAGAGGAAACCATACGGGGCTAGACAATCATGGGCTTGACTCAGTACAAGGCAGCTTCGTATGTTCAGGTGTTATGTCATTTTGAAGAGCACCCAGGTGTATAAACTGCAAGAGTTGCCCACAAGCAAACAAACAAGCAGAGGCCAAGTTTATTTGTTATGGCTGTGTGTGTGTTTTTCAGGAGAAAGCAGCATTTTTTATATACTGTACTGTTGACTTATATAAAGCAGGGGTGGGGAACCGGCGGCCTGCGGTCCGAATCCGGCCCCCGGAGCGATCTGGTCCGGCCCGCGCGAGGAGACCGGAGGCTCCGCCAGCCCAGCCGGCCCCGCGCGCACTCCCCTCGGCGCGACTCCTTTCGAATCCGGCTGTTTCTGCGCATGTGCAGAAGCAGCCGGATTCGAAAGGAGTCGCGCCGAGGGGAGAGAGCGCAGCGCGCTCACCTCGCGTGACTCCTTTGGAACCCGGCTGTTTCTGCGCATCTGCAGAAACAGCCGGGTTCAAAAGGAGTCGCGCGAGCAGTGCGCGTGGGGCCGGCGGCGGCCGCCACCTGAAAAACATAAGGAGAAACACTCTTGCCTGGGTAAGATACACTCTTGCCTGGGTAAGGAGAGCATAGGGGGGCGTGTGTGTGTGTGCGCCCCCCCCGGCGCACGCGCTGGGGGACCTATTTGCGATGGAGGGGCACACGACCCGCGGGACATTTTCCCCATGGGAAAATGGCCCTCCATCGCAAATAGGTTCCCCACCCCTGATATAAAGCCTGTCCAGAATTAATGTCCAAATAAATGATAAAGTACTGTATGAAGTTATTCTAAATCGTAGTTCATGTGGGGTAAGATTTGTTCACCTCCCTTCTGGTAGGTCAGTGCGTTGGACTTCTGTTTGAGAATGTCCCCTGTTTTGAAAGCCCTCCCCCCCTCTGAGCTCTGTGCCTTCCTGCACAGCTGCAGGCATGCACAAGCACACCCTCCGCCTCTGCCCGCTGCAGGGAAGTGGGCAGTATTTGAAAGACTCGGTTGGTGAGGAAGCCCTGGCTGTTATTCCCTGGCAAAGTACCCTACCGCACCATACCACAGGGGACCTCTTTTTAGCTCTAATTAACAGTGCGCCACATTAATCGGTATCTTTTGCCGAATGATTAACATGTTTCAAGTTCCATTAAGAATGGTTATGACAGGAAGAGGCAGGCAGCTGTCGTGGATAATTACCGTATAGTTGAATGATCCTGTAATCCAGTGCTGGCTAAGAGTGGAAGTGGGGGTGGGGGTGGGGAGGGAGGGGAGGATTGGGGCGGGAGGAAAACTGCAGGAGCGTCTGGCAGTGGCAAGGACTTGATAGAGCACATCCTGGAACTGATGGATGTTGTACAGACTATCCTTTGACACAGTAGATAGTGCCCGAGAGACTGATACGAGAACAACCGATGGTGAGACGGATGGTGCCAGAGGCGGAATAATATTTGCATATCCTGCAGCTCAGACCGTGACTGGGGACTAGATATGGGAGAAGCTCCAATGGAGTGTACTGTGTGGTCTCTTGCCAACATCAAGCAGCTCTAAAGCTGCGGAAGAGGGAAGCGGTCTACAGACGAGGGCTGGTGTGGTAGAATTGGGGATGAACCAGGTCCTCCAGCATCCTCGTCGTCTTAGGATGAGAGAGCTTTAATTAAGTGGTGTCGCTCCATCGGGAAAGTTACTGGTGTGGTGAGAATTAGCCTCTTGCTACTCATCTTACTTAATTCCATGGGTGAGTTGGCAACCTGTGCTTTGCTTCTAGTTCTAACCCTTTCCTTTTAGATAATAAAGACGGTATAAAAGGCGAGTTTTGTCTGCCTCACTGCATCCCCTCTAGGGAGTTGCACAATGCATCCTTGGCTGATGGATAAAAGCTACTGGTTCACACATTTGCTAAATAGTGGAAACATGATGCTCCACAGTGGTGGGCAAGTGAGGCCGAGCAGGACACAAAGAAGGTTTTACATTCAGGGACCAAAGCTACATGAAGATGCCCAGCTGCAGTCAATGTGGGGGCAGGACATTCGTGTTCTCAGTGTGATAATGTGAATTAGAGTGATTTTAAGGTAGAAAGTCGCATAATAAAGGAGTTTTTCCAGCTCCTGCAAGGCTCATTGGAAGCTGACAAGATATTAGCAGCTTGGGTCAAGGGCACTCTTTCTCCTGGGTGATCTCAGGGAATGGAACTCTCAGTGGTTTGATCAAGGTCAACTGCTCTAGATACAAGACTCACCACATTGGCTGGTGTTTGGGAAGCTTATAGGCCTGCACTTTTCCAGACAGAAGAAGTTCTTCCTCTGATCTACTCCTACTCACTGCCCCTATAGGCCAACTGTGTGTATTGGGCCAACCAATAGGAAGGGTCACATGTGGTCTGGCATGTGAAAGTGGGCATGCTTGGTGTGCTACACATGCCCTCATGCTGGCCACAGAGGTGGCCAGAAGCGTTGTACCTACGGGGGTGGTTGGGGCCGTGGGCCCCAGGGCACGGGCCGCTTACCTTTGTAGTTGCGTCCTCTTTGCAGCCAAAAATGGCTGCGTTTTTGGCCCTCCCGCCTGCCCTGGTGCCGTTTGGCTCCAAAAAGGAGTCAAAAAGTGCCGGGGGATGTTTCCGCGCCGTGGAGGTGCGTTACGTCGGGGTGGGGTGTGGGGGCGGGGCGGTGGCGGCCCCCACCCCACACGGGAGGCTACTTTCGCCTCTGGAGGCGGCCCTCCCATCAGAATTAGAATTCCAGCTTATTTCAACAAGTCCCTTCTGAAGATTTCCTTATAATAACATGTCTTACAAAGAACATTTTCACATATGAGGCTTACCGGTAAATCACTTTTGACCCTCTCTCTCTTGCTAGTTGTGAGAGCATGCGATCCGATTCCTTGATAATGTGGTACAGAAGAAAAGCACCTACCGTTTCAATGTGCTGTGTCAGGTTCCCTTTCACATTCGAAGCTGATTTTGGCAAAATTTGCTTTAAGAAGTCACATGTGCGAAAATGTCGTACGTCCTGCTCCTCCACTGAAGACCAATCAATAGGTTGGCAGAAGGCATGGTGTGGCACTGGATACTTTTGAAGCTATCGTCATTTTGCTGGCAATCTCTCAGCACATCTCTTTGGCACTGTGGAGGTACTCTCTCTGTGTGTCTGGATGGTAAATAACCCGTTTCTTTCCTTTATGTACAGAAAACGAATTGTTCATTCATGGTTCTCTCCTAGGGTTTTCTGCATTTTATTTTCTCTTGCTATCTCAGTGAATGCTTCTCTTCAGTGGGAAAGGCTGTAGTAGGTGCTCCTTGCAAGAGGCCTTATAAAGGCCATCAGGCCATTACCCTGGTAGCAGCACAGTTTTCAGGCATGAACATTCTGCAGGAAATACAGGTTGTCAAGGAAGTAGACAAGCCTGGCTATGTCCACACCTTCCAACGGAAACCTGTGACAGACCCCTGTGATGTGTCTTTTTTGTTTCAGATCGTGAGCGGATTGGCCAGGACTCGGCTTATGAGCAGGAGGGAAAGGTGCAGTTTGTCATCGATGCTGTCTATGCCATGGGCCATGCGCTGCACAACATGCACAAGAACTTGTGCCCTGGGAAGATTGGCCTCTGTCCCAAGATGGACCCAGTAGATGGTGCAGAGCTACTCAAGTACATCCGTAGCGTCAATTTCTCAGGTCTGTCCATCTGGCTGGAATTGCCCTCATGGCTAGATTGCAACTACAAAGGGGCTCTTGTTGGGCTCCTTGGGGTATGATGATATCCCCCTCTCTGACTTAATGTACAAACCTAAGTGAGTGTTTCAATGCCTCCCTTGCAATCTCTTGCATGAATTTGCCTCCTTCATCCACAGCATAAATGGAGGGTTGGTGGTATGTTCCTTTTGTCGTTCCTTCCTTCCTCCCTTCTCTTCCTCCTTCTGACTTGACATGCAGCAACAGACACACCAGTCTCAAATGACCTGGTTAAGAGTTATGTCATTCTTGCAGAAGAATGTCCAGCTGTCTGATCTTGATTCTTTAATTAATGACTGCATAAAGTCAACAGGCAAGGCTTTCCCTATCACTGTATCTCCATTATTGGGGAAGCTGCATCAAATTTCTGTCTGTTGTATAGCTGTAATAGGCACAGAGCCTCTCTATGGAAAAAAAATGCCCCCCGCCTGGCTGTCAGAGGAATGACCTTCAGTTGCTCTGGGTCACAGTTGTAAGATGGGAATAGCTCTTCCCTGCCCTGGAGTGGTTCTGAAGATTAATAAGGGTAGACACTTCAAGAGGGGTCATTTAAGGGCTACTTCATGCATCATAGGAAAGATGAATTCATGTTTGTCCATTGCACATGTTTCTGCAGCAGCTACCATAATGTGTGGAGGGGTGATGTATGTCTGAAAGCTGATGGTAAGTGCAAACCTGGCCAAGCCTCCTAGACATATTTTTACCCACTGTTATCAGACATGCATCTCCTTCCGCACATTACAGCATTGGCTGCAGACATCTTCATAACTTCATAATGAGTATACCGTAGTGGCCCTAAGTGACTAATGGAAACATCTCCGATGCGGCTGGACACTTCTGCCTAAGTGAGTCCTTATAAGAATTGGCAAACTCTTGGGGTGAGGGGAAAAGATGCTTTGTATCAGCATGAAATGTTTAGATGTCTGGTTCTGGGCACCCAGAATGCTCTGCCCACATGGATTGCCCAGGAAGCAAGAAACCAGTCCTAAGTCAACTCACAACTCCTGAAGTTCCATAGTAATTCTATCCACGTAAGCAACTCCCTTTTAAAACTTACATTTCCTTACTCTCTTTCCATTTATGCTCCTTTTTGGGTAGAAAAAAACATTCCCTCTCCTCTGGTGGAAAGTGTACCCTCTCTCCCCCTGATTAGTGATTCCTTTACATCTCTAGAAACTCATCACTTCCTCACATTATATCTCTTTAATATACATTTTTGGCTTCTGCCTTCTTATTGCATCTATTTATCTCTCCTCTGCAATCTCCTCACAATCTGTCTCTCTTATTTATTTTCTCCTTATCTTGTTGTTTGATTTTCCTGCTTTCTTCTGTTATTGGGATTTATTTGTGCAATTCATTTGATTTTGTTTTAAGATAAAGTTTTGAAAAGAGAACAACACCCAGCAACAAGCCTTGGTTTGAGGCTACTTGCTAAATAAATCACTGTAATTAAAGATTTCAGAGTACTTCTCATCTGGTCTCATCCCTCTTTGGATAAGTACATTTTGACTGCATGCCATAAACCTCCCTTAGTAAGTCTGATTGTCCATTTGCAAGGAGCCAACTGGGTGTCCCCTTAATTGGACTTTGCTTTTAGGTTGGGCATGCTGTAGGGTACCCTTGAGTGCTGCTGCATTGATTTTTTTTTTAATTGTATGAACTCAACAAGAGTTGACTTTCTCCCACAGTGAAGGGCTCTTCTGGGCACTTCAACATGTGGAGAGACTGCAACTTACCACTTTTTGGAAAGTCTGTGAAAAGCAGGCAGACATGTAATTTGGTGAAACCAGATCCCCGTATGTGTCAGGTCATTCAGGAGATTACTGCAATAAAACAGATTGGCAGCACGATCCTGTGCAAATAAAGGCTGGTGGAGCGAGTGCTCCACCAGCCTAGGGTGTCGCGAAAGTGCCATAAAGCACTTTTGCAGCACCCTGCGTCACTCACTCTGCCGCCAGCCCCAGCCACAGGTAAGGCTGCTCTGGGTGGCGGGAAGGCAAGCTGGGGTGGCGGGGGAGGGGCTATTGGCTGGCCAGGCCAGGGAGGGGGGTCGATGATATTGGCGGCATGCTCCGCCAAAATCCTAACCCCCTTCCTGGACCTGGCCGGCCTTACACGGTCTCCCTGGACGTGCGCACATCTGAGGAGGCCCATTGAGGCTGCCAGGGCTGACAATGGTGTGCCGGGGTGTGCCCCGGCTCTGCCGACACAGGCCTCAACCTGTGTAGGATGCAGTAGCCAGCCATTTAGGATTGGGCAGGATTAGGCTGTGGATTGTGCTCTTGGTGCAACCCAGGTCTACTTGATACCAATGAACTCCATTGAGTTCAAAGAAGTTATCAAACTGGAGAACCATAGGGGTCTGGCGCTGTGATACAGAAGTTATATAAGTGAGATGCTCAAGAAGTGTTAGTGAGCCCTACCCTGGTTCCCAAGTTGGACAATTGTCCAACTGTTATTCATGCATCCCAAGACCTACCTATATATGGACAAGGTTTGGAATGAAGACACAAGATGCAGAATGCAGGATTCTGCTTGGGAATGTTTCCAGCTTCCTCTCTGCTCATTCTGTCTTTTCTCTGGCTGGTAGCAGCCAATGAGGATAGACCTTTCCCAATTCCCATCTGGGATGATGGCTCCTGTTACCCAGCAAAATTAAGCAGAATATAGGAGGGGAAAGGGAGGACTTTGAGCTCTGATCTTTCTGAAGACCTGCCAGGATAGAATTTCCCCTCTCCTGTGTTTGTCCTTTCCCAGAGCCCGAGAGGTTTGGAGGTAGATGAGTTGTCTGCACGCTGCTTTGTTGTACTTTCTGTCTCCAGTTTCAGAATCACCCCAGCAAGTCCATTCAGTGCAGTTCAAAAGAATTGAGTCACCCCTGTTTGCGTTGCGCACGCATGTGTGTGCATGCCAGCCTCGAGGGGGGAAAGAGAGAGTTTTTAAACAGAGCTAGAGGGGCTGGGCAAATGAAACTGTCCCCATCGTCTGCCCACTCACAGCTGGGCACTAAGCAGCTGGTACAAATGCCTGCTCTGGCACTGACTGCTCTTGTATTGAAGAGCTGCCGCCGCTCTCTTCCACCCACTCTCCCTCACGGGCTGCATCCTTCAGCGCTCTCTGTGACTGTCCCTTTTGCACATGAGTGGCAGGGACGTCAGTGCTAATCACTCACTGTGCACATCAAGTGTAATGAGCTGTCTGCAAAGGCATCCAGGACAGGACTAGGGAAGGCAGCCATCCTGCCTCTCAGCCTGCCTTTTAGCCTGCCTGGCTCTCTGTGTGACTGCAGGTGTTGAGCAGGTCAGCCTAACAGAGCTTGGAGAGAGCAGCTGGCCTTTCCTTCTGTTCACTCAGGCATGCCTGCCACTTTCTGCGGGCCACCAGTTTTCCACAAAGAGGTCTTTGCTGAAGAGAGTGAGTCTCTGCTCCTTCTTCTGCAAACTGCCAACCTCACTGCAGGAACGGGAGCAGCGAACAGATGCAGCAGCTTTGGGACCTGTAGTTTTGCTTTTAACTGTAGCTTGATCTGCAGCCATTAGCAGGTGACTGATTTAATTATGTCAGTCAAGCATTATGCACAGCACTTTGCAAAGTATAAAAGGACAGGTCCCTGCCCTGAGGAGGTTACCATTTAAAATGGTGGGAGAAACAGAGGAAGGGGAAGTAAAGACAGGCAGTGGTGTGTGTGTGTGTGTGTGTGTGTGTGTGTGTGTGTGTGTGTGTGTGTGTGTTGAGTTGCAGATCAAGCCTCCCAGCTGAGAAGCTGGCCACCGTAGCAAAGGCCTATATACAACTTGTGACTTGCTGCACAACCTATTAGTCATGTATTAGGTCTACGAGGCGCTTGATAATGACCCTGCCCCTGGTTTTTGCAGTTTCATGCATGCTGCAAGCACAATAACTTTGTTTATTCATTGTACCCATGACAGGGCTCCATACATTTGGTTGGTGAGCAACATTCAACATCATGGGCCACACATTGTGTGTGCCTGCTGTGCAGTAAAATAAGCGAGACAAAAAGAATTTTAGGGCCAATCTAGGCATGATGGACCATCATCCATGCGTCTTCCTCACTCACATGTACAGCAGGGAGGCGCAGAGCCACATAACAGTCCAATGAGTGTGCAGGAGAGGGCTGCTGAGATCCTCCCTCCCGTCCTTTGCCCATACACAGTTGGCTGCTCCAGCCACTTTTCTTTGTTCCTGGCTTGGACAATAGAAACAAGTTAGGAAGAGAGCAGCAGTATGGCTCTAGAGCAATGAACCGAGAAGAGCTAAGGGATGGGGGGGGGGGGCTGTTCCAGGTCCCCCTCCTGCATGCTTCTTTCCCTGCAAACACGTGTCCTTCTCTGTCATGTATATTTTGACCTTCAGGTAGGGTTGTTCTTTCTTTTTTTCCCCTGAGTCTGTTTCTGTGCCTTTTAACGCAGCCTGACATAATGAAACTAAGCAGGTGACTCTTTCCTCATCGTTTCATCTCCATGCCAAGAAAAAAAAGAGCACTGAAATTGTCTCTCCTGTAACTGTGCTTCTAATTGAGATTTGTGATCTGCAGGAATGAGGAAAGGAAGCTTTTTCCCGGCACAGAGGTGGACATTCTCGCCTGCTAATTGCTGTGGATCAAGCGACACTTAAAAGCACAGCCTTGCTTTGGTAGTCGCTAACCCTGCTGCAGTGAGGTCAACAAACTTTGCTTAATCCCATTAGTCAGTCTGCTGTAACAGGCAGAGGAGCAGGGCCAACGAAAGGTGGCAACCGTGGGCTCAGTGATACTAGTCTCCAGTAGACTCTCAGCTCTCAGGAAAGAACTACAACATTTGCCCAACAATGTAGGACCAGCATCTGCCCTACAGGAGGCAACTCAACGATACCACACAGAGGCAGATGAGAAGGTGTATTCTTCCGCGGAATCACTTTCAGCACCTGTCTGTGCTCAGCCTACTCCCGGCCACTGCTGTCAGCTCTTCCATTTCATGAAGCTCACGTTCACCCGACTCTATATAAATGTGTTGTTATTTTCCGTCTCAAGCTCTGCAGTTGAATACTGAGAGGGGATTACCGCTCTTGGTGAATGAATGATGCAGCCTCATGATGTACTGTCACTATGTATGGATTCATTGCTCAATGGCTTCGGAGAGAAGAATATGCTTGGACATCCAGCAGGGGCGTAACAATGTGCAGGCGGATCAGGAGGGAGGCCTGCATAGTGTCCTCTGGAGCGTGCTTTATGTACATAATGGAACTGATTGGGTGAATGACAAGTGAAAAGGAAGCAACCTTCGCTTTGTCCCTTCTGCCGTTTGATTCCCATCCTGGCACCTTATGTAACTGATCTGAAGCGTGTTTTTGGTTTTCTTTCTCTTCCTCTGGTTCCAACACGAAACATATATTTGGTACCAATGGGGGCCTTCCTCCTGGGGCAAATAATAGTTGCAGGGGGGATCTGGATCAGGATCAGAGTGGGGGGCAAAGGCTTAAAGCCCCCCCTGCTCCATGCCACAGTCCCAGTCTAGATCACACACACCTTCATGAATGCTGTTGACTAAAGAAAAACTAAGACCGTTGGGGCTGGTGACGCATTAAATGTTAAGTGCGGTTTTGCCCCAGGTTTATGCAGTCGGTGCCAAACATTTTAACTGATAAAATACGGTTGTAGATTTGTGCTCTCTGTGCCTGTTGGGCTGTCTCTTGTTTTGTATTCAAATTACACATTTGCTCAGATAGAGACTTCTGGTGTTTCCATACATGTCACTCCAACCAGCTGCATATGAATCTCTCTATTACCCTTATCTTGCTTTTTATAAAATGCTATTAATGTAGGAGAGAATGGGGGGGGGGGATGACACACGACAAAATGCATGCTTCAGCCTCTGTAAGTCTCACATTGGCATTTGAAGCGGATTTAAAACAAAGCGAATTTAGACCTCACATGCAAAAATGACTTCTTGCTTTTCCATATGTCCAGTGCTAACATGATAGAAGCCCAGATCCATGAAGGAGGCTTCTTGTTTGCAGGCCAGCACAAATATTTAATTATATGAATTATCACCATGCAGGCAGAACGGCCAGAGGGATTTCTCTTGGCAACACAAGAATGTAAGATTGATGCTCCCTTCTACTTGCCCAAAGCAAAGAAATAGCTTTTAAATACTTCATATAAGAGAGTAGGCTAGATTCTCACTGAGGAGGAACCAGCCCAGCTGAACAGCTGGGAAGCTGGCCTCTGAAATTCAGTAGAGAGGGGCTGATTTAACTAACTTCCAATCCAGATGTGGCCCCTTGTCATCAGCAAAGTTGTTATGTATAGAGAAGTGGATAATCTATTCCCCTTAAAAAAAGTCAACAAGGAGTGCCTGAGTAGTTAATTTCTTGAACAATTTTGCAAGACCAGTTTACCTACTAAGTTGCATTTCCTGAAAGATCACATGGAAGACGCATTGAACAACTCTGCCCATTTGGGCACAATCTAGCCCTAGGTTAAGCATGCCTAACAGTGCAATCATATGCATTTCTACCCAGAAGTAAATCCCACTGAGCTCAATGGGATTTACTTCCAGGTAAGCATGTATAGGATTGCAGCCTAGCCTGTCCCATTTGGTGGGAGCTTAAAAACCTGAATAGTTAAGCTCAAGTGCTGAAATCAGTAGGACTTCAATGTGCTTAACTTTAGTGAGTTGAGTTCACACTCAGGGCTCCTATTCTGCTGGGTGTTTGTGTGAGAGGGAGAGAGACAGGGAGAGTGCACTCAGGTCTTGCTTTTGGTAGATCAAACACACAGCTCAATCTAACAATCGGAGTGGCATCAGGAGTTGGCCAGGTTGTGCACTGGCCAGGAGCCCACACCCATCAGAGGACTCAGCTAGTCAGGCTGACCCTTGAGCCTCACTACCAGTGGCAGCAGTAGTGCCCAGCATATCATCGGGGGCTGATGGGGGCCCACTGAGTGCAGGGCTTTGCCCCTGGGCCACCAGCAACCTAGTGCTGCCGCTGCTAGCAATACGTTTCTTTCTAAGACTAAATGCTTTGTGTCTTGCAGGTATTGCCGGGACCCCAGTGACATTCAATGAGAATGGAGATGCCCCAGGCCGCTATGACATCTACCAGTACCAGATCAAGAACTCCACTCCTGAATACAAAGTTATTGGGCACTGGGCTGATCACCTGAACTTAAAAGTAAGCAAGCTCTTTGTTTGAGTGTAGGATTTGCCTAGACCCAGACACTTAAGGAAGACCACCTTTCTCTCTGCATCTCCACTGCTCTTGATTCATCTTGTTTGTATGCACACAGACACCATCGGTTTATTGCTGATCCTATTCAGTGCAACAATCTGACTCACCATAATTGTAGCAAATATAGGCCAGAATTACGGGACCAGGGTTACGGGACGAATGTTGTAGAACGTATTGTAGCTGGCAAGCTGATACTTATGTTCTTAACTTAATTCAACAGGACTTGAATTAAAATGGGAGCAATCTCAATGGGAGAGAATTAAGGACATCCTTTGATAATCCTATTGCATTAAATGGGACTTAAAATGTTGTGTAGGCTGTTCCTCAACCATCCAGGGCTGAGATAGGAGGACAAGGCAGAGGCAGGAGCTTAGTTACCAGAGGCTGCTGGTGAACTGGAGAAATCAATGCTAGTGTGTACTAGGTGCAGTATAGAGGAGAAATGAGTGTTTTTGTAGAGTCAGAGGGTCCTGCTGGCCCAGCCCTTGCTTAGCCCCTATGGTGCTGGCTCATGTTGGTTAGTGAGATTCTTCCTCTCTTTCTGGTGCAGATGGAGCGCCTCCATTGGCCTGGCGGAGGCAACCGGTTGCCCACATCAATCTGCAGCCAGCCCTGCAGGCCGGGTGAAAGGAAGAAGCTGGTGAAGGGCATCCCATGCTGTTGGCACTGTGAGCGCTGTGATGGATACCAGTACCAGCAGGATGAGTTCCACTGCAAGGTGTGCCGCCTGAGTGAGCGCCCCAATGAGAACCACACTGGCTGCATCCCCATCCCCATTGTCAAGCTGGAATGGAGCTCCCCTTGGGCTGTGGTGCCAGTTTTCATTGCCATTGTGGGCATCATCGCCACCCTCTTTGTGGTGGTCACATTTGTGCGCTACAACGACACACCCATCGTCAAGGCCTCGGGGCGAGAGCTCAGCTATGTGCTCCTAACAGGCATCTTCCTCTGTTATGCCACCACCTTCCTAATGATCGCTGAGCCTGACTTGGGCACGTGCTCCCTGCGGCGTGTCTTCCTGGGGCTGGGCATGAGCATCAGCTATGCTGCCTTGCTGACCAAAACCAACCGCATCTACCGTATCTTTGAGCAGGGCAAAAAGTCGGTCAGTGCCCCACGCTTCATCAGTCCTGCTTCGCAGCTGGCCATCACCTTCAGCCTCATCTCCCTGCAGCTCCTGGGGGTCTGCATCTGGTTCATTGTGGATCCCTCACACTCCATCATCGACTATGAGGACCAGCGGACTACGGACCCCCGCTTTGCCCGGGGAGTCCTCAAGTGTGACATTTCTGACCTATCCCTCATCTGTTTGCTTGGGTACAGCATGCTGCTCATGGTGACCTGCACTGTGTATGCTATAAAGACCCGTGGGGTTCCTGAGACCTTTAATGAAGCCAAGCCTATTGGGTTCACCATGTACACTACCTGCATCGTCTGGTTAGCCTTCATTCCCATCTTCTTTGGGACGTCTCAGTCAGCTGAGAAGGTAATGGTGTTAGTAGGGCATGGGCAGAAGGGGGGGATGTTCTCTTGTTTTCCAGATGCAATTGTGATGAAATAGTTCTGGTACATGCAAATCTGCTGGCTTTATGGTGCTCTGCTGGTGCAGTAGAAAGTGCCCTGTTCCTACACTCAAGTTGGATTTTCCTTCAGTATCTGACTTTGGCTTCGACTGCACTCACAATTTTGTTCTCTTCTATGGGCCTCTTTCCCCATTTTTCTCTATGCATTTTCTCTCCCCCCCTTTCTGTTGTGATTTTTATTGTGGCACCTTCCCCCCCCCCACCTTGTTTCCCTGCCTCCCTGATATTAAGCGTCATGTGTCAGGCAGACAGACTATATAGACTAGTGGAGAGGTCTCCAATAGAATGTGGTCCGCAGCAGGTCTTAACAAATCCTGCACTTCTGGGTCTCTATAACACAAACAGAAACATATCAGGCAAGAATGAAGTATCATGAGAAGTTCAGATTTCTCTATTTGAAATGCTATGTTTCTAACCCTTATGATTGAAATATATAAACCTGAAAACATATTGATACTGTATGATGAATTCTCAAAAGCCAAAGGAAGAAATTGTGAATTTTTAAAGCTACATTCAAATGGTAGAACTTCAGTATTCTGCGTTACCACTTATCCCTCCTCCAAGGCTAGCAAAAGCAGATTCAATCATGCAAGATAAGCAAACATATGCACATTTGCCCTACATTTGGCTACTCTTAATACAGAATTTGGGTTACCTTTACACAGAGTACACAGAGACATATCCTTAGGGAGAGAGAGTCTGTTTTTTAGACCAAGAGGGCTATAGACTGGCAGATGGAAAGAGCTTTCTACCGCTCTTCTTAGTTCTTGGATCTTGAAAGTCCTTCTGGCTGGAATCCTGAAGCATTATTATTGGAGCGCGTAATTTTCTCTGTGTGTTGCAAGCATCCTGAGTAGTTTTGATTTGTGACTTTGTTACTCTGATTCCTGAAGCTGCAGGTAATGGGCAACGGATCATGATGGGATAATTTGGCAGCCTCCCCAAAACTCATCTGGCCCCCCACTGGGTTTTACTGCTAGTATCAGGAGCCACAAAAACAAACAATACAGCAGGATTTTCTAAGCTAAGCATAGGTGCAAATGTGCAGGCTTTCCCATTGTACTGGCACCATGATTGTTCTCTGCAGAGGTGCAGAATGCTAGGGACCAACATGACCTGAGGACAGGTGCAGCATTGATGGTGGTGAACAGATTCACACCTGTATGCATCTGCAGATCCAGTCCCTGAAAAACCAGCTCCTTGCGGATGAACTGCTGCAAGCATTCCTACTCCTTGAAATGGGGGTGCACTGTTGACGGCAGCTGCTACCATCACTAAGATCACTGGAACGATGAGAAAAGCTGTAATGATTGTAGCCAGGCCTGGTTTCAAGAGGTGTTCAATTATGGAGAAAGCGTGAGTTAACCGAGGGCACATTTCATGTGTCTTGACTTATAAGCTGCAGGATATCCTCAAGCATGCTGCAAATGAAGGTAATTCTTGACTGGCTTTAGCAAACTTGTTTGTAGACCAGAGGTGAATTGGGAATAGAAGGCAGTGTTTCCCGGATGTTAAGAAGCAAATCTCTTCAAAAAGGACAATGAAACAAATTGCATTGCTCCTTTGCCCCGTAATATGGTTGGTTATTTATTTATTTTTCACATTTTTATACCACCCTTCCTCCAAGGAGCTCAAGGTGGTGTACATGGTTCCTCCCCTCCTTTTGTCCTCATAAAAACCCTGTGAGGTATGTGAGGCTGAGAGAGAGTGATTGGCCCAGGGTCACCCAGGAAGCTTCGTGGCTGAGCAGGGATTTGAACCTGGATCTTCCAGGTCTAAGTCCAACTCCCAAACCACTACACCATCCTGGCTCTGTTGTTAAATTGAAGTCCTGTCCATTAAACATACACATTTTCTACACTTCCCTGTGTGTCCTTCTTGCCTCTGATGACCAGCCCAGCACTTTGGGAATCATTATACAGTATACATTGTCACCCATCTGAATGGGTCAGACCTGTGGTTCTCAAACTTTTTAGCACCGGGACCCACTTTTTAAAATGACACTGTATCGGGACCCACCTAGCTTTACGAGACTTTTTAAAAAAGGTGATCTAGAAATAAATATATATTTATTTACAAGTAAAGAGCTCAGCTGCTTGCAGGGTAATTAGCAGCTATCTTGCAAACTGCAGGGGCTCAGCACTTTGAAGGGCAATTAGTAGCTATCTGATTTTTGAATAGCCTCAGGGCTTGTGGCAATTACTTATCTGATCTTTCCATCACCTGGGACCCACCAGAAATCAGGTCGCGACCCACCAAGTGGATCCCGACCCACAGTTTGAGAAACACTGGGTCAGACATTTCCGTCATTTGGTCTGGTTTATTTTCCCTGCAGCCTTCTCTGTATGGCATCCTTTACTGCACATTTATCTCAAATTAGTGTGACTTTAATGCATATTTGAAGTGGGGTAAAAGCAGTTGTGGAAAAACGGGAAGTAGTCCAGCCTAGTACAAAGGTAGACGATCTAAATGGGACCTCCCCACCACACACAGACATGCCCAAATTATCACAGGGCACAATCCACCAAGAATTTTTTCTGCACAAACCTCATTGGAATGAATGGGAGCTCCTCAAGTGCACTGCTACTCTCTTGTGTAACACCCACAAACCCATTGGTTTCAATATGACTTGCAGAAGATAATTTCTTGGTTGGTTTTTCCTATGGGTCAGATCTATTTGTTTCCCAGCCTACTGTTCTTAATGGCACCCCAGATCCACCGCTTGAGGCAGCCACGTCTCCTTACCTGATAGAAGGGCCACCTCAGAAGGAGCAAATAAAGGGCAAATACAAACCAGATTCAAATCAGAACAGCAAAAATTACAACTGGGATATCTTGCAAAGTAGATAAGCCAGAGAATGGCCATCAGTAACTGAAATAGTTAAAAAAAAAGTGTGCAGACGTTCTGCCAAACATGGGGATATCAAGTGGTGGGGCTGGCAGGTGCATGGACCTCAAGGACAAGGGTGTTGAGTGTTGCCTCCTCCATGTGCTTGGTGTATGCGCACCTCTGTTCTGTGCCTAAAAGGAGGCCTCCTGCCTGTGTTGCTACCTGGCACATCAGAGGCAGTGTGCTAATTGAGTTCAGAGGATTCCTCCTGCACACCCCAGCCATTTCTGCATTATTACCAACCCAAGGAAAGTGGGTGAGGAACAGCCTGGAAGAAGAGTGTCTGCTCGCAAGTTGAACTGTGTAGTCCCTCACTCGATTACTGTGTGGCTGGGATTTTCAATTAACACCTGGGTGTTTTGGCAATGCTAAGCTTCTATGACAGATTCCGCTGCGACACGAGAGGCGGCGCATCTTGCCGCAACAGCAGCAGGGCTAGCAAATGAAATAATTCCATCATTCTGGTCACAAGGTCTCCAGGGCCTTGTGTTTAGTGGCAGATCAGGTTGTGCTAGAACGTGACCCGGAGGAATCGCATTAGCTAATCCAATGTTAAACACAACTTGGCAGGCAGTGGCGAAGGGAGCACATTAAGCTTGATTCACAGCTGGTGTAGATCAGCTGCACGCCAGAGATTGTGATGTCTGCTTTGGCCCTGTTGAGAATCTGTCCCTTCATGCTCTATTAGCAACGCAAGGAAAGGCATTATTTTGAGCCCTGAGCATCTCTGACATAATGTGTCTTGGCATCTGTATAAATCTGTTGTAAATACAGGTTTATTAAGGAAGATGTGGATGCTGGCCATCAGCTACTGATGCTGCGTAAGGGTAACCCCATTTGTATTCATGGAGTTTCAAGGGATTCCCGTGCCAAACCCATCAAAATGGATGAAGGTTGCATCAATCCCGTGGAGAGTGATCTTTTTATTATCCAGACAGGTAGTCATTTTCTACAACAACCAATGAGGAGTGGATGCGTTTTCCTGTTACAATGTGGAGGGTTGTTTTTTTTTGACCTGTTTTAAACCAGGAAAAACGTTCTATTTGGAAGATCCACGATCCATGATCATGTGTAATTCTGCCTAAGAGGTCCTTGGCCAGGGTCCAAAGAACCATGCAACTATTTTTACATGCTCAAGGGAACTTTGGACTTGTGCTGCTGCACCAGCTGCAAATCCCCACCGTCCCATTCAAATTAATCTAGACGCTCAATGAGATGGAAGCTTTTCCCTATACCTTCAGCCCAATCCTACCTATATTCCTGCACAGCGATGCAGCAGTGCCAGCACGGGCTACGCTGCATCCCACGGGGGAGTTTTGGCTGCTGGAGGTCTCCTTGCCCCGGGGTAAGCCCCAGCAGCCACAGTGGGTCAACTTGGACCGGTGCCAGCGATATATTGCTGGCACAAGTCCGTGTTGATCTGTGCAGATGGATCAGGCCCAGGAAGGGGGTCAGGATTTTGTGCGCTGCCACTGCCGCCATCTTTTTGCCATGAAAATGTGGTGTGTGTGTGTGTGTGTGTGTGTGTGTGTGTGTGTGTGTGTGTGTGTGTGTGTGTGTGTGTGTGGTTTTTTTTAGGAATAGCGGTGTGTATCAGCAGGGTATAATTTCCATTGATGCTCATCTTCACGTGATATTCAGTGTGGGGTCATTAACATCTCGGAACAAAAATCCTTGCAGGTATCTATGGAGAATAGGAGCAGGAAAGGAATCCTACTCACATCACAATGCATAGCTCATAGTATTCAGCTTGAAAGAATGGAATGAAATATTCTCAATTGCCGTGTGTGTTACTCTGGATGTGTGCTATCCTTTAGGAGTGTCATTTTGTGAGCAGTGTGGGTGAGATACGATCTCCAAAAAGAAAAATAGAGCCTGATATAGTAATTATCTGTTTCTCTGTGGTATCTATGGTGTCTCTCTCTCTTTTCTATATTGGCTATGTGACACTTAACAATCTGATGTATTTAGAGGAGCTGTGCACTAGATATGCCCCTGATGTGCTTGGCTTTTACAGATTTAGCTGCTGCCTGGGAAATTGTCTCAGCCATTCAAATGTATGCCTCTCATAGAAAGGCGTGTTCGGGGGATTTGTTTCAAAAATAAGTGCTGGGTTCAGGTTTGCCTGCAAGGAGCTGTGACCTGGAATTCCTTGCCATTAAGCCTAGATGTGTAGGAGCAGGATGCGATTACTCCATGCTGCTTCACACATTGCACAGTAGTGAATGCAGATTTGCCACAGGGTATACAGTACATATGAGAATTCATACTTGACATTTTTTGGTGTGTCCAAATATGTTGCATGCAGGCACCTACATAATGCCTCAATCCTGAACAATGGGATAAATGAAAGATCTTCAGAAAGATTCTTGTTCATTATTATGCTTCTAGCACTGAACAGCTTCTAGCACTGGGTCTAACACCACAATCCTATGCGTGTCAGAAGTAAGGCCCATAGTGTTCAATGGGACTTACTTTCAGGAAATTGTGTATAGGATTGAAGTATCAGTCTGCCTCAGGTTAAATCTCACAATTTAAATCCCACGATAAGCAATCTCCTGGTTGTAGGAGTAGGGTTTCTTTGTGCCAGGAGCAAGGGAGTGGCGACAGGATACAAGTATCTTGTTGTCTTGTGTTCCCTGAGGCATCTGGTGGGGCCACTGTGTGATACAGGAAGCTGGAATAGATGGGCTTTTGGCCTGATCCAGCAGGGCTCTTCTTATGTTCTTATGTTCTTATGAGCATAATATAGGCAGGTCAAGCTGAAATCTTCCTTTCTGAGGAAATGCCATGAGATCTCTTTGATGTCCCGTCCCCCCCACCAAGGGGCAAACCCCCTGCTTTAGAATAGTAGGTAGAACCTCCTTATCAAAGAGAGAAAGACTGTATTAGATCTGGATATCAACTCCATTTCAACTGTGGAGCAACCTCAGAGTCCAAGAGCAAATCTGATGCCAGTCTTGGATGGTCTGCTCAAAAACGACCCGGAGAATTAAAAGGAAATAAATAGAGCCTTTGGCAGGCTTTCCATTTTGATGAATTGGCAGGGGAGATGCTAACAAGAAAGCAGGCTTCTTAAGAAATGATTTCAAAAAAACAAAAGCTCCCTTAAAGCTAGTTTAATGTGCTCAGCATACTGTGGGTAATAAAGATGGAAATGATAATGAGTGTAGATTATGTGCAAGGTTGCTCACCTCCTTGCTGCCGCTTGTCATGGGATAATTTAGGGCTGCCGAAAAAGCTAGCTGTCAAGTTGGAATCCGACAAGAAGCTTTACCTCACTTTGGGGGCTCATCAGATGAAGGGTTCCTCTTCTATTCGGCTGCTAACAAGCTGATTAGAGGGTAGTGCGTAGCAATGTTTCTACTTCCCTTTGGAGCCAATGCTACAGCCCTCCTTGTAGAGGATTTGTGTTCTGTCTGCAGCCAGCAGCCAGGAACAGACCTGCCTTTTCAGGGAGCCAACCAGGGCGCCTCCCTTCCAGGGAGACACAGACTTCTTCAGAGTGTGGTCCTGCTTGCTTGATATGATTGTCACCCAGCTGCTGTGAAGTTAGGCTACTTACTGTGGATGATTGTCATAAACAGAAAACCGTGACACTCCAGCAGCCATCAAATTCTCACTCCACTGGAATTTGGGTTGAAATTTAAGGAAAACATGTATGTGAAACAAACAAACAAACCCAACTGGCCAATTGCTTTTTGTAGGATCTGCAGCGTGTCCCACTTGGAACTTCTCTCTTGCTCTCAGCATCAGTTTCACAAGAACGACAGTGCAATCCTAACCAACTTTCCAGCACTGGTGCAGCCGCAATGCAGCCCCGAGGTAAGGGAACAATTACCCTTACACCCCCCAAATAAATACGCCAGACAGAGTTCTAATGGAGAATTGGTCACTTTATGTAAATATTTAATAATGTAAGACCTGCAGAGGCAAACTTATCTAGGGGTAACTACCTCCCCCCAAGGTGTGCGGGTACTGGACGGGGGAAAACGGTCCTGACCGTTTACCTCCCCCTATTTAAACTGGCAGTCCTGGCTCCAACCCCCCTCGGACACCGCCCGAGGGAGCCTATCACAGCCAACCCCCCAAAGGGGGTCGAGACACCGGAGCAGGTCAGGTACCCATGCTAGCTAGGCCATTGATGGGCCTTCCCTGCTCTAGCCAGGCGGCTCGCCAGCCACTCGCCTACCCAGTCAAGTGTCAGTTCGAGTGGTTCTGGCTTACCTCCTGACCTTGATGACTCGCGATGCACGCCGGGACCCTACCATGCTACCTACGCATTCCTGCACACCAACTGCCTGCCAGGTGACCCACTGGCTATAAACCCTGCTCCTCGAACCACAGTCTGAGGTAGGGAAAAAGACTGCCATTCTTCTGCCAATTATTGGCAGGCAAAAATTCCTACCTGGCCCCTGGTAAGGCGACCGGCTAATCCCAGACTATGCCCAGGGAGGGAGGGGTTGCTTACCAGGCAGTGACTGAGGGAGCCGAGCAAACTCAGCATCTTTCCCTCAGTCACCACCCATCCCATGTGACCGCCTCAGCCAATAAGGAGGCTAGGCCTCCAAACTCGGCCTGGCGCACCTCGCGGGGGCAGGGCAAAGCTCCCAAGACGCGAGGTGCGTCTCAGGATAAATGTTCCCTCACCTTGAAGAGGCCTCCATGACTGCCCCTGCACTGCAAAATGCAGTGTGCACCCTGTTGGCATGGCTACACTGGCGCTGGAAAGGTGGTTAAGTTTGCACTCTCAATGTTCTATGTTCCCATGAACACTTTATTACAATAGCATTTTAATCCTTTTGTGCCAGTACCGTGGCATAAAATACATTTTGCAAATGCTTTATCTGAGACCCATTTAAAATGACAACTATTTGTTCCGCAATGTACGTTGGTGTTTTGTTTGTTTTGTCAGAACAATCTTGTAAGACTTTTGTTTTGCCCCAAAACTAGTTTCAACTTGTTAGTTCTTTGATTCCTTTAATTCTGTGAAATTCAGTGAGAAGTGAGTTCCTGACAATTTTCATTCAGAAAAATGCTTAAATGACTAGTAGTGAAAAGAAGTGTGGTACCCATTTGGATTGCATTGTATAGCGATCCAGTGTTTTGATGCCTGACTCCACCAATGAACCCAGAAGGGTTCAGAACATTCAGTTTGCTTCTTTAGAGTATGTGTTCATGCCAGAGATGTGGATCAAGTCTCTGACTCCAAGTCTCAAGTCCCAAGTCTCTGGGTCCAAGTCTCAAGTCAGGTCCCAAGTCATTGCCCCCAAGTCCCGAGTCTTTCGTTGAGAGTTGCAAGTCCCTCAGTGCAATCCTTTGTAACCTTGCACCGGTGTAACAGTAGATGCACCGGTGTAAGTGCACTTATGCCAGTGTAATTGCACTTACACTGGTGCATCTGCTGTTATACCGGTGCATTTACTATTACACCGGTGCAAGGTTACACAGGATTGTGCTGCCTATCTATTTAATGGGGAAAACAGGTTTAAACCTGAATAAAATTTGACTTGTCGTAAAAAGGCTATAAGTTTCAAGTCGAGCCTTTTACAATCGCCAAGTCCGAGTCAAGTCATTGATGTGACTTGAGTCCGACTTGAGTCTGAGTCAATAGACTCCAGTCTACATCACTGGTTCACGCTTTTGCATTTTCCAGGAAGTAGGAAGGTCTCATTCTCCTTTCTCTTTTAAATTACAAATAGCTGGTGACTGAGTTACAAACATCACTCTTAGGCTAGACCAGAGACGTCACTAGGGTGTGCGCTACCCCAGGGCCGGGCACGCGCGTCACCCTAGTGACGCGATTCGGGGGGGGCGCCCGACGGGCTGTCGCTCCGGGCTCCTGACGGGCGCCGCTCTGGGCGCCCTCTGGGTGTCCGCTCCGGGAGCCCCCTCAATCATTGCAGCTGGCTCGGGGACGTCTTCCCCGGCAGGCTGCCCTTCTGAGGAAGGCCCACTGCGCGAACGTTATTTATAACGTTCTTTTGCACATGCGCAGACAGTTCCTGAGGGAAAAGGGCAGCCCTTTTCCCTCAGGAACGGTCTGCCCATGCGCAAAAGAACGTTATAAATAACGTTCGCGCAGTGGGCCTTCCTCAGAAGGCCCTGGGCAGCCGGCCGGGGAAGACGTCCCCGAGCCGGTTCGCCCGACCTGGCGAGGCGGGCGGGAGGCCCCGAGGCGACGCGTGTGTGTGCGCGTGTTATCTTTCTGCGCGTGCATGCACGCATCACCTGGGCCCCCCCACCCTCCTCGCTAGGCAAGAGCGACGCCTCTGGGCTAGACTGGTGCATATTTAACACAAAAAGACCTTTCTATGCATCGCCATTTCCACTTGCAGTTCTAACATCATTACTCTGTCACTGAGATTGCAAACTTGTATGTGAGGTATTTGCATGATCATAGCAGGCAGCAGCGGCGTCACTGTTGCGAGGCGGGGCGAGCGAGTCGCCCCCAGGTGACGCGCGCAGAAAGGTGACATGCGTACCCACGCACGTCACCTCCCCTGCGCGCATCGCCTCCCCGCTCGCGTCGCCTCGCTCTGAGGCTGGGAGCCGGCTCTGGGGACGTCTTCCCCAGCCGCTGCGCCAGGGCCTTCGTCAGCAGGCCCTGGCACGGCGGCCAAGGAGGTCGCTCTTGGAGCGGAGCCGGCAGCAACGGGGGGGGGGGCAGAGTCAGGGGGCACCTGGGGCAGTGTCCCGTCGGGTCGCCCCCTCAAAAAAATCGCAACACGGCCAAGATTACACTTAGGGGTTGGGTGTGGGGGGGTCATTAGGTTGACGCACGTGCCCCCGCCTTGGGGCTGCGCGCGCCCTAGTGACACCACTGGCAGGCAGATGTAGTGATAACCAGTGTTCAAGGAGAAAGAGTGTTCTGTAGGCAAAGGTACTTTCATGCCACTCTTAGACTACATGTCCTAGAATACTGTGAGTGCTAAATGTAGTTTGGGTGGAATGGGTAATGTGTGTTACATCATTTTTTTGCTAATCCAAAATGGTCCATTGATTAGCATTAAGGCTGAGCTGAAGCTAAAAAAAAGAAAGAAAGAAAGAAAGAAAAAGAAAGATCTGATGGATTTTAAGCAGGCCAGGGTAGCAAATTAAACAATGGTGTTGAGAGAAAATATGTAATTGCAGGAAACATTTACAAAACCAACAGCATTTACTGACCAGCAGAGGGACAGGAGCTCTCTAAATGAGAGAAGAGAAACAAACAATTTGAAATGAAGGACAATATAAAAGACACCAAATTTTCTATTAACAATGAGATAAATTACTTCTTTAGGGAAACCTATGAGTCTTTGAATGAGATGAAACTTGAAGATGAGCAACAGAAGTTCATAGAAAGTAATGTGCAGTGGCGTCATTTGGCAGGTGCGCTAAGTGCGGCACACACTGGGTGACACCAACTTTGAGGGTGTCACCATAGGGTGCCCTGTGCCACGCAGCACCCCCAGGCAGTCATCAGCAGCCACGTCAATCACTTCTGGCTTTGGCGGTGCTGTCCACACCAGGCACAGGTAAGGCACACTACTCCGCCGGTAAAGTGTATGATCCGTAGACCTTCATGTCTAGGGCATCCAGGAGACCTGATAAGTTCTTGGAGGATATCTACTGAATGGTAGAGAGATGTTCTCCCAGAAGGTTCATCTTCTGACACTTGGACATGAATGCCTTTGCTTGAGTTATGTGAAGATGTTTCACTTATACAGTAAGTGTTGGACATGCACCACAATGGATGGGAGTAGTTGTTGGAATTGTCACTGGGTTGCAGACAAATGTGAGGAAAACTGGGAACATGCTTCTTAGGAACTCAGATCAAATCTGGAATATCTCTACCACACATTTGAGAAAGGCAACCATAGTTAGTAACAACAGGTTGGGTTCATATTTCAAGCCTGGAAACGCATGAGATTTTGCTTCTTGCCTCTTTTCCCTCAAGACCGAGAAGTACAAGAACATTTTTGTATGTCTCCTGCTGAAGGAGAATGTGAAATATTCAAGGCAGGTGCCACACAGCTATTATTATCTTTATGCAATGTAAATCTGCGGCCTCACAGAGCGACTGTAGTACAAAGCTTATTACATTCCCTGTTTCGACAGTCTTCTATCTTGGTACCCTTTAGAAAGTCCATAAGGTTGTGTGTGTGTGTGTGTGTGTGTGTGTGTGTGTGTGTGTGTGTGTGTGTGTGTGTGTGTGTGTGTGTGTGTGTGTGTGTGTGTGGTGGTGGGGTGTTCATATGCCCTCTTATAAGAAGCAGCACACTGCCAGAAGCTGAAATTACACCCTGTGTGTCTCCTCACAGTATCTGTGCAGAAGTGTTGTTTGATCTGTGTGCCCGAGTGAAATTGCCTCATTGTTTTCTCCTGAGGGAGCAACTGATGAGATCTCAGTGTTATTTTATTAATTTTTCCTACCCTGTATCTACAACTTTACGGGGAGGCAGCAGATTATTCTAACAAGTCCCCCAAGCCCTTTCTCAAAGGAGCCTCTTATCCTAACAGATCCCAGTGGATTACAGAAATAGCAATAACCGAGGATCTAAAGAAAGAGACAATTTCCTGTGCCGATAAGGCAGAAGCCAAATAGCAGTGTCATTGTCTATTCCCCTGTTTATTGTCTGGGGTCTCAGAGATATAGCAAGGGGGAGGGAATTACAATGTCATCCTTATCCCATTTGTTTCCTTAGCTGAGGTCCCTAGTGATAATAAATAATGAAATGAATAATTGGGGAGGGGACTCTATCCAGGTCACCAAGCCCTGTGGAGTTCTAACATTGCGAGAGAAAGGACAAGAGAGAGACAGTCCAATCCTAACTAAATCCCCCCCCACCACCACCACTGATGCCATGCCAACAGAGCATGCACTACATCCTGTGGGGCACTGTTGTGGAGGTCTCCAAGGGAATGTTTATTCCCTTAGCTTGAAGCAATCCTCTGTTTCCCCAATGGGTCTCCATAGAACTGGGCCAACCATTTTGATGGCATAGGTCTGAGTAGAGTAAAGGAGAGGGAATTGGGAAAGGAATGGGCTAAGATAATGCTGCAAGTCATGGCTGCCAGTATCGACCCTCTCCCTCCCCCATTCTGCCTTCCACCCACCCCCTCCCTGCCTTCCTTCATTCCCCCCTCCCCACCCCTCCCCTTGGACACTCCATTCCTCCCCTCCCCACCCCATTCCACTCCCCACCTGTGTCAACTTTCCTTGTGGTTCTGTGTGTAGCCAGCTATGGCAGTGGGCTACTGACATCACAGCTGTTCGCAGCAGCGGTTCTGAAATGGCTGTCAGAGATAGCACGTATTGTGGTCAGCCTGCAATGCCCGGGGGGTGGACTCAGTGATCTTGTAGGTCCCTTCCAACTCTATGATTCTTCAAAATGTCTGAGACCCATGGCACCTGTCAACTCCTCTCACTCACACCCACATGCACTTGTGTGCACATGAACCATTCTGGGTAGCACGGATGTGAGTTTTGAAGGAGGCAGAAGGCAATTGATCTCTAGGTTAAAGAAGTAGGTAGGATAATTCAAACAACGAAAATGATTCCAAGGAGAAGGGAGCTATGTCCAAGACATCATAGGAAAGACAGTAAGATGACCCTCAGAAGGTTGAGATAGCCAATGCTGATGGCTCCCTGGGACAACAGAAAAAGTGGATCTATGAGAGACAGGAAAGAAGTAGAATGCAGTGCTTGAATGATGACAGGAAAGGTGGGGGGGCCTTAATGAATTGATAACCATGTATCTCCCCCTTGCAATGTTAACCAAAGTGTGGCTTCCTGGAGCTTTCTAAAAACAGTAGCTCAGGCAGTCATCACAAAAGGTAAAAGGTTCAGATATCCGCAGCCCCCCTCCCCTCTAATTAATTTGAGCACTAGTACTCTGTCCAAAGCATGTTAATGCGAGCAGATAAATAGGTACCGCTTGCGGGAAGGTAAACAGCGCTCCGTGTTCCAGCCGCATGCTACGCGCTGCGGCAAGGAGAGTCATGCCGGCCACATGACCACGGAGGCGTCTTCGGACAACGCTGGCTCTTCGGCATTGAAATGGGGATGAGCACCACACCCTAGAGTTGGACACGACTGGACTTAATTGTCAGGGGTCACCTTTACCTTTTACTCTGTCCCTTTCGCAATCACAGGGCCCCATCCACACAAGGCCCCATCAGGCAGTCACCTCAGGTGGCAGATTGGTGGGGGTGCCCTCCTCCCATCCACCTGCCTGCCTTTAACCTTACTTCTGCTCTGACACTCCAACTTATCAGTCTCCTCTCCTCCACACTTCCTCTCCGTTCCTTTTTGAATTTAGGGAGCTGAAGGAGTGGTGGTGGTAGCAACTGGCATGCCACCAGATAAGGGAGGGGCAGCATTTGCCATCTTGTGTGAGACACAGGGAGATTGTGGAGCAGCACTAAGTATATAGCCCAACAGCCTTGAAGAAGGAAGGGCTCCAGAGGCCTAGTTTAGATTACCTTTCAATTGCCCCTGAAAATCAGAGCTACCACCCACGTTAGAATAAGGGACCCACACACTTTTCTGCCCTGTGATCAGGTGTGTGATCACCCACAGCAATTGGAGGGGGAAATTTTCCATTCTGAGACTAAACCACTACAGCGAGAATATCTATGTCTATGCCCGACTTAGAGCCTGCTTCGAGAAACAGCAGTCCCTGCCCTTGAAACGTTGCCCTATGCCTTTGGTTATTCAAAGGAGGCAACATTATTGTTTAAAATAGAAAGCACTGGAAAACACTCACTCCAGTGGGAGCATCATGACAGTGGCTGCTGCTGCCTACACAAACCCATTAGCATCCACTCTGCACCTCCTCCTTCATCCTCCTCCAGCTCTGCTTATTAAGAGGAGGTTTTTTTTGCCTCTCCGCTTTTATCAATATCCCAGAGCCCGTGTGAAAGAAGGTCTCTAAATACAACCAGCTCGGCAGCACATTATTAGGAGTACTTTCCTCCTTTTTTTTTTTAATTAAATTTTATTAAACCATTTCAGGAAGTGATTTTTCAGCATAAATCAAATTTGTTTTAGAGCAATAAGCATATCAAAATTGCAAAATTCACATGATATTACAAGTGTCATAACACTTGACCCAGCAGGAAATCAACAACTAAACCTGAGAAAAGTAACAAGAGAAATTTTCAAAAGACACAGAGCCCCCTATTTCTCCATTCCCTCCTATCATTGGTGTGTGTTAAATGCTTCTAAAATTCTGCTCAGATGTTTTTAAGAAATCCAGGATACCTAAATGTATTTCTGAAGTGGGAATCATGCAATTAGGAACCCTCCATTTTTATTTTTTATTTTAATTTACCAAATGTTGTACAGAATGTTGCACATTTGCAGTTTGCTGCAGCTCTCCATTCCTTCGTGTATGCCACACATGGACATTACCAGAACCTATTGTGCGCTGCAAAAAAGAAAAAAAGAAAAAAAAGAAAAAGAAAAAAAGCAGCCTTGATGTGATTGCAACTATGGTTCTATGAACATTCTATTTGTGGAGTGTTTCACCATTGTTCAGGAGCAATCCATACATCAGTAAAACACTACACAAAAAGACTTTTTATGTACTCATGTGTCTAATTACTCTCTTTGCATTGCTTTTAAGTGCATATCAGTAACACAGAGGTGAAAAGATACAAGTGAACTGAAGGTGCAGAAAACTGATTCAAATCGCACATGGTCCTGTTTTAGAACTAATTTTAGAAATTCTCCTAGTTAAGCCAAAATTCATGAAGAATTACTTAGAGTAATTCCAAATACGGTAATCCAGTCTCTCCAGCATTTGAATCCAGCATTTGAATCCAGCATTTGAAGGGCCATTTGTTTGCAAGCACACCCGTGTGAAATTTTCTTTCCTTGATGAAGCACATAGGGAAGAAATGTAGCCAGTAACCAAATAGTGATAGTAATCCAATAATAGTTCAGGCTACTTGTACTATTCAGCACATAGTACTGTTTTGATGATACTATACTACGTACCAGTGAATCAACACATATGCTAGAATAAAGCTTAAAAAAACTCTTTCTTGAATAATACTGAATAAAAGATAAACAACCATATGTAAGATGCAGCAATTGCAGTATATTAAAAGACGATACTAGAGTATTTGAGTAGCTTCTTAACAAAACACAAATGCTATAAAACTGAATAAATTGAGCAAAAGTCTCTGTGAACAAAGCTTAACAGATATTTCCTTAGAAGAAAAGAGAGAATAAGAGGAATGGAATTTTGCACCCATCCATAAGGAAGCAAAAGACTGGACTCTAGGGACAGCCTCTGGAATGGAAGAAGGTACCTGGGTCTTGAGATCAGATGTGTTTTCTAAAGAAAATGCATGTACCCAATTGAAATGTGCATATTCCCTCGCTCTCAGAATACAGGGATGCCGAAGAGGAGCAACACAGGAGGTTCAGAGGTTGAAAAGGCTTTAAAGATTCTGGGTTCGCCCACTAGGGACAGCTTGAAGCAACCGCCTCAAGGGGTGGATTGGTGGGGGCACCCTGCATCGACTCGCTGCCCCCTCACTGCCTCAGCCAGTCTCCCACTTACCCACCTCCCCTCCCCTCTCCCACTTGCCCACCTCTGCCACCTCCTCTTTCTGCTGCTAGATCTAAGGTTTAAAATCTTTCTCTTCACACTCTTCCTCTTCCGCTTTCCTCTCCCTCAGGGATGATGGAGCAGGAAAGGAAAGGTTGTGGCACTTAGCGCAGAGGTGTAACAAGGGTGGAGCGAAGGCAAGTAGTTCTGCAAGACTCCGTTACACTGGAGTCAGCGGCCCCTCCCCCTTGCTGTTGGAGCCATTCTGGCAGCAAAGGCAATACGCAGGACACTCCCCTGTTGCTGCTGGAATGGCTCCAACAGCAAGGGGGAGGGGCCGCTGACTCCAGTGTAACGGAGTCTTGCAGAACTACTTGCCTCCGCTCCACCCTTGTTTCACCTCTGACTTAGCGTGGTCATGCAAGCAAAGTGAGGTAGTGGCGACAGCTTGCCTCACCTCAGGCACAGGGGCCAGGGCTTAGGCTAGCCCTGTAAAGATCTAATCTGTCTGAATCTGCCCAGGAACTGAGATCAGCCTCAGAAGCTCTGCTCTTAGGTTCACCATTGACAGTTTTGTGCTTTGTGGCAATGAGAGAGGCAGGCATTTTCAGTGGTAGTGCTACCACTTTGGAATGCCCTTCCTAAGGAGATCTGTCAGATCTTGGGTTAGAGTCCTAGGCATATATCACCTCCCTACTTGTTTTTAGACAAAGCCTTTTTGGTAGTCTAGCTAGCACCTTAATTCAGTGGAATATGAGATTAACAGTGAAATCTTATGCATGTCTACTCAGAAGAAAGCCTTGCTGTGTTCAGTTTTCTGTTACTCCCAGAAAAATGGACGTAGGATTATAGGATTGCGCTATTAGGTTGCAGTCCTGTAATACTTTCCTGGGAGTAAGCCCCATTGCAAATAATTGGAGTTACTTCTGAGTAGACATGCATAGGATTGCACTGCAGGTTTATGGCTGCTATTGTATTGTTTTTATTAGTCTCATGGTATTGTTTCTGTGTCAAAGAACCTTTATTGCTTTAACAATTTTGGTTTGTTTTTTTGCTTTTTTCGGTTTTTATATGGATTTTTTTTTTTAGTTTTTAATTTATTGCCAGCCACTTTGGACAATTTTGGGGCAAGGTAGGATTTAAAGATTGGTAATAAATAAAATAACAACAACCTTTCCCTGAAGCAAACTTTACCGTGTCGTGAGTCCCAAACATTATCATTTTGCTAAGGACTCTGCTCGGTTACCTTATGCTGATTCCAACGGTTGGACACTTGCCCAGAGCTTCCTGCGCTTCGTTTCTAGGTCCCTCTGACACTAAAACTAAAAATTCCTGTGCACAGCAATCCTTGCTATGAGATTCATGCCAAGCTGAAACAGTTGGAGGAAAAATAGGTCAATTAACAATCGTGAGCATAACATTTCTAGCTTCCATGCAACAGCAACAAAAGTGGCAACTGATCCACAGGTAAGAGAAAGGAAACTTAGAAGTGCTCTCTCTCTCTCTCTCTCTCTCTCTCTCTCTCTCTCTCTCTCTCTCTCTCTCTCTCTCTCTCTCTGATGTGCTAGTTTTCAGTAGGCACGAAGAATTGAACACAGGGACACTTTCAGAACCCCATGTACAGTACATTTTGGAGTGGGCTTGACCCAGTGGGGCCTTAGCAAGACCTGGCAACTCAAGGAAACATGGCATGGCAGACAATAATCTGGTGAGTGTGTGCAGAGGAAATGGATTTGCATTACAGAGGCAAACCAGGATGTGGCCGCAGCTTTGCATGTAGATTGAAGTTCCCAGGTTCAGTCCCTGGCATCTCCAGGGAGAGCTGGTTAAGTCCCCTGTTGGAAACTCTGGAGAGCAACTGCCAGTCAGCGTAGACAGTGCTGACCCAGAAGGACTGACTCTGGTCTGACTCTGTATAAGAGCAGATGTTGAGCAGTGGCTAATACACTGAGCTGTGAATCAGCACTTCCCTAGTTTCAATCTCACCCTTGCTTTGAATTCACTAGGTGACCTTAGGCAAACTACTTCCTCTCATCCTCAGTTTTCCCTGTCCACTGGCGTCACTGCAGGGGGGGGGCGGAGCTGTAAGTTCCTCCGTGATCGGAGCCTCCCGTTACACGGAGGAACGAAGAGCCCCGCCCCTGCGCCGTCCGACCCATTCAAAGTGGTGAAAACAATGTGCAGGGAGTCTCCTGCGCGTTGTTTTCACTGCTTTGACTGGTTCGGAAGGCGCGGGGGTGGGGAGCTTCGTTCCTCCGTGTAACGGGAGGCTACGATCACGGAGGAACTTACAGCTCCGCCCCCCCTGCAGTGATGCCAGTGTCCCTGTCCACAATCCAAGGATAAAGATACTTAAACATACTTACAGCCTATCTTTCCTCCCCCACTGGTGCAGTCACACCAGAAACAGGTGCCAGAAACTCGCCGAGGCTCGTGCGGCCCAGGCTGGCTCTCGCTTGCCCGCTCTCTCGCTGGCTCCGAGCCGGCGAGAGAGAGCAGGCAAATGGCCTACTCACCCGCTCGCCGCCGCCATGATGTAGAAGAAAATTACCTGGGCGCTGGCATCTCTTGGCTCGTGAAATCTTGCGAGATCCAAGATGTCGGCACCCAAATCTCGTGAGGGCCGGTTTCCGGGACTGTCCCGGAAATTCCGGGATGAATGGTAAGCCTATGCATAATGTGCATTAAGGCATCTCCTCAAACTGTTTTCTTCTGCTGAAATCACCCTGTGGGGCCCTGATTTGGATTGGGCCACAGCACTGGGGGGAAAGGAGTCTTGCTCCCACACTATAGGTAGCCCCAATCCAAATCACCTCCCCTAAGGTGCTGTTAGCCACAGAGGACAAAACATACCTGCACAAGATGCTCAGTCATTACTTGCTTCCTTTCCTTTGTTAATTTCTTCCTTTCACTCAGAGACAAACCTGATGCTGATAATTCAGAAGTATACCACCAGCTTAGGTGTAAACAAGCTCTCTAAATCAAATTAAAACAGGAACATCAATACTTCAAAAACTGGTCAGAAAAGTATCGATTCTGATGCACTCTAAACAAAACATTTTTTGTTGACTGCAGGATTTTTTTCATTCTGGCACACAGTCACTGTTGCAGTGCAATAGTTTTAGATAGTTTTCTATTCTGTTTGATGAGCTTCGCGGTGTGATAGATTGCATTGCCTATGTCCTGGCTCAGTTCCCATGAGGCACTTGTGCAGTGAAGCTGGCTGGATTAAGGAGAACATTGTCCCCTTCTCCTGAACATTGTCCCCTTCTCCCATGTTCTGTATGGACAGAAGGGAGAATGAAGCTGAAGCTTCATCTCCTGTTTGCAATTTGAGGTATGCACTCACTGAGGTGGATCTGTCGGAGGTGTATCCAAAATACACAACTTTCCTGAAGGAAAATTGGAAGTCTACTCCCCCCAATACACATGAGATATGATTCATCAGAAAACTTTTAACCAACCCCTGATTACAATTCAATTGTTATGCGTTGCACGCTCTCAAATTCTGTGCTGCATTTTGCATGCCGCTTCGCATCTTCCCCCTATCACTAATGTATCAAATGAAGTCTGAAGCATATTGGCATAATCTGATGAAATATGTCAAATTAAGATATAGGACTGCTATTTTTCATGTCTTGAGCACTTTTTAGTGTGAAGAGAGGTTTACTAAATTCCAAACATCATCTCAACAATCCGCTGAGGTTAGGTTGGGAACTGTTGATTGGTTTGTACCATCGACAAGTGCATTGCAGAAGAGGGTCTGTAGAAAAATAGCTCCAGATGGCGCAAGTGAAAGAGCCAAGCCATTTGCCACAAAGGGAGATGTGCACACACGCACATGCACATGCACACGCACACACACACACACACACGCACGCACGCACGCACACACACACACACACACACACACACAATCCCTATGTCATCTGACTGGGGAGGGGGGATGTCATCCTGCCCCAAATCTTGTTGCTGTTTGCATCAGTCCATGATGCCTCTGAAGCAGGGGCAGTGATGTGATTTTCCCCACAATAGATGCATTAGCGGGTGGAAAGAACAGCAGATGTACTTGCTGTGGGAAAGACAATTTGGATCTAAGACAACAACTGAGTAACAACAACTGCCCATTTGTGACACCGTAAAATGATTGTCTGGACAGGCCTTTGGTGTAAAGGTGCGATGACGGAAAGTGGCGTGTTTACTCAAAACCTCAGCTGGTGTAAATTGGCCATTTGGGACTCTGCCTCTTTAGGTCACCTTGTCTGAACTGAATAATGTCCTGGTGGAGGGCTACAAAACGAACACCTCCGTCTCTTCCTTATTAGCCCTACAGTTGGCAGAAGATCTGTCCAACCGTTTCCTCCCAATGATGCTTGCAATTGTTTCTGAATCTTTCTGGTGAATTAGTTGTCACTGACAACCTGATTGGTGCCTGGCAGGGGGAGATAATGCGGCAGTCATCTCAACATGAATCCCCTTTTGTAAGCAATACAATTAGCAATTTGCTCCCCCCCCTTTTGTGGCGGGTTGAGATGGTGGGGGGTGGATTGCGTGCCTTGTGGAGGTGTGCTGAAACTGATCTGTGTAAAGAGCTTTGCAGAATGTCAGGAAATCTGTCAGCAGTCAGCTTGCTGCTGCTTCCCCATGGATATTCAGCCCATGCACTTTCCACTTCTTCTGACAACTCTGTTGAGCCGACCACACTGCTGAACCAGTAGCTCTGCTTCCTAGTAGAAGGGAAGTCTGGAACAGTTTGCAGGTTGATCCTAAGGACACGGCCAGAAAATAACTCTCTGTGATCCCCGCTTGGCTTTCAGTGAAGTGGAGGAAGTTGTCTTTGGAAAAAGCTGACCTCTGTTACTGTATGACACCTATATCCAAGGTGGGAAGCCACTAAACACTCTAAAGTGGTCCCCTCCATGATCCTTGCCAGGTATTTGAACCAGTAGGGTAGTGTTTCCCAAACTTCTTTGACCCACGGCTGGCTCCCTGGACCATTGGCGACCCTTAGCTGCAGCTCCCCATTATATTATGTTGATGCCTACCAATTGGCATTGCACTGTATTCTGAGAGGATTCCGTGGCACTCAGCGGCTCCCCTGGTTGGTATCCGCGGCTCCCAGTTTGGGAACCACTGCAGTAGGGGTATTACTGCGGACTGAAACATCCTGCACCACATATATTGTGGGGAATGGATGAATCCAGTCCACTAGAACCTCTCCATATGTGTAAATAGTTGTAGTCTGAAATAAGAGAAAATTAGGGGCTCAGCCCTCTTTCACCTCTCCTGTGTATCTGTGCCACTAGTAAGATAGTACATTTCTGAGTAGCAATTTGTCAAAAAGCAACGCTGTGAGGGCGGGGAGGGGGAGGCAGAAAAAAGACCCCGTTGCTCAGATGCTGCACATGGACCTCCAGCTGGGCATGCTCTGTGTGAAACTTTCCTATTTAATATGCTATCATCCTGATCTGTTTGTACAGAATCATCTTGATTTGTGATGGGCTTCCATGCATGGGGTACCACTGATCCTGTAGTTATTCCTTTGCTTCACATTTAGCAAATTAGCAGTGTGAATGTTTGGAAGATTCTGCTAGAATTGGTTGGCGGGATGAGTTCTGTATCAATACATTTATTTCTCCTTGCCTTTAGCTCCTGAGAGGGCTTGAGTTCATATGTCAGAATTCATTTTGAGGATCATACACCCAGATACAGCGGAGATCATGTTGCTCTGGAAGTGCTTGCTGACCAGTTGCCTAAAAGACCTTTTTTACTGGTGCAAATGAGACAGACCCACTGCAGGACTGGTTGAACTGGCTTCCTCTCTCTCTCTCTCTCTCTCTCTCTCTCTCTCTCTCTCTCTCTCTCTCAATCGCCTTCAGCCACCAACATAAATTGCAACAGGGCATCATCCACATCATTGGTGCTGGAGGATGGCACCGATCTGCTAGCGTATTTCAGCTCTCAACATAGCCGTCCCCTTTCTGAAACAGCTGTTTGTGGCATTGGGCTGGCATGAAGGTGGCTGCCGCCGCCAATTCTGTGATCTTGTTCAAGGCAGTGCTGGCATTTCAGATCACTTTGTAACATACCAACTGGAGCAAAACTGACCACAGGTTCTTCCTTCAAGGAAAATAGCACTACCCAGTGGGCAGGTCCTTCCAAGTGACAACAGCTTTGGGATATGTCTCAGAACAGAAATATAAAGGTGAAAACCATCCTCTGCAGAGTTATTTGTCTACAGAACATCACATACTGCCAAATTAAAATTTATCATCATAACTTCCCAGGGGGAATTGTGTTGCTAGCAACAAAACAACAAAGAGTCTTTTGATGCCTTAAAGACTAACAAATTTATGTCAGCATAAGCTTTTATGGACTACAGTCCACATTATCTGAGATGTCTTCTCAAATGGGAACCTTTGCCCTCTCTCTCAACACACACACACACACACACACACACACACACACACACACACACACACACACACACACACACACACACACACACACGAGGATTACATGATTCAACCTTCCTAGATGATAAGTGAATCCACTGCTCTTTGTCTTACGTCACGTCTCTCCCCCTCTGTTGGTGAGCAACCATGCATTGCTACAGGGCAAGATCTCAAACTTAAAGATTTTGATGGATGTGTGGAAACTAGAATGATGGGAATGCTTCAGATGAACAATGGAACCATCCAAAACACATTCATTTCCTCTGTGGAAAACAATGATTTTCAGTTTGCTTTCCAAATCTTAATTTTTTTTTGTTAAGTTCCATTTTTAGAGGGGGGGGGGGGAAATACCCAACCCCATATTTTGAAATAGTATTTATTACATATCCCTTCATTCCTCCAAGGAATTCAGGGCAGCAGTTTATCCTCACAGCAACCCTGTGAAGTAGGTGGGCCGAAAGACAATGACTTGCTCAAGGCTCCTCACTGTGTTTCCTGGCTGAGTATAGATTTGAAACCAGGTCTTCTTAGTCCAAACAAAAAACACTGTTTCCACGATACCTCACTGGAGGATATGCATATGTACCACTTTGTAAAATACTTTGTGACTTTTTTCTTGAAGTACATAAATATTTTTATTCATATTAACAATTGCCTAAATGGATAGCTTAATGGCTCAATCCTAATGTGTGGTGCGTCATAGAGGCACCCTCTTTGCCAGTCTGTGGGGCGCTGCCACCGGTGCAAGGCTGAGAAGGCTGTGCACCGCCAACAGTGCCCCACAGGTTGGCCACTGGCACGGTTTTGCTGGCTGTGGGGTTGGATCAGGGCAGGGATTGGGCCAGGATGAGACAGATCAGGGGCATGATCGGGGCAGATCTCGGGGGCAGTGGCACCTGCCATATCTGAAACCCCCATCCCGGGCCAGACATGTCCCCCAGAAGGCTTCTCAGGGCTACACCAGCAAAAAAAAAAAAAAAACCAAACTGGCATAGCTTTGAGGACTCCCATAGGGGACCAGGCAACGGCCAAGAAGGTAAGTAATTTTTTTCTTTACTTCTCCTTTCTGGCTGTCCTGGTCCCCAGCTGGCCCACAGTATGCAGTGGATGCTATGTCAGCAGCCCTGTCCTATGCAGGCCAGCCCAAGATAGGAGTGGGTCATGAGTGTAGCACAAGTGGAAATGGGGGATAATTCATGAATGGTTTTTATCCATTACATCCTCTCTGTTCACATATGTTCCTCAGTTGCTATTTTCTGCTGCACGCAAACATATGTCAAGTCACACACACTTCTGCCATCGCTATTCAATCTGAATGTGCCCAACAGAAGGAGGAAGGAGGCATGTAGGAGCGTTTCTCCCAGGGCAAATAGCAACTGCAGGGGGCCTGCTCCAGATTGGGACTGTGGTGGAGGCAAAGTGTTAAAGCTTCTTCCCCACTGTGGTCCCAATCTGGATCGGGGCCCATGCAGCTTCTGTTTACACTACTTAACCAAAACAAATACACAGCTCAAATCGCACAATAGGTGTATCATCTAGTCTGACTTTTGTTTTGCTATTAGGCTTGCTAAATAGACAACAGAAGAGTGGGAAAATTCGCGTTGCCCCAGCATTCACCCTTTTCTATGTTCCAGTGGATCTGCCTCTCACTCCACATATCTCTTGCATGTCTCACTCCAGCCTGTGTTAGAGACTTAGGACAGGACTGTATGTTGAGCTGGTTCTGTTTGAACCAACCACTGCCCTGGGGCTGATCTGGCCATGGCAGATGTCCAATGGCAATAAAAAAGAGAGACTGCAGTTCATTGCTCCTTCCTTTCCACCTTTTAGAAAGTGTTCTGCAAGGACAGCCACACGTGTGGTCGCCTGTGCCTGCAGCCAGGGCCATTCAGATGAATTTTATCAGGGGGTTAAACTGCTGAACCATGAGCTGTGGATCGAAAGGTCAGCAGTTCGAATCCGCAACGGGGTGAGCTCTCATTGCTTGGCCAGCTCCTGCCAACCTAGCAGTTCCAAAGCATGTTAATGTGAGTAGATAAATAGGTACCGCTTGCGGGAAGGTAAACAGCGCTCCGTGTTCCAGCCGCATGCTACGCACTGCGGCAAGGAGAGTCATGCCGGCCACATGACCACGGAGGCGTCTTCGGACAACGCTGGCTCTTCGGCTTTGAAATGGGGATGAGCACCACACCCTGGAGTCGGAAACGACTGGACTTAATTGTCAGGGGTCACCTTTACCTTTACAAAGTTTCTTTTGGGCCCCTTCCCTACATATGAATTTGGCTCCTGGACCCCCCCTTTTTTGCTCCAGGGCCCCCTTTTTGACCCATTTTTTTGCCCTGGGCCCCAGTACAAATTACCCCCTTGACCCCCCTCTCAGAGGCCCTGCCTGCAGCTTCCAGTGGCTGTGTTCTGTACACTGGGTTCCCAAGGCTGGAAAGCTGCACAGCCATGCTGCTAAAGGGGCAAATTTAATCTCGTTGGAAAAGGCAGTTCACAAATGCCAAGAGGTCAGAGCAGCTGGTGGAGAAGCATCCAGATGGCATGAAACCAACACTACCCAATTCTCAGCAATATGTGCCTGGAACTGTACTTTGGATCCCGAACACATCACGTGTCGTTCCTGCTGCCCCCTAGGCGAGGCAGAGGGCATGCAGGCGTTTGGCAAGGTAGCAAGTGCAAAGCTCAAGCCTGGCCTGCTGGCTACAGCACACTGTCAGCAGAGATGCCCTCTCCACAGCTGCGAAAGGTGCAGGAACCTTTGCTTCTGATTGCCCCATTAACAACACATAAAGTGTACACAATTCAAATGCTGCAGAGTCTCCAAGTTGTCAACTTTGGAAGCTCCCCCAAGACACAGGATTTATGGCTCTGCTTGCCAGCACTGAATCCTATTGCGTTTGAAAGTGGCAGAATACACTTAAATCCACAGGAGAAAAATGAAGGGCTTCATGTAATCTGGGCTACTAAATACAAAGGGCCATTTTGCGGAAAATGTTGTGATGTGATTATGTGCTCAACCACGCAGTCGTCTTGATGGTGTGACACCTGTAATAACAACATTAAGAATCATGCCGTGCCCATTTGCCAGTTTCAGCAACAGTGCCTATGACCTCCCTCCCTCCCTCTCCACCCCTAGGAGCGCTTAGTCATGGGCACAAAAACATTGACTAATGCTCCTTAAACTGAGGTTCAATCCAATTGGATCAGCATGAAGGCATCTCCACTAAGCAGCCATTTCAAAAGTTTGGCCCAGATAATTGCCTAATTCTTTTGTAACCCTGCAGTTCTTCAGAATCTGCCAGAATATCTGGTCCGGTTCCCCTTGATATACCTATAATGATCAGCAACATCCCTATACTGTATTGGCATATTGTAGTAAGAATGCTGCAGTCAGAGTCATGTTATTCCATGAGCAAAAGTATATCTGAACGTTACGTAAGGATTCAGAGATGATAGCAAGGTTCGGAAACGTTGTCACTGTGAGTCTTCTGAAAGCTTGAAAAAAGTTTTCACTGTTCCCTGCTGTACCTGAGGGCTGGGCAGTCACCTGTAGAGCTCCCTCTGCTATAGTTGCCAATGAGTCCCCTTCATTGATGGAGCACTGGATTACAGTCTTTTTCTTTTTGATTTCTGCACCAACATATAAGATTTGTATTTATCCTTAAGTAGCTGAAAGCCTATCCTTACGTCAAGTGGGAAATAATTTCCTAGAACCTAGTGAGATTCTAGCATAGATGGTGGTTGGCGAAGGGGGGGGGGAGATGATCTATCGCACCAGTCTTAATTAAAAGCGAGCACCATAGACACAGCAACGGTGGGGCAAGTGGGGCAGCAGACGTGAGAGATTCTCTTAACCCAGTTTCTTTTTAAAGCTGTCAGTTTATGTTCTCCTTAAAGCAGAGGAAGGGGTGGGAGGAGGGAGAGAAGCAGCTACAAAGTGTGTGCCGTTTGCTTGCCCCAGCATTGAAAGTTGCTCTTATTTGTAATTAGTTATTAGTTATTAGTTGCCAATGGGTGGTGCAGTGGGTTAAACCGCTGAACCATGAGCTGTCGATCGAAAGGTCGGCAGTTCGAATCCGCAACGGGGTGAGCTCTTGTTGCTTGGCCAGCTCCTGTCAACCTAGCAGTTCCAAAGCATATTAATGTGAGTAGATAAATAGGTACCGCTTGCGGGAAGGTAAACAGCACTCCGTGTTCCAGCTGCATGCTACGCGCTGCGGCAAGGAGTGTCATGCCGGCCACATGACCACAGAGGCGTCTTCGGACAACGCTGGCTCTTCGGCTTTGAAATAGGGATGAGCACCACACCCTAGAGTCGGACACGACTGGACTTAATTGTCAGGGGTCACCTTTACCTTTACCTTATTTTTGAGATGGGGTGACAGCCTACCAAAAATGCAGGTGCCTTACTGGAAATGAATCCACCACGTAGAATGGAGTCTACCAGTAGTCTATTAGGACTGTTATTCATGTGAACTACAGAGTTGCCTCTGCTTGGGAAGACTGTGATATGTGAGAGCTAACACTGCCACCCATCTACCTGACCTCTTTATCTACCTGACCCCCTTAATAATAATAATAATAATAATAATAATAATAATAATAATAATAATAATAATAATTATTATTATTATTATTATTATTATTATTATTGAAGACATAATATTTATATCCTGTTTTCTGATAACAACAAAAACGTCAAAGGGATTTACATAGCAAAAAAGGAATGAGAATATGGTTCCCTGCCCCAAAGAGGCTCCTAATCTCTGGTCACTAGCAGGGGTGACTGCAGCCTGTCTCCAGTACAAAGTAAGGGCAGGTGGCTTCTAAGAGATGATGCTATCCTACAGTAAATGGTGCAAATACTATGTATACCAACTCGGCTTCTTGCCTCTGTGCTCTTATTAGCAAGAAGTAGGATGGCTCTAGAATTTTAGTAAAGACAAATGACATAGTTTAAAACGTGGATCTTGCATATCATTACTCATTGTGTGATAGGGATTGATTAGGCTAATAGCTAAAGAGGAGGAGGTGGGGGAGACCAATGCCCTAATCAGGAGGATGACTTGTCATTTGGGGTGCTAAAGGATTGCCCAGCCTTGTCACCTCCCTGTGATTGGGCGAAGTGAAGAGAGATTTCCTTCCTGGTACTATCTGATTTACACATCCCCAACTTGCAAGATGCCTGCCAGGCCCCTTCCATAGAAAAATGGATTATTCTACAGTCAGATTAATGGGCTTTCATTTTGCAAAACATCTGTCACCGTTAGTCCTGGACAGTGAGCGTGAAATTAGTTTTGACTGCAGAAAGGGTACGTCGGTGTGTAATATGTGACTCACATTACAACAGCTCAGGAAGCGAGCTGATGAATGAGAATTACCTGTTGAAAAGAGAAGGGGCTCCCTCTGCATACACAAGGAGGTGAGGGGCAATGTGAGGGGTCTGTGTGCGAGTCTATCCAGCCATGCATACGTCGCCTATCAACTTTGTGATTACAGCATAACTCAGCCCTTCGTTTGCTGCCAGCGTGACATGGGTTGAATCTAAGAGGTGGGCTGTAGTGAAGGGAGGAGTAAAGGGGATGCATGACCTAGGTATGTTTGCATAGATACCTGGGTGGAATGTGTACACAAAGATGCAATGCAACCTGCCCGCATAAATCTGCCTGCCTTTCTGAAGGAATTCCACTTTCGGTCACTTTGTACGATTGACTTAATATGTTATACAGAATGCCCTTCTGTGTAATACTGCTGTTGTACAACCAAGAATCACTAATACTGGCAGCCCAATCCTGTCTAGCAGGACGTGGCAGCGCACATAAGGCACCCACTGCATCCTATCCAGGATTGGGCCTGCCCCGGCGCAGCTGAAGGCCTCCTCAGGGTAAAGGGACCTGTGAGAGCGAACACTGCCCCCCATCTACCAGACCCTCTTATCTACCTGACCCCCTTAATAATTATATCATGACGATGATGACGATGACGATGACGTTGATCACTTATAATAACGTTGATCATTTGTCCCTTTACCCTGCGGAATGCGCCAGCTACCCTGATGGGGCTACTCAAATATGCTCCATCTATTTTGCTGGCAAACATTCGAGAGCCCCGTGTAACGGCAGCCAGGCCCGGGAAGGGGGATAGGATTCGACAGAGGAAGCCTCCAATGATCCCTCCCCATTCTTGGGCCCAGCCAACCAATCCCCCCCCCCCCCCCGCAGTGGTGTAACTAGAGTGGAGCGGAGGCAAGTAGTTCTGCAAGACTCTGTTACACCGGAGTCAGCGGCCCCTCCCCCTTGCTGTTGGAGCCATTCTGGCAGCAACAGCAACATGCAGGACACTCCCCTGTCACTGCCGGAATGGCTCCAACAGCAAGGGGGAGGGGCCGCTGACTCCAGGGTAACGGAGTCTTGCAGAACTACTTGCCTCCGCTCCACTCTAGTTACACCACTGCCCCCCCCCCCCCGAAACACCCCATTCCACCCTCCTCCCATCTTTCCTCTGCCCGGCAGGGACCCACCTGTCCACCACCGCGGTGCTCCATCCCACGGTGTTGGAGGAGCAGTGCAAGCCTCTCCGCTGGTGCTGCTCACTCTTCAGGTGATGTAAACGTGCCTTACGGCACATTTGTGACACCTTAGACTGGTGGAGCAGTTGCTCCGCCAGTCTATACTTGCACAGGATTGCGCTGTTAAAGCTGTTCAGCAGGGCTGTAACTTTTAATCAGTAAATTAACCAATGAAAGCTCTTGTTGATTATTTGGTGGGAGCCAGTTTTAATCAGCGAGGGCAAATTTGAATTGGCAGGGTTGCAAACTGAGGGCACGCTTGTTTATTTTTGGCAGCTATTTTTTTCTGATGTGTTATCATCAGCAGTAGGTAAGGAAAAGGAGGACTTTAAGTTGGCCTTCCTTTCTAACATTGAGTAGTAATGTTCGCTTCTTAAACTGTGTGATTCATCTCATCCTTCTTTCGGAGTCTCCAAAAGGCATCTACATTGAGATTTTCCAAGGACTCCTTTCCCTGGTGATTTGCAACGTGCCAAAGCTTAAGGCCTTATTTAGATTGGCAACTCTTACCAGGTGTGCTTTTAAACTCTCTTTAACATGTGCACATGTGCTGGGATCCTGTGTAGAGGCCAGTGGCACAGCACAGCTCAATGGTTCGGTGAGAAATGAAGAAGGAGGCAAGGGTGAATGGTGCATCCCTATACTGATCAGCGACATCCCTATAGTGATCAGCGACACGACACTTGGAGAGAAAAGTGGGGGGGGAAGACTAGAAAGGGGGAAAAGGCAGGGGCTACAAATCTTGGGTCCCAGCTTGGCACAGTGATCTTCGACATTGCTGCCTTTGCCGAGGATGTGAGCCATGTGTGTGCACACTCCCTTCCCCAAAAAGCTCCTTAACTCCTCACTGCACTTCACCCCCTATTAACTGGGCAAGACTAAGAGGCACTTTTTCAGTTGGTGTTCCTCTTATATTTAGCAAGGGAAGAGTAACTGCCCCCTTTCACCCCAGGAAAGTGTCTTTTCTGGTGGCTGTTTGCTGGTGTTCTTCTGCATCTTTTTTAGATTGTGAGCCCTTTTAGGACAGGGAGCCATTTGATTTCGTTTGTAAACCACTTTTTGAACTTTTTGTTGAAAAGCGGTATATAAATACTGTTTGTTGTTGTTGTTGTTGTTGTTGCTAATAATAATAATAATAATAATAATAATAATAATAATAATAATAATAATAATACTTGCATGGGGTTTAAAGTTTAAAGGGAATGTGTCCTTTTAAACTTTAAATGCTGTGCAAGTATGGATCAAGGGGATGGATTCAGAAGCGCTCCTTCCTTGTGTAGGGTTTAAAGTTTAAAAAGGAACATGTTTCCTTTAAACATTAAGTACCATGTGAGGATGCAGTGTGGGAAGGGAAATGGATGATCCAGTTCATGCTTGCTTTTATCAAATAGGAAGCAGATCAATGCAGCTCACATCCACAGGGGCTGGAAGGAGCTGGTGACAGACTTGGGGTGAAGGACACCCCGAATCTGCCAAATTCTCATTTTTCCTGCCAGCTGTTGCTGACAGAAGCCACATCGGGTCGCTTCATGGCTGGGTCAGCCATGAGTATCTAGCTTAGGAGGTCAGTTGCTCCATTACTATGGCTCCTTGATTGAATTTGGCTATGTACTTGGTGAGGACAGCTAGGGTTGGGAACTCTTTTGTTGTTTTGTTAACAGCTTCTTTACTCCATGTCTGGAAGCTTGTAAAGTAAAGGTACAGGTTCCCCTTTCTCGAAAGCTAGTCGATACCGACTCTAGGGGTGGTGCTCCTCTCTATTTCAAAGCCAAAGAACCAGTGATGTCTGAAAGACGCTTCCATGGTCATGTGACTGGCATGACTCAATGCCGAGGTGCACGGAACGCTGTTACCTTCCCGCCAAAGCAGTACCTATTAATCTACCTGCAATTTCTTGCTTTCGAACTGCTAGGTTGGCAGGCGCTGGTGCCGAAGATGCTCACACAGTCGAAGGTGCTCACACAGTCGTGTGGCACTTGGGTCTTGAATGGCTGTCCTGCCTACCTTCCGGTCTGCAGTTTAGCGTCTTAACCCCTGAGCCACGAAGCTTCTAGGAGGTGGTTTTTGTTCATAGGGTCAAATGTAAGCAAGGGGTGGTCAACCATGGAATATTCCAAGGAGCAGACAGGGCTCTTTCGAAGCCAGCCTGTGTGTGTGTGTGTGTGTGTGTGTGCGTGTGTGTGTGTGTGTGTGTGTGTGTGTGTGTGTGTGTGTGTGTGTGAGAGAGAGAGAGAGAGAGAGAGAGAGAGAGAGAGAGAGAGAGATGGTCTAGGAAGTAGGCTTCAAAGCTGGGACTGAGTCTGTGTCCTTGTGTCTTTCAGATGTACATTCAGACCACAACGTTGACCATCTCGGTGAGCCTAAGCGCCTCTGTCTCATTGGGCATGCTCTACATGCCCAAGGTCTACATCATTCTCTTCCACCCAGAGCAAAATGTGCCCAAGCGAAAGCGCAGCCTCAAGGCCGTCGTGACAGCAGCCACCATGTCCAACAAATTTACTCAGAAAGGAGGCTTCCGCCCCAACGGAGAGGCCAAATCGGAACTGTGTGAAAATCTCGAAACACAAGGTAACCTTCTTCTGTGCTCACCTGAGACCATGTTTTTCCATTCGCTGTAAAATATGCACTATAATAGAAAGGACACCCATACTACAGTTTTATAGCCCTTTGAACTGTAGTGCTCGACTGATGTGGCTATGGAAGAAACCCTTGGAAAACCACAACAACCAGACTGTTTCCCATTTGCTTGTCCAAACTTGGTCTTCTGAGGGTTCCCATTTAAGCTCGGTATTCTTGTGGCACTCAGAGACATAGGTAGCCTCACTGCCCCAGTATTCTTATAAGCAAGCTTGTGCACCAAGCAATTGGGGCTGGAACAATATATCCAATTCCTAGTGGCTGGAATTGCTGTTTTAGGAGTCGATATAAAGTTAGTCGAGTAGTATTGCTGGGCTGTCCAAAACCTAGATTCACACAAAGGTCTTTCTTCAGAGAACACACATTCCTGGGGATCAGCTTATGAAGCTGCCTTGTCATGAGTGAGATCGCTGGTCCATCTATCTCGGTACTGTCCATGCTGACTGCAGTGGCTCTTCAGTTATTTCTTTCTGCTACTAGAGACCCTTTTGACTGCAGTCCAATTAACTAGGCCTGATGTGAAATGCCTCCCTCCTTCTCCCCAGCTTCACTGCCCCATTCACAGGCAGAAAAATTAGGTGGACCATTTTGGAAATTTGAGGGGAGGCCAAAACAGGACAAAGTGGAGTGAAAGGCAAGAGCTTACTGGTGGTGGTGATGTGTCTCATGCAGCACTGTTTAGAGGGGGAATTATGGGGAAGAAATGGCAGCCACCAGCCAACTGGGAGGAGTGTTGCTGCCACTATAAAGCAGGCAGTGGCAATTGCAGTGAATAAGGTACAGTAAGTCCAAAATTTTCCATTGCAGTGACTCTTGGGAAGACTCCCAAAGACCAGTGCACCGTTCTTCTTGGTGCGCTGAGTATGGCGAAGGGATGAGGTGGGGAGGAAATGCCCTCTCCACTTCCCACTTGCCATCACTGCTGCTTTCCTCCTGCTTGGTGTGCTGCAGAGGGTGAGAACCCCCTCCCTCCTCCCCATGTGCCACCACCGTAACCATGACTGGGCTGGTAGAAGAGGAGTGTGTTTCAGGAAGCTGGCAAGGAAGGGGGTCATTTTCTAAGCTTCCAAATGCTCAGAAAATGATCCACGTTCTTCCTGATTTGCAGGAAAGAACCCAGATAATTTCCAAATTAATTGCAGGCAAAGAGAGAGAGAGAGAGAGAGAGAGAGAGAGAGAGAGAGAGAGAGAGAGAGAGAGAGAGAGAGAGTGTATGCACCCATCCCTACATCTCTAGGGACTTTATACTTATGCAAACCTTCATTTATAGTTTTCAATTTGGTGTAGTTCTGTTATGAAGAACAGTACCTTGTTTTTATGGACAATGTTCCCAAGTTATTACGGTGTTGTTGAATGCTGGCAAATCAGAGTTGGAAGAGATTGACAAGCTATCTAATCCATTTGCCATTTGTGGACCACCTCTCCACAAATTCCCCTTCCCATAGATCAAGCTATGCAAACTAGACCACAGTATGCCAGAACTAGTGAGCAGGTGCGCCACCAGAAATACTTAAAAAGCAAATAACCTGAGATGATTCATGCAACAAGGCATGCCAGATACCGCAGGGGAAAGTGCCCTCCCCAAGAGTAACTGCCAATCTGTTGCTGCCAAATCTTTTTGCAGACATTTAATTCTCTTGTGAAGATTTATTGTATCTCCTGCCTTTTACTTAATGAATGTCTCACTATTTTTTCTTCTATTCTTTGGGTTTCTGCATGTCACAGAATCCCATCACACATACTCCCAGCAATTTGGAAGCTGTTTCAGCATGGTATGATCTTACAATACAGGGGCAATGATGCTGCTTCAATGGGGGGGGCACACTATAGGATAAACCCCACTGCCACAGTTCTGTTATTTATATGCATGCCCCTATAGCATGGGATTGCTGAATTGGCTTCACATGGCTGAGAGGGAGACATACATTCCATAGAATCTACAGACCCCAGCTACGTAAAACTACCGCCCCAGCTACAGGATCATATAATACTTTGTTCCAAACTCCTGATAGTTGGATAAATATTTGGGGCTGTAAGAGTGAGGAAGGAGGAAGTCCATGTGTATTGTTAGGAAATGCAATCTGCAAGAAGCCTTTTGAAAGATGAGTCTTCATTCATCTTAAATGAGGCTATGCTTAGACTTCAGTGTGGTTGTACAGTACCGTATATAGAAAATGTATGACATCAGAAATATAAAATTACCACTCAACTATGAAATGTTGAACTGGAGAAAATTGTGGGGTTGGATGGAGGCATTGAATTTCTGCTGCTCAGCCTATGAATGTTGGGCCTTGACTGAACAGGGCCAAATTTCATCATCAATCATCATCATCATCATCATCTGCATAGTGTTTCTAATTGTTTACTGCACCATATACATTGCTTCAGTAATCCTTATGCCTGGGAGCAGACTTACTAGGCAATGGCGGAGAGCTGCATCCGACTCCAGGGACCCGCAGAGCCAGGCCCGGGTGTGGTTCTGCGAACGCCCCTGACCTATTGTCAGCACTTCCAGGTCTGGGGTGCAGGGCTGACACAACTGAGAGAACACACGGCCAGACTGAAGTAGCACCCACAGACCACCAGGAAAGCAGTGTGGGGAGAGGGGGGAGAGGGACTAGCCTGGGAAACGGAGCACTAGACAAGGTGGAAGAGGAGGAACAGCCGGTGGGTGGTGGGAACCTTTATGAAGAATGAGAGTTGGTTCAGGCTAGAGGTGGAGGTGCCAAGCTTGGGGGAGGAAGCCTTTTTATCACCAATCTGGGCTAATGATGGGGACTCTTGGCCTGGAACACAGCCCGAGGACTAAAGGGGAGGCAATGCCTGCAACATGGTGGACCCGTCACCCAACTCACTGCCCCAGGAGGGAGTGGAACGGCCGAGTGGTGGGGAACAAGGATGGAGCAACCCCTTCCCCACTCAGAGGCCTGAGGCCCTGGATTCATCCGAATCCCCGGATGGGGCTGCTGCAAACAAGGATCACTCCAGCAGAGGAAGCTCATGGCCGATCCTGTATGCCACGCCTGCTCAGCAGCCAGGGGAGAATTACACCTGACAACAACCCTGTTTGCAACCTTAGTGACAAGGTAAAACCTGAAGCGGGGATGTGAACTTCTTGTTTCATCACCATCCTACACTAGTAACTCAGTTGTAGCCTCCATAATTTAAAACAGCATGGAAGGGTGCCTAGACTATATGAAACAGCACGTGTTTGAAATGGAAGGCACCGTCAGATTTCTGGAAGATGTGCCAAGGAAGGGGCTGATGATTTGGAAGGAACAGGCCTGCCTGGGCCTTTTCCATAGTGATTTGAAGGAACACTGTTTGTCACCCTGTCCTGCTTGTGGCACATTTAGTACAGGGGGCCATCCGATACAGCCCTGACAATGCATCTCATACACAGTCCCATCCAAGTTCAATATATGTATGTATGAAGCACGTGCTGCCCAACCTAGAACAAACACAAAGGAAATGAGGCATATTTTGTCTTTAGAAATCGGTTTCCATGGTAACCCTCCCCTTTCTCCCCTGGGATGGGAACCCACGCAAATTTCAACAGTGCTCAGAAGAATAGCAAACCCAGTGCATGGCCTAATGTTCTGAGGCTTCAATTACCTGGAACTCCTATTGCCTTCAGTGGCAGATCTGGGGCTCATTGCCTTCATGAACCTGGCCATTGCGCATGCATGCACACAAGTGTGTGTGTGCGCGCATACACACACAAACACACATGTCTTGCTTCAACTCTGCCTTCAGCAAGACAGGGTGGAAATTCTGTGTAAAAGTCTGTCAAATTTAAATGAGTCATTTTTATGATCGTATTTACACTGGTTGGATGGCAGTGGAAGACTGGATGGTAGCACTCTGTAATCTGCATTTGGGTTGCCCCTGTAGAGAGCAGCCTCTCATAGGGCAGATGGACTAATCTTATAAGAAACACAGAGCTGCTATGGAAAACAGCAGAATGGAAACACTGAATGCGTTTCAACTTGGACTGGTACCAACTGTTTCTAGCCTCTGCGCTATAACCCGTAGCTGCATGAATGGCAGAGCCCAGCCGACGGAATTCTACTCTTTTAGTTCTCCTGAATGTCTAAACTTCTCTTCTAAACACAAACCCACAGGAGTCCTTGGACACTTCCTGCATGTTTATAGCCAGAATGTACATTAACAACCTTGCTGACGAAGGCAAAGCGTCCATTCTTCAGATCTGTGTGGCTATGGGTCCTTAGCATCCCTCCTGCAGAGGCTCCTTTTCTTTTTATCCTGCTGAAGTCTTTTTCAGGTGGCTGTCAACATCTGAGGGATGCTGGAAACATGGCACTCTTCATGCTGTCTACCGTTCCTGCTGGGGCATGTGACAGATCTGCTCTGCTACTGCAGACTCTGGAGGAAACTGGCCGGTGACAGCACAGCATAGGGCCAGCACTTTCTCCAACTGTGAAGCTCTGGGCAGTCAGCAGGAAGGAAATAGTAGAGGGAAACAAGATGTTCTATAAAGGTCCCCCCCCCCCTAGATTTTTACACATTCAAGCTCCAGCAACATCTCTTCTGGCCTCACAATCAATGAGCATTGCTTAGGCAGACCTCACTGTGTGCACTGTGTGACTTTCTCTATAGTAACCAAACTCTAAAAGGAGAGGTTGTCCAGTGGCTTTGTACTGTTTTTTTAATAGCTACATTTCCGCTGGTTTAATGCTCTGTGTTTATCCCTCTGTTCTGTCTCCCTCTAGCTTCCCCAACCGTCTGCTGGTGGGTTTCCATTTAATCGGATTATGAGTCACCCCGGTCTCAATAGGCTTGCTTTTACAATGTACTTTGAGATCTTGAGATGAAAGGCACTAGGTGCCTGTAAATTGCTGTTACAGTTACAAAAGCTTCCTGACTTAGGCCTGCTTTAGCTGTTTTCTTGTGGCTGTATCACTGTCTATCTGACCTGCATTGAAAACACCTGGGAATTGGTGTAAACAGATTACAGGGCAGTGCTACCTTGCTTAAAACTACCCATCTGAAGAGGTGCAAATGTATCTACTCAGATTCATCATGCAATTAAGAAGCATGTGGTAGAAAATTCAACAAAGGGGGTGGCACACTTAGCAGTGCCGCCCGCGATTGCCTGGCCCCACCCATGACCGCAACGGGCAGAGGTGGGTAAATAGGGGGTTCTAATTGGATGCTTACTGCCTGGGAAGGGCTTGCCGGGGAGTTGGGAGTTTCCATTTCCCAAGCTCCTTTGTCGGCGTCCTTTCGAAGGATGTTTCCTATTTGAAGATTCATCATGGAATTAAGAAGTATGTGGTAGAAAATTCAAATCAAACATCACAAATGTTACTGGTGGGCAGAGCCAATGGCATTTTTGTCACTTTCTTTGTCCAGTATCTGGGAATGGAGGTGGCTTGTAGTTTAATTATGATACTCTTGTATCCAATAAACCAGTGCTTTTCAACCAGTGGCATGTCACAAGGTGCTACTTGGCTCCACTGCCACAGGAACCGTACTGCCACAGGGACCACACTCCACCAGATGTATAGAAGGCTGGGGCAGCGGGGTAGCAGGGACAAGGTGTGGCTGTGTAGCTGCCCAGCCCTCCAAAAGACACCTGAGCTAGGCAAGGAGGGTACACACTGGTAGGCAGCAACCAGAGAAGGCTCTTTCTTGCTGCAGACTGAGTCAGCTGTGGGCAAGCCACTCGCTTCTGTGCGCAGCAGTTGTCTCTGGTGGCAGTGATAGTCAGGAAAGTGGTATCTGCAAAGGTGGTACTCAGAAACATGAAGAAATATACACACAACACAGTGCAACTATTGAGAAGACTCATACCAAAAGTCCATCTCAAAGCGAACCCAGTTCACGCCTCTCAGAAGACATCCATGGCTCATGTTGAGCCAAGGCTGACGAGTACATAATTCTGGAGACTGTTTTCATTGCGAGGCTATGGATAGGCTTCAAGGAAAGCCTGAAGACATGGGGGCTTTTTAATTTAGAAAAAAAAATATGACAGGAGGCAGAGAAGGTGATACGAATGTTTAAAATAATGTGGAGAAAGTGGGGAGAGAAAAATGTCGCCCCCCTTTCTTACAGTACTAGAAGTCAGGGTCACTCAAGGAGATTGATGGGCCGAAGATTCAAGCCAGACAAAAAGAAATACTGCTTCACAGAATTCATAATTAACTGATAGAATTCTCTGCTGCAGGGCTGGCCCAAGATCTCCAGATGCCAAAGGCTGCCCCCCCTTCCCTGATGATGTGCCAACCTCTGCTCCTCCCACAATCCATTGTTCCAGCTCAGCACTCTCCTTCTCTCCACAGTCCCTCTTCCTCTCAGACACCTTCTTCCTTTCCCAATCCAGAGAGTGGATTGTACCTCCTAGTCATGGTAGAGAAACAGGTATCACATGTGTCTTTTTCATATTAACTAACATCAGCTTTGGGGGTGATTTAAATTGGAGCAATGGAGCAGCGGAAAAGGTGAACCTCTCCTCGAGTTCTGTAGCTCCAGTCCAGTTCCCCCCACTCCTGAAGCTGCTTTTAAGTCCTAAAACCCCTCATTGAGACCTTTGTTCTGCCACATCGACAGCCCAATCCTACCTAAACCCCACCACCACCAATGCAGGTGTGCCAAGGAGGTGTGTGCTGCATCCTATGGTGGTGGTGGGGGCAATTGGAGAGGTCTTCTCAGGGTAAATGCACCTTTGTTCACCTGCCCTGGGGAAACCTCCCATAGTCCCTATGGTCGGAACTCCTTGATCCTGTGCTAGTTATTTTGCTGGCGCAGGACTGAGGCATGTAAGGGCAGTGGAAAGGGGATAGGGATAGGGATAGGATTCTGCCGCATAGTTGTGCCACAGAAACTGCCCTCTCCCTCCCTTATTCCACCTCCCTCCCCATCCAGAAACTCCCCCATTCCTCCCCCTCCCCACCCACCATCTGCTTTCACCGTCAGATGGTGGCCTGGCTGCCAGCTCATGCATGTGGTCACCAGTGGAGGATTTAGATAGGATTGGGCTGCCCATGTTGTCCTTCGTAGCTGGTTTTAAAATAGGGTTAGAGAAATTCATGGAAGATAACTGTATTAATGTCTATTAGTCATGGTGGCTAAATAGAACTTCCATGTTCAGCAGTATGCCTCTGAAGAAGAGTTGCTAGGGTGCAAAACAGCAGGAGAGAGCTATTGCCTTTATGTGTTGCTATTGAGCATTTTGGATGCAGTTGGCTGACAGAGGATACTGTGCAAGAGGGACCCTTGGTGTGATCCAGCAAAGCTCGTATGTTCTTAAAATAACCAAGGAGAGAGTGTCTTTGAGATTACTGAGAATGCCTTTCCTGTCATTCAAGTCAACACAGCCATTCCCCACACATCTGAGATTAGAGAGAAGGGCTCCAGGCAGAAACTAATGGCTAGAGAGGCAGCATTCATAACCCAACATGTGCAGATACAGTAACAGGAAAAAGAAAATCCACATTCAAAATGGAACAGATGGTAGAAACACATGGCGGTAGAAGAATATGAACAGGGATGTGGATCAAGTCTCTGACTCCCAAGTCTTGAGTCAAATCTCAAGTGTCTAGTTCCAAATCTCAAGTCAAGTCCCAAGTCTTTGGTTGCGAGTCCCTATCTATTTAACGGGTTTAAACCTGAAAATGGGTTTAAACCTGAATAAAACTCAACTTGTCGTAAAAGGCTCCAAGTCTCAAGTCGAGCCTTTGGAGTCTTTTACAACCGCCGAGTCAAGTCCGAATTGAGTCATTGACGCGACTTGAGACCAACTCGAGTCCGAGTCAATAGACTCAAGTCTACATCACTGAATATGAATTAACATTACACCTGTTTGTAAGTAACTAGACTGCAGGGTCAACTTGCCCTTAGAAGTTTTTACCATAGGAGAAGGCCAGGATGTGATCTCAGACCAGGTTCCGATTGCATAGGCCTTAAGACTGCTTCGGTTGGCCTTAGATATGCACAATGCATGCATGGTGTGTCTCTTAATTATGTAATGTGTGAAGTGGCCCTTGCATCAGAACGGTCTCATTAATTACACTGCAGGACTGTCACTGAAATGGCACTTTAAGACTGTATCCAACCCAAGAGTCCTGACCAAGGCCATATAAGACTTCCGTGCCAGAGAACTGAATTCAGATAAGTTAAGGTCAAGTATCAATGCTATTAATACTGTCATACAATGAACAGGTCTGGAAAAATTGCAGGCACACATTTGTCTGGAAACCTGCATGTTTTCTGTTGACTCCTAGGCATCTGAAATATTTTTCCACCCTTGGAATTAAATATTGTGATAGAAACTCCCAAGCATGGTGGGTGGAATCTGTTGTGTGATTCAGCAAAGGAGAATCATTCCTTGGTAAACACCTTACCAGTGAAAAGCCCAGGTGGGCATGAGTGTGACATTACCAGACATAGGCATGATAAATGGCCTTGCATTGATGAGTTTGCATCTGCAACTGCTTATAGAGCAAGGCTAGGATAAAGCCAGGAGCAGCAGCCTGCTTCCCTCCTTGCCACATTTTAAAATGTAGGGTCTTGGGACAAGGCACCGGTCAGATCTGTTTTGCTGCCATTTGCAACCAGCAGAGATGGAGAGCAACGAAGAGGAAGACACCATCCTCCAGTCTCCGGCTTTTTGCATTTGGAATGCGGCAACTCAGCCCAAATGGAAGCCGGCATGACTTGTTACACAAATGCCAAGGCAACTTGGGGAAAATATCAGAGAGCGATTGCATTGTTAACGCTGGGAACAGAAGAGACTATGGAGTTGTCAACATGGGAAGGAAGGGACATTTTTCACTCTGTCAATGGCAGGTCACGTATCTTTAAATAAACAAGAGAATAAATAATTTACGGGGCTTGATTGCAGGCAGATTGGCTATGAAAACACAGTGGCTAACAAATAGCGCTGTCAGCTCTGATTTCTTATGGCCCATCGAATCGTTATCTGAGGATAACAGTGCCTGAAATCTTCAATAAGGTTCGTTTGTCAGGGAGGCGTCATCGCAGGTGGAGAAAAACCAATGCTATTCAGCGTGTGCTGCCTGCATTAGTGTTGCCAGACAGGGTTGAGGAGATCCTGGGAATACTGGATGCGGAACGCAGAGTCTGAAATTAAATATTTGTGTCCCTCTCCCAGATGGAGTTAGCACGATGGGGAGTGACAGGAGCCCAGTCTTGCAGTGCTAACCAGGCAGGGAGACAAAGTGCGTTTTGGACTGTGTGTAATGATGTGATTGCAGAGGGGGGGGGAACATAATCAAACAGGAAATTATGGCCTCCTTTTAAAAAAAAAATAGTTTTGTTTTGGGATATACCATTGATGCGACCAGGCTTCAGGTACAGAATTAACAGTGGGCTAATACCAGAGGTCTAATTTCAGGCCTGAAGCCAGCTGTACTTTTGTTTTTCTAACAGCACATCTCAAATGTATTTTCTTGGCTTTGGCAAGTAGGTGTGTGTCCCTGCTCCTGAGCAGCACTGATACGGATCAGCATAGATGAGGACCCAGCTTGTCTAGGGGCAACAGAAATGAAAATAAAACACGTAATAGTTGTACTTACAATGAATATTGAGAGCCTTCATCTCTCACAACAGAAACCTTCAGCAGGTGTTGAATAAAATAAAAGTTGATGTTACATGCCCAAGCTGATGCTAACTCGGTGAAACTCAGTGCTCTATAAAACCAAAGGAGCAGGAAGGTTTAAAAGGAGAACTGTGTTAATTGTGTTAGATATAATCTGACCTTGCTGGAATGATCTGGGTGCAAGACTCCCTAGGAATGAAAGATAGGGAAAAAATTACATCCAGGAAATATAAAGGGAAAGAGAATGGAAGGCATTTCCCCTTTACCCGCGCACCTTCCAGAATAAATACGCCAGACAAGAATACGTTGGATTTATGGTCACTTTATTTATTAACACAACAAGACCTGCAAGGGAAAACATAACTAGGGGAATCTTCACCCCCCCCCCAAGGCGTGCGGGCACTGGTTGGGGGAAACGGCGCTAGCCGTTTTCCTCCCCCGGCTTAATTGGCGTAAGCATCCCGGCTCCTGGCCCCCTCGGTCACTGCCCAAGGGAGCCTATCACAGCCAACCTCTTGAGGTTGAGTCAGCGGAGCAGGTCAGGTACCCATACTAGCAGCGCCATTGATGGGCCTTCCCTGCTCCAGCCAGGTGACTAGCCAGCCAGCCTCACCAACCCGGCTATAGAGTTGTAAGTGAGCAGTCTTGACTCGCCACCTGACCTTGCCGAGCTCACGATGCACGCCGATGCCCTAGCATCCTACCTACCCAAACCCGCACGCCACATGCCTGCCAGGTGACCCACTGGCTAAACCTGCTCCCCAGAGCACAGTCAGAGGTAGGCGAAAAGACCACCAAAAGGTTGCCAATTATATTGATGGCCAAAAATTCCTACCTGGCCCCCGATGGGCGACCGGCTAATCCCAGACAATGTCCAGGGAGGGCGGGAGGGTGTTGCCACCCAGACGCCGACTGAGGGACTGAATAAACGCTAAGGCGTTTCCCTCAGCCGGCGCTGGGCCACGTGACTGGCCCGGCCAATCAGAGCACGGGCCCAACGTCTTCTTCTCCCGGCGCATCCCGTCAGAGCCGGGCAAGGCTCCCGGGGCACGAAATGCGCCCCAGGATAATTCCCAGCACTATCCAGCTTCACATAGTCTCTGTAAGGTAGGGAACAGGTAATGCAAACGCAATTGTCCTCGTATTATAAGAGCTGGAGACAGATTTGGACAGCACACAGCAGATATTCCATAATGCATTCATTTTGTAAACTTATTCCCCCCTCATCTTCCCCCTCTATTCTTAAAATTGTTCAAGGCAGTTTTCAAAGGTTAAAAACAATTTAGAACAAACACAAACATCACAAAATAAATTAAAACAGCCAGAGAGCAGGACAAAGAAAACATTAATCGAAATCTAGGAGAGCAGAGTAAATTATCCTAGAACCAAACCCAGCCAAAAAGCCAATACAGTATAATTGTACTGCCCAACTAGCAGGAAGAATACAACTCCAAACTCCATAACCCCTAGACCATTGGAAAACATCTTCACCAAGTAGTGAAAGACTAACAAAGCGGGGCAATACATGCCTCTCTGGGCAAGATGGTCCACCATCTAGGTGCTGCCACCAAGAAGGCCTTGTTCCTGCCTAATATTGTGATTATATGAGTGGATATAGGCAAAACTACAGTGATATCTAGTGCTTGGCAGGTTCTGTATTATACCTTTCCAGAAAACTCCTCCCCCCCTCTCTCTCTCTCTCACACACACACACACACACACACACACACAGCCATGGGCCTCATTATGACACTCATCTGACCCTCTGCCTTGTTCCTAAGAGAACTTCTTCCTAAATGTGGAGTTGCTCCACCAATCCACTGTGAAACCTGCTGATCCTCAGAATGTGAACCATATTTTCACCTTTTTTTCCCCTTGGACAGAGAGAATCCAGGGACTGGCTCTCATGCGCTAATGTCCGTAAGGCAGGTTAATACGTTATCTCGCAAAAGTCAGCTCCCCATCTGGAAGTGAGTATTTAATTAAGAGCAACTCATCACAGACTCCAGTGCCTGAAGTAAAACCAGGGAAATAATTTCTTTTTCTTTTCATCCTTCTTTTATCTCTTGCCGTTTAGTGCATATTGCACCCCAGGGGAGACATGAATTGCGCAGTGAGAGCCCTGTTCTCCAAGCACTGCTGCTCACTTGCATCTTATATGCCTTTGCTCATTTCTACCCATCCCTCTGATTTTTCCCCAAAGGGCCCACCTTTTGCAGTCTGACAAATTCTTCCCAGGACCAAACCAGACTCCACAACGTGGGTGTTTATGCTTGGATTTAGATTGTCTGATCACTTGGCTAACCACTTCTCCTGCTTCCTACCATTGTCAGATATCTAGCAGCAGGTGGGACAGAAACAACCTGAGTCACCTGTGCAGATCAGCCCGCAGGAGGCGTTGAGAGGGAGTGACCTCCTAGTCTAGAATAAAGATTAGCACAAGTTGGACTACTGTAAAGCACTGCACATGGGACTTCCCTTGAAGAGTGTTTGTAAATATTGGCTGGTGCAAAATGCTGCTGCCTGTGATTACCCGCAAAATGACAGATCAGTGCAGGTTAAATAACAAATCAATGTGATTTGATCTGCATTGGCAACCTTTTTGTTTCCAGGTCCAACACAAAGTACTGGTTCTTACCTTGAAATTCCTAAATGGTTTGGTACCTGAAGGCCCACCTTTGCTTGTACTGTATATATTATATACAGTACAAGCAAAGGTATATACCTTCCTGTACACACATTCACATCTGAGACCCTGCTCCAGGCGTCTTTGTTTTCTGAAGTGTGCTGGCATCTTACGGTAGCTTTTTTTTTTTAATGTTTCCTGCTCCTATTTACTTTGTTGTGAACGTTTTATCTTTTGTTTTATTCCCTTGTTCGTAAACTGCTTTGGGTTGTGTATGCAAGAAAAGTGGGGGATAAGCTTTTAAAAAGACATAATTAAAACAGAAATAAGGTTGCATATTAGAAAAGGGAGAAAATCTTTGTTGATGGTACAAGTCTAATTTCTCTCTTCTTTCAGCTCTGGCTACCAAACAGACTTACGTCAGTTATAGCAACCATGCAATTTAATCCCCGCCAGTGGCAACTGACCACAGGAAAAGGGCTGCTGAAGAGGAGGAACCAGGAAGTAGAGTTGAGCCCCTCAGCACGGACAATGTTATGGTGGGGAGAGGGTGAACCTAATGCGATTCCAAGAAGGCATCATGGGTGCCTAATTCTGATGGCTGGGCTGTTGGAGGCAGCTCTTCCAGAAGATGGCCAGCAACAGCAACCAATAGCAGCAGAAAGAACCAACCAACCAACCCCATGTGAAGTATTTGCCTTCCATTGGAGGGAGAGGAACAGGCCGATGGGGTTTAACATCACACCCAAAGGAAAGAAGGTGACAGATCTTTAGCAACTTTTTTTTTAGGTTTTTTTCCTGTATCTTGGCAAAAGAAAAAAAGAAAAAAGATTAAGAATAAATTTCCCTTTTATCTGAAAATTTGTGAGATGGTTTGTGGTTGTGAAGAGTCTTTCTTTCTCTCATTTTTCTTTTGTTCTTTTTCATTCCTGTCCTTTGATCTCTTCACTCTTTTTCCACCTTGCTTTTCCTTCTGTCTTCTCCCTCTCCTCTTTTCCAGATTCTGTGTGTTGCAAAAAAAAGTAAAAATTCCTAAAAAAAAAAATAACAAACAACACATCATGAAAGAACAACAAAAATGAAAACAAAACCTAGACTGTGTTCAAAGTGCTGATTTCTATAGGTGGTAAATTAATGTATGTGATGACCATATGGATTGAAATATGTCTGCTTTAATGTTCTGACCAATCAAAAAAAAAGATTTAAAAAAACAAAAAAAAATTCAAAAGTTCAGTGCCTGGATGTTTATGAATTATTCGATGACAATGTGTAGAGCATGATCATTTTTATACCAGAATATTTCTAATAAAAACCATGGTTTTGCACTCAGGAGTTGTACTTACTTGCTTGATGCTGAGAGTGTTGCTTTCTTGAAGAAGTGTGGTCACTTGCAAAATATTACTGTATGCACATGCATCAGCTTGGTTGTATTTTTCCACCCCAGCCCAGAGCCTCATGTGTGTTGCTCCACGTACGTGTGAAGTTTCAGCATGCATAGGCTCCCAATTCACTCCAGTGTTTGGAGTCGACCAGCATGCACAAAGAAGTGAGGGAGTTTGTAAATGCAGGAGCTGTGGGATTTCTTGCACCCATAAAAAAATATCTGGAACAGGATGTTAGATCACAAAGTGTTTTACTGTTTACCTGGGAGGTAGGGTGGCGTCATTCCCATTAAACAGATTTGAAACTGAGGTTAAAACAGATGGTCCAGTGGCAGGCACAGGGTGGCAGGCAGGCACAGGGTGCTTGTGGGGCACCCCGTGCCAATCCGCCAATCCACCAATCTGCCACTCGAGGCAGCTGCTTTACCAGCCTCATGAGCTAGCCAGCCCTATAAGTTGGCGCACAAAGAACATTAGACCTCAGATCCAAGGTCAATTCCTATGGGAGCTCCTGTGACACAGTTGCTCATCTGACTGCCTTGTACGGTCCTGGGGAGCTCCCATTCCTTCTCAATCGCATCACCTTGCTCGTTGTTGGGTTGCTTGTCAAAGCCCTTAGCAGTGGTTGAGCATCAATGTCACCCTTGGCACACAATGGCTCTGCTGCTGTGACACCATGTTCCATGGTGATAACAAGCAGTGCCCTGCCCCTCCAATGGGTAAGCCTTTGGAAAGGTTGCTTTCTCTTGTCCCTGTTCACAGTCAGTACTTCTTGTTACCATTTCAAAAGGGTACATGCATGCATTCCCAAGGTGGGCACGGAGAGAAAAGCTTTTCTCTTTCTGAGTCAGGTTTATTAGCATTTTAATTATGTTCTCGCCTCAGGTGGTCTTTTAGTCTCCTGTATACAAAAGGTGCAGCATAACAGCTTCCTGTTTGCAAGGTACATTTTGCTGGAGTAAGAGTATCACAACTCGACCAGTATAATTTTAGCTCAGCTAAAATTCATCATTCATGAGGGTTAATGCACAGCCTCGCCTCTTCTCCTGCAAACATTTCAAAGCCCTCTTACCTCAGCAGGGGGTTCCCAACCCAGCAGGGCAACTCTTCTAGGTGATTCAGTGCCATTCCCCCCCACACACACACACACTCAACTGGCCTCAGCGTTCACTGTGCAGCTTCCACTGCTGTCAAACAAGCTCACAGCAGTGGCAAACTTCACTGTGCACAGACAAAAGGAGGGGGTGTAAGCAGATGGGGCCCCAGGGTTTTCATATTACATCCAGGCAAAGGAGTCTAGTGTTAGTGTATCGAGAGTAGGAGTGCCAAAGTGTAGGAACCATTGCATCTCCTAAACTCCCAGTGTTTCCAAATCATTGTAGAATCCTTGTCATCACAACACAAGCCAGTCACTCATATTAGCAAAGTGAGATGCCTGTGTAAGGACATCTTGGGGGGTTAATTTGGGTGGAGACTGAGGTCTGTACTAATGGTAGAGAGATATCTATCCTTACAGAAAAGTAGCGGGGAGGGGGGTCCTCCCCACCAACTCAATACTTGCATGCACACATGTACATTTAATTCTAGTTCTGTCCCCGTTAATTCATTTTCCCATGCAATTCTGTACATCTGCACCACTCCAGACCAACCTTGTCATCCCTTAAAGATAATGCCATATTCTTCAATTTCTTATGAATTGCTGAAAACCTTGCAAATGTCCTTGAAGGCCAGCTGAGAGGGAGATTTGCTGTTTGGACATATCTCCTCTGTAGCAGCAACTGGGGTCGACCTGACATACAAGCAATGAGTGTGGGGTTGGAGCTGGCCAAGGAAGTCACAAGAGGAGAGGGAAGCATTAATGGAAATGCCAGGTCCAGTTGGACCCTGATGGTTCAAAGCTTGACACCGGTCCCTAGAGAAGGTTCTCGCAGCTGCAAAACTGCCAAGGCCTCATAGACTTCCAATAAAGCAGCACAAAAGTCAGGCATCACTGTATATGGATAAACTAGCTGGAAGGATGCCAAGGATGCCCGGCCAGGAATGACGAAAATTTGGATGTACTAGGGAAAATAAGTTTCCCTAACAGGAGAGATGTCATTTGAATGACAGAGTCTAGAAGAGCCAGCTGGGCACAAGGAAGCATAAATAAACTCAAGGCACAGAAAAGCAGACATTTATGTATCGTTGACTTGAGCCAGATCTTATGAAGAGCCTCGTTTGTCCATCCAACCAGTGTTCTGGGTTCTGCCTAGATGTGCAAATGATGGGAGTGGGTGAACTCGGCATCCTTGGCCAGTTTGAGTCTCTGACAAGCATCTGAACGTCTGGTTCATGATTTCCCTAGAGCCAGCGTGTCACTTGCACTGCAGCAGGAGCAGTATCATCTGTTGGCTCTGTCACTTTGACATTTTGCCGAGTTGCGCAGCGACTCAACTGGATTGCACAAAAGAGGCGATTGTGTTGTGGCACCCTGTATGCTTTAAATGAGACAGGAGTACACAACCCATCCCAGACCGGCAACGGGAAACAGAAAAGATGCTCTGATCATGTTATCTGCCACAACGTAGACCCACAGAGAGATTGACTGGCCAAGAGTTACTTTAGGTCAATGGTGGTGTCAACTTTATTCCATGGATTTTTCGCCACCAGGCCGATCCATCTCTATTCCATCTCTTGTAACCTCACTGCTACTTCTCCCTATTTCATTCTGATGTTGCTACTCCTGTTCCAGGCGGTTTCAAAAGCAACCTTGCTCTTTTATGCACCCTTTGGGGGGCATCAAGCCAGGTCCTGCACTCCCACACCATCAGAGGAGCATAGGAAACTGCCCTATACTGAGTCAAGTCAATGGTGCATTGAATTCAGTGCAGTTGACAAGACTGCCAATGGCAGTGGATCTTCAAGGGTTCAGACCGGGGGTTTTCCCAGCCCTATCTGCAGCTGCTGCTAGCGACTGAACCTGGGACCTCCTGCATGAAGAGAAAGTGCTCGACCACTGGGTTGATCCTAGCCCATGTTCTACAGCCTTTTGCTATGTTCTCTCCTATGGAAGCCTTTGCTTCTGTACACTTTCTATGGTTGTCACATGGTATCTTTCTTTGGGGGCATTTCAGGGAAGGGGCTACTCTGTGCTTTTGCATTTGGTTTACAGTTTATATAATAAGCAGTGCCCTGGCAAAAAATGACCCTGGAGGCAGCTCAGGCCTCTTGGTCAACAGTGAGAGGCAGCATTGTGTGGCAGGCTTGAGAGGGACCAGCAGCTTGGCGGAAGCTGGAGGTGTGTCAGCATTACTCCGAGAGGCAGTAATTATTCCAGGATCCTTATGGGAGATGGTGGCCTAGGAAAGAACATTAAATGTCGCTGGCTGACTGAATTATGCATAAAGAGTGTTCTAGCTCTGTGCATTTGTTGTGTGGTTGATGACAGAAAATGGGCAACCTGAGCAGTCCTTGTTCTCTGTGGGAAATGCATGATGGCCAGACCCCAGCCTGCTGCTTCGGTTCTATATCCACTGTGTAAGGGACATAGCGGATGTAGAGGGAACAGGAGCCAGAATGTGGGTGGGTGGGTGCACCTGACGTTTTGCAGCAGTGCAATGAATGAGTGGGCCCATCCACCTTCTCAAAATGCAAGACATTGAAAAACAGTGGCATGGCAGCTGCCCAGCTCCAACAGGAGGGAAACCCGTTGTGTCCTGTGAGAGTCCAGAATGACCAATCCTTTAAAAAACAAAGGTTTTACCATGAGGTGTCCACTAGGAGAGGGTGGGAATAGCCTGCAGTAAGGCAACAAGAAGGGAAGGAGACAAGATGCAAAGAATAAGGTGAAGGCTGCAATCCTATACACTTACCTGGGAGGAAGTCCTATTCATTTCAATGGGGCTCACTTTTGAGTAGACACACCCAAGACTGTGCTGGGATATATGGTAATGGATTGGTGGAGACAGGGAAGTTGCCAAGGATGGGGCAAAATTAATGTTTCCCCAGGGATATTATGGCTATATGAAGTCCAGCTTCCCCTTGCCCCAATTCTTGATGTGAGTGGCATCCCTAGAGGGGTGGTGGTACTGTAAATTGCACACAGGTCTGCTCAGCATTGTATGATGGCCCCACCCACTCGCTGTTGGAGCCATTCTGAGCAGCGATTAGCGAAGGAAACGTGCAGGGAGTCTCCTGCGCATTGCCTTCGCTGCTCGGAATGGCTCCGACGGTGAGTGGGTGGGGCCACCGTGTAACACTGAATAGACCTGTGCACAACTTGGGACTTCCGGTTGGGAGGAATGGCTGGCTGACAGCTCTGTCGGTTGCTCTACACCGACAGAGCACGTCTGATGGACTTAATTGCTCTACCCCTGGATTAAAAGGGTGTGCGATGAGATAAACCACACATCTTCAGATCGCTCCCATTACTTTCTCGGAGAGCGTAGGCTTTTCGAGTTTGTTTTGGTTTGAGCGTGGAAGAGAGGATCAACACCGAGCTCAAAAAATCAGCCGGAACGTAAGCCAAGCCCTCTCCCGCTTATACTTTTGCTTTGCTTCTGCAAGTGGCAAGGAACTGCAGTAAGAATTGAAGAAACAAGCTAAGATAACAAGTTAACTTAAGAATAGAAGATTTGTTGTGAAAAGGATATAATTTGGAAGAAAGACAAGATACTACAGTGAAAATATTAAGTGACAACATTAAGTAATTTGTTGGTACTTACGGAAGATTGAATTAGCGAAGAAACATTTGGGGGAGATATCTATTAACTGTTGTAACGAGAGAAAGAGACTTGTTTTGCTTTTGAATTGTTTGTTTGGAATTCCTGTGGTTTGAAAATAGAACAAACAATCCCTTCCGGTTTGAAGGTCACCATTGAAAAAATAATTATGTTGGTTGATATTTGCCGCCTGCACATATTTTAAGAAGTTGAGTCTTTATGGTTTTTGGTTTCTAAAGAGAAGGAAAAGAACTTGAATTGAACAAGTGAAAAAGTGCAATTTGATGAACTTGTAAATATGGCCACAAGAAAAAGAGGCAATACATTAGAAAAAAAATCTCCTCCAAGGTCATCTGGACAAGAAAAACCAGTGGAACAACTGGAAGAATGCTTCAAAAGATGGGAACTTAAAATTGATGCCAAATTTGATAAATTTGATGCCAAATTGGGAACTTTGCAGGAAGAAATTCAAAAGATGAAGGTAGAGATGACGCAGGAATTACGTCAGTTGGATGTTGCTGTAAAAGAAATGAAAGGTGGTTTTCAAGAGATAAATACCAAGATGAAAATACAAGAAGATAAAGTGAAGAATCTTGAAATGGAGAGCTGTAAGATTCAGGATATGCTGGCGTTGGCTGAACAAGAGAGAAAACAGAGTTTCTTACGGTTTCGTGCAATTCCAGAACAGCAAGCAGAAGATACAAGAGATAGAATGTTACACATTCTGTCAAAATTCCTACAAATAGATCGAGACGAAATGGATCTGGAGTTGGATAAGGCATATAGAATTAATACAAGATATGCAGCAGTTAAGAAAGTGCCAAGAGATATCTTGGTGCATTTTGTGAGGCAACAAACAAGAGATAAAGTTCTACAGCAACATGCTAAATCGAGACTCAAGGTAGAAGGAGTGCACATTATTGTGCTAAAGGAGATTCCGCTGAGAATTTTGCAGAAAAGGAAAACTTACGCTTTCCTGGTCGAAGTGCTGAAGAAACAGAAGATTGTTTTTAGGTGGGGAAAATTAGAAGGTGTGATTTTTAAACTTCAGGGAAAAACCTACAAATTGGATACAATTCAGAAAGCAAAAGAATTCCTGGAAAGATTCAAGGATGGAAGAGAAGAAGAAGATGATGATGATGGGATGGACGGTGCAGTGGCAAGCAGTGAACAGTAAAGATGGATTACAAATTTTTATCATGGAATATCAATGGAGCTAATGCTCCGCAAAAAAGAAAAAGAGTATTCCATTATTTGAAAAAACTTAATCAAGATGTGATTTGCCTTCAAGAAACCCATATAAAAAAGGGAGATACAAAATTTTTGATTTAGAAAAATTTGGGAGAAGAATTTTTGTCAACAAACATCAAGAAGAAGAATGGGGTGGTTTTATATGTTAAAAAATATTTGAAGCCAGAATTAATATTTACAGATGATAAAGGAAGAGGAGTGGCAGTGGAAGAACCTTCATTGGAAGATTGGTGGCTGAAAGTTTTGGATTATGCTGAAATGGACAAACTTACAATTTTAATTAAGGAAAAGTCAGTTAACCTTTTCGTGAATAATTGGAAACCATTTATAGATTTTTTAAGAGAGAGAGAGGAACGATATGATGATATGTAGATTTAATGAATAGATTGTGGGTGTTATTTTGGCTAAGTTGGAAATTATATATAGAAAATAGTGAATAGTATGCTAGTAGGATGTGACGCTTTGTGCTTGCTATAATTTTATGAATTATGTATTGTTTTTATGTTATTATATCAATAAAATATAAATATACTAAAAAAAAAAAAGACCTGTGCACAACTTACAGTACACCCCCCCCCCCCCGGGACACCACTGCTTGGTGCAGATTAACTGTTCATTTTCCATTGAAGCCTACAAGGTACAGCTATACACCTGGATTGCAGTTTAATGCTGTAGGGATTGGAGATACAGGTATTCTTATAGCCAACCTGGTAGTAACGACATCATTCCACTCCAGCATCTAAGCACACAACCTTGTCAAGGTATTGGGATGGAAGCTTGGGCAGGCGTCCACAGAGCACAAAACAGAGCAGGTCAGGTCAGGAAATATTTCAGGAAAGAGATGCAGTGGCAGGAACAGGATGGAGGTTTGCATTTGCTCTCCATCGCAAACACGGTCACAAGCTAGGCCCACAATGGGACACTTGCATAGCTGCGATCCACATCACATTTGTGATGACAGGATAATGACTGCTTTGTCTGGGAAATGGATTACATTTTCCCAGGTATGAGAGAGTAGATATTGTTTGGGATCAGACAACATCTCAGTAACAAAAAGGATAAAGGCTGTTTCTACAAAAAGAAGCACAGGTGCACTGTCTTCTCATAAAAAAATCATGCAGAAATGTAAGTGCCCTTTCGCCTCCATATGAAAACAGAGGTCAAGACAGAGGAGGTTTGAGCAGAACTCATTAAGAAATATCTATTGCTGTGAGTCCTGCCTATGATTCACAGTGCTCATGTCCCTTAGTTTGCTTTTACTGCTTGTACGGATATACTTGAAAAGAGCTGTCTGGTGATATTCTATTGGACAACCTGTTGCAACAGTTCTTATACAGCGTGCATAACACGGCATAACACGGGCTTCAAGGGTTGCTTCAAGATGGAGCAAACCTGAGAGTCTCAGCAGCCCCTTCTCTGATCAAAAAACCACCCCCACTGCTTGCCATTTGCTCCCCTGGGAAAAATATACAGGTACCTCCCAAGTCATTTCTAGTGTAGCTATTGGCCTCTCACACTAATGGCCCAATCCTAGCCCCCCATTCACAACAGCACAAAAGCCATGCCACCACCAGGTGCTCCAGAGCCACCAGTGCGAATACCTGGACACTCTGTGCACCTGCAGCCATGAAGCCCAGTCCGCGCCAACCCAGGTAAGTCGGTGGCAGGTGGTGGACAGGGAGGGGGAGGTTTGCAGTGGGGGAGGACAGGGGGCGGAGAGCAGTCTTGGTGGCAAAAGTGGTATAGGTATTGCCAAAGTTCTTGAAGTTTGGATTCGAAAATTATGGTCTAACCCCCACCCCCATGGGGGATGAACTCCCCAAACTTGGAGCTTGAAGAATCTCAGCCATCAGTCTTTAACCTCCTCAAACACATCCTTTGCTTAACCCAGCAGCAGTGTGTGTGTGTGTGTGTGTGGGGGGGTCCTTCTCCCATCTCATTGCTCTGGATGCAACATGCTGAGGTTAAAGTGTGTTGAACAAGGCTTTTATTTCCCCCTTCTCCCTAAACAGGAGGGGAGCGGAGGAAGACAAAGGTGACTCGCAAATCATTTATGGGTGAAGCTGAATCAGCTCACCCAAACCTAGTGATGGAATATTGTAATTAGTCACTTTTTGCTCCAAATCAACAGAGAGTGAACTTGTGTGCATGTCTCTGTGATTGTGTATTTGGTCTAGCTGGCAGTTCGGCATAATGCACATGTGTGTCTGTGAATGGGCACATTCAGCACCTTGATTCTGAAACCCATTCGCCAACATTCATTCACACTTTTGTGGGCGCACACCCTGTAATACATTGCACCACTCTGGAAAGGATTTTTATTTTATTTTTATTTGAAAGCACTTCTGCTACCCTACCCTTCTCCTTGATCCAGCTCGACAAAGCAGTATGCTCCCTGACGAACCAAGCTGGGCGTTCAAGGTGCAAGTTCTGAACTGGGTGGCAGCTCTAGGAGTGGAAACACCTCCCTCCTTTCCTGACTCAGAGAGTGTGGAAATGAGGAGCTCTCTCTGTTCTACAGGCTCGGAGCAGGAGGGCAGCTCTCGCTGGGCCAAGGGGAACGCAATCAATCAGTACAAGAAAAAGTGAATGTTCCTCCACCAGTGAGGAGAAGTGGCAGCAGGTCTGAGTGCAACAGCTAAAACCCCCTGAGATAATGAAAAGCCGGAAACTTTGATAAGATCACACTTGTCAAAAGAGCTTCTGGGAAGAAAAAAATTACCCCATTCCTCTACATTCATCATTTTCCGATTGGATGTGAAATACCAGTTAGTTCAGAAGAGTCATGTAAACCTCAGCCTGCCTGCCATTCTCTTTCGCCCTAAATGGTTAGTTCCTGCTGGCTTACATAGGAAGAGGCTATTCATGGCTTTAACAGGGACATTATCTATAAAGTCCTACATCGCATGCAAACAATTAGGCTTCCTTTTAAGGTTGATTATCCCAGCTGCAAGCATTTTTCATCTTCCCCTGATGAGTGGGTGGACAGGAATACTGGGATATGTATACGCCTTTGCATGTTTCGTGTCCCAGTACGGCTCCTTTCACCCAATGGATTGTTTCGGTAATACCAGTTTGGGTAATCTGAAAGAAGTCCGCTTTCAAAGTCACTGCATTGTGGACTGTGGCAGGCTGTGTCCCTAACATTTATGCACGCGTTCTGAAAAGACCGCCATGTGTACAGTTGGACACACAGAGGACTTATTTGCAATTGCACGGACTCAGGAACCCTATTTTTCCAGAGTTCCAAAACGTACAGAGAAGAACCCGCTATATACCAAGGGTGTCAAATCCATTTCGTACAGTGGACCAAAAGGCATACATGGGACCTGCTGGGGGCTGGAAGTGGCATAATTAAGCAGGAAGTGATGTCATTAAGCAGATGATGGCCAGAAACAAGCATTTTGTTTTCATGAAGGAACTCACTAGCTGCAAATCTGAAGAGAAAATATGCAAATCTTGATCATATTTTCAAGATATGGGAGAGCTGAATTATCACGCTGAGAGAGCCCAGTGATCATGTGGGCCACCCTTTCAGCAGCGCCGCTTCTGCCAAGTTGTCACTTTGCGAGTCAGCAGCTGAGAGGTGTTCTCAGCTGCAAAGTAATGCCTCAGCTAAAAGCAGCACTGCGGAAAGGGTGGCCCAAGTGATAATTGGGCTCCCTCAGCGTCTTGGCAGCATTTCCCTCCCTCACCCCTCTTAGCCTGCCCCTTCCCCAATAGCTTTCCTTGCTTTATGAGGCATCCTTCTGTCTCTCCCTCCCAGACCCTCAGCAGAAGCAGTGCTGCTGAAGGGGCAGTGCTGGGAGAGCCTAATTATCATGTGGGCCAGATACAGAGCTTCCACAGGCTGCATTTGGCACATGGGCTTTATATTTGACACCCCTGCTCCATACATCATTGTTATATCATATTTATATACCACTTTTCAACAACAAAACAACATGGTTCCCTGTTCTAAAAGAGCTCACAATCTAAAACAAAACACAAAAGAGGCGCCAGCATGCAGCCACTGGGAGGGATGGCCTGCTGGGGAGAAGAGGGACGATTGCTCTCCCCCTGCTAAAGATAAGAGAACCACCGGTGCCAGGATGGTGTAGTGGTTTGGGAGTCGGACGTAGACCTGGAAGATCCAGGTTCAAATCCCCGCTCAGCCACAAAGCTTCCTGGGTGACCTTGGGCCAGTCACTATCTCTCAGCCCCACCTACGTCACAGGGTTGTTGTGAGGACAAAAAGGAGGGGAGGAAATATGTACACCACTCTGAGCTCCTTGGAGGAAGGGCGGTATAAAAATGTAAAAATAAATAAATAAATAAATAAATAAATATGCCTCAGCCCAGTTAGCTGGGACATGCTATTCGCATGGGGGTCGTTTTAAGACAGTACAGTAAGTGTGCATGTGGCACAGGGTGCATGTCAGGAAAGGCTTCAGTTAAGTTATCCTTTAAACAATTAATCACACCTTTCTCCGAGGAGGTGAGGATGGCATGTATGGGACTGTACAATTTAACTTCTCAATAATTTTGTAAGGTAGGTTAGACTGAGCGTGACATGCAAACAGGTGCATGTGACCTGGGCCTAAGCTTTGTAGCTGAGCAGCAGTTTGAACCCAGGACTTGCCCAAGAGCAACAAACATGCTCTCTGCTGGAGCACAGTAACAGCGCGATCCTACCCAGCTCCTCCACTGGTGCAGCCAGTGGTAGAGGGCAGAACGGGTGGCTTTGGGAAGGAAAAGGGATTTAAGTCCCCTTTAAAGGGGGATGTAAAGGGGATTTAAATCTCCTTTCCCTTCCAAAGCCTTCCATTCTGCCCTCCACCACTGACTGCACCAGTGGAGGAGCTGGGTAGGATTGCACTGTAACTGTCACATACCTAGCAGTGACTCATCTTCTTGCCCAAGATTATGAAGCAGCAGAAGAAAGTAACTTTCAAAACTCTGTAGCTGGATGAAATTGCAAACCTGTCAGTTGCCAGTGGGAATGGACAAATATTTGATGAATATCAAAGAAATTGGGGGACTCGATGATGGATGTCAACAGAAGAAAGAAACATCCATCCATCTGCACCTTGCTGAGATGGGCCTTTGACAGATTGATGGAGGTATTGGAAGTGGAATGAAGCAGATGGTGGCAAGCAATGGTCTGATTTAGTAGCTTGCATTGTCAGTCAGTCTTCAACCAAACATCACCCATCCTGGCACTGTGGGTTTTATAACAGAGATATGGGATTGAGGTCTTGGCTGCATATAATATCTAAGAAGGCTTCTGCATAGGAGTTTTGGAATCCTGCTAAATGACTGGTTATACCTTTTCCTATCTAAAATTACTTTACACTTTAATTTGTAAGATATTTCACACTCTTCATTGTAGGCAGTTCAGAGGAAACTTACGGATTGTTTGTGGCTAACAGAAATAAGGAGGTATAAAATCAAAAAGCTTGAACTACAGGATGACAACTGCACTATGAAGGGAAACTTCTGGAGAAATGGAGGTTCTATGAGATTTTCTCATGAAATAATACAGTACTGTACTTGTACAAAACCCATTGAAAAATGGGGTTTATGTTCAGCCTGCCTATGTAAACCACCTTGAGTCTATGAGAAAGGTAGTATATAAATACCGCAATCAATCAATCAAATGTAGAATCAAGTGGCAGGAGAAGAAAACACACTAATGAAAAAAAAATAGCTAGATGTTGTCTACTAAAGAGAGCTCTTGCTGTATGAAAACTGCTCAGACGAACAAAGACCAGCTACCCTCCTGAGTTGGACAGAATGGGGTCAACCGTCTTTCTTCAACCGACGCTTCGCACTGCTACATAAGCCAGCCTAGTACATCAAGAGGCTAACATCTCTGCAACTCAGTTGCCTGATACCTGAGGAGGTCTGCAGCGTGTGGACGAAACGTTGTATCCTATAGTTTAGTGTTTTTAAACTGTTTCTTACGTGTTAACGTTGTAGACGTTCGTAAACATAAATATTTCTACATGGGTGTTAATGTGTGAAGTTGGAATCAATTTGTAAAGCAGATTCATACGTTCATAAATCCTAGTCAACCAGCACAAAAGAGTTTCTGAGATTTCTCAGTATAACCCACCCCTACACACAGTCCTGAATTACCTTTCAATCCTGCATGATTCAAGCCAAAAAGGAGACATAAGCATGGGCATCTCTTTACCGTGGCACCCAAAGTATTTTTCTGCTTGTTGAGAAAATAGAAATATTACCAGCTCTGATCAGGGATTCTTGTGCATGTAGAGCAGGGGTGGCCAGTCTTTCAACATGACTGCTCCTGGCCCTATAATGGTTGTATAGGTGAGGGCATTTCAACAGGTGCAGCTGCTTTAGCAGCACCATCAGCACTTGCAGCTGCCATGATTCTGTCTTCTACACAACTCTTAAGAGCACAGAGGCCCTAACGCTGGACGGTTGGCCACCCTTGATGTAGAGCAGAGGTTCCCTAACTCCTGGGAAGGCCCTCCGCTGCTCTAAGTAGCAGCGGGGCCTTCCCAGGGGTCGCGATGACGCGCCCGGGATCGCGCCGCTGCCGCCACCGCCGCGCCCGGGATCGCCCTTTTTACCTTCATTGGTGGGCAGTGGGTGTCCGGCGGGGGTTGTGGGGAGCCTGCGGACCCCTCCGCAGGCCTCCCCAAGCGTCGGAGCAGCGCTCCGACGCGATCGCAACTCACTTCCGGTTTCGCGTAAAACTGGAAGTGGGTTGCAATCGCGTCGGAGTGCTGCTCCGACGCTTGGGGAGGCCTGCGGAGGGGTCCGCAGGCTCCCCACAACCCCCGCCGGACACCCACTGCCCACCAATGAAGGTAACAAGGATGATCCCGGGCACGGCGGTGGCGGCGGCAGCGCGATCCCGGGCGCGACGTTGACGTCACCGCGGGTTGCCATGCCCCTTAAGGGCATAGCAACCCTTTGTTCCCGGCTGGGGCGTCGCGACGCCCCAGTTAGGGAACCACTGATGTAGAGGATTTGCTTGAAGATCTCTGCTTGTGCGTGCTCTGCTCCAACTCCTTCAAAAATTACGAGAAGCTAACCGCAGGAATGTCTGTGTGTTTCCTACCTTTGTTAAAAGTTAAAATGAAATCACGACAAGCTAATTTTAAATCACCTGAGTGCATTAAATCGTGTTTCTAGAGTGTTTATATGTGAGAATCAATAGATTTTGTAGAGTTTGGCGTCAGCTTGAAGAAGGTACAGCATTTCTGTTGACCTGCGTGACTGGTTTGTTTCTGGCCCTGCTGTAGGAGCAACAGGTTCAGCTCAGTTGCCCCCTCTTCTCTCCTGTCACTTAATCAACAGAGGTATCCGAGATTTGTAGGCTATTCAGTGTAGATGAACTAGGAAGACAGACAACTAGAACACAAATGGCATTTTGTTCAGGGCAAAGCTGACTGATTGCAGCATCAGGCTTGACATTCCTTTGTTTAGTTTTTGCTTGCCAGCTTTCTAATTACAGAGCAATTTCTTCACCCAGCATTTTCCATTACTCCTACACCGACAGAGGGAGATCTAGTAAATGACACCACCAGGCCAGATTCGCCACCTTGCTTCCTCTCTGCAGTGCTTCTGTCACCTTCTTAAGATGTATCTCTTTAAACAAGCTTTCAGTTTAGATTGACAGCTCTTGGTTATTGATTTTTTTAAAACTTTTGTTTTGCTCTGCTTTTATCGTATTGTGAGGGTTTTAATGTCAGCATTTATTGTAAGCTATTTTGAACGGTGGGAAAGCAGGGGAGAAATATTGGAAAACAAACGAATAAATAAATATCCTCATTATCTGGAAGGACTAGGATGGTGACTGTCCCTACCAAGCTGAATTCTGCCTGCTTCATGACTAGAAAAATGTCCTTAAATTGGACGGGACTCTCTCTCTCTCTCTCTCTCTCTCTCTCTCTCTCTCTCTCTCTCTCTCTCACACACACACACACACACACACACACACACACACAAACCTTCTGTCACTCTGAAGAAATCTGTGGATGCATCCCTGTGCACAGCTAACAGTGGTGTAGCTGACGGGGGCAGGGGGGCAGAACACCCCCTGCGGCACTCTGACAGTTTTCCACTCTGTCCATGGGGGGTGCGCAGTGCATGCTGCGTGAAGTGGAAAGTGTTGTGAGATGGGCCCTCCCGCCTGCCCTGTGCCTCCGTTTGGCTCAAAATCGAGGGGGGTGATGGTGCGGAGGCCCCTGTGCCTCCGTTTGGTTCACAATTGAGGCGCAGGGGGTGATGTCATGCTGTAAGGAGGTGACACGAGGCATTGCAATGTCACCCTGCCATGGGCAGCAGCTGGGCTAGTGACACCACTGTCTGAAAACATAGTGACATTTAAAAGGGGGCACAAAATGAAATGAAAAAGAAGTGGATTACAAGACACAAGTTTTATGGGTGAAGTAGCCATGTAATTAAATATAAAATACACAGAACTCCAGGCACACACGTATAAAATCTTCAAAAAGAGCCACTCCTAACAAGCAGCCGTTAAGAAAATTAAAACAATGAGAGCGGAGAAGTGCGATATTTGAAAAAGAGTGGTATAATCCTCACAGGGTCTGTATAAACTCATCGCCTCCAGTAGGGACAGTTCTGCAGCCCACAGCACTTGGCAGCTCTCCCATGACTGGAGTCAGAAGGCTGCTCCAAGGAGTCAAATCAGTACAAGGGGTTGCTTTTTTGTCAGCTCCACTTGGCTGCATTAGCATGGCCATGCTCCAGGTTTTTGTGAAAGCTGAAGCAGAAGGGGAGGCTTTCATTTCTGAAATGAACGAAGATGCTGATCATGACTCACAGTGAGAGGAGATGATCTTAATGCTGCCAGCCGACATGTATAAGGTTCTGTGGAAGCGAAGTGTAACCAGGGGGGTCCTGGAGAGAAGCAGAAAAGAAGGGGAGGGATAGAAAAGGAAGAGGCAGAGGAGAGGCCTTTTCAGAGAATAAAATTGCATGCTGGCACTTTAGTCCACTCACTTAATCATAGTATTTAGCATCTATATTGCACTTATTGGGAAGCATCCAGAGTAATGCTTCCATGAGTGGAAGCTCCCTCTGAGAGTGGAAGGTGCAGTCTGCTGCCGCAAAGGATCCTTGTGTGGGTGGAAGGAGCCTTTTTGCAAGACTAGGACACTCCTGTTCTTGGAGGGAGCTTGTGTTCACTGAGTGTGGTTCTTTTCACAGAAGCATTACACTGGATGCTACCTTTACAGTGTTCAACACATGTCACACACATTAACTCTGTAATCCTTACAACAACCCAGTAAACAACCCACCTTCCCCCATATAATTCTGTACATTCCCTACGATCATCAGATAGGACCCTGCTTAGGATACCACCCAGCGGGGAGGCGAGCCCTCCCGGCGCCCGTACCAAGGGGCGGGGCATGTGACGTCGACACGCCCAGCGCGGCTCCGCACACGCCCCCCCCCCCGCTGGTTTCCTGGTCATTTTGGAGCCAAACGAGCTCCAGGGAGGGTGGGAGGGCCCAAACCAGGATGACTGACGAGGGAGATCACGGTAAGGACGACGACCGCGCCGCCCCCGCCCCCACCCGGTGCTGCTGCTCCACGCGCTCCGCCCTCATTCCGCCCCTGAGTTACACCACCACCCATCTGAAGTCATGGGGATGGAGGCATGGTGCAGGGCCTTTTCTGTTGTGGCACTACATCTGTGGAATCAACTCCCGGAAGTCTTGAGGTCAGCCCCCTTGTTATACAGTTCCCAGAGGGTTTTAAAGACTTATTTGTCTCGCTTGGCCTTCAAGGTGGGAGAAACCTCCTAGGGACCCTCTTTTTAATTCTGTTGCTGCTTTTATGTTATGTTATGTTATGTTATGTTATGTTATGTTATAGCTGTTTTATATTTTAATCTGCTCTTGTATCTTTTTTAATTTTTAAAAAGAAAAATCTTTTCTTTTTTACCATGGTTTTAAACCCCTTAAATACTTTGTACTCTAGGTATTTAAATCTTTTAAATAAATAATGTGAACATTATTAATCCAAGATTGCAGATGTTGGGGGGGGGGGGACTGAGACACCATGACTTGACTGAAGCCACCTAGTGAACTCCTAACAGTGGTGAGACCTGAACTGGGACTTCCTGATTCACAATTACTTAGAAGAGACTGTGCAGTACTAGCTCTCTCTGTATATATCCCATATATCCCAGTAATCCCATAGACTTCAGCACCTAGACTGCTTTCAGTGATTTGTGGTCTTACATCCCAACCCCAAATGTATAAATACCTGGAAGAAGAAAGACCCATTATTGTAAGTGGAACATACAATATTTCCATATCTGTGTACACAGGATTGTAGCCAAACGAATTGACTCTATGTGTCAGTACGGAATCAGGCCCCTGGATTTGGTTTTACAGCGACAGCACAAATGGCAGACTTATCCAGGAGTAATGCAAGATCGGCAGAACTGCAGCGAACAACATTAGTGAGTTTGTTAGTTCCTGTCCCCTGCCTGGGAGGCGATGATGGTGGTACAGCAAGGAAAGGACATGATGGGGCAGACAGACTCCTTTTGGGCATCCTTGCACCTTTAGCATCCAGCCAATGCAGTCAAAACTGCCTTGACCAACATTACAGTGGCCCAGATTCGGCTGACACTGAAAGGATGTCAAGTCACAGCTTTCACTGGCTCCTGCTTTAATCAAAGGTAAAATGGATTCTCCAGCATGAACTGTTAGCCTGATATAGGACGGCTGGTCTATAAAGGGTAGGAGGAGCATTACCAGAGGTCAGGTCAGATCAGATCGCGCAGGTGGTGGGCCTTCCCTTGCTTTGGCTGTCATTGCTTGTCAGTGGGGAACCCCAGCAGCTTGCCCTTCCCTCACTCTAGTCTACGGTGTTTCCATCAAGAAAGCCAAGCCAAGAGAGACAACGCCGACCTACGAGGGAGAGATCATTGCTGGTGTCGCCTTAGCTGCGTTCTGTAGGCCTGAAAGTCTTGGAGTGGCACCGGCTGTGTGCACGTCTGCACACTCATCTATCAAAAGGGAGCGAGGCGGCAGCGTGGGGCCTATCATTAACTCGGCTCTGTGAGAGGCAAATTACAGACTTAGCGACACAATTAGGCCAGTGCTATAGGAAATGGAAAAACAAAATCATTTCTCGGCAAATTCTTTTAATTCTGTTCCCCCTGCTTTGAATATGACAGCCTAGGTAAAATTAGCTGCTGCTCCTCTTTGACAGGGTGTGATAGACACTGTTGGCAGGGAGGCGGGGGTGCAAGGGGAGGGGCTGTGGGTGACAGTGACAGCAAAATCATGATTCCATTAGTTGGCAAATCTAGGCAAGGGAAACTGAAGCTTTGTTGTTGTTCAGTCGTTAAGTCGTGTCCGACCCTTCGTGATCCCATGAACCATATCCCGCCAGGCCTTCCTGTCCTCCACTATCTTCCTGAGTTCGCTCATTTTCATGTTCATTGCATCGGTGATGCTGTCTAACCATCTCATCCTTTGCCTTCCCCTTCTCCTTTTGCCTTCAATCTTTCCCAGCATCAGAGTCTTCTCCAGAGAGTCCTCTCTTCGCATTAGGTGGCCAAAATATTTGAGTTTCAGCCTTAGTACCTGTCCTTCCAGGGAACAGTCAGGCTTGACTTCATTTAGAATTGACTGATTTGATCTCCTAGCAGTCCAAGGGACTCTCAGGAGTCTTCTCCAGCACCACAGTTCAAAAGCATCTATTCTTCGGCGCTCAGCCTTCTTTATGGTCCAACTCTCGCAACCATACATTGCTACTGGGAACACCATCGCCCTGACTATGTGAACTTTTGTTGGCATGGTGATATCTCTGCTTTTTATTATGCTGTCTAAGTTTGCCATAGCTTTCCTTCCAAGGAGTAAGCGTCTTTTAATTTCATGGCTGCTGTCTCCGTCTGCAGTGATACTGAAGCTACTGAGAGACAAATGAGGGGAAATGCTACATTTGGGGTTGTTGTTGTTGTTGTTGTTGTTGTTGTTATTCCCACCAGCTCCTATGATTGGTACCTTCTTTATTCTGATAACTATGGATTAGACTTGTCATCAAATTTCACCCCTGGTGAACTCTGAGGAGAATTTGTGGTTCCATCTCAGGCAAAACATGAGGGAAGCTACAAGTGTTTCAGTCACTAGTTCACATCCTCAGAAGGATTTCATTCATCCCCAAGTTTTCCCACATTGAACGTTACCTGAAGAATTCAAGACGACTACTGTAAACTGCTGTCTGAGCAAAATATCTAAGGAATTTTGAAGGAAGCTAAACATTTCAATAAAACTAGTGAGATTGTAAAGTTAGGGGACTTTCATCCATCTCTAACCAAGGATGGAAAACTCTAGTGGGTAAAGCATCTGTAATGGGAAATAGTGTGGGGGGGGGAGGCACACACAGAGAGTTAACACACTGAGCTGGGGTGAAACCAGGCAGCCCTCCACTATGTTAAATAACCAGATTTCCAGAAGTTTGGCATTCAGTGGACAATGCCCAATAGCATTATAGTCGCCCATCCTTTATGCTGGGTAAGCCAGTGCTCAGTCCCTTGCCAGGAAAACTTTATCCAGCCTATTTGCTGGGTAAAATGATGAGAACCAGATGGGAATAAATGTGTGAACAAAGGGTTTGGCTATGTTATAGTGTCAAGGAAGAGAAGGATCAAGTCAATTAAGGAGCAACTTTTGATGATGGTTATAATAAGTAGTATAGGTTTGGTGGGTGAGGACATATCTATCTATCTATCTATCTATCTATCTAGCTATCTAGCTAGCTAGCTAGCTAGCTAGCTAATGCATTTATACCACACCTTTCCCCCACACTGTGGGCACCCAAGCATGATTAGTATTGGCATGATTCCTTCCGCTTTTACATAATGGAAGGGAATGGGTATACTATACAGCTGTGAGAAAAGTCACTTACCATCTCTTATTTGACCATTTTTTGCAGCCATGCATTTCCACATTGGAGAAAGGGAGAACGCACCCTCTGGGGAGAAAAATGACAACAGAAAAAAGTTTTACAATGCTCAAAAATGGATCTGGCTGAAACAGTGTGGGTTCGGGATGTCATGGGCACATCACAGAGGATTTTGAATTCATCATGCCCCATCGGCTGGATTCCACATATCATAGAACATGGTAGCTGGTAGAGAAGCCACATTTTCCCAGTCAGGGATATGCTAATCAAAGGGATATCATCTGGATTTCCCCACAACACGTGAATCTCCACGATGCAATCCCTGTGCAAACCTGACATAATCTTTTCTGGATAGGCCATCTATCTCAGTTTGCAAACCAGATTTTCACAAATACTCTCATAAATGGCTGAGTGAGTCAAAGCAAATTGTGTTAAAATTTCACTTTAGTGGCAAAAGATGCAATTAGTTTTTAATGAGACTTCTTCCTTTTATTTTTAGGTAACCTCAGATTCCCTGGCTGTGTAATTTAGTTCTCCATTGCTCAGAGATAATTAAAGTATGTCACTATAATTTGTTGTGTTTTTTTAAAAGGGCCTGTAATTATGTTTTTACTGAGATTTTTTTAAAGATGGGAAAATGAAAACAGTGTTAAGGGAGGAAAGGCATTTAGATGGCTGAATGGGGTTTTTCCTGACTTTGATTGATGAATGGCTTTCCTGGGAATGGATGTGGTTAGGATGGAAGAAATACCCAGAACTGCCTCAGATAAGTTGCCAGCTCTTCAGATGCTCACTCAGAACCTGCAGTATTGGACCACACTATGGCTGGAACAGGATAAAGAAGCATGCTTGTCAGTCTAACAGCCCATTCCAACCCAACTCCTCCGCAAGTCTGGCATAAGAGTGGACTAAGTTCAGCATAAGTTCGACATAAGTTATGTCTGAGTTATGTCAGAGTTATGCCTGAGTTAGGCAGGCTGCAGTTTCTGTGGCCCAGCACCACCCCAGGATCCAGGCAACACTTACCTCCCAGGCAGGCAGGCTCTCCAGGCTCCGTGTCTGGCTCGGGCATGTGCAGGCCTCTGTCTGCATGTGTCAGCGTCCATCCATGGCAGCTGCCGCAGGGTCTGTCGCAGCCCGGTTGCAAAGGGGCTGACCGCAGGCATGGGGGTTGCACCAGTCATGTGGTGGGCGCAGGGCAGGTGACAGGTGAGCGAGGTGCCTGAGCCAGCCGCCACAGGGCACCCTGTGCATCAGCCAACTGTTGCAGGGGAGAGTGGCCGTCCCCCCTCCTGCAGAAGGCGATGCCACCCCCATGCCACATTGAGGCTGCACGTGGGAGTCATGGGGGGAGCAGGGGAGGGAAGGGAAGGAGGGGGGTGGGAACGTCACACACAAGGGGGGGCTCATGATATCTGGAACTGCCTCTGACATGACTTGCCCATGCGCTGCCTGAAGACCCTATTGTGATGCCCCTGCCCACCCCATTCCCTGTTCTGATCTTCCCCTGAACTGCCATGAACTGCCCCTGCCGCCACCTTATCTGCTCCAGTACAGTCTGAGGGAGCTATTGGCGCATGCGAGGGACCACTGGCCCTTTGTGCCACAGAGACAGTGAGAATTGAGCATTTGCTTCATCTTGAAAACTAGAAATCAGTCTGGCTTTGTTCGTTGAGCCCTGAGGGTGCCTTCTAGATAAATAGGAGATTTGCTTAGGTTTAAGATTTTGTAGAGATGGAAAACAATAGTGACTTTATTATGAAATGTGAGTCTCTAGCTCCAGTGTCTGCAGGAAGGGTTCTCTCACTATGTACTGCATATTCCAGGTGGAAAGAACTTCAAATCCACCCCATGAATTTGCTGAAGCCCTGGCCAGGCTCCCCTATTGTTGTTTACATTAGAGATGCTTGCAGATATCCAGCAGAGTGGACCTGCTCAATAAAGCTAATAGTTAATTTACTCTAATGCTGGGTGTTAGTGCATTAATTCTAGGCTCTTAGCATCAGAGACACAGCATGTTGTTTTCCACAGGGTGTGCAGAGATGGGCTATTTATTTCTTTTCCTTTCATTCTGGAGTCTTCGCATGGAAGAATGCAAAGGAAGAATGATTAGCATTTTTGAAAGAGTAGCACCGGCCACCTACAGGTCAGATTTTTTGACAAATGTTTCTTCACACATCATAGGCTGGGATGGCGAATAGGATGCTCAGGAAAACAGGACTCCTGGATTTGTATCCAAATAAAGTAAGTCATGACTAGATACCTTTGAAATAAATAAGTTCATCATGGCTAGCTTAATAAATTAACAGCCCAATCCTACCTAAGATCTGCCGCAGAGCGCTAAGTGCGCTGCAACAGATCCTGCGTGGGATCAGACCCACACATTCGTCCCTTTCCCCTGGTGTAAGCCCCAGCAGCCCCAATGGGCCTCTTCGGATGTGCGCCAGCTATTTTGCTGGTGCACATCCAAGGGGCCAGTGTAAGGCCAGCCAGGCCCAGAAGGGGCATTGGATATATCGGCAGAGCGCGCCACCGATATCCCCGCCCCCATGCCTGGCCCACCTGGCCAATTGCCACCCCCGCCACACAGGCCCGCCGCCTGGCACAGGACTTACCTGCATCTAGTGGTCAGGTCCTCATTTGGTGGCAGAGAGTACGGTGCCAGCTTCAACGCCGGTGCCCCTTACGCCATGGGTCATATAAATCAACATTTCCTGTCCTACATAGCTACTAAATGAACAGGAAAGAACTCTGTTGTCCTTTGCATAACATTCTGCGTGCGCACGCACGCATGCACGCACGCACGCACACACACACACACACACACACACACACACACACACACACACACACACACACACACTGACCTGATTTCATGTCCATGAAACTGAAGGAAGGAATCAGGTTGATAGATCTGCTTGAGCTGAGGTGAGGACACATCAGAGTAAAAAAGGAAGATTTACCACTGCCAACCTTTAGAAAGAACTGTGGGCTGGGCTGGGCCAAGACCTCCTGGTGCCTGAGGTCGTAGGCCAATTATTCCCCACCCTTTACCTGGCATTGTGCCAGCCCTCACATGCTTCATGGATAGACCAGCCCAACTGTGGGAAATTGTTGTTCATCTCTGGGCTCATCCAAGTTCTCTGTTCAACCTTCTTGTTAAGACGCATGTACCAAAAGCAAGCAAAGAACTGAATGGCTTGGTCCATCTGAGTCTTCGGTGACGACAAGATGGTAGTCTAGTTGCTATATCTATCTCATCTTGATAATTCTCCATGACAACTTTTTCAAGATGCACAAACAATGGGGACGTGAGGTTGTGCCTGCAGGAAGCTTATCATCACATGAATGGATTGCCTGAATTCACCCTGATCCATTAAAGTCTCTGGTACTCTATTGAGAATTCACATCAGGCAGGTTTCTCTGCAGACTGGAGACTAGGAATCCTCTAGTGAATTATCTTCAGATAAATTGAAGACAATTGTGGTTTGCTCACAAGCAATTCACAGCCAGAAAGAGGCAAAGGCTGTCATATTGTTTATGCCACAAATAGTCACATCACTCTAGCTTTTAAAAGGTAAAAATATTTCACTGAAAATATTTCAGAAAAAGAGTTGCTTATATCTATAAAGAGTCTGATGGATGCTTCACACCTTACCTTTCAGATATGGATATTCATAACAGGGGAGGAAAGGTTGTTTCCTTATTGTGAGGGCTAACAGACAAACCAGGAGGATGACTACTTATCTAAAGGCCAAGCTAGATGCGATGTTACATGAGTCATTGTCTAGTTAGGGGCTTATTTTTACTTAACATAGCAATCAAGTGGGGGCTTGGTTCCGAACTGGATCATATCATAGAGGCAGGGGTGTTTAACAGTTTTGTACCACTTTCCCACCAAAATTTCTCCCCTTCCCCAGCAGATCTTTGTTACATAGTGATAATATTTTATAAACTGTAGCAGTGGCACTTCAGGGTTCAATAGCCATTTTGGGGGAGAAAGTAAATGGTCAGTAAATACCTCTACCTTTGCACTGTGGACCCAGTTGGGATTGACCTCCCACGTGCCAGCTATTTTTAAATGAAAATAACCCCTTCACTAGATGATGACACATTTATTGTCACACCAAGGTTGACCCCTAAGATGTACAATCCTACAATCATGAGACTAAATCCAAATATCTGGAAACTGCAAAGTGATCATACCTGAGACTTGGTTTTGATGGATCCTTTCATAGGGCAACATATAATTTGTTCTGTTCCTCTGGGATAAGGAGGGAAAGAATGAACCAATTAAGAAAAAAAATCATCTTGTGAAATGAGGCTAGCAGGTAGAAAATAACAAAGCAGAAAGCTGGGCAGACTTGGTGGCTTTGAATGTTATGTGTACCATTCACTTGAAAAAAGCTGAGGCAGGAGGGATGGCCATCCATCACATCTTTAGATGTACAATTTTGATACCAGGCATGTGGATGTGGTTTGCAGAATGACAGAACCCTGGGTGCAGAGAAGCACTCTTCTGTTGACTAATGTTGGAGGTTCTCCTTCAGCCTGCCTCTAAGCTGTTCAACAATTACCATAGCTGTTGACTAGTGTTGTCATCAAGATGCCAAAAGAATATTAAGGAATACATTGGCTGTGTGAGACCCAGAATGTAGGAGTGGCGCTGTGATGTCAATGCTGTTTGCCCAGGTTCCTCCTGGAGGGGTGGAAATTCTGGGGCCCTTCACTCCCCCATCCACAGTGTCAGAGTACTTGTGGGGAGGGGATTAGGCAGCACCTTGCTCCTTGTTCCCTTTGACACTTATGACGAGTCGTGGGACTCAGTTGTGGGCTTTCTGCCCTTGGGTAGCTACCCAACAAACACCCTCAACGCTGGCATCTGGGTACCTTTGTTCTCATCATAAGCTGGTGGCAGGGCTTTTAAACCCTCTCACACAATACACATGTTCTTCTCATCATACCTCTCCCACCTCTGGAACATCTGGATGTGGCAACTCCCACTCCCACGGCAACGAGAATATTTCCTGGGGCTGTTGTGAGCCACACAGTTTGTCCCCATGCAGTCCCTGTCGATCTGTCAGGCAGCGGGGGTGAGTGACACGTCATCTGGCCCAGGTTGAGGATGGGACTGACCAGAGGCGTAGGAAGGACGGAGCGACCAGAGCAGTGGCTCCGGGTGGCTCCGCGGCTTGGGCGGCACTTCGGGGAGCGCGCGCACCTGCCCAGTGATGCAGCGGCTCCGCGGCTTGGGCGGCATTCTGCTGGAGCGCCTGCCCGGTGACGTGGGCGGGTGCTGGAGGCCTTCTCCCCCGGCCTCGTGGGCCAGAGAAAGCCCTGGAGCGTCCACCATGACCGGCGGCCAGGGCTTTCTGAAGGCGGCCAACTGCGGCGCCGCGCTATTTATCCTTTTTTCTGCACATGCGCAGAACGTTTAACATTCTGCGCATGTGCAGAAAAAAGGATAAATAGCGTGGCGCCGCAGTCAGCCGCCTTCAGAAAGCCCTGGCCACCGGTCATGGCGGACGCTCCAGGGCTTTCTCCGGCTCCGAGGCCGGGGGAGAAGGCCTCGAGCACCCGCCCGTGTCACCGGGCGGGCACGCAGGTAGACCGGGCCGCCCCCCCAGCGGTGGCGCCACGCCGCGGAGGTGCTCCAGGTAGCCTCAGCTGCCGGGACGCCTCTGGGACTGACCAGCTTCCCTTCTCTGGTTGAGTCCATCCCCAGGCAGGCTGTTTACACATCCATCTGAATGCAGATTATTGATTGTCAACACATTTGCAAGGTGGGCATTTAAAGGCTCCCAAATACCTCACATTAAATGAGGCTCCAACCAATAGTATTCTGCCTCAGCATACAATAGTACAAACAGTATGAGTCACCGAATCACAAAATGTTAGAGAGATGCTAGGGATCTTGGAGATCATCCAGTCCATCCCTCCGCTCAGTGCACTGGAAGCAAAAGTCAGGGCAGTGAACTGCATGAAACGGTAGTCTTGAGACCTTTCAGAGTTTGACCCAGAAGGAAGAACCTCAAGACCTGAAGATAGGACTTAGCCTAGTCCAGATCTAGGTGGGACTATGTGTATTCAGGCCTCAGACCTCACTTCAGCACAGAAGGAGTGCACAACATCAGCCCCTGTGATTGACAGGCAATATGGCAATATTGCCTGCCAATCATAGGCAGGCAAGCCTCTAGACTTTTTTTTTAACAATTGCACAGATGAGGCAACTTGGGTAGGCACAGCTTTTCTCACACCTGCATGACAAGCTGCAGCAATCAAAACTCCATTTTCTACACAACCCTTAAAGGAGCCTTGCCCTGCTTTACTTCTGGTCTCTTTAATCCTAAATACAGGTAGTAGGGCAGGTATATGTGCTTATGTCCCCTTCTTAACCCCCCTTTTTTGGTTCCTTGTTCTCATTTTCTCATTCCACAGATCTTTGGTTGCCCCTCTAGGTAGCAAGCCTCTTTCATTACAAATCCTTCTCTGTCTTCTCAGGAACAATGGGAATTTATACACAAAGGGAAGTAAAAGCACGAAAAACACACGTGAGCTTCTTATTGTGCCAGTTTCTATGGGAACTACTCACATACATCATGTTCACAGACCAGAAACACTAGAGTATGCAAACGAGTTCCTTAATTAGTTCTTCTCATTCCTATGGGCCTGTGCCATAGCAATTTGATCATTAGACTAACATGCCATTTAATTATCAGAAGGTTAGCCAAACATAAGATGGGCTGACCTATGAGTGAGTGAGGAGGGGGGAGCAGAAAGCAGAACTTAGGTACTTGTGGGGAAGGCATAGAGTAGACTCATTCTTGTGGGTCAGTTTAATATTAGCAGCAGTTGAAGACTGCCACAAGTAGGGACACGAGAGGATTAGCCTGCTGACCACCTAAAAGCTCCAGGAGGCGTAAGCAAGTCCGGACACTGAATTCTGCCCAATTCCACCTCCGGAGCACAGCAGCCCATAGCAAAACTTTTACATATATGAACTAGGGAAGTAATTTCTCATTGGCCCCCTTCTCCCAACGATACCAAAGTGCCCAGTTTTCCAATCGTTAAGCCTAAGAGGGTGATGGATATGACAGTACTGGCAGCAGTCTTGATGGCTGACCTTCTCATGACCATCACTTGAGTTTCAGAGAAGTTTGAGGATCAGAGAAGAAATGGGAAGAAGGGTGAGCACAAAGGGAAATCCATTGCGAGGACCAAGACTACCACATTGTTGCAGAGCATCAGCTAAAAGAGTATAGGAAACCTTGGGCAGCTCTGTACTCATGGCTTATTCTGGATCAGTGCCTTTTAGATTAAGGTTGCCAGATCACAGCTTGGAAAGCACATGTCTAACTTAAAGGTCCTCCATGCTGTGGAAAAAGAGGCAGCTATGGCTTCTCCTGCCTTTCCTTTCCCTGGTCCAGTCATTCACCCCCTTACCTGTGCCATGCAAAAGCTGTGCCATGCAAATGGGGTATTACTTATTATGCTGATGTTGTTGCCACTAGGACTAAATTAGATCTGTTTTGATATGACAAGAGTAGAGCCCCACTAAGGGATAAGGGTGCAAATCATAGCCCTCCTTATAGCCATATATTCAGAGCCTTATATTCATAGGGTATAAGTAAATGGAAAGGAAATACTTTCTTTAGGGTGAGGAAAAAAGATTTTCCCTCCATGAGAGCAATACTGGGCCAGATGTATGAACAAGCCAACTTTCTGCTGGCCTAGTAAGAAAGGAGAAGATGACAACCAAATCACATTCCCTAGGATTACGCAGGTGCACACACAAATATTCAGACCTGAAGCTGAACTGTCTCATAAAGAACATCATAGTATTAAAAACATTTGCCTCCAGGAAGGAGAAGCCATGGATGAGAAGATTGGGAAGAAGAAACTGTGGTGGCCTCTGTTCCCATTGCATCAGGGAATGTTTAAATCTAGACACACATTATCTGGGTTATGACTTGGCAACTTTGTTTTTGATGCTCTCATGGGCATCTAATGCCTGCTCTTACTTGTAGCATGTAACTCATCCACAACATATCTGCACTTACAACATTTAAGAACAGGCATAAGGTAAAGGTAAAGGAGACCCCTGACAATTAAGTCCAGTCATGTCCGACTCTAGGGTGTGGTGCTCATCCTCATTTCAAAGCCGAAGAGCCAGCGTTGTCCAAAGACGCCTCCGTGGTCATGTGGCCGGCATGACTCTCCTTGCCGCAGCGCGTAGCATGCGGCTGGAACATGGAGTGCTGTTTACCTTCCCGCAAGCGGTACCTATTTATCTACTCGCATTAACATGCTTTGGAACTGCTAGGTTGGCAGGAGCTGGCCAAGCAACGAGAGCTCACCCTGTCGCGGATTCGAACTGCTGACCTTTCGATCGACAGCTCATGGTTCAGCGGTTTAACCCACTGCGCCACCTGCTGGCAAGAACAGGCATAGGCAGAGCCATTACATGTTTAGTATTCACACACTGATCATTGTTCCAGATTGAAATCAACTCTCCTGTTTCAACATACCATGCCGTTAAAAGGCATGTGACTTATTTATACTATGCAGCCATCTAAATTTGGTAGTCTCCATGATGAGCAGCAGAACAAAAGATAAAGAAGCAAGGAGCCATGGATCCCTGTGACTGTCCAGTTCGATGATTTTCATTGGGTTTAAAAAGTGGGAGCAGTGGTGGGAGAGAGGCATGCCTTTCTCTCCTCCTTGTGGGACTCCCAGAGGCAGCTGTTGGACCATTGCGAGAAGCCGAATGCTGTGGATTTGATGGGTCTTTGCCCTAGTCCAGCAGGGCTGTGCTTATGTTACGAAAATCCAGTCTGTGATTTCTAAAGGTTGCATCTGACAGCTGTTGTAGCGTGGTGGTGAGGCAACTGTACTGTGGGTCGGGATGTTGCTGCTGCAAGTCTCCCCTGTGCCATGAACTTACCAAGTAGCCTTTGGCAAGTTGCTATCTTTTAACCCCAGCTGCAATATGCATCATACTTCACTTCCTTAGCTTCTAGGATTGTTGTAAGGATTACATCATAATAAGACATGTGAAGTGTTTTGTGCACTTACAAAGTGCTATACAAATGTTAAGTATTATTAGTCCATCGCTATGACTTTGAGGCAAGGATGCACACTCCCATTTCCAAGAGGCATGCTAACATCTTTCACAAAGGTCAACCAACATGTCTGCTTCTGAATGAAGCCATATGTTCTGCCAAGTCTCAGAGTTGGTTGGAAGAATGTACATTTCACCGTGCAACAGAAAATCATGAAACTCTTACTATGTGACATTTACAAGCAATTGGAATTGGCCCTTGATGTGATGCCAAAAGGTAGTCCAAACCCCTGGTGTAAATCTGGGCACCCTCCAGTGAAATCAAAACCCTGACTGGGATGGAATAATAGAGTCAGTGAGGGAATCTGAATGGAGAATGTCATATTATTCTTTGTGCATTTCTCAGGCACAGTCACAAACAGACATACGTGTAGGTCTCCCTCTCCCCAAACACTGTGAGTTTCGTACCAAACAAGCTTCATTAATTGTCTAATAACCGGATTAATTAAGGACACCGAAAGTAAACAGCAAGAATGTAATTTGCCTCTGATTGCCATGTAATAGCAGGGAGGACGGTCTCATTTGCATATGCAAAAAGCACCGTCGACAGAGGCAATGTGATCATGGATAACAATTCCTGGAAGAGAAATGTTCTCTTGGGGCCCTTTGACCCCTTGCCCAACGTCTCTTCAGGCCCAGCTGTTGTCAATTCCCTTGCCATGGTCTCATTTACCAAGCTTGTTTCTAATGAAGCAATGATGGTATCATTATAGACATACCTTCCAGGGTTTTGTTAGGAAAACATCTGTACCTCTGATGTGGAGGTTAATCTGCTCAGGTAAAAACCATTCTCAATAGTCAGGAAGTTGGGGAAACAACTGGACTTTCCTCAAAACATCCTATTGCTTCTTTGGTGGTATGAACCTTGGTTGGCTTTGCTTGGGGGTTATTGCATCCATCTCTGGTTTCTACCCACAGCTGTTGCCTCCCTCCAGCCAGCCATGGATGCAAGTCATATCAAGTTGCTTCCTGCTCACTAAAAACAAATGGAACTAAGATCATCCTATATACCATGCTCCATTGTGTGGTTTTTGTAAACCCAGGAATGTGGAACTTCCAGTTTAATTTACAGGGCCTGTGCAAATGAAGGAGCTCCTTTGTTTGCATGGCCCCTTTAAATAAAACCGGAAGTGCAAGAACCACATGACTGAGCACAGTAAGCGGCTCCCCCCCCCTTTTTCAGTGTGGTGCAAGAGAGGTGGCAGTGGCAGACCCAGAGGGAGCATCAAGTGGTTGTGCTGCCTACTTCTACCTGAGCTAGACTAGTATAGATGCTACGAGCACTACATAAGGATATAAAAGAAGCCCTCTTGGAACAGGACTAGGTAAAGGTAAAGGTGACCCCTGACAATTAAGTCCAGTCGTGTCCGACTCTAGGGTGTGGTGCTCATCCCCATTTCAAAGCCGAAGAGCCAGCGTTGTCCAAAGACGCCTCCGTGGTCATGTGGCCGGCATGACTCTCCTTGCCGCAGCGCGTAGCATGCAGCTGGAACACGGAGCACTGTTTACCTTCCCGCAAGCGGTACCTATTTATCTACTCACATTAACATGCTTTGGAACTGCTAGGTTGGCAGGAGCATCCTGTTTTAACAAGGACCGTCCAAACTCTTCAGGGAAGCTTGGGAGCAGGACATGGAGACAACAGCACTCCCTCATTGTTTCCCCACCACCACCACCATGCATGAAATGAATGAAAGTAATACCACAAAGCTGTCATCGCTAGTAGCCATTGATAGACCTTGTTACAAAAGCTGCTCACCTGAGGTTTACCCACTCCCGTTATACTGTATCTTGTACCTTCTGACATAACGTACCCCCCACCTATGCCGCAGGGTACTGCTGACCCAAATATAATTGAAAAAATAAATATCACCACAGCGTGTGGTTTTTTGGGGGTGGGTGGGTGGGTTCAAGATGGCATGGGCCCATGAACTTTGCTGAAAGTTTTGGCTTTCAGGCACTATGATGGGAGGGTTCTGGGTGACAATAAAACCTGTCCGAATTTTGGACACTTTTGCTAAAATATGCTCAAGTTGAAAGTTGGATACTTTCAGTGTCAGTCTCCTCTACCCTGTTCTCTCCCTCCTGCCCACCTCCAAGTGACTCATTCTGGCTTGGCTGCTAAGGGAAAATGAACTAATATTTGATTGTTTGTGCTCCAGCATTCCTATCTTCCCAAGTAGTGAATGGAACCCATGCATTTCCATTTTTCATCTGTTCCAGAATGAATGCATACTCCTTAACTACACATGGTTTGCTAGCTAGTCTCTAGATAGGATACATAAGATATAGATTGTTTTCTGACACAAACACTGACAAAGTGTTTGTGACCGCACTTTATAAAAATCCATCATTTTCCAAGTCCAGGTCACTTAGCCATTTTTAAAATGCCAGTTTAGCCAACACATGGACAAATCTATTAAAAATGTAAGGATTGACACACACAAATTGGCAGTAAATATCTCCTCCTCCTCCTTCCACCTCTCATCATAGAAAAGGTAGCAGCAATCATAACTGCATGACTAATGAGCTTTCCCTAGATTAGTATACTCACCTGTAATTAGCCATCTGCTACTGCACAAGCTACGATGACAGGTTTCTCCAAGCAAGAAGTCCAATATTAACTTCTGCCAAGGCTAGACTAGCTATTATGGTAAGCAAGCCATAGAGTAGGGTCCCTGGCAGACTGAGGTCCCAGTGTAGCATAATTAGGTGGCACTTTCACAATATGAAGAGCGTCCTTCTCTTGCTCCATACATGGGGCTCCTTTCAAATTCATTTCATCTGGCTCACGGTGGTTGCTCTCTTCTCAAAAAAAATGGAGAACATCAATTATGTTTCAAACACAAACAAAATATAGGTTATTAGTATCGTGCCCAGCATAAAGACCACCATACTATATCTATATACCAAAACAAAAATAAGAATCAAAATGCAAGTGAGATGGAACGACATGGACGGGCAGTCCGATCCTGCGTAAGATGTAGCAGCGGCCAGCCTAAATGGTGCCGGTGTGGCCGGGGCTCACCTTGGGGGAAAGGGATGTTTGTCCCCTTCCCCCGGTGTAAGCCCTGGTGGTCCCAATGGGCCTCCTTGGATGCATGCCAGCTATTTAGCTGGTGCACAACCAAAGAGGTTGTGTAAGGTTGGCCAGACCTGCGACGGTTGTTTGGATATCAACACGGTCCAGTGCCGATATCCCCACTCCCTCCCAGGCCTGGCCAGCCAATGGCCCCCTCCCCTGTCACCCTGGCCCACCATCCCCACAGCCTCCCGCCCACTGCCCAGCGCAGGACTTATCTGTGCCCAGCGGCACAGATTTCAGGTGACAGCGGTGTAATTGGCGCTGGCAAACCTTTAGTCACCTTGCCATGGGCTGAGCCAGGCCTGCTTTTTTTCACATGTTAACCTGGACCCAATCAGCCTTTTGCAGATTACAGTTGCTCATTTTCGTACTGTAGTTGCAACAGATGAAAACTGAATCTTGGTGCAACTTAGCAAATGGTGCACAGCAAGTAGTTACTTTTGTAGGACCAGCTTAGACAGTGGCAGGTGTGGATGAAAAGGGGCATCATATGCTGACTAAAACTTGCAGTTGCAGTGGGCTCAGCCAGAAATGGGATAGGCAGCCCAATCCTGCGTAACTTTAAGTGACCTAAGGGCCTGTATATCCGACCTAGGCCTATTGTGGCCTGCACCGGCACAGCCTGGGCTCTCCTCGGGGGAAGTGCTTACACATTTGTCCCCTTCCCCCAGTGTAAGCCACGTGGGCCGCAATGAGCCTCCTTGGTTGCACACCAGCTCTGAAGCTGGCGTGCATCCGGGGAGGCCGTGTAAGGCCAACTCAGGTTGGGAATGGGCAGTGCCTATATCCCTGCCCCCTCCCAGCCTGGACTGGCCAATGCCCCTCCACGGCCTGCCTGGCCCCACCCCTGCACTGAGCAGCCTAAACCTTACCTGAGTAGTCAGGTGCAGGTTCGGACCAGTGGGGGAGTGAGTGGCGCAGGCTTTACGGCATGTTTACGGCACACTAGGCCGGCAGAGCGCTCACTCCGCTGGCCTATAGTTGCGCAGGATTGCACTATAAGGCTGCAGTCCTATCCACACTTACCTGGGAGTAAGCACCATTGACTATAATGGGACTTACTTCTGAGTAGACACGCATAAGATTGGGCCATTAGTTCTGACTATGACTTCAACTCAATGCTGTCTGTTCACCCAGGTGCTTGGAAGGTGAGTCAGCTGAAGGCTGGCAAGGCTAATGTTTACAGCCGAAAGCCCTCATACATGTTTGACCCTGTTTCATTTGGAATGAAAGATTGTGAAAGAAACTGTGGTATGGAGAAGGGAAGCAGTGAGTCCAACTGCAACATCAAAGCTGGGAATGAGGTCCACCACATCCTTTGGCTCTCTCTACAGTGACTTTTCAGCCTGTGATGCCCCTCTGTTTGCATTTATTTCATCAGTTTCTCTGCAAGTCTGCCTTTGCGATGTCACTTTCACGCTTAGATGTTCTCTAGCTAGCTATCCACTAGGTTTGCACTTTCCTACCTGGCTCTTGTATTGCTTCCCTCTCCGCCATACTGCTTGGCAATGAGTGGCTGTGTCATTTTCCGAAATAAGTGGGTGGGTGGGAATCCTAGGAGAGAATTTATAGCAACCATGTGCACGAGCACAAAGAGGGCCAGAGCAATTTCCCTGGCAGAAGGGATATCTTGGCTCAGACCTACAAGGCTGAGGGAATTGACCTTTCTGTAGCAACACAGGGAAACCAGCTGTGCTGTGATAGGAGTTTTCCCTATGTATTAATTTTTCTCGAAGTGGCTGCAGGGTCATTGCACTTCATCTGTTTCTGCAATGTGTTGCAGAGTGTGCACTTTAATAAGAACTTGTGTGTATATTATTCACTCTCGACAAGCAGCTGTTCCCTGGCATTTGCGCACATGTAAAGGGAGGCATGGGAACAGCGATCCGTTGACAAATAAACAGGGCTGAGGATGGTACGTCGTCTCCCTGACAAAATGTCAAAATAGACTTGTCACTCTTTCTCGTCGCTCTTTCTCGTCTCCTTTTATTTGTCTTATTATTTATTTATTCTGACTTTTCCTACCTTATCCTGAGGTTTGGAACGGGTGACAATAAAGCAAACAAAAGAATCAATGCTAGATTAAATTCTTCCCAGAACATAAAACTTTCTGAATTCCAGACCTAAAGGTCTCTTACTGTGCTTCTGAAAGATACTCAGGCAACTTTAGCAACTTTAGCGATGTGTGAAACATTTCCTTGTTAGTTTTGTAGACGTACGTACCACTGCATGTTCAGGGCATTTATTCACAAGAACGGACATGCAATTTTCACAATGCTAGGAACTTCTGATAGGTTAGAAGATTCTGTGTTATTTGCATATTAGTTCAGAATCAGATCCTAGCATAAATAAGCATGGTTCCCCCTTCATTTAAAAGCATAGACACATTCTGAAAATTTAGGCTGAAGTCGCTATGCACAATTACCTGAAGTAAGCCCCATTGATTATAATGGGACTTACTTCTGAGTAGACAGGCATACGATTGAGTTGTTGTATAGGTTGTAGAAGCATACATGTGCACATCCTTCATTTGCTGCTTGCTGGCGCAGAGGAGGAAACAGGAAGGTGTGTGGCCGGGAGCAGGAAAATAAACCCCTTTTTGACCCTGCCCACACTCTCAATTACCATCAATCTGGGGGGGGGACAGTTACCACCCCCTCCCATGTGTTCATAGAGCGGCTGAGCAAAGGCCGATCCATGCGCTAAAGGTACGGATCGGAATTGTTTTTGTATTTTAGACTTTGCATGGTTTCCTTAAAATTTCCTTTTAAATCACTGACTGGCTGACCAAGATGCATTTTAATGCCCCTTCCCCATTCAAAATCCGGACCAGCTTGCTAATGCTACTTTAGTTTCCATTATGGGCAGAAATGGATCTGGAAAGAAGAAAAGAACGGCAGCCTGTAGACTAAAATGCCATCCAAGCAACAGCATGTAGGAGAAACAAGTGTATAGGATCAAAGGGTACAAGGTAGGACATAGGATCAAAGACAGAGAGAGGGAATATTTACACAATTACAATGTTTTTCCCTATTTTTGGCGAAAATCAAAACAAGAGCATATTTGACACAGTGCTAATTCCCATTCAAAGCTTTAGCAAAGACAAGATTTTCAAATTAGACTACATGCTTCCCCCCCACAGGTTCTAACATTAGTGCATGCTGATTGTTCTCGCTTTGTGCAGATATTTGCAAGATATTTCACAACAAAGGATCACTTTATTATTTATTTAATTGTGTTTATATGTATTCACAACAACTACTTGGAAACCTGTCAGCATATTGAGGACACTTCTCTGCAGATGCAAATATGAAATTTTCACTCCTGTAAATAAACATCACATATATTCATTTCAACTATCCTCTCCAGGGAGAGGGAGGTTTATATCTCCAGAGCAACCAGTTACCTCATGTACTCAAATATACATGTGCACTTTAACCTGTGCACAACTTGGGCAGCGCAATCCTGACTAAGGATCCAGCCAGTGGCCCAGGGCCACCAGCCAGATCCTGTGCACGGGCTGCCTATCGACCGGCAGACTGGAGGTCTACTCGGGAAAGGGGACGCTCGTCCCCTTCCCTGAGTGTAAACCCGGGCTAGTTGACAGGCTGTAGACAGGCTAGCTGGCAGTAGAGGAGGCCGTGTAATGGCCTAGCCAACCCGGCAGGGATGGGGATATGGCCGACGCTGTCCCCTGCCCCCCTGGGCCGGCTAGGGCCGTCCCCTGCCCCCTCCCGGGCCGTCCCCTGCCCCCTCACCTTCCTCCGCCGTCCACGTTGGCCTCCCTTACTCCCAAGGCATCGCAAACATGCTTTACGGCATGTTTGCAACGTCTTTCAGCGACGGAACGCTTGTTCTGTCACTGGCTTTTTTTTACAGGATTGTACCCTGAGTCTTTGGGGTGATAACCAATGCCACAACTAATGGATGTTTTGCTGCCACAACTAATGGATGTTTTGCTGTCTAGCAGCATCACTTTGCAGACCCCTCTCAGTTGCTGAGCTGCAAAGTGACACCTCGACAGAAGTGGCACTGCTCCAAGGGCCACCCACATGATAAGTGGGGTCTCCCATATCTTGAAAAAAATGATCAAAATTTGCACATTTTCTCTTCTGTCATTTGTAGCGAATGAGTTCCTTCATGAGAACAAATTGCTTATTTCTGACCATCACCTCCTTAATGACATCACTTCCTGCTTAATGACATCACTTCCAGACCTTTGCAGGTACCATGAATGCTATTTGGCCTGCTATATGAAATGAATTTGACACCCCTGGTCTAGCTGTTGGTGCTGCATTTGTGAGGCTAGGGTGCCCAGCAAGCTCACAGGGACAAATATGGGAAAGCACAAGCAAGGAGATAAAGGGAGCAATGTAGGGAGCGGGATCTAGCAGATGCTACACTGAGGTTTGTCTGAGGTTTTCAGGGAAGAACTGGGGAGGGGCAAGAAGACACCCACAGAAAGGAATGAGGAAAGAGTGACGATGCTAGTTACCTGTCCTTGTTGCCCAATGACATGGAGAATGCTGCTGGCAAAAATGGTTGGCAAGTGCATGCATGACACAGCATAATTCCTTGTAATGCACACAGCCTTGTGGATAGTGCTTTGGGGTTTACAGCCACACTCTTTTTAGGATGCTTGACTACAGGCTCATCTTGGGTCTGTTGTGGAATGCACTCTCCTGGACAAACCTATTATTTTCAAGTGATCCTTGAAGGGTCATGCCCATTTCGCTGGAGATGGGCAGTTTTCTTTATGTTGAGTCCTAGGAGAACTTGGGTGAACACTTTTCTGACTGCCTGTGGAGCCTGAAATTCAGGACTTTGATTGACCATTGGGTTGGTGAGGAAGAATAGAGGCTGTAGGCACTCTCTTTTGTGTCCTAAAATGGTTGTGTTTGTTTCAAGGACACCGTGTTCTAACAATTGTGCCATTGTCTTGAAATCTCAAATAGGGTACATCAAGGTGCCTCTGCTGTGGGATTTTCCTATAGCAAAGGAGGGGGGCAGGATTTGTACTGAGTCATAGGAAACATCTACGTTTTCCAAGAGACTTCTGGGACTCATGCTTTCTTGGCACCAAAGCAGCTCAAGGGAAACATGATTTCTGGCCTGGGTCACATGCCTGACTAAAATCCACCCTTTACCACATACATGTGTCTATGTGGACATACCATAGTAACAATCACCAAAGATACATCAATACATGACCTTTTGGAGAGGATAATTCATTGGTATGGAAACATCAAGAATTCAAACAGCCCATTCCAACCCAAGGGCCAAGCAGCCCAAGTCAGACCTAAAGTTGACCTAAAAGTGGGCGGACCATGGGTGGACCGTGGGTGTAACAGGGGCGGCAACCAATTAACGTTGAATTCCAGACCCTGGCAAGCACAGACACGCCCCCTCCAACACAAATGCTGACACAAATGTTAGGTCGACCAAAAAGGTGGACCCAAATTCGAGGAGACCCATAGGAGCCATTTTACCTTACCCAAGCCAGCCCTCTCCTGAAAATTTCTAACACCCTACTCCTGAGTTAGGTCAGAGTTAGGACAGAGTTGGGCCTGCTAGGTCTGGAAACCGACAGAGTTATGCCTAAGATAGGGAGCCTATCAGCACCCAGCCCCACCCAGCCTCTTTCCCACAAAAGCCCAGCCCCAGGCCCCCAGTCTCTTTCTCTGAGCATGTGGCGTGGGGTTCTGTGGAGGGCAAAATTCACAAACACCCCACTTCTCTCTTCTCCTCTCTGCCCCCCTCAAGGGGGGCAGCTGTCTCCATGCTACCATTTGTGCCTGGTAGCAGCTGTCTCCATGCTACCTGGGCAGCTGTCTCCATGCTACCATTTGCTAACCCATGTCTTTCTCCCAGCCTCTTCCCCCCCCCCCACACACAGGCAACAACACCAGCAGGTAAGTGCAGGTAAGAGCAGGGGTTGTGCTGACATGTGTTCTGACATCTGCCTCTTTGCATATAGAAATATAGGTAGGATACATGCCTCTATACCAATGTCTTGTCTCATAGCTGCCTGCATAGCCTGCCATGATATGCCTCTTTACCAATGTGCCCTCTCATGTCTGCCTGCAATGCCTTCTCTGAAATGCCTCTTTACCAATGAGTAGTCTCATAGCTGCCTGCAATGCCTTCTCTGAAATGTCTCTTTACCAATATGCCCTCTCATGTCTGCCTGCAATGCCTTCTCTGAAATGCCTCTTTACCAATGAGTAGTCAGATGCCTGCCTGCAATGCCTGCTATGATATATAGGATACATGCCGCTTTACCACTATTGTGTCGGATTGCCGCCTGTTGTCATGTGAGCATACAACACCACGAGTGTGGTGGTGCTGTTAACCGTCTGTAGACACCAGCTGTTCCCCCCCCCTTGTCTCCACAGGGTCAACTGACAGGTCAGTATTGCTAGGATTGCCATGGTTGTGACCCAATATATGTGTTGTCTTCTCTCTCTTTGACCCTTTTCCCTTACAGGATCATGCTCGCCTTACACCTGGGTAAGCAGCTCAGACCATGCTATGTGTGTCACACCTATCAGCTGTGTTATTTCTCTCCCTGCAGGCTTTTGCAACTGACACACTGGCTTGTCTTCACTGGCGATTGCTACCACACACCAGCTGCCATGTAACACCCCCTTGTTTTTTGTCTCCCCAGGAATGTCCACTACCACCTACCTTCCTGGGAGCACCCCTGGGCCCGCAGTCTGGTTGCCCCACGGTCCTCTGCCTCACTGCTGCCAGAGGTCAGAGAGCCAGCCCTGCAACCCTCCTCAGCTGCCGGCGCTGCTGCTGCTCCACCTCCCTCGCTGTTGTTCTTGCTGTCCCTCCCCTTTCTATGGAGCAGGCTGTGGTTCCACAGGGGAAGAGCCTGCATCTCCAGGTCCATAGGGCAGGTGTGCTGCTGCTGCTTTCAGATTGGCTGCTGTGACTACCCCTGGCAGCTTCACCTGGCCATCTCTGCTAAGATTCCAGAACAATAAAGATGCCCCTCAGGCAGAGCCTCCTTCAAACATATGTGCCCAATGTTACACAAGCATTGCCCTCCACACACAGACAGCCCCCAGCACTGAAGCCCCTGCATGAATCCCTTCCAGGGACTGCCACTTCCCTCCCAGGGAGAACACAGCAGGGAGGCTGCCAGACCCCCATGGGACAGAGGGGAGGGGGAGTTGGGGGGGCTCTCAGGCAGGCAAACAGTGACAGGTGCCACGGAGCCCATAGTGGGGCCGCTTGTGGATGCTGCATCTGTGTAGTGGCCGCTCAGCAACCGGGGATCTCGCTAGCCAGGGCGTCCGCCCGTAATGCAGCCGCTTCCGTCGAAGGTCCGCCCGTAATGCAGCCGCTTCCGTCGAAGGTCCGCCCGTAATGCAGCCGCTTCCGTCGAAGGTCCGCCCGTAATGCAGCCGCTTCTGCCCGCAGTCCGTCTGCATAAGAGGCGCCTGTTTCTGCATTGCCTTCATCTGCGGAGCAACCCCTGTGTCCCTATTGGTCTCTGCAGACCCCTCTCTCGGAATCTCTCTCCCACCAGCCTTGTTGTCTGTCTGTCTGTCTTTCTGTCTGTCTCTGACCCACCCGTGCCCCTCCCCAGCACCCACTGCCTGCCTGCCTGTGTGTCTGCCTCCCCTCCCACTCCCTGATGATGGCTGCTGGCCACCCCCCACCCTGCCAGAGCGCCTGCCGAGAGGCGCTGTCGTCGCCCCATCTGGGGGCGTGATGAGCTGCGTGAGCCCTTCACGCTCGCAGCAGACAAGCCCAAGGCATCTCTTGGTCTTGGCCGGGGCACAGAGCAGAACGCACGCCGGGATGCCTTCTTTGTGGGCATTGCCCCGGCCCTGGAGGCCCTGGGCTTCAGACAGCGCACGGGCAAGTCATGTCAGAGGCAGTTCCAGACATCATGAGCCCCCCCTTGTATGTGACGTTCCTACCCCCCTCCTTCCCTTCCCTCCCCCGCTCCCCCCCATGACTCCCACGTGCAGCCTCAACGTGGCATGGGGGTGGCATCGCCTTCTGCAGGAGGGGGGACGGCCACTCTCCCCTGCAGCAGGTGGCTGATGCACAGGGTGCCCTGTGGCAGCTGGCTCAGGCACCTCGCTTACCTGTCACCTGCCCTGCGTCCACCACATGACTGGCGCAACCCCCCTGCCTGCGGTCAGCCCCTTTGCAACCGGGCTGAGACAGACACTGCAGCAGCTGCCATGGATGGACGCTGACACGTGCAGACACACAGGCCTGCACATGCCCGAGCCAGACACGGAGCCTGGAGAGCCTGCCTGCCTGGGAGGTAAGTGTTGCCTGGATACTGGGGTGGTGCTGGGCCACAGAAACTGCAGCCTGCCTAACTCAGGCATACCTCTGACCTAACTCAGACATAACTTCTGCCTAACTTAGGCTGCTCTTAGGCCACACTTATGCCTGACTTGGAGAGGAGTTGGGTTGGAATGGGCTGTTAGTCAATTTTAGATTTTTTGACAGGAAGGAAGGGGCATTTTAGAAAAGCAGATAAAAGTAACATCTTTTGTCATGTTTTCCATCTTGAAAATATCCATCTGTCTTCCTATGAGGAAAAAAAAATCACATTCTCAGAGAATAAATTGGTTGGGGTTTTGCCAAGGTAACGCATAATAACGAATCCTGAGAGATCAGGTATACTATTCCCCATCTGCTTTATGATATGGTGTAATTTCTTTTTATAGTCTGATAGTTATGTGCTTTATCCTGGTTAAAAGCAGTCATGTTTCATGTTTCCCAATAGAGAATGATAAGTAAATAATATTCATGGTGACAAGGCTTTCATCTTCTGTTTCCTTGACCCTGGGAATGAGTCTTCAGATGGCCTGCATGCTAAAGTCACACTACTACATAGGCAAACGTTTTCTAATATATTCTCAGTTGCACTCACAGTTATGGCGATCACGGTGCAGAGAAAACCCAAAGCACTTATGATAACACTCCTTAGAATTTATATAGTGGTGCTTTCTTTTAAGTGTGCCACATACCTTAACTCTGTAATCTCTGCAACATACTTGTAAAACAAGCTCACATTTATTATCCCCCCAAAACACAATTATGGGGCTACTGGGAGAGAAGGGCTTGTTTAAGGACATCCATTAAGTCCCTGGCTCAGGTGAGAAGGACCTTGCAGCTCATGCATGGTCTCAGGTGGCATCTGAACCCTCTGCTGTTCTGAAGTGACAAGGAGTGGAATGGCTATGAGTTGCTTTGATTGACAAGAACCAGGGATGGTATGTCATTGTCGGACAACACTGTTCTGAAAATTGTACAAACTCTGCAAATGTGATTGCAGTAAAAATGCTGGGCTGCCATGCCTACCAGGTAGTTTGGTTGTATGTAATAGCTATGAAACTGTTTGCAAGACAAAACAACCAGGTTGCCTTAATTGGGGGGCGGGCACAGCTGAGATTTGCATAAGGAAGAATGGTACTGATGCAGGAGTACTGTATAGAGGACATGCACAGAGAAAAGTAGAATTGTTTTCTGTAGTGCCATCAAAATAGCAAAACAAAAAAAACAGGTCCCTGCCTTGAAGAGCTTACAGGGAGGTAACATTATGATGAACTGATAATTTTACAGAGATAAGTTACCATTACTGTGGGGTTCTCTTGTATGTGGAAAGGAACTCCCTAATTGACATTGATTGAACATAGGCTTTCCAGAAGCACTCCTCAATAAAAGGAGATTGAACCTGAAATCTTTGCACCTAGCATGGTGGCTGTCTATCTTCTTGTGCAACCCTGAGAATAAAATACATTCCAGTGCCACTGCTGGCTCATTGAATTGTTTCAAGTGAGCACCAGTTGGATTCCCATGCGTTTACGAAGGAGACCTACCAGTAGTATATCATCATGATTTGTACATTTAATCCTCCTGTAGATTCCCTCCTTTTGCTTGGGATTGAAAAATGCTTTAAGCGTCTCTTATTGTATACAGTCCCAGCACTCATGGTAGCAGCTTGATGATCTATCCTCCACAGATCCCTGAAACTCACTGCTAGGTCCTGACCCAACATTTGGGAATCACAGAAGTAAAGGGTTTTTTTAATTCAGTGTGTAAACAGAAATATTGGACAGATGGTATATGGAAGAAGAAATGAGCCCAGTGCTGTCTGGATAAATAATTGCAGAAATAATTTCCCCATTGAGTCCACATTTTTATCTGTATTCTTTCCACTGGGGTTTTCATTTTCTAGTACTTTTTTCCCCAAAAATAAATAAAAAAGACACCTGGGAAAACCAATATCTTAGAGTGAAAGGTAGGAAAATTAGAACATTTGAGGAACAACAAAATTTTGGTAATTAGTTCATATATATATAGCATCAAAGTTAAGACTGTAATCCTATGCACACTTTCCTGGGAGTAAGCTCCACTGGGTACAATGGAACTTACTTGTGAGTATACATTCATGGGATTGTGCTGTAAAACTGCCAGGAAGACCCATCGAGTGCTGTTTCTTTGCAAATAAATGAGAATAATCTCTCTTGAAGTCAGCACTGGAGCACAAGAATTCAATGCAAACTGAAGTTCTTCAAGCACTATTCAAAATGAAGTGGGGCATATACCTCTCGCACTACACTACACGGCATGGCATGTGTGGCTTAATAATGCATTCCCTGAAGCTTGTTAACATAAAATCAAATACTACAGTATATATCTTGCTGAAAGCTGCAACCCTGTGACAAAGGCCTTACATTAAAGCTAACATGTGGGAATTGGCATCCTGGAGTTTTCCTAGAGTGTGACTTTCTATTTAATTTTTGCAATGTACTGTACTTTTTAAAATCTTCAATAAATACCTGCCATGTTTATTTGCACTGTGTTACCGGGTGTGCTTTTAAACATATGTAACATGCACACATGGAAGAAAACTACTTCATGTGCTGGGATCCTGGGTAGCGGCCAACAGCACAGCTCAATGGTTCAAGGGAGATGAGAGTGAAAGGTGCAAAAAACCTTTATTGTGCAATAATAGCAATAGCAATAATAGCAATAATAGGGAAGGGAACTCAAAATAAAGCAATGCAGTATTTCTTAATGGATTCACACTAGGCTTACCATTCGTCCCGGTTTCGCCGGGATCATCCCGGTATTCGGGGTCGATTCCCGGTCCGGTCCCGGGGGATGAATGGGCGCCGCCATCTTTTTTTTAAAATTTAAACTTACCTCACGAGATTTGCCCTCACGAGATTTGGGCGCCGACATCTTGGATCACGCGAGATTTCGTGATCCAAGATGCTGCCGGCGGCTGGGAAAGTTTAAAAATGAAGAAGATGGCGTCGGCGTTGTCCGCCCGCTCTCTCACCGGCATGGAGCCAGTGAGGGAGCGGGCCAACCAACAGCCTGCTTGCCCGCGCGGCGCGGGCAAGCAGGCTGCGATCCCCGGTCTCCCAGCTGCTCCGATGCAGTGCTGCTGGGAGACCGGGCGGGCCAGCCTGCTTGCCCGCGCGGCGCGAGCAAGCAGGCTGCGATCCCCGGTCTCCCAGCGGCACCGCATTGGAGCCGCTGGGAGACTGGGAGGGCCAGCCTGCTTGCCCGCGCGGCGCGAGCAAGCAGGCTGCGATCCCCGGTCTCCCAGCGGCTCCGATGCGGTGCCGCTGGGAGACCGGGCGGGCCAGTCTGCTTGCCCACGCAGCGCGAGCAAGCAGGCTGCGATCCCCGGTCTCCCAGCGGCACCGCATCGGAGCCGCTGGGAGACCGGGCGGGCCAGCCTGCTTGCCCGCGTGACGCGAACAAGCAGGCTGCGACCCCCGGTCTCCCAGCGGCTCCGATGCAGTGCCGCTGGGAGACCGGGCCGGCCAGCCTGCTTGCCCGGGCGGCGCGAGCCTGTCGGCGGCTCGCACTGCCCGTGCAAGGAGGTTGTGCTTCTCCCGGTGCCGCTGCGAGACTCGCAGACTGCGAGTCGCAGCGGCACCAGGAGAAGCACAGCCTGCTTGCACGGGCAGTGCGAGCCTGCCGGAGGCTCAAGCAGGCTGTGTTTCGCCGGGTGCCTGCTTGCCGCCGGCCCCAGCAGCAGCAGCAGCAGCAGGACAACCAGCAGCAGGACGACCAGCGACCAGGTAAGTCGCATATTTTTTATATGCGCCCCCTTTACTAAATTCGCGCCCCCTTTACTAAATTATTTATTTAATAGAAAATTGATTTGAGCTCCATTATCGGTTAATTGTGTTTGAATTTTTGGTGGTTTTTTCTGGGTGTTTTGTACTTTGTGCTTGGTTACTCGTGGTTGATTCTAGTTTGTGATTGGTTTCTCTCGTTGTTGATTCTACTTTGTGATTGTTTTCTCTCGTTGTTGATTCTACTTTGTGATTGGTTTTGGCTCTTTCTGCTTGGTTTTGCGTTGCTTTTACATTAATTAATTATTTGCCTTGCGGAGGGGGGGTTATGGGGGGGTGTCCCGGTTTAAAGTTTTTAAAATATGGTAAGCCTAATTCACACACACACACAGAGGAGAAAAATCACAAGCACTAAGTGTGTCATCCACTTGACTGCACACAAGACAGACAATGAAAGATACAGTGGAATTTGTGGGTCTGTGGCAGGGGTGGCCAAACCTACTCAACGTAAGAGTCACATACGATAAATTTCAGATGTCTGAGAGCCACATAACATGAACAAATATGTACTTATTTGTCTGAGTAAATATCTGGTCAAAACATGGATTCTGATTTATAAATTCTGATTTAGGTGGATAATCAGACGAAACATTTTTGTGATTTGTTTCATAGTGGCATTTCAAGTTACTGGCTTTGTAATGACTGAATGACATATTGCAGATAAAACATAAGAACAAGAAGAGCCCTGCTGGATCAGGCCAAAGGCCCATCTCGTCCAGCTTCCTGTATCACACAGTGGCCCCACCAGGTGCCTCAGGGAGCACAAGACAACAAGATAACCTGTTTCCCGTTGACACTCCCTTGCACCTGTCACAGAGAAAACCTTCTTCTAAAACCAGGAGGTTGCTTATGGCTTGTAACCTGTGATGGTCTTTTCCTCCATGAAGACACAAAGGTTTACCTCCTTTAACAGTGAATGTAAAATCTTCCTCCCACCCTGACTTAAAATTTCTGTTTTCATCTTCATACTTTTGCTTCTTACAATTTGATGGCACCATCTTCTTTCACAATACTTTCACAGACACTTCTAAACATATTCAGGGCGCAATCCAAACCTACTTAGGCCGCCGTTGTAACCAACGGCCCAGCGAAAACAGGAGACCCCAGAATGGAAAGGGGATTCAAATCCCCTTTGAATTCCCCTTTTGGAGGGGATTTGATTCCCCTTTCTGTTCTGGGGCTTCCCGTTTTCGCTGGGCCGCTGGTTACAACGGCGGCCTAAGTAGGTTTGGATTGCGTTCTAAAGTGCCTTGTAATGGTAAAAGAGATTCTTAAGAAAGGTAGCCATATCTGAACTGTTTTGCAATTGGTTATGAGGTATGAAAGCTAGACACACCATTCTCTGCACTATCGTCCCTCAAAAGAAGAGGCTTGAACAGAATGGCAGTGGGTTTGTTTTGCCTAAAATATGCCTTAAACACTGTACTTCTGCCTCTGGAGGAGAGAGAGATGCCTCTGCATCGTTCTTTACAGGGCTTTTGCTGACTGGGCTGCTGGTTGAGGCTCAGGCGATTGAAGCACCCCGTTCCCTCCTGCAGTGCTTTTGTGCCATGGCTGGGCTCAGAGTAGAAGTCATTATCACATCAGGAGACTCAAGCCTGAGCTACATTGTCCACGGTCGCGTCACGTCCGCGTCCCGTGCGTGTCTGGTGTCCCGCCCCCCAGGTCAAACAACAGGCTCTGATTGGCCGGACGTAGCGCAGACAAAGCAAAAGTCGAGCTGGGCTCGACTTTTGCTGCGTCCGTGCTACGTCCGGCCAATCAGAGTCTGTTGTTTGACCTGGGGGGCGGGACACCAGACGTGCACGGGACGCGGACGTGGACAATGTAGCTCGGGCTTCATGCCTCATTCCCTGCAGGACTATTTTGTGTCCTTCTTTCCGAGAACCGCAAAATAAAGTGAAAGAGCCACATGTGGCTCAGGAGCCAGCGTTTAGCCAGTGGCGTAGGAACACCACCCCTTGTGACGCTGGCGTCACTCACCCCGCCCCCGAGTGACATCAGCTGGAGCCAAACGTCCCTCGGGGACTGGGCAGGAGGGCAGGGCAAACACACAAACGGGGCTCAGAGGCAGCAGGAGGCTTCTGCAGGCTCCTCCAAGCCGTTCCACTGCCTTTCCCACCAAATCGCTGCTGCTGCCGCGTTCTCCACTGCCACCATTTCATCACCCTGCCGCCATTTTGTTGCCCCTGCCACCAGTATGATGCCCCCCATGTGCTGCCCAGGGGCGGACTGCCACCCCTGTTCCTACGACCATAGACCCCTGGTTTACTACTTTGTACCTGCTGGATTGAGTGTGATGTGTTGCAGGAGCTGTGGGGCAAGACTGGGCAAAACTCTTGAATTAAAGGCAGCATGCAAAGGCAGACAGAGGGCTTTGAAGCAAGCCACCAACAATAAGCAATAGCCTTTAATTAGTTTAGGGAGGGAAGTGGGACAAGAGAACCAGAGCTGTTTCCCCAGGAAGAAGTGGTGTGCTGCGACTTCTGTAGCCAGGTGGGTGGCTGTCCAGCCCATACTGGCACAGCAGCTTCAGTAGTGCCTGGAGAGGGAAGTCGGGAGAAAGGCTGAAAAAGAGAGGGCAGTGGGGGTTACTGATCCTGGGTGTTGGTTTGTCACAATGGTTCTTGGATTGTGACTCGAATGGGGGGTGGCTTCACTCTGAACCAGTGGATCAACGCACAATAGACCAACAGCAAGGCAGGATGAAGGTGAGGAACAAAGAAACAAGGGTCTAGTGATCTAAGTTTTTGTTTTTCACCCATAGGATTCTATTTGATCTTTTGTGGGATGAACTCCTCAAGGGACCTTTTTTGTTAGTTGATGGTCCCTGATGGCTTTCCCCTGGATCTAAATGGGTGCTTCTTTCATTCTTGCACCTGGCTGAGGGTGCAGTAGGTAGCTCATTAGCTTGCCTGATTGAGCTTAATCATGGAATTAGTGAAGACAGCTAGGGTTGAGGATCCTTTTTTGTGTTGGTAACCCTAGCATTTTCCTCACCAGCTGCAAACAAAAAGCAGCTGTTGCCTGACCTGTTGTCTTTTTATTTATTTTTATGTAATGCATGCACAAAAACACACATGTGGACATGTGTCATGAGGCTGGGTGCCTGCTAGGAAAGCACAGCCCGGACCAATAATGTGATTCAAGACTGATGGCTAGAAGCCTCAGATCCACAGGCCAGGAGGGAGGTCACACTTTTAATGATCAGAGCAATACCCCCCCCCCCATTCTTTCAGGCTGGCTTGGAAGGAGACATCCCTGTTCGAAAATTCCATGAATGACCACACCTGTCGAGCACAGCGAGTTTGACCTTGTGAATAAAGCTACTTCCTAGGATCTTCCTGACTTGGGAAAAACAAGTTGTTGGGAAGGAGGAGGAATATATACAGATTTAGGGTGAAAACAAGAGAGATTTAGCTGGCCTGAGTAAAGCCCATCTTCTTATGGTGCTACTAGAATTTCTGTTTGGGGTAAATTAACTTTCTTGCACCCAAGTCCCTCTGTCTTTCTGGACATTTACGGTCTCTCCCTCTCTTGGCTGCCTGTGTTTAGAAGGACCGCTCTCTTCTCTGTTGGCACTAGAAAACTACATCTTATTGAACATGTTTGGTGTTTCCCTGCCTTATGAGGCTGTCGAGAAAACGGTTGCCGCCGGGCTGCTTGGCAATGATTCTTTTTTTTTATTATATTTCAGATGCTTTGTAAAAAATTGTTTAGTGATTTACACCTCTGTGTAATTAGATGTGGTAGTGATTGGAATATGTTATATTGCTCCACAGGCTTCTGAAAGCTGCTGCTGCGGCACTATAGAGCAAGACAGGTTGAGAGCAGAGGGTCCCTCCCATTTCTTGTTAGAACTGCACCACAGCAGATCCTGGTTATTCCACAGAGTGACTGGCTTCTGACACACACCAAGTCTTTGCAGTTGTTCTTTTTCTAATTTGCATTTGTTTCAGGTTTCAAACAGTTTAAAATGTCACTTAAACTATCAGTTCCACGCCCCCCCCCCCCCTTATTCTCTCTCCCTGCACTTATAAAGTGATCTGCCCCTTTCGTCTCTCCAATGCAAAACCTTGGCATGAAAAGAAATAGACAAGACAATCCCAAAGCATGAAGAAAGGACAGGAAAATGGGTTTAGGGATATAAAGTGAGCCGAGGGCAGCCTTGACTGATCCATTAGGTTGGGTGATGCAGGTTCCATGAGTGGCAGATTGCGAGGAAGTGAGAGGGTGGTGGATTTGCGGTGCCCTTTGCCCCAGGTCTGCCACCACTACCTCCCTCCAGGCTGCTGCAAATGCAACCCACACTGATCAGCTTTCTGCAGCTAAAAGCAAGCAGAAAGTCCATCACCTGCCTCCTTAACCTTCCTCCAGGCACAGTTTCTTCAAACACAGAAATGCAGGACTTCCAGGGACCAGGTGAATGAAGGAGCGCCTTCATTTGTGCGGTCCCTTTAAATCTAACCAGAAGTCCTGCACTTCTGTGTTTGAAGAAACCATATGAGGAGTGCAGTAAGTGGGTCAATTTTGGTGGTGTTGTTGTTTTTTAAGTTGTGTAGAGGTGGCAGACCTGAGGTGACATCAGGTGACATTCTGGGTGGCAGAGTGAAGTGAACACAACTAGTTTTGGTACATCTCTAAAAATGAGGATCAAATATTTATATTTCTACCACACCTGTTGTAAACATTTTTCTCCCGAGAAGCACTATCCGACATCTCTTCTGTCTGCTTCCCAATGTGTGGTGTCAATGATGATTTTTGTCTCTGTAAGACAATTTGTTTAGCAACAATAGCAGGCCTCCTGATTTGGAGTCATTGATCAGGATTCATATTCTACTCCACTGGCAATTTTGGCAAATATCCTAAAAATAAGTGTATTGGTAAGAGTCTGAGCACTGAGCCCAGCAGAAAATTACTATGGTGTACAACAGCATGCCAAAATGAAGCTATAACAGGTTATGACTATAACATATGAGTTAGACTTCCACCATCTGCAGTACATCTCCAATAGCAGTTACGGCTTGTAATTTTGCAGGTGTTATGATAGGACGAATGGCACTGCCCAGTTGCTCCAGTCCCTCACTGGTGTGAGCAATACAAGGAGATATGGGACAGTATAGGGCACAGTGTTGAACATCCAGGTCACATGTGCATGGGAGCATATCTGAAATGGTACCATTCTCTCAATATAAATATGCCTAAGAGATTGCCCAAGGCAAACCATTCAACGTTACAGTAATCCAAGTGTATGCCCCAACCACTGATGCCGAAGAAGATGAAGTTGACCGGTTCTATGAAGACCTACAACACCTTCTAGAACTAGCACCCAAAAAAGATGTCCTTTACATCATAGGAGACTGGAATGCTAAAGTAGGAAATCAAGAAATAAACGGAACAACAGGCAAGTTTGGCCTTGGAGCGCAAAATGAAGCAGGGCAAAAGCTAACAGAGTTCTGTCAAGAGAACACGCTGGTCATAGCAAACACTCTTTTCCAACAACACAAGAGGCGACTCTACACATGGACATCATCAGATGGTCAATACCGAAACCAGATAGATTATGTGCTTTGCAGCCAAAGATGGAGAAGCTCTATACAGTCAGTAAAAACAAGACCTGGAGCTGACTGTGGCTCAGATCATGAGCTTCTTATTGCAAAATTCAGGCTTAAACTGAAGAATGTAGGGAACACCACTAGACCAGTCAGATATGACCTAAACCATATCCCTTATGAGTATACAGTGGAGGTGAAGAATAGATTTAGGGCATTAGACCTGGTAGACAGAGTGCCTGAAGAACTATGGACGGAAGTTCGTAACATTGTACAGGAGGCAGCAACGAAAACCATCCCAAAGAAAAAGAAATGCAAGAAAGCAAAGTGGCTGTCAGATGAGGCTTTACAAATAGCTGTGGAAAGAAGGAATGCAAAAAGCAAAGGTGAAAGGGAAAGATATAAACAACTGAATGCAGATTTCCAGAGAATAGCAAGGAGAGATAAGAAGGCCTTCTTAAATGAACAATGCAAGGAAATCGAGGAAAACAACAGAATGGGGAGGACTAGAGATCTCTTCAAGAAAATTGGAGATATCAAGGGAACGTTTTGTGCAAAGATGGGCATGATAAAGGACAAAAAAGGCAGAGACCTGACAGAAGCAGAAGAGATTAAGAAGAGATGGCAAGAATACACAGAAGAACTATACAAGAAAGATCTTAATGTTCCTGATGACCACGCTGGTGTGGTCACTGACCCAGAGCCGGACATCCTAGAGAGTGAAGTCAAGTGGGCCTTAGGTAGCATTACTAACAACAAAGCTAGTGGAGATGATAATATCCCAGCTGAGCTACTTAAAATCCTAAATGATGATGCTGTGAAAGTGCTGCACTCAATATGCCAACAAATTTGGAAAACTCAGCAGTGGCCAAAGGACTGGAAAAGGTCAGTTTACGTTCCAATTCCAAAGAAGGGCAGTGCCAAAGAGTGTTCAAACTATCGCACAATTGCATTCATTTCACATGCTAGCAAGGTTATGCTCAAAATCCTACAAGCTAGGCTTCAGCAGTATGTGGACCGAGAACTACCGGAAGTACAAGCTGGGTTTCGAAGAGGCAGAGGAACTAGAGATCAAATTGCCAACATGCGCTGGATCATGGAGAAAGCCCGAGAGTTCCAAAAAACCACCTACTTCTGCTTCATTGTCTACGCAAAAGCCTTTGATTGTGTGGATCACAACAAACTGTGGCAAATTCTTAAAGAGATGGGGGTACCAGACCACCTTACCTGTCTCCTGAGAAACCTGTATGCGGGTCAAGAAGCAACAGTTCGGACCGGCCATGGAACAACCGACTGGTTCAAAATTGGGAAGGGAGTAAGGCTGTATATTGTCACCCTGCCTATTTAACTTATATGCAGAGTACATTATGAGAAATGCAGGGCTGAATGAATCGCAAGCCAGAATCAAGATTGCCGGGAGAAATATCAACAACCTCAGATATGCAGACGATACCACCCTAATGGCAGAAAGTGAAGAAGAACTAAAGAGCCTCTTGATGAGGGTGAAAGAGGAGAGTGCAAAAGTTGGCTTGAAACTCAACATTAATAAAACTAAGATCATGGCATCTGGGCCCATCAATTCCTGGCAAATAGAAGGGGCAGAAATGGAAGCAGTAACAGATTTTACTTTTCTGGGCTCCAAGATCACTGCAGACGGAGACAGGAGCCATGAAATTAAAAGACGCTTACTCCTTGGAAGGAAAGCTATGGCAAACTTAGACAGCATAATAAAAAGCAGAGATATCACCATGCCAACAAAAGTTCGCATAGTCAGGGCGATGGTGTTCCCAGTAGCAATGTATGGTTGTGAGAGTTGGACCATAAGGAAGGCTGAGCGCTGAAGAATAGATGCTTTCGAACTGTGGTGCTGGAGAAGACTCCTGAGAGTCCCTTGGACTGCTAGGAGATCAAATCAGTCAATCCTAAATGAAATCAACCCTGACTGTTCCCTGGAAGGACAGGTACTAAGGCTGAAACTCAAATATTTTGGCCACCTAATGCGAAGAGAGGACTCTCTGGAGAAGACTCTGATGCTGGGAAAAATTGAAGGCAAAAGGAGAAGGGGAAGGCAAAAGATGAGATGGTTAGACAGCATCACCGATGCAACGAACATGAAAATGAGCGAACTCAGGAAGATAGTGGAGGACAGGAAGGCCTGGCGGGATATGGTTCATGGGATCAAGAAGGGTCGGACACGACTTAACGACTGAACAACAACAAAGAGATTGCAGTGGCATGACTACTATTCCTTTAGAGATTTATAATCCATTTTTCTTTTTATAAATTTCCAAAGCAGGGAACAGCTACAAAACAGACAATCCAAATATTTTATTTATTTATTGTGTAGCACCATTGATGTCCATGTGCATGTGTAGCACCATCGATGGGCAGGAGGTCTGGCTCAGTTGGTAGAGCGACCGTCTCATATGCCTTAAGATCTGAAGGACGGTGTCCGGGACTTGAGAGCCCCGGACTCCCAGGAGGCACACCTCCCCCAGAGACGCCCACCCACCACGCGGGGGCCCAAGCAAAGGACTTTGCTTGGCTGTGTAGGAGGCCGTGTAATGGCTGAGCCGACCCGGCGGGGATGGGGATATGGCCAACGCCATCCCTGCCCCCTCCCAGGCCAGCTCGCCCAATGGCCCCCCTCCCTCGCTGCCTGGACCACTCATGCGGCTGCTGGTGGGAGCCTTACCTGCCTCTGGCTCCTGCATGGTCATCCCGGCGGCGGAGTGAGGGAGGCCAACCTTGCGCCGGCCTCCCTTACTCTAAAGTAGGTGCAAATGTGCCTTACGTTCAGGCAGTTTAGGGTGGATTTCGCCCTGAGTCTATGTTATAAATCAAGGTGCTTGGGCCTTTCCAAATCTCTGACTGACTTTCTCACTTCCTCTCAGGCATCAAAATTGTGAGGGTATTTCCAATGAGCTGGAACCCTCATCATTGGTAAACAAGGCATCCTGAATGGTCAAGGAACTTCCAGTCACTCAGAAAGTGAAAAATTGTCACACACATTTAATCCAAGGTATGCTAATTACTAAAAACATCTGAAACGGGGTGTTTTCAAGTCTCTTCCTAGGGAGGGGAGCAGGAAGTCAAAAAGGTTAAGGTTCTTCCAGGGCAACCAGGACATTGAAATTTGGCACACAGAATGCACAGTGCATTCTGCAAGGGAGTGGTGACAGGTTACAGGTATCTTGCTCCCTGAGGCATCTGGTGGGGCCACTGGTGGTGACAATACAGGAAACTGGACTAGATGGGCCTTTGGCCTGATCCAGCAGGGCTCTTCTTATGTTCTGATAAATAGCAAGGGGGACATTATTCCACAAAACAGGTGACAAGAATTACGCACTGGTAATTCAAGCAGTCAAGGTCCCTCCATGCTACTCAGAAAGCTGACATTTGGAATGCACACAGCCGCCCCCCAAACCCAAGAGGCAAGCTCCAGAAGTGAAAAATCACTCAATTACATCAGGCGATACTACACAACTGGCATGCTGTCAAAAAATTGTGTTTAATATTTGACAGCACTCCAATTGCGTAGTGGTACCTGATGTAATTGGAGGGTTTAAAAAAAATGAAACATGTTTTCCAACCTTGGGAGGGGGGTGTCTTGTGTTTTTTTTTTACTTGATTGGTGCTGCCTCCCCCTCTAATTGTTTTAGAACACAAATAACCTGAGACACAATGCTTAATCTGAAAATGGAACATTTTTTCACCTAGCAGTCAAACGTAAAGCATGAAGTTGCCAACCACAGGAGCCAGCATTACAGCACAGGGCAAACCAATCTACATACAAAGGACAGAATACCGGGTTGTGAGAGCTCCAATGCCTTTTCAGGCTTGGCTATGGAGGCACTGACACTTAGCAGTGGATCTATGTATGTGGAATGCAAGCTTCATTATCCAGTTAGTATATATCAACACCAGGGCATCCTACCCCACCCCAATGTTGCAATGTGAGTATCTCACAGCAACGCATCCTGCCTCTTGCTGCATTGAAGTGACAGAAAGGTGAAGTGCAGGGGCAGCCTAAGGAAAAACATTCATAATGTAATCGCCCAGAGATGTTAGTGACTAGTTGCATAGTTTAAAGCTGCAATCCTGCACACACTTACTTACCTGGGAGTCAGTCCCACTGAACACAGTAGAACCTAGTTCTGAGTAAACATGCATAGGACCCCACTGTCATTGGGTCTAGAAGGTTAGAACCAACCTTTTCCTCCTGGAGGTTTCTTGCGTTTAGGAATTGGCCTTTGAAAATGTGGCAGCTCAGAATTTCTAGATGCAGGATTTGGACTTTTTGTCACATGGCATTCTGAGTGCAATGTGCTGTTGCTAGATGACAATGTGAGCTCGGTGCCAGTTATAAGGAGCTGCCTCAAAGCCAGCCCATTCTTTTTATTTATTTTATTTTAAGTATTTATACTACCACATCTTTCCACTTAATAAAAACAACAGGCACTAGGGGGCTAATGACAGATAAACAATGACGAGATAAAATCATTTGTAAACTTAACCATTTTTTTTTTAAAAATAGCAGCAGTTAATGCATATGATCACAGCACCCATAAAAACCATAACATCCTTAGCATAGCAGCAGTCACACTACCAGATTAAAAGTTGATGAACAGGGAATTTTTGACAGGGAGGCAAAAGGCCACCAGATAAGAGATGAGGCAAGTCTCTAAACAGGTTCCACAATCTTGAAGCTGATACAAAGGAGGCTCTCTCCTCATTTCAACAAAATGTGCATCAGATTTTGATGGGATGTAATGGAGAGCAGATTGCGAGGGGGGGTCCAAGAGGGTGGGGGATTCGGGGCAGATTTCACCCTGAGTCTGCTGCTGCCACCACCTCTATCCAACCTGCCACCAATGTAAGTGGCAATGATCTGCTTCCTGCTCTCTTGAGCAAAAAGCAGATAATTGATTCCCCGCCTTACTGTGCTCCTTGCGCAACAGCTCATGAGGAGCATGGTAAGCATTTTGGGTTTTTTATAGCTCACAGGCAGCGGACAGGAGACAGCATCAGGTGGCATTCCAGGTCATGCCACCCCTGTAATCTCCCCCCAAAGGTGGTGCACACTCCTGAGGAATCCCTGAAGGGACCAAACATCCATGCAATGGTACCAGACGACTCCTTCCCAAATTATGTTAGTAGGACAATGCACTTGCTTCAACCCCCAAAGAAGCAATCCCCTTCAGGGCTGACGCTGTCTGCATCTAGCCTGGGGGAAATGCCCCACCCAGAAATAGCCTCTCTACAGCTATGTCTTTTAAATGTCTCTGGAGGCCAAGCTCTGCTCACCCAGTCTTGGATAGAGGAACACCTGTCTCTCTCCTGTCCTGACTGTGACCATGTTGGAACACCTGGGGCAGCAGGTGTAATTTATGAAGTCTAAAACCCATAAATTGATGACTTTGCTGCTGGGCCTGTATCAGGCCTTTAGCCCATTGAGCTCAGCACTGTCTAGCTCAGAATAAAATCTCTAGGATCACAGACAGAGGTCTTCTGCAACCTGAAATCCTTCAGCTGGAGTCAGACTGAGCCTTGAACTTGATACATGCAAGCATGTTCTGTACTACTGAGCTATGGCTTCTTGCTTCTGGAGCACTCTGGCCTTGGCGCAATTCCACTTTGCCTGCTATGTGTGTCCCAAGTGGGTACCTGCCTGACACCTCTGTACTACCCAACAGTTCTTCATATCAGGTTTTGTGTTGCTAACTCAGTCACACGCATGTATCATCATCTGCATAATAATGTTAAAGCTGCTAAAGCAAGGAATTTCAAGATCTCCTGAGAATCTGTATTGTTGTTAATTTTTCCAATTCAGCTGAATCAAGCCCATTTTCCTGAAGAAAGCGGTGAGACTGAATGGGAAGAGAAGGTACATCTGAGCCTTTCTAGACTGCGCCTTTTGTACTTTGTCTCATACAAGGCTTCGCATGGTTTAACAAGCTACACCTGCCCACATTCCTTCTCCTAAAGGTCTAGCACTCTGTCCCGGTTGGAGATCTGGTAAGCCTACATAAGAGGTAGGCTTACCAGATCTCCAACCGGGACAGAGTGCTAGACCTTTAGGAGAATCCTGGGCATGTCTACTCAGAAGCAAGCCCCACTGAACAAAATCGGGCTTGCTTCTGAGTAGACATGTCCAGGATTGTGCTCTAATAGTTTAACAAGCTACACCTGCCCACATTCCTTCTCCTAAAGGTCTAGCACTCTGTCCCGGTTGGAGATCTGGTAAGCCTAATAAGAGGGAATTTTCCCTCGGCAGTGTAATGCCAGCAACAATCATGGGGCAAGTCCCATATGGAAATTTGGCTGCTGTCTAGTGGATCCTTATGATAATTTTGTGTGGAATAAACTGCAAGTGTAAGTCCAGCAAAGTCTCTTTAATAATCTTTAAAATAATTGCCCATAGGGAAGCATCAGTCATTAACATCTAAGTAATTTGAAATTGGGGTTGGTAGAGAGATTGTGTATGAAAAAGCTATATCTTCTCCAGAAGGATGAAGGTGAAAGGCTACCGCTGGCTAGCAAACTATTTCACATCACAGGACCTAATGTCCTGAAGCAATAATATATATTTTTAGTTGCAGGTGTGAAAAATAGCATTTATGTTCGGGAATGCAAAGCCAAATTACTCAAACCTTGCTTGGTAAGTGAGCCATCAAAGGCAAAAATGAAAGCAATTCTGCAGTCAATATAATGTGACTGCAGGTTAAATAAATAACGTTTGAATGACAATAATTGTAAAACGACACTATTTCCTCCACTACAAACATGTGGTTAAGTGCTGTTTTCATTAGTTCAGACCGGAGGCTTTGGAAAGGAGAACAGGAGCCTTAGAAAGCAAATCCTTTGGGATGCTTGTTAGGAGAATAATGTTGCTATCACTGTTTAATTTATGACATGGATCCTGCAAGTATTTAGTGTATTAATAATGACAGCTGAAAGCCTTGCAGAATAAAGGCTTATTTGCAGATTATCTGCAAAAGAATTATCAGTCCTTTTGATATGGCCCATGTGTAACTGATGGCTGCACTATTACTGGCTGCCTCTACAGAGTGTGGGGAAGACCCAGTTCTGCACAGAGACCTGCTCAGGTATGAATCATCTACCTAGCAACTGCCAGGAAAAAAAAAAGACAACTTTATCAGCAGCAGGGCGGGTGAAGCCACAGGCTGCTATATGTCCCTCTGCGGCTGCAATACTGTAGGACCCACGTGACACAAATGTGGCCTTTTTGATCACTGCTCCTCAGGTAGGGCTGGCAGAGTTGCCAGAGCCTCTCCTGGACATGGGCCTGTCCTTTTCAACGCTCCAGGACACTGAGAAACTTTTGCAACTCTCACAGTTGTTGTTTGACTGGTTCTTTTCACCAGCCTTCTTTCCCACCTGCTGTAGGGCAAAATTAGAGTCCTGCTTTCATCAGCAGGTAGAAGAGAAGGACAGGCAAAGAGCCCGGTGGGGTGGACAGAGCAGGAGCTGCAAGGGAAGGTGTCTCTGCTTTTGTGCTTTTAAACTAGGGACTGGCGCTGGCACTATTTCTGGCCAAGGACATGGCAATGCTAGCAGCCACAAGCAGTCAGGCTCAGACCTTGGCTCTTCTGCTCTTCATTGGTGGCAAGCAGGAACAACAGTGTACGGTTAAAATGTGGGCTGTTCGGATAACATCACTCTCAAAGGCGGGTGCTTATCACTTCTGACATTCTAGAATAAATGAAAGATATTGCCACATTTTCTTCCGGACACAAGCACTGCGCCTTTAATTGACGCATGAATCCCCATGCTTAGGATTTCTGCCAGGCATCCAGTTATTATAGACTCAGAGCTTCTGTCAGGGAAAAATGCGGAAGCCCTGTGGAAAAGCATGCTGAGGCATGACTTTCAAATATTTTCCTTTGAAAGTTAAAATCCTTTTTACCTGGATAAGGCTCCTTCCTTCAGTCGACTTTCTTTAACTCCGTCGCCGTGGATGGAATGTGTCGTGTTGAACTTGAACCTGTGCAGGGCTAGAAATGAGAAGCTTGTGGGAAGCTGATGGGAAATAATACACCAAAGGCCCAATCCTATCTTTGGGATCAGCCAGTGTATCTCCATATATGCTGGTGCAATGACAAGCTCACCAGGGTAGAAATCCAACACTGGAGCAATGTCGCAAAAATGTGGCACAGATGTAGCTTGGATGTCACTTGGACACCAGCACAACACCACCAACAGGGATGGGGGCAGGTTGTGGGAGGGAAGTAGGAGGGACATGGGAGGGATGAGGGGGAGTTGATGTATATCATATCCCAGGGGTGGCCAAACTTGCTTACCGTAAGAGCCACGTGTAATAAACTTCAGATGTAAGAGAGCCGCCCGCAAGAGAGATGTTTGAGAGCCACAATATTTAAGAAGCATTAAAATTCTTAAATATATTTACTCACCATGAACATTAAACTCGTGTTTTAATCCAGTGGACTCTCAGTTTATACCTGGTCAATAATTATAAAGCTTGAAAATTTCTTATTTACCTTCTATATTAATTGTGATGCAAAAAGGAGCTCAGCCAACATATTTCTAAAAGCTGCATATAATACGTCAAAGAGCCACATGTGGCTCAGGAGCCACAGTTTGGCCACCCCTGTTATATCCTAATCCTTCTTCAGAGAATGGACAACACGCCCCCCCCCCCAATGCCAGAGAAATGCGACATACTCGGAGTAACTCCCTAAGGAACAATGGGGAAGGGAAAAACACCAGAAAGTTGCACCTCACTACACACTTTCCTGTGATGGAACATACTGTAGGATACAGACTCCATTTGGCAGACAGTCAACACACATCCACCCCAGTACTAAAGCCCCGGCCAGAAAGATTGCAGCTCAGACTATTAGGTGTGCGGCACATGAGGATATACCTCACTGGTCTCTCAAAGGGGAACTTTGTTGACCTAAACCATTGTGAACGGGCACTTGGCGCATAAAGGGAGCCCTTTGTACAAATGACCTCTTTACCTTACCCCCTCCTTGTGAGGGTTATGTCCCAGGCCACCATGTTGTCACCCACTACAGGGCACCACTGGTACCACTCTCCCTCACAAACACTGAATATAGCTATGCATTTCAATGCAGAGAACAGGTGTGACTGAAAATGCTGTCAAGTTCTTGTTACTCTCTCTATGTTTCTCTTTACTCCCAACAGGCAGCTGTTCCTACTTGTTCCAGACAGGTTCTTGTGGTGTCTCCTGCTGTGACTGGGTGGTTAGTGAGCAGCTTTATAGAGTGGTTGATGTATGTTCCAGGGACATGCGGTGAGGGGAGGCAGAACCACCCCTGTCATAATAGAAAATAGCCACAGCCTCTCCTGTGAATGCGTACACACTCCACTTTGCGCAATCACAGGAGAGACTGTGGCTATTTTCCATGGACTACAACCGGGGTGGTTCTGCCTTCCCTGCCTCCCCTCACCACACGTCCCTGGTAGGTTCTAGACCTACTAAAATCTCTTATTTTGCCCTGCCATGTTTCTGACCAGTCATGCAAAAGGAGAATGCAAGTCCTTTGGCTGAGCTCAAACCCATCTCACCTGGAGCCCAGCCTTTGTGCAGTGAGCCCCTGGCACCTGGCTTTGCCTGAGTACTGTTGAGGCTCCCCTTGTCCCTTCCCTGGCAAAAGGATTCCTTCCAGCTGATGGGTGTCCTCATGGAGACTCAAACCCTTGCCAGGGAGGGGCTTGTGCATTTGTTTCACATGGCTGCCCCCTTCCCAGAGGCGGTTGGGGTGTACCTTCTAGTGCTCCATCCGCTGCTGGTCCATCTTTGTGCAGCCGTTGCCAGCTGCAGGTTTTGCCCTCCCGCCCTCCCCGGTGCCGTTTTGCTCCATAAAGGAGGTGAAAAGCTCCGTGTATGTGTGTGTTTCTGCACCGCGGCAGCACGCAATGATGACACCACGCCCCCCCCAAAGGCAGGGCGTATTGCGTCCCGTGGAGGGCATATTGCTTCCCACGGGGGGGGGGGGTATAGGGCCGCTACTGCCCCTTCCAGGGAGCTATCTTTCTACCTGTGCTCTGCTCTTCTCAAAAGGTATGCCTTGGATGTATGTGTTTATATGGGTGGGATGAAGGGACTGGAACCCTGTGTACCGGGGTCCCTAGCAGATCTTTGCTTTTGCCCCTTTTATGCTGAATTCACTGTGACTCCTGTGGGACGAGAGGAGTGCTGTGGCATCCTTGTGTCAAGTTGGGTGTGTGTGTTTGTGTGTGGTGTCCTGGGGCATCTCCTTTGATTGAGGTGCTGACTGGGGTTGTGGTATTCATATCTAGCGGCTGGCGGGGTGTGTGTGTTCCCCCAACATTGGCCACTTGTTGACCCTGGCCCTGCTCCCCGCCCCCTTCCCAGTTCACCCTGGCAGGGCTTCTCTGGCTGTCAATGTTGGGGCTGATTGAACGCAGTCATTGGCTCCTTGGACATCACACTGATGGCACACAGGTGACAGACTCACTTCACAGTGAAGACAAACAGATGTCACAGTGATGACATGCTGCCGTCAGGACGCCATGGATAACAGGCTGTGTTGGTGTTTCCATGGATGCTGGGGGTGTTACTGGGAAGGGCTGTTCCAGCATTGCTTTGCCGGGACAGGCATGACGATTGGCCCTTGTTATGTTGGCATTGGTGTGCCATTGGTGTGGCATTGCCAGTAGGGGCTTAGGATACAATATATGTTGTGCTGGCATCCATGCAACATCACAAGGCAGCCGAACAGGATTGAGCCTTAACGAAGACAAGACATCAAAGGTGGGGAGGAAACAAAATTAGTAGAAGTTTATCAGCAGAATTGTGAGAATAATAAGCAACTTCTATTTGTATCAGACTGTTTCTCTCCTTAATACAAAGCAGAACACTTGTCTAGGGAAAACAAGGTATGCTGTTATGTTAGCAACTAAGCAGCACTAAGTAATGTTATTTCGACTGGGAAAAAGATGAATAAACATATACCCCTAAATAGAGTTGCCAAGTTTTTTTTTTCCTGGCTGGGATCTTTCTTGTGCCTTTAACAACTTCATGACAGGAAGCTATTCTGATAGTGAAGTTTTCCTCAGCACTGTACAGTACCTTCACACCTACTGAATTCACCTACTGAATTACTGCCTCTCAAGTCATCAAAGGCACAGGAGCCTTGCCAGAAAAAAAAATGGCAACCTTGTAGGTAGTTCAGTGGGACCATACTTTTTCTTATTCTTCAGCGAAGCAAACAAATCCCCACAGCCATGAAGTTCACTAGGTGACACTGGGTCAGTCGCTGAGTACAAGTCTTGCCCCCCCCCAACGTATCTCAGAGTGTTGTACAGAACAAATTCCAATGAAGAAAGGGGTGGAATGGTACTGTAAATGTAATAAATGCACAGAGTATTGCTCTCTGCAGGGCTCCTTTTGCGTAATGTTTAGCAAATTTGCTTCACCCATTCTTTTGCTTAAGAGAAGTGGCGTGGGTTGGTTACTAAGGCTGCAATCCTACACAGATTTACTCAGAAGGAAGCCCCATTGAGCTCAAATACGCTTACTCTTTAATAAGCGTGCTTAGGATTGCCCTGTTAGAAATCAATATACCGCAACAGTTCCCAGCTCTGATTTCATGAGATTTAGTCCTTCCTGTATATATCCCCTCTGAGGGTTTATCAGCATGAGTAGCAAAGATATGACAGTGAACGGCCTGGCAATTGTATGTGGAGGATTTTCCATGTGAGGAAAGTCTGATTGAATGTGAACTTGGATAAACGTCTTTTGAATGAGCTAAGCAGAGTTCCCAATGAATTTTCCAATCACGAAGCAGAGGCAGCTCAGATGTATACAGACTCTCTGTATAACAGGAGTCCAATTTGGGGAGCTCTGGCATCACATGACTCATTATTGGCACCCCAGAACAGACCTTTACATTACACCAGCGTGAACCCATAATAATAAGCCACATTAAGACCGCAATCCAGCCTAACTTTAGGCTGGTGGCACTTTCGCGGCACTGAGAGAGTAAGCGGTGTCACCACTTACTGCGCCGTCCCCCGGACTCCACGCCGCCAGACACAGGTAAGCCCTGCACCGGGTGGCGGGAGGGCGGGCCAGGGTGGCAGGGGAGGGAGCCATTGGCTGGCCTGGCCTGGGAGGGGACAGGGATATCGGCACTGGGCTGCACCGATATCCCAAGCCCCTTCCCGGGTCGGCCTTACACGACCTCTCTGGTTGTGCATCCAAGGAGGCCCACTGGGGCCACCAGGGCTTACACTGGAGGAAGGGGACAAATGTCCCCTTCCCCCGAAGTGAGGCCTGGTCGTGCCAGCATGGGCCACATCCTGCCTAGGATGCAGCGGCCAGCCATTTCAGCCAGCCGCTGCATCTTAAGCAGGATCAAGCTGTAAGACAGTACCTGTTTAGGCCTCCCAAATGGTTCTGATAATAAAGACCATTCAGGATGTTGCCAGCAATGCTAGCTGGTTGATATTGTCATGGTTCCTCTGCTCTTCATGTGCTGGAGAAGAGACAAATGCTACCTTGCAGGGTTTCTCCAACAGAATGCCTATGAAAGGGATGTAATAATATGGCTTATATGGTCCTTGTCTGCCTTCTCATCTTTCTTCTTCTTCTTCGTCTTCCCCAGACTCTTCTAAGCACACCACTATGAAACAAACCTTCTTTCAGGTTCCCTTGATCACTGACAAGGGGTTCTTTGTCCTCTCAGTTAATCACTTTTGATACTCAACTCTGTTCAGAGGCACATTTTAGAAATCCGGCAGCTGCAGTATTGGAAGGAGAATCTAAGATTCCCAAGCATCGGTTTGGTGCTTTCCCCACTGAGAATGCACTCTCACTTCCTAAGGGAAAGCCTGGTTATAGCTTCATAGGTAGCAGAAACAGCACTGAGCTGAGATGCAAAATGCCACATCCCTCAAATATGCTCAAAATGATTCTCTTCTCCTTCCCTCGCCTTTGATTTCTTTCGCTTTCACTTTTTCACTTGCCTCCCCAACCCCTCGCACCAGAGCCAGGCTCCGATCTGGACTGTCTGGCTGATGGTAAATTGTTTTTTGATGGCTGACTCGGTATAACTGAACTCAATTTGCCTTTCAAAAGCAGCTAATAGTCGCATTAAAAAATCCATTTTCACTTGTGATTGAATTTGACTGGGGCTCAATCAATAAACGAATGGAGTGTTTCACACACTGTACAGAGCAGGCGTTGCCACGGTAACCGTGTAAGTGAGCACGGTTGGTTTAATCTCTTTGTACTAATAGTTCTGCTGGTATTGGCCACTGGTATCAAAGCCCCACTAGAATGCAGGTCAGGCTTGCCAACCTGGTTGCTTTTCAAGGCAGGTAGGCTGTGTAGCTAAAGCACGAGAGATCTTGGCTGTGGGAGGGAAATGGAGTAGCTGAGTTGAGACAGTCCACTAACCACCTATTTCAGTCTCATTTTGTCACTTATTTAAGAATACTGGTTGAATGGAACCAGCTTCATTCCTAGTCTGTATAAGGTAATGTAAACTCAAACTCTACAGCTGAAGCAGAAGTATTTTAAGAATGAATAGGAACTGGCATCATGTTTGCATTTTCAGGAGCTCTCTCTCTCTCTCTCTCTCTCTCTCTCTCTCTCTCTCTCTCTCTCTCTCTCTCTCTCTCTCTCTCTCTCTCTCTCTGAATGGAGAGACAGTAGCCATTCTGTTTTCAGAAGTATGGTAGCCTATTGAGGAACAGACGTTGAGTGGAACTCCCCATCTTCAGTCTCCATGAGTCAATTAGATTCCTGTTTCTTGGTGAACTTTGGGACGAATTCAAGGCTGGCACATCCATGGGGTTGGAGTAGGCTGCAAACTGGCGGGGGGTGTCCCGCACCCTGTGCCTGCCCACAATGCCCTTGGCCTGTTGCCAATACAGTCACCACCCATATCCTCTACTTGCTGGCTGTCCAGGAGAGCAACTGGGAAGAGGAATGCACACTGTCCCTCCCTCAGTGGTGTTCCTGGAGGGGGACGCGGCACTGTAAGTGGTGCAAGGTGCTGCACTGCATCTTGCAAACTGGTGTAGTGCAGCCCCTCCCATCTCCGCCAAAGTTGCCTTCGCCGCTGGAATGGCTCCAGGGGTAAGTGGGAGAGCACCACCAGAGGCGCATCACCAGAGGCGTCGCTGTTGCGAGGCGGGGCGAGCGGGTCGCCCCCAGGTGACGCGCGCAGAAAGGTGACGCGTGTACCCATGCGCATCACCTCCCCTGCGCGCGTCACTTCCCCGCTCGCATCGCCTCGCTCTGAGGCCGGGAGCCGGCTCGGGGGACATCTTCCCCGGCCGCCACGCCAGGGCCTTCTGACGAAGGCCCACTGCGTCACAATGTTATTTATAACGTTTTTCGCGCATGCACAGACCATTCCTGAGGGAAAAGGGAGACTATTCCGGGGAGGGAAAAGGGAGACTCAGAAGCAAGCCCCATTGTGTTCAGTGGGGCTGAGTAAACATGCCTAGGATTGTGCTCCAAGGGTTTAACAAGCTACACCTGCCCACATTCCTTCTCCTAAAGGTCTACACTCTGTCCCGGTTGGAGATCTGGTAAGCCTACCCATAAGCAATATGGTGTGATACTATGTAGCCATTGGAAATATCATGATGTTATGCATGCTGATGCCCACCTGCCCATATGTTTTCCCCAGTGTGGAAATAGCAGCTGGGGTAGGGAAAAGCTCTGAAGGTGAAAGGATTCACTTCCCTTCTCCATTAAAATTCAAATACTCCATGTAGCTGCTTTCAAGAAAAAAATGGAATCACAGAGAGGCTTGATCATGTATTTCCCACATCTTGTCTAGACTGACCCTTAGTTACTGGCATGTGCTGTATAAAAACTGATAATTTTCCAGGGGACTTGCAGGTGCCATATGATACACTATTATGATCTGATGTCACTTGGTTTCACTGCTGGGCCACATATGCCAGTTCCAAACAAACTTAATTTGAGAAGGTAAAAACAAAAACAAAAACCACAAATGTGGATGCTAGCTTTGACCATCGCTCTCCATCCTGCTGTTCCCCATCTTTCTCTTTACCGACCAGATTCCATTACCCTCACCAAGTGAGCCAGTGGTAACTCTGGTTACTGCAGTTAGGGGAGTGCTGGGTCTTTGCCAATTCGTTCCTCAATGACATCTTAGAACAGGGATGGCCAACCTTTCAACATGAATGCTCCTGGACCTTTAATGGTTGTATAGGTGAGGGCATTTCAGCAGTGCAGCTGCTATAGCAGCACCATCAGCACCTGCAGCTGTCAACGTTCTGTCTTCTACACAACTCTTAAGAGCGCAGAGGCCCTAATGGTGGAAGGTTGGCCACCCCTGTCTTAGAAGGATGTGGAAATTGACAGGAATCTGCAATCAGTTGTGCCAGTGCTGAGCTGGCTTAGTATCTGGGATTGCAAAGCCCTGACAAAATGAAAATAAACATTAAACTTTAGTTACTGCACCGTTACTGTAAAAGACCCCTTAAAATGTTATAAAACAATTTTGGTCTACTGTATTCTTGTCTTGATGATCTCTTGGGATGATAGGATACAAAATGGATAAGATTATATTAATTATTGAACTAATTATTGGTACCCTGAACCAGAACCTGTTCCTACAATGATGACAAATGTTTGCATCTGGAAACAACCTTGATCTCTGTAAAGATATGTGGGAGTTAGCAGCTTCCTTTCTATTCTCCCTGACAAAGAGTTCTGTATAACGCAGGAAGTTTGTATACTTTCCCACCATCTTATGTTGGTACAATTAAAGCCATCGTGTTTAGTACCTCTTGTCCTTCATGTATCGCCCACTCTGCCTGATCTCATTTCTGCAATGCAGGGAGCCTGACCTTCTAGCTCTGGCACTCATACAAGACCCAAACACAAAACCTGAAGTCAGCTGGAGTAATAGCCATGAATGACGCATGGGATCCATTGTGCAACCCGTTGCTATGAGGGCAGCTCTCATCATGCTTCTTGACAAAGTGGTGTCTAGTTCCATGTCTGCAACAGGCTATATTTCCAAGGATATGACTAGTAGCATTCAGGGGGAATGAAGGTTTTCTTGTATATATGGCTAATATTGTCTCATGTCATAGAGTGTAATGCTTTTCAGACTTAGCTCAAGGGAACACTTTAAGTTAACTTAGGCTTACCAGATCTCCAACCAGGACAGAGTGCTAGACCTTTAGGAGAAGGAATGTGGACAGGTGTAGCTTGTTAAACCTCAGAGCACAATCCTAGGCATGTCTACTCAGAAGCAAGCCCCACTGAACACAATGGGGCTTGCTTCTGAGTAGACATGCCTAGGATTGTGCTGTAAGGCTTAACAAGCTACACCTGCCCACATTCCTTCTCCTAAAGGTCTAGCACTCTGTCCCGGTTGGAGATCTGGTAAGCCTAAGTTAACTTCACCCAGTAGTGGGTGGACAGGCTGTGCTGATGGGGTAGGCTTACCAGATCTCCAACCGGGACAGAGTGCTAGACCTTTAGGAGAAGGAATGTGGGCAGGTGTAGCTTGTTAAGCCTTACAGCACAATCCTAGGCATGTCTACTCAGAAGCAAGCCCCACTGAACATAATGGGGCTTGCTTCTGAGTAGACATGCCTAGGATTGTGCTCTAGGACTTAAGCTACAACTGCCCACATTCCTTTTCCTAAAGGTCTAGCACTCTGTCCCGGTTGGAGATCTGGTAAGCCTATGATGGGGGAAATATTCCACATTCCTGACCATCTCACTTAGTAACATATTTTATTTGTTTATATAATTTCTACCCCACTTTATCATGCATAGCCTCAATGTGGCTTAATATAGTTTCAAGCAAAAATAAAAAAAAATCACCGATAAGAACAAGAAATCTATAAATTCAGTAGAAAAGACATCACACCAGTGGGTGAAATCAGTTAAACCAAGAGCTAAGCTGAAATATCTCCCCCTACCCCAACGTTCACTGCCCTATTCACAGATATCAAAATTGGGGTGAACGGGTTGTCACTTTTTTAGGGAAGGATATGGCATGTAGTTGGAAGGGCCACTCATTAGAGGTGGAAGCAGCAGTGCCCATATTGGTTGTTGATGGCCAGCAACCACCCACCCACCCACACACCAGCAACATTGTCTTCAAGCAGCAGTGCAGGGCCCATGACGGGGGTTAATTGTACCAGGGCCTGGGCTCAAAAAGGGTGCCCAGGAGCCAAAGGAGGGGGCCCGTAGCATTTTCCAATCTCACATGGACTCGCTGCCCCCGCGGGATCCATGCAGCACTTGTTGCATAGCCTCTACTGCTGCCAACACTGTGCCAGGAAGCCAGGTAGACCAGGTGGGTAGATCTGGGCTCTGCATTGAGAAGCCTGGTAGACTTGGGCTCCAAAGATTTTTCTGGCTGTGGCTGCCTCCTCCCTGTACCTGTTCTGCCTGCCCCCATTGCCACCCCACCCCATTTTGTCCCTCCCCCTTTGAGAAAGAGCCCAAAAGAAACTGTACCCCCAGATAAAATTCCTCTCAGAGGCCTTATATCAGTGTTTTGAGGATATTTTTGGCATCCGGAGGTCTTGGCCAGTCCCTGCTCTTGGCATTATATCATCTCTCCTATCATCGAGGACCCTTGACTGAAAAGCTTCCAAGGGACTTCAGTGTTCCCTAGATTACGATTTGAAAACCATTGATAGATATATGGAATGGACATCCTAGGTGGTGGGTAACTGGCTTGACATTACAGACCAAATGGTAAGTGAAAAGTAGTTGTGAGAACAGAGCCTTGGTTTCCTTATACCTGGCTTCACGTTCTCGTCAGGTTGCTTTTAGCCTTTGCTTGAAGTGTAGTTGCCCATATGTCTCTTCCGAATGTTACATCGTCAATATTTTATATCTGTTTATTTCCTTTTGATTTAAGGTGTGCAGGAGACACACATTTACATGCATAAACCTGGCACTATGTGTCTGCTGGGAGAACAAAGAGCCAGACCAGTAACATGGCCTTTGACAGGACTGATGGCAAGAAGCCTCAGATCCACAGGTCAGGAAGGCTGCCCTTTGGATGAATCCATGTCATCACTCCTCCTTCCTTAATGGATCTCTATGGAATTCAGTGCCCTGTATTTGAACAGAGACTTGTTTACTCCTTATATTCAAATGGAGTTTTCATGCCTCCAACATTCAGATGAAGTCTACCAGCTCCAAATCCTGCTGGAACCACATATTTGGCTTCTTGTGACTCTAACCACCTCCTAAGGATGCCTGAATTTGGGAAAAACAACTTTTGTAAAACCACGGAAAGGACCTTCAATGGATCCCACCCACTCGCGTCAACAGGGGGAAGCAGGGGGGTGGGCCTCCAGGGGGCATCGCGCGTATAGGGGTGACGCGCGATCCCCCCCACTTACAGTTTTTAGTTGGAGGTGGGCCCGCCCGCCCTCACCTGTGTCCGTTTGGCTCCAAAATGAGCTGAAAACGGAGCGGGGAGGGCGCTCTGCTCCTGCGCGTGATGTCACGCTCGGGGGCAGAGCCTCCCCCTTAAGGGTGACGCGTGACCCCGCTCTGGGGTGTCGCGCATCGTAGCGATGCGACTGATCCCACCAACCTCATGATTAAGCTCAATGACCCTCTCCAACTAGCCACTGCACCCTCAACTGGGTGGGAAAACAAAGGCAGAACCCAGGTCAGGCTACAGAGAGCCACTTCACACCACCACCTCTTGCCATGGTCTGAACTGCCAGAATGCTTTCCCCTTCTTTCCCCCTAATCTCCCTGTTGTTCTCCTTTTCACCCTTCTTCTCTGCACCCCAAAATCTCCACCTCCTTCCTCCGTGTTCCTAAGGGCAGTCCATCTAATCTCTCTATGTCCTTCCCACCCACATCTCCCTCCTCTTCACTCTGCCCCTTCTCCTTCCAAGGAGTTCCTCTCTCCTCATTTCTCCTCCTCCTGACCGCTTTCCCCAGGGCTCCATTCTGTGTGAATGTTAGACATAGGATTCCCTGTCTAGAGTAAAGTGTGAGTAAGCTAATTCAGTTAGACCCAGTTTGAACCCCGTTCAGCACTAAGTATGAATGCTCTTGCACCTTCACCCTCATCTCCATTTTCCTTTCCCGACCGAATTGCACAGCTGTGCCATTGGCCACTACTCAGGATCCCTGCGCATCATTGTTTTCCCCCTGTGTGTGCATGTTACATGTGTTTTAGAAAGCACTGCCAGTAACAAGATGGAGAGAGAAGTGGGTGGGTGGTGAAGGAGGTTGTTTGTGCGTCTCTAGTTCTCTTCACTTGTGGATTTTTCTATTAATCACCAAGGGAAAGGAAAGTCTTCCCATTAATCTCGCAAGCCATTTCTGCCATCCCCAGGTTTCTACCTGCTGGGGGCTGAGTGGGAGGAAGGGGAAATTCTTGCCTTTCATCCATCTGAGATGGAACAAAAGCTGTTACAATAGTGCCTGAGAAACTGCAGCACTCCTAAGGCAGCCTGGGGGTCAAGGCTTTGTTTCTTGACAAGTCTAGGTCTTCTCAATGCTGTAATTTCAATGTCAGTTCTTGCTAAATTTCCTTCATTTATGCACTGGGAGAAATTCACAATAGTGCTGGTTAAAATGCACTGAAGTAAATAATCAAATCTTCCTCCAGTGAGTTCAGATCCACTACAGAAAACTGATCTCAGTCCCACCCAACATTATAAGGCCAAGTGGAGCTCACCAGTTCAAGGTTGCCCAGTGTCCAGGGTGTCAGCCTGGGCATCAGGCTTACAGTGGCGAAATTAATTTGGAAGATAATTGCCTGGATGCTCCGCTGGCCCAGGTAAGGTGACAGATGGGGTGATTTGTGGGCAGTTTTGAGTGAGGAGGGCAGGAAACAGCAAGCAGACTGGAGGGGGTGGATCTTGGCAGCAAAAGCACACACCAGAACCTATTGCTGATTTTCCACTCCACCCCTTCCTTTGACTTACACCAGCAAAAGAGCCGGTGTGGTAAGGAGACCAATAGGTGATCAGGTGGTCTACTGGGAGGTAAGTAAAAATGTTTTTACATGCCTCTCACTGGCTATCTGATTGCCCCCCCCCCCACTCACACACACTCTGTAGCACACAGCTCACACTCCATTGGCATGACTGCATGCTATGGAGTGGCGGGGGATAGGATTGGGCTGTTAGCCACTATGCTACACCAGCTCTGGCAGAGAAAGGAGATCTGCTGTCCTACTGATCTTCCGGTCTGCAGTTCAGCATCTTAACCACTAAGCTACCGCGGCCCCAAGCTATGTTTTTATTTGGGTTTATATAAATGATGTAATCATTCCACATGTGTTTGCAATGCATTGCACTATGTGGCTACTATACTATTGCTATTGCTATTATTTGAAGTGTTAACTGAAGAATATTACAGACTGCACAGTGATATACAGTTGCATGGAAAGAGCAACTATGGTATTATGGCTGGAGCAGTGGATGTTGAACCCAGAGACAGAGAGGACAGGAAGAAACCTGGATTCAAATTCCCACTAAGCCATGAAACGCATTGGACAGTCTCTTGGGTCAGTTACTATCTCGCAACCAAACCTATCCAACAGGGTTGTTGTGAGGATGAAATGAGAAAGGAATATGCTGCTCTGAGCACCTTGCAAGAAGAGCAAAACAATACATAAAGAAAACATTTCATATAAATAGGTTCTAATACTACAATAAAAGAATTTTGTGCAAACAAAATATCTATTTGTTGACTTGTTCCAAGAGTTTCTCTTGATAAATTTGGGCAGATTATTTTTTTTTAAAGCCTGAAACATGTGTCTTTTGTAAATAAGTATTGGGGGAGGCTTGTAGCCCACCCATCGCTCCTTGCCCCCTTTACACCTACTGGTTACAAAAACCACTGCATCTGAGATAGTTTGAAAATGCATCCAGCTAGCTAGCCCTACTGTGCTATGGAGATTATCAGCTGGGCTCTCGTTATGGTTAAATAAAGGGCTAGTAGCTCTTTAGGGTTAGACGGAAAGAAGATTGCCCCATAGGCAGTCATCAGAGGTTGGCCTTACTGCATAAACATGGGGCTGCACTTATGGCATCATAAGCTGAAATGCCATCTGTGGCATTTACACCAGCAAGGAATATGGGTCCTCTGAGAAGAAAGGGACATTAAAAACCAATTCATCAGCCAAGAGCAAATTTGCTTACAGAATCTTGACACATGAGTGGTATGCTTTTATGCCTTGTTGGCTGTATGATTAATACAGGCACATTCTCTCCCTGTGCAGCTTCTGCCCCCACCACACTGAGGGACATCTTCATGAGTTAGTCAACATTTTTGTGAAATTAAATTAAAAATACAATTAGCTTGAAGAGAATTCAAGGGCAATGCAGGGTTGAGCTGGCATGGTGATTAATTACAGCTGAACTGCTGTTGTACTCGTCACCATTCATTCCTTCTCACACATAGGAACATCTTTCAGGTTGAAGGTAGACAAAGAAAGGAGTTTTCCAGCAGATCCTGGGTAGCCGAGACCTTTGTCCTTGCCTGCATTATGGAAAGCTACCTACACACATGTCATGCCAGCAAATGCATGCACACACGGTGAAACAGGTGCACATGTGCCCATATAGTAGAATGGAATGCACGTGGTGCGTGCACCAATGCTGATCTGATATCTGTGTAGGCAAATTGTTACCTGTGAAGCAGCCCACAGTCTTGATTAGTCAGGACTGAACTTGCCATCTGCTAGTTAACTCCCACATCATAATGCAATGGGGGTAATCTAGAGTATTAAAATGGCTGATTTGGTTTCTGATCTGATTATCTGATTTTGCTTAACTGCTGATTTGGTTAACTTAATGACTGCTGTCACCCGTATGTGGTTATCTACGTAATTTGTAGATTAAAAGATTAAGAGCCGAATCCTAACTAAACCCCCGCACGGTGATACAGTGGCACCAGCATGGCCTCTGCTGTATTCCGAGGGGGATTTTCGGTTGCTGGAGGTCTCCTCAAGGTAAGGGGACATTTGGGATTCGGTGTGTCCCACTGCCACCGAACCCACACCCCTACTGGGCCTGATCCACCTACCCCACCCCATCTACTCCCCATTCCGCTGCATGTGCCGGTGGAGCAATAGAGGCCCGCCAGAGCAGGTAAGTCCTGTGCAGGGGGCGGAACAGGCGGAGGAGGAAGTTAAATGGGGCGGGGGAGATCAGAATGGGAAGGAGATGGGGTAGTGTGGGTGGATTAGGCCTGGGAGAGGGGCAGGTTCAGCGGCGGCATACACCAAATCCCTACCCCCTTCCTGGGTCTGATCCACCTGTACGGATCAACATGGACTTGTGCCAGCGATATTGCTGGTGCAGGTTCAAGCTGTTGCGGTTCCTGGGGCTTACCCTGGGGCAAGGGGATAAATGTCTCCTTATCCCGAGGAGACCTCCAGCAGCCAAAAATCCCCAGTAAGGTGCAGTGGAAGCTGTGCTGGCGCCACTGTGTCACCGCATGGGGATATTGGGCTGTAAGCCTCAGTACGTGTACATGACGTAATTGCAGACTCCTCCCCATTTACCCTGGCAAGTTCCCCTTCCTCTGCTGTCTCCCCTGTCTCTCACGTTTTTATATTGTGAGCCTCTTGGGGCAGGGACCCATCATTTACTGATTATAAATACCCATTATGGTACTATATCAATAAATACATCATCTCCAAGCAGAATGGGGACTCTTGTCTGAAACCGTGGAGAGCTGCTGCCAGTCGACTTAGACAAACCCGGCAAAGAACCACTGATTCAAATGTTCAGAAATTCATTAAATTGCCTGGGTGGTTTAGCTTCTTCGGTTCTCTTACTGTCACCTCCTCTTTATAACAGGAGAACGGTTAATCCTAAAAATCAGCCACTGAGCTGTAGAGTAATAATCAGTACAGCAGGACTGGTTTAAGTAGCCTATTTCCATTCAGACCAGCCCTCCAGAGTTGATCAGCTATCCTTACATGACCCAGCGGGCCCCCTTGTCTCCCAAGATCTGTCACAGCCCACTGGAAAGTATGCTTCGAGAATCTCTTTCACCGACACTTGCCTGACAGGCATAATCTATTGGCGTGAAAGCAGACGAATTAAGGACAGCATATGCTTTCTGCTTGGAATGAGCACAGATGGAGTGTCCCCAGCCTTGTAAATAGGAACAGTTTCAGTGGGGCAGTTCCCTGTGAGAGTCTCGTTTCCCGTTCCACCAGAGGATACAACTAGGTGCCCACAGCACAATGCATGCTGCGTGTGCCAGCCCATTCTTCCTTGCCAGGTTCCATGGCAGAGATATGAGTTCAGCTCATGCTTTTGGAAACTATCCTGCCCAATAGCTTGGTTGGTTGACGCTGTAAGGGGTGCTGACTCAGAGCATATCTACACTGCACACGTAACTGGTTTCATAGTCATTCCATCACCTCTGGAACCCTCAGGAATGGTTGTTTTGTAACAGAGACAAGAGACCTCTAATAAATTCTTAGTACTCTTGCTAAAATGTAATTCTTTGAAGGAAGCCATATACATACCAGTGCAGATGATAAAATGGGGAGATCTGCCCTGATGCTTTGGGGGCAAAGCGACAAAACTCTGGCACAGAGTCTCAACACATGATTCCAGGAAGTCATAGGCAACAGCTGCTTCCAAGCTGTCCCCAGACTCTTGTTATTAAGCATCCTGTTGCAGCCGGCACCTTGCTCTGAGGTTAAATGGGTATACGCTAATGGGTTCTGAGCTGTCTGTGACGGATCAGGAGAGAGATCTTGGGGTGCTGGTGGACAGGTCGATGAAAGTGTCGACCCAGTGTGCGGCGGCTGTGAAGAAGGCCAATTCCATGCTCGGGATCATTAAAAAAGGGATTGAAAATAAAATGGCCAATATTATTATGCCATTGTACAAATCGATGGTAAGGCCACATCTGTAGTATTGCGTCCAATCCTGGTCGCCGAAACTCAAAAAGGATATAGTGGAACTGGAAAAGGTGCAGAAGAGAACGAACAAAATGATTCGTGGGCTGGGGGGGCATCTCCCTTATGAGGAAAGGCTACAGCGTTTGGGGCTCTTCAGTCTAGAAAAAAGGCGCCTGAGGGGGGACATGATTGAGACGTATAAAATTATGCATGGGATGGAGAGAGTGGATAGAGGGAAATTCTTCTCCCTCTCGCACAACACTAGAACTAGGGACATCCACTCAAATTGAGTGGAGGGAGTATTAAAACAGACAAAAGAAAACATTTCTTTACCCAGCGTGTAATTAGTTTGTGGAACTCCTTGCCACAGGATGTGGTGATGGCACCTGGCTTAGATGCATTTAAAAGGGGATTGGACAGATTTATGGAGGAAAAGTCCATCACAGGTTACAAGCCATGATGGGGATAAGTAACCTCCTGGTCTTAGTAATAGGCTATCTCTTAATGCCAGATGCAAGGGAGTGGGAACGTGATATGGGTATTTTGTTGTCTTGTGTGCTCCCTGAGGCATCTGGTGGGGCCACTGTGAGATACAGGAAGCTCGACAAGATGGGCCTTTGGTCTGATCCAGCAGGGCTCTTCTTATGTTCTTATGTTCTTAAAATGAGGGATGGGAGAAGAGAGAGAAGAAATATGCTGACTAATCTGGTTTCAGAACCAAGCAAACAAAACTTGATCAGATGCAACATGTAGCTCTCAAGGATCCTGGAGCCTGAGAGATGGTTATAATATTGAAAAATAAGCCAGTGATCCTGCAGATTTAGGGCTGCATTCAAGCTTTTTAGTTGTGTGTATATAACACAAACCAGTATAGCTGTAGGTTCTTTCATAAAGAGAATGCAATATTCTGTTGCCCTGGACTGCTTGTCTAGGTCCCTTTATCTGTTGGCATAAATGCAGCTTTAAACAAAAACTTGGATCCTCATGTGTGCGTGCGTGCATGTGTGCACGTGCACACACACGCATCTGTGCATGCACGTACACACATGTGCACACATGTAATTCCTGCAAAATATTTTATTATGGCATTCCACACGGGAACACAGTAAGAACAGTTTGGTGCTGAACATCCTCCCTGGGAAGCTCTGTATAGCAGTTTTCATTTTAATTTGTGTTGTAATGAGCCAACAGGTGGCGATGTAGTACACGGCCATCTGTGTCTGTTTTCTGAGGGTATTTTCAGAGAGCTGCAGTCAGCCTGGAATGTGCAGAATCCTTTGGGAGCTGTTTACACACACCACCCTCTTGGCTGTCTTGGAATGGACCCAGGTCTGCAGCATTTATAAGAAGCAATGAGCTGACATGTGCTCCCTACGCTGGATATGAGCCGCTCCCTGGAGAATTTGCCGGTGGCATTGCTGTCTGAGCACCATTTCTGACACTCCATTTTATAGCTCTGTAACTTACATCCCATGTTCAAAGATGTGTGCGAAATGTCACTTAAGAATAGATGAGAATAGGTAAGATAGATGCATATCTATTTCCCTGCTGAAAGAAAGCACTTCAAGGATTCCAGAGGCTGAACAACTCAGCAACAAAACTGACATGCATCTATCTATTGTGAAAGAACATTTCTTTATGCAATGGATCTGGAGAAGTATCATGGCAACATTGGCTGATCAATTTCATCCAGGCTGGTTGCAGTTGGCTGAAAACAGGGAGACAGCTTCATTGGGGGCTCTGTCTGTAGGCTATGCCCACCCTGACAACACAGCTGGACTGGCGTCAGGGTTTGGTATCATTACACAGCTGCCAAGGGCCTCAGAAAGGCCTGCTAGTAATCCCTGAGACACTTTGGTGCCCATAGTCTTCGAGCAGTGGTGCTGGAGCATCTCTTGGAAAAGAGTCTCCCCTATGTCACTTTGTCTGTCCCATCCCATTGGTAAGGTACCAATGGGTACCTAGGTAAGCCCTACCACAAAAGCTTAACAAAGTCTACCCAAAAGAGGCATCCAGATAAGCGGTGGCGCATAGAGGGGATTTTCATAGAGGGGTCCCTGTGGCATCCCAATGTGTCCCGCAAGGCTGGGCAGCTTGTGCAGGGCTGTTTCAGGCCTCTGCCTGACTCTACCATGAAAGGCAATGATGTCATTCATCACTGGGCGTCATGGAGCCCATGTGTGCTGGAAGGAATTGGCCCAGCCAGCTGATCAAGAGGGGGTGGAGCTTTGAGAGGTATGCAGTCTCCAAGGCTGGGCCAACAGAGCAAGAGAGGGTGGAGAGGGAGAGAGAGAGAGAGAGAGAGAGAGAGAGAGGCTGAAGGAGGTGACAGGACAGAGGTGCTAAGAAAGGGATGAGGTCAGAGGATGGGGAAGGAAGGAAACAGAACCCAACAGAGCAAGGAAGGGGAGCCAGAACACTCTAAGGGGAGCCAGGGGCCTGGGAAAAGCAATGGAAGAAGACAGAGGGAAAGGGGGATGTTGGGGTGAAGAAGTAGGAGCTTTGGGGGAAAGAAGGAAACTATCAAAGCGGGAACAAGCAGAGGGGGAAGAAGTGGGGAGAAGAAGACAGGAAGGCAGAAGGCAAGAGTGGGGAAAGGCTGCAGGTGGGTAACCCTGTGGGTTGCATGTTTCTGCTGTCAGATGGGAGCAAGGAACGGGATGAGGTATTTGCAGAGAGAATCCCATGATGATAAGGCCTTGCTTACGAGAAGGTGATTCCTGTAGAATCACAGCCACTGGGTGACATTTCTGGCCTAGGGACTAGAAGAACTCATGGAAGTGTGCTGGCACTTGCCTCCCAGTGTGTGAGCGGTCTTAAATTTCAAAGACCAAAAAGGTGTGGCTGAAGATGCTCAGTAAATGCAGACCAGATTCTGGTTTTAAGTTGACTTGTTAATGCGCTCTAATAAGTGAACTTGCATTGCCACCACAACACCGTTATGTGCCAAGCATCCCCTAAAATCCAAACCCTTGTGTTTCTTTATCATGCCAACATTTGACTTGATGCAGTATAATGTGTAGAAACAGAAGATATTTAATTCCTGCTTAGTTTAAGCTGAAAACTTTGCCTTAATTATAGCACCACTCTAGTGGCTTAAAAACATCAAAGTTTTCATTATGAGGGTTCTGGGTTTGGAGTCTCAGCTGCTTTGCCACAGTCATCATGTTCATATGCTCTTTGTGAACACATTACGAGGTTAGAACATTACAGTTTTCTTTAAGTGAGAGATGAGGTTTTCCTGTGCTTATGGCACATGTTCATTTTCGGCTAATTGGATTGCATTGTGACGGTGCAATTCTGAAACAATGGCTGGAGAAATGCACTTATCTTTTATAGTAAAGGAAAAGAAAAGTCTTCTTTAAATCCATTCATCTTAATAAACATGAAAAAGATACAGAGAAACCAGGTGAACAGAACAACAGCCTAAGTTAATAGTGGCAAATACATCTGTCCTCTCCTGGTATTTTCAGTGTTATCTAATTAAATGAAAACTGGACAGCCCAAATCTATTGATTTTCATCAGTGGCAACCTTGATATGTTATCAGAAGTGAATAATCCCCTCTCTGTAAAACAGACTTTGATAGATCAATAAGGAGAACATGCTGCATCTCCTGGCAGCTTCATCAACCTTGGAGCGAGATCTATCAAGGGCAACCTTGTTTCTGATTTTATGTTGCACTTATCTCTTCTCTTCCTCTTGGTTGTTCCAATATGTTCCTTGTAGTTTGCAGTTGTGCATTCAGGCGTCATTCCAGCTCATTTTGGGCATCTACAAGTTGGAAATTGGGAAGTTTTAAGAGGTTACCTGAAAAGCTGAAAACAAAATAGGCTAGTTTCCCGGGCAGCACAATGAACACTTGTAAAGAGGGCTAAATTATTAGGGCCAAACAGATGTGGGGTGGAAGATTACCTTGGTGCCATTTTCCAGATCTAAATTGCCCCCAAATCCGCTGTGAGCTCCAAAGTGAAAAAATATTGTCACAATACATATGCATTTTTCCCCACCCAGTGGGGCAAAGAGCAGCTGCAGGAAGGCACTCAGGCAAACAGATGGGAGAAAGGATTAAAACTCCTTCCTGTTCTAATCAATGCTGCTGCCCCAATCAAAGTCATCCTGTGGTTGAAAAAAGTCAAGAGGTCTGGTCACCGATCTTCTGTGTCACATCCCTTAGCAAGCATTTGTTTTCTCATGTAGCCGTGTCTGTTAAGTCATACATCTTATTACCATCATTTATACATGAGTATTATGAATAATAAGGCCAGCGGGTGGCGCAGTGGGTTAAACCGCTGAACCATGAGCTGTCGATCGAAAGGTCGGCAGTTCGAATCCGTGACGGGGTGAGCTCTCGTTGCTTGGCCAGCTCCTGCCAACCTAGCAGTTCCAAAGCATGTCAATGTGAGTAGATAAATAGGTACCGCTTGCGGGAAGGTAAACAGCGCTCCGTGTTCCAGCCGCATGCTACGCACTGCGGCAAGGAGAGTCATGCCGGCCACATGACCACAGAAGCGTCTTCGGATAACGCTGGCTCTTCGGCTTTGAAATGGGGATGAGCACCACACCCTAGAGTCGGACACGACTAGACTTAATTGTCAGGGGTCACCTTTACCTTTTTATTATGAATAATGGTGTTAAGGTATTTCACTCATGGAATGTTTTCACATGAGAGACAAACACGTCTTGGAGCTTCACTTATGCTACTTGGGCCACAGCCACATCTGAATGTTGAAAATATACAGAAGAACATCAGGAACCAACATAATAGCTGCTTTTAAGTGTTCACGGCACTTTGCTTGAATATCTTGATGTAATTGGAATGTAAACTGAGATATAAACTGGGATATGTTAAGAACCGCCTTCTCCCACCACATAATCCTGTATTTCCCCTATGATTGTCAGATAGGGCCCTGTTTAGGATACTGCTGCCATCTGAAATCAAGGGGATGGCAGCAAGGTGCAGGGCCTTTTCTGTTGTGGCACCATGTCTCTGGAATCAACTTCCACAGGAAGACCTGAGGACTAAAGAACCCTCTTTATATGGTTTCCAGTAGAATTTAAAACTATTTCGTTTGACTTTTGAGGAGAGAGGATGCTCCTAGGGACCCCTTCATTAATCAGTGTTTTAGGTTTTGCTCTGTGCTTTTATGGTGTTATCGCTGTTTTTATAAGCTGATCTTCTATTGTTTTTAATTGTTCTTATTTTATTGTACTTTTAGGTTTTAATTATTTTTTTGTTATATTGTACACCACTTGGCGCTCCAGGAAAAGTGACATACTGTATAATCTTTTAAATAAATAAATAAGCAAGCAAGCCTTTCAACAATCCTGTCAGGGCAGTAGGTATTATCTCCCCTATTTCAGCTGGGGAGCTGAGGCTAAGAAGCATACCTAAGGCATTGCCAAGTGAGTTCATGGCAGTGGAAAGATTCAAATCAGGTAAATCTTGATTCTCAGCTGAGTCTCTTAGCCACTGGGCTACAACAGTTCTCATTTATGTGTCCACCTTGGGTGTGAATCTATGCAACAGTTTTCTTCCAGCATGGTGTGCACATGTGGCAAACTGACCATGTATATTAACCGTGACTACTATTATGATGAAGCACAAGTCCAAGATGTGCAAGACAAATATAGTTAATTGATATGTATCCATTTGTAAATCAGTCTGTCTGTCTGTCTGTCTGTCTGTCTGTCTGTCTGTCTCTCTCTCTCTCTCTCTCTCTCACACACACACACACACACACACACACACACACACACCCTGTGTCACTATACAATAAAGAATCTGATTGCATGGATTGAATTAAGCTCAAAGAACAGATGGTTAAATAAGTCATTTTTCAAGTGTATTTTGTCTGGAATGGGAGATGGATACTGAAAACAGTCTAAAACGTAATGATTGCCATCTCTATTACTGTTTCCAAGTTTGTCTGGCATAATATGCTGTTTTAATAATCATTCAATCCAGCTCTAGTTTTGTGCATCTACTTACACATACACACAACAACTGGTGTCTGCAGAGAGAGAGAGAGAGAGAGAGAGAGAGAGAGAGAGAGAGAGAGAGATGTACTGTACATCCCCATCTGCATCAAAAGATGCATTCAGTGTTGTCTGGACGAGCATTGCCATGAATATCCACATCTGCTGCACCAGCAGAAGCCTACTTCCACATATTTATTTAATTTATTTTAAAAAATTATATTGCGCCTTTTCCTATGCCGAAAGGCAAATGCCCAAGGCAGCAGATGTATGTCTGTTGTCAAATCAAGGCAACATAAAAGACTGTCTTTTTTTAAATTGGTATTCACAACAACAAGTTTTATTCCTACAAATGCCGAGATATAGAAATCAGTATGATGATGCTCATTTGTAATTTCAGGATCAGCAGTCTGGTGAGTGCAATTTTTATACATGCCCAAGGTAAACAGGAGTCGATATGCCATTGATTTTCAATACACAGCCTACATGCCTAAAACTCCTAGGGTACTTTTAAAATATTCACTCCATGTTTAAAGATTCCTATAGTCACAGAAAGCCATTGTGATTATTTAATCTGACTTTACAAAGCTGTTGGAATTAAATTATCCCATTCATAAACAGGAATCACTGAAGGCAGGCCTAAACAACCAATTACAGTAAATTAAAACCCAAAGGGCTTAGCACAAGCGATGTGCAGTGTTGCCTCTTCCTGAGAAATTTCAGCATGTGTTATTCAGTTGCCCCAGAGAGCAATGGTTTCCCATCCTCACTACCTATGATAGCAGAGGAGAGGGGGAAAGATCAATCTTCACGTTGGCATTCAAGGCCCCTTGTTCTGGCCAACATGATGTGTATCAGGGCCTCTCTGCTAATGTCATCTTCAGAGAGCAGCAGGGAGGACTGAATCTGTGCCATGTAATCTACAGCCTGCACTGAGCCCCTGGCTGCTCCTGCGCAGGGGTGTTTGATTCACATTCATTCACCATCATGGAAAGAGACATTCACTAGCATCTGCTTAGCAGCACCCAGGATCTTTCTTCATAGCATTTGGAATTCTTCAGGAGCAGAGCTGACCCTCTCGTAAGACCAAGTTAAGCAGCAGCTGCAAATAGTGAGTTGGCAGGGTGGCAGATTGGTGTGCAGTGCCCTGCAAGCACTCCACACCTGCCAACCATTTTGCCAAGTCACCAGCCAGGCAGATACTCACCCAGCCCTGGAGCACAGCTGTGATCTTCTTCTCTGTTGCTTCCCTTTTGAAAGAGAAGCCAGTGGGAAAAGGATAGCGGCTGCAGTGGCCCCCTACCTCCTCGGCCACGGAGGAGACACTGGGGCAGATCATGGCAGCAATCCATTGTCCTGGGAGCATTGGCGTCACGAGGGTGTGTGTCGGGGTTCAGACTGCACCGGGTGACACCCTCGGGGTGGTGGTGGTGTGGTGAGACCACTAGTGGTCAAAATTGTGGACACCCTTTGCATTTATGAATATCTATAATACCATAAAGTTAAATATAATTGGAAATGTAATTTAATGCAGAATGTAATGAAACAAACCACGCTGAATTATCCAGAGACGATCCTACACCCACTGCGGGGGGGGGGCCGCCACAGCGACACCTCACGGGAGTCACAAGTCCCACCCCCTGGGGACGTGACGTCACTTTCGAGCTGCCGCCGCAATTCTTCACCATTTTTCACAAGCGCACAAGCGGCCTGGAAGCATTTCTGAACAAAGGGCTTCCAGGCTGCGTTGTACGCATGCACGAGGCTCATGAGCCTCGAGGCTCACAAGGAAACCTGGCCGGCCAGATGGTAGTCGGCCAGGTTCAGAATAGTCCCGGCGGCCATTTTTCCACCATTATTTTAAGGCAGCCATTTGTCTCGGTTTGCCGGGCCCGGGACACTGCCGGAATGGAGTCCCTGATACCGGGGCAGTCCCAGCCAAACCGGGACGAATGGTAAGGCTAAGCTTACCTCAGATAGTTTGTCGACAGGAGGCTCTGATGGAAGGATCAAATTGCCAGTTTTACAGAGGCCTTTCTCACTCAGGGGGCCAACATCAAAGCAGCTGAACAAGAAAGATGAATTATTGCACTGGAACAGTTTCGGGCAGAGTCCTGGAAGATCCCTCTGCTTACAGTTGCCGGGCACTATCATGAATGAATAGGAAACCCCAGTGTTTGCTAGGCAGCAAAATTTTGAATTATTAGAGGGAATGTTTCTGACCCAGTGGGCAGAAGATCTCAAGCCAAAAGCATGTATCATAAATAGTCCTGCTTGCACAGAAGTGGCTTGAGGATTGTAGAGACAGGCTTAGAAGGCAAAGCAACAAGAAACCTGTTCAAAAACTGCAAAGCCTAGCTGTCTTCAAGTGTTTTTGCAGGTGTCATAGCAGAAGCAGGTTTAAGGAGAGATTTAAAGAGGGAAAATGTAATAGCTGCCAATTTTAACAGGATATCTCTCTTGAACTAAGGGTGAGAAAGGACACTCCACTCAATAGCAATTTGCCTAGGTGGAAAAATAATTCTTCAGTCACTAGCAGAGTGAGCAGATGTGCTTCCACTGCATCACCCTGCAATGCCTAACACACCTCCATGAATGCGATGATGATCTTTAACAGTAATACACCATGCTTATAAATTAGCGTAGGAAGTAAATGCTGCTGGATAGAATCGCCTACAGCAGAAGGTCATGCTTTTGGAAGGAATGGAGGACCTCTTGGCTTCTCTCTGCTCTGAAGTATTTGAATACTAGGGCTTTGAGGTTTCAAAGCTCTGAGAAAATACTATAGGCATGCGAACTAAAGTTCTCCAACCCAGGGATACGATACCTGTCACTTTAAGAATGGCAAGTCAATGGAAGAACGTAGTACTGAGGTGTTCTGGCACTTTTCTCTTGCCTGCTAAACAAGCAGGAATCATAGCAAGTAGAAAAATAAATAGGTAAAGGAATAGGGAGATGCAACGTATGATGCTGCCTTCTAAGTCAGGCCATTGGACATTCTAGCTTAGTACTGTCTACTCCAGGGGTGACCAACCTTTCAACATGAATGCTCCTGGCCCTTTAATGGCTGTATAGGTGAGGGCATTTCAGCAGGTGCAGCTGCTTTAGCAGCACCATCAGCACTTGCAGCTGCCAAGATTCTGTTTTCTGCACAACTCTAAAGAACACGGAGACCCTAATGGTGGAAGGTTGGCCTCCCCACCCTACACTGACTGGCAGCAGTACTCCAGGGTTTTAGGCAGGGGCAGAGCCACACATGAGGCATTGTGGGGCATGGGTCAATGTCCCATGTAAGGGCCCACACAGGGAACCTACCTATGAGAAACTGCTGAGGAGTGAGAAACTATAGTTGCTGCATGACTCTATGTTTTCTTATTGTTAGTCTTGTGCTGCTGCAACTCCCATGGCAGCTGGGAAAGATGTCTGCAACGGCACCAGTGCAGTGGCTGATCAGGGCTGCAAACACCAGTGAACCAGCATGAAATAAATAGTCTTTGGGGAAAGGGTCAGGGAACATTTCAGCCATCCCCCCCCACCCCAAAATGTTTGCCATCAAATGTTTGGTTCCGCTCAAAACAGAGGACACAAGTTCTACTAACCTGTTTCCAGGAATTTGCCTACCCTTTCTCCCCAAATATGAAACATGTTTCAGTTGAATCCTATCCAAAGCCCCGCGCTCAGATGCAGCGGTGCCAGGGCAGGTTCTGCTGTTTCCAGAGCGGGGCTCGAGATCTCCTTGAGGGAAGGGGACAATTGTCCCCTTCCCCCATGTCAAGTCCCAGCAGCCCCTATGGGGCTTCTTGGATGTGAGCCTAAATGGCTGGCGCAACTCCAAGCAGCCCCGTGTTGGGCTTTCAAGCCTGGGAAGGGGGATAGCAGAGGTGAAACAAGGGTGGAGCGAAGGCAAGTAGTTCTGCAAGACTCCGTTACACTGGAGTCAGCGGCCCCTCCCCCTTGCTGTTTGAGCCATTCCAGCAGCAACAGGGGAGTGTCCTGTGTGTTGCCTTTGCTGCCAGAATGGCTCCAACAGCAAGGGGAAGGGGCCTCTGACTCCAGTGTAACGGAGTCTTGCAGAACTACTTGCCTTCGCTCCACCCTTGTTACGCCTCTGGGGGATAGGATTCAGTGGAGGTCTCGGCCGAGCCCACCCCCTCCTGAGCCTAATTCACCCTCCTCCCCATCTTCCTCCTGCCCTGAAACGCCCTCCCTGCTTACCCGCCACCCTGTGCGAAGATTACTGACTCTAGCGGGTGTTGCTCCTTTGCCGGTGGAGGCCTGCTGGTGCTGACCTCCATGCTGTTGGAATTATGGCAAGATCTAAATATTCAGTCATTTATAGGGTTAATGTGACAGTTGGTTATTTCATACATACTGAGTTAAGCCCGGGAAAATGTAAAACTGTGATTGGTTGATTAGATCAGGTGATCTTCAAGCAAGGGTCTGCACTCTGCAGAGAAGAAGAATCTCCATTTTTTTAAGATATGTGTGTGCTTTGCTTAGTGTGAGTTTGAACCTATTTGAATCTCCTTATCTCTATTAGTTTAGTAAAGTTAAATTAAGTCTAAGCTTTCGTGTATGTCTCAGCTTGTTTATTCTAATAATCAAGATTCATTGCAACCTGCAGAGAATCAGAAAAGCTATGAATTCCTTCAATATTTACAACACATGCCAGCGGGACTGGCCTCCACACTGTCGCAATGTGCTTTATGGCACATTTGCGACAGCATGGAGCCTAGTACCGCCAGCAGAGGCTGGCATAGGATTGGGCTATAAGGGAAATAAGGACATACATAGCGTAATCCAGCAATTTTCAACCTTTTTCATCTCACGGTACACTGACAAGGCACTAAGATTGTCAAGGCACACCATCATTTTTTTGACAATTGACAAGGCACACTGTGCACATCCCCCAATGGACCCACCCCCAAACTCTTGCAGCACACCTGTGGACCATTCACAGCACAAGAATATGCCATGGCACCGTGGTTGAATATCGCTGACTTAACCCTTCCCATACTCCATTTTTTAAGTGGATCTGAAATGTGTGGTGGGGTGCTCTCTTGTGCAAATGGAAGCAACCATTTCCCTTTGTAGAAATTCTGAGTGTTTTCTTTCTTTCCTTTACCCACTTACTAGAGCTGAAAGTACCTGGTGGCTCTTAATGAGCAGCGAACAGAGCAATTATGCAGGTTAATCATGTTCAGAAAACTGATTTTACAGCCTTGTTGTGCTCACATTCGTGTGATGTTATCAAACAGACCAATTAGACATGAATTCTCCATTTGTATGGGGAGAGGGGACAGGGAACAGAATACAAATCTTTGTACCTTGGGAAATCTTGTTTTCCAAAGCGAAAATGAAATGAAATGAAAATCCAGGTTTCCTAAATCACTTGCCAGCACAACTCCCATAAAACAGAGCAAGGGGGTCTTCATAAGTTCACAACAGAAGATGTGGACTAAGCAGCTTTGAAACCTCGGCCCAACTGAAGCATAAAATGGGAATCACAATAATATAAATGAATAATGTATATATATAAATATATATTTTTTAAAAAATGATATAGCACGTATTGTTGAATGGTGAAATGGGATGCTTTATATAAAACAATGCAATGAAACAGCATTAACCGCACAATCCTATGTGTGTCTACTTGAAACAAAGCCCCACTGACTTCAATGGGACTTACATCTACGTAAGTGTGTATAGGATTGCAGCCCAAGAAACATTTTAAAAACTATTTTATTAGGAAACAGTTGAGGAATGAAACAGAGTCGATCGTCCACCCTTTAAAAGCAGCTGGAGAGTTAAAGTTTAAGAATTATTTACATTTTTAAAAAATGAAACATTCTGAGGAGCAAAGTTTTGGGCAAGGGGTCATTCTAATAAACGTATAAAATCTGCAGTGGGGAAAAAACTATAACATCCCCCAGCGTGCGGGCACTAGGTGAGGGGAAAACGGTGCTGCCTGTATGTTCCCCCTGCTACCTTCGGGCGTGGCACTCTGACTCCAAGCTCTGCCCATTCATAGACTGGGAAAGCTGATCACAGCCAACCCTGAAGGGGTTGAGGCAGCTGGGCAGCAGAGACTCCCCCTAAGCAAGCCATGTGGTGGTCTTTGCTTACCCAGCCAAAGGGGCTTGCTAGCCAGCCTCACCGACCTGGGTAAGTATTGTCTGAGTGGTCCTGGCTCACCCCTCGACCTTGCTACCTCAGAATGCATCACTACCTACCCATCCTGCATGCAACCTGCCACATGGAGGGCTTAGCCTAGCGCTTGACCCCTTGACCCCAACTGCCCCAAAACCAGGCCAGAAGGCTCAAAAGTCCCTGCTGCAGGTCCCTGAGGAAAATGTCAGCACCAGCAATGGAGAGGTGGATTCCATTGCGCCTAAACAGGGCTGGCGCAGTATCAGCAATATCAGGGTGAGCAATAGTCGCTCCACCCTGTGCATTGAAGACCTTCCTCATTTAAATGTTCAGCTTGCGCTGAGCAATGTCAACATGGCGCGTGTGAAATGCCTGCCGCCGAGCCTGGAAATCGGACGGGGATGTGGTGGCCAACATCCCCGCCCCCTCCCGGGCCAGCTTGGACAACCGCCGCCCTCCCTCGCCTCCCGGCCCACCCTTGCACCCGCCGGTGAGAGACTTACCTTCTCCGGCAGTGGCTGGGTCACTTTGGTGGTGGAGTGAGAGGGCTGCCAGCCTCCGTGCTGGTGGCCCTTACTCTAGAGTTGTCGCAAACGCGCTTTACGGCATGTTTGCGACAGGTTAGACTGGTGGAGCACACGCTCCGCCAGTCTAAAGTTAGTGTGGATTGCACTGTCACTGTATTGCTTTTTAAGTTGGTACGGCCATTAAGTTTCTAAATGTTAATGGGGAGATGGTGCCTCACACAATTGTCCCCATCACAGAAGATGGAGCCTGCCTGTTTCGGTTCCTCTCCTATCTCATGTATGACACTCACCTCATGGCTAGGGAGGTGCGTGAGCTAATTGTGAGGCACGTGGTGGACACCTGGGAGGAGTTCTCTATCATGTCCCACGACAGCGAGGGGGACAACTATCATTCAATGGAACCATGACTTTTAATAATTGCAGGGTGTTGCCTGACATGGGGTAGTTGTGCTACATTTAAATGGTTCATTGCAACCAAAGGAACATTTATTGGAGACAACATGGATTTAAAGTACTTACATCCCATAGCAAAGCACGGGCATCACGCTAGTAGAATATATTCCCCGGTCTCACAGGTTACATATTGGAGTCCCTAAGTATTCATTTAAGGATACAGCTTGCACAAGAAGTCCCATTTCCTCAGATTGAGATGTGAAGGTTCAGCACTCCTGGTTATTAAGCCTGAGGTCCATATTACCCATTCTGGATGAGGGCAATCAAATGTCAGGGTGAGTTCAACCATTTTCCATGAAACTTGGGACTGCACTGCATTAGCCAGAATAAGGAGAAATGCAGCCAGTAACGTGGGATTTTTTTTAATTTCTTTTCCCACAGGCCATCAACATGAGTCAGACTCACAGCTTGTTGTAAATGTGGGATGAGAATCTGGCGGCGCAACACTTGGAAAATCCCAAGTCAGGTCACGAAGAAAGTTGGTACAAGGTCATGCTGATTTTAATATGGCGCTCTCTTTCTTCAAAAGATTTTATTTCATTAATTTATAAAAAAGTTTTATATGCCCCCCTTTCGAAAAGGCGATCAAAGTAGTTTGCAATAAAATACAAAAGCAATATCAAGTGGAATGCACAGCAGAAAAGCAAAACCAGTCTCCGCAAGGCAGTTATAGAAGGAACAACATGAGTTTCACAGTGGAGAAAGTTGATGGAAAAACCGGCTGAGCTAGATCGGTGTGTAGTCACCAATGGTGGGAATGTTCTCCTCCAATAGAAGGGGGAGCTGTAACGTATCTTGTTTGTCAGTTAGCTTTTGGTTCATTCTCTATTCTTCTGATCTACAGTAAGCAGCCTTCTCTTTCATTTTCTGTTCTTCTGCTGGAAGGTACAAGGTGTAATGTTGCTTGCAGTCTGTTGCTGCAGTGAAGATGTGGCGGCCCATCTAGACCCACGTGGGGCTGTCCTGGCTGTCTGTCTGGGTCTGAGGCATCCAGTAATTATGTCATTACCAGGTGGTGCGGACTCAACAGGGGACGGGCAGAGCTGGCTGGGAGTATTGCCAGAAGGTCAAGGCTCTTTTTGCATATGGAAGCCATGGAACAGACCAGTGGGGAAAAGATAGAAATTGGATTTATGAGCTTAGCACAAGTAACAATCCCCCAGACAAACAGAATGAAATACAGTGTTCTTACGTCCCTCAAAACAGTAGTAGCACCTTCTCCTATGGATGCATTCCTCTCGTGGACAGGCTGTGTAGCATGCCTCAGTGACATCGACAGAACGTGGCGGGGGGGCGGGCCGCCAGGGGGTGACGCGCGCAGAAGGGGTGATGCACCCACGTGCGTCACTGCCGCTGCGCACATCACCCTCCGGAGGCTCTCCGAGGCCGGGAGAAGGCCTCAGAACGTCCGGCCCGTCCGGCGGTCCGGGGCCTTCTGAGAAGGCCCAATGCGTCGACGAGTAATTCATTAGGTTTTTCACGCCTGCGCAGAACGTTTCTGAGGGCAAACGGGCAGCCCTTGCCCTCAGAAACTTTCTGCGCAGGTGCGAAAAATCTAATAAATTACGCGCCGACGCATTGGGCCTTCTCAGAAGGCCCCGGACCGCCGGACGGGGCGGACGCTCCGAGGCCTTCTCCTCAGAAGGCCTCGGACTGCCAGAGGAAGAAGAAGCTCAGCACCGAGGACTCTCGGTTAGTCCTTGCCAAATGTTGGAGGGGGTGCCCGGGGGGGTCACTAGGGTGATGCGCGATGTCACCCTAGGGCGGGCGTGGGTGACGAGCGCGTCCAGCCCCAGGGTGACGCGCGCCCTAGTGACTGCGCTGGCGTGCCTGCAGCCACCTACACTGCCAACAGATGCATGACTAATGGCTTTTACAATCCCCCTTTTACACAACTTCATAAGGGAATCCCTAAGATGTGGCCTCATCCTGACGCATGACCTTGGCTTGGCGACCAGAACATCTCCAGATATAATGGAAGGGAGGCATCCTAAGACCAAGGAGCCACCACCTTCAATGTCCTGTCTCTGATCACCACCCACCTGACCTCAAGTGGCAGGGCCACCAAAGAAAGGCTCTGTTGAAGATCAGAAAGAAATTGCTTTTCCCCCTGTGTGTTGATGGTAGACAATGGGCACTATCTCATGGACAGTCAGTAAAGTCACCTCCACTGGTCTGGATGGTAAGCCACATAGAATACATTTTCGATCACATGACTTGTATAGGTGGGGAGGGGACCATGGGCGTCACTGGAGCGTGGCAGGGGGGACGGGCCGCCTGGGGGTGACGCACGCCATGGGGTGACGCGCGCACCCCCTCGCGTGTCACCTCCGTGACGCGCGACACCCTCTGGACGCTCCGAGGCCGGCCCGGGAGCGGGCCTTGGAGCGTCTGACCCCGTCGGCGCTCCAGGCCCTTCTGAAAGAAGGCCCACGCAGCGCGTTCATCTGGGTATCTTCCGGATTTTCGCGCATGCGCAGAGACCGTTTTGAGGGCTTTTTGCCCTCAAAACGGTCTGCGCATGTGCGAAAATCCGGAAAATACCCGGATGAACGCACTGCGTGGGCCTTCTTTCAGAAGGCCCTGGAGCGCCGACGGGGTCGGACGCTCCAAGGCCGGCTCCCGGGCCGGCCTCGGAGCATCCGAAGGGCGACCCGGAGGGCGACGCGACGCAACGCGGGGGGGAGTCGGGTCGCCCCCACCCCCCACGCCACGATGATAGAGCGTCACTAGCGTGACGCCCCCCCCCCCCGCCCCAGGGTGACGCGCGTCCTAGTGACGCTGCTGGAGGGGACTGAGTTTTGCAGAATATGTGCCTGCTGAATTGGAAGCAGTAATTTTGGCATTTGGTAGCTGAATGGCCTGATGTAGTTTCAAGCCTATTACTGTCTGTCCATGTGGCTGCTTCTATTCCCATGTTAATACAGTATCTGCTTGAGTTGTAAACAAAGAAGCTATTACAAAGAGTTCATAAATCTCTTGTCTTCTTTTCCTCAAAGAATGCTGACTCCCACAAACTTCCTGGTTCTCAGGAAGTACTCAGCCCCTTCGCGGACGAGTTCCACCTCTGGCACTACTCCCCTGCTGCGTAGTGCATACCTCTGGAAGTGACTGTCGATGGCATCATCTCCAGTTACTTCCAGGTTTTCAGGTTTTTGGAGGCCATAAAAAGCAGGTAGGAGGTTCTGAGCAGGTGGGAGGGCCCTTCTCAGCATTCCTGAGAGGTTTAGCCAAAGGCAGGAGCCTCTCAGGAGTGAAAATGCGCCACTGAAAGTGCCGAGGCGGAGTGTGGTTCCGGCTGTCCGAGTACCACCAGCAGTCGACCGAAGTACCACAGGTGGTACTAGTACCACTGGTTGAGAAGCCCTGTCCGAGACCACAGTCGTGTACAGGTAGATGGAGTCTATGCACTCTGCTCTAGCCTGCCCTCTGCAGTCTTCCTCCCACGAGGAAGTGCCACCTCCAGAATCACTGCCAGAGGAATTCTGCCCCTCCTTCCAAACAGCTTCATTCCTGGAAATAGCTTCCCTTCCATCCCCACTGATTAGTTATCAGAGAGCCAACATTGTTTCTCCATTGTCTAACAAGAATGATGGTGTATCTATTGGAAGCCAGATCAGCACGTTCAGGGAATAGCCCTCCCCTCACTGACATCAATGACAAAACTCCCATTAGCGTTCATGGATCTAAATTGTACCCTTTTCACTGCACTCCTTTGAGACTGGTTTTATTCAGATTGTGGAGCATGCATGAAATCATTAGGTTCGATTTGGGAATGAATCATGGCAGCTAACCAGTTTTATTCCCACCTGGGCATACACAGAGCGGGCAGCTCTCGTCTTTCCTGATACTCATCTTGTAACGAAATTATTTTTTTTTTAATCCAGTATTTGTTCTCACTCTGGTTTCCTTTGCCTCCACCCACTTCTATGTTCTCTACAAGTGTGCAATACTAGGAGTTAACGCAGTGGACCCACTTTTTAAAATGACACTTTATTGGGACCCACCTAGCTTTATGAGACTTAAAAAAAAAAAAGCTCTAGAAATATTTTTATTTATTTATTTACAAAAAACCCTCAATCCATTTCTTGTAATGAGGCAGCCCTAATGAATAGTGTCAAGGCTTGAGGGGCTTAGTTATATGACCCACAGCTCAATCCTAGGCGCGCCGTCCAATGGCGGTGTGCCTCCCATGCTGCTTTACGGCAATCCAGTCACAAAACCCTCCCAGGCAGCAATCTGACGAGCGCACTGATGGAGATGCCGATGGGAAGGCCTCTGCCTTTCCAGCCACGCCAGAGGCAGAAGCGTCGTCTGGGGGTGGCCTGCTTTAGGGGGTGGCGGAATGTCACGGGTCGCTTACTAGTTTTTCCGTTGCCTCTTCGCAGTCATCTCGGCTGCGTTTCGGCCCTCCCGCCCTCGCTCCGTTTGGCTCCAAAAAGGAAACCAAATGATGGGTGTGTGTGTTGTGATTGGAGCCACGCGCTGACGTCACGACGTCGCATCGGCGCCCCCCCCCACGTGAGGGAGGAGCTAAACCACTGGCCAGAGGACGTCCAGACGTGCGCTGAGAAAGGTAAGCTGGCGGGAAGGCAGGGGGGAACAGGGGCGGGGAGGTCGCGGGAGGAGGAGGATCCGTCACGGATCCTATCTCCCTTCCTTGCACTCTCCCCACCCCTTTTCTCTCATCAGATTTACGCTAGCAGAATTGCTAGCGTAGGTCTGAGGAGACCCATTGTGGGCCATGAGGCTTAACACAGGGGTAAGGGGATTAAACATCCCTTTCCCTGCAGAAGCCTCCCGGTTCCGCGCCCCCCCCCCCCCAGGATGCAACGGCTGCCATTGTGGCACTGCTGCATCAGCAGGGTGTGTGTGAAAAGGATAGAATTGGGCTCTCAGCTTTCACCTGCCCCCACTACCTGTCATTGATGGACTTCGAAAAAAAGAGCTCAACCATATGTTATCTCCCTGAATTTACATAAACTTGCAAACTGCAGGAGCTCAGCTTTTTGCAGGACAATTAGCAGCCATGTAATTTTTGAATAGCCTCATGGCTTGAGGCAATTAGTTATCTGATCTTTCCTTCACCTGTGTTTTCACTGGAGGCTCTGCTTGCAACCCACCAGAAATCGGGTCCCACCAGTGGGTCCTGACTCACAGTTTGGGAAATGCTGATATAAGGACACACCCCAAAGAAACCCGTACAAGCAAGCAGCATGCTTCTTTTCTTTCTGTAGAGTGAGTTTTTAGCTATCACATATTACAGTATCTCTCTGAACTAGACACAGAATGGGAATCAAGGTCAATGCGGAGCAGAGCTCACTGTAATATCTTTACGGGGCCCTTACAATTGTGCTGTGAAAAATACTGAAGTGCCCTTTTGCTAAGTGAATTTCTAAAGTCAGCCAGATGGGCCCCTGCAGCTGATGTTATTCCCAAAATATTATTACTGCTCACTGACCATTCTTTTGTTCAGTGAATTTAGTCCAGGATGGTCACTGATATTTCATCCAGGGAACTAATGATTAACAGCGCAATCCTGTGTAGAAACTGCACCAGGGGAGCGCACGTTCCCCCAGCGCAGGGTGTCATGAAAGTACTGTAAAGCACTTTCATGGCACCCAGCGAGTAAGGAACGCCGGTGTGGTGGCCCTTATGCCGGCTCCTACCCGGCCCTGTGTCCACCGGAACAGGTAAGTCCTATACCGGCCAGGGCAGGGGGAGGGCAGACCGGGTGGGCAGGGAGGGTGGCCATAGGCCGCCATGGTCCTGGAGAGGGCAGGGATATCGGCGGCAAGATACGCCAATATCCAAAGCCCTCTCCAGGCCCGGTGCGGCCTTACACAGAGGCCTTGAATGTACGCCAGCTCCAGAGCTGGCATACATTCAAGTAGGCCCATTGGGCCTCAAGTCGCTTACACCCAGGGAAGGGGACAATCGTCCCCTTCCCTCGAGGTGCACTGGGGCTGCCCCGGGGCAACCCGGAACCTGAATAGGATATAGAGGCCGACCCTTTAGGCTGAAAATGTGTGTTTTTGAATGAGACGCTCATCAGAGCTCAGGAGAGGTGAAGTGCCACCCCTCCAGGTGAGGGGAGTAGACATAAGGTGTACGCAGGGACAGTGTCAGCCAGAAACTGGGCAGTGCTGCTGTCCCTAGTACATCTTGCTGCGCAGGTAAGTGGAGCGAAGGTAATAACATATTCTTCCCTCGAAAATCAAGTAAAAGGAGCCTGGTAGGTGAGTGGATTTTAATATAATAGTTGCTATCGAATTTCACCTACAGGAAAATTTGAGGTGATTTTGGAGTTCCTGCTAAGGTGAAATATCTGGAATTTCAAGGAAATGGCAAGACGAGTGAAATTTCCCAGAGGGGCTTTGTGCACCCCTAGGTTGTCACTGAATTTCATCTGAAGAGAAATTAGAGTCAAATGTTGAGGGTCTTGCTTGGTCAAAAGATCTGAGGGTTTTCACGAGAAACTGAAAAAGTTCTGATCAGTCTAGCAACATTTCTCAGGGGGCTTTTGTATATCCGTAATAACTTAAGTCTCAGCTTTGCCCAGTAACGGCGGCATGGCCCTCCACGTCCATTGCTTCCTTTCTCAAACTTCCAATATTGTCTCTTTTTGCAGGGAGGGGAGACTACATTAGCAATCTGCTTTCAGATGCTCCCACCGTAATGTTTGTGTAATTACAGTGAATGGGTCTGGTGGTGAGGTTTTGCCTTAAATGGTTGCCTGTTAAAAGTGCTGAATTTGACAAAAATGTCTTAATATCTTTTAATGCCTCTGTGTATATACATCTGTGTATATACATCGGGTGTATATACATCGGGCATCTGTGTGTATACATCAGGCAGAAGAGTCTGGCTCAGTTGGGAGAGCTGCTGCCTTCAAAGCCCGAAGACCGGTGAACTTGATAAGTTCGAAACACGCCGCAGGCAAAAAGCTGTGAAAGCCTCCAGGAGGAGAGATAAGAGCTTCCAGCTGCGTCGATCGAGTGTGGGAGACGCCAGCCAGCAGAATTGTGAGACTGTAAAAAGGATACCACCTGGAAAGTAGCCGTTCATGAAAGATTGGACATTTATATATATCTTGTAAAACCCCCAAGGGGGTTAGGTCAGCCTGCCCATGTACACCGCCTTGGATTAAAGTCGGAGGAGAAATCCAATGACCAAGAAAGGCGGTATATAAATATTTTATTTTATTATTTATTTAAAGAATTTATATCCCGCCTTTCTCCCAGCGAGGGCACTCAAGGCGGCTTACAAAACATTAAAATACATATACATTAAAAATAAATTAGAAACAAGTAATTAAAAACAATTAAAACAAACAACTAAAAATAAACAACCCCAGTGGGTCAACCTGTATTTACTTTGTTAAAAACCATTTGTTAAGAAGCCATTTGTTAAAAAGCCAGCCCACCATGTCAGACATCGAATGCTTCCCTAAATAAAAATGTCTTAAGGCCCCACCAAAAGGTCTCTAAAGAAGGAGCCATTCTTAAAGGCCACTGCAGACCGCATGAATTTCGGTGCGTCCCGGACACCCAAGGAGCTTTGTCGAGCTGTGCTGAGGTGTCTGGTTACCATAGCGGAAGCCAGCGGAGGAGATGCGGTCTCCCGATTTCCGGCACGATCGAAAATGTTCCTGGCCCATGTTTGAGGGGGCTGCTTCGCGGAGCTACTGCAGCCACCAATCAGATGAGAGGCAGAGTAGTGTTAGCCAATCACGGTGGAGGTTTCTTCCAAGAAGGCGGGACAAAAGGAGGGACTATTTGTGGGAAGACACTCCTACAGACAAGCTCAGAGCGCGGAGGAGAGCGGCCAGCCTCTCTCGCTCGCTCGCCTCGGGGCTCGCTCTCCTCGGCGTGTGGTCTGTCATGGCCTTAATTCCAGGTGGAGGGAATTCCATAATTGGGGCACCACTGTCATGCCGAATCCGATCAACTTTGTCCACGAAGTGCTTTGCAAACTCATCACAGCGAGCCACTGTGTGTTCCGCCCCATCTACTGGGGGGGGGGCAGATGGAGCAGGCCCTGGACTACACGGAAAAGCTCAGCTGGACGGTTCTCCGCAGATGCGATGCCGGCAGAAAAGAAAGCCCTCTTAGCTGCCGCCACCGCCACGGGATAGGCTCTGAAGTGAGCTCTAGCCCGTGCCCGGTTGGAGTCAGCACATGTTTTCCGCCACCGTAGCTCTAGACATCTACCTTGCTGCTTCATCGTCCGCAGCTCGTCAGTAAACCAAGGGGCCGCTCTGACTCTGCGGCTTGGTCGAGGACGCTCAGGAGCGATCAGATCCAGAGCCCTGGTCATTTCCCTATTCCAGAGATCAACCAGGGCACTGGGTGAGTCGCCGACTTTGGCAACAGGAAAGTCCCCCAGAGCCCTCAGGAATCCATCCGGATCCATCATCCTCCGGGGGCAGACCATAGAATGAGGTCCCCCACCACTGCGGAGGCGACAAGCCGCGATAAGCCTAAATCCCACCAGGAAGTGATCTGTCCATGACAAAGGAGTGATGTTAATTTCCTCCACATCCAGATCACCATCCACCTGTCCAGCAGTAAACACCAGGTCCAGCATGTGTCCCGCATCGTGCATCGGGGCAGATATTCTCTGAGACAGACCCATGGTTGCCATGGCGGCCATGAAGTCCTGAGCCGCGGCCATCCTCGGGGCCTCAGCGTGGACATTAAAGTCCCCCAACACCAATAGGCGAGGGCACTCCAACGCCACCGCCGAGGTCACCCCAGTCAGTTCAGGCAAGGAGACTATTGGGCAGCATGGTGGGCGGTACACCAACAGAATCCCTATTCTGTCTCGCCCTTCCAACACGACATGGAGGCACTCAAACCCAGTGGACCGCGGGACAGGGTACCCAGTGACATGGATGGTATCATGATAGACTATCGCAACTCCACCTCCCCGCCCCTGTAGTCGTGGCTGCTGTAATACCTGGAAACCTGGCGAGCACATCTGGGAGAGACTTACCCCTCCCGACTCATCCAGCCAGGTCTCTGTAATACACACCAGGTCAGCACCTTCATCCAGGATTAAATCCTGGACTAGGCAGATTTTATTGTTGACTGACCTGGCGTTCAAGAGCAGCAGTTTCAAACTCAGGGGACTGTTGCCCAGACCGCCAAGGGTCAGAGGGATGGGAGAAGGGCCAGAAAGAGTGAGTCTGCCTGTGACTGACCCTCATTCTCCTGAAACGGCCTGCCCAATCCCCACCGCCATATCTTCCGTGACCCGTCACTCTGCTAATGGTGGCCGCCCGTCCCTCCCCTAAGCTCCCTCGAGGTGTCAAACACTTCAGCGGAGCCTACTTCCTGACCACACAACCTAAAGATCTCACACACTCCCACACCACTCTCAATCACAACCTCACTGTCCAGTCAATCCAGTATCTAAAAGTGCTCCTTCCAACCCCCAACCACTCCTGTCCAGCACCCCCCGCCTCCCTCTCACCGAGGCGCAGATCACTGCACCCCACACCCCTTGCCCCCCTCTCACCAGGGTAGAGGTCCCACTCGTCACCCCTAGGCCTCCTTCTCACCAAGACCAAGGTTAACCACTCCCCTAACCCATTCACAGAACCCCCACACCAAACCACCCCAGTCCTACACACTCAACACTCACCAACATCCAGATATCATTCACTCTACCTTTCTCTCGATGCTGACATGGCTCCTCCAATCTCCTTAAGATGTCCTATGCACAGATAGCAATGTGCAAGGAGAAGGGAGGGGGGGCTGACCTAATAGCAAATGGTGACCCACTGGGTAACAGCAACTTGGGTGGGCTCAGCCACGGGATGCAGTCTTCTGGCCTCTTGGTCTTAATCCACTTGAGCCAGAGCCTTTGGCCAGCCAGTGGCCCTTTCTAGCAGCTCACCTGGGGGAAGGAGAGAGAGAGAGAGAGAGAGAGAGAGAGAGAGAGAGAGATTGCTGAGCTCTAGCTCCACAGGCCCAGGTGTTCCAGCTTAAAGGGACCCAGTCCTCAGCTCCAATAGTTCCAGCCCCAGAGAGCCCAACAAACTGACTGCAAAGCCAGTGGCTCTTTCTAGCAGCTCACCTGGGGGAAGGAGAGAGAGAGAGAGAGAGAGAGAGAGAGAGAGAGAGAGAGAGAGATTGCTGAGCTCTAGCTCCACAGGCCCAGGTGTTCCAGCTTAAAGGGACGCAGTCCTCAGTTCCAATACTGTATATTATACTGTATACTATATATTATTAAATACTGTATATTATTATTATTATTATTATTATTATTATTATTATTATTATTATTATTATTATTATTATAATATTTCCAGATACTTTGTATGACATCTCTTTGCAGGGCTGGCTCCATAAATGTGGCCTGGTGGGACATGTGTCTTAGGTCTGCACCTGCACAAGATCCCACACCCATGCCCAGGCAATCCCTGAGGGAGTGGGAATCTGCTGCTGCTCTCCACTGTTGTATTGGACGCTGGTGTCACTCAGGGTTCTATCTCCCCCCCCCCCATGCTTTTCAACATCAACATGAAACTGGTCCGGAAGGTCATTTGGGTGGTCTCACCAATAAATGGATGATACTCAGTCCTCTTTTTCATCTTCAGTCAAGGAGACTGTGGAAGTTCTAAATCAATGTCTGGGATCAGTGGTGAACTAGATGCAGGTTAACAAGCTGAAATTAGATCCCGATAGGACAGAGGTGTGATGAGTGAGGAGATCTGTGACCCAGGAATTGGATAGTCAGCTTGTTCTGGATGGGGTTTCGATCCCCTTGAAGTATCAGTTTCACAGCCCTGGACCTGGGTATGCTCTTGGACCTGACCATGAACGGGTGACAGCTGTGGCTCAGAGCACCTTTAGCCAGCTACAGCTGATGTGCCAGCTGCATCCTTTCTTGGATAAGTAGGACCTAACTATGATGCCTGATGCCTAGTGATATCGAGGTTGAACTATTGTAACACACACTACCTGGGGCTGTCTATGATGACAGTCTGGAAACCAAAATTGACACAGAAATCTGACTGGAGCTTGGGGTCATGACCATGTTGCATCCCTGCTGTAGCAGCTCCATTGGCTGCCTGTACATTTCCAGGCACAATTTGAAGTGCTGGCAATGATGACCTGGAAACCCTTAATAGTTTGGGTCTTCAATACTTGGGAGTCCATATGGGGTCTGTTTTTTCCCCATATAATATATCACTTTGACTTCAAGACTTCCTCTGTTTTCGGATGGATATTTTGACTTCTTGGTGGGGGACTTCTTAGAAAGAATGTAGGTTATAGTTTTATGGGAACACTTGCTCAGCTATTGAAATGAATGTATGTGAAATGGAACTTGATTAAGATCCATATGGACATTCATTTCCACGGGAGTGATTTTCTTTTTTCTTTTCTTTTTTGTAGCCCAGCTTCTAAGCAAATAAAGCAGATGCTGAATAAACACTACTTGGTTATGAGCAGGGTTAAATTTGCACTCACACTGAGATCCAAAAGGCAACTAAAGTAAGGATGACAAACCATATGTTGATTTCCAAAGGTTGCAGTAAGCATTTAAGTGGTTTCCTGCTCAATTCACTTTCTGCTGTTTTTCTTGCTTCTACAAGTGAACCAAGGAAATTGCAACAATGCCAAATTAGCTTCCTCGAAGGCAGATTGGGTGGATTATAAAAGAAACTTGACTGCTTTTGATTTGGAATGGTAGGTTGTTTAAGAGCTTGAGTCGGAATTGAGGGGTCTAACTGAATTGTGTCATACCTATTCATTTCTGGGCGTATGTGCTTCATATGGCATTGCCAGAAAAATGCACAAGCTGAGAATTGTTTCCCCAAATCTTTTGTGATGTTGCAGGGGATGATGTGGTAAGAGGCAGCTCCAGGTGGGCATGGCCTCTGAGAGGGGGGTTAAGGGGGTAATTTGTACCTGGGCCCAGGGTGAAAAATGGGTCAAAAAGGGGGCCCTGGAGCAAAAAAGGGGCCCCCAGGAGCCAATTCATATGTAGGGAAGGGGCCCCAAAGAAACTTTGTACCCCCTGATAAAATTCCTCCGAATGGCCCTGCTGGTGGGACATGGGTCACATACTTGGTATCCTTGAGGCAACAAGGCTGTGCTGTGACCACTGCTCCCTACTCCCCCCCCCAGTTTATTAGGTCCCAGTGGACTGACATGAAATAAAGATGTAAGAGACAAGGATAGGACTTGCTGGGGAAATAGGAGAAAAGGGGAATCAAAAAATGTGCAATGACACACACACACACACACACACACACACACACACACACACACACACACACACGCACACCAGAGAGAGAGAGAGAGAGAGAGAGAGAGACCCTATTCCCAGATTCACACACACACACACACACACACACACACACACACACACACAAGAAGAGGGGATAGAAACCACTAAGCCTGTATCGGGGCCAATGGTCAGAGGTGCAAGCTTACCTATCTGCTGGGTTGATGCTGGGACCATGGGGCCAAGACACAGCAGTCTCCTTGTTCAGAGGGGGTGCGAAGGTGGAAAGGGGTCTATTGTAGGCATCAGAAAGTCAGTCCTGCTCAAAGTGCAGGTACACTGAAAGGTATGGAACACCGACAGGGAATGGGAGATCAAGTGGCAGCCACAAAATCTCTAACCAGCAGAAATGCTACTGGTCTCTTGACTGCTGTTCCTTCTGACCCAAGCCCTTAGAGGGGACAACAATACACAGTTGCACCAGCAGGTGGCAGGGTCTTGCCCTTCTCACTTAGGCCTTTAACATGGGTGATGCTTCTGGTGCCCAGAACCAGCAAAGCCAAGGCAAGGGATTGAGAGGCACCTTGTTTTAAGGAGACAGACAAAGCACAGAGCTGGCCTCCCTCTGGATGATAGAAAGTGAATGAAAAGCAGCAGCTCATTGGCACCTGGAAAGAAGGACCCTTTTACAGGGACAGACTAGGGGAAGGCATGTCCAGCACATCCGGGATCCCAGCTGGGAGCAGCAGTCTGGCGCATATGTGTGAATGGGAATGAGGGGCTGCCACATTGAAGACCCCCAAGATCCAGGGTGTGGGAAAGCATTTCAATATTGCCTTACAATGTGATAAAATGTGTCATATTTTCTTATTTGATCTGAACCACAACTTTCATAAGCTCTCCCTGTCTGCCACTGAGGGAGGTGGTGCTAACACCCCCCTACTCTCTCTCTCTCTCTCTCTCTCTCTCTCTCTCTCTCTCTCTCTCTCTCTCTCTCTCTCTGTGTGTGTGTGTGTGTGTGTGTGTGTGTGTGTGTGTGTGTGTGTGTGTGTAAGGCATTGGATCTGAAAACCCCTGCAGCCAGTTTGCTGGTTGTTATTCTTCAGCCCTTGTGTGTGTGTGTGTGTGTGTGTGTGTGTGTGTGTGTGTGTGTGTGTGTGTGTGTGTGTGTGTGTAATCATGCTGGACAGTGATGGCCCAGCTATAGGTCAGCATAGTCTTCTGCTACCTCTATTTCAGACCTTATGATTATCATTGGCTTGTCCCGTTTCCCCACCACCCACCCCTATTCTTCAGTGCTTCTCTTCGCTTATGTTGTGTGATTGGAAACATCCCATTACAATGGTTCAGTCAAGCAAATGCATTATTCCCCTGCTCCTTTCTAAAGCACATCTCTTGATCCCCATTGTCTTATAGGGATTTTTACTGCAGTATGCTCTATTTGCAAAAACTCCCCTAGGATCCTTCTCCATCAGCAAGACAGCCTGTGTGTGTTTGCGTGTGTGTGTGTGATTGTGTGTGTGTGTGTGTGTGTGTGTGTGTGTGTGTGTGTGTGTGTGTGTGTGTGTGTGTGTGTGTGTGTGTGTGTGTGTGTGTGTGTGTGTGTTAATTTTAAATTATCAGTCCCTCTGAACTGTAGGAAGGTGAGGTTGAGGCTGAGTAATTGGAGGCCAAGAGGCAAAAGTCTCTGACAGAAGAGGATTGATTGAAGCTTTTCACTGGAACACTTGCAAAAAATCAATGTCTATTCCCTAGATTGCACGAGTGTGTTTACTGTATTCAGCAGCTAACATTGAAAGTGAATTCCAGCAATTGCAATTACAACTTTCTGCTCCCCCCTCCCCCCAGCCCTTTCCTTTGCTTGGCTTCCCTTTTGTCTTGCATTGGAGCCTAAGGCAAAGCTAATGCATTCAAACTGAAAGTGGCTCCATAAATTGCAACTCACCCCTTTCCCTCTCCCCAGGGACCCTCTTTCTTGAGCACTGTCAAACTTGATTCAGTTCAGTCGCACAGAACTGCCTTGCTGAGGAGATTTCAGGGCTCCGAACTGGGGCTGAAGTGTGGCTCGGTAGCTAGGCGCATGGCCAAAGTATGTTAATCCTAATGCTCTGTGATATCACCATTTGATGTCCTCATGCCTGATGGCAGCAACTTTAAATGCAGCTGAGAGAGGCTTTTGGATAGGAAAGTGACGTCTTTAATATATATATAAGAGGGTTTGTGTGAACGTGTGTGTTTTAGGGGATGAATAAAAGTTTGAGGGTGGAAAGCAGCCACCCAGATTCACAGGTACTGCTTCATACATTAAGAAGGTTCACCATAATACAGCCATATAAATAACAGGCAAGGCAGCTAAAGTGTTACCTACATCAGATTTCCAGAGACAGTCCCAGTGACCCTGATGTGCTTTCAGCTAATTCACAGCTCGTTTGCTATCTCTTCCAAACTGCAAATAGCTTTTCTCTCTTTCCTGCATGCGTGCGGACGCGTGTGCGCGCGCACATGCACGCACGCGCGCGCACACACACACACACACACACACACACACACATACACACACAGATTTACCAAACTTTGCAAACCTACTAATGACCTATGCTCCTGACTATCTTCGGTAGGGATGTGTGAAGTCCTTGACATTTTACTAGTCTTATTAAAACTCTCTTGGTACTTCGCCCAAACAGGAACTTTCAACCATGTCTCAAATTTCACTTTAGATGAAATCTGGTGGCAGCTCTCATCTAACCTGAGGATATGTAAACGAGTCATTAGGATCCCTCTTGGATAGACACATTCTGTAAAACCTGATTGATCGAAAGCCTGTTCTGTCACATGTGTGTACATACATACATACATACATACATGATATAGGACTTCAGGATTATATTGAGGCTGTGGGGTTTGGGAGTACTGCATTCCAAAAACAGCCCACCCAACCCCTGCACTGTTTTTCATGGGTGAACTACACCTTACTCTTTTTTATGCATCAAACCCAATTACTTTTTGATGTCTAAAGGGGTGAGGCTTTTGTTCATTTGTGACACAGTAAGTTTAATTATCACTGACTATGTCCTAATTCTTCCTAGATCTGCAGGTGCTTCTGTTCATCATAGCCTCATTGGAGTCTCAGTATTTCTTTGCACAAGGATTTGGATTTTGCAATTCAGATAAATGCAGAAACTAGTTCTTCTTTGGCGCTTCTGCTGTCTCCTAGGGAATAATAATAGTCTGGGAGTCTCTTAAAGCCTTCATTCATGGGAGGATTGTTTTTTTTCTGTATCCTATAAATAGAAGGCCCAAATATTCTTGAAATCCAGAAATGGTTGCAAGATTGGTCATTAGTGTCAAATGCCTGACCCTCACTAGAAAAAAAAATCTCACAAATGGGTTCAGTTGAGATATGTAATCAATTTTATTTATTTATTTTATTTCTGTTTTCATCCAAAACCGGAAGCGATTGCACATGGAGGGGACTGCGGGCCTCCCCACACCCTCCGGAGGGCGGGTGTAACCCTCAGTAAGTTAAAAAATAACCCTTCCCCCCCCGGTGGTGGCACGATCTCAGGAGTGCTGCTGCCATCGCCCCGCCCCCTCATGAACTCACGGTTCTCCCCGACTTGCGGGGGGGGGGGAGAACTTTGAGAACCGCTGCTTTAGAAGATTCCCCAGTCTGGCAGCATCCTGACTGGTCATTATAGGAAATTTCCACTCTCTCTTTTTCCAGTTCTTAAGGCAGAGTGTCCATGTCTGTCATCACCTTTTCCTTGATACGTTTGTTGAACACTCTGCTAAGGTGCAATTGCCAAGTAGCTTTCACTACTTTAGTTTAAACACTCTTAAAAGTCCGACCACTCCTGGTGTGCACTATCAAGGCTTTAAACAAAAAGTGTTTTGCTCATCCATTGTTGGATAGCAAAACACACGTGCATCCAGGCTCGCAAGACACAATTATAGTAGGGGTAAACTTGATTGTCTGTATAAGTTATTTCCATGATGCGTTGCCTTATATGGTGGGAAGCTATGGACAAGCTGTGAATAGCATATGCACCTGTGGACAAGTAGGCTGAGTTTCATTCTTTATCATTTAGCATCCGTGAGTTGTAGGATTCTGATTTAAGACTCATTTGTTGGTGGCAATGGTGTCTCAGAAAGTTCACTGTTCAACATTGATATTACTTGGTGTACAAGCAAAATAGAGATCCATCTAAAGGTTGTAGGTGGTGGAATACCTAACAATAAAAAAAATATTCATACTGAATTTTTGTTCTAGGTGAATCAAATCAATACGAAATCAACATCTCTAGGACAGAAAGCATAAGGAGGAAGAAGTCTGTTATTTCTCTCATCTGATTATGCAATTTAGCAGTGTGTGTGTGTGTGTGTGTGTGTGTGTGTGTGTGTGTGTGTGTGTGTGTGTGTGTGTGTGTGTGTGTGTGATTTTCCACATCTTCAGTGTCCTGTTCCCAATAGCCCATGTAAAAAACATTGTCATATTTTGAACAGTGTAATTTTTGTTATTGATTGCAGATGTTCTCTCCTCTTGATGTTTAACTTGCAGCTAGAGTCTAGACCAATGTTAAATACCTTTAGAGAGAACCACAGCTCTATGTTTAACTATGATTAGAAAAAGGGTGCAATTATTACAAATTTCTAGGTGATTTACTGAGTTCACATGATCAGAAATTAATTTCAGTGTTAAAAATATAAAGATATGGATTGATTATGACAAGTATATGTGGTCATGTAAGCTAGCTGCAGCAAGCACAATCCCTCAGCACATACGCCATGTGATGTATGAGAAGAAACTCCATGTGTTTTATGTGCTTGCTGACATTTTGTGCATACAATGCGAGTGGTACCTCTTGCACACTGTTGCACCTAATCCACGTAGAAAGAAAATCTTCCCAGATTGAAAATGAAGCCTCAGAAGCAGTCATATGAAAAAGTCCTAAAAAAATATCAAAACAAGGAATTTGGTAGCTGGTCTACTGCCCTAAATGTGACCTTTTCACTATATCTACTTATTTGAGATGAGTATATGCTCCAAAATTTTCCTTCAATTAATTCGTAAATGATCCTATATCTCCCCCTAAAAAAATTAGAACATATTTGGCTTTTTTTTTTCTGGGCAAATCTGTTACCCAGAAAGATGACTGGTCTCCCCCAGGGGGACCTGAAGGTATCTGGCTTCTTCCCTGCTTCAGTTTTGTTGCCTCAGTATCAGAATTCAACCCTATGCAATGTAATGGCGCTCCATGGCACAGGAGCAAGGGAAACCAGCAATTCCTCTCTTGCTTGGAATGAAATCTGAGCCAGAGAAGAATTTGGATTTAGTACAGTTTTGCCTCTCCTTTGAGGTGGGACTTTAATGAGCCTTGGAAGTTGGTTTTTGAGTCTGGCTCAGAAGAACATCACCAACATTCTTCCTACAGTTGGCTGTACCCCACAGGTGGCAAACGGTGACCTACGAGCTGAATCTGGCCCATGAGAGCCTTGGATCCAGTCCACCAATTTACAGTCATGCTGGCTCTAATCCGGCCTTCTGCCTCGTTAGTGCCTCCCTGCTCAGTGCACTGCTGCCAGCAGCTATGCACATGTACATTGAAACAGTTGAGAAGCCTCTGAGCTGTTCCTCTCTCCCAACATGCTGTGCTGCCAACTTTAGCTTGACTCTTTCAACTACCATTCTGCTGGTGAAACCCAGTTCTCCCCTATCCCCTACTGCAGTTGTTCCCAAACTGGGAGGAGCGGCTCCCAGGGCAGCCGCGGAAACCAGCTAGGGGAGTTGTGGAGTGCCACAGAATCCTCTCGGAAAACAGTGCAATGCCAATTGGCAAGCATCAACAGAATGTAATGGGGAGCCGCGGCCAATGGTTGCCAATGGTCAAGTTAGCTGCAGGTCGAATTTTTTGGGGAAACACTGCCCTACTGCCCAATCTAGCCTTCTCTCAATTCAAATGAAAACAAGCTAAATGTGTCAACAAGAACTCCTCTATGATGGTCTAATTGTCTCCAATGGGGGGTTGGGGTTGGGATGGGAACATCATGATTTTAACAGAGAAATGTAGATGGTGTATGTATGTGTGGGTGCCAACAATGTGATCTGAGAGAAAACCTGGGAAGGGGGAGGGAGGGACTGGGCACCTTGTGATTTTAACTGAGAAATGTAGATGGCATGTTTGTATGTGCTTAAAAGGTTTGTGTTTTAGGGAGTGAGAAACCCGATCATGGATTGCTAAGGGGAGTGAGCCTGGAAAGAATGATTAATTTATAAAACTAAGTGTATTTGTTGTCATTTATTAAAACAACAGAGCATTGTGGCAGCTAAGACAAACAAAGGTATGGTAGCATAAGCTTTGTTGAACTACTGTCCACTTCATCAAATACATGAAGTATTACCCTCGTGTGTGTGTGTATGCGCGTGCACATGCGAGCATATACAAAGAAAAGAGGAAGACATTAAAACGTCCTATTTTCCTCCCTAGATCTTCTCCCATTCAAAAAATATTGATGCAAAAACAAACAAACAAAACCCAGAAAGGTGGACGGTGAATGTTGTGTTTTCAACAACCAATGAACAGCAAGAATTTTTTTTTTAACTGAGCTGGGTTCAAAGGCATTATGCCTGATCTGTCAAAACAGTGTTGTGGTGGTCAAAGCCATACAATCTGAACCACCGTTATTCCACAACACACCCTAATTATGGCAGCCACCCAGCAATTTGAGGAGAGGGCAAGGAACACTATGAAAATGGCAACACTGGAAAGCTCAGCAAAATATTTTTATGAGGTGAGGTGAAAGTCCAGAAGCCGCCCGCTGCAAAGGCAAGTAGCGTTTTGGCATTTGAAATTGCTAAACAAAACAAGCCTTTTGCTGAAAGGCAGTTTTTGAAGGATTGTATGGCTGACGCTGGTATACTGTGCTCTGAATCCCCCCCCCCCCGAAAAACCCCCACTAAGTGTGTATAGCAATCCTATACACACTTACCAGAGAGTAAGTCCCATTAAAGTCAATGAGATTTACATCTGAGTAGACATGCATAGGATTGCACTGCGAGAACATTAGTTTATCATAAAGAACTAGTGATTGCCATGTAGAAGTAATCAGTGAAGACTTGACTTCTCAACTGAACAAGAAATATCAGTGCTTCACCTGGCTTTCATTAGCTCATGATGACAGTGCTGACATCAAGCACAGCTCCTGTGTTTTGTCTGAGGAATTAGTGAGAAATTTGAAATTACAGAGGAATTGTTATCTTTGGAACTGACGAAAGGTCCAACAAAGGGATCAGATTTGTAGGAGAGGCTGTATCAAGCATCCGAAGCCCCCTGGTGTAAACTGCCAAATGTGACCACAGATGGATCACTAAATTTAACGGTGTGAAAAGAGGGACTTTTAAAAAGAATTGAGTAGAAAGTGAAAGAAGATCCTGAGAGAGAGGTATTTTTTCTTCACTGCTTCATTCATCAGGAGACCCTTTGCAAAAATGTGCTGAAACATGGGGCATGTTGTTTGCAGAGAAATGAAAATAGTGAACGACATAAAAGCAAGGGGACTGAACCGTTGCCAATTCATACCCCTGCTAACTGGGCAAAATGCTGCTCCTCTTATATTTAGGAGGGGGAGAGCCGCTGTCCCTATTCACCCCAGCATAGCATCTTTTCTTGTGGCTCTTTGGTCTCTTTTTTTAGACCGCAAGCCCTTTGGGGACAGGGAATGATTTTTAAAAATTGTTTTGCTATAGAAACTGCTTTGTGAACTTTTATTTTTGTCGAAAAGTGATGCACAAGTATTCTTCATCATTTGCTTCATCATTTTCCTTTTTGAATTGATTGATGCTGAGCACCAGGATTTACTGGGTCACCCAAACGTCCATTGGCTTAGCCTAGGAAAGGTATTGCAGTGAATATGGGAGCAACGGGATGAAACCGGCTGTTTTCTGGAGCTGCAGAGAAAAGGATAATCTTCTCCCTGAATTAAGGAATCCTAACTGGGCGAGCGATCTCACTTTTGGTGTGTATATAGCCACCTTGGGCATTTGCCTCAGCATGGGAAAGGGCGGGATATAAATTTCTTAACTAACTAACTAAATAATAAATAATATCTTTGCACATTTTAAAGAATGGAACATGAAGCTGCAAGGCAAAAATGCGTTTACACGTGAGCTGTATTCAAGTGTGAAAACGTTCAAGGCGAAGTTGCCCTTCTTTCCTGAATGACTGATGGACAAAGAGTTTGCACACTTTCGAGCACTGAAATGCCTGGAAGTGTTGCTAGAAACCCAGCAACATTCTGACAACCTTACGTGGGGAGTTTACTCACAGATGCTTGGATTTTGAGAAAGCAGAAGCGGTATCTTGCCCACTGGCACTTGCCACTTGCTTGACTTCTATGCCTTGTTGTCTGCTAGGATGTTCCAAAATATTCATAAAGCGGCACAGCAAACGTTTGCTTTGTTTGGCTCTGCCTATGTGGGTGAACAGACGTTATTGCCGCTGAAATGCAACACATGTTGATACGGATCCCAGTTAACAGAGTAGCGTCTCAGCTCCGGACTGCGGATTTCCTCCACTACGGACTTTGACTTTGAGGGGACTGACAGCATTGTTCACATTAAGAGGCATGAAAATGGAAATCTGTTTGCTTTGATTACTGTAATTGTTATGATGGTACTTCATACATAGCAATCACTGATTGTTGATGGTGCTCTTTTTTGCTTTGGTGCTACTGCTGTTTGCCTTCACACACCCCGACAAAGCATGAGACTAGCAGGCTCGGGGTTGAAACAGGCCACAGTTTTATTGAAATGTATACATAAGACTTGCACTCCACTCCCTTTAGGTGCAGTTTCCCATCCTTGGGGGAGACAGTAGCTGTGGCCTATTCCCCCTATGAGTGCTCCCATCCTAGCTGTAAGCAACCAGTCACCTATAACAACCACAGCATATCAATGCCGACCCCACCAAGGGATCAGGGAAGATCTGGATTGCACCGTCCACCCCAAGCCAAGAAGCCTTTGAGGTTGACTTTACAACCCATGGACAAAGGGTCTCAGCCAGCATCCCCAAGCCAAGAAGCCTCTTGGGACCGGTTCTGGTCCCTCATTGCCCACTCCACTTCCCCAGGATGAACACCAATCCCTAAACCTAATTTATTTATTTAAAGAATTTATACCCTGCCTTTCTCCCAACAAGGGCAATCAAAGCGGCTTCCAATAAAAACGTTAATATATATATATACATTTAAAATCAAGAATTAAAACAATTAAAACAAACAGCCCCAGTGGGTCACCTATATTTACATTTCTTAAAAGCCATTTGTTAAAAAGCCAGCCCAGCATGTCAGACATCAAATGCTAATCTAAATAAAAATGTCTTAAGGCCCCGCCGAAAGGTCTCTAAAGAGGGAGCCGTTCTTAATTCCAGGTGGAGGGAATTCCATAGTTGGGGCGCCACTTCCGAGAAGGCCCTATTCCTCGCCGCCATCCCCCTCACCTCCGTCAATGGCGGCACTGTTAACAGGCCCCCCCCCCGATGACCTCAAAGTATGGGTCGGATTATAAGGAAGGAGGCGGTCCCTCAAATACCCTGGACCTGAGCCGTTAAGGGCTTTAAAAGTCAAAACTAGCACTTTGAATTGTGCCCGGAAACGAATCAGCAGCCAGTGTAGCCGCTGAAGCAACGGTCTAACTGAGTCGAACCGACAAGCCCCAGCAACCACCCGGGCCGCCGCATTCTGCACCAGTTGCAGTTTCCGAACAGTCGTCAAAGGCAGCCCCACGTAGAGCGCATTGCAGTAATCTAGTCTAGATGTCACTAGGGCATGGGTCACTGTGGCCAGGTCTGCACGATTCCTACCCACACCACACCTACCAGTTGTGACCACCTGCCTAAGGAAAAAAACACCAAACCCACTTGGCCAGTCCGAAGTAGGCAAAAAAACTCCCATGCCCAAGCCAATCGGGCAGGAGAGCAAAACATGCCTACTTGGCATCCTATGAATGACCAGCTAATCCTGGATTTACCTCCTGGATTGGGGGGGGGGAGTTGGTGAGATCTGAAGACTGAGGGAAAGATGCCCAGGCAGCAACAGATGGTACATACACTTCACTAATATCCTGCCCCCTTACTGCTTGCCTCCGGCTATGGGAGGGTGAGACAAAATGCCAAACTCTCTACCATACCTTGTGGTTGGCCCCATTTTTGTTGATATCTTGACTGTTATATTTGATAGCATCTTTTTATTGGTTGCTGCTTTTTACCGCTGTTTGTTTTTATGTGCCTTGTCAGCCAACTTGAGCACCTCCTTTTCAGGAAGGGACAGGCAGGATATAAATATTTAAACAAATAATTAAGAAGGCTTTCCAATCCTCTATGTAATTTCCATACCTCAGTATGGCCCTCAGGCCAAAACATTAGCCCACCCCTGCTCTACCACTTTTTTCCCCTACACATTGCTCTTTTGTAATCTACTGTATATACCACCTCCCTTCTGTTCTCCATTTGTCAAAAGTGATGAAATTAATTTCATAAAATTTCTGAAATGTAGTTTTACTTTATTTTTTATTTTATTGTAAAAGGTGTATACCCTGCTTTTCTTTTGCAATTCAAGGTGGTTGAAAAGCATAAAAACACACCAAAACAGTAAAAATCATATACCTAAAACAGCGCAATCCCACTCCGCCACTCCTGGGTGTTGCAAATGTGCCGTAAGGCACGTTTCCAACATCTGGAGAGAGGCTGGTGCCACTCACTCTCCGCTGGAGAGAGGCCACTGCTGGCAGATACAGGTAAGGCTTGCGCTGTGCGGTGTGGTGGGAAGGCGGAACGGAGCAGAGTGGAGGAGGGATTGGCCTGCCGGGCCTGGGAGGGGGGAGGGATCCTTGGCGGCGCACTCCGCCGAAATCCTATCGCCCTTCCCGGGCCTGGTGAACCCTACATGGGCTCCTCGGATTTGCGCTGGCCGCACATCCGAGGAGACCCATAGGGGCAGTTGAGTGCACGTCCCTTTCCACTGAAGCAGCCTCCAGCTGCACTGGCGCTGACACGATCCTGGATAGGATCTGGCGCAGCGTGGTTTTGCACGCTGCGGCGGTCCTACACAGGATTGGACTGTTAAAAAAACAAAGTCCTGAAGTGAAGAGTCTGTTCAAATCATGAGCACAATTCATGGAAGTTGTGGACTTAAAAAAGTTCTTCACTGATCTTTTTTAAAAATAAATAAATCATATTTTATGTAATTATTGGATTCAGTTGATGACTGTTGGTGGATGGTTTTGGCCTTTTATTTTCAGGTCATGTTTTCAAGTGTTTTGCAGAAAGACAATGCAAGGTATCTAGGGAATGATCCGGTGTATTCTGCTGGCTCTGGCACATAATTCTTGCATATTCAGAGCTGCACAGACATGAACTAGGGAAGTTCTGTAGTGACTGAACTGCCCCACCAAGGCAGGCAGAGGGGTGCATTAATGCAGACAGGGGAGGGAATGGATTGTCCCCTTAACTTTCATACATAAATAGTTACGTTCCTGAAATATCAGCAATGTGTTTATTCAAAGCCTTTATAATTAGGCTCGCAATCAAATCATGTATTTTTAAATGTTGTTCCTGTGAAATATTAACCACTGTATACTTTATAAACATATAAGATGTCCTGAAGTCAGTAAAAATAATACTCCGTTAACTATTTTAAATAATGCACAGTGCCTGTGCTCATGTAATCTCAACACTGTTTGTTTTTATTTGCAGCTGTGTGATTTTTACTACCATAAACATTCACTGTAGAAATACTTTGCAGTAATAAACTATTTAGGCTTTTGCTTTGAAGTGCTTAGGTTCTGAAAGCGATGTTAGGATGTTTGGGGCTTTGTAAATGATATGCTAAATAGCCATAACTCATTGTAGGCTTTTAAAAAAAGAGTATGAGCCGAATCCTATGGTTTTCCCGGCCATATCATGCAGTGTGTGTGTGTGTGTGTGTGTGTGTGTGTGTGGGTATCGGGAGACTTGGGAGGGGAAAGTGTGCATGGGGCCGCTCTGGCTTCTACAGCAACGTTCCAGAAGTATGCTGGAAGTATTCCAGACGTTTTGTGTGCTGCCGGAGTGCCATTTGTGATGGCCGTAAAGCCATCCCAAATGGATTGGGCTGTAAGTCATCTAACTTTGACATTTGCAATGCCACTCATTTTGTCTACTACTGAAAGAGAAAGTTTTGCAGACATTCATATGGCCTTTCTAGTTACAGGGCTGCTTCACACATCACAGTTTTAATGGCTACATACATTGTCTGGAGCAGAATGAAGCGATGTAAGTGGCCATGTGGACCTGAATCTGAAGCTGGAGGGTATACAGTATTCTCTAGCTCAGCATTCCTAAATTTTTGGGGAGGGGTCATAGCTCAATGGTGGAGCACATAAGATGCTTGGTAAGACTCAGTATGGACAGCAACTTGATGCATCTATATGTACAGTCACATCATAGCTTTTTTGCAGTGTTTTACCAGTGTGTACATGACCATCAGTAAGCTCAATGGTAGAGCACATAAGATGCTTGGTAAGACTCCATACGGACAGCAACTTGATACAACTATATGTACAGTCACTTCATGACTTTTTTTGCCGTGTTTTACCAGTTTGTACATGAACATCAGAGACAGCGGGTGGCGCAGTGGGTTAAACCACTGAACCATGAGCTGTCGATCGAAAGGTCGGCAGTTCGAATCCGTGCGATGGCTCCTGCCAACCTAGCAGTTCGAAAGCAAGAAATTGCAAGTAGGTTAATAGGTACCGCGTCAGCGGGATGGTAACAGCGTTCCATGCGCCTCGGTGTTGAGTAATGCCGGCCACATGACCATGGAAACGTCTTTGGACAGCGCTGGCTCTTCGGCTTTGAAACGGAGATGAGCACCGCTCCCTAGAGTCGGACACGACTGGACTTAATTGTCAAGGGATACCTTTACCTTTTTACATGAACATCAGTGGTGGAAAGTTGCCACTGATACCACCCCCTTCTCAGTCCCGCTCCACCCTCCTCCCCATTCCCATCACCGCCGGTGCTGGTGGGCGTTTGTTGCTTGCTGGAGCATGGAGCTGGCTGCTGGCCGCTTGCAGTGTCAGTCAGGCTGCACACTCCAGCATGTAGCCTTTTGTGACAGTCGTAAAGTGTATATGCTACCGGAACACTTGTTCCGGCGACATTAGGCACCAGTCGGATTTGGCCATGTGAGCGCTTTGGGGACAGAAACCCATTTACTGATTTGTTTTGCCATGTAAATCGCTATGTGAAGCACTTTTTTGTTGAAAAGTGGTATAAATATAAGTATTCTTATTGATGATAATAATACATGCCAGATATTTAAGCACTCCCATGTTCTGCTTCATGAGGATCATAAAATACCAAAAGATCCCAATGCTGAAAAAGAATTCCTTCTGCTGTTGCAAGGGTTAGGCAGGCAGAAGTAATGTAAAGAGCTTTGTGGCAGAGATTCAACAATGTTCCTACTCCCGGTGCACCTCCCACACTGCCTAGAAAGTTATCTCAATTTCTGGCACCCAAGTTTCTGTTAAATGACATCACAGTCCCGCTGGGCCCAAGATAAATAGCTTCTGGTACTAATTACAGAAACTGGTTTACAGTGATTAAGCGGTTGAGCAGGAAAGGTGCTGAAGAGGTGAGGGCCAAGCACTGGTTGGTTTAGCTGTAATTAGGATGAAAAAGCCACCTTTTCCTCTTTGCAACCCCCCTCCCATTCCGAGACTGAGGAGGAGGAACCCGTGCCATTGCTTTCTCTTGACTCATAGCTGATTTTAAATGGAATGAGTTCATTAAATGCAGCATGGGCTTTAAGGATGCAATTATGCTTTAATTATACAGCCCACTGTTCATGGCGGCATGACAACTTTCCCGCTTGCATTCAGAGGAGGTTTCTATGCTTCTTTTACTACACCAGCTCCCTCATGCAGAGACATAATTCGGAGGTAAGCATTGAGGTAAACAATGGGCCTGTATCCTGCCTAATCTGTCTTCTGTTCCTTACAGAGTGCCCAAGAAAATGCTGGATTAATTACTGGGGAGATTAGGGAGGCCTCAGTTCCTGATCTTCCTGGGGTGGATAATAAAGGATAATGAAAAGGGGTGGAGGGATAATAAAAAAAAAAAAAAAGAAAGAGCAGTTTAAAAAATGTCCTCTTTTCCCCCACATTTTTGGCAGTACCAAAACAAAAATAAACCCTTCGACATTTGGGGCAATTGTTCACTCACTTATTCATTCACATAGCCCCTACTTGCCCTCAGTGATGTAATTGCATGGCAACATCTGATTGGCTACGAAGCACTGTGAAATCATTTCATTCACCACAGGATCTCCATCCATGTGATTGATCCAGGAAAGAGAAAGCAACATCTGTTAGGGAACAAGATCATGCAGCAGCAGCAGCAGCAGCAGCAGCAGCAGCAGCAGCAGCAGCAGCAGCAGCAGCAGCAGCTGCCACTACAGAAAATGATGGCACTGAACAGGATTGGAAAGTGGTGAATATTTGCACGACCTAAGTGTTTCTTTCAGGAAAATGCTCCTTCTACAGAAATTGCTAACTTCTACCTGCAAATTTAAATTGGAGGATGTTTGATATAGCTCTATTCACTTCATCATAACATATTTCCAGTGACCGTTTGCTAGTGTCTCTTCTGTGTCTTTTTTAGAGCATGCTGGTACGCTATCACACTCATGCAATTCTAATGCTGTTCTTTTTTGACATCGGTGAATGCCTCTGCCCCAAATACTGCCAAAGCATTCCTACAACACCGCATACCATAATACCTTATAACATTGTGGTACTGTAACACAGGAGTTCTAATAGATTAATGGGGCAATCCTAAACTAGTGGGCCACCGACGGAACTAGCATTCCAATGGTGGAATGCACTTTATGGCCATTGCAAATGGCCTGCTGGCAGCATGCAGAGCCATGTGCTACTGGCCTGCCAGCGGTAAGGCCAGAATGGCCCCACACGCAGTGAAGAATGGAACACCCACCGAACCAGGTAGGTTGGCTGGGAGAGCAGAATGGGGTGGGGGGAGGGCAGAATGGGGTGGAACAGGGGAAGGGCAGGAGCAATGTCCACACACACCCTCCCTGGCCTGGCCAGCCAATTATCCCCTTCCCTGCCACCCCAGCCTGCCCTCCCCATGCCCTCTCACCACCCGGTGCAGGGATTACCTGTGTCCAGTGAGTAAGGTCCGGAGGGCGGCAGAGTGAGTGGTGCTGGTCTCTGTGCCGCCATTTACTCCGGAGGTGCTGTGAAAGTGCCTTATGGCACTTTTGCAACACAATAGGCCAGCGGGGCAAGCGCTCCGCCGGCCTAAAGTTAGGCTGGATTGGGCCGTCAGTTTAGTTTAGCTATTTCTCTACTGCAGGAACCCAAATATTGCTACAAGTTCTGTTATACACATGTTTGCTTTCCTGTCCAGAGAAACTGAAGAGGGAATGAAAATAGCTGTTTCCATCTGCAGACTAGCTTCTTGTCTTACCCAAAATAGGATAGCACTCAGACTGAATTAGTAATGTCAGTTCAGATAGGTGATTGATTGGATTTTCCTACATCAGAAAACACATTGAGCCATATGCATGTTATAATTTATTTATTTATTCATTCATTCAAGGATATTTATATACAGGTGGGCCCCCATATCCGCTGGGGATATGTTCCAGGCCCCTCCGTGGATACTTGAAACCGTGGATAAGAGCGAACACCCCCTCTATGGTTTCCTGAGGGCCCCTCCACCCTGTCTCCCCTGCAGGCAGGCTTGCCCCCCCAGCTCTTATTTTTCTTTCAGCAAGCTTTGTTTCTTCCATAAAACAAACAGAGAAGCAGCCTCCATTGCAGGCAAGTAGAATGAGACAGCCCATTCCAACCCAAGTCAGGCATAAGTGTGGCCTAAGAGCAGCCTAAGTTAGGCAGAAGTTATGTCTGAGTTAGGTCAGAGGTATACCTGAGTTAGGCAGGCTGCAGTTTCTGTGGCCCAGCACCACCCCAGGATCCAGGCAACACTTACCTCCCAGGCAGGCAGGCTCTCCAGGCTCCGTGTCTGGCTCGGGCATGTGCAGGCCTGTGTGTCTGCACGTGTCAGCGTCCATCCATGGCAGCTGCTGCAGTGTCTGTCTCAGCCCGGTCGCAAAGGGGCTGACCGCAGGCAGGGGGGATGCGCCAGTCATGTGGTGGACGCAGGGCAGGTGACAGGTGAGCGAGGTGCCCGAGCCAGCTGCCACAGGGCACCCTGTGCATCAGCCACCTGCTGCAGGGGAGAGTGGCCGTCCCCCCTCCTGCAGAAGGCGATACCACCCCCATGCCACGTTGAGGCTGCACGTGGGAGTCATGGGGGGGAGCGGGGGAGGGAAGGGAAGGAGGGGGGTAGGAACGTCACACACAAGGGGGGAGCTCATGATGTCTGGAACTGCCTCTGACATGACTTGCCCGTGCGCTGCCTGAAGCCCTGGACCTCCAGGGCCGGGGCAATGCCCACAAAGAAGGCATCCCGGCGTGCGTTCTGCTCTGTGCCCCGGGCAAGACCGAGAGATGCCTTGGGCTTGTCTGCTGCGAGCGGGAAGGGCTCACGCAGCTCATCACGCCCCCAGATGGGGCGATGACAGCGCCTCTCGGCAGGCGCTCTGGCAGGGTGGGTGTGGCCAGCAGCCATCATCAGGGAGTGGGAGGGGAGGCAGACACACAGGCAGGCAGACAGTGGGTGCTGGGGAGGGGCACGGGTGGGTCAGAGACAGACAGACAGACAACAAGGCTGGTGGGGAGAGAGATTCCGAGAGAGGGGTCTGCAGAGACCAATAGGGACGCAGGGGTTGCTCCGCAGATGAAGGCAATGCAGAAACAGGCGCCTCTTATGCAGACGGACTGTGGGCGGAAGCGGCTACATTACAGGCGGACCTTCGACGGAAGCAGCTGCATTACGGGTGGACCTTCGACGGAAGCGGCTGCATTATGGGAGGACCTTCGACGGAAGCGGCTGCATTACGGGCGGACCTTCGACAGAAGCGGCTGCATTACGGGCGGACGCCCTGGCTGGCGAGATCCCCGGTTGCTGAGCAGCCACTACACAGATGCAGTGGCCACAAGCGGCCCCGCTATGGGCTCCGTGGCGCCTGTCACTGTTTGCCTGCCTGAGAGCCCCCCCAACTCCCCCTCCCCTCTGTCCCATGGGGGTCTGGCAGCCTCCCTGCTGTGTTCTCCCTGGGGAGGAATTGGCAGTCCCTGGAAGGGATTCATGCAGGGGCTTCAGTGCTGGGGGCTGTCTGTGTGTGGAGGGCAATGCTTGTGTAACACTGGGCACATATGTTTCAAGGAGGCTTTGCCCGAGGGACATCTTTATTGTTCTGGAATGTTAGCAGAGATGGCCAGGCGAGGCTGCCAGGGGTAGTCACAGCAGCCACTCTGAAAGCAGCAGCAGAAGAAGCACATATGCCCCATGGACCTGGAGACGCAGGCTCTCCCCCTGTGGAACCACAGCCTGCTCCATAGAAAGGGGAGGGACAGCAAGAACAACAGCCAGGGAGGTGGAGCAGCAGCAGCGCCGGCAGCTGAGGAGGGTTGCAGGGCTGGCTCTCTGACCTCTGGCAGCAGCGAGGCAGAGGACCGTGGGGCAACCAGACTGTGGGCCCAGGGGTGCTCCCAGGAAGGTAGGTGGTAGTGGGGAGACAAAAAACGTTCCTGGGGAGACAAAAAACAAGGGGGTGTTACATGGCAGCTGGTGTGTGGTAGCAATCCCCAGTGAAGACAAGCCAGTGTGTCAGTTGCAAAAGCCTGCAGGGAGAGAAATAACACAGCTGATAGGTGTGACACACATAGCATGGTCTGAGCTGCTTACCCGGGTGTAAGGCGAGCATGATCCTGTAAGGGAAAAGGGTCAAAGAGAGAGAAGACAACACATATATTGGGTCACAACCTTGGCAATCCTAGCAATACTGACCTGTCAGTTGACCCTGTGGAGACAAGGGGGGGGGGAACAGCTGGTGTCTACAGACAGTTAACAGCACTACCACACTCGTGGTGTTGTATGCTCACATGACAACAGGCGGCAATCCAACACAATAGTGGTAAAGCAGCATGTATCCTATATATCATAGCAGGCATTGCAGGCAGGCATCTGACTACTCATTGGTAAAGAGGCATTTCAGACCGTGGGGGTAACGGGGGCGGCAACCAATTAACGTTGGATTCCAGACCCTGGCAAGCACAGACACACATCCTCCAACACAAATGCTGAAACAAATTTTATGTCAACCAAAAGGGTGGACATAAATTCGAGGAGACCCATAGGAACCATTTTACCTTACCCACTCGAGCCCTCTCCTGAAAATTTCTAACACCCTACTCCTGAGTTATGTCGGAGTTGTGTCAGCAAGGTCTGGAAACCGACAGAGTTATGCCAGATAGGGAGCCTATCAGCACCCAGCCCCACCCAGCCTCTTTCCCACAAAAGCCCAGCCCCAGACCTCCAGTGTCTCTCTCTCTGAGCACGTGGCGTGGGGTTCTGTCCCCCACAGCCACAAAGTGGGACTTTGTTGGTGGAGGGCAAAATTCACAAACACCCCACTTCTCTTCTCCTCTCTGCCCCCCTCAAGGGCAGAGAGGGCTGTTCTGGCTGTGGCCAAACTGTTTACAGCTGTGCCTGGGCAGCTGTCTCCATGCTACCATTTGCTAACCCATGTCTTTCTCCCAGCCTCTCCCCCCCCCCACAAGCAACAACACCAGCAGGTAAGTGCAGGTAAGAGCAGGGTTTGTGCTGACATGTGGTCTGACTTCTGCTTCTTTGCATATAGAAATATGAGACATGCCTCTTTACCAATGTGCCCTCTCATGTCTGCCTGCATTGCCTTCTCTGAAATGCCTCTTTACCAATGTGTTGCCTGATAACTGCCTGCTTAGCCTGCTATGATATATAGGATACATGCCTCTTTACCACTGTTGTATCTGATTGCTGCCTGTAGTCATGTGAGCAGACACTGCCACAAGTGTGGAACTGTTAGCCTTATGTAGACACCAGCTGTTCCCCCCCCCCTTGTCGCCACAGGGTCTACTGACAGGTCAGTAGTGCTAGGTTTGCCATGGTTGTGACCCCCACGTTGTGTTGTTGTCTCTCTCTTTGACCCTTTCCCCTTACAGGATCATGCTCTCCTTACACCCAGGTAAGCAGCTCAGACCATGCTATGTGTGTTACACCTTTCAACAGTGTTTTACTTCTCTCCCTGCAGGCTTTTGCAACCGACACACTGGCTTGTTGTCAATGGTGACTGCTTCCACATACCAGCTGACATGTAACTCCCCCTTGTTTTTTGTCTCCCCAGGAACGTCCACTACCACCTACCTTCCTGGCAGCACCCCTGGGCCCACAGTCTGGTTGCCCCACGGTCGTCTGCCTCGATGCTGCCAGAGGTCAGGGAGCCAGCCCTGCAACCCTCCTCAGCTGCTGCTGCTCCACCTCCCTGGCTGTAGTACTTGCTGCCCCTCCCCTTTCTATGGAGCAGGCTGTGGTTCCACAGGGGAAGAGCCTGCATCTCCAGGTTCATGGGGCAGGTATGCTGCTGCTGCTGCTGCTTTCAGATTGGCTGCTGTGACTACCCCTGGCAGCCTCGCCTGGCCATCTCTGCTAACATTCCAGAACAATAAAGATGCCCCTCGGGCAGAGCCCTAGTGAAACATATGTGCCCAGTGTTTTCACAAGCATTGCCCCACACACAAAAACAGCCCCCAGCACTGAAGCCCCTACATGAGTCCCATCCAGGGACTGCCATGGCCTTCCCTGGGAGAACACAGCAGGGGTGCTACCCGACCCCCATGGCACAGAGGGGAGGGGGAGTTGGGGGGGCTCTCAGGCAGGCAAACAGTGACAGCCAGGGCGTCCGCCCGTAATGCAGGCGCTTCCGCCGAAGGTCCGCCTGTAATGCAGGCGCTTCCGCCCAAAGTCCGTCTGCATAAGAGGCGCCTGTTTATGCATCACCTTCATCTGCGGAGTGCCCCCTGTGTCCCTATCGGTCTCTGCAGACCCCTCTCTCGGAATCTGTCTCCCACCAGCCTTGTTGTCTGTCTGTCTGTCTCTGACCCACCCGTGCCCCTCCCCAGCACCCCCTGTCTGCCTGCCTGTGTGTCTGCCTCCCCTCCCACTCCCTGATGATGGAGGCTGGCCACCCCCCACCCCGCCGGAGCGCCTGCTGTGAGGTGCTGTCGTCACCCCATCTGGGGGTGTGATGAGCTGCGTGAGCCCTTCCCGCTCGCAGCAGACAAGCCCAAGGCATCTCTCGGTCTTGGCCGGGGCACAGAGCAGAAGGCACGCCGGGATGCCTTCTTTGTGGGCATTGCCCCGGCCTTGGAGGCCCAGGGCTTCAGGCAGCGCACGGGCGAGTCATGTCAGAGGCAGTTCCAGACATCATGAGCTCCCCCCTTGTGTGTGACGTTCCCACCCCCTCCTACACTTCCCTCCCCCGCTCCCCCCCCCATGACTCCCACGTGCAGCCTCAACATGACATGGGGGTGGTATTGCCTTCTGCAGGAGGTCGGGGATGGCCACTCTCCCCTGCAGCAGGTGGCTGATGCACAGGGTGCCCTGTGGTGGCTGGCAAGGGGACCTCGCTCACCTGTCACCTGCCCTGCGCCCACCACATGACTGGTGCAACCCCCCTGCCTGCGGCCGGCCCCTTTGCGACCGGGCTGCAGCAGACCCTGGAGAGCCTGCCTGCCTGGGAAGTAAGTGTTGCCTGGATCCTGGGGTGGTGCTGGGCCACAGAAACTGCAGCCTGCCTAACTCAGGCATAACTCTGACATAACTCAGACATAACTTATGTCGAACTTATGCTGAACTTAGGCCACTCTTATGCCAGACTTGTGGAGGAGTTGGGTTGGAATGGGCTGTTAGTCTCGTTCTACATGCCTGTAATAAGCAGCCAGAGGCTGCTTCTCCTGTTTCTTTAAGGAAGAAACGAAGCTTACTGGGAAAAAAGTAAAAGCCTGGGGCAGTCCCCATGATCCGTGGATATCTGAAACCGTGGATAGCGAATCAGTGGATATGGGGGCCCACCTGTACTACATTTCAACAAAGTTCACAAGGTAGTTTACATAGGAAAAATAAGTGAGAAGATGGTGTGCTGTCTTAAAAGGGCTCACAATCTAAAAATTAATACATGTATGTTTGTTGACATAGGGAAATCTAATAATTCACCTATCTGAATTCTTTTAATACGTTCTGAAATGACTCCACTCATGACTTGTTCTCACGCAGATTAATAATGTAGGACATGCATGTGCTAGATATTAAACTGTTTTAATAATGACTCCACCCAGAGAACTCTGGGAAATGTCCGTCATCTTATATGCTGAGACACTGACCCTATAGGGAGCAGTCAACAGGTGGAGAGATGAGAAAACTTTGTTGACTGCTGTCCATCAAAAGATGGCCATCCTAGAGTTCTAAGAACTCTAAATACTAAGCATTCCCATAAAGCGTGGGGTTGGGAGAAGGAAAAAATCACATGGACAGCCTGAGCCTGATCCATGTGTGCATTGAGAAAGCATGCAAAAAAGCAACCCTGATGTGTTTGTGCACATACGTTTTGATATGGCGTCTTACCAGTATGGTGCATCCACAGCCAAGTAAAACACAGCAATCAAAGAACAAAAGGAAAGCCAACCTGTGGAACAATAAAGGACTGGAGTGGAAAAAATCTGCTCCTTCCTACACAGAGTAAAATAGATTTGATCCTACACAGAGTAAAATAGATTTGAGGCTTCCCATACTAGTGGGAGAAGAGTAACCCAATTTTGAAAGGCCAGCTGGCAACACTTCGACTTCAGGTAATTTTGTGCTGGCCCAGTTGTTTTGGAAATCAGAATTTTAACTTCTTTTAAAAGCTAGGATTCTTTTAAAAAGCTACCCTCCAACAAGAGTTGCTAAGCACAAAGGGATTTCAATCACTCATCCATGCAGGAAATAAGCAGGTCCCACTGGCTCCACTGAAAACTGCATCAGCCTGCGTCTTTAGCTCTGATCACTGATATGCTCAACAGTATTAATTCATAACATGTTCCCTCAACTTCCTTGCTTCTGTTTCACTCAGTTTCACAACCCTCCAGCATTAATATCCTGCACAGAATCTAGGCTTCTCCACGGGAGCAGAGGTAGAGTAAAAATATATAAAGGAAGATAATATTATTTTACACTAGAGAGGGAATTTTTAAGAGGTCAGCTTTTCTCACCTGACTGAAAAGCTGCACCTGCCAAAGTCCCTCTTGTACACACACAAAGCACACAAAGTTGCCATACTGAATCAGACCATTCGTCTGTTTAGGCCAGTATTAATAATAGTAATAAACTAGTATTTATATACCACCTTTTCTTTGGTCATCGAATTTCTCCTCTGACTTCAATTCAAAGCAGTTTTTACAAGCAGGCTTTCTAAACCCCAAGGGTTTTTTTTACAATACAATAATATGTTCTAATCTTTTGTAGAACCCTTCATTCTAGATGTTGCTTTCACAGTCCAGCTCTCTTTCTGGCGTTCACCTCACCACGCTTCAGCAGCTGACAGGGCAACCTTGACTGCCACTCAAGTGCTGCAGCTGCAGTTCCACTCCCCCACAGAGGCTCTGCAGCTATCAGCTTGGCGTGCCGGCAGCTCTCCGACAGACACAGACACTTCCGGCTATCTTGAACTGCCATCCTTCAGGCCTTCAGGCATATGAGACGGTCACTCTACCAACTGAGCCAGACCTCCTGCCCTAGTATTGTCTACTCCAATGCAATAGTAGTATTGTCTACTGACTCCAGTGCTTTTCAATTTGTGGCACTGGTGCCATTGGAAGTACTTGGCCTCATTGTGATGGGTTGCGATGACGCTGTTCTGCTTGGCATGACCCCATCAAAAGTGGAGACAGTTCACCCCAGGCCTTCACAAGTGGCATATGGTCAGCCAAACACTGCAAGGGAGATCTGGAGGCAGCTGCAGCGTTAGCTGCAGAAGCCTCTTCCTTCAGGGACGACTGTGGGGCAAGCGACCCACTTATTATGTGCACAGCAGCTGTCTCTGGTGGCAAGAGCACTCAGGCAAGTGGGACCTGCAAGGAGCTACTTGGAAGAAACAAACAAGGTTGGAAAGCTGGTCTATTCTGGGCTGAAAGTCAGTGGCTCTTGGGGTCTCTGAGGCAGAGATCTCTCCCACTCAGATCTTCCTGAGCCCTGTCCTCCTTTGCAGCTGGTCACTTGAGGCACAGACCAAGAGAGAGGCCAGGTGAGATTTGACTCTGGGTGTTGCATTAGCAAAACGTTCCTAATGTTTTGGGCATCCTCTTCTCAGCAAGGAGATTGTCTTTCTTTGGCATTGTGAAACTCCTCCGTCTGGTTCAGAGACCACCATCTGGTGGGATGACACTGGCGGAAACTCCCCATCTCCTGTCACTTTTTCTACCATTGTGAAAATGTAGGATGAAGAAGCAATTTCCTACTGAATGCCACTGCCTGCTAATGATCAGCTGGCAGTCTGAGATATGGGATGGTGAAAAGCATTCTGAAGCCTTGCCAGATGTGTCTAACTGAGACAAGAAATGGACCGAGGGGGGGGGGAGTGACCAGAAAAAAACCCTAAACTGACTTACTCTTATGTACCTTTTATCAGCAGCTTCATGTGCCGAAATCCAGCAGCTGAAGCTTTTCACAGCATGAAGATAACCATTATCACCTGCTAATGTCTGCACATCAAACTGCTATTAAAGGCACAACTGCACTAGTCAGCTGAAAAGTTGGCACCAACCACAACTCTTTGCACATAGTGCTTGCACAAGTTTGCACATTCTTTTTTTTTCTGGTAGGTCTCCTGTGCCTTTAACAGCTGTGTTGCAGTCAATGTAGGGATTTAAAAAATCACATAGTAGTGTCGTCTGAAGGGAATATTGTATTTCCCAGATACAAAATATTGTTCCCTTGAGGAAAGCTGTGTAGATTGTAAGCAACTTATGAAAACTTTTTGACCAACATGAGCATCTGTTGGCCAAAAACTCAAACTGAATAAAAGATTCTCAAGACTTAACAGTTAGTGTGCATGCTATCATGTGCTAACAGTCAGGGGATGACCTGAGTGTTTACATACATTTCCCACAGTCTAAAGATAACCTTGCTATAGCTTTTCTCAGCAGTGAAATATTATGCAGACAATTCAATAATGTCAGTGGTGTGTAATCGTGCACCTCCGCTTTTACCCCGGTCCCTCCTCACAGCGAGTGCAGAGGCTTCCCCTTACCTATTGGCTGGGTCATCGCTGTGGGAGGGGTGAGCACAAGCTCCCGACCTGCACGCAAAGGACAAGTGTTCCTGATCTGCAGTCCATTCCTGCCTGTTGATCCCCTCCCACCACCCTTCATACAGCCTGAGATTAGCTGGTTGCCCTTTATGGGGGCCAGGTAATTTTTTTTTTGCTTCTAGTCATATTGGTCTGTGTCTGGAAGACATTTCGTGTACCCCAGACTGGTGTTGGGCTGGGTGCTATTGGTTAGGATTCCCCCCCCCCATTTTTCTTTGGCAGGTGTTGTGCTTTAGGCAGGTGTTGTGCAGGTTCGGTAGGGTTTGGCAGTGACAAACTGAAAGGAGTGCCGCTCACTCTCTATCTGTCCGTCAACTATCTGCTCTCCAATCCTCTTCCTGCTCACTGAGAGCAAGTGGGAAGAGGATTGTGCCAACTGCACCCCACCTCTTCCCCCAACACTGCTGAAATGAAGGAGGGGGGAAGCTGCTGCTGTCGCCCATTGGCACCTCCTCACTCACCCCCAACTGCTTTGGAGAGCAGCCAGGGGTGGGCAAGGTGTGGTGATCCGGAGCCCAGCCTCCTTGCCTGAGGTCCTGGAGCCACCTCCTTCCTCAGTGCCAGTCCTGGTTCAAGTGAACAGGAAGAGAGGAGCGTGGAGGGACTGTGGAATTGGGCTGCTCCTTGGGCAGTGCCTGAGCTCCAGCTGCCACCCATAATGTTCATGCTTCCTAGACTTCTGTGGCTCACATACCCCATAGACAGAATTCCCCCTATTTCCACTGCAGCAAACTGTTCCCCCCACCCCTGCCCTTGAAAAAAATGCCAGTGTATTGATCCAGTAGCTTTAAGGCTAGATAGCCCCAAGAACATTGTAACGACGGAAGAGGTTTGTCTGATAAAATGCATTAAGGCGATTCCAAATGGTAAATAAAAGACAAGGCAGCCAGGAGCTGACTTGTAAGGCTCTTTACTTTATTACCAGTCAAAGGGCAATCCTTCAAATACAGTAGGAAAGATGATGTAAAACTCTATAGATTAAACAGGACACAGACAGTTCTATTAGCAAACAGCAATATAAACCTGCAATAGCATAAGGATAATGCACGCACATCTTCTTACTTTCTTAGCAATGCTGGTCAGCAGCTGGTGAATTTGTGCTCGCAGCCCCAAAGAATATTTGTGTTGTGGTTCTTTGGGGGAAACTGATTTATTTTTAGTTCTTACTGTTTGCTTTGAGTGCTTTGTTTGTTCGCTGTCAGCGGCTTTGAGCTTATGGGGAAATGGTCTACAAATGTTTTAAATAAGTTAATAAATCTTCCTTCTCCACAGCTCTCCAACCTCAACTAGCGGCTCTTGTAAGGTACGCTGCTGTTCGGTCCACTCAGTTCATGCCTATGTTAGGAAATCTTGATTGGGCTTCCACAAATCCTCTCGCCAGCTCACACCAGGGACAGGTACTCCTTGGCCTCTGGTAAAGACATCCAGCACCACACAGATCCCTACTCCTGACGTTTTGTTTCTACTGCCATTGTTGACAAGGTAAGAAACAGTGGGAGTCCCGTCTGAGGAACTGGAGATGAGCCTGCTGTTTCTTCATATCCCAGTACGAACGAAAGCAGACCCCATCTCTCTCCCAAACACTCTGTACATGCCAGCGGACTTGGGAAAGTAAAGAGAGTATTGGCGGCAACCTCAACAAATGGTTGGCTAGCAAGCCAAGTCAACATTTGTGGATCCTTGATCTCAATGCATGCAAAGAACAGAGAAGTGATCTGCTTCCCAGGCAGAAAAGAGATCATTAATAAGCCCAACATGTGAGGTTTGGGACCATACTTGTTTTCTGACAAACTGCAAGGTACTGACGGAGTGCGCATTGCATGTAATGGTGGGGGTGACCAGACAGCATGGGAGAGGTAAGTAAAAATATACTTACCCCTCCATAGGCTGGCTGGCTGTCATTGGGTCTCCTTGAACTTATTTGGGACTCCTTGGGCTATTTTGCTGCTGTAAGTATGAGAAAAGGCAGGGAGCATGTCAGGCCTGGAAAACAGGGATAGCATCCCAGTGTCTGCTGCCTGCTACCACCAGAATCCACCCCTCCTGCCCTTGACACACCCCGTGCCCACCTCTGCAACCTCCCCCTCTGCCACCTTACTTGCTCCAGTATGGCATCCAGAAACCACTGCTATGTGTGCAGGGCCTCCAGCCTTTGCACTGGTGGCCCCAAAGCACACAGCAGCAGTGTGCCTTTTATGATACCACTGCAGCACTTACAGCGGCAGACTGGGAGGTCTGCTGCTGTAAGTGCCTGATAGGACTAGGCTGTAAGGGCTGCAAGTCTTCCCTGTTGGACTGCCAGCCAGCCACCGGTTTGACCAGTATAACTACTACTGGGAAGAGTCAGAAGTCACAGACTGTCCAGCTGCCTTAGAGAGGAGATGTCCCACTGTCCAGGGATGAAAACACCTGGTGCTACCTGGCCCTGTTTGATAGGTATCAGCCTTCTAGGGCTGGGGGCTGTTTCTCCATGGTTGCTGTGAAACAGCGCATGCGGTTGGAGCTACAGCAGTATCACTGGAGGAATGGGGAGATTTGACATCATCATCCACCACCCGTGTTAACTTTTTCTTATTTTCTCTCCAGTCACCTTAGGTAAAGGTAAAGGTGACCCCTGACAATTAAGTCCAGTCATGTCCAACTCTAGGGTGTGGTGCTCATCCCCATTTCAAAGCCGAAGAGCCAGCGTTGTCCGAAGACGCCTCCGTGGTCATGTGGCCGGCATGACTCTCCTTGCCGCAGCGCGTAGCATGCAGCAGGCACACCGAGCGCTGTTTACCTTCCCGCAAGCGGTACCTATTTATCTACTCGCATTAACATGCTTTGGAACTGCTAAGTTGGCAGGAGCTGGCCAAGCAACGAGAGCTCACCCCGTCGCGGATTCGGACTGCTGACCTTTCGATCGACAGCTCATGGTTCAGCCGTTTAACCCACTGCGCCACCCGCTGGTCTAAGTCACCTCAGAGTCAGGCAAAAAAAAGTGGAACAGAGGGCTAAGCGGAACTCCTCCCTCCTCCAGGTTTGCCACCCTATTTACAGGCAGCAAAATCAGGGGCATTTTCAGGGGAAGAGAAGTAGGCATGAAATATTGGCGGGACGGATGTCTCTTTCAGGGCCTGGCCACTGCCATGTTTCCCCCTCGCAATTCCCTAAGGCAGGTTTTCCTGGCACTGTCACGGCTACCTTTTCAGCGCCAGCTGCAGTCCATCCTATTCTCTTGAGAGTTCTTAATATGATGCCATTGCTGTTTTATCCCCCCCCCAGCTATGTTTTTAATCAGCAGTGATCTTGCATTTCTTTCAGCATTTACATTTTATTGGTTTTGTTTGTAAGTGTATTTATGCTGTTTTTATTTTTCTGTTCTGAGCCACCCTGATAAGTTATTGTGAAGGTGGGATATAAATTCTAAAAGAAACATATAATTCCCTTGGGAACAATACCACATCATCCCTGAGCATGAATCAGACGAGAAGTGCAAAGGGGGGGGGATATGGTTTCTGCCAGCCAGTTGGGGGGTCCGGAAGGGAATTGTGGGAGAGAAAGATGGCAGTTTCCAGTCAGAAGGAGGACTGTTGCTGCTACTAGGAAAAGTACACTGTCGCAGAACTGGAGGTAGCCGTGAAATAAGGTCAGCCTAGGCCAGTTTCACCACTCCTCCTTATACACTATCCACCCCTTTCCCCAAATTTGAGCCAAAACTTCTCCATGAACAACATTCAACGCAGCTCTAAAAAAGAAATACAGTATTGAGAACCAGAAAGCCAGTAAACTCCAGATGGTATCAAGCTCCTCCCATAACCTGTCAGATGCTGCTCAAGCGGCCCTCCTCACTCACCAGATTTCATCCTGCCTCTCTCTGTCTGTCTGTCTGTCTGTCTGTCTGTGGCTGCTGTGTAGTTTTTCCCCGGCTCCATTTGCCTTTTCTTCTGCCACCCTGTCCCCATCCAGGAGGGCCAGTATTTTTTAATACATCAAAAGTTGGCAGTCCTAGTTCCGCGATTCTACAATTGCACTGTGAAAGTCCAGAAACTAGTATTGGGTGCAGTCCAGAGTTCAGCATTCCAAGAGTCTAATTTCCTATAACAGCAAAGCTCTGTCTAGTCCTTATGAGTATGAGGAACAGATAGGCCTGAATGCATGTGGGCAATTGCCCGAGAAATGAGCCGGCCTCTCCTCATGAGTCTTGGTGGACGTGAAATGGTGGGCACCAGTGGCGTCACTAGGGCGCGCGCCGCCCTAAAGCGAGGGTGCGCACGCTGCCCTAATGACCCCCTGACTCCCTGCACATAGCCTAAAAGGAACTCTTACCTCCGCAGTGGCATCCTCCCCGGGGACATCTTCCCCGGCCAGCTGTCCTGGGCCTTCTGATGAAGGCCCAATGCGTAGATACGTTATTTTTTAGGTTTTTCGCGCATGCGCACAGTGTTTCTGAGGGCAAGGGCTGCCCTTTTGCCTTCAGAAATATTCTGCGCAGGCGCGAAAAACCTAATAAATGATGCGGCGCCACATTGGGCCTCGTCAGAAGGCTGCGGACCTCCGCCCGGGGCCGACGCTCCAAGGCCTTCTTCTGGAGCGCTGCACGCGTCACCCTTTGCACGCGTCTCCCCCCGGCGGCCCCGCCACGCTCCAGTGACGCGCGTGCGGGCAACCACCCAACATGACATAGTGAAGAAGTAACAACAAAAAAAGCAAACAAAGAAAAGAAGAGAAAATGGAATTAAATGGCATCAGATATGACTGGCATGAAATCTTCTCCAAAAATATGTGAAAATACAGAATGAGAGGGCAGTAGCATAAAATATATACCAGCATGCTCAGTCTAACAAAGGCATAGAAGAGACTCCAGAAAATGGTCACTGGAAAAATCTTATGATGGGGTGAATAGAGACAGGTGTTCCCCCCCCCTCCTACCATTAGAGGACCACCACTTCAAAGACTGACAAATTAATTTCAGCTGTCAGAAACGGGAGTGGGGGATATTTGGGGTATGAATAGAATTCTCAATATTAGTCCAAAATTTAACACTGATGAATTTCAGCACCAGTCCTACTTTTCATTGGCTAGATTTGGAGCTCTTACAAAAAAGAAGAGTTGCATTATTTACAGAAGTCATGCACAATTTGTTTCAACACAGAAGAGCTCCCTTGCTTGTGTTTGTCTATACTGAATCACGTTGGTTCATCTGAAAGAAATACTCCATCTCATGTCTCCCCATGGCAGCTTTCTCCATCCAATCACCCAAGGAAGAATAAAGGAGGGAAAGTGTGGAGGGAAAAAAAGTTAAATCCCTGCCAACAGTATAAGAGAAGAAAATGGCATTGATTGACAAAGCCTATAGCCAGCCTTTCAGCCAGGAACTGGTTAGAGACCACTGTTGTGTAAATGAAGGGATCACATCTAGCCTGCAACAGCTAAAAACATAGGTGCTTAGATAAAAAGATAGCAAGTCCACAAAACTAGCATTGATTGTATTTGCACTGCAGGGTAGACAAACTTTGAAGACCAATTTGAGCAATTACCAACTGGAGAACCTACCTATGCATAAACCTGACTATGCATTAAATGGAATATGTGGCATGGGGGTGGATACATGGTACACTGACATCATCTCCCCCCAAGGGGTGCTTGTGTGTGTGCGTGTGTGTGTGCGTGTGCGCGTGTGTGTGTGTGTGTGTGTGTGTGTGTGTGTGTGTGTGTGTGTGTGAGAGAGAGAGAGAGAGAGAGAGAGAGAGAGAGAATGTTCTTCATGTGTAATATTCATGTTCATGAGAGAATGTTCATGTGCAAATGCACACATTGGTAGTGGAATGTTCAAGGGAATTGGATACACAGATACATGTGTATTCAATTTAATGACACATGTCATACCATGTGTAGTCTTTATACTGCACTGTATGTATACTGGGCCAACACAAGATAACCCTGTAAGCACAGCCAGATAGTGAAATATTTTGTGTTGTGCTTGTAAGAGGATTTGTAAGATGAGCCTGCCTGAATCCATAGAGACTTCTCCTGCCACCTTTACCCAATTTCCATTGCACACCTCACTCCACATCATTTTATGCCACAAGTACAGCAGAATTGGTGCTTGTAGCTGGCTGCTTCACAACTGCATCAGTAAGCTAATCAGAGTACCTTTTGTGCTAGCACAAGAGGCTTTTGGAGAAGTCTGAACCAGCAATGATGGTAACTATTATTCCTAATCTATCTACCACAGTGATATACTGTATATTCTTTAGTGCTTTTGTCCAGCCTTGTTCCAGGTTATGGAGCTGCAGTCTGTGGTTAAAAAAAATATCCCAATGTTTTGACTGTTTTTCACCTATTTTGGACCTTTCTACCTCTTCAGAAGATTCTGTGATGCTCAGCATCCTAAAAAAGATGGCTGTTATCCAGAAGCAGTAACCAGTATCTTTGTTTTCCTTGTTGAACATCTTTTTTTCCCTCAACTGATCAGCAAACAAAAAAACTTGACTTGAGCCATGAAGCCCAGATGATTTCCAAGACAAGGAAATTCAGGAGCTCAGGCTACCTCAAAAAATTACCCACAGGTAAAGCAGAGCTAATGCCCACAGGCTCTATAAGGCAAATCGCCACTGTGTGATTTGACCAAGTCTGATTTTGGAGACCTCTGATGCTCCTCAGAGAGGTCATCTGCTCACCATAGTGCATGGGTGAGTGTTGGAACCAGAGTGTTAGAATCAGAACCTTGGAACAGTTTGAGTAATTAGGGTAGGGAAAATACCTACTGTAGTTCTTTGCATCAGGGTTTATGTTTGCTTTGCCTTGTCTTTTCATCTTCTTGCCAACATTTATCAACTACATCCCTTTTCTTGTCTGTTCATTAGTCGCTCTGGGTCTTATCTGTTGCATTTCCCCTCCATTGTTTCGGCTTTTCTGCATTTCAATAATATTATATTTATATTTATAGTGTTTTACCTGCTTGGTCTCAGTTCACTCGAGAGGGAATGGATTGCCACATCTCTCAGGGCGCAATCCTGCTCCAAATTAGGGCAGTGGAACAAGTGTTCTGCTGCCCTAAGCCATCGCGAAAGTGCCATAAAGCACTTTCGTGATGACTCGCAAGCAGGGAAGGCCGGCGCAAGGCTGGCCTGCCCTGCTCCGCTGCCTGGACCAGCTCCCGCCCGCCGCCCGAACCAGGTGAGGATCCAGCGAAGGGGGACGGTCCAGGAGCAAACAGTGGGGCCGATAGGCCCAGCCAATTGGGGAAGGGGAGGGGATCGGCCTCGAGCATCCCCTTCCCCAAGTAGACTTTCCGCTACGGGCTGCCTGATGCAGGCTGCCCGCGGCAGAGATCAGGATCCGGTGTGCGGCCTCGGCTGCCCAGCAGATCTTTAGAGCAGGATTGGGCTGCCCGACTGTCATGTTCAGCTACTGTCTAGTTGAAAAGGGAAACCCTGCCAGATTCTGGGGCTCTCTGTTAACCTGAGAGTTTTCCCAGGGTGGCCTCTTTCTGTCTGGGCTTCCTGGTTTTGGGTAGTGGCAGCAATGACTCCCATTTTCCAAGTCAATCCCAGTATACCTAGTCATAGGGTAAAGCGGGGGTGGTGGTAGTGGAAGATGTTAATACCACTAGGCACTGTGACCATTTTGCTCTCTACTTACTGGCTTGCATACAGTTCACTTGACTCAGACACCACACAGCTCCATTGTGCCAATGCTAAAGTTTTGCAGGTGCCTGTAAACCCTTGAGCATGTTCATGACATGCACGCTTGACCTTGCAGACTTCTCCAAGGACGGTCAAATGACTTCTGTGAGAATCCACTGGATCCCCACAATTTCTGTAGAAATCTACCTGAAGACTTTGTAGGGGTGGATTATACCATAGCCTTTTAGATGTCCATTTTTTGATACCCATTCCCTGCATGGGTTTCCCTATTTAAAACATATACACATATACACTTGAATGAAGCAGGCAGATGAAAACAGGACATGGGTTTGTGGAAATAAAAATGGGTTCCATGCCAGAAACGAATGCATCACTTTATCTTTGGTATTGTTTCACTGGATTGGTTTTGGAAAGACATTTAACTTCTTTGCAATCCAATCCCATCTGCAGCAAGAGGGTAATTGTGTCTCTGAGTATGATGTGGCAGAATTAATCAACTTAGAAGCTAAATATCATTAATGAAGTGCATAACATTAATATTATAAATAGTGCTTACTGAACTTCAAGGCTGCATCTGTTTGTTTCCTTCATTCTGGGAATGACTTTTCTTTCCTCTTGCTGAGTCAATACGTCTACAGGAAAAGATTCTAGTCTGGCTCATCTAGCCAGAGGATAGAGGGACAATTGCATGGGCAAAGATGGCCTAGCCTGCGGGGAAGAATATATTTGAGAAAAGGACCAAGATCGGGATCAATGTTGGTCCATTAATTTGTCAAGGCTCTGGATTTGTTGGTATTCAGTGGTTCCTTCAAAGTTTAAGCTTTGATGATGCTTAATGTGCTTTCCCAGGCCTGGCCCAAGCTGAACTGGTGCCTGAAACCAGCCCCTCTCCCCATTTCTTTCAGACCAGCTGGGCAGGATAATTCTTTTCTCAGGATCCTCCCAGCCCTGCCAGTTTAGAGGAAGCGGTAGTGGTGGGTCAGAAGGCAGCCCTCTTCCCAGTCAGGGAACAGGATCTCCATAGCAGCTTCCTTCCTCTGCTGAAAACAGGGCCAGAACAAGAAAGTGGGCACTATTTCAAAACACAGATGGGGGCAAGATGAAGCAGCTGCAGAGGTGGCCGATGGGCACAAGGTGCCATCCCTCAAAGCAGCTGATTTACCTTGCCCCATGGGTGTCCCAGCTGCTACTGGTGGTACTTTTTTAAAACACACACACACACACACACACACACACACACACACACACATGTAACATGCGCACAGAAGGGGAGAAGGAATCGTGTGCAGGTACCCTGTGTTGAAGTTAATGGCATATCCATGTAATTTGGTGGTGAAAGATGACTGAGGCAAAAATTAAGGTGCACCAAAGTTTACTAAAACGTGCTCAACCCCAAATGGGTTGAACTGGGACTCACTATGATAACACACTCATGTTTTAAACTATATAAGGGGCAATTCGATCACTAACATATACACACAAATGGAGCCCTAAAGAAAACAGTTAGAAGGAAGAGAAGGAAGGAAATAACTCCTTAGAAGAAGGGGCAGAGCAAATAGGGGGGAAATGTGGGGGGGGGGAGAAGTGACATAGGCAGATTAGTTGGGCTTCTCAGAGGAATCTGGGGAAAGAAAAGAAAGAATTTGGGGTGTCGAGAGGAATGAAAGAGGGAAGAAAGCTAGTGGGATTAGTAGGGAGGAAAGGAGCAGGGTATCAGTGGTTCAGACTGCAGTTTAAGGCTGATTTAGCGGCTCCTGTAGTATTATATGAGTGCTGTGTCAAGCATTTAGCTTAGCCTGGCTTGAAAATTGGCCTATTTGAAAAAAGAAAAAATTAAGACTCTACAGGAAATGGTGTCCAAAACACCACTGGTAGAATCAGTTGATCAAACAGACGGTTAAGCTGGACTTAGCAAAACTGATTGGACCAACCTGGCAGCTAAGCAAGAACTAGATAAATAAGGACTATGAGTAGAGCCCATGCCTGGGTAATCGCACCCCAAGGCCCCATATCTCACTGGCAAGTTAGTGGCCATTTAAGCACCTGTGATTCCTGCCTTTGGAAACTTACCCTTTTTACGCAACGTTTCCAGCTATCCATTACAGATGGCAGAATGGGAGCCAGAAAACACGCAGCTTCGTTTTCAAATCCCAGCTTGAGCAGAGGGCTCTGGCAGTTACATTTACAAATGCACCAGATGTTTTTTATTTAAAGTAAATTTGATACCACATCACGAGAAGTGAACAAACATGGAACCCCAGGATGCCATTTGGATAGAATTGCTGTTCAGAGCAGGAAACTCCTTGAACAAGGAATTAGCCGATAGAGGAAGCCACTTTCATCCAGGCTTACCATTTAGGCAATTTCCTGTTCATTTCTATAGGGGCTAATTCCTTTGAAGCCATAACCGAATATAGCCTTTTAACTTCAGGGTTGCCTGCTGCCATTACAGCCACTGCTTTTCTCTTTAAAAAAATCATATTCTACTGATTTGTCACCTTCAGGGGCTCAACTGCTTTGTTTGCCTTGCAGAAATATTCTATATAATTTAATAGGTGGTGGAAATTGCCACATGCTTGTATAGGACTGAATACAGAATGAGATGTTTCCTTTCTTGCTATTCTGCAACAGAGAACAAATATAGTGCAAAACAGAGTCCAAATGCCACTAATAGGATTTATGGTGGAACTAATGGTGGCAAAAATGAGCCTAGGAACCCAGGCTTCTGCTTCTCTACCTCGGGCAGCCCAATCCTAACTAAATCCCTGCACAGCGATGCAGCGTCGTTGGCTACGCTGCATCCCCATGGGGGATTTTCAGCTGTTGGAGGTCTTTTGGGGGTAAGTGGACATTTGTCCCCTTGCCCAAGGTAAGTCCCAGTAGCCACAACAGGTCAACATGAACCTGCGCCAATATCACGACACTAGAGCAAGTCCGTATTAATCCGTGCAGGCAGATCAGGCCCAGGAAGGGGGTCTGGATTTGGTGTGTGCTGCTGCTGCCAAGACCGCCCCCCTCCTGGGCCCAATCCACCCACCCCTGCCCTAACTCCTCCCTGTTCTGCCCTCCTGCCCTGTTCTGTCCCCTGCGCTGGGCTTACCTGCTCCAGTGGGCCTCCGTCACTCTGCCGGTGCATGCGGGGAGACTTTGGCCTTCCCGCCAGCGTGCTGGCTCCATGCACCGCTGCAAAAGCTTTACGGCACTTTTGTGGCAGCCTGTGCTAGCAGAATACATGCTCCAAAAGCGCAGGCCATGGTTAGAATTGGGCCGAAAGTGGAGTTATTCATTCTTAAATCTATTATATCCCATTATTAACAGCTTCTACCGTATTTCTTTGAGTCTAAGGCGCCATTGATTCTAAGGCGCACCTTTACTTTCAGTACCACCAGCAGGGAAAAAAAAATCCATCAATTGTAAGACTCGCCTCCCTTCATTAAATCTACCTGCTCAGCACCAACTCTCCCCAGCATGTCTCCTGCAGCTGAGGATGACTGAGTGCACTGCCTTTGCATAGCATTTCTGGCCCCGTCAAAAAGTGCCATTACCGTCATTACCTGGGCTTGGGGGAGCTTCAGGGAGGCCTGCGCAACCCTCTGCAGGCCACCCTGATCTTCAGTTTGGTGACAAACAGCAATTTTTGGCCATTTCTGGTTTTCGCGAAAACCGGGAATGGCTGAAAATCTCCGTTTTTTGCCGAACTGAAGATCAGGGAGGCCTGCAGAGGGTTGCGAGGCCTCCCTGAAGCTCCCGCAAGCCCCAGTAAGTAAGAAGATAGCATTTGGGGGTGTGTTTTTGAGACCTTCGATTCTAAGACGCACCCCATTTTTTGAAATGCTTAATTGGGAAAAAACATGCGTCTTAGAATTGAAGAAATACAGCAGTATTTGAGATATCAGATAAGCAGAGAGAGGGCAGTCCAAAAGGTACTGTGGACATTTTCAACAGCTGCCAAATTAGAACATAAGTCTGAGAGAACATATGCAAATCTGGCACAGCAGTCACCCACTCTCATAGCCAGATATCACCTGGAAGAGAAGACCTCATCCTGACCTGAACCTGTGGATCAGCACAAGTCATTACAAGTCCATCAAGCCTGATTCAGGAATAGATGACCATCAAGATGGTGGGTTGGGTACCTTACAGTGCAACTCTGTGCATGTTTACTCATAAGTATGTCTCGTTGTGTTCAATGGGGCTTATTCCCAAGAAAGTGTGTATAGGATTTCAGCCTTACAGCCCAATCCTAATCCCCCCTCCGCCGATGCAGCTACAACAACAGAGCGTACACCCTATGGTGGGGGGGATAGTCACAGAGGTCTTCTCATGGTAAGGGAATTTTGTTCCCTTACCCTGGGGCAAGCCTCCGCTGCCTGAATGGGTCTCCTTGGATCTGTGGCAGCCCTTTTGCTGGCGCAGAACTGAGGAGAGTAAGGAAGAGGGACATGGAGAGGGAGAGAGGATAGGATCCTGGGCACACCAGTGCCACCAGGATCCACACCCTCCCTCTCCCCCTTTCACTGCCCGCCCACCCCCTCCTTGCCCTGACACTCTCCTGTTCCTCCCCCTCCCCACCTCGTTCCTTCCACTGCCTGCCCTCCATGCTGGTTTACTTGCTTTCCCACTGGTAGCAGCATCAGGACACTGACATTGCCGCCATTTGCAGTGGCAGTTCCACCCTGGTTGTCAGCAGAGCATGCAGTGCACCTCTGTATAGCCATTTACGACAGCAGAACCTCTGATATCTGCTTTCGTAAATGTTAGTTAGGATTGGGTTGTTAATGTCTGTAGGTTGCATAGCTATGATACTCAAAATATAGCAGGGCAAGGAATATTGGACCTCATATGCCGAAAACCTTTCTCCATTAGCCAATGTCTCATTGTCCTCCCTAGTACCAACGGACACTAACTCATGCCTATACCATTCACATGCCACCACAGGCCGCTGTTAGTGAAAAAATGTTCCTGTCTGTTTCAAGCATAAGAATTGGTTCTTGTGGACAATCAGCTTCGGGACAATCTTCTAGGGGTAATGTCACGTACATACTGTGCACTGCCAGGTGCTTCCTAATTCTCCTGCAGTGTTTGCAGTCCCCAGTAGGCAGCAAAAACAAGACATTTATATTGATCTCCTGGTGGACACCAATGTGGTTGGTGGGAGCTGCGTTATCTTGATGGATTACAAATTGTGCAGGAAGGGACATTGGTCTGACTCCGTAAAAGCAGTCCTTATGCCTCATCCTGACCAGAGATTAAGTACAGAGATTCCAGGACTCAGATGAGAACAAAAAAATAGAATGGAGTTTCATGAATATATTTATGACAACAATTGCAAATCTTTGGACAGTCTCTCCCATTGGGCCTCATCTTTCCCAATTATTGTGAAGGGAGAGGGAAGGGGCAACAAGGAACCCAGAACAAAATCACAATTACATGGCAATGTTGTGAATCATAATGAGTATAGATTACAAAGTAGGACTTGCATGGTATGATAGATATTCTTATTAGTGAAGACAAATCATTTGGCAGCCATTTTTACCATTTGCCCCATAAATGAACTTGAATCATTACTTGGAAGAAACAGACTCTGATCCTAATGTCTGTGGGCAGCAACCAGGCCTCCCTCTCCCTCATTTGTGTGGTGTGTGTGTGTGTGTGTCATTACAAAACAGCTATCATTACCAAAACAGATTCGGTTATGACTTCCAGGAAGCTGAGCTGTAGCCAAAACAACACATTTTCTCATCTCATGCCTGTGAAATACTGAGTCCTGCCTAGCCTTGTGCTACAAGAGGGCAGCTGTCTGTTGTGACCCTTTCTTACGGTTCAGAGCCGTTCCTGAATGCAAAAGATGTGGTGAAGATTATTTTTATCTTGAGCAGAGCAGAGGTGTGTGTGTGTGTTTAGACAGAACTCACTTAGTGTTCTTTCTCCCCATTAATTAATCTGTCACTCAAACACTCTCTGGGGCCTCACTCATTGCAGTGTGTTTTGCTACCATGTAAGGAACTCTGTGCTCTAGACTTCAGTTACCTCTTTAGAATTGGCAAAGGATGATGATAGGGGCCGGACGTTCAGTCCCAAAGCTGCAGAAGACTCCTCGGTATCAATCTTCCTGATCAAGCTTCCAGCAGTTCCATTCATTACTGGAAAATGTGGTCAGTGAGGCCCAGCCTTATTCTGGAGAGGAGGCTGAAAGGGCAAATTGACCAGAATTGGCAAAATGCAATGTTGTATAGACATCTGAGTGTTGTGCATTAGCATTTGATGTCAAAATTACGCTGTGTTACTTTGTGTTAGTATCAGCAGCATTTCAAATTGTACTGTGACTACCTGTTGTGGGGGTGGGATGAGTGGCAGGGGGAGAGACGGCTCAAGCATGTACTGGGAATCTTAGAACAAAGAAAGGCTGTTGTAATGTGGTTATTAACACATTACATTGTATCTGTACACATGTACCTGTTTTTCTGTGAATGAGTGTACATGAATCATTTTAAAAGTGAATCTGGGAACAAGACTCCTCAAATATGGGGTACAGATTGTGCATACCGCTATGCATGCATTGAATGTAATGGGTGACTGTTATGTCATGTGCTCAGATCAATGATCGCACCACACAAAATGCAACATAATGCATATGCAAGCAACATAATGCATGACTTAGCCCTACGAATATGTTAATATCAAAAGTTCAGAAGATGATACAACACTGGGTGTTTCATTCCAAATGAATCATAAAAAGTGACTTCCCAATATGTGCTTTTTGTGGTTTTATTTTGAGTTCAAGGAAGTGACTACTGTTACACAGAAGTGCAAAAGTCCTTCTGAACATCTGGTTACTTACAGATTGTTCATTCTTGTTAGCAGGGGCTGTTTCAATTCTGTGTTGTGTTCTGTACATCATGTTACACATTCTTGGTGCTACATAAATGTGAAGTCACATGTGGTTGTATTTGCACCTGTGTGGAGGTTCCTTCCACCCCACATTACCATTTTCACTAGAAGGTATCTTCTCCCATACTAGAGTACCTCGTAATGTCTTGGGGATGCAGGAAGGAATGCAGTCCTGAACTGATATTCAAGCTGTGGGGATGTGGGGCCATGGATCAGTGGTAGAGCATACATTTTACACAGAAAATTCAGTCCTTGGCATCTCAAGGTAAGGCGAGAGAAGACCCTTAGCTGAAATCATGCGAGTTAATGTAGACTAGAGAATACCGAGCTAGATGGATCGATGGTCTTGGAATTAGACAAATGGTCCAATCCTATGGCCTTGCATTGACTTGGGTCAGTTGGCAGCAGGGACATGTCATAAGTGGGGAGGGCAGGGGGAGTTTGGGGGCAAGGAGGGCAGGGGGCGGGGAGAAAAGTGTTGATCCCGGTGGCACCATGTGTGCCAAGATCCTATCCCCTCTTTTTAAATCTCTTTCTCTCCCTGGACCTATTCCAAATATAGTTGGCGTAGTTTCAAGGAGGCCCACAGGCCACCAGGAGGCCTATGCAGAGGTAAGTAGAAAATATTTTTCTACTTACTGATTGCCCCTCTCCCCACCATTGGAAGCACCGCACATCCTGTTGGCACAGCTGCATTGGCATCAATGGTGGGGGATAGGATCAGGCCATTAGACTTGGAATCATAGAGTGGGAAGGGACCTACAATATCATTGAGTCCAACCCTCTGCCAATGCAGGCTGCCTGCAACTACAAGAGCCCTAGTACTTGGCTATCCAGCCTTAGCTTAAAGACCTCCAATGATGGGGGAGTTGACCACCTTCCAAGGTAGACTGTTCCACTGCCGAACAGTTTATATCATCAGGAAATTCTTCCCAATGCTTAATCAGAATTCCCTTGTAATTTAAAACCATTTGTCCTGGTCCTACCTTCTGGAGCAATGGAGAACAAATCCACTCCATCTTCCACATGACAAATATTTATAGATAGTTATCATGTCACCCCTTAACCATCTCTTTTCTAAACTAAACAAGCTCAACTCCTTCAATCTGTCCTCATATGACATGGTCTCCATCCTCCTCACCATCGTAGTTGCCCTATTCTGGACAATATCCCTCTTAAACCTGAACTGCAGCGTCAGACTCAGTATAGGTTAGCATCATATGCTCTGTGCAATGGCAGACCATTGGTGACTGGCCACTGGTGCAAGATCGTGTAGAGAGGAGGGTAGAAATGTCATTTCAGTATTTAATCCTACTGCTTTGACTGTGCACGACGTTTTTGCTCTCTCACTCTCTTCATCAGCCTTTGACAATTCCCATAGTTAATATAATGCAATGTAATAATATTACATGATGCTGCTAAACCTGTAAGAACCAACCAACACAGAAACTATTCTGTGCTGGAATCAAGCAAAATAAAGCATTTCAGAGTTTTCATTACAAGGTTTTATATCTCCTTTTAAACGACAAGGCTTGAATGGTGAAGAGTATTACATAAAAATTCCATTTTATTAAGCGACTTTACCACTGGTGCCGTTTTCATTGGTTATAAGGTGGATGCAAAAGAAACAGTGGCATTAAAGAACAAAAGGTACTAGAATCAATGGAATGTGGAATGGCAATAAATATAGCCATCCCAATAAAGTGAGATGCACATCTATACACAACACACACACACCCTTCTTGTGTGGCTACAGTTATATCCTCATAGACTCAGAATGTAAAACAGGATGTAAGACAAAGTGTAGGAGAAAGAACATGTTTTGTTGAATGCACTTAGACAACTTTGGGAAGAGTTTAATAGTTCAATCCTGCTGGCCATTGCAGGAGCAACAGGGGTTCACAGGTTTGACCAGGGCTAGCATGAGGGCATAATTAATACTTGACCTCAGTCTCAGTTCTGCCTCAGCTTCTGCCCTGCACCCCTGTGGAACAGCTGCTGGCAGAGGGCAAGGCTATAGCACTGATGTCTTGGCATAGCATCTTGCAGGTTGTTTGAATGGCTCTGAAGCCGCGAGCTTGGGCTGAATTTAGCCTTGAATGGCAAGAGCTGCAGGGCTCTGCTCCAGCTGTAGACTTTGGATAACTGTTTGGCTTAGAATAGTTTGTATTGCTGAGAAGGAAGGGAAAAAAACACTCCACAGGGCTAGGGAAAGTTAGCCATCATGTTTTTAGAGAACTCTAACAGTGATCGTATCCTAGCATTCCACGGATGAGGCTCTGACATAAAACCATTTCTCACAACACATGAAATTGACACAATCACATTGTCAGCGCAATCCTATCCAACTTACACCACCGGTGTAACCAGCGGTGCAGCGAGAACGGGAGACCCCAGAACAGAAAGTGGATTCAAGTGGATTTGAATGCCCTTTCCGTTTTGGGGCCTCCCGTTCTCGCTGCACCGCTGGTTACACTGGTGGTGTAATTTGGATAGGATTGCACTCTCAGTGTGATTTAGCAAGCCCTGAAGAGTAGAACAAGCTCATGTATGACAAATAGGACCTTTTGACAACCAGCTGCCACATCTGGCTAAACAACATCAGAGAGGCAGTAGAGTTCCAAGTATGAGACTCTGAAGGCCAAGCTTCATGTTACATGGGAGATCAGTGATCAAACTTCCAATGTTTTTATGCAAAACTAGATGAGATTACAGCAGTGCTTGGGGAGTGGAGTTTAATCCTTCCCCTGTGCCGTTTTCCCTGCCTAAATTGCCCACTCACAGCCCATTCCAACCCAAGTGCTAAGCAGCCCAAGTCAGACCTAAAGTCAGCCTAAGTCGTTTAGGTCGAAGTTAGGTCTGGAATGCAACCATTTAGGGTGAAGTTAGGTCAAAGTTAGGTCGAAGTTACGACCAACGGACTAAGAACAGCCCATTCCAACCCAAGGGCTAAGCAGCACAAGTCAGACCTAAAGTTGACCTAAAAGTGGGTGGAACATGGGCGGACCGTGGGTGTAACCGGGGCGGCAACCAATTAATGTTGGATTCCAGACCCTGGCAAGCACAGACACGCCCCCTCCAACACAAATGCTGACACAAAATTTAGGTCGACCAAAAAGGTGGACCCAAATTCGAGGAGACCCATAGGAGCCATTTTACCTTACCTAAGCCAGCCCTCTCCTGAAAATTTCTAACACCCTACTCCTGAGTTAGGTCAGAGTTAGGATGGAGTTGGGCCTGCTAGGTCTGGAAACCGACAGAGTTATGCCTAAGATAGGGAGCCTATCAGCACCCAGCCCCACCCAGCCTCATTCCCACAAAAGCCCAGCCCCAGACCTCCAGTCACTCTCTCTCTCTGAGCACGTGGCGTGGGGTTCTGTCCCACACAGCCACAAAGTGGGACTTTGTTGGTGGAGGGCAAAATTCACAAACACCCCACTTCTCTCTTCTCCTCTCTGCCTCCCTCTAGGGCAGAGAGGGCTGTTCTGGCTGTGGCCAACCTGTTTACAGCTGTGCCTGGGCAGCTGCCTCCATGCAAGTGTTTGCTAACCCATGTCTTTCTCCCAGCTCCTCTTCCCCCCCCCCACAGGCAACAACACCAGCAGGTAAGAGCAGGGTTTGTGCTGACATGTGGTCTGACTGCTGCCTCTTTGCATTTAGAAATATAGGAAGGATACATGCCTCTTTACCAATGCGTTGTCTCATAGCTGTCTGCATAGCCTGCCATGACATGCCTCTCTACCAATGTGTTGTCTCATAGCTGTCTGCATACCCTGCCATGATATGCCTCTCTACCAATGTCTTGTCTCATAGCTGTCTGCATAGCCTGCCATGATATGCCTCTCTACCAATGTCTTGTCTCATAGCTGCCTGCTTTGCCTGCTATGATATATAGGATACATGCCTCTTTACCACTTGTGTCTGATTGCTGCCTGTAGTAATGTGAGCAGACAATGCCACAAGTGTGGAACTGTTAGCCCTATGTAGACACCAGCTGTTTTCTCCACCCCCCCTTTTCTCCACAGGGTCAACTGACAGGTCAGTATTGCTAGGTTTGCCATGGTTGTGACCCCCAAGTTGTGTTGTTGTCTCTCTCTCTTTGACCCTTTTCCCTTACAGGATCATGCTCTCCTTACACCCAGGTAAGCAGCTCAGACCATGCTATGTGTGTCACACCTATCAGCTGTGTTTTATTTCTCTCCCTGCAGGCCTTTGCAACCGGCACACTGGCTTGTCGTCAATGGTGACTGCTTCCACATACCAGCTGACATGTAACTCCCCCTTGTTTTTTGTCTCCCCAGGAAAGTCCACTACCACCTACCTTCCTGGGAGCACCCCTGGGGCTGCAGTCTGGTTGCCCCACGGTCCTCTGCCTCGATGCTGCCAGAGGTCAGGGAGCCAGCCCTGCAACCCTCCTCAGCTGCCGGTGCTGCTGCTGCTCCACCTCCCTGGCTGTCGTTCTTGCTGCCCCTCCCCTTTCTATGGAGCAGGCTGTGGTTCCACAGGGGAAGAGCCTGCAGGTCCAGGTCCATGGGGCAGGTGTGCTGCTGCTGCTGCTTTCAGATTGGTTGCTGTGACTACCCCTGGCAGCCTCGCCTGGCCATCTCTGCTAACGTTCCAGAACAATAAAGATGCCCCTTGGGCAGAGCCCCAGTGAAACATATGTGCCCAGTGTTTACACAAGCATTACCCTCCACACACACAGACAGCCCCCAGCAGTGAAGCCCCTACATGAGTCCCATCCAGGGACTGCCACGGCCTTCCCTGGGAGAACCCATCAGGGGCACTGCGAGACCCCTATGGCACAGAGGGGAGGGGGGAGTCAGGGGGGCCTCTCAGGCAGGCAAACAGTGACAGCCAGGGCGTCTGCCCATAATGCAGGCGCCTCTGTCGAAGGTCCGCCTGTAATGCAGGCGCCTCCGTCGAAGGTCCGCCCGTAATGAAGGCGCTTCCGTCGAAGGTCTGCCCGTAATGAAGGCGCTTCCGTCGAAGGTCCGCCCGTAATGCAGCCACTTCTGCCCAAAGTCTGTCTGCATAAGAGGCGCCTGTTTATGCATCACCTTCATCTGCGGAGCGCCCCCTGTGTCCCTATCGGTCTCTGCAGACCCCTCTCTCGGAATCTGTCTCCCACCAGCCTTGTTGTCTGTCTGTCTGTCTTTGACCCACCCATGCCCCTCCCCAGCACCCCCTGTCTGCCTGCCTGTGTGTCTGCCTCTCCTCCCACTCCCTGATGATGGCTGCTGGCCACCCCCCACCCTGCCAGAGCGCCTGCCGTGAGGCGCCATCGTCGCCCCATCTGGGGGTGTGATAAGCTGTGTGAGCCCTTCACGCTCGCAGCAGACAAGCCCAAGGCATCTCTTGGTCTTGGCCGGGGCACAGAGCAGCAGGCACGCCAGGATGCCTTCTTTGTGGACATTGCCCCGGCCTTGGAGGCCCAGGGCTTCAGGCAGCGCACGGGCAAGTCATGTCAGAGGCAGTTCCAGTCCTCATGAGACCCCCCTTGTGTGTGACGTTCCCACCCCCTTCCCTTTCTTCCCCCGCTCACCCCCCAGTGCAGCCTCAACGTGGCTTGGGGGTGGCATCGCCTTCTGCAGGAGGGAGGGGACGGCCACTCTCCCCTGCAGCAGGTGGCTGATGCACAGGGTGCCCTGTGGCGGCTGGGCTCAGGCACCTCGCTCACCTGTCACCTGCCCTGCGCCCACCACATGACTGGCGCAACCCCCCTGCCTGCGGTCAGCCCCTTTGCGACCGGGCTGCGACAGACCCTGCGGCAGCTGCCATGGATGGACGCTGACACATGCAGACAGAGGCCTGCACATGCCCGAGCCAGACACGGAGCCTGGAGAAGAGCCTGCCTGCCTGGGAGGTAAGTGTTGCCTGGATCCTGGGGTGGTGCTGGGCCACAGAAACTGCAGCCTGCCTAACTCAGGCATAACTCTGACCTACCTCAGGCATAACTTCTGCCTAACTTAGGCTGCACTTAGGCCACACTTATGCCTGACTTGGAGAGGAGTTGGGTTGGAATGGGCTGTCAAAGTGCTATTAGTCCTACAGGGAGCGGAAAACACATTCTGTATTCTTCCATAGGGAGGTAAACAGTATCAGGGGGACATTTAGGTTGGCCAAACAGAACAAGGAAAAGGTGAAACATCTTTCTCCTGCACTGCTGCTCCAGTCAAACTGGGCACCTCGCTACAGCTGCTTTGAAGTAAAAATAAATGCCTCAGAAGGTCCAATCACTGATTGTTCTTCAGTCCAGGGCCATTCAGAGGAATTTTATCAGGGGGTACAAAGTTTCTTTTGGGCCCCTTCCCTACATATGAATTTGGCTCCTGGGCCACCTTTTTTTGGCTCCAGGGCCTCCTTTTTGACCCATTTTTCACCCTGGGCTCGGGTACAAATCACCCCTTTAACCCCCCTCTCAGAGGCCCTGCTTCAGTCTTTCATATATGGACACCTTCCTGCCTCTCTAATGTCAGGATATCTGGATATGGCAGCTACTCATCAAAAGGAGCTGTTTGTGAGCAGGGATGGTGTTGGTCAGCAACATGGGGGACTGGCCAAGGGCCCATCTTGCTGAGTTGATCCCTGAGTCTTCATTACCAGTTGCAGTGGTAGTGCGCTGTGTGCCATCAAGGGGGCAGGCAATGGGCACCATAGGGCCCCAGTACAGAACTTTGCCCTGGAACTCCCAGCAACCTGGAGCTGGAATGTTTTGTGAGAATGTATTTCCTACATGTAAACCTCTATATTCCTCAGTTGCTAAATTCTAAGAATGTACCAATGTCAATTTCATGTCAAACACCTTCTAACCCACTACTCCAATCAAATTAAGAATCCCTGTAGATACTTGTAACAATTAAAAATGCAGAAGAACCAATCACTGATCTCCTGCATAATGTGCAGTTTGACCCTGACACAGAACAATTCGGGTTTCCCATCACACAGGCACACAGATGCAGTTGGCACTATTATTCTGATCCCCGTGATGTAGAGAGTGAGATGAAATAGACGTAAGATTAATTTCAAACATGGATTTCTAAAAGCCAGAAATAATATTGTGCTATGTCTGGACTAGAGTGGGACTATGTATAAGCTCTTGACATGTAGCTTCACACCTGAGACTGACTCAATCAGACCGGCTATCATTTCGAAATAATTATATATAACAACAAAAACAAGTTGTCTCTCAGAATGAACACAAAAGAAGTTCATTTCTAAAAGCGGCAGAAGTCAACACCTAGTTTCTCACTGGTACAATGGAAGGTGAAATTAAGAGTTAAAAGTGCAGGATCTAATTAATTCACTTTGAGATGCCTCTTTTGTTGCACCGGGGGATTGAGCTGGTGATCCTATTAACTATCTATAATTTTTTGTAAGGGTCTTGACTCTTTGACTTCTTCATTTTATATACTTACTTTCCATTTGCAGTAAGGTCCAGGTTATGCCACTTTGCCACAGCAAATGGAAAGGAAAGTGTTGTGCAAGAAGTCTCCATGGTCACTGGTATAAGCACCTTAGATAAGTTGGAAAGGAATGAAAAAAATGATTAGAGCGCCCAATCCTACCCGACTTTCCAGCACTGATGCAGCCACGAGGTAAGGGAACAAAGTTCTCTTAGCTTGAGGAGGCCTCCATGACTGCCCCACCCATGGCAGGATGCAGTGCACGCCCTGTTGGCACAGCTGTATCGGCACTGTAAAGTTGGATAGGATGGGGCCCTCAATCTCAGAGTGGGTGTGGGTGTGTGAGTGGGTGGGTGAGTGTGCACATGCGTGCATAGAGTCAAAAGGAGTTTGGTACCAAAGCAATACAAGAACTGCTTTAACCAGATTAGAAAGATGACTGAAGTGACAGAATGCTCTCCACCTCTTTGACCCAACTTGAATTGAGTGTATAGAGAAGAGAGCAAATGATCCCAACACTTAGGGTCCAATCCTATTCTTTCCCTCCCCCCCCACTGGTGCAGCTGCGCCGAAAACAGGTGCGCTTATCCAGGAGGCTTCAGAGGGGAACGGTGATTTACATCCCTTACACCTCTGTAAGCCTCCTGCTCTGCAATGGATCTCCTCAGACCTGTGCCAGCTCTTTAGGAGAGAAGGGGGATGGGGAGGCTGCTCACAGAGGAGATAGGATCCGGTGCGCACCATCGCCGCCTGGTTTACCCCCTCCACCCTCATCATGCCCCCTTCCCACCCAGTTTTGCCCCCTTTTGAACCTTCTCCCTGCTTCCTGTGTTGCCTTACCTTCCTCGGTGGGCAGCCAGTGACCTGTCGACATATGTGGGAAAGCTCTGGCCTTCCTGATGGCGCTCTGGCAGTGTGCAACTTCATGCACTGCCTGAAGCGCTTTTGCAGCTGCCATAAAGAAGTCAGAGCTGGCGGAATGCTAGTTCCGCCAGTGGGAAGAGCCTATAGGATTGGGGTTGTTAATGTTGGGGGCACTGTCCCAAGGCTAAGACTTAGCAGCCTTATAAAAATAAGGCAGGGCATTGTGGGAATGTCATTCCTTCCACAAATGTGAGAACGGCTGTCCATGCACTTTGGGAGGCTGGTTCTGACACTGGTGATCATGTTTCTCCAGGGTGGTGCTTCACCCATGAGGCCTGGTCAGTCACTGCTGCGCACTCATCATGGAAGGCCCTACACCCAAAGTGCATGCACTTTAAACACCAGTGGGGCCCCCGCAGGACGTTTGCCCAATATCCCCCGAAAGGCATTGCTGCCACTCTTTCATCTAGTAATGGCTTCTCTCCCTGCTTCTGACAGTCTTGCCCTTTCTATTCACACTGGAAAGTCTATTCTGACCTTTTTCTGGGGCTTTATTGCTGCACCAACATGCTTCTGGATTTCTTTGCAGTGGAGTAGGCCCAGCCTGGGCTAAGACTCGGAGACAGGGCTTCCTACTGGCTTCTGTGTTCACATGGAAACAGAGTTGGAAGTTCTGGGGAGCACTGGAGGAAGGATAGTGAAGCCACTTGCAAGTGCTGTATTTCAGTTCTCCACCACACACCCTCCCTCTTTTAGCAAAGAAAATTGGGCAAAGATGCTAACGCAATAGGAGGTGTGCAAGTATTTAACCACTCAGTGCCCAGAAGAACCAGACACATGAATGATTTTGAAGCATGACTACCTGAACGAAGGTGAGTCAACTACGTGTTCTCTTGTTCTACCTGAACTGTGTTCTTGAAGTCACGCCATCTTGGTTTTTGTTAGCAAACCAAGTCAGGTTCAGAATTGGGTTTGGAAAAAATGAATGATATCCCCTGGAAAGCAGTTTATTGTTCTCTAACTACCGTATTTATTGGCGTATAAGACACACTTTTTTGTCTACATTTGTGACCCAAAATAGTAGGGTGCGTTTTATACGCCAATACTAAGAAATCCCTTTTCCCCCCCTTGCCCGTTTTAAAGCATTTTCGGGCTTACCGCGTTTTTCCGGAGCCTGAGAGCTCCCTTGTGCTTTCTTCCCTAACGAATCTATCCAATCTATAGCTGTTTGTCGGGTTTAATTTATGCACGTGCATGAGTTGAGCTTCTCAGCAGCCAGCAGAGGGCGCTGTGCTCAGTTCAGTTCAGCTGAGCTGCCAAGGGTCTGCTCTTGAAAGCAGCATGGGTAAGCTTCTGAACTGGGCCTAGTTGGGAGGCTTTGAAAACTGCATAGGTTGGGTGGGGAAAAAGAGTTGAGTCTGGGGTTTTTTGTACTTGGGATTTAAATTCTGGTGCATTTTGTTCATGTGTCTTATTGCTGTGTGTTTTAAAAGAGATCCTGGTATTTTTGTGCAATTTATGTAAATTAGCTAATTAAGCAGCCAAGCAGTAAGTGGCCCAAAAATGCTTTAAATCTTTTTTTCTTGAAACCCAGGGCCAAAAGGAAGGTGCGTCTTATACGCCGGTGCGTTTTATACGCCGATAAATACGGTAATTCAAAGCCTGTTTCAAACTCTGTCACACTCCAAGTGATGGGAGTGCAACAGGAACTGAGCTGATCCTTCCCACAACCCTCTGTAAATACCTAGCACTCCTCACCCATCTTTTTGCATGCCTGCCTCTCCCTCACTTTCTTTTTTTTTTGCGTGTGTGTGTAACTCCTCCAGTTACAGCAGCTGGAGAATGGAGGGATGTCCCTCTTCCCCCCTTCCCTCCACATTGTCTGTCACCCTGTAATGACAGCGTGCCAAGCACAAGGAGCATTGGGAATTGTAGGTTTTTTTCAGCATTCCTGACACCTGGATTCATATGATGTGGGGAATAACTTTTTGGACTGTAATGCTTATCTCCACCTGCCAGATTCTACTTCTGAGCTGTGCTTGGATACAGATCGCCAGGATCATTGCAAGTTATATTGTCAGTTCCTTCAATGAGATGGACTTGCTGGCAGGGAAGGAAGAAACAAAGGGCAAAGGGCCCTTCCTGCAAAGGGCAAGAAGAGCCAAAGGGTGTAAGTTCAAGACCACCCAGAGTGTTTTCTGATGTTGTTCCTTCAAGCCACAATAGTCTGGGTCCTCTTAAAGTGTTCCCCTTCTCAAACCTCCATCTATGAATTCTTAACTGCTATAACTGACCCCCTCCCCAACAACTGAGGAAAGAAGAACTAAAGAGGTGCTATACTGGAGGGCACTATTTCAAAAGTACTTCCCTGTCTTGCAGTCCATTGGTGGAAATGTATATTTGATGAGTACAGAATGGCATGATTTTGAAGGAGGTTAACTAAATGCCTAGTGACATTGTACCAAAATCTGAAGCCCTGACTCGAGTTCATCTACACCTTGGAACATTTCTCCCACCTTTTAACCTTTATTTGAAGTCTCCTGTTCATTAAAATTGAACTGTGGGGGGAAAGATGTTTGAAGGAGTGAGAAAATGTCTTCTATATTTTGGCATTTTCAGCCTCCAGTACCAAGCTCTTCTGTCCTCCTCTCCAACCATGTTCTTCACCTGGGAAGCTGTCTTGTGCTTCTCTGTTACCAAGGCCTCCTGTCAAGCAGCAAAAATTCTCTGAAACAGTGGTAAGGGCCTGTGATAATGAATGCCCTGTCCCATCCCCCCCTTTGCCTATTTTTCCTTGGTTTTGGAGACTTCCAACCCCTCAGAATCTCCTGTGCAGGTTCAGCAACCTGAAAAGCAACTGGCAAGCAGCCTTTGTCCATGACCTGTTTGAAACTCCACTATCCCCCACCCCATGTGCTGGATATCAATTTAGGGGGTCATTCTTCCTGTCTGTCCTGGGGTAGCTATTCCACTTAGAGATAAGCTTGCCTATTGGGTGGCTAACCTGTCTGTCCAGGTAAAAGGGGTGGGTTGGAGAAACCAGGTGGGTTTCACTCCTCCAATCAGGTAACTTGATGACATCATCAAACCTAGTTTTTTTAAAGCCCAAGAACAGGGAGCTCAGCTGTGTTTTTCACAGGACCCTAGTGCTGGGACACAGCAGGCACCCACCTACTCTGTAATAAATGCAAGGACCGAGGATCCCTTGGACAGATGTCAGAGCTAGGATAGGGACGATAATTCTCACCAGAGGCATTCAGGGAATTAATTTTCTTTTCATGGGTTTGCTTTTCCCACCCTAAGCCAGCTTGCAAACTTCCCCAGTTAGCAACATGAGGCATGGGGAGGGCTTGTGGCTGTGTTTTGGAGTAGCATCCTGGCTCCATCTGCTGGGTGTTCGTATATCTGCAGATGCAGACTGTAAAGGTATCAATTTGATCAAGGTCTGCTCTGTGTCCATCTAGCGGCTAGATTCTAGCCAGTCAGGCATTTTCTATCAATCTGCTTGTACTTTTTCTACCCCCTTTCCCCCATTTTGTTCAATTCATTTTCTTTTGGACATTTAATACGCTAGTTACATGTTGACTCTTTGCCTACCTAGTCCATGTTCATGGGTAATTCAGTGGGTTGTCATGTCTCTTTGCCCTGTAGATGCTACTGCATGTTTGATTTTTAATAAGAACCCCTGGAGTTCCATGCTCTCCTGGAAGTTGCATTTCCCCCAGATGGCCTCCCTCTGCCTGCTTTCTGTAGCCTGGGATGGTGGCAGTAGGTAAAAACTACCAAGGTTCTCCCCCTTCCATCTGCTGATCCAGTAAAGGGAAAATGGGGAACAGAAAGGGACGCATGCGCACTAATTAGTAGGCTCTACTCACTTTGGTCAGCCTGCCTTCTCTCAAGTCTTTTTCCCTGACAGGGCATCAGCTGTAGGAATTTTCAAAGGTGGTATTTACACTTTGGAAGAGTCTCTGTTAAGATCTTCTTTCAATGTGTTGATGGGCTGCTCATCGGTGTGTTTAATGCCTACAAGTGATGGGAATAAATACAGTAGTATATTGATATTCAGTAACACAGGTGGGGTGTTGGAGATTGTCAGGGCCAAGAGAGGGGCTGCCAGCGATCACACGCTGATCCAGGGCAGTAGTGCCTAGTGGTTAGCATGCTCACTTCCTTCCCGTTTCCCTCTCTTCCCTGTTTGGACATTCAGCCTACCAGGGAAAAGCCTTGGTAGATTGAATCCGCTGCCAGTGCCACTAGCTCAGGAGATCAGGCTAGCCAGAGGGGCTCCCTGGGCAGAAGAACCTCCCTCCTAGAACAATACTGAACTTCAGGGGTCTCTATCAAAATCACTCTCACAGTAGTGCCTGCAGATTGAGGAAATCCACTGAATTTCCCAGAACCAGGCAGACTGAAGGTTAACTGAAAACAGTTTATTAAAAGTCTAATAAAAAGGAAAAAAGATAACAAAACCAAATGAATAAGGAAAAAGGTAAGGAAAATTTAATTTGGCAGAAAAGGGTTAATCATCCTGCAATTAATACTGAGCAGTGCAATAATACAAATGACCAGCAGATGGTGATGAGGTGCTGCAGAGTCTTACACATGCATTGTAGCTCAGAGCTCTACTGCGAGGTTTGAATGAGCTTATAATGCAGAGGGAGGCTTGTTAGTATGGCTAGAGAAGGCAACTCTGAAATCAACAAAATGCTAATGATTTTCTGACTAAGTAAACTGCTCTTTATCTGATATTACCTGGGTGATGGAATCACCAAACTCCCCTTGCACTTCTCAGTGAGTATGGTGGGCTGATGGATGGATGGAGGGTGGAGAGAGCCAGGGACTGTTCCAGCCGGGAACTGTTGTTTGTGATGTCATACTGCTATTTGATCTCTACCTCCCTGAAACTGACCAGTTTTGCTGGTCTTAGCTGCTTCCTAATATGCATTCTTTCTCCACTCAAGATGTCTGTAATTTGAACCTCAGCTCTGAATCACAGAGACTGAGACCATAGAGTTTTAAGCTTGCTCCCACATAAGAAAATAGTCAAAATATACCCAGAAAAACACACAAAATATGGACATTTTATGACAGAGATGTATACATTAAGGCTGATCTGAAAGTATTGATGATTTTGGGTGAACATATTCACAAAGCAAAGCCACCCCTTCAATGATCTTTCAGTGATTGTATTGAAGAAATGCCCTCAAAGTGAATTGATTTGAATTGATTGGGTGTGCAGTGCCACAACACAATATCATTCATGACATGATCCCGAAATGACTGAGATCATCCATGTGACTTACCCACAAAACATTACCTTCACTCAAGTATGAGTTAAGATTTTCATGGCCAACGATCGTGATCGCTGAGGTTATTGTCGGGAGCTCAAACTTGTCAATTGCCTGCTAATTACTCCCAGCTGGCTGGCAGAACGTGCGTCTTTTAAATCCAGAGATCTGCGAAAGAGACAAACACCACTCTGCAGACTGCTGCGCCTTGTACTTGAAAAGGATTGTCCAAGGACAATCGAAACGTCATAATTTTAAACAGTTTTTAATATTTTAAACGGGATATTTTATTGCGTTTTTAACTTAAAGTTTTTTATTGTCGTCATGGCTTTTAATCCCGTCATTTTATCCTTGAGAATTGCCTTCACTCTCCATTGGCTTTAGTTTCCCTCTTTCTTTACAAAGCGGGCAGCCCAATCCTGCTGGCAGAATGCTGAAAAGGAATGCTGTAGGAGGGGGGGGTGAATGCAGTGGTGATGGTGCCCCCCTTTCTGTCCTTGGACTTGCACCAGTGAAATTGCTGGTGCAGGTCTGAGGAGATCTATTGTGGAACAGGGAGCTTATGGAGGGTAAGGGGATTTAAATCCCTTTTCCTTTCTGAAGCCCCCCCCACTGGATACAGCGTGGCTGCACCAGTGGGGGAGGGACAGGATAGGATTGGGCTGCTAATCTGATTGGCTATGTGGCATCACAATATCAACCAATTCATGATGTGATCCCTACTTTGCTGGGATTTTCCATGTGTCTGCTCCCAGAAGCAAGAAGAATCAGTAATTAGAAAGGGTGAAAATGGTGAAGAAGAAGCATGATAGCAAACTTGATATCATCTCCGGGAATTTTCAGGAAATAGTTCTGCCCCTCCCATCACTACTTTCAATCTGCAAACCAAAATGAGAGAATTTTGACGTTTGACACGGTCCCTCATGAAAGGCTCCTGAGAAAACTTCACAGTCAGGGAATAAGAGGGCAGGTCCTCTTGTGGATTAGGTTGAAGACCAGGAAACAGCGAGTGGGAGTCAATGGGCAATTTTCACAATGGCGAGAGGTGAAAAGCGGTGTGCCCCAAGGATCGGTCTTGGGACCGGTGCTTTTCAACTTATTCATAAATGACCTGGAGTTGGGGATAAGCAGCGAGGTGGCCAAGTTTGCGGATGACACTAAACTTTTCCGGGTGGTGAAGACCAGCAGGGATTGTGAAGAGCTCCAGAAGGATCTCTCCAAACTGGGAGAATGGGCAGCAAAATGGCAGATGCACTTCAATGTAAGTAAGTGCAAAGTGATGCACATTGGGGCAAGAAACCAACATTTCACATATACGCTAATGGGTTCTGAGTTGTCTGTGACAGATCAAGAGAGAAATCTTGGGGTGCTGGTGGACAGGTCGATGAAAGTGTCGACCCAGTGTTCAGTGGCTGTGAAGAAGGCCAATTCCATGCTCGGGATCATTAAAAAAGGGATTGAGAATAAAACGGCCAATATCATTATGCCTTTGTACAAATCAATGGTAAGGCCACATCTGGAGTATTGTGTCCAGTTCTGGTCACCACACCTCAAAAAGGATATAGTTGAATTGGAAAAGGTGCAGAAAAGAGCGACCAGAATGATTCGTGGGCTGGCGCACCTCCCTTATGAGGAAAGGCTACAGCGTTTGGGGCTTTTCAGTCTAGAAAAAAGCCGCCTGAGGGGGGACATGATTGAGACGTATAAAATTATGCATGGAATGGAGAGAGTGGATAGAGGGAAATTCTTCTCCCTCTCGCACAACACCAGAACCAGGGGACATGCACTAAAATTGAGTGGAGGGAGAGTTAGAATGGATAAAAGAAAATATTTCTTTACCCAGCATGTAATTCATCTGTGGAACTCCTTGCCACAGGATGTGGTGATGGCACCTGGCCTAGATGCCTTTAAAAGGGGTTTGGACAGATTCATGGAGGAAAAGACCATCACAGGTTACAAGCCATAAGCAACCTCCTGGTTTTAGAAGTAGGTTTTCTCTGTGCCAGGTGCAGGGGAGTGGCAGCAGGAAACAGGTTATCTTGTAAAGAGGTACGCTTAATGGGTTTTACTAGTTACAAATAGCCAAAAAATTCTTCAACAGGTTATCTTGTTGGCTGTGTGCTCCCTGAGGCATCTGGTGGGGCCACTGTGTGATACAGGAAGCTGGACTAGATGGGCCTTTGGCTTGATCCAGCAGGGCTCTTCTTATGTTCTTATGTTCGTTAATTTTCATTACAGCCCTAGAATAGATACAGTTTGGAAGATAGGGAGGCATCTAATCTCTTAAATTTCCCATTTAAATATAAGTATCTTATGGGTTACATTCTGTCCTGAATCACTTAGTCAAGCTTTGGCAATTTTTATTATCTGAGAAACTCAATGATTTGCAATCTTTTAAAGATCTGAGCTCATAATTGCCCATTATAGTGTATGCATATGCCATCGCTTTTACTTGCAGGTAAAACGCTGAAAAAACAACATGATTTGCTGCAGCAAATATTGAAATGTATCTGTCTGCCTGGTACGTCTGTAGCCATCTTGTGAAGATTGCCATCTTGAACGGCATCAAAAAGTTAATGTTCCTACCAAGCTGTTTCTTATTCCTGGAACGTACATTGAGCCTTTTCATAGCTATTATATGTTGTTCCCTTTGAACCATATTTGTTGCTTTACTTGCCAGAAGGGCACTTTTGAAAACATGCCACATGAAATGGCTTTGTGTAAACTGTGTCCCATGCTGGTCTTTCTTCAGTTAAAACAAAGGACTATTTACATTCTGGCCAACAGCTATCTCCACCAAAACCGAAACTGATTGTAGAGGACCCTGTCCATGATGTTAGGGCTACTTCGGACATAGCATGTTTCATGTCATATGTGAAAAGTAGCCCCATAAGATAGAACTCACACATTGGTGAACCTTGGACTGGCTGTACCAAACTCACATGCTACATCAGCCATTTTTGCAAAGAATATTCTTGCAATATTCTTTTCCAAATCTGGCAGTTCTACAAACTTCAGAAGTCAGACTTCTGGCCAAAATTCAAGATCAAAAATTGACACTTAGATTGTAGAATTGAAAGTTGACATCAGAGTTCAAAGTTCACCTTTCTAATATTGGCTCAATGCATGAACGTAATGGACATTCTATTAAATTCTATTTGCAAGTCATCTGTCCGATACTGCTGTCAGGTACTGTTAAATGTGGATTGCTGCATGTCTGATATTGTCAAATGCTGGCATCTCCAGCATGTCAGCTGTCAAAGTAGGTTACACAGTCTGCTGCATTTCAGATATAGGCCCCAATCCTATCAAAATTCCCACTGCACTGATGCACATGCGCCAAGGAGGCGCACACTGCAATCTGTGGTGGTGGGGGGGGCAGTTGCAGAGGTCTCCTCAGGGTAAGGGAATTTTTGTTCTCTTACACTGGTGAATGCCTCCACTTTCCTTATGGGTCTCTTTGGTTCTGCGCCAGCTATTTTGCTGATGTAGAACCAAGGAGAGTAAGGGAGAGGGACGAGAAGAGTGATAGGATAGAGCCTCATGCGAGTGCTACCAATCCCACCCCTCCTGCTCCTGTTCCAACTCCCTCCACACACCCCTCTTCACCCCAAAATATAACCATACCTCCCCCTCCCCATTCCTCCCACTACCAGCCCCCACTGCTGACTTACTGGCAGCAGCAGATAGTGGCTTTGCCACTGGACTGTGCATGAAGCTACCAGAGATTGCGCTGGTGGCCTCATTACACTTGCCGGTGGTATCAGCGAGTGTGATGTCATGCAACACGTGCCGGATCCAGACACTTTAGCCTGGATCCGGACGCTTCCATTGGTGGAACACATTCCACTGGCAAGACAGTTCAGTATCATTTTGTCCCTATCTGGTTTTTTTATATGTCTATTGCAAGGAAGGGAGCAAGGGATTCATCAGGGGTTGACAAAGTTGGGCTGAGGGCCCGCATCCATCACTCACCCCAACCCTTGGACCCCCCAGACCTGTGGCAGCAGTGGTGCAAAGTGGCCAAGACACCCACACTGGCATTGCGCCTGGCACCTCCATCTACAAATGGGAGTGTCTCCCAGAGACCCCTGTATCATTATGGGACTCCGGAGGATGCTTTTAGTGGCTGACATGGAAAGTAGGGGGAACTGCCACTGCCCATCACCCACCAGTAAGCTTGGGGAGCAAGGGGCCCAACGTACTACAGTGGACCCAGTGCAGGACTTTGTGCCAGGCCAGGGTGTCCAGCAACCTGGCACCAACACTGAAAGAGAGGCTACTTGCTACTTGCCTTGCTACTATTAAGTCTTGCAAGTATAGATCCGAACTGGAGAAGCGGGTGTCATGTTTCGAATCCATAGCACAAATCACCCTGCCTCACAAATTTTCCAGCATTTCAGTAGCATCTCCTTTGTCCCAGTTCTGCCTCCCAGACAAGCTCCTACACATCCTCATTCTTGTCCATGGTTTCGTGCCTCTGACAGCCCTCTTCTCTTCCAAGCCCGCCACAGCTGCTCTCGATTGACAATTTTCATGCCTCCCAAATTCTGATTCTTATCTAAAGGCTTCTACTTACCAGCCAATCTTCATTACCATTCATGAAGAGTAGGAGGTTGGGCCCGTCTGTCAAGTATCTTTGACAACGCCTAGGCCTGTCAAGGTTTTTGTTTTCTTAGTAGATAGGACGCCGACTGCATTAACCCTTCTAAGGTGTCTTTCTCAGCATGCATTTCTCAGAACAGCACTTTGCAGAAACTCAAACTGTGACTGCACAGAAGGTAGCATTAATTTACTTGAGGTTATGCAGTATAACAATAAGGAGAAGAGAATGCATACAATGGAATGTGAAAATGGATTCTAACGGCCCAGTCCTATTATGGCCTTAGACCACCGGAACAAGCGTTCCCACAGTGCAAGTCCCCCCTTTATGGATATTGCAAAATGCAGTTCAGTGCAGCCTGGCCGCCACAAGGGGTGAGCGGCCGGATCCGCGCACCAGTGGCTGGATGATGCCCGCCAGTGCTGGTAAGACACGGGGGGGGGCTGGAGGGAGACAGGGGTGGATGGAATGGGATAGGTGGGGGAAGAACAGGGCAGAGATGGGGGTGGGGAGGAGGGTGGATTGAGGTTGGGAAGGGCCTGCCGGCGATATCGTATCCTCCTTCCTGGCCTCAATCCCCTGACCTAGGTCCACTCGGACTTGCGCCAGCTAAATCACTGGCACTGGTCTGAGTAGACCCAGCTCACCGGCAAAGGCTTACCCCGGGGCAAGGGAACAAATGTTCCCTTACCCCAAGGAGACCTTCAGGGCCTGCAACTCCCCAGCAGGATACAGCACACGCCCCATTGGCATGGCAGCATCACCGCACGGGGAGTTATGTAAGCTTGTGCTGTAAGACTATCAAGTTAGGTGGTCGGTGAGACAAGGCTACAGAGCTGGAACACCTCAAGATTTGGATCTCAGTTCTGCTTTCTACCTGAAAGGGGTGTTGCTGGAGTCACTCCTACATTAAACCATCACAACTAAGATCACACAAACCAAGGTCGTCACTGGGATTCAGATAAGCCTCAGCACTTTTCCAACTTTCTTGAGCTTGGACAGCACAGGCCAGGAAATCTTCTTCTTGACAGATACAATGTAAAGGGTTTCTGTTTTCTAGCAAGTTGGAAATAGCACAGATATAGACCACCTATTGATATTTCAGCATTTCCGTAGCTGTCTGAAGTTTGAGAACAGAAACTGCAGTTAAGAGGAAACTGCGGCTGGAAGAAAGAAGTTATTCAACCATTTCCATGATTACTAAAAAAAAAAAAGGTTCATCTTGACATGTTATAGCAGGTGCATGAGTGTTCGATGGAATTTTATTTAGTTGGTTCAGTATTCACTCAGGCTGTACAGGGGGAATTGCATTGGAGTAAGTCACTCATACACAAGTTCAGTTCCTGTAAAATGGAATAAAGATGAGATACCTTACTGGGTGGTCCCTAGCCCTGGCCCAGTAGTCTCTGCATGCACTAAGGTTGGCACCAAAATTTTACACTAAGTAGAATTTGAACTGAATTTCAGACTTCCTTCCAAAATAGTTCTATGAAACAAATGAAATTTCTCAAGGGATTTCTGCACATCCTTACAACCCAATCCTATGGACACCTTCCACTGACGGAATGAGTATTCCTTCAGCGGGAGGCCCAAACCATTGGTGCTGCAGCAACAACGCGCACAGTGAAAAGGCGCACATTGTGAAAAAGCACAGTGAAAAGGCGCACAACGCGCACATTGTGAAAGGCTGGTGACTGCACACGCTCACCACCGGAGGAGGTGGTGAGTTGGCAAGGCGGGTGGGTTGCAGGTGGAGAGAGGGAAGATCGGGGCAGAGAGGGGAGGATTGGGGCATGAATCAGGGCCTCTGGGAGGTGTGTTGGGAGAGGACTTGAGGCAATTATCAGCACCTGGCCTGGCCTCGCCACTCCCCCTTGTGTCCATTCAGACTTGTGCCAGCCAAAGATCTAAGTAGACTCACTGGGGATCATGGGGCGGCAGAGTAGGTAAGTAAACATTTCATTTACTTACCTCTCTGTCACATCATGGTCCCTGGCTGGCCCACAGCATACAGAGAAGCTGGTGTTGGTGCCGCTGTTTGCCCGTGGGGTATAGGATTGGGCCATTAGTGTATTCTTAATCACTCATGAAACTCTTACATAATGAGCTAGCTTCACATTCATTTCTATAGAAGCAGCAGCTCTACATGTGTATTTTATGTTGAAGAGAGAGAAGCCCTTGCAGGAAGGGGAGGTCTGTTCCACCATCCACATTACATTTTATAGTGGTACATGAAAGTGTGTGTGTGTTTTATTCACCCATGAGCTGTTCTGTTCAACATGCCCAAGGGCACAATTCATCAGGAAAATCGGATAAAGCAAAGCTTGTGCAGGAGAAGTGAACTTCCCTTCCCAATGAATTATGCCTCAAATGGCCAAACTTGACTATCATCATCATATCCCTATTCAAGCTATCACTATTTTTTTCTGGGGCAGCATTGCACGATGTTAGTGATGCTTTGGAGAAAGTCAATTAATGTCCCTCTCATGCAGAGTCTGCAAGTACTGTATGTGGATAGAGCTTTTCCAACAGGAAGTGATATTTTTTTTCCTTCCACCAAGGAAAACTGCTGCTTTTTCACAGCAAATAAAGCAGTGTAAATGTGTTCTCATGTCAGTTTTATTAGCAAGTGAAACAGAAGATGCAATTGTTCATCAACATTACATTGAGTGATTTTTAAATCACGGCTTACACCCATTTACAGGACATTACTGATCCCTAAATTAGGCACACATAATGTGCAAGTAAATCACTCATTCCCACTCTGTGCAAAAATGGGAAAAAAATATTTGCTTTCCTTTTTATAATGAGAAGTAAAAAGTCAGTGAAGGATTTTTGGTTTGACTCATTCTTGGGCTCCCAGAGCCAGTCTGAAATCTTCTGATGTTTTATTTTATTTGCCCAAATGCAAATGTTCAGATATTTGACTTCATGCAAATCAAAATGGCCTATCAGGGGTGAAGTAGATTAGGTTGAGGGTGAGAATAAACTTCTCAATTATCACAGAAATAGGGTGATTAGATGTGTGCAGGGCCAGCCCAAACATGATGTGAATGATGCAGCTCACATTGGGAGACGGTTGGCAGGGGGAAGCAGCAGATTTGGGTTCCCTTTCACCTCGAGTCTGCTGCCGCCTCCCTCCAGCCCATTCGGGGGCAGAGCCGCATCAATCTTTTTCCCAACCCACGCGCCTTCCTCACACGATCCCTTTAAACTTAAAGGGGACAGCTCCAGGAAGAAATGAGGTAGGAAAGAGGATTGCCACTGCATGGGTAGGGTATTTTAGGTGCAGGCAGTGGCAATCCACTTTATTCACTTCTTCCTTGCACAATCCCTTTAAACTTAAAGGGATTGTGTAAGGAAGGAGTGAGGGTAGAGAAGCAGACACTTACCTTGCTCCTCCCTTGCAATCCCAGCATGACTCACACTTCCTGTTTTGCCAAGGAGTGAGGTTAAGTGTCTGCAATTTAGGAACCACTGCTATAAAGGCTCCATTTGGGAGGAGATCCCTCATCCACTCTGATGTATTGCCCCTACACATGATTGGCAAGGACAAAAGAACAGGACAATTATAGTAGCATCAGGATTACTTGAAGCACAAAAGTGAACAAGAGCTCCAAGCATTTGAGACGCTTGTGAGTTTTGTATAGCCCAGCCCAGCTCAATCTGGCTCTATAGGGGCAGCTTTGCCATTACATCTGGCTCACTGTTTGCAGCTGTTTGACCCTGTTGCCCACCACTCTTGTCTTTCAATGCTAAGAAAGTAGTTCTGACTAAGCCAAAAGCAGGGTGTCCCTCTTGGAGGGATATACTTCTGAGATTTTCATTCAGCCTAGATTTGCCATTAAAACAGTGGCGTAGCTAAGGCGGGGCATGGGGACCCGGGTGCCAGGCCTCTGGGGGTGCCACGGGGGTGCCATTTAATAATAATAAAGTATTACTTATTATTTATTGAATGATTTATTGAATTTATATCCCACCTTTCTCCCCCATAGGGGCACCCATTTTTATTAGGGTGTGTACTGTACTGTACTGTAAGGGCCTGGGGGGGATGAAATGTTACATTTATGTGAGATTATTATTTATGAATTATTAATTAATGATTAATTATTAATTATTATCATAGTTAATCTTATACGTAATGAGTTTGTTGGGACTTGAGCGGGGTGCAAAGATTTCATGGGCACCGGGCATCAAAATTTCTTATCAAGTGAAATCCCAAGCTAATTAGGGAGTTCCTTCTCAGAGGAACTTCCAAGGACACTAAGGGCTCAGTCCAGCCCAACTCAGCCCAACTCAGGCACAGTTGAGGCCCAATTGGGGCACAATTGGGGCCCAAAATAGGACCGAGTTAGGCTGCAACTGTGCCTGAGTTAGGCAGGAGGCAAGAGCAGTGGGCCAGGATCGAGGCAAAACTTACCACAGAGGCAGGCAGGCACCTGTGGGGAGCTGTCAGTCTTGTGGAAGTGAAGAGCCCCCTCCTCAGCTACCACAGCTGCTGCAGCGTTAGCAGCAGATGGGCAGCCACAGGTGGGCCTGCAGGCACTGAGCGTGCGACAGTCAGCGGAAGGGCAGAGGTTGTGCCAGTGCCAGCTGCCCCAGGGCACCCTGGGCATTAGCCACCTGCCGCAGGGGGGAGTGCCACTGCCCTCCCTCCTGCAGAAGGCGATGCCACCCCCAAGCCACGTTGAGGCTGCATGTGGGAGTCATGGGGGGGAGGGGGTGGGAACGTCACACACAAGGGGGTTCTCATGAAGTCTGGAACCACCTCTGCCAGGACATGCCCGTGCGCTGCCTGAAGCCCTGGGCCTCCAGGGCCGTGGCTATGCCCACAAAGAAGGCATCCCAGCATGCCTTCTGCTCCGTGCCCCGGCCAAGACCGAGAGATGCCTTGGGCTTGTCTGCTGCGAGCAGGAAGGGCTCACGCAGCTCATCACACCCCCAGATGGGGGCAATGTCGGCGCCTCGTGGCAGGCGCTCCAGTGGGGTGGGGGATGCCAGCGTCCATCATCAGGGAGTGGGAGGGGAGGCAGGTACACAGACAGGGGGTGCTGGGGAGGGGCACGGGTGGGTCAGAAACAGACAGACAGACAGGCTGGTGGGAGAGGGATACAGGGAGAGGGGTCTGCAGAGACCAATAGGGACACAGGGGTCACTTTGCAGATGGAGGCAATGCAGGAACGGCCGCCTCTCATGCAGACGAACCGAGGGCAGTAACGGACGCCGTTGACGGACGGAAACGGACGCTGTTGACGGGCGGACTGAGGGCGGACACGGACGCCGTTGACAGGTGGACCGAGGGTGGGTGAGAGCCCCAGTTGCTGAAAGGGCTCTTCACGGACGTGGCGGACGTGCGCCATGTCGCCTGTCAGTGGTTGCCTGCTTAGAGGCCCCCCAACTCCCCCCTCCCCTCTGAGCCCTGAGGGTCTGGCAGCTCCCCTGCTGTGTTCTCCCTGGGCTGGCTGTGACAGGCCCTGGCTGGGATTCATGCAGGGCCTTGTGTGCTGGGCACTGTCTCTCTGTGTGTGGGTCAGTGCTTGTGTAACATTGGGGTCATGTTGTTCAAGGGGCCTTTGCCCAAGGGGCATCTTTATTGTTCTGGAACATTGGCAGAGATAGCCAGGCGAGGCTGCCAGGGGGTAGGCACAGCAGCCACTCAGAACGTAGCAGCAGCAGCAGCAGGCGTGCCCCATGGACCTGGAGACGCAGGCTCTTCCCCTGTGGAACCACAGCCTGCTCCATAGAAAGGGGAGGGACAGCAAGTAGGCAGCCAGGGAGGTGGAGCAGCAGCAGCAGCTGAGGAGGGTTGCAGGGCAGGCTCCCAGACCTCTGGCAGCATCGAGGCAGACGACCATGGGGCAACCAGACTGCAGGCCCAGGGGTGCTCCCCAGAAGGTAGGTGGTGGTGGACATTCCTGGGGAGACATAAATCACAGGGGTGTTCCATGGCAGCTGCTGTGTGGTAGCAATCGCCATTGAAGGAATGCCAGTGTGCCGGTTGCAAAGGCCTGCAGGGAGAGAAATCAAACACAGCTGAGTGGTGTGAGACACATAGCATGGTCTGCGCTCCTTCCCTGGGTGTAAGGTGAGCATGATCCTGTAAGGGAAAGGGGTCAAAGAGAGAGACAACAACACAACTTGGGGGTCACAACCATGGCAATCCTAGCAATACTGACCTGTCAGTAGACCCTGTGGAGAAAAGAGGGGGGGGGAACAGCTGGTGTCTACATATGGGTTACAGTTCCACACTCATGGCATTGTGTGCTCACATTAATACAGGCAGCTATGAGACAAGACATTGGTACAGAGGCATATCATGGCAGGCTATGCAGGCAGCTATGAGACAAGACATTGGTAAAGAGGCATATCATTGCAGGCTATGCAGGCAGCTATGAGACAAGACATTGGTAAAGAGGCATATCATGGCAGGCTATGCAGGCAGCTATGAGACAAGACATTGGTATAGAGGCATGTATCCTACCTATATTTCTCTATGCAAAGAGGCAGAAGTCAGACCACATGTCAGCACGAACCCTGCTCTTACCTGCACTTACCTGCTGGTGTTGTTGCCTGTGTGTGGGGGGGGAGAGGGGCTGGGAGAAAGACATGGGTTAGCAAACACTTGCATGGAGACAGCTGCCCAGGCACAGCAGTAAACAGTTTGGCCACAGGCAGAACAGCCCTCTCTGCCCTAGAGGGGGGCAGAGAGGAGAGAGGAGAAGAGAAGAGAGAAGTGGGGTGTTAGAAAAGTTTTCAAAGTCCCACTTTGTGGCTGCTGGGGGACAGAACCCCATGCCACGTGCTCAGAGAGAGAGAGAGAGAGAGAGAGTGAGTGGAGGGCTGGGGCTGGGCTTTTGTGGGAAAGAGGCTGGGTAGGGCTGGATGCTGATAGGGTAACTATTTGGTCCGGTTCCAGAGTTAGGCCACAACTGTTCCGTCCTAACTCAGGCACAACTCGGGCCCAGGGTGTTAGTACTTTTCAGGAGAGGGCTGGTGTGGGTAAGGTAAAATGGCTCCTATGGGTCTCCTCACATTTGGGTCCACCCTTTTTGTTGACCCAAATTTTGTGCCTGAGTTGGGCTCGAGGGGGCGTGTCAGGGGCTCTCCAGTGTCTGGAACCGGAACAAATTTGTAACCGCCCCATCACTCCCCCGACATGCCCCCAACACGCCCACTTTTAGGCCGCAATTGTGCCTGAATTGTGCAGTTGTGCCTGAATTGTGCCGGAACCCAATTCAGTCACAATTGCAGCACAAATTCGGCCTCTGTGGCACAATTCAGGCACAACTCGGGCCTAAAGCACTTAGGCTGCAATTGTGCCTGAATTGTGCCGCTGAGGCCTTGGGCTGGACTGGGCTGTAAAAGATTTTCAATAAAAGCAGCAACGTTTCTCGGGGTGCGACCCTGTGCATCAGTAAACTGTCACCAGATTCCTCCTAGGTGAAATCCAAAGATAATTTGGAGATTCGTCCCCAAGTGGGAGGGGGAACCTTGAGGGAAGTCAATGTTCCGATAAGGTTAGCAGCATTTCTCAGGAAGGTTCTACACACCCCCATTTCAGCCCCACTGCTCAAGCACTTTTTAATTTTCTCCTGGAATCCCATTAAGGCTTCAGACAGATGGGTAATAACCATATAGGATGAAGAAAATAATGATCAAAGGAGGACAGGAAAAATGCCGGCACGCCAGTGAAAGGCTTCTATTAGCAAGAATCACCATTAGGTGGAAAAGGAGGCTTCATTGCTGTAATAGAATCTGCTTTGGATACCTCCAGTCGTTCATTATTGAGAACTAGTTCTATCCAGATCTCAACATCTTGAGAAAGGGGGCAAATGATGAATTCTGGGGTGTTTCTGTGAGAAAAATCCTGAGCTTTGTCAAATGCAAAACGAAGCAATTCAAAGATGATCAAGGCAGCTGAGGTTGTTATCCATTTCATTATTTTCTACTTCTTTCCTTCCCCTTGTTTGCTTTGTTCTCTAAGGGTTAATCCAGGAATATCCCTGAGTTGAAACTAGATTGATAGATTTTAACCAGCCATTGTTTGCTAGTGTTGGCAGCAAATTAAAATACAGGAAAGTTGCATCCTGGAAGCACTGCCACTAATCATTTTTATGGGAGTGCAATTGCTCATTAGTACCGCTGTATACAGATTGTTAGGCCACCGAGAAATCTATCAGTTCTGCCATTTTAATAACTTCTCAATAAGCTGTGTCCAAAACTCAAAGCAGAGTAGGCTGGAAGATGGGTTTCCAGGGGCCTTTCTAGCAAATCAATTCATAGGCTTTGCTCACTTGTTTGAGAGGATCCAATTATTGCACTTCTGCGTTGCAGGAAACTTCATTTTCTCAGCAAACCACCATCTTTTGTGACTGTGAAAAGTGACTGCCGCCCTGCCCTGCTGTCATATCAATTGTACTAGTGAATGCAGTATGGCATGTGCTTGTGTGAGAATTGTGTACTGGTTGGATAGTGCTTGTGACGTCACTGGTGAAGAGTGATGCAACTCTCTTCACACACCTTTTGGTGCACTTTAATCTTCCCCTTTTGTGGGAAAACTGTCTTATTTATTCTGGCAGCATCAGGCTTCCCCAATAGCTCTCAGAAGAACCTGCTGTTACAGGCTGCTAGAAGCTGGATGCTCCTGTCCACATCTGGCTGTCTGGATCCATCTTGATGAGAAGCACAGGTAGGGTGGCCCTACAGGTGGACCTGCTGTTGCTACTCCCCATCACCACCCGGTAGGTCAGAGTCCATGGGGATGCTTACTAGGCAATTGTGGAAAGGTACCAGCAGCAGCAGCAGCAGCAGCAGCAGCAGCAGCAGCAGCAGCAGCAGCAGCAGCAGCAGCAGAGAACTGTCTACTTCTTCTCTCAGTGTGATTTTATAATTCCCAGCTGTCTTGCTCCCTGATGCTGCATTAGGAGCCATTGCATCCCAGAATTGCTAGAATTATTAAATAGCACTAGGGGGGAGAAAATGGATGAGATACTCATTTGAGCAGCTAGTTTCTGTCTTTGTTCTGGATGAATTTCAGCAGTGAACTACAGGTACCTGTTTACCCACTTTTAATTGGGTGATCACATCCTATAGAACAGGGGTCCCCAACCACCGGCCTGTTCGGGACCGGGCCGTGGCCCGCGCGCCGAGCCGCAGGAGGCAGTAGCGTTGGGGTTGGGGCGGCGAAGGGGCGTACAGTACTTGCCTTCACGATGCGTCGCCTCCGCCGTCTTGGTTTTAGGCCCTCCCGCCCTTCCTGGAGCGCGAATGGCTCCAAAAGAGTAACTGAACCGGCGGGGGGGGGGCGCACGCAGCTGACGTCACACCCAGGTCACGTGGGGGCGTGGCGTCGGCGGTCCCCCGTTCCTTGGGAAGAAATTCGACACAGATACTGGTCCCTGACGCTGGAAAGGTTGGGGGCCGCTGCTATAGAACAGGGGTGGCCACACTTGATTAATGTAAGAGCCACATACGATAATCTTCAGATGTTTGAGAGCTGCAATATTTAAGAAGCATTTAAATTCTTAAATATATCTACTCACCATGAACATTAAACTTATGCTTTAATCCAGTGTATTCTCAGTTTATACCTGGTAAATAATTATAAAGCTTGAAAATTTCTTATTTACCTTTTATATTAAATTGTGACGCAAAAAGGAGCTCAGCCAACATATTTCTGAGAGCCGCACATTATACGTCAAGGAGCCGCATGTTGCTCAGGAGCCGCAATTTGGCCACCCCTGCTATAGAACATACAATTCCTGTACATTTCATCATTGTGTAAGAGAGGGCAGTTGTGCACACACATTAGAGGCGCAGGAGCCTTATGTTGTATCTGGCTACCTTGTACTTGAGTGAGCTTTACGTGCATCCTAAGACATATGTGAAGATACAATTCTTAATATGCATTTCGGTAAAAAGTTAACGAGAAAGGTGCAGCCCACCAACTTGTGTGTTGAAATACTCTATCAGCCTCATACTTGGGTAACACTTCAGCTCTTCCAAGCATACGAGCTTTAAAAGAAGCATCCTCCATACCAGTCTGCAGAACCCTTCGTGACTGGTACTCCAGAGGCTCCGTCATCATCACCACCACCTGTCACATCCTCTGCTTGCTGTATCACCCTCCATTTGCTGGCACAAAGCGCCCTTATCTACCCAGACCAGGGCAGACCTGCTCCCACTATCAGCAATCAGTGGATTACCAGGTGCTTATCAGTTTATTAGGGTACAAAAGACACTTAGCAGAAGGATTCAGAGACAGTGTGGGAGACAGATAAGAAAGAGCACCACTTCTTAGACACACTATGCACATCACATGATATGGGAGCATAACTAAAATTAAAAATGAATACTGAGCGAGTTGGGGAGAATTATAGCAGCACTCATGAAAGTCTAATAAGCTAGGCAGAAGTAAGGCTGCCTCTCACAGCTCAGCCAATGAAGCTCAGTCCTGGTCCTTCTGTAAATGTTATTTTTTAAATCCCCTTTCCTCACACAGCACTGCCAATTACCTTTAAAGCAGACCAGCAGCACCCACTAGTACTCCGCTGCTGGAGAAGCTGACCTAATTCAATGTTTAAAGGGTTCATGGCAATTGGAAGGGCGATTTGGGGAGAATATCTTACCTGAACATATTATGGCTTGAAAGGAATTTGCTGATCAAGCGACTCCTCAAATTGGAACATTGGGGTGAGAAGTGGAAATTCTGTCCCACAGAGGGTTAGAGCACCTACTTTGAATAGAGAAGGTCTTAAATTCAATCCCTGGCATCTACAGGTACGGTTGAAAGAAAGCAGCTACTAGCCAATGTAGGCAATACTGAGCAAGATAAACCAATGACTGTCTCAGTATAAGGCAGCTTCCTGTGTTGGTGGGATGGGCCTTCATCTTGGAACTCTCCAGGTGTGTTCCAAGTGGGCATGCTTAGAACGTACAGATGTTCATTTCAATGAACTGAAACTAAATCGCCAGGCTTCACTAACTTTCCCACACCAGTCCATCTGGTGGCTAGGAGAAACAATAAAAAGGTAAAGGTGACCCCTGACAATTAAGTCCAGTCGTGTCTGACTCTAGGGGGTGGTGCTCATCCCCATTTCAAAGCCGAAGAGCCAGCGATGTCCGAAGACGCCTCCGTGGTCATGTGGCCGGCATGACTCTCCTTGCCGCAGCGCGTAGCATGCGGCTAGAACACGGAGCGCTGTTTACCTTCCCGCAAGCGATACCTATCTACTCGCATTAACATGCTTTGGAACTGCTAGGTTGGCATGATCTGGCCAAGCAACGAGAGCTCACCCTGTCGCGGATTCGGGTGCATGGCCTGTTCTGGAATATAAAGACTCTACTCAGATCATCGCAATGTCTCTGCTATCCATGCAGCTGCAGACGTTTACATTCACCACTGTACCTGCTATCCTGCTAGTCTGTTCATCTACCCTGCTGTCCTGCTGCGCTGTACGTGACCTGCATCTTCTGTTTATAGACTGTTGCCACTGCCACCCTGGTCAAACTTTTATGATCCTGCCTGCTCTTTGGGGGCCCCACTCCAGCTGAAGGGTGACGGGAAAACAAAGCAACTTAACCCAGGTGGAGATGTTGAGAAGTCTTTAAAACTTCCTCCAAACTTTCTAACTGTACCACTTTTTCACCCTGCTTTTTGTTCTCTTAATTAAAAATATAATGAAACTCAATTCTGCTGCAATCCATTCTGCCAAGAAATGGCCCTCCCTGGATTCCAAATAGCCAGTCTAATAGGGTTAGAGGCTGTAAAAGCACAAGTGAATTTTTTCAGCTTCCCCATGTTAATTATCTTCTCTTCTGAACAACCTCACTTTGGTTCCGCTAAATGGGATTGAATAGCTGCTCACGCTGTGAAGGGTAGTTGCATGTGAGGAAAAGATGCTAGGGCTGCAGAGCTCCTGCTATAACTGCCCGGGTCTACAATACTCCGGTTTATCAAATTTGTTGCTATTCAAGACTTCACAAAAATGAAAACAAATTCTTCCCACTGAAGCATAACAGAAGTTATCGGTGCCTGTGAAACAGGCGGAGATTTTGATGTGATCATAATAAAAGACATAGAGAGACAGGTGGATTAACAGCAAATGTTGTTTAAAAAGGTACAGAAGGATGGGCACAGCAGGTAAATAATGATAATGATCTTCTAACAAGCTTGCATCTTTCAGTACGACATCATTCGAAACACTCCTCATTGAATGACTGCAATATATGCATCTGTCCACCTAATGTGGGTCTGCAATGGTTTGCAGATGTTTGGTAACACGTATTTCAAAGGCTTACATGGGATTGCAATAATTACCAATAAAATAAAATACTGTAACAGGTATTTCATTTAAAAACAATTCTGGTTCCACAATAGTTAGCTTTACCCCCAGTGTCTTTGATCATTTCCCGTTCCTGTGGAGTCCAATAGGAACACTGAAAGCTCACAGGGTAAAAGAGAGAGAGCCTAAAAATATTATCTTTGGGAAAATCCAATTAATGGGTTTGACTGCACTTGCAGAGCCCAATCGTATGCTTCTAGAGTCAGTTCCATTGTGAACTCAGACTCCTCCTTCCAGGGGGGCCATTCCAGATCCAGGGGGTTTGATAAGGCCATGGTGGGGTAGAGGACTTCAAAGGTGGAATTAGGGTTCAAACTCAGACTTTTGTTGGTGGGATACTTCAAGTAACAAAGATAGTGTATTCTCCTACACCACCTCAAGGTTCTCTCACCTGGGTCATAAGAACATAAGAAGAGCCCTGCTGGATCAGGCCAAAGACCCATCTAGTCCAGCTTCCTGTATCGCACAGTGGCCCCACCAGATGCCTCAGGGAGCACACAGCCAACAAGATAACCTGTTCCGCTGCCACTCTCCTGCACCTGGCACAGAGAAAACCCACTTCTAAAACCAGGAGGTTGCTTATGGCTTGTAACCTGTGATGGTCTTTTCCTCCATGAATCTGTCCAAACCCCTTTTAAAGACATCTAGGACAGGTGCCATCACCACATCCTGTGGCAAGGAGTTCCACAGATGAATTACACACTGGGTGAACAAATATTTTCTTTTATCTGTTCTAACTCTCCCTCCACTCAATTTTAGTGCATGTCCCCTGATGCTGGTGTTGTGCGAGAGGGAGAAGAATTTCCTTCTATCCACTCTCTCCATCCCATGCATAATTTTATACGTCTCAATCATGTCCCCCCTCAGGCGCCTTTTTTCTAGACTGAAAAGCCCCAAACGCTGTAGCCTTTTCTCATAAGGGAGGTGCTCCAGCCCACGAATCATTCTGGTCGCTCTTTTCTGAACTTTTTCCAATTCAACTATATCCTTTTTGAGGTGTGGTGACCAGAACTGGACACAATACTCCAGATGTGGCCTTACCATCGATTTCGTTTTATTCTCAATCCCTTTTTTAATGATCCCGAGAATGGTATTGGCCTTCTTCACAGCCACTGAACACTGGGTCGACACTTTCATCGACCTGTCCACCAGCACCCCAAGATCTCTCTCTTGATCCGTCACAGACAACTCAGAACCCATTAGCGTATATGTGAAATTTTGGTTTCTTGCCCCAATGTGCATCACTTTGCACTTACTTACATTGAAGCGCATCTGCCATTTTGCTGCCCATTCTCCCAGTTTGGAGAGATCCTTCTGGAGCTCTTCACAATCCCTGCTGGTCTTCACCACCCAGAAAAGTTTAGTGTCGTCCGCAAACTTGGCCACCTCGCTGCTTATCCCCAACTCCAGGTCATTTATGAATATGTTGAAAAGCACCGGTCCCAAGACCGATCCTTGGGGCACACCACTTTTCACCTCTTGCCCATTGACTCCCACTCGCTGTTTCCTGATCTTCAACCAGTTCCTAATCCACAAGAGGACCTGCCCTCTTATTCCCTGACTGTGGAGTTTTCTCAGGAGCCTTTCATGAGGGACCGTGTCAAACGCCTTCTGAAAATCCAGATATATAATATCCACGGGTTCGTTTGCATCCACATTCCTGCTGACCTTTTCAAAAAATTCTAACAGGTTTGTGAGGCAAGACTTCCCCTTGCAGAAGCCATGCTGACTCTCCCTCAGCAGAGCTTGTTCTTCTATGTGTTTTAAGATTTTATCTTTAATGAGACTTTCTACCATCTTCCCTAGTACAGATGTTAGGCTGACCGGCCTGTAGTTTCCCGGGTCCCCCCTCCTTCCTTTTTTAAAGATTGGCGTGACATTAGCTATCCTCCAATCCTCTGGCACAATGGCCGTTTTAAGGGACAAGTTGCATATTTTGGTCAAGAGGTCAGCAACTTCATTCTTGAGTTCCTTCAGAACTCTTGGGTGGATGCCATCCGGGCCTGTTAATTTATTGATCTTTATTTTGTCAATTAAGTCTGAGACGTCTTCTCTTTTAACCTCTATTTGACTTAATTCTTTAGTCAGGGGAGGCCATTCCGGCAGCGGTATTTGCCCGAGGTCTTCTGCCGTGAAGACAGATGCAAAGAACTCATTTAATTTCTCTGCAGTCTCCAAGTCCCCTTTTATCACCCCTTTCTCTCCCTCACCATCCAGCGGACCACCCGTTTCTCTGGTAGGTTTCCTGCTTCTAACATATTTGAAGAAGCTTTTATTATTCCCTTTTATGTTGCCTGCCATACGTTCCTCAAAGTCTTTCTTGGCCTCCCATATCATCTTTTTACATTTCTTTTGCCACAGTTTGTGCTCCTGTTTATTTTCCTCACTAGGGCAAGACTTCCATTTACGGAAGGAAGCTTCCTTGCCTTTTATAGCCTCCTTAACTGTGCTTGTTAGCCATGCCGGCACCCTCCTGGACTTGGTTGAGCCCTTCCTCCTTTGTGGGATACACTCCCACTGGGCCTCTATGACTGTTGTTTTAAACAGCCTCCATGCACTCTGGAGCGATTGGACTCTTTTTACCTTCCCTTTCAGCTTTTTTTTTAAACTAGTCTCCTCATTTTGGGGAAGTCTGCCCTTCGGAAGTCAAGGGTTTTTGTGTCATATTAGCTAGGCACTCTCCCCCCGACATGCATGGCGAAACAGATCACGGCATGGTCACTGTTCCCCAACATTTACATCCCTGACCAGATCTTGAGTGCCACACAATATCAAATCCCAGTCAAGAGCCAATCATTCCCCAAATGCCTAGAGTCTCAAGGCAGCTGCCCTTCTCCACCAGAGATTAAGGTAGTCACGGTTACTAGAAGGCCCACGAAGTGTGCAGGCATAGGCTTTCTGCAGGCTCTGACATTCTGATGAGTCCTAGTACCCACTGTGGCCTCCCTTGGGCATGCCCTCAGCCATCCAGTTTGCCATCTCTTGGGACCCCTGCAGCCACCCCTAATAGAGTGAAGCGAGGGAGGCTCCCTGGTTCTCCCCAGGGCTGTAGCCTCCTGCAATGCCCCCCCCCTTATTCTTCATTGCCTTCACTTCTCCTTTTGCTCCTTCTAGTCCTTCATCTTCTGTCTTCTTGCTCCTTTCCTTTTGCCTTTCTTTCTTCCTTCTCCTCCACAATCACATTCTGATTCCCCTCTCCCTTCTTTACTTTCTCCTCTTTCAGCTCAATGGCCTGGATAGCATAATACCCAGGGCCTTTGGGGGGGGGGGTTAAGGGGGTACAGTTGTACCTGGGCCCAGGGCCAAAATGGGGCAAAGGGGGCCCAGGAGCAGAAAAGGGGACCCAGGAGCCAAAATCACATGAGGGGAAGGGGCCCAAAAGAAACTTTGTACCCCCTGATAAAATTCCTCTGAATGGCCCTGATTGCACCCATTGATTTCAGTGGGGTTTACTTCCAGGTACCTATGCATCAGACTGCAGTCTTATAAGGCACGTTAGAAGTGAGTCCCATACAGTAGTCTTTAATAGAGTGAGCTTGCTGTAGTGAACTTCTCCAGGGTACCCAATTTAACCATGCAAATAAGCTTACCACTGCACAGCCTGAATTCTAGTTCCAGAAGTCAGATATCTACATGTTGCCATCAGTCCAGAGTGGCATTTGATGTTGGCAAAAAGGCACTAAATAATCCTTAGCTTATTGATCCAAGGTCACCCATGCCAAGGGTTGATCAATAGAAACAGACAGCCGAGTGGTTCTGTAATAAAGTGCCTCCACCTTACTGGATTTGGAAGAGAGCGACAGAACGAGAGATTAAATTCTCCTGCAATCGACAACTCATCAAGCCAAAGATATATTAGTGGAGAAAAATTACACTTTCTGAGCATTGATGGGAAGAATCGAACAGTGGGGAACAGCTTGTGCTACTGAAAAGTAAATCTTGGCAAATCTGGGACCGTTTCACTGAAGCCAGTGTGTATTCACTGATAATTCACAAAGGTAGAATTTGGTGCAGGATTCCATAGCCTGAGACTCTCAGCTTGGGGTTCAGATGTAACATGAAGCTATGGTTTCTTCTACTGACCATAGTTATGAACCTGCACTTGGTTTGAGCTTCTAGACATACAACAGGGAAACCATGGTTTAGAGCTGCTTATGTTTCCCATCTGTTCACAATGAGTGGTGTAGTGGTAAATGTTAAAGTGCAGGAGCTCTTCATGATGCCCCCAAGCCATACCCAGAATTGCCCAGCGATGGTCAGCTCAATTCCAGCTTACTCTCTTCCTGCTTCTCCTCCCCATTGTCTTGTGAACTGGTGTTGTGGATTGACACACTTGTTTTCTTTCTCCCCAGATTTCTTTGTTTCCTTCCCCCTCCAGCTTTCTTGCTTATTTGCATGCTTGATTATTAGTTCTATGTATCCCCCCATATATCTATATATTCTATATATCCCCCATAGTCAATAGACCCTGCCTTTTCAAAAGAAAGGGAGGAGACAGCTGCCACCCAATGTAAGAAGCCAGCTGCGGGGCAGAGAAAGAGCCCGAGGGCCAACTGTGGGGGAGGGAGAAATGTGAGTCATTGCTCCACTTCTATCAGATGTAGCGAGTTGGTACTCCAGCCCATTTGCCCGTCTCTACACCACTGTTCAGGAAGGACACCGCTTCATATAGTAATTTCTGCTTCCGTGGTGCAGTAGCCCCTTTGAGGTGGAGCAGTGGTCCTAACTGTGGACTTTCACTTTCACTAGTCTGTGAATGCAGACATGATAGCAAACCACAGTTAGCACAAACTGTAGTTTGAAAACTAGCTTCAAACTGTGGTTTCATCTTGATTTGTCAGCTTCAAACAAACCATAGTTTGCATGAAGACCCAGGTTCAGACATGACACGAAATCATGGTTTAGCTAAATGAACAATGTTTTCATATTATGACTGAACTCTGCCACTATATTCATTTAAAAAGAAAAAGTCAGATTCCTAGCCTTTATAGCTGTGAAGCTGGATTTGGAAGTGGGTAATGGCTGGTGAAATCTCACAACTCTAGGAAGCTACCAGTGGTCAAAACAGTGCTCAAATGGGGGGGGGGGCAAAGAGGGCTCCTCTTTATCTTTTGTGCTGGTGTCTTTAGTTGGGTTTTTTAGAAACTATAGAAGGATGACTTTGCAAAAACTATGAGGAGACCAAGGGTGATGCTTATGGAGTGCTTTCCACCAGAATTTGAGCATTGGGTTAAGGGAATGGCTTTAGTGCCCTGCTAGCTCCCTGCCCTCCCAAAGAATAGCAGAAGGAAAAATCTTGCTAGGAATACATATGTGGGAAAAGAATACATAGACTTTTTTTTTTTTTTTTGCACGAAAGCTTTCATGGCCAGCAATTATTTCCAAAGATTTAATTATTACGGGTATCATAGCCATGTATAGTAAAGCAGTAATAGTAAATCAGCTTTCAATCTTTCAGATTGCTTCCTAGACAATGTTTCCAGGAACAGGAAACGAAACGTTGGAATTTTAAAACACTGGACTTTGGATTTTAATAGATTTTGTCTGTCTTGTTGATTCGGAAGGAAACGAAAGACGCAAGTGGATTTTATATTTGTTTTTATTCAAGTCTGTTTTTCTATACATGGCTTTGATACCCGTAATAATTAAATCTTTGGAATACATAGACTGTTCTATTTTGAGGTTGAGCACCTAGAAGGAGGTTGCAAAAGACCCTCACAGAAAATAGATACCAGGCCTTCGTCATTGGCTGCTATACAGTATATGAGAACGTCACATAACTCTGTCATAACATAACCTCCAACATTAATCAGATGAAAATAAGCATACCTGGTTTGCGTGTTACATGAAAGCAAACAAACTTCACTGGACCAAATAATTTAGGAAATCAAATAATATCAAGATAATTCTAGGTTCCTGCATTTTAACAGAGGTGCCATTCGCATACTTCTCACTTCCATTTGGCTACATTCCAACCAAAAGCCCTTTGGACTAGCAGTGACAGGATCCAACAAAAGCAAAGCATTTCAAAGCTTCACTGATTTGAATTGGGAGTAGATTTGAGTAAGTACACAGCTAGTCCTCACTTAAAGTCGTTTCGTTTAAAATCGTTTCATTTTAAAGTTGATGGAAAAATGCCATGGGAATGTTTACATTTATCAATTAGCCTATGATATTGGTTTCATTATAAGTCGTTTTGCTTAAAGTCGCCGTTTCCAAGAAGAACCCATCGACAAGTTTAAGTGAGGATTTGCTGTACTTAACTTTCCCATTGAAGTCAATGGGACTGAAAAGTACATAACTTTAACAGGGCTGGATTGTGCGTTAGTGTTCTCCCCACCCCCAGCCCGGTCAGGACTTTTCCTTGATATAATCATCCAATGATATGTCCTGACAGCTTGTTGACATTTTTTGATTGCATTCAAGAAAAAAAAATGGGAGCGTTACCAAAATAAAATTCTAGTGGACTACATGTTTTTCCATAATGCATTTCATGTACTTGTAAGGGGGGGGGGGAACCCCACTTTGATTAAAAGAAAACACCCTAAAGCAATTCTCAGACTTTTAGAAAAGATGTCTTATTGAAGATTTTAATTTATTTTTTAATGTCTAGACTATTTTTTGTTGGGGAGAAAATTTGGCAGAAACGTTGAAGGCAATACCAGAAACAAACCGTAATAAATAAATAAGTAAATAAATAAATAAATAAATAAAAGGAAGCCACTGAAAAGGCAGCATTGTGGAGTGGTGGGAGGGATCAGTTATCGCTCCCCAGTATGCGCTCCTCAGGCACAGCAGTAATTCAATCTCTTCCTCTGCCCACTCCCTCTTGGGACAATTACTTCTATTGCTCTGCAACAAGCCCAGTGTTATTAAACACTCTTCCCTTTAGCCTAACTGTAAAGAGAAACTGGCAGCAATGCTCTTGTGGAATGCTCTTTGGAATGGCAGAGTCCAGCTTGTAGGAGCCTCTGGGGTTTTATGGCCCCTTCCAGCACCTATATCACTGTGACACTTACATAATTACATATTGGAACAGAGAGGATGAAGCATCCGGCACCTCCTAAACATGTCAACATGATTTGAAGGGTTTGGGCTCCGCTGGACTTTTTAAGTCATTTGATTTCAGACTCCAATGAAGCGGGTGTTCGCAGGATCAATACCTGCAAAGCCTTAAGAAGTGTGCAGGAACGTAAATGCTCGAGTGTGATGCATTAAGGAAACACATGCTCTTTGCTTACGATTAGCAGCTAGTTCTACAAAGGCAGGAAACATTTATCTAAACATCCAAACCAGGAAAGGAATTTATGAACACTCAGGGAGGCAGATGCACAAGGCTGCACAATTCAAACAAACAAACAAACAAAACCCAACTGCATATTTAACAAATTGAGTCCCTCTGAACTCCCCCCCCCTCCCAATGCTGGGAACCATAAATGTGGGGCATCATTCTCAAGCAAACTCTTCTACCTTGAATTCAATTGCAATTTTTCACATTGTTCCCAATTATGTATGCTGGATTTCAACAAACATAAGGTATATAAGGGAATATCAGGGGGAAATGTATGGTATATAAAACACAGAGTTTGGAAGGTGAGCAGCCTAATCCTACCTAAATCTTACCTAAACCCTGTATGGCTATGTAGCAGTGCCGGCGCGGCTTCCGCAGCATCCCATAGGGGATTTTCGGCTGCTGGAAGTCTCCTGAGGGTATGGGGACATTTGTCCCGTTGCCCTGGGGTAAGCCCTAACAGCTATTATGGGGCAACTCAAACCTGTCCTTGCTATATTGCTGGCACAATTCCACATTGCTTTTTGCAGGTGGATCAGGCCCAGGAAGAGGGTTTGGATTCGGTATGCGCTGCCGCCACAGAACCTGCCCCCTCCTGGGCCCGATCCACCCCTCCCCACCTCATCTCCTCCCCGTTCCACCCCTCCCCTTCCCTGTTCCACCCCCTGAGCTAGGCTTACCTCCAGCAGGCCTCCTGATATCCGCCGGCACACAGGGGAAAGCTCCGGCCTTCCCACCATTGCACCGGTTTCCCACCAGTGCACCAGGTAGTGCTGCCGCAAAGCGCTTTATGGCTGCTTTGCGGCAGATCACACGTTCCGTCGGCGCTAGCACTAGTGAGGATTGGGCTGTCAGGCTTAGCTTTTTAAAAAGTCAACAAGGCAAATCTTTTAGCTTTTTCAAGTGGCCCTTAAAATCAAAATTTTAAAGTAAAATATCAGAATTTCAAATTTGGGGTTTAATTTCAAAAACAATTGTTGAATTTGTGCAAATCTTTATTTTGTGATATTGTAAAGCACAGTGCACTGCTAGAATGCGCATTCCAACAGCACACACAGCACACAGGATTGGGCTGTGATGGAGGTTTGATTGGCACACATGCAGGACAGGGGCTTACTTGCAGTGGCCCCTCTCCAGCTTTGGAACTCCCTACCTTAGGGGTTCATGTTGCCTGCTCTCTCCCAGCCTTTAAGAAGGCAATAAAGACATGTCTGTTCTGCAAAGACTTTGATGGTTGAAAAGGTGATATAGCGATGGTGGTGTACTCCCATCTGCTGCTCCGTGGTCCTTTCTATATCTGATGGTTTTATTGGTTTTTCTTTGGATTTAATTGTTTTTAATTGTTTTGTGGCAATGTTTTTATGTCAGGCTGTTATCCACTTTCAGACCCACGGGTAAAAACTGAAGAACAAAAAAAAGAAAATAATGCTTAATTGGGAAGAAATGTTCATGGTAGACAGGTCAATCCATCATTGGTCTCCTGCAGATTAGAATAGAAAAACTACGCAGAGGTCAGAATCCTGCGTCCTGATGGAAGAATGCTCCAGGAACTGAGATTTTTTTGGGTTCAACCTATGAATATGATGTTGCCACCTAGTTTTTGATTCCATTTTTTATGCACAATTCAAGTTGTCACGTTTATTTACTATCATATTTACAGACGGTTCTCCTCATGTCTCAAAGTCATTAACAAACGCACATCAAATATCAAATCTGAAATGCAATCATATCTTTTGAGCATATGATTTAGAGGCTTACAAGGACTTTGTGAGGGGTGCAGGAAGCAAATATGGAAAGATTGATTTTACTTGATAAAATACTACAATGACAGTGCGGGTAACAGGCACTTATCAGGAACAAATGGAACAGGTGATTTCCAGAGATATTTATCCGTTTCTTATTTGTGCTTTTCTAACTAGCTCTTTGTGATTTCACAGCTCATTATTTGTAACTTGTTATTTGTAAATTCTCAATTTGCAGTTTGTCGTTCATGAGTTTGTAATGTGCCTTTGGTATTAAATGAGGGAGCGCATTGCTTGTTCATGTGACTGGTTGATCAAACCGAATCACTGGAAAAAAATGTGCCAGCTTCAGCTTTAGTTAGAGCTGTCAAAACAATCAAACAAAGGTGAACGTTCTAAAGAATATGCATTTTTACACTCATCTCAATTAAAAAAGTAAATTCTCAAATTTGATGTACATATTAGAAAAATACGCTGCTTTGCAGGGACTGGTTAGAGATGGGGTGAGAAGGCAGCTCCTCCACTTCAAAGTGCCCAGGGCTTTTCAAGAATTCAACTGAGTACAGTACTTGAAAAGAACTTCACCACTATTAGCTCTGCATCTTGCTTCCCTTCCCAAAACAACAGCAACAGCTTACTATGGAGGAGGGTAGGAGGCAGAAATGGGTGTATGTTGCCACACATGTGCAGAGCATCTTTTTTCTGCAGGGAAAGATGGACTTTATAGTTTCAAGATTCTCAGCAGGGGAAAAAAGATGTCCAAACATAAAGTTCGGCTAGAGGAGCAATGCTGCCTATAAAGTCAGACTGGCCAAATTGGTGCCGCCAACTACAAAAGAAATGAATAAACCTCGTGTGTGTGAGAGAGAGCGCAAAATCTTTTCCACCTGAGACAACTTGCTTCAGGGCGCAATCCACTGGAGCATTGGAATGCTCCGCTGTTCCAAGATGTCACAAACGTGCCGTAAAGCACGTTCACAATGCCTCGGAAGTTACCTCACTCAGTTACAGGACCGGGCAAGTGGCCGCCGGAGGAAGGTAAGCGCTCCCTTGGCGGCCGCTTGGGCGGTCCGGCAGGTGAGGGAGGGGGGCCATTGGTCCAGCCAACCCGGGAGGGGGCGGGGGATGGCGGCCGCTATATCCCTGTCCCCACCGGGCAGCTAGGCAGTTACATGGCCTCCTCTGACTTCCACCAGCTAAATAGCTGGTGGAAGTCAGAGGAGGCCTATTGGGCAAGCCCCGGTTTACACCCGGGGAAGGGGACGAACGTCCCCTTCCCCGAGTAGACCTCCATCCCGCCAGTGCAATGGCAGCCTGGGCTCAGGATCCGGCGGGCGGCCCTGGGCCACCGGCCAGATCCTTAGTCAGGATTGCGCTGACAATCTGCTTCAAGGACAGACCAGCTCCATGTGGGGGGTTAGGGTTAACCCCTCCCACCCTCCACCACGGTCCTAATCTGGATTGCTCTCACTTCCATGCATGCTATTTACAGGGGGGGGGGGGGGAGAAACCAAGCACACCAATGCCAGTGACATGGTTAAAGCCACATTTGGCCCCAAGTCGCTTGTTTTGTTTTCCCATATCTCAGACATAAAGAATCCAGATACTGAATTGGATGTTGCTGATATGATCTGGAGCATCTACAGAGAATTCACTACCACATCTGACCATGTGGATATAGGTCTATTCCAGAATTTATTTCCAAGAGTTCACTGGACCTGATAAATTAATTTAGATTCACAGTGAAGTCCCATTTTAATCTGATGACCTGAAGAGGCTTGGCGGCCTCAGTCACAGCATAGGTCTCAGGCCCTTGGTTCTTGCTCTGCTAGACTAAATTATTTTACATGACTTAAAGGAAAAACACCTGCAAACAAATTGAATGTTTCTAAGTGCAAATTGGATTTTCAATAGCTCTAGATTTAAAGTGCCACTACAGCAAAACAAAATTATTTTAAGGCCCCTGCCCTAGAATACTAATCTATTGAATTCTCCCTGTGTATGCTGTTGTTCTTTGTGTGTGGCAGGGAAGAGACAAAGAATTCCAAAGGCATTGTTCGGGTACTTTATTAATTTGTTGAAAGAGTAATTTTAGGAGAGATGAAAATGCAGAATACAAAGTTGGACACGTGTGCATATGATAGCTGACTTGTTTAAAGCCAATAACGTTCCGAAGCGGAATAGTTCTGAGAACCTCTTATTTTCATCACGTAGCCTATACTCCTGTTCTGCTAAATCATCTAAATTATCCCTGTTTAATCAATGAGATGAAGGTGATTTCAGGATATAATGTGTGATCTGATATAATGTGTGATCAGATATAATGTTTTCCCTAGCCACCAAACATTCCAGTTCTCCCATCTTTGCCCGAAGACTTCGGGCATTCGCATAAAAGCACTTATATACCTGGTGCAGCCCTTCTTGGGGGACCAGGTATATAAGTGCTTTTATGCGAATGCCCGAAGTCTTCGGGCAAAGATGGGAGAACTGGAATGTTTGGTGGCTAGGGAAAACATTGACATAGTAGGTATAACAGAAACCTGGTGGAATGCGGAGAACCAGTGGGATACTGCAATTCCAGGATATAAACTCTATAGGAGGGACAGAGAGGGGCGTGTTGGAGGTGGGGTGGCCATCTATGTCAAAGAGGGGGTAGAATCCACCAGAGTAGAGCTGGAGGGGGGCTCTGACTCCTGCGTAGAATCACTGTGGGTTAGATTACCAGGCTCAAAGAGTGATGTAATAGTAGGGGCATGCTACCGTCCTCCAGATCAAAAACCTGAAGGGGATCTTGAAATGAGGAAGCAAATCAGGGAGGTGTCAACGAGAGACAGGGTTGTAGTCATGGGGGACTTCAATTATCCTCACATCGACTGGGTCAATTCATGCTCAGGTCATGAAAGAGAGACTGGATTTCTGGATATGTTAAATGAAAGTGCCTTAGAGCAGCTTGTCACGGAACCGACCAGAGGACAGGTGACTCTGGACTTGATATTGTGTGGCACTCAAGATCTGGTCAGGGAGGTAAATGTTACCGAACCGTTGGGGAACAGTGACCATGCTGCGATCTGTTTCGCCATGCATGTCGGAGGGAGAGTGCCGAGCAAATCTGACACGAAAACCCTTGACTTCCGAAGGGCAGACTTCCCCAAAATGAGAAGACTAGTTAAGAAAAAGCTGAAAGGGAAGGTAAAAAGAGTCCAATCGCTCCAGAGTGCATGGAGGCTGTTTAAAACAACAGTCATAGAGGCCCAGCGGGAGTGTATCCCGCAAAGGAGGAAGGGCTCGACCAAGTCCAGGAGAATGCCGGCATGGCTAACAAGCACAGTTAAGGAGGCTATAAAAGGCAAGGAAGCTTCCTTCCGTAAATGGAAGTCTAGCCCTAATGAGGAAAATAAACAGGAGCACAAACTGTGGCAAAAGAAATGTAAAAAGATGATACGGGAGGCCAAGAAAGACTTTGAGGAACGTATGGCAGGCAACATAAAAGGGAATAATAAAAGCTTCTTCAAATATGTTAGAAGCAGGAAACCTGCCAGAGAAACGGTTGGTCCGCTGGATGGTGAGGGAGAGAAAGGGGTGATAAAAGGGGACTTGGAGACTGCAGAGAAATTAAATGAGTTCTTTGCATCTGTCTTCACGGCAGAAGACCTCGGGCAAATACCGCTGCCAGAACGGTCTCCCCTGAATAAAGAATTAAGTCAAATAGAGGTTAAAAGAGAAGACGTCTCAGACTTAATTGACAAAATAAAGATCAATAAATCACCAGGCCCGGATGGCATCCACCCAAGAGTTCTGAAGGAACTCAAGAATGAAGTTGCTGACCTCTTGACCCAAATATGCAACTTGTCCCTTAAAACAGCCACTGTGCCAGAGGATTGGAGGATAGCTAATGTCACGCCAATCTTTAAAAAAGGAAGGAGATGGGACCCGGGAAACTACAGGCCGGTCAGCCTAACATCTGTTCCAGGGAAGATGGTGGAAAGTCTCATTAAGGATAAAATCTTAAAATACATAGAAGAACAAGCTCTGCTGAGGGAGAGTCAGCATGGCTTCTGCAAGGGGAAGTCTTGCCTCACAAACCTGTTAGAATTTTTTGAAAAGGTCAACAGGCATGTGGATGCGAGCGAACCCGTGGATATTATATATCTGGATTTTCAGAAGGCGTTTGACACGGTCCCTCATGAAAGGCTCCTGTGAAAACTCCACAGTCAGGGAATAAGAGGGCAGGTCCTCTTGTGGATTAGGAACTGGTTGAAGACCAGGAAACAGCGAGTGGGAGTCAATGGGCAATTTTCACAATGGCGAGAGGTGAAAAGCGGTGTGCCCCAAGGATCGGTCTTGGGACCGGTGCTTTTCAACTTATTCATAAATGACCTGGAGTTGGGGATAGGCAGTGAGGTGGCCAAGTTTGCGGATGACACTAAACTTTTCCGGGTGGTAAAGACCAGCAGGGATTGTGAAGAGCTCCAGAAGGATCTCTCCAAACTGGGAGAATGGGCAGCAAAATGGCAGATGCGCTTCAATGTAAGTAAGTGCAAAGTGATGCACATTGGGGCAAGAAACCAACATTTCACATATACGCTAATGGGTTCTGAGTTGTCTGTGACAGATGAAGAGAGAGATCTTGGGGTGCTGGTGGACAGGTCGATGAAAGTGTCGACCCAGTGTGCGGCGGCTGTGAAGAAGGCCAATTCCATGCTCGGGATCATTAAAAAGGGGATTGAGAATAAAACGGCCAATATCATTATGCCTTTGTACAAATCGATGGTAAGGCCACATCTGGAGTATTGTGTCCAGTTCTGGTCACCATACCTCAAAAAGGATATAGTTGAATTGGAAAAGGTGCAGAAAAGAGCGACCAGAATGATTTGTGGGCTGGAGCACCTCCCTTACGAGGAAAGGCTACAGCGTCTGGGGCTTTTCAGCCTAGAAAAAAGGCGCCTGAGGGGGGACATGATTGAGACTTATAAAATTATGCATGGGATGGAGAGAGTGGATAGAGGGAAATTCTTCTCCCTCTCGCACAACACCAGAACTAGGGGACATGCACTAAAATTGAGTGGAGGGAGAGTTAGAACAGACAAAAGAAAATATTTCTTTACCCAGCGTGTAATTCATCTGTGGAACTCCTTGCCACAGGATGTGGTGATGGCACCTGGCCTAGATGCCTTTAAAAGGGGTTTGGACAGATTCATGGAGGAAAAGACCATCACAGGTTACAAGCCATAAGCAACCTCCTGGTTTTTTTTTTTTTTTTAAGAGGTGGGTTTTCTCTGTGCCAGGTGCGGGGGAGTGGCGACTGGACACAGGTATCTTGTTGTCTCGTGTGCTCCCTGAGGCATCTGGTGGGGCCACTGTGTGACGCAGGAAGCTGGACTAGATGGGCTTTTGGCCTGATCCAGCAGGGCTCTTCTTATGTTCTTATGTTCTTATGATCTTCTATGACATTTACTGCCATTGATGTCAGAACATGAGCCTCTTTAATTCACATCATGTTGCTATAATACCTGTCAATCATTCTAATTTTTGTAAGTGGTATCTGTCATTCTGCATGAATGTTAGGCTAGAAACACCATCACTGGAGATTACCAATTCCATGAGACGAGTGTACACTTGTACCTCAATTCCATGACTTGGCTTTTATTTCTCAGCTGGGATGCAGTCTGTAGGTAAAAGGTTCTACAGTATATAATACTGAAAGTACCCGACCTTTTGTAGTGACTTAAAAAAAAATCTTTTTAAATAAAATCTCAGAGATGACTCCCTAATATTTTCACTTTTTGCATTCTGTTCTCTGGTCAAACATTGCTTTTTCAGGCACAAACTATCTGGAAATGCTTCCTTCCACCGTTTTCTTATCGTGATGGGAAAGATACAGCAAAGCTATATTTTTTATAGCTTTTTACACCGTGATTTTTTACACCGTTTTCCTTATCATGATGGGAAAGATACAGCAAAGCTATGAAGACTCCATAACTTCCCCCTTGCAAGTGAAAAAGTATTAGTATTGATGTCTATTAATTTATGCCATCTATGTGCATAGTGAGGACATATCCCTGTTCTGAAGAGCTCACAATGTAAAACAGACAGAAGGGAGACAGCAGGTGAAAGGAAGGGAAGTGGAAGGAGGGAAAGGCTGGGGTAGAATGTGCTATTATTTCATGTATAAAAGGTAAAGGTATCCCCTGACAATTAAGTCCAGTCGTGTCCGACTCTAGGGTGTGGTGCTCATCTCCATTTCAAAGCCGAAGAGCCAGCGTTGTCCGAAGACGCCTCCTTGGTCATGTGGCCGGCGTGACTCTCCTTGCCGCAGCGCATAGCATGTGACTGGAACACGGAGCGCTGTTTACCTTCCCGCAAGCGGTACCTATTTATCTACTCGCATTAACATGCTTTGGAACTGCTAGGTTGGCAGGAGCTGGCCAAGCAACGAGCGCTCACCCCGTCGCGGGAATCGAACTGCCGACCTTTCGATCGACAGCTTATGGTTCAGCAGTTTAACCTGCTGTGCCACCCGCTGTCCTATTTCATGTATAGTTAGTTACAATATACTGTAGTATGGAGACTGGGAGGTTGGGCTAAAGCCTCCATAGAAAGGATGTGTTGGGCTAAGACAGTGGAGAGAGAAGGCAGCGAGGCCATGGCGGACTCTGAAGATGAGAACCTTGTGCAGGATCCAGGAGAAAACAGGAAGTCAAAAGTGCTGGCTGAGGAGACTGAGATGAGACAATGGGAGACCAGAAGACTGGAGTGCGAGTGCGGTTTTGTTACTGCTTCAGTATATAGGGGAAAGGAGAGAGAAGAGTCAAAAAGAAAGCTAAGGCCATGTCAACAGCACAGATGGTGTAATGATTGTCATCATTAGAGATGCACCCTTATAAGGAACATAAAGGTTAGGAGTTTACAGAGGGTGAAGTCAGGCAACAAGTACTGTAGAGGAGGCTCAGGAGAAATATGAAAGAAGCTAATTCAGTTTGGCATTAAAACATGACATTTACTGCTTCTGTGTGACCTTCATGTAGTTGAATCCCTAGCTTATCACTTATAGTGATGCTGTCAATTGATAAGGAGAGGGAGGAAGGGTGAGGAGTCCAGTCTTGGACATACTAGACCGCAGGTGCTGATGGAGCATCCAAAAGAAATCACAGAGAAGTGCTTGGAGATGCCAAATTGGATGGAAGGAGAAAGTTCTGTGGTGGAGATGGAGAGCTGGTGTCATTAGCTTAGGGAAGGCAATTTTGAGTAGAGAGAGGACTTGCAAAGAAGATGTTAAGCCTTTGCTGTAACCCACAACCGGCCTAGGCTGCTCTGAAGACACATTGGGAGTTACCACTCCACCAATAGTGGAGGTTCAGGGTGAAGCCTGGCCAGGTGGGACCTCTGATAGACATGGACCCTTGGCCAGTGCCCCACCTGGCTGACCTCTGACCAGAAATCCCTCCAAGCTGTTGGGATTCCACGAACTGTTCGCAAACATTCTAACTGCTCAGGGGAAAGCTACCAGCAATAGAATGGTGACAATAATAGAGTTCAGAGTGGGCTGAAAGAAAACCTTGTGAGGGGCGGGAAAGTAAGTGTGTTGTTGAAAGAAGAGGCAGAAACTGGGAAGGCAGGGGACTGAAATATAGGAAAAAACTGTGTGGGAAGCTGGCAAACACCTTATTCCATGTTGCAGAGTGAGCTCCCTGTTTGTGTGTGCCTTTCTCTCACAGATCATAGCAGGAGAGTGGTTTATATCATCATTATATTTTATTTATAAATCTCCTAGATTGAAGCACTAGGTGCTATACAAAAATTGGAGAAGACAAATCGCTGCCTGTAGCCTTGCACTCTGAAACGCAAATGAGGAATGAGGAGGCAGGAGAATGAGAGAAGAGGGAGTCAACTCTCTGTATAGGTAATCAGTATAGTCAATTATTGTTAATCACCATCACCTTGAATTGAGCCGAACTGCTGGTACACCTGACAAAATCTCAGAGTTATGCTCAATGACCCAAGTCTGATAGGAAGCAGAAGCATGGGAAGAAGGGAGTAGACAAAGCAAGGACATAGTAAAAGGTGGGACAAAGGGAAAGGGTCTGAAGGAAGCCTGACCAAAAATGCACAGATGGCGTGGGAGGGGGACAATTGTAGAATTGGCAGGGCAAAGAACAGCCTGGAAGTGCAAGAGCAAAGCTAAGTACTAAACACTGCTTGGGTGGGAGGTCCTTGGGACTCATAGATAAGATGCTGCAGACGGGTGGGGTAATCATAATGCCTGGGGGACTAGGTTTCTGCAGTGATGCCAAGGAGTCAGTGTGGCCACTGATCCCTAGGGGTTGGCCCTCTGGTGTGTGTGGGTCTTTGGCTGAATTCCTGATGCCACCCGGGTGCATGATAGCTGGAAATTCAGAAGCGTCACCGGGGGGGGGCCGGGGTGACAAAGCGGTGGGACAAAGCGGCGACAGCCCTGCCACATGTGTGGCAAGATCGACAGCAGCGGCACAAAAAGTGGTGGCACGAAGGTTGGGCCCTCCCGCCCACCCTGTGCCTGGCAAGCCTTTTGCGGCTGCGATGATGTCACTTCCGGAGGTGATGTCACGGGGCAGCATGTTGTATGTGGGCCTCCCCCCCCCACGCAGGGTGCTGCGACGCTGCTGTGGAAATGTGCACCTTGATTGGACCTCTCTCAGCCTTGTCTTTGGTTTGCAGGCCCCATTCTTGCCTGGGTGGTTGCGGAGACACTAACGTCTAAGTTCCTATTTGTATTACACGAGGCTCCTATTCCAGGGAGAGACCCTGGCAGTGTTGACAAATACTCGAGAAAACCCAGACATCCTGTAACTATGAGACACATTCTAAGTAACGGCACAGAGCTAATTGGGTGGTAAACCTCCAGATGTCAGCCTTCAGTACCGCAAGCTACACGCAGGGTCTGTGTTTCCCCTTTTCCTGGAAGGAAGGCAACACTGCAAAGAAACAAACACCGAACCAACAGCCCCCAAACAAGTTCTCTCTTTGCTGCAGCCGGATAAGATCCCTCTTTCAAAGGAAGTGACAGTGCCTGGAAAAATGACAGGTCTGACGAGAAAAAACAAACCCTCCACTTCTCCTCCTCCTGCCAGTCTCCTAAATAAGCAGAGCACCAGTCTTCTATTATTTTCCCCCCATGTACCAAGATAATTAGCGTCAAATGTAATTAAAAGCTGATAAATTCACCAGGTGCTAGATAGTAATTTTCTCCCAGGCTGTATGCTGGCTCCTTCAGTTCTTGTTTTTGTCAAGGGGTAATTTTTTTTCTCTCTCACTTTCTTTCTTGCATCCCCACCTAGCACTGTTGTTGTGAACAAACAGCCCAACTTCACCATTGCAGCAGTTCCCTGTTCCCGAAGGTGCTGACTTCAAGATAGGGAAAATGTCTGTGCTTGTAAATAGTTACACCACAGATATGGATATTCAGGCAGCTGAAGCTTCTCCTAACTCTGCTGCACTAGGAGAGAAGCTGGAGCTATAACAGTTCTCTCTTCTGCATAACTATCAAAGTTATCACCATTTCTGTTGATGCCAAGAAAAAAGGCAAATGACATCAGGGTGGATATTGCTTTTCTGTAGTGATTTGTATTGTGTCAGCTCTGCAGTGGCTTTGAAAACCCTTTCGCTTATGATACCTCAATGGCCCTTTAAATATATGGTCTGGCAGTGGTTTAGTAAAAGATTTCACAACTTTATTGGGAAGTTATTTTACAAGATACTCCTATGCATGTATATTCAGAAGTAATCCCCATTGAGTTCACTGGGACTTACTCCCAGGGAAGTGTGCATAAGATTACAGCTTTATGGCCCAATCCTATCGAGGGCCAATGGCAGCAGATCGTGAGCTGTGTCGTAAAAGCTGTGCCACTGTTGTGTGCTGCAGGACCACCAGTGCAAACAGCTGGAGGCCCTGCCCAGGCACCAGTGACTCAACCAGCACTCACCAGAGCAGGTAAGGTAGCAGTGGTTTGGGGGCAATTTGGGGGAGGACTGGGCTGGGGAGTGGTCCGAACCAGGGGCAAAAGGGGTGGATCTTGTTAATAGAAGTGCTCACCAAGATCCTATCCCCCATTTCCCAGCCTGATACACCCCCTGAGGCTCCTCAGACGTATGCCAGCTAATAGCAGGTGTAGGTCCAAGGAGACCCATTGGCAGCCAGGAGTCTTGTGGGGAGGTAAGCAAAAAAGATATTTCTTACCTCTCCCAGCCTGTCTGGTGTCCCCCCCCCCCCTAGCATGCAGCACACATTTCGTTGGTGGTACTGCATACTATGGGCTGGTGAGGGATAAGATTGGGCTGCCTGTTTCCTAGTGCAGGTATGAAGTGAATGTGAAGGCTAATCACACAACCATTTTGATTAGTGATGGTGCCAAAAACTGGTTTGGTAATGAATTTGTCCAGCACAGGATGCTTGGCTGTATTCCGAACTGAGCAACATTGCACCCAAGCCTTCGTTTTTGGCTTAGAAAAGGGGTTCCCAACCTTTGGAGGCCCTCATACCTCCTACGCGGGCCTCCGGTTGCCATACCCCCAGATGTGCCATACCCCGACGTACCCCCTTAAAATGTTTTTTTTTTCTGGGTTGTGGTGCGGGTGGGCGGGTCCTCCTGCTCACACCGCAACCCAGAGGGAAAGGCTACAGCACAAGCGGGAGGACCCGCCTGCCCGCGTCGCAACCTGGGAAAAACAGTTACAGCTGCCCATCATTAGCTGCTGATCGCAACAGCTGATAACAGGCAGCGTCTTGCTTACCCCCGACCTGCGGTCCACATACCCCTGGGGGGTACGCGTACTAATGGTTGGGACCGCCTGGCTTAGAACGTTATGTCAAATTTTACGTATTCTTGGTCAGTAGAAAGCCAGCTAATTTTATTTAAAATATTTTGAGGTCATCGTTTGGACCCATTGAAGGGATCATCAAGACAGCTTACAACGTCAAGTAGTATAAAAGCCAATTTTTAAAACAATACAACAAAACAAAATACACCAGCCAACAGCTTTCTGGGTGCTTTGTGCGGAATGTCTTTGTTAGCCCCTTATTCTTGATATATATATATATATATATATATATATATATATATATATATATATATATATATATATATATAATCATTGTTTACTGCAAAGCAACATGAACTACAAAGGCAGTGATTTTGTAGGCACCTGTGCAGAACTCTTTCAATGTTTCAGGGTAAAAAATATTTCAATGGAACTACTGTTAATTGCTGGACTAGATTGCTACTAGATGACCAGCCCACCCAACCAGGCAGCTTTTTGTTTGGTGAATATATTCTCTATTTGGTGCAATTATCCAGATTGTTGTCACCCATCCAGATCTACAACCCTCTCTTGTTACTGGATGTGATATTTCTATGCGGCTCTTCACCATAGCTGGTGCTATGGAATGGTTTCACAGCAGTTGAAACCAAATTACAATTCCCTTGCTGCAGTATGAGAATGGTGTGTATGCCTAGGTCATTATCAACACACATGTGCCAACATTACAAGCCAGGAGAACACTCTTGGAAAACAGGTGATTTTTTTTTTCTGAATGCCTGTCAAAAAAACATATAAATACTGAGCAAATTCCCAATTGAGCCAAGGAGCATTCACTCATCACTAGTTTTTATCTAGTGATGTCAGTCAGAACCAACCCTTTCAGTTGATTTTGGCATGCTGGATTGATCTTGTGAGTGTACTAACATGTGTTCAGATTGGGACTCACCAATCTGCCCGCTCAGCCTCCAACCCACATTTGGAAGATTTCAGGAGCATTCACAAGACCACTTTCTGGCATGGCATGGAAAAAAAGTATCTCCTTTGTCTAAAAATGATTGTGAAAATTGATGGCACATGGAGGAGTCGTGAACAGAGCAGATGCGTGCATTCCTGAATACCAGGGAAGCTTCTGAGCAAGTGACCATGTTTTTGTGTTGGGGTGGCAAAGCCTGCTGGCCAGCAAGACCTACATTCCTCCCAGGAAGCATATCCTTGGCAAATGGTGGGTTATGATGGGGAATAATGCTGATCACCTCTGCTCTTTTAATAATGGGTTCTCTGATGGCTCTAATGTTTGGTTTCATTCCATTCTTTATAGAAGCACTTAGTGGTGGTTGTCTGCCTCATAGACTCCTTTCAGAAGCAAGGCCCTTCCTATTAAACCATGGGAGCGTGAAGGCAGGCTCTACACTCCCTAATTTGTCCCGCCCCTGCTTTTTTTTCTGCACTTATATAGATAATGTCCAGCTCCTTTGTCAACTCAGTTCTCTTGCAGCTGTGATCAAGTAAAACCACAGGAGCTGCTGGAGCACTTTAAATGAGAAATGCAAACAAGCCATTATCTTGCTTGCTTTAGCAAGCCTGACCCAAACTGAATTGGCATCTGAAGCAGTGCCCAGATTTTCTGTTGGAATTTGGGCAGTGTTTGTCTGCTGAGCACAAGGGGGCAATGTGAGTTCCGGTCACTTGAAAAAGACCTTTTCACCTGGTCCTCTCTGTGCCCTAGAAGGGGAGTGGCCCCTGACCTTTTCCGACTTCCTCTTCCTAGTCATGTGCTTTCTTCCCTTCGTCTCCAGACCCCAAAGAGGAAGGTTGTGTCCACGCTAGGCTCTCCAGCCTAGCGGCCATCTTTCCAATTCTTCAACATTTTCCACCACCACTGTTTGAGAGCATGCACATCACCCCATGCCCCTTCCTCACCATTACCACTGCTGCCTCTTCCACATCCTCCTCCTTTGCCTTCCTGCTTCCATAATAGACTTCCATAATAGGCTGGATGGGAGGGGCTTGGGATAGGAAGGGTCCCAGGTTCCTCCTACCCAGCCTGGGGCAGAGGAGGACATGGAGGAGGAAGAGAGGGAGGGGGTGAGTGCTATCTAGGGGTAGCCCAGACATGAGGCTGATGGAAGTGGCTACTTGGAGCAGCAGGCTGGTGGAGATGGCGAACCAATGAAGGATTCTTGCCCCTGCATCTACCCAGCCCTTTTAATCAGAACTCTGATCCTCTTAGCGCTCGCTGCGAGCAAGCCAGAGGAAGATCAATGCAGCAGCAACTCACCTCTTCCACCAGCACTGCTGCCATGAGCAATCACAGCAATAGGGCAATTTGATCACCCCTGATCACCCACTTCCATGAACAACCAAAACAGGATTGCTCCACCTCTGCCTCCTCCTTGTTGCTCACCCTGCCCCTCCAGGTCAGCCAGGCAAGGGGGAAGAAGGTGGAGCCCCCACAGCCTCCCCCTTCTTGCTTTTACATCTGCCATTCATTCCTCCCACTCCTGCTTGTTTCTGCCTGGCCGGCTGTGTTCAAACCAACAGACTGGGTGGAGCATGCCATGAGCAGTGTAATATTAACACATGTCACAATTCTACTTTTGTTTGGTATTGTCAGTATGAAGAATACTGCCAGTAATCTTCCAAAGTTCTGGCTGGATGTTGGTGATCCTACTTGAGATAAAGGCTTCCAGGTCAGGTTTAGTCCACCACCATTGTCCACCCCTCCCCATCAGTCCACCTGGCCTTGATCCCAAGTTCTGTCTTTCTACTTCCTAGCTCAGTGGTGGCCAGCCCGTGGCACGCCATGTGCCACATTTTATGTAGATAATCTTGAGCGTGCCACTTAAATAAATAAATATTTCTAAGGCAATGAAAATATTTAAAGCACAGTGACAGCGCAAGAAGAATGAGGTGCAGTGGGGTGCAGAGAACTCCTCTAGTGCCACAGGCTTCGAAAGGCATGCTGGGGTCAAGAAAGAGAGAGGGACTTCAGTGCTTGGCTCGGGCAGAAACAGCGGCACGTGCCACTACAAAAGGCTAGGCGTGCCACCAAGTGGCACCCATGCTGTGGGTTGGCCACCTATGTCCCAGCTTGTCTCCCAACCTGCCTCTGCAGCAGGGCCAGCCCAGCCATGAGACTGACTGAAGTAGCAGCATTAAGTAGCAGGCTGCCCCCCCTCCCCGCCTGCATGCCCAGATGCTTCAGTCATCTCTTTGATGAGCATGAGCAGGAAGAGGACTGGGGCAGCGGCAGCCCATCTCTTCCTCCAATGCCATGGCTGTGACTGTGAGCGATTGCAGTGTCAAAGCTGCAAGCAGTAGCGGCAGAGTGATGTTGATTTAGCTCAGGGGTGGCCAACCTTCCACCATTAGGGCCTCTGCGCTCTCAAGAGTTGTGTAGAAGAGAGAATCTTGGCAGCTGCAATTGCTGATGGTGCTGCTAAACCAGCTGCACCTGCTGAAATGCCCGCACCTATACAACCATTAAAGGGCCAGGAGCATTCAGGGTGAAAGGTTGGCCACCCCTGTTTAGCTCCTTAGAACAGAGAGTTAACACTTCTTACAGTGCAAACAAGCATGTCTACTGAGAAGTCAGCCTCACAGAGTTCAATAGGACTTACTGCCAGGTATGTGTGTACAGTATATAGGCTTACCAGATCTGCAACCGGGTTTCAGTGTTCAGTGGGGCTTGCTTCTGAGTAGACATGCCTAGAATTGTGCTCTAAGGTTTAACAAGCTACACCTGCCCACATTCCTTCTCCTAAAGGTCTAGCACTCTGTCCTGGTTGCAGATCTGGTAAGCCTAACAGTATAGGAGTGCAGCCAGTCTGTAGCACTAAACAAAAAGTGGTTGATCCTCCCAACTGACCCAAAAGATTCCAGCAATTAAGTGCTTTTTCTCCCTTAACTTCTCCACTCGCACAGCAACCCTCCCTATGTGATAGACCACAAATAGTCCCATTTTGCAAGTAAGAAACTGAAACTGAGAGTGGTGATGATTAGCCTGGACACCTGGCGAGTCCCTGGCCAGGGACGTCACTCCTCAGCCTCACTCCTCAGCCTCCATTCTCAATCTATAAAACGGGAATATTTGCAGTCTCGCACACAGAAGTGCCATGGAAGTGGGCAAAGGGAGGGTTCCAAAGCACTAAGGCATTATGCAAGTGACAAATCTTGGCTGGGTATGACAAGCCGTGCTTTTTATCATGCAGCACTTGCCCACATGGCAGTTGTGGACAGACAGCATCCTTCAGTCACTCGAAAAGTGCATAGAAGAGTAGAGCTTCTGTGAAACAATTACTGAAGCATTTAGGAGGCTAGAGCCAACGAAAAGAAGAATGGACACCGGAGTAAATTTCCATGGCTGAATTTGAAACGCAGCAAATAGGGATTTATAATAGAGCAAGCGATAAAGCTGGGAGTCTGGCGAGGCGAACAGAGCTGCTCTAATGGATATTAAGTGATTTGCGAGCCTGTCACTTGCAAACACAGCCGTAAATAGAGCAAGAACCAAACGGCGAGAGCGGAAAGACTTGGTGCTGTTTCGTGGCGTCCTGCAAAAAAAAAAAAAAAAACCGAGGCTGAAGGCTCCTTTTGGGGCTGGGGCTTTTCAAGAACAAGGGACAGCATCCATTTATATCCTCCATGTACTCGTTGTGCGTAATCACATTCAGCGTCACAATTACATTTTAAGACATGGGCGAAGAGTCTTTACTTACCCACTTGGATTCTTTGCAGATTGAATTATTTAATAGAGTGTGCAGCAACTCCATGATCTTTCGGCTATGGCATCAAAAGCAGTGAGGCAGAAAGTTAATAAACACAGTCTACCTTCACTGCACCCCACCTCTCTCCCTCTTGCTCTTCCACTCACTCCCTTCCTGGGATCCGAAGATCCTCCAGATATCTTGGTACTTTTCCCAAGCCAGCCTTTCAAGTGCTCCTTTCCGGCCTCCCTCTCTCCTTTCATCCAGTTTTGTTCCAGTCTGAAGTCCATTTATCCGGTTATGATTTAATATGTGCAGATTCACTTTTGTACATGAAGATGCATGTCATAAGAGTGGCATTTATGTAAGCATTTTTCTCAGTTTCATACAAATGTCTGGAAGCAGAGACAATTGGTTTCCAGAGGCAGGTCTCCAGCTGAAGAAAACACTTCTGTGTGTGGCTCTTCTTCTTGTATTGTCAGATATACGCATGCTCCTGTACGGGTGTGGATGTGCTTGTAAGAAACTGGCTTGAGGTCACACAAGTAGGTCACATGATCCACTGAGGCTTGCTTGTGATCCGTGAGACATCAACTTGGCAACCTACTGAAGAGGGGCTGCAGCTCAGTGGTCCAGCACCTCCTTTGCATGCAGAAAGCTCTAGGTTCAAACCATACCAACCTCTCCAGGTGTGGCTGGGAAAGACCCCTCTCCCCTGAAACTCTGACTGACTGTCAGTCAGAATAGATGAGCTCAATGGACCTATCCTCTGTCTCTATAGAGGGCAGCTATGCATGATTTTTGACTGAAACCTGTGGGTATGATTAAATGGTTGAGAGAGAGAGAGAGAGAGAGAGAGAGAGAGAGAGAGAGAGAGAGAGAGAGAGAGAGAGAGATTCATGGAGGATATGTCCATCATCACCTTGTTGCTATGATGGCAAAATTAAACCACCATATACAAAAGCAGCATACTGTACATCTAAATATTTGATGCTGAGGTCAGAGGGTAACTATCCCTTCAAGCCCTGCTTGTTAGCTCCCAGAGGCATTTGGCTGGCCACTGCTGGACAAAACAGAAAAAAGAGGGAAGGCACCTAAACCAGCAGCAGATAAAAGAGGAGGCAACCTCCAAAAGGTGCAGAAAAGTGTAATTTTTTAAATTGAAATCTATTGTCTGCACTTTTTTTTTCACTGCTGGCTGCTGTTGGAAACTGAATGCTAGACCAGGTGGTCTTTGTCTGCTCCAACCCAACCATTCTTAGGTACTCATACAGTTTCATTGTTACAGGAAACGTTAGTGCAGGGGTGTCAAATCCATTTCATATAGCTGGCCAAATAGTATTTGTGGCACCTGCTGAGGATCGGAAGTGATGTCATTAAGCAGGTGATGACCAGAAATAAGAACTTTTTTTCCTCACTTAGGACCTCAGTAGCTGCAAATGACAGAATAGAAAATATTCAAATCTTGATCATATTTTCAAGATATGGGAGGGCCAAATTATCACACAGGCCACCCTTTCAGCAGTGCTGCTTCTGCTGAGGCGTTACTTCACAGCTCAGCAACTGTGAGGGGCTCTGCAAAGTGACACCTTGACAGAAGCGGCCCTGCTGAAAGGGTGACCAGCGTGATAATTGGTCCCTCCCAGTGCCTTGGCAGTTTCTTCTCCCTTTCTCACTCCTCTTAGTCTGCCCCTTCCCCTGTATCATTCCTTGCCTTCTGAGACCTCCTGCCTCTCTTCTGAGGCCTCCTGTCTCCTGTACCTTGGCAGAAGTAGCACTGCTGAAAGGGTGGCACTGGGAGAGTCCAATTATGATGCAGGCCACCCTTTCAGCAGTGACACCTCAACAGAAGCAGCGCTGCTAAAAGGGTGGCCTGCATGATAATTGGGCTCTCCCAGCACCACCCTTTCAGCAGCGCCGCTTCTGCCGAAGCATCACTTTGAAGCTCAGCAGCGGAGAGCAGCTGATGGTGGTGCTGGAAGAGCCCAATGATCATGGGGCCGGATAAAGAGCTTCCACAGGCTGTATCCAGCTCACAGGCCTTATGTTTGAAACCCCTGCATTTGAACATACGTAACTCTTCCGTTGCGCAAGGTTAAAAAGAAAGAAAAAGCCAGCTTCCCTCTAGATCAGCCTTGTTACAGGGGACTAGCTGCTCAAACTGCAGTTCAGTATTGCCAATGGTATGCACTCCTCCTCCCATACCAACACCACCATTGCAACTGAGTGCTTTGTGCACCCATGGGGGTTATCAGACTGCCGTGACTATCCTTGACAAGGCATGTGATGCCTCCTCAGCCATGCCTGTGTAACATTTGATCATGTTTTTAGAGGCTTATTTTTTCCCCTCTAAGCTGAGTGCTACTCTGCTGTTCTGCATGAATGGCCCTATGTCCTTTTGAAAGAAAAAGGGGAAAAATACAGATGAACACAGGCAAAGCTGCCCTCTCTCTCTCTTGCAGCAGTGCTCCCGTTGACAGAACAATTTTCATCATTTTTCCCTTTGCAATCCTCTTCTGTTGCTGAAATGCAAATCTTCCTTTCCTCTTCCAAAATCAAAGACAACACTGCCTTCATCTCCCTGTTATATTTCTATTTTTCTCAGGCTACTGACACAACATCAAGGCTAGAGGGAGTATTGAGCTACAGGTGAAATCATTGCCATTATGACAACGACAACGTCAAGCAAGTCTGCTTGAGTTCTTAATATGCCTGCGGTGAAGTCATCCTGTGGGGCATCACAGGCCTCTTTTAGTCTTTTTAATTTGCTTTTGAATCCGTTCTACCACTTCTATGTTATTCTTGAACAGCAGAACTGACTCTATTACACCTGGGAAGTGGTGTTATCCTTTTGAGGAGCTTTGCTTTAGAAAGCTGATTCTAATCCAATTCAGGCATGATTAGAAAAATTCATAGAAGGCAGATCTATCAATGAGCATTAGTCATGATGAGCTGCATCGAGCCTCCATGATTAAAGGCAGTGTAGAGGTTAAGACGCTGAACTGCAGACCGGAAGGTCAGTAAGACAGCAGTTCGGGACCCTAGTGCCGCGTGATGGAGTGAGCTCCTGTCTCCTGACCCTGCTCCTGCCAATCTAGCAGTTTGGAAGCAAGGAATTGCAAGTAGATAAACAGGTACTGCTGCGGCAGGAAGGTAACAGTGTTCCACTAGTCTTGCCAGCCACATGACCACGAAAGCGTTTTCGGACAGCGCTGGCTCTTTGTCCTTAGAAACAGAGATGAGCACTGCGCCCTAGAGTCAGACATGACTGGCTTTCGAGCAGGTGATACCTTTACCTTTACTTCTGATTACTGGCTGTCATGGGATAAAGAACATGCCATAGCTGTTGTGTCTGTCCTGTGAGCTTTCTACATCCTAAGCTGGCCATTGCTGCAGACTGAATGCTGAACTAGAGAGAACCTCAGCCTGGTGGGGACATGGATCACTGGAAGAGCAACTGCTTTGCACTCAGAAGGTCCCTGGTTCAATCTCTGGCATTTACAGGTAGCATTGGGAAAAGTCCTTCCCTGAAAGCCGGAGATCTTCTGCCAGTCAGTGTAGGCCGAGTCTGACAAGATAAGGTGGCTTCCTATGATACAGCAAAGCAACTTATGTTCAGGGCCCAGGGCCCAGTGCAAGCTTTTAACACCGACTGCCTCCCACGTACATACCACAATCTCACGACCTTAAATTATTTTATTTTACTTCCCTTTGTTTAACCTGTTTACATTTCTAGCTGCCTGGTTTATATTTATATCCATCAGTCATCAGTGTGTGTGTGTGTGTGTGTGTGTGTGTGTGTGTGTGTGTGTGTGTGTGTGTGTGTGTGTGTGTTTGGAGTCTGCTTTCCTGCTTCCTTTTAGTTTACAGGTGGGCCCCCATATCCACTGGGGATATGTTCCAGGCCCCTCCGTGGATACTTGAAACTGTGGATAAGAGCGAACACCCCCTCCATGGTTTCCTGAGGGCCCCCACCCACCCTGCATCCCTGCATGCTTGCCCTCCCCCTCAGCTCTTATTTTTCTTTCAGCAAGCTTTGTTTCTTCCTTAAAACAAACAGAGAAGCAGCCTCTGGCTGCTTATTACAGGCAAGTAGAATGAGACTAAGTCCTAGAGAGGCTCTGCAAGGTTTCTGTTAACCTTGCAGAGCCTCTCTAGTACTTAGTCTCATTCTACTTGCCTGTAATAAGCAGCCTTCTCCTGTTTCTTTAAGGAAGAAACAAAGCTTGCTGGAAAAAAAAGTAAAAGCCTGGGGGGGGGTCCCCAGGATCCGTGGATAACTAAAACCGTGGATAGCGAATCAGTGGATATGGGGGCCCACCTGTACTTACCAAAAACACGGTTTGCAGCCTCCCTGCTCCGCACTGCTTCTGTTTGATATGAACAGAAGTGGTGCAGGTTGGAAGACTGCACCGCTTCCATTCGTATCAAATAGAAGTGGTGCAGAGCAGGGAGCTCACATGTTGCACCTGGTAAATAAAGAGAAGGGAGATGGAGGCACGCCTGCTGCTTCACTTCCCTGCCCTCAACGGGGTGTTTGTGTGCACACACGAGCATGCATGCACAGAGGGGGTATTTGGGGGATTGAGGTGACATGGGGGCATGTTGCCTCAGGTGTTGGGAAGTCTTGGGCCAGCCCTGCTCCTACCCGCTGTCCCTCCCACTTGCCTATGCAGAAGGGACTCTGGGACTGGTAGTTCTTGAGAGAGCATGTCACATAGGGAAGCACATATCTCTCTGTCTATCAAACTACAAGTCCTAGCATAATCCCTGTGCAAGCATGCTTCCTCTGTTCTAGAGAAGGGTCTTGGACCAGCAACTCAGTTTTCAGACAGTTGCTTGTTCAGCTCTAACACTGCTTCAGATTGGCTCCAGCAAACCTCGCAATTTGCTGATCGGGACAACAAATACATAGATACAGGGGAAGACGTTCCCATAAATATCCTCAAGCATGATCTACAACTTGACCCAATTTTTTTCCACATGATAAGGAAGTTGCAACCAAGGTTGAGCCCCTGGATTTCTCGGACCCAGTGATGTGTGCCCCCCCCCCCAACGCTTATGTTCTCAGTTATGCTTTGCAATTCCCACATGTCTGGCAGCTATTGACTGAATCAAGATGGGTCCCTGTTAAATTTCTATTCCATTAGGGCCTGTTCTAATGTGTGTTCTTGTGTCACTAGAACAGGGGTGGCCAACCTTCCACCATTAGGGCCTCTGCGTTCTTAAGAGTTGTGTAGAAGACAGAATCTTGGCAGCTGCAAGTGCTGATGGTGCTGCTAAAGCAGCTGCACCTGCTGAAATGCCCTCACCTATACAACCATTTAAATGGCCAGGAGCATTCATGTTGAAAGGTTGGCCACCACTGCACTAGAATAACTTCCATGGGCTTCAATGCACCTTCCCAAAGTAGTTGCTGCTGCTCAGTGGCACCTTTGGCAGCTGATGGCTGAATAGAGGCACTGAGCTCTGCGTCCCATTGCTTCCTGCTCCCCTGAGCCATTGATTTCCCATCACTGTGCACATATAACAGTTTCAGCAGAGGACTCATTGCCTGCCAAATAAATATCAAGTCACTGCGAAGCACGTGCGTATCAAGGTAATGGAGGTGATGTTCTAAGAGAGCTAGTTATGTGCTGATGATATTTACAAACCAAAAAAATGCTTTTAAATAGCTAGCTCTAAATGGAATTATTTTGTTGGATGTCATTCGAATGTCTCTTTTCATTTGCAAATGTGATGCCCTCTCAGCCTTTAAGGCCAGGCTAGATACTGCAAGCTGGGCCACATTCCCCGAAAACTGCATTCCTTCACAGCAACAGATTTGATTGAAAATGGCATCAATTTTCTTTTTCTTCCCTCTCCCATTCCTTCCTCCACCCCTCTCTTCACACTGCAACCTTTCCAGGGAGCGAATCAAGCCCAGCAATTATGCAGAGTGTTAAAGAGAGTATTAAACCAAGAGAGATTTCCGCTGAGGATGTTGCTGCTCGGCAAACAGAAATACAAAAGCAGTCTATGAAATTCAGCAAATTGCCTCTTGGATAAAGGCATCCATTTACAAAGCACTTGGAGCCCTTAGAAATTATCTGAAGAGAAATCAGTTTGTTATTTTTCCCTTTCCCCTTCCAGAAAGAAGTGAATGAAAAGGTTTTAGAATTGCTTCTAAAGAAAGAGCTCAGACTCTCCTTCTAGGTCTAGGAGATGCTGGCAGAATTTCCTAAATCAATTCCACCATAGACTATTATTATTGTTTATTGTTAATTATTATACTTCCCCGTGTGCCTAACTCACTGATGTGTCACCCCCACACATTCTCATTTTTCCTGTTTCATGGGTCACCCTTGAAAATAAGAGCCCATTGTGCAAGGAGCCACAAACATATACTGAGAAGAATTCCCCTCCTGCTACCTCAAATTCTCATCTAAAGAGGCAAGATACACAAGGGGGGGGGGGGAATACTCTATAGTTAAATCCACAACCTAGTATCCAAATTCTGTGCCAAGAAATGTTGGTTTCTGGAATCTGTGAAGCTGAAGCAACTTGAGCAAATATGCAACATCTCTCTTGTTCACATCTCTCCTTTCTTCCCTAATGTGTTTTGTCTTTAATTTTCAAATGGTAAACCTACGGGACAGGGCTTGTTTTGCTTGTGATTTTTGTGCAGCACCTAGCAATTTTAGGAACTATACTATCATCCCAATCCTATCCCCCACCAGCCCACAGTGTGCAGCACCGCTGATGGAGTGCGCGTTGCATGCTAGGGACCGGCAGGAGACCAGACAGCCCAGGAGAGGTAAGTAAAGAATATGTTTACTTACCTGTTCATAGGCTACCTGGTCTCCAGTAGGTCTCTTTAGCTGGCGTAGGACTGAAGAGACTCAGGGTGTGGGTCCAGGTTGGGAAGGGCATCCACCCTGAACTGCCCCCAGCCCGGGCTGCTCCCCACCCTGATCCACCCCTGCCGTTGAATTATCAGCAACAGCAGAGGTTCTGCGAACCAGTGTTGCCAACCCACAGCCTCCAGGGCTTTGCGCTGGTGGCAGTGACCCACAGAATGGTGAAGTGCTCACTGCGCCAGTGGCACTGGACTTACAGTGGTGGATTGCGAGATCCAGGGTCTCTGAGAGGGGGATTAAGGGGGTAATTTGTACCCAGGCCCAGGGTGAAAAATGGGTCAAAAAGGGAACCCCAGGAGCCAAATTCATATGTAGGGAAGGGGCCCAGAAGAAACTTTGTACCCCCTGATAAAATTCCTCTGAATGGCCCTGGCAAGATCCACCAGCGTAAGACCCCGATAGGATTGGGCCCAAATACTAATAATTGGGAGATCTTGATCACTGGTTTCCTGTGTTATATCTTGCTTTGCCCCTTGTTCAGAAATGATCTGGAGTCAGAGGTGAACAGCAAGGTCACTAAATTTGCAGGTGGCATATCAGTCTTCTTCAGGATAATAAAACCGAAGCAGATTTTGAAGAATGCCAAATATTTGTGCCCGGTTTCGGGGCCGAAATTCAATTTCCCTCTTTGCTTATGTTCCCCTCCTTCCCCAAACTGGGGAATGAACAACAAAATGGAAAATGAGATATAACGTAAGATGCACATTGAAGCATAAAATTCCCATTTTGCAGATTCACTGATGGCATCTGAACTTCTTTTGTAACTATCCGGTAAAGAGATCTTGGGGTCATGTGGAGAGTTATGGTAACCTCTGATCACCCAGAAAAGGGGAGAAAAATCATCTTGACCTTTGTGGGCTGCAACAATAGAAATACCAGAAATCAAAAGTCTTAGAAAAAGACAATCCACTGTGGAGATTGTTTGTAGGATGCAAAAATGTAGGCATCTGATGCATCTGTCCGAAAGCCTGATGATACATTTCAAGAAGATTTTCTCAAGTTAGAGAGGTCATGACATATGTTCTGTTTTTCTTTCCAATTCTCTCTCTCTCTCTCTCTCTCTCTCTCTCTCTCTCTCTCTCTCTCTCTCTCTCTCTCTCAAAACAATGCTTATATAACTTCTGTTGTGTTGAGAACCTAATACACATGTGTCTGTGCACACTGTGTCTGTGTAACATTCTAAACTAAAGATAGTAATGCCTGCCAGAGTCTGCAGTCAGTCAGAATGATCGCTCTGGGAAGTGTGAAGTGTATACCATTCATCTCAATCAAGAACAGTCCCATTTAGAGCTTGATCCTTGGTTCTGATGTCCTGTGGAAAGAGTCTCCGATCTCATTTTGGTTCAACTGCACTGGGTTTAGCCCCTCTATAGGCTGTTGCAGTGGGTAATTACTTTTGCTGTTCAATATTTGTGCCCTATTTCTGGGCCGAAATTCAATTTCCCTCTTTGCTTGTGTTCCCCTCCTTCCCCTCGCTTATCTTGCTTGCATTTTATGAAGTTCTCATTCGGAACCGAGCTCCAACCTCAGCAAGAAACTTTGACTTCCACAGACAGAACGACACTAATCTTGTGTGTAATTGAATTGTCTCTCCGGATAATGTTTGGCTGCTTTTGAAACAGTTCCCTTTCAGAACACAATCATTTTATTTGAGCTTGGGTTTTACTTGGTTGCTTGTAAACACCGTAAACAGGGTGGATATATTTTTATGTGCGTACAAGAATGTATTGGTGTTTTTTTTTAACAAACACCTCCCCGAGGAGCAAATAAGCCTAGTAAGCAAATCCACAGCTCAGGCAAAGCGAAGACATCAGCATCCGGTGTAGAGCATTACTTAAAATCTCTCCAGAAGAACATGGAATTGAAGTCACATGTCACATGCCTTAACAATTCCATCCATCTCTGCCACGTGATTGGTTCTTATAGTATAGGGTAAGTTCCATTTGCACAGTTATTTCGTTCAAACAGAAAAAAGTCACTATGTAGTCACTTTTCCCTGTCATTCTGCCCCGGTGGGCGTCTCTGGAAATCCCAATATCAGATCTATATTTCATCATATTTTGAACTGCTTTTTTCTTTTTTAAATCAATTACTCTAAAATCAAGTCATCAGTCTGACCGTGATGCAACCGTCCTTTTTGCACAAGGAAAAAGGAAACCCATATCATGGAGAAGGAAAAAAAGTATGATTTTACAAAGTTTTCACAGGAGAAATAGTTGTATTTGTTTGTTTTATGTATTTGACAGCCCATTCCAACCCAACTCCTCTCCAAGTCAGGCATAAGTGTGGCCTAAGTGCAGCCTAAGTTAGGCAGAAGTTATGTCTGAGTTAGGTCAGAGGTATGCCTGAGTTAGGCAGGCTGCAGTTTCTGTGGCCCAGCACCACCCCAGGATCCAGGCAACACTTACCTCCCAGGCAGGCAGGCTCTCCAGGCTCGGTGTCTGGCTCGGGCATGTGCAGGCCTGTGTGTCTGCACGTGTCAGCGTCCATCCATGGCAGCTGCTGCAGTGTCTGTCTCAGCCCGGTCGCAAAGGGGCTGACCGCAGGCAGGGGGGTTGCGCCAGTCAAGCAGAATTGGGGAGAAAGATCAAAAAGGAGAAAGACACAACAAAATAGAATAGGCATCATATATATATCTTTCTCCCCAATTCTGCTTTTTCCTCAAACGTGTATTGTTTACATAAGAAACATGGTAACGGTGCCACAGATATGTTCCATCTTGGACAATGGTGTGACCCAATTGCGGAGCAGAGTCCCAAGACCAGTGGAGAAGATGGGTCTTGGGTTGAGAGTTGGATCCAGCAAAGCTGTTCTTACGTTAATCTATTGGAGGGAGGTATTGTGAAAGCCAGACCTTGAATTTTCATTTCCTGCAGTAGAAGGGGGAGCTTTTATATGTGTGGGAAGGACAGCATGGAAACTCCCTGCCAAAAGGATTTGCCTCCTTGTGTATGCATGGATAAAGGAGCCTGCTTAAATATAATAGACTTTGATCCATCACCCTTTCATTGCAGCTTACCTATGGAGTGGGGGGGGGGCTGGAGGGATGCGAGAGAGGTCTTAGCACCAAGAAAAGGTGGCAAGGAAGAAAGGTATAACTTTAACTTATTGGCATCAGCCTTGCAACTGGACTAAATAAAGTAAAAATAAATAGGGAAAAGAAGAGAAAAAACACAATATAAACCAGTTAAGAGAAGATCAGTTGTGAACTGAATAATTCATTCCAGAGAGAAAGAGCTATTAGACATGTCAGTCTTATCTTGATTGTATTTATAGACAGGAACTTTTGACAAGGAAATTGCCTGTAAACTGTTTTCTTATTATTTTTCCCCCACTGCCAGGGAAATAATCAGAGAACAGATTTCCTCCAGCCTTTCAAGGGGATGAGAACATTTGATGGATTTCTGGGCTGAAGATGAACTCTTGTGACCATTTTTCAAGCCCAGTGGGAGCAGATTCTTTGATGGAAAAGCACCTGGCCAGTCCACGTGTGGTGATCCAAGGTGCTGCAAAGGAGCCAGGCACACCGCCGGGACTCAGTCTTTGCCCCACCGTTATGTCACTTAATATGAGAACAGGCAACACATCCGTTTCAGACATGTAACTGCAGGTTATTACCACGAAAAGTGACTGTAGGCCTCGCTCCAAGCCTTTCATCCAGCCTGGGTTCTGTCTATTAGCTGATAGCCCTCCTTGCTGAGTCACCTGTGCATGGGGGAGAGAGGGAGGGGGAAGCATCTGGGACCTCTCTCTCTCTCTCTCTCTCTCTCTCTCTCTCTCTCTGTGTGTGTGTGTGTGTGTGTGTGTGTGTGTGTGTGTGTGTGTGTGTGTGTGTGTGTGTGTGTGAGTGTGTGTGTGTGTGAGAGAGAGAGAGAGAAACTATGTATGGACAAAACCAGAGAATTGGATTAATAAGATTTCCAGTGGGTGGAAGTGAAGTTTCCTTGGAGTTCATAACTCCTTACCCTGATTGACAAAATCAGAATCAACAAATGCAAATAATAAAAAGTGCAGAATAAATTATGTGCTTGACCCATGGTAGACACTCAGCAGCCACATGCCTGCAGTGCAAAGTGCAGAGTTAAACCCTCCCTTGCAGGGGTCCATCCCGTACTGGCCCATTCATGAGGCCGACTGAAGCAGTCACCTCAGACAGCAGATTGGTGGGGGTGCACATCTCTGTCCACTTACTGGACTCTGCTGCTTCTCCTTCTCTTTCCACTCCCTGTCTTGAAAACGGAAGAGGAAGCCAGAGAGGAAGAGGACATGCGGAGGGGAGGAGAGTGCTGCGCTGGAACATTGGAGAGTGGGAGGAACAGAGCAGAGGCGTCGCTCCGGTAGGGGCGGGGCTGTAAGTTTCGCTCCGTCCTACTCCCGTTTACTGAGCGAGCAGGAGGCGGCCCCGCCCCCTCACTGTCGGAGCCATTCCTGTGCGGAGAAAGTAGCGTGTGCTTTCTCCGTACGGGAATTGCTCCGACAGTGAGGGGGCGGGGCCACCTCCTGCTCGCTCGGTAAACGGGAGTAGGACAGAGCGAAACTTACGGCCCCGCCCCTACCGGAGCGACGCCTTTGGTGCAGAGGCTGGCACTTCATTGGATAACAGGGGGCAGCATTCAACATGCCACCTCAGGTGCAAGGAGGTTTTGGGCCAACCCTGCCCCCTTCCATTCCCCATCACCTCATGATGCCCTCCAGAAAGTGCACTGGGCATTGCGACCTCCTGTCACACTCAGCAGCAGATGCAGATGGCCTTTTGGAGCCATCTCATCAGTTACAGCTGTGTAAGGAGCCCATTTAGACGAAATGTGACTATATAATATGGAAAACATATGAAGGTATCCAATACCAAGTCAGACCTTTGGTCCATCTAGCTCGATATTATCTGCACTGACTGGCAATGGATCTCTAGGGTTTCAGCAAGAGGGCTTTCTCAGCCCTACCTCGAGATGCCAGGGATTGTAACTTGGACCTCCTAATTGCAAATCATGTGTTCTCCCACTGAGCTGCGGCCTTTCTCCAAACAACATTGAACAATGTCCATTCACAGGCTGTGGCTTTCCAGGTGGTTTTCACAACCCCTGCCTGAAAGCTTGGGGGTCTGCCAACGTCCCTGGAGCTGCCAGGGTGACTCTGTTGAGCATATAGTAGAGCTGAACACAGCCCAGGGGAAAAAAGCCAAGCAGCATTTTTTGAAATTGAGCATCGTTGTGCAGCTCTGGTTTGGAAATAGTATATGGGCAATATTCCCAGGCTGGAAGAAAAGGGGACATTTAGACTTCAGGAATAGTTTTTGTTCACAAAGGAAATATAATCAAAGGAGATAGCACTTATATCATCCTCCAAAGCAAATGCATTTTGATCTGTACCGATGACGCATGCTTTCTAGCGCTTGCAGGATAGGATACAAAAGGAGTCACCACCTCTGGAACAAGGCAAGAAATGCAAAACAATACAACTTTTTTGTTTAAGGAACTGAAACTAGAACAGGAGGGTTAGCGGTCCAAGCCTCAAAAAGCAGCAGCAAATACAAGGAGCAATGATGGCATGTTCAAAAGAGTGAATTCAACTGCAAGCTTTCAGAAGCAAAGAAATGACAAGTGAGCTTTAAAAAGAGGCTGGACAGACATAATGAACTTTTCAAGAGCCTATTTTTGGTGCTGTAGTCTGAGCACGCACAAAGTGCCTTTTTCCTTCTATCACATCCAGCTCCCAGACATTTGAACATAAGAACATAAGAAGAGCCCTGCTGGATCAGGCCAAAGGCCCATCTAGTCCAGCTTCCTGTATCACACAGTGGCCCCACCAGATACCTCAGGGAGCACACACATTTAGGATTGGAGGAGGAGAGCTCGGGATGAAGAAATGTTTCTGGCAGTCTTTGGCTTTTTAACTCTTCTCATTTTGAAAGACAGAAATAGTTTTTGCCCTATATTTTGTCCTCCCTCATACCTTAGCATACCAACATAGTGTAACAGGTTAGCAGTCAGGAATGCTCACCAGTTATTGCTTTTGTCAAGCTAATCATTCAGAAGGCTAATTCATGGTTCTCCACAACTCACTCCCTAATGGTCCTTGATATGATTCTGGATGTGCAACTTCATCCCTGCTTATGAGATCATCACGGACTCAAGTCTGAGGAGAGGGGCCAAGGCATAAGAGAGGAAGGTGACCCATTCCCCACCCCTCTCTCTGAGTTAGTGAGTGAAACAAAGGCAGCATGTGCAGGCAGATTCTGACTGAGACAGGAAGAGGCTGGAAAGGAAGCTCAAGAAGAGAGCCAGCTAAGAGCCAATGTTTCTTTTGGGGTGCAAGGCTGCTAGCTGAAGATGTAGCTTGTTGTTGCCTGAAGGAGCATGCTACCTAACTCCAGCCAAATGCTCAAACCTGTATACTTGTAAATAAAGCAAACATTACAAAGACACCATAAACCTCCATTGATGTCTCCTCCAAAGGAAGCCAAGAACCAAGGTAGTCCTGTAGCCCTCACCACTCAGTCAAGTGGGGCACAAGCGCATATAACAAGACCTTTCTCCATAAGGACACCTTCTTCCATATGAGACAGCCCACCCCCTCAGGTCATCTCGGGGGCCCTTCTATGAGTGCCACCAGTCTCTGAGGTTCAGCTGGTGGCGATGAAAGGAGTGCAGCTTATGGCCCGCCCAAGAAGGGTGCACTGAGGCACCCGAAAAAGGAGGTCTAATATCTGTACATAGATTTGATAGGGGTCTGTAAGAAATTATATGCAAAAATGGCCAGAGGATCATGTCCCTTTAACCTGGGGAAAGCTTATATGCATTGCTGAGACGGATGTGTATTTGGCATTGGAATGGGCCCAAATCTATAGCATATTTGGAACTTAAACTTATATTGTTATCTTGGAAGGATCAGTCAGACAAATAAAAACAAGGGTTGAAGAATATAAAGTCAGGAGGGATTCATGTGGAAAAGGGGGGGGGGAGAACAACCTAAAATCATACTTAAGCTGAGACTTATACTTAAGAGAGGCAAATCACCATCTTTTGGAATTATGCTGACCTGGGTTTGGGGTCCAGGGAAAGATCAGTTATGACAAGAATCTGAGAACAATCCTAGTGATGCTTGCTTGGTAATAATAGGCAGGTTGGGAAGTTAGATACAATTAGCAGTTAGGAACATACTCCTGCCCATAAAGCTTAGGAAGGGAAGATGGTTTGGGATTTGGAATTTTGGCTTGGGACATTTTGGTCATTTTGAAACTTGGAATATTGTGGGAACTGGGATACTTTAGGATAAGCTTAGAATTGTGGAAACTTGGATTCTTTGGTACTTGGCACATGTTGGTATACTGTATATGTTTGGGATGGTCTTGTTTGCTTTGCTTATTTGTATAAAAAGTAAACCAATATTGTTTGAATGCCAAGGATTGCCAGGGCTTCTTTCTCCAGATAAGTTTCAGAAAGACCCTGCTGAGGAAGCATTTCAGGGACGTGCGATGTGGGGGCAGCAGGTGAGGAAGAACCGCCCTGTCGCCGTCCACAGTCTAACCCTGAGATTGTGCACATGTGCCATGTGCTTTCACCCAAGAAAGCCCACTTTCTTGGATGAAAGTGGGTGGCGTGCGCAATCTCAGGGTTAGGCTGCGGCTGTTTTCCGTGGACGACGGCAGGGCAGTTCTGCCTTACCTGCTGCCCCTGCCCCTCAGGTCCCTGGTATAAATTCTCTTCTGGCAATGTCTGTAATGTCCTTGTGGAGGGGGGAACCAATTTCTGTTGAAGTTAAAAGTAAGACACACTTGGTCTCCTTGTCAGGGGGGCAGGCTTGAATTAGACACTCCATCTCAGCATGGACGATCCCAGTGAACTATCGAGGAATATAAGTGTAGTGTTTGCAAACTGCTTTCATCAAATGTTTCTCCATTTTTAGAAAATGTCCTCCTGGATTTATATTAACTTTATCAGAAAACATTTTGTGTACTAAAAAACACAAAACAAGCACCAGAAAATGATCAGAGCAACCTCAAACACAGCGGTGCTTCAGCTGAGCACATCTGCTGATCCTCTTAGTTAAAGTGCAATGAAGAAACAACTGGTGTGGAAACATCGTATGATTGCCCTTGCGGTTCTTCTCAGACCGCTGGTATTCTCCTTGCTTCTGATATTCCTGCCCATCTTGCCTCAGTGCTTCCTAACGTATCCTATGCTTCTGCCTCCAACATCTTACCAGGGTTGGTGTTCTACATGCACCATGCTATGATGTTCTTGCTTCTTCAAGTTATCTCTGTGAACTATCCTATGAAGGCTCTTTCTGCTTCGGTGGAGGATGACCTGCCATTTGGATCTTCACTTAGCTAAAGTTCTTCTCAGTTCAGATAAGGTTCCACGAGAACAGCATGTTGTCAAGGATTAAAGCAAAGCTTCTGCAAAGGGCTTTGCCCTTGGCTATAATTCTTAACAACATACTGCTGTCACTTATCTGAACTACGAAGAAAGGAACATCAGGACTGACAATATTCCCATGATCCCGTTCCTCCAAAGGCCACATATGCTCTTGTTCATTTCGTTGAACTCATATTTCCCATCTCTATGGAAAAGCGCCAAGTGTACCTAGCAAATGGGAGATGCTATCCAGGGCCACCCCAAAACCTCCTGATGCCTTGGGTGGCATGTGAAATGCTGCCCCTCCTTACCCGATGATGTGCCAGCCTCTGCTTCTCCCATTCTCCAATTTCTTCGTTCAGTGCTCTCCTCCCCTCCACATTTCCACTTCCTCTCTGTTCCGCTTTCTTAGTGCCCCCCACTAATGTGCTCGCTGATGCGATAGCTTCAGCTAGCCTCATGGATTGGTCGGCCCTGATACTCTTATATTCTTTCAGTGAACTACAGCTTGTTATGTGTTGTTGTTTTTATCAAATGGCAAAGACCAATGAGTTGTGTTAGTCAAACCTCCCGCTTGCACTGAAGGGAAGTTATAATTTGAATGTAACATGAAATGCTTGCAGTGAACTTGTTTCTGAGAACATACTGCAGCTCAGCCTTGTGGATAATTGAGTTTTGTAACACAGCCTGTTTGGGGGAAAAGAATTTGTTTCGAGAAGAACCTCTTGTTGGTTTAATTTAAATTTCATGCTATTTCTTAGCAACTATTGTCAACAGTGTAGGCATTATTGGGTCTAATTCCTCCCCAGTGCAACATGGCTGATGACAGAACAGTTATATCAGGGTTTGATTCTCTCCAATATGTAGCTTAAGCATTTAATAAACACAGAGTGAAAGGGGCATTTATTCAAGCTGCTATGAGCCTCGTGGCTGACTTGAGAGGATGTAAGACTTTGCCTTAAATAAACAGAAAGTTCTACATCTCCCAGAATGTCTAGTCATCTGAGTATTAGTTCTCTTTTGAGTAGAAAATTACTGCGGTCTGTTTGTGTGTGTCTGGTATTCTGCTATTGTACCTGAGAGTAGGAGAGACCTCCCCCCTTCCTTTCTCTTGCTTGCCATCTCCAAAAAAGCAGGAAAGTAAGGAATTGGGGGGCGGGTTGGAAATTTCAGTGGAGGATAGGTGGAGATTTGTCTCTGGGCAGATGAAGATTCATGTAGCGGTTGGTGGAGATGTGGTGTGCCTCCGCCATGTTTTTTTCTGAACATTTTTTTTAGGGAAAAAATAAAACAGCTATGAAAAATGGAATGTTTTCCACAGTGAGCTAGCAAAGCTTGCACAACACAAACAACTAGTTTCAGGCCCTTCACATGCACTTTCAGTCATGTGGGAGCTCCTTTTCCATGGTACAATTCCATGCAGTCACAGTATGTGTGAATATTTCACTTTGGTCACAGCGTGGCAGTATCCCGGCAGAGAAGACTGGTGCAATTGGTCCCACTAGGTCATTCTGGCACAGTGCAGCTGCATGGGAACACATCATGGAGAAGTGAGTCCATGCTGACCTGTGTTTGTGTGAAGGGGACTTTACTCCATCTCCAAAAAAGCAGGAAAGTAAGGCAGTGGGGGGGGGGTTTGGAAATTGCAGTGGAGGAGAGGTGGAGATTTGTCTCTGGGCAGATGAAGATTCATGTGGCACCAAGTGACACAAGCACCTAACATACTGATGCTCCCCCCGTCCCCCCCTACCACAAGTTGCCCTTCTTTGGTTTGATGGCTTACGTTTTACTGCTTCGGTATGTGCAGAGATTGTGATTCACCATATTCTTGGTTCTACGTTGCTCTAGTGCTATGGATAGAACTGATCCAAATGTTTAACAAGTTGAGGGGTTTCTAAAATGTACGTTTGTACATTAAGGTAATGTATAGGGGCTTTATTAATGTAATTTTACAGCCCAATCCTGACTAAAGGAAGAGCAGGCGGAACGCATGTTCCACCAGTGCTGGCTGCCACAAAAGTGCCGTAATGGCGTAAAGCATTTGGCAGCATCACAGGGAGTTGGTGCGCCAGCAGAAAAGCCAGAATAGCTGGTGCACATCTGAGTAGCCCCATCGGGGCAACTGGCAAGTTACTCAGGGTACAGGGACAAATGTCCCTTTACCTCAAGGAGGCCTCCAGCTGTGCCGGGACAGACCCAATTCTGCTCAGGATATGGCGGGCGCCTTATTTGCGCCGTCATGTCCTGCTAGACAGGATTGGGCTGCCCAGGACAAGTCACAGGCTGGAATGTTTGAAAAGGAATGGGAATTTCAAAAATTAATTTTCAGAATAAAATTGAATTAACATACATAGTCGCTTGTTGCTGTTTAACTGGTGGCTTGTGTTGCTAATTCTGTTGGTATGCTGTGCTATGTAATGCTACATCTCCTTGTCTGAAAAATACAACACTGAACATGAATTTATGTGGAAGTCCAAAGACACCTGAGCTCTGAGCAGCCAAGTCATGAATGTGGCCTTGTTACTTTTGTGAGTGTCTTGAAGTATTCTGTTTTCAGCGGACAAATAGCCACATGCCATGCAAATTCCACAATCAATCTGCAATCTCTAAGGAATCCAAAACCCTAAAAGGAGGGGGGGGATGAAAGTGTCTTTTTGTGAATATTTTGTTTGCTTCAAATATTATGTTTCCTTGGAGAAATGTTGGCAGCTCTTGAAATAAGAAATGTTAATTAATGAAGTAGGCACTTAATTTAGGCTTAATAGGATAATCCTTTGCTGTGTTACATAAATGCTAATTGTATACTAAGAACATATTAGTGGAGAATTAACTGCTATGCGATGGAGGAGCATATGATAGCATTGTTCCTAATGGCGTCAGCCATCCTGCATCACTCCTTGGATAAGGTTAGGAAGGGTGCTCTCCGGAGCATGCCGAGGACAAAAAACTGCTCTTCCTATTGCTGGGGCTGCAGCATTTAATCTACTAGTCAAACCAATGAATCAATTAAAGACTCTTCCAATGATTAAAGAAGTCCCTCTCTGATTAATCAAGTGCCATTTTTGAAGTGTCATTCTGGTCCTCCTCCTCCACCCCCCCGGGCCCCCACTTCTAAACTGGCACATGCCATTTCTTTTCTCAGACATTGCTTCAGCAGCAGAACAGGGACACATTCTTAGATGCAGGCACAGAGGCTCTGAGCTCCTCTTCATGCCAGCACAATTGTTGGCCTTGCCTTACCTCTTAGGGAGGAAAATGGGCTATTAGTCCACCTCTCCACTAAGACAAAGTATCACAGGCATTTCTCTGAGGAGGCTGTATTGCAAATCTGATGCTAGCAGAAGAAGGGTTAATCCTTTTCCCCACACCATTTCTGTAGCTGAAATAAGAGCCCCTCCCCAAACTACTATTTGCCTCATGGGACAAAGCATAGAACTACCCAATGGGTAGCTGTGCATTTTGCTCCACCGGGCAAATGGCATTGGGAGAGGTTATTTTAATCAGGAAAATAGTGCAGGGGAAAAGGCTAAAAAAAATCCTCTTCCAGCACTAACTGTTGCTTCAGCTGGATCTAGGATCCCCTGCAAACCATGTAGTCTGGCAATCAGGCACTTGTATGCGTGAATGACCTCTGGGATGCTGTATGAATGATGATTTCATTTTCTGCTTTCTATGGGTTAATTCTGATACAGCAGGCTCCTTGCATGTGGGAATGATCATGCTGTAATGTCAAACTGAGCACTACAAGCACACAGGGGTGGGGGTGGGGAGGCGAGATCTACTTTGCACCAGATGGACCAGCTCAGTCCCATCTCATCTTTATTTAACAACTTGAGAAACAGAATGTTTACAACTAAGGAAATACATCCTCATGTAGTGGACAATTAGCATGTAGAATTTACTGCCATAAAGACATGTCAGTGAGAAGAATTTGTGCAGACTTTCAAAAAGGATTGTCTGAGGATGCTACTTACAGTTTACAAGTCATAGGTTTAAGATATTCAAGAACTCTGAAAAGTATACAGGCTTTCACCTTCCAAGACAGAAGGCAGCCATAAATTAACCAGAGGTGTGGTGATCAGGGGCAGAGAGGAGCACTGGTGCCAGTATCTCCTGTCTGCCAACATCAGCTCCAAGGTCAGTTTGAAGAGTCCATCACACCATCCGGGTCCCCAGGAGAAACATGGGAGCTTGGCCACACACAGATGCGATCTCTGAGGGAGCCAAGCCATAGCACACCCAAGCACCCTTGAGCTTGACCTTAAGAAACCCAGGGCTGATCCATTTGATTAGATAGTTTACAACCACCTGGGCATCCCTACCTGCCCTCTGACCTGGCCTGGCAGGTTTGGATGCCCAGTTGACTGGTGCATGCCAGTTCCACCAGGGGGCTGGCTAGGGCTGTTGTTCTGGCTGGGCCCAGATAAAGAAGTCATCAAAGCCACAAACCAACCTGTCTGGTCTGCTTGGCCATGAGCTCTTTCTGCAATGGTACTGATTTCAAAGTGTCCCAGAGATGCCTATTTCCGATTGAACCTTCCACTGAAGCTTTCCTTAAAGGAAATAGGGAAGCTCCATCATCAGAGAAGGTAAGGAGGGTGGGGGGAGAGCTGTCTCTTGGAGCTAGTTATCTCATAATTACTTCTTGCTTGTTTTTGTACACCATCCAGAGCAGCACTTGGTGGTGGCTGATGCTAACAATGGACAAGATGGATTTGACCCTGTGTGCCTGGCATTTTTGAAGATTCCAACACTATGCAATAAACCAGAAAGTAATCGTGGTATTTTTATTCCTCCCCTCACATATGGAACCTACCACCTTATATTAGTATGAGATTTATTGCCACTTGCTCAATTACATTGCTGCAGAACCCAAGAGATAAAACTCTCAAATTACTCATCGCGCAACTTGTTTTCAAGCAATAATTACTGAGTTTCCAAACATGGTATAATTCTTCACAAGGGGAAATTTAGGCTGGAAGGATACCTTTTTTCCCAGTGATTTAGGCTAAGTAATAAAATAATAACACAATTAGTGCTAAATTATCTAAGTACTCAGTCTCTCATACCTCCCTGCTTCCTCTGTTCCATTCTCTTCTTCTGTCTTCTGCCTTTCATTTTTCTGTCTCACATATCTCCCCCCCCCACCCCAAAATACATTATGATGGAAGGAGCTGGGCTGTTATTTGGCCTTTATACGCTTGTATATCCATGCTTTTCATCCACTTCACAATATATGACAGGTGGACGGTACTCGGCCCCAGTGTCACACGAACTGCTTGGTGCTGCCCAGGGCTGGCCCAAGATGCCCTGGTGCCTGAGGCAGTGTGCCAAATGCTGCCCACTTACTTGGTAATGTGCCAGCTTCTGCTTCTCCAACACTCCAGTGGTTCCCAAAACTGGGAGGCGCCCCCACGGAGTGCCACAGAATCCTCTCGGAAAACAGTGCAATGCAGTGCGATGCTAATTGGCAGGCATCAACATAATGTAATGGGAAGCCGCGGCCAATAGCCATCAATGGTCAAGGGAGCCGCAGGTTGAAAAAGCTTGGGAGACACTTCTAGAAAGGTTTTGGAAACATTCTTGTAGAGTCTAGCCCACCACTTGCCTCTCCTCACCACTTCTGATTTGTCCCCCTCTTCCTTTTCAATCCAAGGATTGGGGGGGGGGGAAGCAGAGGCATCGCTCTGGTAGGGGCAGGGCCGTAAGTTTCGCTCGTCCTAGTCCCGTTTACCGAGCGAGCAGGAGGCGGCCCCAGCCCCTCACTGTCGGAGCCATTCCCCTGCGGAGAAAGCAGCAGGTAGGGAGTCTCTTGCCTGCTGCTTTCTCCGCAGGGGAATGGTTCTGACAGTGAGGGGGAGGGGCCGCCTCCTGCTCACTCGGTAAACGGGACTAGGACGAGCGAAACTTACGGCCCCGCCCCTACCGGAGCGATGCCTTTGGGGGAAGGTTCAGTGGAGTCAAACAGGTAGGTGGAAGTGGACACCCCCTTCCAGTCTGCTGTCTGTGGTGACTGCTTCAGTTGCCCTCCTTGATGGGCCAGCCCTGGTGCTACTCTTTCTGGCCTGAGGGTGGGCAGCATTGGGGCACTGGAGCAAAGTGTGGCAGCCTGGTCCTTCAAGAGGAGCAGTTGAGCAAGGAGGGAGCAGAGGAGAGACCAGATGGCAGCAGCAACTGCAGACGCCTCTTCCTTGCTTCAGGGCAACTGTGGGGCAAGCCACCCCTTTGGCCTGCCACTCTAGTGGCAGTGCTACTCAGAAAAGTGGTACCTGCAAAAGTGATACTCAATAACTGGTGAGAGATACTTGCAAAAAATAAATAAATGTTGGAACGCCCTGCTTTATACTGCTAGATCGCAAACATAGGGAATGTGGCTTTCTCACTGATGCCCACTGTTTGTTGTTGTTGTTGTTGTTGTTGCAACACCTTAGGCCTAAACTTACACAGGATTGGGCCATGAATCACTTTGATCCACAATGATTTTATCTATGGACAGCAACAGGTGATTCTGTTTTGGTCACACAGAATTTTGTCAGGATAGTCCTATCACTGGCATGCAGTGTTCTGAATATGGCATACCCATTTTCCATATTGCTTAATAAGCACTTGGATGTTTGTTTTCCTACAAAGTAATATTGCAACTCTTTATACTTCCCCTATCCAGACCCCTTGTGATGACTGGATATGTTGCAGGATTTCAGCCATGGCTTGTCGATCTGGGTCATTGGCAGACTTAGCTTTCGTTGGCAAGATCTTTGGCAAGCTCTGCTACCCCACAGCACTGAACAAATACTTCTGGGTTTAGAGAAGTCAGAGGCAGAGGAAGGCCAGGAAGAACAGGCAAGATGGTGAAGGAACATCAGCCTGAAGATAGTCTTCTGACATGACAAACGAGATTTCTTATTTTGATTGTCATTTTGCAATGAAAAGATTGGCAGTGTTTTGCAATGTTAATTCCATGTGACAATTTTCTGGCTTCCATTTTCCTGACAAAATAGATAAAAGCAACCAACCCCTTTCCTTTGGGGGATTCTGGGTGAACCACATTTTGTTTTGTGCTGAGAATCTTGTTTAAGCAATTTTTCAGCCAAATGACAGCAACATGGTCAAAACCTCCCTAAATCCCTTCTTTACAGATCATGTCCTGCATGAAGAATAATGTGGAATTAGGTTTCTGTGGTTCTCTATCGATGGGTAAATTACACATGCATACTCATCACTCAATGACTGCAACATAGTTATGACTTGCGTATGTGCAGTAGTCAATACAGATCAAACACCACAAACTAAAGCAATTCTACAAGTCCTCACTTACAGCGCAATCCTCACTAAGTATGGAGCGGCAAAAAAAGTGTGCTCTACTGCTCTAAGCCATTGTAAACATGCCGTAAAGCAGGTTTGTGACAACTTGGGTGTACGCAGTGCTGGCGCTGAGGCTGGCATCGCTCACACACACCCTACCACACACACACAGGTAGGATCTCCGCCGCTCGGGGCAGGGGCAGGGATGGTCAGGACGGCGAGGAAGGGAGGCCCTTGACCGGCCCAGGCTGGGAGGGGATATCGGTGGCATGCTCCACCGATATCCTCTGCCCGTTCCCAGGCTGGTTCGGCGTTACACGACCTCCCCGAATGTACGCCAGGTCTAGACCTGGCATACATCCGAGGAGGCCCATAGGGCCCCGGCCGGCTTACACCTGGGGAAGGGGGTGAATGTCCCCTTCTACCGAGGTGCTGTTAAAAGCAGGATTGTGCTGTTAAAGTCATTTCATTTAAAGTCATTTCATTTTAAAGTTGCTGGGAAAATGCCATAGGAACGTTTATGTTTATCAACTAGCCTATGGTAAAATTGGTTTCATTATAAGTCATTTTGCTTAAAGTCGCAGTTTCCAGGAAGAACCTATCAACAACCTTAAGTGAGGACTTGCTGTATATGATATTGCTCATCTAGCCACTAGCTGAGCTGTACTGATGCCATGGAATAACATTCACAAAATTCTAATTGTTGCAGCGGGAAGGTCAGTCACAGTATGTTGATAACTGGTATAGCTATTTCGAGCAGAAATGGCAAGTTTGATTGGGGAGAGCCACTTTGGCTCTCTTGAGGTACTTTGTGCCCTGCACTTGCCTATCATTTGTTGGCACCATTTCAAATACCACACTTTTCAGCTAGGTAATGCACAAGTCCACGTGCGAATTGTTCTGTGCTCAGGCATCAAGTGATAAACATGCATGTGTGAATCCGCTCTGACTTTAGTCTAGGGTCGTAGGAGGACCTACTTGATGGATATTCTGTCTGTGGAACTGACAGACTGTGAGATTTTAGAGCACTCCTTTTTTGCCTGTCCAGAATCTGCCTCAAACCTGAGCCATTTGCCTCTGTCACTTAACTATAATCAGGGTGATTTATGCAGCAGAGCGGAGGGTGGTTATTTAGTTGTTTTAAAAACAGGTGCAGGGAAACTGGAGGGAAACCTGAAGGAATGGAGACATATTTCATTTGTAATTCAGATCTTGCCACCTGGGAGAGTTTAGGTGACAGGCAGAGTGGGTTGAGGTAATTAATCTCCTGGGCTGGAAATGGAGGACAAGAGCTCAGCTGTGGTGCTCAGTCTGCAGCATTTGGTTTTACCAAAACTTTAGCCCTTCTTGACTGATGTGATTGGGTGCATTGGTTCTATGTTGAGACAAGATCTCACACACACACACACACACACACACACACACACACACACACACACACACACACACACAACATCAATAGGAGTTGCAAGGATTCACAACATTTGAGAAGTGATTCATTGATTTGTGAGCGCCTGTGATGACTGTCTAATTTGACAGCATGCATAATGCAGCCCAGTGATTTCTGCCTTTGCACTGATGATAGACCAGGCTGTGGAATGTGCTCACTCTTAGGAAAAGGGCTTGATTTTGTTCAGCCCTTCCTGAGAATGAAGGACCGCCCACTGTGCAGATGAAGCATTAAGTTCAGTTCAGCCCTGTCTCTCAGGGCAGCCACACAGTTCCTAACACTGCTCTAACCTGGCCCATTATCTAGGCTGGGAGTTGTGTGAAGGAGGAGGTAAGCATGCCATATCTTAGCTGGGGGAACATCCTCTCCTGATTACACATTAATTGGCCCCTGGCATAAACATGAGCAAAACCCATGTACTGAATACTGTTGGCATGATCGAAAAAGTGTACAGTATTTGCTGCTCTGCAAACCATTTTGATTTTGTATTGAGGGCTCATGGTCCTCTCATCATTAGCCTGGATAGCGAGATCTTTCTTTCTCCTTTCTTTTCAGCAGATGAGTCTGTTGCCAATAACAAAATGTTTGTGTGCCCATAAACACGTGACCTTACATTTTAATTCCATTACATTTCAATTATGCCAGTTATTGAGGTCATCCAGTTCATCCTAAATGGTTTCATCAGTGTTCGTATTAATTGCAGGAACAACCATTGCCCAGCCGTGGTGAACATAGGAAAGAGAAAGTCACCTACACATGTCTTAGACTTCCTCAAAACTGAATAAATGAGAGCAGGATTTTTGCTGGGAGTTCCGTAGGTGAGCAGAGCCCAGGAGAGATCCCAGGACCCCATTTCTCCATGAAACCAACAGCACAGCACTGCCCTACAATTTCCTTCGATGCTAATCTATTTTAGCAACCAGCTAGCATGCTTTCTACTGTGGTAAAGAAATGGTAAATTATTATTATTAGCACTAAGAATATTTCTGTACTGCTTGTCAACAAAATCACATTCTCAATGTGGTTTACATTGAAAAAGGTTTGAGAAGATGGTTCCCAAAAGGACAAGGGAGACACCAGCAAACAGTCACTGGGAGGATGGGACGCTATGCTGGGATGAAGAGGGGCCGTTGTTCTTTCTGTGCTACATAGAAGAGAGCTACTTCTTTGGAAGATGTTTTCTTGCGCAGTTAGCAGGGGCTGACCAGTGCAGGTTCTTTTGACAGCCTCAGAGGGAACATGCCCTCCTTTTCCAGTCAAAGGCTTTGCCTTCTCTGACTGTCTCCCCCCCCCCTCTCCCGCCCCGCCACTACTGTCTCCATGCAATTTTAATTAAACAGGACAGGAACACCAAAACCAATTCTTCGTAATGCGAAATCAATACCCTAGGACTGACGTTTCAGCAGCTACAGCAAAGAAAGTATATCCATGGATTTAATCTAATGAAAAGAAATATACAATAGGAAGGGAGGCTCTCTTCTTTAAATGTCAAGCCCAGCTGTTTGGCTCTGATGCTGGAACAGAACCAGTCTCTGCTGCAGGCTCACTAGTTGGGCTGCTTTTGAACTGGGGGGGGAGCGCTGTATGGTAATAGATAAAGCTAATACGCGTATGAATCAATCAAAAGTGCTTCATGTAGCACGCTGTCATTCATCATAACCCCATTTGGTTTCTACTTTCCCCACAGGAAGCAAGTCTGAAACCTAGTGACTTGCCCAAGGCCACACAATGAGCTCAGTAGCAGAAGGGGGAACTAGAGCCCTGGATCCATACCCTTCTCTCCGTTCCCATCCAGGCATTTGTCCTGAAGTCCATCAGTGACCCGCATAATAAACCATCCTGCCTCAAGTCAAAGGAAAACCCTCACTTGTTAAACACAGAAGGATATATGCTTGAGAAGCTTTTACCAATGCCCGAGCAGAGGGTGAGGGAGATGTCAGGTAAGGTTGTGTTGGCTGAGTGGTCTCAGGAGGGAAGAGGATTAGGACAGCAGTAATGGAAAGTGAAAGGCAAACAAATCCCCAAGTGGGCCCTGTGGAGTCATAAATATCAGGGATGGTTGGGTGATCAGGCAGAAATTCTGGGATCATTCTAAAAGCAATTAAATGCTGTCCTGGGGGAACCAGTGCTTTGGAAAGAACGAGACACTTTGGACCTTTTCTAGTTCCTGCTATCTTTAATCATCTTCCAGGAACATGCCCCAGGCCAGCAGCCAGGCTGCAGGAGTTTTCAAAGAAGGAAATCAGTTAGAAGGCAGGACTGGCGGTGGAAAGCAAACAGAAAGAGCAGGCTGTTTTCAACCGCATATAGGGGAGTAGGAAGCAAATTGTAGATGAAGGTTGATCCAAGTGAAGGCAGATATATATATATACAGTATATTTTTAAGACACATGTTTGTGTTGTTGAGTTTCCCTGTCTCTGTTCAATGGATGAAATCATTGAGCTAAATTATATTTAGCTCTGGCTGAGCGTATGGTTGCATTATACCTAAACGCTTATGAATGAAGTTTGGCGATTAAAGAATTAGCTTTCAGTTCAGGAGGCAAAAAAGCCAAGTGGTTGATATGCCACAGTCTTCCTTGTACCTTAAGTGTGACATTTTAACCTGAAAGGCATTTTTTCCCAACAACTCTGTTGATGGGGAGGCTGCTAAGGTGCTGACTGGCATGGCTAGTTTGTTTTTCTTTTTTCATTTACAGTGCTTTAACAGGTGGAGTGACCGCGGGGTAGAGCAGTGGGTTAAACCACTGAACGAAAAGGTCGGCAGTTCGAATCAGCACGACGGGCAATTCCGTATTGTCATGCAGGCCACATGACCATGGAAGCATCTTCGGACAGCGCTGGCTCTTCAGCTTCAAAACGGGGATGAGCACCACACCCTAGAGTTGGATACCTTTACCTTTTTAACAGGTAGAGCAGGAGATGCTAAAGGTTTAATTCTTTTTTTATAATGTCATTGAAACCTACAGGCATCCACAGATGTAATACATTTTACAATACATATTATGTTCCTGGATGGGGCTATTTTCCCCACAATGCCATAGACATCATTGCATTGTCCCAGGACACAGTGGGGAAAAAATGGCTGCTGCCACAGAAATATGGTGATCGATCCCACTGCCGTTGACCATTTTCCCCTGAATGCTGCAACTGCCAGAGCATTGTGGAGGGGAGGAGATAACAGTCAAAGAAGCTTGGCTACTCCTTTTTAACTTTAAGGAGTTAAAAAGGGAAAGAAAGCCTTGCTCTGCTACAAGGTAAAACTCTCCTGCATTACAAAAATGAATGGGGTAATAAAATGGCTTTGTGTTTGTTATCAAGTGAACGGTAGCCTTAATGAAACAGTACCTAAAATGGATGCAATTTATAATAATGAAAAGGATAGAGTAACACAACATTTTCTTGCCCAGTGTGGTGTCGTGGTTAGAGTGTTGGAGTTAAACCAAGACGGCCTGGGTTCAAGGCCCCCTTCAACCATGAAGTTTTAGTGGGTGATCTTCGGCCAGTTGCTGTCTCTCAGCCCACAGGACTGTTGTAAGGATAAAAGGAGGGGAGAAGCCATGCACACTGCTCTTTGGGAAAAGGGCAATATAAAAATATGAAATAAAAGCTTTGGGGACTTTATTTCATAGTCCCGCATTGCTTTTTCTTCCCCCTTCCCTTGGCTACAATTTCCTGTCCTTTGCCCATTCAACCTTTGCCCATTCAACCCCCAAGTATTTATTCTCCATACCCTTCTCGATTTCTGCTCCTGGACAAAGTTGTAAACTATTTGAAACCTGAACCTTGGAAATAAACTAAATTATGCAAAACATGAACACATTGACATTTGTCTCTATTTGCATAGTTTAATCCGATCACGGAATTTAAACTTCCGTGATGCAGAATTTGAAGGTTTAAAAAAGCTTAGGACTACATTGAACACACTTAGATCGCTGTCTCCCCAAGGCTAATTGCCAATCAGCTTCTCAAGTTTATTATTCTTATACTTAATCAGACAGCTGCTGCGAACATCATGCAGGAACTTAGGAACGCTTTGTGCACACTGACCTTGAAGAGAAGAATGTAGATCCTATACATTTGTAAGGAGGGATAAAGAGAACAACAACACCAGTATTGACCCAGCAAGAAGTGACAAAGACAATGCACTGCCACCGTCCAAGGGCAATGTTCAGCTCATTGAAGCACTCCAATTCCCTCAAGAGGGAGAAAGATGATTAAGTGTACAGTGTGCTTTCACATGTGAGGAAGGGATTAGGTGCTTCTAGACGGAAGCCAGTGATGACATCCAGGCTGATAATTACTTTGTCTGGGAAAACAAATTTGTCTAGTTTATAATGCTCAGCTCAATTAATCAGGCACTATTCCCCCCAAAACTTATTCTCCAGCTCAGACCGTACAAGATTTTGCAAAATTCTGCACATGTGCAGTCAGCATTCAGCAGATCAGGTGCCCAAAGCCAACTGTTTTGTAGGTGCATGTGCAAAAGTTCTTTACTGTCAAACCCTTTACGTTTCCTGAAACTCTCTTTGATTGCTGTGAAAAGAGTGGATGTGCGGCTGAGGGCTCTGTTGGTCAAGAGGCTAGCAGAAACACAGGGAAGGGGCTAGGAACTGGGGAGGAAGGTACAGTTGTAGCTTTAACCCCCTTCTAGCACACCTGAGACACTGGGAAAAGCTGAGTCTAGAAAGGAAAGTCTCTGGGGTGAGACATTCTTCCTTCCCGCCTCAAAGAGCCAACATGTCTGAGGTGCTTATGTTACGAGAAGCTGCATCGCCTGCAAAGCCAGGTGTATTCCAGGCACATGCGCAAAACCTCTTTAATGTTAAGTCCCTTGCTCTTGCAGAAACTCTCTTTATTGCTGCGAAAGCATGTGAGCCACCAAGCCAGCAATTTTGCAGAGCCACCAAGTTCTGCAGTCCTTATTCCTTTTTCTTGATGACATGTTTATTGCTGTTAACTAAATGATCCAACTAAGCAGTCTTTTGTTTGGTATCTTCTTTGTCGGATTCCATTCCCCTGATTGTTCCTTGTAAATGTTTTATGTAGTTGTGGATCCACAATTATATCTAAAATCTTCTCACGTTCTCCAATATGTTTGTTAGGTGGGGAAGGTTGATATTTCAGGTAGCTCTCTGCCATGGTTGGTCTGGGATCTGCAATTCCCATGGGGCAGCGCAATAAGTCATATATGTGTGCAACCTCATCAGCAAGAATACATTATGGATGAATATATTGTGAACAGATTGTAAGCATTTTGCAACTAGAGGTTAATACGGGTAATGCAGTCATAGTGAGGAGTGAAAAAAAAAAAAAGTAGCGAGCCAGCCGATTTGAAACAGTACCGATTTATCCGGGTAGAATGAAGCAAAATACACCACGGACAACAGACATGAATCAAACCCCAAAAAACTGAACCGCTGAGGACCCGACGTAAGCAATTTGAGAACTTGGGAAACAGACAAGAAAACTTGTAATTTCCAAGTATGTGCTGAATTAAGCTGAGAGAAGCCTACTCATCATGAGATGATCAACTTTCAAGGTCCTTTTCAGATCCATGGCTGTATTCATTATATAGTGCATACGTGGGCAACTCTCCAAGATTCTGTCTCCCATTTCTCTATCATTTTAGCCCCCTCCCATTGGATTTTTCCTATGCAAGGTATTATTTACCATAACTTCAGTTCTGTGATCTTATCATATGTATTTATATAACCATGCTTGATTCAAATTTGCATCCTATGTGTCGTGGCAGGCATTCATGCATATCACCTTATCTCAAGAATCTTCACATCGATGAGTGAATATTGCATACGGTAAGGTGTGTGGGTGTGGCCATCTTCAACCCCAGAGTGTGGACTACAGAGCAAGGGGGCCGACACCTGGAATATTGACCCAGGAGTGCCTCAGATGATAATGATGGCTTCATGCCCACCCAGAGATGGCTTCAGCATAGTCAGTGGGGAGTGAGTCCACTCTTCTGCCTCCTCCACCTCAATACCAAGGCTCCTGGCTTGCTGCCACCCCCATAAGGGAGGCAGCCTTCCCTTCAGAGGACCTCCCAGTAGCCACTTCATCAACCTTCCCTGGGGATTTTGAGGCCTTAGCCTTGCCCCCACCCCTTCTGTCCACTCTTCCGCCATAACCCCACCTCTCTTACTCTTCCCCTTCCTTCCTTCCTTCCTTCCTTCCTTCCTTCCTTCCTTCCTTCCTTCCCTCCCTCCCTCCTGCCGGTCACATCCCCCCACTGGTTCCTTTACTGTCTGCTGGTCACTACTGGTTTCTTCACCCCCTTCTTGGGGATTGCACCCCAAGTTTCTTCAGCCAGTTGTCCTGGACCTGGCCAGGTTCCATCTGTGGCCACACTTCCTCTGGGGATGCAGCACAAAGGCTTGCAAGATGGTGAGTGAGATCGCGCCTCAGACTTCATGTCGCTCCGCGAGCCAAGATGGAGCAGCTCAGCAGCCCCATTCCAGCTGTCGATGGGTACAGGAGACGCCAGCGTCTGGCTTCCCGCATTGCCAGAGTAAGGCCACCTGAGGTTCAGCGATGTGTCCATTCCCAGACACACATTCTCAAAACATTGTTGCAAAAGATAGAAAGCTGGTGCTTTGCACACAATCTACCATTGTGGATCACTTTTCATTTTAAAACAGGTTTCTAGCATTCATGGTGATAAAAAAAAAATACATGGAAATGTCTTGACTATGCCTGCTGAAACTTGAGAAATTGCAGCTTCCAGGAAGCAAGGGCCAGGTCTTCAGTAACATATACTGAATAGATTCCTGGCACTCCATCTGTCCCACCCATCTATCTTCCTCTTTCTTTCCCTCCTCGCTAGCATGAAATTGTCTCATTATCTGATCCACTTTCAAACTGCTTCCAGGAAAGTCTACTCAAAGAGAAAATAGCATTTAAGCAGTTGACGTGGGATTAGAGTATACTTGTAGTACAAGGAAAATAGTGCATCCCCATCAAGGCCCTTCCAACTGCAATATAATAATATGTCCCCAACTTCACAGGAAGGATTCCTGTTCTAGAGAACTGTTCAAAGCAGACTGGAGGCTGTTTGTGCGCTGATGGCGCGGACTCGCTCATCAATTGGGGAAGCTGTATTGTGAAAAGCCCCAGCAAGGGGCTCTGAAGTAGCCCTGCTGGAGCCTTCAGATGCAGCCTCATTTGTATGCACAGGAAGGGATCTTGATTTGCCATTGCAGCTGCCACTACAGGGATCTGAGCATCTGGTTCTCGGCAGGTTGGAGTCATATTACCCCTGCCTTATAATGATTGATATGCAAAATTAATCACAGGGTAGAATGTGCCGGGCTGGCAGGAGCAAAAACTTCTTGAAATGTCCTTCCCTTGTACTTGTAGAGAAAAGCCAGAGACCAGACAAGAACGTAACCCTTTCCCTCAGCTAATTGAAGGACTCCTGGAATCTTTTGGGAGGGTCATCAAAAAGACATTTATTTAGTCCAATGCCTGATAAACGGAAAGACCATCAAGTTCCCAATTCAGTCCTCAGAATAGTCTGTATGTTTTTGGAAATATGAGGCAAGGGGCTTGGGAGACTCACTCTGAAGGCTGATCTCCACCAGCTCCGGTTGCGTTGCGCTTGTGTCTGGAGGTGCGCGAGCGTAGGGGACAGGTCGCCCTGCCCGAAATGCTGCCCTGGGCTCCACCAGTTTCTTCAATGTAAATAGTCCCTCCTGATTGTCCCGCCTTCTAATAAATCTCAACGGTGATAGGCTGAAACACGTGCGCTCCGATTGGCTGGAAACCCCCCCCTCTCATTCCATTGGTCAAATAATTAGCTCTGCGTCCCACCCTCTCAAAATCATGAGCATGGTCCACGGCCAATCGCAACGGAACTCCTCTCCCGCATTCCGATGCGATCAGATAAAATGGAAGCCACACAGCTCCGCACGTGCCCGGGACGTGCCGGAATTCGTGTGGTGGAGATCAGCCTTGAGATAAACATCATCTTGCTTTTTAGTTGTTTGACATCATTCCCATTTTGTGTCAGAATGCCTCAGTCTCCTCTTTATATTTATCCTCACTTCCACTTCGCTTGCCCAGTGGAACAGGAAAATCCTATCTGTATTTTTCACAAGCAACATATAAAAAACTATGAATCAAATTAAAATACTTGAAGATCAACGTTGTTGCCCCATGACCTTTTAAAATGAGAATGTTGCCAAGATAGTTTGAAAATATGTTTGATGCCAATGACTTGTGAGCTAGAATGGAACATGTGCATGACCAGGACTGTATCAAGGAGAAGGAAGAACGTGATGGCCATGCCGCGTCCCTGTCTCAAACCTGGGTGTGTGAAGCCATGCTGTAAAAGATTTCCCCAGCCAGGCCATGAGGGAAGCATCTGATCAGCATTCAGCATTTCTGATGCCATGAACCAAAAGGCTCCCAAGCACGTAGGCACATTCCATGATCTTCCCCCTCTCCACGGCACATAGCCCTAAAGACTTGTGAAGTGGCTAGTCTGCCAGGAAGAAGAGGATCCACAAAGATATGCTAACACCAACGTCTGGCCCTGGGAAGGCCAAATCCACATTTCCTGCATGGATGGAAGTCATCTACCCTCCTCCCCTGCCCCCCCCCCCCCGTGTGTGTCTAAAGGTGTATGTCCAGCCCAAATAAGGCAACTTCCTTTTTCAGCGTAAGAGCCACCAACTCCTCCTCTTTGTGTACGCATAAAAGACAGGTTGCCAGTTTGCTCTTTTTCTCTGGACCCTTGCCTCCTGAACTCTTCTTCTCTGCATGCCCTCTGTCTTGCACCAACCCCCCCCCTCTTCCCCCTTCCCCCACTCTTAACTTTACTTCTCAGTTAGTCTCTACAGGCTTCTGAGCCTGATCAGTTCAGAGCCAATCTGTTTCTTTCCTTGTTCTTGTGCCATTACTACCCTCCTTCTTACTCTCATACAGCATTGCAGCCAATGACAACCCCTCCAGAATGGTAAATATCACCTATGTGCAAATCAAGGAAACCTGCTAAACCTCTGTACCTTCTACCTAAGTTCCTAGATCTGTATGCTGTGGGTGTGATTGAATTGTTGCATATGTATGACTATCTATCGAGTAAATATTGGAAAACAACCTATGTGTGTCCTCAATATTATTTAAAACACAATTCTGTGCTGGACTCTGGTATACACAGGTATCAAGATCCCTGAACATTCCAAATTGCCATATTTAAAGCTATTCCCCACAATAACAAAGGCAATTTTGGTAACAACGTAAATTAGGGTCAAACGCTATCTGGGCCTTGTGCTGCCAGAACTAGTGTTCTAGTAGCTCCTTATGACAGTGTGAAAGTCAGGCTGCCATTGCATACTTCTGGGCCACTACTACAAATGGGTAGCAGTGCAGCCCATACAGCAGCAACTTGTGGAGGCTCTGCCGGGGTCAGGAAGTTGGTGGCAGGGGCATGTCCTGGGCAGGGAGGGGGAGGGGAGGGGGAGTTTTGGGGAGGGGGTGGATTCTGGCAGATACAGCATGCACCAAGATCCTATCCCCTCTTTTTGAACCTGCCCTTTCTGTTTTCTCTCCTCAGACTTATGCCAGCTATATAAGTGGTGTGGGGCCGAGGAAACCCATATGCAGAGGTAAGTTGAAAATATTTTTACTTACCTCTGGTAAGCCTTCTGATTGCCCCCCTCCCCGCCATTGGAGGCAGTGTGCACTCCATCAACGTGGCTGCATCGGCACTACTGGTGAGGGATAGAATTGGGCAGTTAGACATTAGCCCAAGCAAGACCATCTGAAGTCTGTTTCAAATGTCTGTTTTTGAATAAACGTGATTTCACAAATACGCTCATCAGAGTGTGCCCTGTTGAGTGCGCATTCAGTAGTAAGCTCAGAGCCCAATCCTATCCTTCTCCTGCCAATGCAGACGTGCCAAAAAGGTGCACAATGTATCCAGCTGGGGGGGGGGATAGGGAGGCGTTGGAGTGGAAAGGAGCATTATTTCCTTTTACTCCTCCATAAGCCTCACATTTGTCAATGGGTATCCTTGGACCTGCACCAAGCTCTTTGGCTGGTGCAAGTCCGAAGAGAAGAAAGGGGTGGGGAGATTGTTAAAAGAAGGAATAGGATCCAGCACACACCATTGCCGCCAGATCCACCCCCTTCCGCCAACTCCCTGCCCCCGTTCCTCCCCGCCCAGTTCCTGCAGCCCCTTGTCCCTCCCCCCCACTGCTACCTTCCCTGGTCTGACAGGCACAGCAGGGTCCATCGGCATGGTTGCAGCAGAGGCAGCAGCGCTCAAAAAATGGCTGCTGACAGAGTGCTCTGCAGTCATTTTACAACAGCCGAATTCCACTGTCGAAAAGCCTTCCATGCGACAGCCCAGTCCTGAATACGATTGGGCTGTCAGTAATGTGGTGTAAAGTATAACATCACAGAATTCGAAGATGTTGGACCAAAACATTCAAAAACTCCATTCCTATCATTGTTGAATAGAAATGTTTCGCATTTTTAAAATATACGAATGTTTGACTCCGCGGCCCATAAATTGATGCCACACTCAGAGTTATTTTTGCCTAAACAGCATTAACACGTCCTTTTCTGTGTTAAAGAGAAATGTCCTGCTTGGCTGGCCTTTGCAGAGATATGACTGTAGAGTTATGAGTAGAGATATGAGTAGATTTGTCCAGCATCTGTTCCGGTCATTATTATTTTTTCCTCTTCAGTAGAAGATTGTATTAGAAATCTCCTGGAATGTGAAAACAATAATTATTCATTTCAAAATTGCAGCTCTGTGACATCAGATCCCCAAATCTTGTTATGAAATTAAGCTCTTAAGACTGACATCTTTCACAACACAAACCTCAGAGGGAGGTAATTGGGTTCAGAAACATATTCACTTACAAAGCAGACCTTCCCCCCCCCCCCGCCGGCTTCTTGCTTCTTTCTGTTTTTGTTCATTCCTTGGTCTCTGGGGCAAGGATTCAGGATTCAACCCTATTCTTCTCTGCCATTATAATGACTGCTGCTCTTTTTTCTTCCCTGTCATCATAACAAGCCTTTCACTTGCATCGCCAGCCTCTAGGGAGCCTCGGGCTTGGATTCCAGGCCCTGTCTCAATAGGTATGGACACACGGGATGTGGGAAGCTTGAACAGCAATTTGCATTTTAACAAAGGAAGTTGTATTTTTGTAATTTGCATTTAAATAAGCTGTATTTCATAGCTGTGCACTTTAGCAAACATTCTCCAAGGTTTACCTGGGCAAGAGAAAAGGGCCAAGGGACATTTAAGTGATGCAACAGAGGAAAAGGGTGACATTTATTTACAAAACTCTCTCTGTATGCACATGCATTTGCACATCTGTATATCATATACAGTAACGCACTCTACTGTAAGAAAGGTTAAGTTTCTGTAACTAATAGCGCAATCCTATCCAACTTACACCACCGGTGTAACCAGCGGGGGAGTGCAGGGAGGGAGGCTTTGGAGGGGAGGGGAGATTTAAATCCCCATTGAATCCCGCTTTGGAGGGGATTTGAATCCCCTTTCTGTTCTGGGACCTATCGTTTTCACTGCATCACTGATTACACCGGTGGTGTAAGTTGGATAGGATTGCTCTGTAAAATAATCAAATATTCTTCTCCTTTTCACACTTGCCTCCATGACTTTTGCCTTTCTCTGTTTTCTCCACTGTGGCAATATTGTAAGCCCATTCAGGCAGGGACATATCTTCTCATTCTCTGCAGAGTGCCATATACTGTACACAGCCACATCGCTGGAGCGTGGCAGGGGGGGGGGCGGACCGCCAGAGGGTGACGCGCTCAGAAGGGTGACGCGCGCGTCGCTCTCCGCTGCACGTGTCGCCCTCCAGAGGCTCCGAGGCCAGGAGAAGTCCTCGGAGCATCCTCCCTTGGCCCTCAGAAACGGTCTGCACATGCGTGAAAAACGTTATAAATTACATTTTGACGCAGTGGGCCTCGTCAGAAGGCCCAGGACAGCCGGCCGGCGAAGATGTCCCCGGAGCCGGCTGCAACGGAGGCACACAGGAAAGGTGCGGGGGGCAGAGTCGGGGGGCACCCGGGGCAGCATCCCAAATCGCGGCGCGCCCTACTGGCCGCGCCAAAACTTCATATAGGGGTTATGTGTGTGTGGGGGGTCATTAGGGTGACGCGCGCGCCCCGCCCTGGGGCCGCGCGCACCTTAGTGACACTGCTGACTGTACAGGTATGGTGCTTTAAAGAAAGCTAACAAGAATGAAATAATAAAAATAAAAAGGTATCCTAATTCTGCACACAGGCTGGGACTGAAAGAGCTACTTGAATCATGCCCCATCACTATCCTGGAGGATGGTACCTGAATAGATTTATTATGAATAGACTATTTCTACCCACCACCACCACCACCACCCCACACACACAATGGAATGCCCAAAGTGGCTTGCAACATATAATAAAATCATATATGTATATGGCACAATAAGACAATAAAACAATATTAGCAGTGCAATAACTACGATCAAAAAACCAGCAACATAAAATACAAAACACAGATAAAACAACAATCAAGACAGCAGCAGAAAAACAAAATACAATGCAAATAAAGACAATAATCAAAGAAGCAGCATAAAATACCAAGCACAGTATTTCCAAGCAAATCAGACAACCAAGCAAATCAGACACCCGCAATCAAAAGTAGCAGCATAAGCCTCCTAAATAACTGGATGATTAGAGCTGGGTAGTCTGGCCTCCATCTTTGGCTTTAAAATGAGATATGACAATGCTGGTGAACAGCCCATGGTTTCTAGGCCTTAAGTTTCCTTTAAAGTCTAAGAAAGCATCAGTTCAACCACATCCTCTTCAGCTAACATACTGGTAGTTAATGGAGCAGCTCTGCCAGGCTTTTCCTTCATTCCCAGCCATCATTCAGCGTTGACAAGAGTTGCTATTAGGTCACACTCTCAGGATCCTCGCTGCGGTATGCCTTCACTCACCACCACCACCACAGACCCACCTGAGGAATTCCCCCTGCTCTCCCAAATGGATCATTATTACCTTTAGATTGTCCGCATGGAGCTCTAGGCTATAATAGGCTGATTGTCTTGCTAACAGCGCAGCCCAGCTCCTCCACTGGTGCAGCAGTGGTGAAGGGAGAATGGGAGGCTTTGGGAGGGAAAGGGGATTTAAATCCCCATTCTGCCCTTGTTGTTGTTCAGTCATTAAGTCGTGTCCGACCCTTCGTGATCCCATGAACCATATCCCGCCAGGCCTTCCTGTCCTCCACTATCTTCCTGAGTTCGCTCATTTTCATGTTTGTTGCATCGGTGATGCTGTCTAACCATCTCATCCTTTGCCTTCTCCTTCTCCTTTTGCCTTCAATCTTTCCCAGCATCAGAGTCTTCTCCAGAGAGTCCTCTCTTCGCATTAGGTGGCCAAAATATTTGAGCTTCAGCCTCAGTACCTGTCCTTCCAGGGAACAGTCAGGGTTGATTTCATTTAGGATTGACTGATTTGATCTCCTATCAGTCCAAGGGACTCTCAGGAGTCTTCTCCAGCACCACAGTTCAAAAGCATCTATTCTTCGGCGCTCAGCCTTCCTTATGGTCCAACTCTCGCAACCATACATTGCTACTGGGAACACCATCGCCCTGACTATATGAATTTTTGTTGGCATGGTGATATCTCTGCTTTTTATTATGCTATCTAAGTTTGCTATAGCTTTCCTTCCAAGGAGTAAGCGTCTTTTAATTTCATGGCTCCTGTCTCCGTCTGCAGTGATCTTGGAACCCAAAAAAGTAACATCTGTTACTGCTTCCATTTCTGCCCCTTCTATTTGCCAGGAATTGATGGGACCCGATGCCATGATCTTAGTTTTATTAATGTTGAGTTTCAAGCCAACTTTTGCACTCCCCTCTTTCACTCTCATCAAGAGGCTCTTTAGTTCTTCTTCACTTTCTGCCTACACCACTGCTATACCAGTGGAGGAGCTGGGTAGGATTGCACTGTTAAATGAGATCTCCTTCTAGTTACTAGGTTACTAAGTTACTCCTTCCATTTACTAAGAGGCAGAAAGTGCAAAAGCAAGTTGAACTACTGTATTCAGCTGGGTCAGAATGCTTAATAAAATCATGCTGCTTCACTGATGAGTCTGACCTGAATCTTTTGGTAAGCAAAGTGTGTTTTTAACAGCACCTACCACAGTTCAAGTCAGGTACAAGGGTTTACTAGAAACGAGAGGTTCTCTTTTGGAAATAGAAGACAACAACGGAAGCTGATAAACCTTTGTTTAGGCACAAGTGCTTCGTGCATTCCCAAAGGTGAAGTGGGTCACCATCACACAATCCATTCAACTGGGCATTGTGGATGCAGGTGGCAGCCTGCAAGGCTCTTCACAGGATGTGGACTTCCAATATTTTCCCCTTGTCAAGTCTCCTATCTGGCTACAGTAGAGCTTCTTGGGTTTGGTCCTGAAGCAAAGAAAGGAGAGATAGAAAAAACAAAGTGACTATATTGCTCTCTGAGCAGCAAAGAAACGTTTGCTCTATCTAGCCTTTCTTTCATTCTTACAGTCATTCTGCAGAGATCACCTGCAAATGGGCAATAGTATAAATACAGAGGCCACAATCTAACATCGCAATCCTAACCAACTTTCCAGCGCCGATGCAGCTGGGCCAACAGGGCGCACACTGCATTTTGCTGTGCAGGGGCAAACATGGAGGCCTCTTCGAGGCGAGGGAACATTTGTTCCATTACCTTGAGGCTGCATTGCAGCTGCACCAGCCCTGGAAAGTTGGATAGGATTGCACTGTAACAGAGAGCAACCATGCTTGTCCATCAATTTCAGTGGGCCTAAGCGCACTGCTGGATTGTGGGCAGCTTCAATGGCTGGATTATAGGCAGCTTCAACACCTAGCTCTTGTAGTTGAAATGGCAATATGGGCGGTATTTTTCCCTTTATCTTTCTTCAAGTCTTGCACATGGCCTGGCATGGTACACATCAGAGACAGCAAAGGTTCCAGCCACTTCCACTGTTCAGGCCAGGGACCCATTTTAAAAGGTAAATTTGTTCAGAGCTTTAACAGGATTGTCACCTAATATGAGAGTCTTGTCTGGGCTGCCCCTTAGAAAATCTTGCAGACTTAATGGTTATAACACAACGGACAGCATTTCCTTTCCATGGTGATCATTTTGAGGCTGTTCCATGGTGATCATTTTGAGGCTGCTGCTCCCCTTGTTATCAGGGCAATTATGCAACATATGGTTCTGGGGTAGTGTCTTCACAGTTTCAAAGAGATGCATATCTCATTCAGAATCAAGAGATTCAATAATTGGGATGTGGGGGTGTGCACCTTAATACCTTTAGTAGAATTTGGTGCGGAAGGAGGAATTGACCAACTTGAACAACCTTGAATGTCTCATCCACATGTTATTTTCCTCTCTCCAATTTGCACACACTATTGTAGGGGATCACCCCACTCACTGCCTAATACCCCGGGGTGGGGTGGAGTTTCTCTACTCAGATTGCCAATCGCTTGTCCTTGGATAGCTGGCTTCTGGCTCTCCAAGACATCTCCAGCTAGATAAGAGAAGTCCTTCCTCTTGATCGAGACAGACCGGGGGGGGGGGGGGATGCCTCTGTTCCCCAGGCTCTGCCAGCCCATCCCCAGTGCCTCATTGCAAAAGAAGAGGGGAGGGGGGTTGAGTAGCACCCAAATCCTCTTCCTCTACATGGCAGCCTCCTTAGGCTTCAGGCTTCTCCCAAGCCTGGCCAGAGCCCTCAGACTTGCATCCTGCTTTCTCTGCCTCATCACTGGCAATGGCTGAGGTTTTAAATCCTCCTGGGCTTTGTGAGCATGTATCGCTCTATTCTGCCCCTGCACAGACTCTGGGACTGCTACTCCTGTGGGCCCCCCTGGCAACCCAGGAAATTATACAATATTAGAGGCAGGGTTTTCCAGGGCCTCTAGCTGGCCTCTTAAAGACACCTCTTGTGGTAATGGGCCTGAAGACAGCAAGCCTGGGGGTCACATCTTGAGTGTGTGAAAGGGACCAGGCAGGCTACTGCAAGAGACTGTAATGGATCCAGTTAATGGGCAAGGCTATAATTATTATTCGTACTTGATTAAACCATTTTTACCCAAGGGTGTATATACGCATCTGGAGTTAAATGCTTACACCTGTGGGCTGGGAGGAAAATTAACATTTGCTTTATTGATTGCTATTTATACAGCACCATGCACACTGGCCCTGATCACTTTTAGATATTATTTGTAGACACTGATAAATGAAACCATTTCTTCAGACCAGCTAAAGAAGCTAATGGATGGGTAATGCAGAAATATAGCCCAATTGTCATTCAACTTCTTCTTGCATGTCATTAGCTAAATGATATTGCGCCTCTTAGCTACTTATCATTTTTATAAAAAGCCTTAAGAGCTGGGTAGGGGTTGAACAGCAGTCACATAATTCAGCTTCATTTCTCTCAGGGTTCCTCATTCCTGCATGTCACCAACAGTATGGTATATGGGGGTGTTACACATGAACTTACTGTAGCACAGGGCCATAAATAAGGAAAATAAATGTTGTGACTATTAATCAGCTGACATGCACCCAAATGAGTTGCCTATACATTTTTCTATTCCTTAATTACTTGTCACTTACTGCTAGTTTGTAACTATTCAGTCCATGATTTTGCTAGAAGGTTTTTCCAATTCTGTCTTCCTGCAGAACTGCTTTGGGGAGGAGGAAGATTTTAAAAAAAATCTTGATTTGTGTTGTAGGTTTGTCTTAATTCAATTGAGTATTTGAGAGGGAAAGCCCAAAAGGTAGATATTAACCTCCCAGGCTTAGGATCTTGTAAAGAAGTTCCTTTCTGGACTCAGTTTCTGCAATGACCACAGCTGGTGTGAACACTCACCATTAATTTCTAGTTACATTCATGTGAATTGAGATCTGGTCTTCAGTTTGCAAGAATTTGACTTTTAAGATTTCCATGTTTCATTTTAATACTCTGTACTTTTGGGCATTTTGAATTCTTGATATTTGTTGCAATGTTACCATGAACAATTTCTATTTATGAACTTCAGAAAGTTTTGTTAGAGCTTGGCATGAATCCATTCTGTATTGCCAAAATTCTAGAGCAGGCTGCAGAATCTGAATTGAATTTCTACAGGCAAGTTTCAGACCAACATTTTCTTTATTTCTTCAGTTAAGAATTATACATGGCTGGAAATCCCATAAGAATTGTTTCATTGTCTACTGAATGTTTTGCTGTTTAGGAGATGGTTGGTGACCATAACATCAGAGTTGCTTCGTGGTTCTGCTTGAAAGCTTTCACTTTCTGCAAAAGAAGGAATGAATATGTTGGTGAGTTGGACAAACGTTCACGATATAAACATGTATAACCTTGTAATCAGTCATATGGAGATCCTTACAAAAGTACTGTGTGATTGATTAACAGGCAGGCCAAATCTATTGTCCAGGGATGAGCTTACCAGATGGGAGCAGGAGTCAGCATGCATGACCACCTCCTTGCAGGGGGAGAAGCAGGAGCATGAGAGAGGGATGTTAAGAAGGGAAATGGGGCAGGAAGAGGCAGGGTTGGCTAAGCTCCAGGGAATATAAATAGCCAATGAATGAGGAGAACACTCTCCAACTGAATAGCCAGGTCATGGAGTTCTGGGAGGCTCATGGGGCCAGCCCCATAACAGCCGCCACCGCCACCGTCACCATCACCTAGAGGGAGGACTTTGGGGTAGAGTGTCTCCCCTTAGGGCAGTTTCTGAGGCCTTGAAGGACCAGGTTGGCACAGAAGGTGAATCAATGGGAGAGGACTCAGGTGGACTGACAGGCAGGAATACCAGAAGGGCCAGCAGGGACTTTGACTGACTTGGGGCCCTAGGGACAATGATCAAACTCCACCCACTGATGCAGCTATGCCACCAGAGTGCATGCTGCATCCTGGGGGGGGGCAGTCCTGGGGGTCTTCTCCAGGAAAGGGAACATTTGTTCCCTTGCCTGGGGGTAAGCCTCTGCTGCCTGGATGGGTCTACTCAGACAGGAACCAGTGATTTTGCTGGTGAAATTCCAATTGGACCTGGGAAGGGGGGTATGATATAGGTGGTGGTGCCACTGATAGTGCCCCCTTCCGGCCTCGATCTGCCCCCTCCCCACCCTGGTCTTTGCCCTGTTCTTCCCCCTTCCTGCCCCATTCCACCCACCTCCTGCCTGCCCCTGTGATGACATATTGGTGCTAGGACTAGTTGGAAGGCCACTGGCGCCTGGCCCAGCTGTTTTTTGAGGACATTTGTGCTGTTTTAAGAAACAACTTTGGGGGAGAAAGTGCCTTGAGAGGTTAGAAGGTACTTTCTACCTTCATCTTGGTTCAGATGGATATGCATAGTCGGTATTAGCGAAGGCATTTGGGAGAGAGGGTTGCTTGCTGCTACTGGTATGTCTCATTAAACCTCAAAAGGCACACCAACAGCCCAATTCATAAGGTGCTTGCAATGGTGTAAACCTTGAAGACATAAACAGGACTCGCATGGTGAAGAGCAAAATTTCATGTATTAATGCAGCCTGTGGGATGTTGATTCTAGAGCTCTGTTGTTGGCATGGCATATGGGAGCGATACATACCAAAACTGGTGATGGTTATGGAAGGAAGAGTAACTCCACTGACCAAGTCCAGCATATTTGCTTGAATCTATGTTTTAAATTCAGAACAAAATTACATATTAAAGGGGAAAAATGAGTACTAAGCTTCCAAATGCAGCAAAGTATAAGAAACAATGGAAAATTTGGCTTGCTGCACAGGAGGAATAATAGGACTATTAGATGAATACATTTGCTGTGCAGTCAGCCAAAACGTTTCATTAAAACAATTGCGCTCCGTCCTCCCCTAATGATAAATTAATCTCCGTAGAAAAGACAGATCTGTAGAGAGAATTTATTTATTGTGCAGCAGCCAGAAGGGTGCCAAAGATTCTCAGTGTCCCACTGCAAAGTGTGTAATAGACTCTGTAAACCAGCGGTGGGGAACCTCCGGCCCCAGGGCCGGATCAGGCCCCCGAGGCCATCCGGTCCGGCCCCCGGAGAGATTGCCAGGAGACCGCCAACCGGCCCCTGGAGGCTCCGCGTGTCACCTCCGGAGGCCGGGAGAGGGCCTTTGCATGTCCTCCCCGGCCACCGCCTCGACCCCTTCTCACCAGGCCATTGGCCATTTCGCACATGCATACCACGCCGATGAGGGCAAGCTCTTGCCCTCTTGCCCTCATCGGCATGGTACGCCGGAGGTGACGTGAGGACCCGGCGGCAGCTTCAGACGGTGAGCACAGAGCCTCCGGAGGCCGATGGGGGGCGGGGGCAAAAATTAATTAATTAAATAAAAATGGTGCCCGGTCTTACGGCCGGCCCTCAAGCAAATTTCTAATATTTAAAACGGCCCTCGACAGGGAAACGTAGCAGGGAAACATAGCAGGGACTTGAACTCTAGCTGGGATATGAATGTCTCACATAGTCGGTTCTCTTGTTCCAAGGTTTGGGGTTACTTCCATCTCTAGTACAGCTTGGGTTTCATTAATTCTGTTAACCTTCTAGTACTTCCTGTCTCAAATCCCACAGTTTTCTACCTATCCCTACCATGAAAAGGGCCAGCTGTGAAGCGTCACATTGTTTTTTTAAAAAAAATATCCAAACATTTATACCCTGCCTTTCTTCTTCTGAAGATGTTCCCAGGGGGGCTTACCACATTTTTAAAAAAAAAACATAATAGCATAACAGCACATCCCACCAACGTGCCTGAAGGTGACCGATAATTAAGAGCAGGAAAAAAACAAATTACAGTGGAGTGAAACTAATAAAGTGCCTATCCAAAAACGTTTTTACCAACTGCTGCAAAAGAACCAACCAGGGGACTAGATGGGCTTCCAAGGGGAGGAAATAGCAGGGCCATGACTAAAAAGGCCCTGTCACAAGCCCCCCCCCCCGTCAAACGTCAAACAATAAGAACATGGAGCAGCGCCCCAGATGTTGAACAAGATGAGCAAGCAAATTCATATGGGAAAAGACTCCTTTAGATATCCTGATCCCAGGCTGTTACGAGTTTCAAGAGCTATAACTAACACCTTGACTTGAGCCCAGAAGCATACTAGTTACCAGTGAAAATATAAACTGGGGGTGATATGTCCTGCCCTCCCTGGAGGGAAGGGATGCAGAGAGAGAGAGAGAGAGAGAGAGAGAGAGAGAGAGAGAGAGAGAGAGAGAGAGAGAGAGAGAGAGAAGGAGCCCAGAAGTTTAGCTGCCCAGCCCATGCTGGCTCAGCAACTTCGGTAGCACTCCGTGAGATAGAGAAGAGGCTGGAAAGGAAAGGGGGTCCAGGGTGTTACAGATCCTGGCTGCTGGCTGGCACAGTGATTCTCTGGTGGTGGTTGGAATGGGGGTGGCTTATCACAGCTCTATTAGGTTAATAATCCAAAAGGGTGACAAGGCACAGAGAACCAAGGAACAGTGGAACAATGGAATGAATAACGACCCAGGCATGGAGAACTCTAGGTTCTCAGGATTTTTATAGACTTTCATCCCATAGAATCATATGGGATTCTATGTGAGATGAGTAAATTAGGGGATATTGTATACCTAGTTGAGGACCCCTACTGGCTTCTGTCTTTGTTTTTATCACCCGGTTGGAGGTCTGTTGGAGGTCTGTTGGCTTATTCCTAGATTGAGCTTAATCATAGGGTTGGTGAGCACCATTGTAGCTGTGCAACCTTTCCTTTGTTTTACAAAAGTTGTTTCCCCCAAGTTCAGGAGTCTCTGGGAGGTGGCCATGGTCACAAGACACCAATTCTGCTGTCCCAACAGGATTTGGAGCAGGTAGGCTTCACCTGAATTTTGGAGGCATGAAAACTCCATTTGAAATTAAGGAGTAAAAAAAATCTCCATTTGAATTTAGAGTGTTGGACTCCCTGGATCAATTAAGGAGGGAATGTGTGATTATTTTAATTTTCATATTTTTATACTGCCCTTCCTCCAAGGAGCTCAAGGTGGTATAAGTAGTTCCTTCTCTCATTTTGTCTTCAGAACAACTCTGTGAGGTAGGTGAGGCTGAGAGATAGTGACTGGACCAAGGTCACCCAGGAAGTTTCATGATTCAATCAAACCCGTGGCTTTCTTGTGGATCTGTGGCCTCTTGTCATAGGTACTGTAAATAGCCACATTATTAGTCTGGCCCTTTGCTCTCTGGGCTGGCACCTAGAATCAAGAATATGTGTTCAAATGCATGTCTACTGCACAAAATCAAATCAAAAAGATATAAGCAGAAATACAATATTGATCATGTATCAGTGTTGATACCCATACGATCCCAGTGGAATCCCTTCAACTGTCTCTCACGCGTCTCAGTGATGCTAGCCGTTATCAGAGAGAAACCAGACACATGACAGGGTAGAGCACTGGCTTGTTAATACATATAGCCATGCTTGTACACTACTTAATGCTATTCCTGCATTTGCATTTTATGTGTTATGTCCCTTTGCATAGTCACTAATGAACCTCCCACTAGGTTTTTTTTAAAAAAAATAATGACCAAACTCTGAGACATGAATGTAATTGTTTTAAATGAGCATTAGGCAAGTGGAAATGCACTCAAGAACTCTTCTGGCTGGGCAGAGGCTCGGCTTGCAAGGAGGGGGGGTGCAAGAAGGGGGTGCTGTAGCTTTGACCCAAGAATGGGAAATAATGAACAAATTGGCAAAGAGGTAAATAAATCAGACTAGCGTTTGTCACAAAGATGTTTCGGCTTGGCAAGAGATGAAAGTGCAGGGTCTGCTGGAGTCTTCTGTTTGCTCCAAATTATTATATCTGTACAAATCCTGATATATTGTTTTAATATGAAAATGTGGAAATACTCGTACTTAATGACTGTGTGAAGCAATTTGCAATTTAAACGTCTACAGGCATGCCAACAACTTTATTTTTACTACTAGCGCTAATTCTTGTTTCTTAATTATGGCCTCAAAGCCCTCTCTGGTGAAACATTTCTATCTTCATTTTAATTATGTTCTTCTCTCTTGACACTGCTGGCAAGGATATGGCCAGTCTTGTTGCCATTGTGGCCTGATTGTAAACCTTTCGGGGGCATCTGGCGGACTCTGGTTGCCAGGCAGAGTGCTGAGCTAGGTGGACCAGCCTGGCAGGTCTTATGTTCTTATTATGAATTACCTGAAACACTTTTGTTCCCAAAAGCTCCCCAATGCCATTTCGACAGTAGGAAATTCTCAAATTACTATTTGCGTATCTCTTCCTATTCTCTGGACATTGGATACCTGTACTTGGTATCCAGTAATATTTGATATCTGATCATTGGTATTTGACAATATTTGATAATTGGCATGAAATGTAGTATTGATACGGCCCAATCCTATTCTTACCCACGCCGATGCAGCAATGCCAAAATGGCTCCTGCTGCATCCTGAGGGGGGGGGGGGGCGGGGGGGAGTTGCAGAGATCTCCTCTGGGTAAGAGAACATTTGTTCCCTTACCCAGGGGTAAGCCTTCGCAGCACGAACTCTGTGTGTTGCTGGAGTGTTTTGTTGTTCCGCCAGTGCTAAAGCCCAATAGGATTGGGCTGATGCACTAATGGTGTTAGCAAACCATCTGCCTCAGAGGCAGAAAGGAACACTTTCCATGTCAACATCTGCCAAGGACATTTTGTGTTCCTGCCCTAGAAATGTGGTACATTTGGTATTTGACAATATTGTTCCAGTGATTGAGCTGGCTCAGGTCTGAGTTTACCCATGGTGGCTGTTGGGGGTTATCCCAGTGCAAGGGAACTAATGTTCTCTTACCCCAAGGAGGTCTCCAGTGGCCAAAAATCCCCTGTGGGATACAGCGGAAGCTGCGACAGCACTGCTGCATTACTGTGTGGGGATATAGTTAGGATTGGGCTGCCCGAGTGTGTCCTAGAACAGAGGTTCTCAACCTGTGGTACAGGTACCCCTAGGGGTACGCAGACCACTTGCTGGGGTATGCCAAGCCCTGCCCCTTATCTGCCCCATCAACAGCTAATTAAGTTTTAATTAACATGGATTTTAAATTGTAATTATTTTCGAAGCCCTTCTGTCTCTCTGATTTTGGTTTTGGTTTTATTTTTGTACTTTGGAAAATGTACTTTGGTGGGGTGGAGGAGGATGGAGCTGATTTTGGGAAGTGGGAATTTTCACGGTTTGGGTCCAGGATATCTGAGGGAACGCCTTCTCCCATACATTCCGGCCTGTTCTCTTAGGTCATCTGAGGGGACTCTCCTGCGGGTGCCACCTCTATTGCAAGTTAGGGAAGTGGCAACACGTGGGCGAGCCTTCTCTGCTGTGGCGCCACAATTGTGGAACTCCCCCCAGTGTTTTTATTGTTTTTTAAAATTGTTTAAGTATCGTTATGTATTTTATGTATTTTAAATCATGTATTTTAATCTGTTGTTAGCCGCCTTGGGCATTTGCCTTTCGGCATAGGAAAAGGCGGGATATAATTTTTTCAAAATAAATAAATACTTTGGTGGGGTGGGGGAGGGAGGAGTTGATTTTGGGAAGTGTGACTTGGAGAAAAAAAGAGATCCTTGCATGTGTCTCTCCCCCGCACCCACCCACAGTTAAATAAGACATTTTTTCACATTTAAAATTGTTTTAGTACTTTTTATTTAACGATTAATTACCTAATTAATTGATTGATTAATCCAATTAATTAGCAGTTAATTAGCAGGGGGTACTTCAGAAAATTGGACCATGATAGGGGGTACCCGGGCCTCCAAAGGTTGAGAAACCCTGTCCTAGAACATACCCTGTGTCTTCTCATTGTAGAGAAAGATCAGTAGTGAAGACAAGCCACCTTTCAACTGTTAGAACATAAGAACATAAGAAGAGCCCTGCTGGATCAGGCCAAAGGCCCATCTAGTCCAGCTTCCTGTGTCACACAGTGGCCCCACCAGATGCCTCAGGGAGCACACAGACAACAAGATAACCTGTTTCCTGTTGTCACTCCCTTGCACCTGGCACAGAGAAAACCCACTTCTAAAACCAGGAGGTTGCTTATGGCTTGTAACCTGTGATGGTCTTTTCCTCCATGAATCTGTCCAAACCCCTTCTGTTTTTCTTATTGAGAGACTAAAGCAAGGTTTCCCTGGAATAAAATTATTGGTATATCAGTGGTAAATGGTATTTCACAATTGGCAACTTAAGATATTTCAGTTTCAAGCCTGCCATAACTGAGAGATGCAAACAAGCCCAGATCACTCCAATTTTGAATTCTGAGTTTTAAAATTTGACATTCAAACTGCAAATCTTTCTTAGAATCGTATGGTTCAGGGATGAAGCTGGAATATTTGGCAAAGAAATTCAAATATTTGTGAATATTCTCTTCAGCTACATTATTAATTGATTGCTGCAGCACCAAGGAATCTGTGGGGTCTATTCTTTTCATTGCCCCAAATTTCATTTTGCCAGTTGCCAACAGGGGTATAGTTGGAAAATGGGCAAGTGGAGTCCAGGAACTTTCCCTAAAGTTTCCCTGCATTGTGCACTCAGGTGATGCCTTTGAAACTGGTTTTCAAGAAGATCTTAGCTAAAAAGAAGCACCAGGCTCAGCAGGAGACAAGTTAAGAAGTTTGCCTAGGGTCCTAAGTTAACTGCCTAAGAGCGCAATACTGCGCAGAAATAGGTCAGCAGAGCGAGCTCTCCGCCAGCTTACGGAATCTTGAAAGTGCCATAAAGCACTTTTGCAGCACTGAGAGAGTAAGCGGTGGAGGCCAGCACCACTCACTCAGCCATCATCCAACACCTGCACCGCCGAACACAGGTAAGTCCTGCGCCGGGTGGCAGGAGGCTGTGTTGGGCGGGAGGGAGGGGGCCAAACCAAATGCGGCGTGGAGGCTCCTCCGAGTCGTTCCGCCGCATTCTCTGCTGCCGCTTGGATCGCCTGCGCCGCATGTATGCTGCCCCCCACCTCTGATTTGATGCCCCCTGCCTGCTGCCTGGAGGCGGTCTGCCCTCCGCCCCATCCCATCCTACCCCTCTGATGTAGCTCATGCTACATTAACAGTCCAATCCTATAGGGCACTAATGGTGGAGGAACTCCTAGCCCACTACCATAAGGCCACTGTGGTGCCATAAAGGGCATGCCACTATCATGCATTTGGGGTCGCCAGCACAAATGGCTGGAGGCCTCACACATGTGGCAGCAACCACTCTATGCCATGCTGGAGCAGGTAAGTTCGTGGAGGGGGCGATTCATGGGCAGTTTGGGAGAAGTTTGAAGTGGACCAGATGGGGTGGTTTGGGAGCAGGAGGGGGTGGATCTCAGTGGCATCAAAGCATGCTGGGATCCTACCCCCATTTTCCCTTAATGACATGCCCTCTGCCTCTCCTCAGACTTACACCAGCAAAATAGGTAGCATAGGTCTGAGGAGACCCATTGATGGCCAGGCAGCCTATGGAGAGGTAAGTAAAAAATATTTTTGCTTACCTCTCCTGGGCCATCTGGTTGTTCCCCCATCATAGCATGCAGTGCACGTTCCTCCAGCGGTGCTGCATGCTACAGACTGGTGGGGGATACGATTCGGGCCTTTGGCTACAATTCTATGCAAATTTACATGGGAGTAAGTCCTATTGAGCACAGTGGGCCCTGCATTTTGAGTAAACATGCATAGGTTAAAAGTCAAAAATACCTTTTATATTTATTTGGGGAAAAAATTAATCTCATTTTTCCATTTGTATATGTTTGTTTTCAAACTCCAAGAGTTTGGGATGAAATGAACTAGATCTTTAAATGAAGTACAATGAGTTTTAAAGGAGAAATAAGTGGCAAAAGAATAAAACAATCTAATGATAAAATTTAAAGTTGTTTTTTTAAAAAATATATATAGTATTAATGGTACGTGGCCATGTAGAGTGTCATGACATGCTCCTGCACTTTAAAATTTACCACCACATCACTGGTTGCCAGCATGTTTCACAGCACTCATATGAAACTCTTAAGGGTCTCTGCAAGGGTAGCGAGGCATTCTTTTCCACTTTGCTAAGCTACCTAGATTAACATAAATCACTGAGATTTGATGCCTGACTTATAAAGACCTGCTGAGTAGGCCATCTATAACTGACCGTTGTTGGATTTAAGAATCTTCATAGAACAAAACACATCATTAGCATTTCAGACTAATCCTGGAGCCTAACTGGTATGTAGATCTCCAGGGATGGCAGCACTAGGATTTCCAAGTTTTCGGAAAAGTTGGAGGTGGAGGTGGTGGAAATGCTACTGCTAATTTAAATGAGGCGGCATGTTTGATCTAAGCCATAGAACCAAGTGCCCCAATGTCAGCATCTGCAACAGAACAAAAAATTGAATGATGTCTGCACCAAGGACAGGATTCCCCAAGTCATCTGTGTGGTGGAGAGAGCATCTCAGCTACTTTGGAAGCCTTTTGCATTCGTATTTGGTGCTGGCAAGCTGCAAGTCACAGTCGGAAGACTGTGAACCAACAGAAGCTTAGCACCCATTGGATTCCTCGGTGACACGACTCGGCAAGTGGCTATTTGGAAGCAGGTGGAAGTGTATCTTTAGCAAAGAGATGGACCCAGGTGCCATTCCTCTCCCCTGACTCCGGGAGAGGGGTGGGGAAGATTGAGGTGCCTGATCAACCCCCCCCCCCACTCCTTTCTGGCTTTGGGGAGGTTTAAACTCTGTGGTAGCAGGTAGCGATAACCCTTTGGGTTTCCTTTCCACAGCAACCTTCCATTCATTTGCTCTCCGTTAAATGCACAGTCATGTGTATTTGTTTACAGGAAACATCCTGTTTCATGTGGAAACATGACGAAATAGATGGAAAGAGTGGATCGTCGAAAAGCGGATCATCAAAAAGTGGAGATGCCTATACTGGGTTTCTCAGTGTGCCTCTAACAGTGCAATCCTATACACACGTGAAAAGGTAAAGGTAAACCCTGTTAATCACGAGGCTTACTTCTGAGTAAATCTACAGAAGATTGCATTATCCTTACACCCCCAATGAAGACACGAGACAAGTCACTTATGGAGATATGGTCACTTTATTTAAGCATATCAAAGAAACCTGCAGAGGCAAACACTGGGGGTAAACTAACGCACCCCCAAAGGCGTGCGGGCACTGATCGGGGGAAATGGGCCTAGCCATCTTCCTCCCCTTGCTTGTTTTGGCATCAACACCCCGACTGCAGGCCCCCCGGACACAGCCCAGGGGAGCCTATCACAGCCAACCCCGAAGGGCTGAGACAGCAGAGCAGGTTTTGAGGCCCATACTAGCCAAGCCATTGATGGGCCTCACCTGCTCCAGCCAGGAGGCTTGCCAACTCAGCCTCACCGACCCGGGTTAAGGGTTAAGTGTCGTAATGAGCGGTCTTGGCTCACCTCCTGACCTTGCCGAACTCAAGGTGCATGCCGATCCCTATCAAGCCTTACCTACCCAAACCCGCACACTACCTGCCAGGTGACCCACTGGCTGACAGCCTCATCCCTATGAACATAGTCTGAGGTAGGTGAAAAAAACTCCAATTAGTGCCAATCTATTGGAAGCCAAAAATTCTTACCTGGCCCCCGAAGGGCAACCGGCTAATCCCAGACTATGCCAAGGGAGGGCGGGACGGGGCTTCGCTTCCTGGGCGTCGACTGAGGCCAAGCAATGCTGCGGCATCTCCTCAGTCGACGCCCGGTCCCATGTGACCTGGCCCGGCCAATCACAGGCCGGGCCTATCGTAACTTGTCTCTCCTGCCTCCCTCGAGGGGGGGCAGGACAAAACCCCCACGCCTCGATCGTGTCTTGAACAAATCCTTTAACTACTTTGCCTCCTACTTGCTGCCATCCTAAAAACGGTGATATCTGTTCCTGGGGTATCGCGAGTCATTAACAAATGTCTATGGAAGAATCACAGGTGGCCTCTCAAAGTGGTTATAAGCAAGATAGTGACTCTGATTAGAAGTGAGATTAAGATGCAAATCTGAACTTCTCCAACAGCTCAGGGCCATTTGGTTGTAAAAACATGAGTTGGACTCATGACCCTGATTAAAATGTATTGAAAAATTAATAGGCTAAATTCTCATCTGGAAAATGTCATCTGTTGCATCAGTGGCATTATGCTATGAATGAACTCTGCTGCTTCTGTTGCTCCCCCAGTCTGCATCACATTGCTCGTGAAAGCTTAAGGGACGGAGGAAAGCTTCTTCCTTCTGCGTAAACTGCAAATTTGCTTGGGCCTGTCCTGGAGCATCTGAGTAAATGTCCCACTGCAAGAGAAAAGTAGCAAATGCAGCAGAGAGTCTAAGTTTGAACTCTGGTGTTTCTTGCAAGATCCCTCCAGATTTGAGCTCAGCAGGAGGCGTGGGGACATCAGCTGCCAGCCCATCTGGCATTGCAGCTGGTGGCTGGAGGGCGTCAGGATCCAAACACACAAACAACTAGAAATAGAAGCACAAATCAAAACGATTCGCCCACTGCAGACAAGTTTTGCTGTCTGAGGGGGAAGAAGGAAGGAGGCATGAATGGTTGGATTGGAAAAAAAGTCCTCATTCTACTAGAACAGGCAAGATTCTCATCTTAACCAGGCTGATGTAAAACCATAATTTACGTAGCTGACTAACAGCACAATCCTAACCAACTTTCCAGCACCGGTGCAGCCGCAATGCAGCCCCGAGGTAAGGGAACAAATGTTCTCTCACCTTGAAGAGGCCTCCATGACTGCTCCTGCACTGCAAAATGCAGTGTGCACCCTGTTGGCACGGCTACACTGGCGCTGGAATTTTGGTAAGGATTGCGCTGTCAAGAAGTACCCAGACTTCATTTTGGTTTTGTTGAACTAACCTCTCTGCTAAAATCTAAAGCCCCCCCCCCCATAATAATTGCTAAAGCCTGCAGTAGATTTCAGCGAACATTGGTTTTGCTGTGTGTGTAACCCCTATACCTGTGGTGGCCAACCTTTCAACATGAATGCTGGTCCTTTAAATGGCTGCATAGGTGAGGGCATTTCAGCAGGTGCAGCTGCTTTAGCAGCACCATCAGCACTTGCAGCTGCCAAGATTCTGTCTTCTACACAACTCTTAAGAACACAGTAGCACTAATGGTGGAAGGGTGGCCACCCCTGCCCTATACACACTTACCTGTAAGTCCCATGGAATTAACCAGGTGTCTACATCTGAGTAGACATGCATAGGATTGCACTGTTGGTCGAGTAATCTATTTATGTATGACTTACTTGGGAATCTGAGCAAGCTGAGATTCAGGTACAAACTTCCGAAGACATTGGAAACTTTTATCAGGGACTGTGTCAATTTCAGGGTGGACGGCACACAAGGGTTCTTCTAGTGATGAGTCAAATATCCTCTTTTGTACTCCTTAATTAAACTCTGGGAAATGTGCAGCATTTAACTAGCAATAGATTGGATGGGTAGATACAAATGAGGAAAGGATTCCTACACATTGAAGAGCTACATAGAAGTAGGAATATTTGCATTTCTGGTGCACCTTTTCAGTGATGCTGGCGTGAAAAGGTGCACCTGAAATAAACTTGCTTAAACAGCATTCTTATAAGGTGTTTAGGTCTTGCAATGTGTGTTCTGATGTGTGTCACTTTTGTCTTCACACAATATAGTCACTATTATCCTTTTGTGCAGATGGGGGAAGGACAGAAACCCTGCTAAGACAGGGGTTCTTAAAATGTGGGGGAGGGGGGCCACAAGCAGCTTAGAAAGAGGTTGTAAAGCTCTGGAGAACCAGGTTCGATCCTTGGAATCTCTAGGTAGGGCTGGGAAAGGCCCCTGTCTGAAACCCCAGAAGCCATTGCCAGGAAGTGTAGGCAATCATGAGCTAGATAGACTAGGGGTTCTCAACTAGTGGTACACGTACCACCAGTGGTACTTTGGCTGACTGCTGGTGGTAGTTGGACTGCCAAACGGCTGGAACCCTGCTCCAATGCTATACTTTTGGTGCTGCATTTTTGCTCCCGAGAGGCTCCTGCCTTTGGCTGAGCCTCTCAGGAACACTGAGAAGGGTCCTCCACCTGCCCAGAGCCTCCTACCTGCATTTTCTGGCCTCTGAAAACCCATAAACCTGGAAGTAACTGGCAGTGATATCATCGCCAGTCACTCTCAGTGGTACACAGCAGGAGGTGGTACTTGGCCAGGAAGGGGTTGAGAACCCCTGAAATAGACCAATTATCCTATTCCAGGGGTCATCAGTGTGGGTCTCAACTAGCTGTAATGTTGGGGGAGATTGTGTAAATGTATGTGTTCTTTTTCAGGGGTGACAGTCGCAGAACGTTTGAGAGCACTGAGAAAGGAATCCAGGACTGAGCTGGAATTTAAGATAAATTTGCACCATAAGATCCAAGAAAGTGCATGTTCAGTGTTCCCGGAAGTCTACCTGAGCAAGTATCACACATTCTTTAGAATTTACCCCGTATTGTCCCGAGTATAAGACGCACCTGATTATAAGACGCACCCTTAAAGTTTGGTGCTATTAAAAAAATTTAATTAAATCACTGACATTATTGCAACAGCCTGATTATAAGACGCACCCCTAGTTTAAAAACTTAAATTAGGAGAAAAAAGTGAGTCTTATACTCAGACCAATATGGTACTTTGGGGGATATTTCACCAGGTGGGAAGAGGAAACTGCACTGAGACAAGCTGGTGCTTCCCTTCTTCTGCCAGGCTTCTTCTGAACCTTAAACACCTACATCCTTTGCTCCAGCATCCTCAAGAAGATCCATAGTGCTCTTGTGTAGAATCTGACCTTATTTCTATACAAGTCTGACAGAGAGGGAGAGAAGCAGCGGCCCTGAATCCATTGAGGCCTGTGGGTGCTCCCAGAGTCCCAAGTTCAGAGACAGCTACTAACAATCACAAAGTATCAACCCTGGCCTCAGCTTCCTCCTCCCTCCGTCCCCCAGGAGAATGACATCCTGACAACAGGGCGAGCAGTCTCTCTTCACTCCTCAGCAACAGTTTATAGACGCATTCAGTTTGCATCAGGTGCCGTGTCACCCAGAATTCCTAGGAGCCTCTGCTGAATTGCTGCAAGAACCAGAGGGTGTAAAAGCGACCTGTGAAATGCCAGCCACCTACATTCTCATTCGGTGTCCCCTTCCCTGCAGGGTGACACTGGAGATCCAAAGTTCCCAGCACTTCAAGGGGCTTATGTCAAATTACCGTGACAGCATGTGTGACAAGGATGCCCGTTAAGAAGGGCCTCTCTCTGCAGAGCGCGGCAAGAACATGGCAGGCGACAGCACTGTCAAAGCGCTTGGGATTAAAACCTGTCATACCTGGGCTTTGACATTTCTATTTTGCACTGATTTCCGTATGTCCCACTCTCTTCGCCTGTGAGCTCCATTGGTTTTTCATCCATCCGTACCCCCTGCTTCGGAAGCCAGCAGCTCTCAGTGGAACTTTATCTAAGGAATCTGGGCTGGCAATCCAGAGGGAGTCATTATTTTTCATGGCCTCCTCTTTTAGACAACATTATGCTTTATGAAAGGCTCAGTTGTACGGGAAAACACAGCAGAAATCTAGGGCAGAGGAGGAGTGGCGATGTTCTCAACATGGAGCAGGACCTTTCCGAGTACCATCTTACCGCTGAGTTCATGGCAGTTCACGGAGTTCACTATTTGCATTCATTGTCTGTCTATAATCCGCTCACATTTCTCACTCTTGCTGATAGGACAGACTTGCAGGAGGCTGAACGCATTCAATGGTAATCCTTCTCCCATGCCTTGTATAATCATGGCACATGCAGCATTTTTGGACTGCAAGGTTTCCCCCTGATATTGGTGGGGAATCCTGTGGCTAGAGCCCTGCTGCCATTCATCATATTGAGTATCACTTATCTTCTGAAGTCATGTGTCTCGCGTTTAATAAGTCTTCGCCACTCAGGCATGCTGCAAATGGCTCCCTTGCTACCAAAGCATTATCCTTCCTAATGAGCAGGGGAACACCAGAGAACAGAACAGCCCATTTTTCTTTGTCACTGCTGGTAGATTGGAACAAGCCAATTTGGTAAGTGCTTTAATAAATTGATTCAATTTGGTGCACATAAAAAGGGGTGGGGGAGATAAGGAAGAAAGAAAAAAAAAGCCAGGAGTGGGGGGATAATATATGATGCCTCTGGCAAAAGTGGTAGACCATCAATCTGTCTCTTAGAAATGAATACCTGTCTCAGAACCTAAAAGGTGAAGACAGATGTAACACTCTAAGTAGGATTGCCCTGAAATACACCTACACCCCATTTGCTGTACTGTAGGAGGCATTCTGGCAGGTTTTTTGGAGGTGGTGTCACTAAAAGATCTGGGGTGTCTTATCAGTGGGTGGCAGAGAGAGAGAGAGAGAGAGAGAGAGAGAGAGAGAGAGAGAGAGAGAGAGAGCACTACTTCTGGTTATTAACTTTTTATTGTGATTTTAGGGGGTGTACTGGTACATGTGGTGTTTCATGTCCTCCACTGTGGTTTTAGGGGGTGTACACTACATGGTAAGTGATTGCAATCTCAGAGGGAATTTGTGGGCTGACTTTAATCTCTACCAGCTGGCTTCATTGCCCCCTTACTGTATGTCCAGCTAAGGACTTGTTTGGGCCACTCATTCTCTTGTAAGATTTCTGAGTCATTCTTCCTCCTCTCTGCCTACCCTACCTTTCTTGTTGCTATTGGACAATCTGCTTTGGTATCATAGTGGTACTTTGTAGGAAGAAGTGCCATGGTCTCTCCAGTTTTATTGGCTTAGCTGCTCTGAAGTCAGGGCGTGGTTGGGCAGCCTTGGATTGGGTTCTTTCTAAGGGGGATTTGGAGAAGCTTACAGTTAGACGTCTGACACCCTAAGCAAAGGCTGTTAAAATAAACCATATCACCAGTGCCTGGACATTATGGTTTTTAAGAACACTTTTATGGTATGGATCATTTGAGTGGTTTCATTGAAAAGGCACAGATGAAACTGCTGTTTATGTATGTGATATACAGTATTTACAGCCCAACCCTATCCTCCAGCGGAAGTGCCAGGATCCAGGCAGAAGTGCCAAGATCCTGGCCCAAGTAGTGCAATGTCATGCTTGCTGATGGCGTCAGCAAGCGCACCAGCACAGTCACTGGAGGCCATGTGCACTCACTGTTGGCAAAGACACCATTTGCCAGTGCCAGGTGAGTTGGCAGTAGGGGTGAGCGGTAGGAGGAACAGGGGAGGGAGTGGGAGGAATGGGGGAATTCCTAGGCAGGGAGGGGGAGGAACCAGGGGTGGGGAGGAGGCAGGTGAGGGTGGATCTGGTGACATATACCATAACTTGTCTCCATTTTGTAAAACTCCGCCACTGCTGTCCACGGACATTTGCCACCAAAATAGGTAGTGTATGTCTGAGGAGACCCATTAGTGATTGGGCAGCCTACTAGGACGTAAGTACAATATTTTTACTTACCTCCTACGGGCTATCCAATCACCACCACCCCACCAGAGGATGCAGCGTGCATCTTTTTGAAGCGGCTGTGCTTGTGGCAGGGGATAGGATTGAGCCTTAGACTCATTATGCAGCATAATACACTTTTAGATGTGTCATTAGGAACTGGTCACAATCCTCTGAGCATGTTGTTGTTGTTCAGTCATTAAGTCATGTCCGACCCTTCGTGATCCCATGAATCATATCCCGCCAGGCCTTCCTGTCCTCCACTATCTTCCTGAGTTCGCTCATTTTCATGTTCGTTGCATCGGTGATGCTGTCTAACCATCTCATCCTTTGCCTTCCCCTTCTCCTTTTGCCTTCAATCTTTCCCAGCATCAGAGTCTTCTCCAGAGACTCCTCTCTTCGCATTAGGTGGCCAAAATATTTGAGCTTCAGCCTTAGTACCTGTCCTTCCAGGGAACAGTCAGGGTTGATTTCATTTAGGATTGACTGATTTGATCTCCTAGCAGTCCAAGGGACTCTCAGGAGTCTTCTCCAGCACCACAGTTCGAAAGCATCTATTCTTCGGCACTCAGCCTTCCTTATGGTCCAACTCTCGCAACCATACATTGCTACTGGGAACACCATCGCCCTGACTATACGAACTTTTGTTGGCATGGTGATATCTCTGCTTTTTATTATGCTATCTAAATTTGCCATAGCTTTCCTTCCAAGGAGTAAGCGTCTTTCAATTTCATGGCTGCTGTCTCTGTCTGCAGTGATCTTGGAACCCAAAAAAGTAAAATCTGTTACTGCTTCCATTTCTGCCCCTTCTATTTGCCAGGAATTGATGGGCCCAGATGCCATGATCTTAGTTTTATTAATGTTGAGTTTCAAGCCAACTTTTGCACTCTCCTCTTTCACTCTCATCAAGAGGCTCTTTAGTTCTTCTTCACTTTCTGCCATTAGGATGGTATCGTCTGCATATCTGAGGTTGTTGATATTTCTCCCGGCAATCTTGATTCCGGCTTGCGATTCATTCAGCCCTGCATTTCTCATAATGTACTCTGCATATAAGTTAAATAAGCAGGGTGACAATATACAGCCTTGCCGTACTCCCTTCCCAATTTTGAACCAATCGATTGTTCCATGGCCGGTTCGAACTGTTGCTTGAACTGAGTTGTTCGAACTGAGCATGTTAGGAAGGGTAAAAAGCTTTGTGTTTTCCCTGAAAGAAGGAAGGGGTTGTCTACCTCCTATCATTCATAACATGGCATTGAGAGCTTTATTTGAACATCTTTTTGTGGAAAACTTTTTGTGGCTTCTGCATGCACTTTTATTTCCTTGTTTTGCTCACCAAAACATTTGACATCCCCATGCCAATGGTTATTCACTGCTCTACTCAAGGAGTAAGTTGTTGTCCTGTGTCAGCCATGTTTGGCATTAAAGGCGTCCCGAAGTCCTAGCCTCCATGGACTTGGCCGCCATGAATGTCCACCAAACTAAAGAAATAATATATTGGAGTTGAACCAAGAGGTTGCGTGGATTTGGGAAGGGGGCTTGTGTGGAAGAGTCTGTAGTCCCAGTCTCACTGGAAAAAATGGTGCGTGCATATAAAACACCACCAGCACCACCTGGTGTTCTAGCTCGTTTCATATGCATCCTTTTAAGAAGTCTTGTCAGCATGAAATGAACTGACACTGTGCCCGATTGCATTATCGCATCCGTATGACTCTGAAGTTTGTTGCTTAAGAGAGTGGCTGTCTGATGGCTCCCCTCTTCCTCCTCCCTATGCATGGAAATGAGACGTGTATCTCAGAGACACTATCCCAGGGAGCATAAATGTATAAATAAACACATGAATAAAACATAGCACCTAAATGAGCAGCTCTGCCAGGGTCAGACAAACAGTCTGAGCATTCAGCAATATGATCTGCTCTGTATTGGAAATCTCAGAATAGCGATAGCACCAATTCATTATTTACATACAGTTTGGAAAGCATCAATTGGCTTGTATCTCGTTCCCATTATTGACGTCAATGGGATTGTGCCTACTGAATACGCTGGGAGTTGGAAAAGGGGGTGGGGTGGGTGCAAGTTATCCCTGTTGCAGAACTTCAAAGAGTGATGCTAGGTTGGCAGAGGGGCATTGTGAGTTATGCACAATAACATGGCATGTACTGTTCCTTCCAGAGCACCATGATATCATTACAGGGGTGGAGGAAGTAAGGAAAGGAGGAAGAAACTGCCCACTGCTCAATGACATGTATTCATTCATTCATATACAACTACCACTTTCCTGGCAACAAGTGTATGTGTGGAGCCCAGTATGTACAAAATCAGTCAAGGAGCTTCTGACAAGGTTTAATTTCTCGTCAGGAACTCAATGCACAGTCAACCTGATTGCACTATGGTAAGCTTTATGCTGGGTCTCATCCAACAAACCAAATAAGCAGGCATTGATCGGAATTGGAGGACCTGTCATCGAAGCTTTTCCATGTCTAAGTACTGTAGTTACGTGCAGATGGGAAAGACGATGGCAGCAGGACAGGAAGGCAATCGAGAAGTACAGCCTCTCCCTACATTCTCCAGCAGTGGGATGTGCAGGTGCAGCCCCTCTGCATCAGATACCAAGAGTTTATATTGGCACCTCAATGTAACGTTAGCAACTTTATTTTGAGTTGTGATCTGGTGTTTCCATCGACCATAGCGTAGTCATTGAATTGGACAGGATTAAAATGGCATCTAATATTACTGCTGTAAACACAGCAGCACCATCCTTCCTCCTTCTGTCACAGCCCATAATCTATACAACAGTCTGGTGCCAGTAAAACAAATGGTTTTAGGTTCCTCAAGCAAGTGAGCCAAGCCTCAAGCTAAAGGGGAAGAAAGTGCCTGAGAACCACTAGCTAACCTAACTGATTATGAGATGCTCCTATAATGCATTCATCAATGGACAATGCATCATGCCTGTATAAAGACACTGTCATAATCATAATCTGGAGCTATAGTGTACCAAATCTTTGTAAAATTAATAGCCCAATCTTATCCTTCCCTCCCCCGCCAATGCAGTTGTGCCAAGGAGGCTCTTGAGCTGGCATAAGTCCGAAGAGAGAAAGGAGGCATGCCAGCTGCTATCGGAGGGGATAGTATCCGGCCCAAGTTGCCCGTGCCAGGTCGCACCCCTTCCCGCCTCCATCGATGCCCCGTACCTCCCCGTTCCACACTACCTGCAGAACTACCTTCGGTGGCGAGCGCTCTATTTCCTACTGCTATGTGCGGGACCACTCCAGCCTCTGCTCCAGCATTCCCAAAGCACACAGGTCCACATGCTTTTGGAGGGCCCTTCACAATGGCCATAAAGCTTGCCCGCCACTGGAACACTAGTTAGGATTGAGCCAAAAGTCTCTTTTCAGCCTGAAGTCACATCCACATCCATTAGGTTGACTGGTGACTTGATGTCGTCAAGCGGCAAGTAGAGGCAAAAGGAACAGTATGAATGCAAAAAAAGGATTTCAAGTGACAGTGGCTTGACTACCAGCACTTTAAGAAAGGGCTGGATTGTGTGTGGGAACGTATACATGCCTTTTTAGTTCATCATCTAAAAGTTTAAATTCTTTATATGCTAGTTTAAGTGTTTTAAGCCAAGGGGCGCTGCTTTGTGAAAGGGCATCGCGCAGCTTCAGCAGCATTTCAAGTTCTTTCCTTCGTAACTAGTAGTTGTTTTCTCTATTCTCACCACATTCTTGACTCCGATCGCCTTTTAAAATAAATGTATACTGCTGCAATTGAACGTAAGTGCCATGCTTCACAGGAGTGCTGATCTAGGGAAAATGGTTAAAATTGATAATACTGAGTGTGCTTTCTTTCTCTGGAAACAGCAAATCTTGAAAAGTAGACCCACTCAGAGATGCAACCTGCAGGGCTTGTGAGTGTTTCATTCACTTCACATACACAAGAGGGCAAAGGGTGTAATCACTGACAGAAAGCTGTGTGGCACCCAGTGTGGCTCAGGATCTGAACTCCAAGCAGGCGAAAACCACATCTGATACTGTTGGGAACGATGAGGCTATGTGTGACTTTGGCTGGAAGAAGGCCTATGATGACAGTATAATAATGATCATTGTTGAATGGCTGGAAGAAGTACGGTCAGTTACAAATACGAAGACAACATCATCCGCCTTAGTTATTTTGAGAAGACATTCCCCGCCGAAAGGGCAGCAATGGGTTCTTCTAGTTCTTCTAACTGGTTCGAGTGGACTCAGTCAGTCTCTCTCTAGTGTCATGATTTACTGATACCATTTCTTAAGGCCAAGGGCAATAGAGCTTTCTTAAAACGTATGAACAGACAAAGATGAACTCTTGTGATGCAACAAATTAGGGATTTCTGAAAACTGATGATTTTTTTTTTAACACTGATGCCTACTGGCATTAACTTCAGTTACAGCTTCAGTCTTCACTGTATTTTTTTTTTAATGCAGAAGCAGGACCAGGAATTCTCTCTTTTGTTTTTTTCTTCGCTCATAAGGATCCTTTATTTAAATGCCATCTATTCTGAAACAGAAATCTCAAATGAATTCTCAGAGTCCCTTGCTGGATATCTGCATGGATAGGTAGAATTTTCCTAATTGCGATTTCTTGTAATTGGTCCCACCGTTGTCCATGTGTGATTTCAATTAGGGCTTTTCTCTCCCTACACCTCCACTGTTCTTCTCTTCATTGCTCTTCCAGTCCTTTGATTTTTCATTCTTTCTAGATGGACAAGTACAGCTTCTACACTCCAGGCCACACATCTAGAGACTGTGTGCAATTGTCTACAACTGGCAAACTAGGCTAGCCGACCAATCGTAACCAACTTTCCAGCGCTGACGCAGCCATGCCAACAGGGCATGCACTGCATTCTGTGGTGGGGAGGGGCAGTCATGGAGGCCTCCTCAAGGGAAGGGAATGTTTCTTCCCTTACCTTGGGGCTGCATTGCAGTTGCATCGGCACTGGAAAGTTGGTTAGGATTGGGCTGTTAAGCATCGCTTAAGGCTGAGCTACATTACAGGCAGAGGCTCTGCCGACGCCTCTGCAGCCGCCTCCGCGCTTGGAGCGGGGGAAGGTCTTCCCGCCTGTTGTCCCTCCTGTTGTCCCGCCTTCTTAAGAAAGTGCAGCTGTGATTGGCTAAACACAAGCGCACAACGATTGGCCGAAACCTTGCAGCCTCGTCTGTGAACCGTCTTTCTTTAACTTCAAGAACAAGTTTTATATCATTATCCCAGCAGGAGTTTGTGCTATTTTCAGTATTTCCCGCCATTCTCGTTTTCTCTCTCGTCCTGTGCTTTCCTCTGGGAATAGTCTCTTTGGTGATAACCTCCAAGGTGATCCAAGGGAATAGTCTCAAAGGTGAATGTAACCTCCAAGGTGATTGGAGGTAGTTCAGATTGGCATGCATCCACCCTTCCCCCCCTCTCTCCTACGATTGGTGGGCTGCAGTAGCTCTGCGATACGCCCCCTAGCTATGCGAGCCCGCCCCCTCAAAAGTAGGATTCCAGCTTGAGGTACGCGCCGGCAGTGCGGAGGTCGCAGCGGCTCCGCTTGCTTCAAAAATGATGTCAGAAGCTCCGCGACGCATGTAATGTAGGTTTCTGGCAGTTTCCCTTCCCTCCAGAAGTCAGCAATGAGGCATATGTGTGAGGATAAATGATTCTCGTAGGGACATGGGTAAGCCATCGGGTGGCCAAACCGTCTGGGGGCTATAGCTGACCCAAGGGCAGACAGAGCTGACCCAAGGGCAGACTACTGAATGGCAGGCATGGCCTGGCTTTTAAATGGCCTGGCTATTTATGGCCTGAGGATTGGAGGATAGCTAATGTCACGCCAATCTTTAAAAAAGGAAGGAGGGGGGACCCGGGAAACTACAGGCCGGTCAGCCTAACATCTGTTCCAGGGAAGATGGTGGAAAGTCTCATTAAAGATAAAATCTTAAAACACATAGAAGAACAGGCTCTGCTGAGGGAGAGTCAGCATGGCTTCTGCAAGGGGAAGTCTTGCCTCACAAACCTGTTAGAATTTTTTGAAAAGGTCAACAGGCATGTGGATGCGAACGAACCCGTGGATATTATATATCTGGATTTTCAGAAGGCGTTTGACACGGTCCCTCATGAAAGGCTCCTGAGAAAACTCCACAGTCAGGGAATAAGAGGGCAGGTCCTCTTGTGGATTAGGAACTGGTTGAAGACCAGGAAACAGCGAGTGGGAGTCAATGGGCAATTTTCACAATGGAAAGAGGTGAAAAGTGGTGTGCCCCAAGGATCAGTCTTGAGACCGGTGCTTTTTAACTTATTCATAAATGACCTGGAGTCGGGGATAGGCAGTGAGGTGGCCAAGTTTGCAGATGACACTAAACTTTTCCAGGTGGTGAAGACCAGCAGGGATTGTGAAGAGCTCCAGAGGGATCTCTCCAAACTGGGAGAATGGGCATCAAAATGGCAGATGCGCTTCAATGTAAGTAAGTGCAAAGTGATGCACATTGGGGCAAGAAACCAAAATTTCACATATACACTAATGGGTTCTGAGCTGTCTGTGATGGATCAAGAGAGAGATCTTGGGGTGCTGGTGGACAAGTCGATGAAAGTGTCGACCCAGTGTGCGGCAGCTGTAAAGAAGGCCAATTCCATGCTCAGGATCATTAAAAAAGGAATTGAGAATAAAACGGCCAATATCATTATGCCTTTGTACAAATCGATGGTAAGGCCACATCTGGAGTATTGTGTCCAGTTCTGGTCACCACACCTCAAAAATGATATAGTTGAATTGGAAAAGGTGCAGAAAAGAGCGACCAGAATGATTTGTGGGCTGGAGCACCTCCCTTATGAGGAAAAGCTACAGCGTTTGGGGCTTTTCAGCCTAGAAAAAAGGCGCCTGAGGGGGGACATGATTGAGACATATAAAATTATGCATGGGATGGAGAGAGTGGATAGAGGGAAATTCTTCTCCCTCTCGCACAACACCAGAACCAGGGGACATGCACTAAAATTGAGTGGAGGGAGAGTTAGAATGGACAAAAGAAAATATTTCTTTACCCAGCGTGTAATTCATCTGTGGAACTCCTTGCCACAGGAAGTGGTGATGGCACCTGGCCTAGATGCCTTTAAAAGGGGTTTGGACAGATTCATGGAGAAAAGACCACCACAGGTTACAAGCCATAAGCAACCTCCTGGTTTTAGAACAGGGGTGGGGAACCTATTTGCGATGGAGGGCCATTTTCCCATGGGGAAAATGTCCCGCGGGCCGTGTGCCCCTCCATCACGCACGCATGGGGGGGCGCACACACACACACCGCCCCCCCATGCTCTCCTTACCCAGGCAAGAGTGTATCTTACCCAGGCAAGAGTGTTTCTCCTTACTTTTTTCAGGCGGCGGCGGCCGCCGGCCCCGCACACACTGCTCGCGCGACTCCTTTTGAACCCGGCTGTTTCTGCACATGCGCAGAAACAGCCGGTTTCCAAAGGAATCGCGCGAGGTGAGCGCGCTGCGCGCTCTCCCCTCGGCGTGACTCCTTTTGAATCTGGCTGCTTCTGCACATGTGCAGAAGCAGCCGGGTTCTAAAGGAGTCGCGCGAGGTGAGCGCGCGCGGGGCCGGCGGAGCCTCCGGTCTGCTCTCGCGGGCTGGACCTGATTGACTCAGGTACGGTCTCGCGCGGGCCGGACCGGATCGCTCCGGGTGCCGGATCCGGCCCACGGGCCGCCGGTTCCCCACCCCTGTTTTAGAAGTAGGTTTTCTCTGTGCCAGGTGCAGGAGAGTGGCAGCAGGAAACAGGTTATCTTGTTGGCTGTGTGCTCCCTGAGGCATCTAGTGGGGCCACTGTGTGATACAGGAAGCTGGACTAGATGGGCCTTTGGCCTGATCCAGCAGGGCTCTTCTTATGTTCTTATGTTACAGCAAATCGTCAGGCAAAATATCTGAGCAAAGTTGCCTGCTTTCTACTTTATTGGGAATAAACAGGACCAGTTCCATGATTACTGATGACGTTCCAGTGGAGACAAACCAAGACGAGGGGCAAGAAGGTCTCCTCTCCTGCAGCAGTGCCATTTGTGATTCCCACATCACCATTCCCAACATGAATCTCTTTTTGTGCACTGCTATAATGAAGTGATCTGAGAAGTGACACTGGCAGCATTTTGAGCCCACAGCAGAGTCCTTTTGCCCCTGGGATGTGTCATCTAATTACCAGGATGGAAGTGGCAAGCAAGCTGCCTTTTTCATAGGTTAATAATATTTGGTGACTTCATTATTTCTTGGGAGATCAGTGAGATTTTGCAGAATGGGAGAAGAATCGTAAGAGGGGAAATGCATAGCATGCTTCCAAGCAAGAGCTCTGCTAAGGAGCGAATGGCTGATCTGTTCTGCTGTCACAACTGGCCTATGTAGACAGAGGGGTCACGGATATGCTGGCAGCTTCTAGCTTAACTGCCTGGGTGTCAGAAAAGGGCTTTTGCAACCCTTGGTCAAGGCATTTGTGTACTGAAGGGCGGGGGAATCGGGGACACCTTCGAACTCGAGTTCTTGAATCTGCAACTTTTGGTAAATTAAACCACATAATTATCCCCTGCAGATGACAAACTTCTGAATGACACCTAATGTGAATACAGATCAGCTTCTGTGCCTTTTATTAAACCAAGCAGGCGGATTACTCTTGCTGCTGGCGTATGCGATGGGAACCAGAGCAGCTTCGGCACAAGCACTGCTTTTACTGCACCCTTTTTGACTTAAATGATATAGTTCGGTAGGAAAAATAAACTCAGTGCTTTTGAGTGGCACAACTCTGAGTGATCTACAGAGCTATTTCATAAGCAGGTCCCCAACAGTAGTTACACTGTGCACAAGGAGGGCAGATTCCCACCAAATGCCATCAATGCTCACAGACTAGTAGTTGAAATTGGAAGACACGCAACTCACGCACAGAAAATTAGAGGGAGCACCAGATGCACCCACTGTGGCATGAGAGTTTAAGACAAGGCCTTTTTTGAATGAATATGTCAATTGTGGGGAAATGTGAGCAATTTATTAAATTGTCAGAGAGCATAGACAATTTCCCATAAATGTGATGACAAAGTAAAAAGAGCAGGCATCATGCTCCATTGCCCATTGCCACCACATCAAAATTGACAGTGATAAACAAGATAATGATTTTCAGTCCAGCATCCCTACCCAAGAAGACTTCGCATCTTTTTGATATACAAACCATTGTATAGGAGGAATGAGCTGCCAAGAAACCTCTCCTTCCATTGCAAACAATAAGTATTGTCCAACCGATCTAGAGAAGTCAAATGTTGTTAAAATAATTGTCTTGTTTTTTGTCTATTCAATATGGTTTTAGCACAATCATTCATTGTTATAGGAAAATTCTAATACTGTAATGCTTCTTCTTTTTTTTGGAATACGTTCTTTGTTGAAAAACACACACCAAATGTTGATATGACATCACAAAACTGAAATCTAAATATTGACATTTTCCATGGCTATTTTCTATGTACATATATTATTTTCATAACTTCATGATATATAATATATTATAATATAGAAAATATATTTACATCTTTTATACATAACTTCATTTCAACTTTGAGAGCTCAGCCTGGCACAATGTGATGGGGCCATTGGCTTTCATCCACTTGACTTCCATCGCTTTACTCTTTCAGCCATTTTCAAATAAAACCACATTTCAAATTTCGTCCATGTGTTTTCCTCTTTTGTCCGATTTCATCCAACCCATCCACAATATTTGTTGACAATCGTATATTTTTATTTTATTTCTGTCAATTTAGGTTTCGCACGCATTTGCATGTGTTATATACAGTAGTTAGTTATTTACCGGTTTTGCCAGCCAAAATGAATTTGCAAGCTAAATAAGGCTATGCTTTGACATTTATCCATGTTTGACGTTCATCCATGCTCTGCTCCCTAACCAGACGAAAGTGCAAGGTATTGCTGTACCTTGTTGAAAAGGGACAAATGTCTCCATTCTCATTTGATGATTCTTATCTTGCAGCTGGGACTTCCCCCCCCCCCCATAAATGCAACTGCAGCAATGAACATAGATTTATCTTTAAAAAGGAAGAATATGGGGGAGACGGGAGAAAAGCAAACAAAGCAAAACAACAACAAAGGGCTTATTGCATATGTCAATAAGCTGGTGTGGGCTGTGAGGCAGCTGTTCTATATTCTGTTTTTACTAATAGCAAATAAACTGGAATTCCACTATGACACTGTAGTGCAGACCTGGACTAAGGGAATGGAGTGATGGGCCACCGCCGGGTGGTGCTGGTGCACGAAAGTGGTAACAAAAACACACACACACACGGCTTGCACCCTCCCCTGGCTGCTTTTGCCCCTGTCTCGTGTCGAGCTTGGGGGCGTGTCGAGCTCCGGAGGGGGTGCACTTCCGCTGCAGCGCCGCTGAAATTTGGCGGCGCTGCAGCAGCAGTACACTCCCTCCGAGCTCGACATCCCTGCACCTGGGGGCCCATGGCCCCCCTGCCCCCACCCTAACAATGCCTCTGCTGGATGGCACTCCCCATTCCCAGTGCTTTTTTTGTTGCCAGTCTCCACAGTTTGGGCATATTATTGTGCATGATGCATGTGGAACCCTATTTGGTCACACTCTGGATATACAGCTGTGCTATAAATTAGTATAAGCATGTCCTGCTTTGACCAAAAACTGAGTGGTTTTTTTTTTCTCCAAAGCATGCAACTGATGCTTCTGAAGTCAATGAGGTCTGAAGTCAATGCACTGCTTTATTTAAAAGAAAAAGATTCAAAGAATTCGAGACTTTGGGATTTTGACCTTCCAGTGGTGGGTGGTGGAGTAAAGTTACTGCTGAGTAGCCCCCAAACAGTAGGACAGCACCATTTTTCTCCTAGCAATCATTGCTGAAAGGCAGTACAAGCACACTGCTGGTGAATGGCGCAAGCCCACACAGGATGCTGCTGCCTGTTTTCCAACAATGTGCTAACTTTGCTGTCCCTGCCTCTGTTGCCTCCTGGCAGTGGCTGCAGTAAGGAAACAGGGCCTCTCTCTCCTGACGTCATTGATGTTACTTTCTAGGAGAACAAGCATCTTCAGTTTAGTGCCTGGCACACTACAATCATTCGTGTGCACATATGATACCTTCAAAATTCCTTCCGCGTTCACATGAGAATGAAGCAAGAGCATAGCAGTCATTCAGGGACCCAGGGGGAGCCTGCAGGAGAGCAAAACATTTGTTTTCAATTTTCCCAGCTTCATTATTCAACTAGTCAACTATTTCCTTAGTATGGTAAGTACTTTTGTCTCCAATCTTTCCTAGATGTTAACTGACATCTTCCTCCACCACAGCCAGTCAAATTCTAAGCACTTACTTCTTATCAGTTATATAGCACTAGCATATGAAGTTTCATGCTTTATCTTGCTTGTGAAGGGTGAGACAACTATTCCCATTTCACAGATGGAGGACTGAGAGACGCAGGCAGCGATTCAAGATGAAACAATAAGATCACAACAGAGACAGGTCCTGAATCCAGGCCTCTGAGATCCAAGTCTAGGCTTTTATCCACTTTGCTATACTCCAGTGAGTTCAGTGTTTCTCCAAAATGTATTTCACACATGGTCAAATAAGAGTTACGATAATCTGGCCAAGAGCAAAGTTTTTGTCATCAAGAGTGAGGGTGTCCCAATGGGCTGTTAGAGCATAGAATGAGTTTTATGTGCCTATATTGGAGACATCTGCAGATAGAGAGGCAATGAGATTTAATGAGAATAAAGTATTAAATCCCTGTACTGGAAATAAAATTCACAACCATAAATATAAAGCAGGGAACCAGAAAGTGCCCAGAAGCAGAACAGAAGACAGACGTAGGCATAACACCTATTGAAAAATTCAGTGAATTGTTTGATTATGTGGCAGAGGCTAAGGGGTAAACACAGCCTTGGGATACGCAACGAGAGTCATCGTGTCTACAAACTATAATCCAGCTTGTGTTAAAACGCTTTTGGAACAATGCTTATGATGTGACGCACAGCATGAAAGGGAACAGGGGGAAGTGAAGAGAGAGAGAGAGAGAGATTGGTGGCAGAGAGAACAGGTGAGAATGGCAAGAATGGTATGTTATTGGAAAAGAGCATCCAATAAAGAGACTCAGGAACACTGAACAAGCACACAATAGGAAACATGGCGAAGAGGGAAATGCACCCTGGCCTGCAAGTGGAGAGTGTTGTCACACAAAGACGAGGTGAAGTGGTACGGATACTTAACACTGTGAAGTTTAGGAACAAAGCCATTAAAATGGAACTCAGTGGAAATCAACCATTGGAAGGGCCAGAAACAGTCGATTTAGCACAGAAGGCTAGAAGGGACCAGAACTGAGATGTACAATAAGATACTGAAAGCACTGAGCAAATGTTTATGTCTGATGGTTAATGAGAAGGAGGGAGTGCATGCACTAGGTAGGGTGTACATAAGGCAAGGAGCTGAAGAAGGAGTGAAAAGAAAAAGACTCTAGTCTTGCTCTGGGCAGTTTCCAGCACACACACACACACACACACAGCCCTCTTCTGTAGTGACAGGTCATTTGTATGGGTCTTGTGCAGAGCTAGTGATGAGTGCTTGCTCTAGGCAGCTTGCTCTAGGCAAGCTAGAGTGCTTGCTCTAGGCAGTAAGTTGGAGGGAAGCAGCGAGCTGTCAAGGGAGGAGTGCCCTGCATCCCACATCTGTAGGCTGACCGACCATTTCCAAAAAGGGACAGGGTGCCTATACCTTTAACCATTGTAAAAAGAGGGGAAATTTGGGCAGGGGTAGCTTGTTGCACCCTTCCATGATGAGCTGCACCTGTCCACATTCCAATGGTTAAAGCTATAGGCACCCTGTTCCTTTTGGGATATGGTCAGCCTACACATCTGCCTACCAGCTACCTCTGGCCCATCATCCACTGAGCCACTTCAATCAGCTTTCTGATCCTCTTCCTGCTCGCAAACAGGATTGGGGCAGCGGCAGCCCACCTCTTCCTCCAGGACCACCAAAGGGGAAAAAAGCTGCTGCAGCCGCCACCTCCTCACCCCCTTCCTCACCCACTCAGCTGCTTAGGAAAGCAGTCAGGTGGGCAAGGAGAGGCTGAGTGCAGCAATCCACACAGTCCTGTTTGAAATCAACAGGATGAGCAGAGCATGCTGGGAGTGCTCCCAGCATGCTCCACGCATCCTGTTGATTTCTAACAGAAACACACGGAGGAAGGAGGCAGTGCCAGGGCTTAAGGTAAGGGGATGGGCTCCAGATCACCACATAATGGGCAAGGCAGAATGTGGCAAAGATCAGTGGATCCATGTGGTTTGCCATTGGGCACACTGGGCCAGTTTAAGCTGCCTCTGTGGACCGAACATATAAACCGGTCCTTAATATATTGGTTTGATGGGCTGAGGGATTTCCATGCTGTGCAAGGAAGCTGGTAATATTTCTGAATGGTAATACCAGAAATCCTAGCCAAGATGCTTTGCAGAGAAGAGATGGTGGTATTTCTGTGTTAATTGATACCCTCTTTGGTACCTAGCACCATTTGAAGTGAGCTGGATGGGGGTAATGACCCAGACTGTGTAAACATGTTTAATTAGTTTATTGTGTTATTATAAGAAAAGCAGGGTAGCAATTATTTAAAATTAATCAAGGTGATCAGTCAAAGGAACTTGCATCATCATCTCTAGAGTCTTAGAGACAGGCTGTGATTCATGCCACAAATTATGTCCAAAGGGCTATACTTGTTCACTGAAACCAACAGCCACCATTTCCCTTTTGCTATTAGGGAACGATAAAAGCTAATTCAGTGGGAATCCATTAAGTGAGAAAGGAGGAGGGTGTCAGGAACAGAAGGGGATGGATACTGGGGGGGGGGATGCAGGAGGGAGATGCCTAATGACTAGATGATTGAGTTGCCTTTTACCTGCAGAGAGCTTGTTCTTCAGGCAGCATGGGCTAAGTACCCTCTTAATGAAAGACTATTAATGAGCACCATACATCTTTAGGAGGATTGCAGGAATCAGCATGATGGGGTAGCTTTCTAGCCCGGACTGGGAGAGAGATGGGAACCATCAATCAGGTCAATGAAGCTGACTCTTCTTCCTGCAGTGGCCCTTTAGGACTGTGAGTGCTCCATACACCTTCTTAAGCCATCTGAGACAACTTCGGTTGACTTCCGTGAGTGCTGGCTGGCATAGCAAGCTATGGATCTGAATTCAAAGCAAAATCCTAGAGTTGACAGCAAACTTGGAATGTTTTAGTAAATGTTCAGTAGTGAGTTTAGAAAAGTTATCAAACTTCACTTTTAAAATTTGGACTAGAGGGGAAAAATTGAAAGGTGAAAGCTGAACACTTGCTGATGAATATTAAGGCAACATCATTAAGTTATGAAGGCAATAATGGTGTCAACTTGCTTAATTCAGTATTTTTACAACTATTAAAAAATCCATATCCATAACTGGAAATGTTGCAGGGGAGGGGGTCAAACTAGGAAAATATAAATTAGATTGTTTTCAGGAAAACTCAAATCAAGAGAATTTGCTTGAGAGTATTTCCCCCAAAATTTGTTTCATGTATGTCAAGTGCTGAGACTTGGGAAGAACCAAGTCATGTTAACAAGAGAGCTTAAGGATTATTATAGGACTTCCTGAAAAGTGAGTATGAGCTATGATATGCTTGACATGATACAGAAAAGCCATAAGAACATAAGAAGAGCCCTGCTGGATCAGGCCAAAGGCCCATCTAGTCCAGCTTCCTGTATCTCACAGTGGCCCCACCAGATGCCTCAGGGAGCACACAAGACAACAAGATACCTGTATCCTGTCACTACTCCCTTGCACCTGGCACAAAGAAAGAGCACCTGCCCTAGAAGAGCACACGAGGTCTGGAATCAAAACATTAAGAATGAGGGTGGGGTAGGAAAGAATCTGGTGGCTATCAAGATATGTAAGGTGGAGACTAGGCTACTTTATGGTTTTGTTGAAGAAATGACAAATTGCTGAAGGATGAGGGAAAGAGGTTTGATGAATGGAGAGAGAGGGGCTGTATCAAGCCAAGGCCAGCATCACAGCAGAAAGCATGGAGAGCAGAACGGTGGTTCTGGTCCTTAGATTTGGGGGCAAACATCATCACCAGCTAGGTCTGCTTGGTAACTTTCCAGGGAGATTCTTGGGAGTCCTCTGTTGGGAAAAAAAATCCAATGTTCAATTAAATGAACCTTTGGTCTGGGCCACCATGGACATTCTTATATTCATATGGAATGGTTTTCAGTAGGGTTGGCCACCACCTGTTTTTCATGTATTGCTTCTCCATGAATAAAGCAGAAGTGTAAAGAGATAACATATTGTTTTAGGCTGCAATCCTATACACACTTACCTGGGAGTAAGCCCCATTGACTATAATGGGTCTTGCTTCTGAATAGACATGCATAGGATTGGGCTCTAAATTAATAATTTGAGTGCTACAAGACCTCGTTCTGTTCCATTCCACACCAGGCTTCATCTCTTCAGTACCCCACCCAGCATACTATTTGTAGGATCATATGGGTCTCTACATTACCATATTCAAATTACGTAGCAGGGGAGAATGTTGTTATCTTGTCTCTTCCATTCTGTCTCAGAAAAGAATTAAATTGAGTTGGCAGAGAAGAGCTTAAAAATGGAATCTAACCCCAAATATCTCTTATTCAATTAGAATCCTATTGATTTTGCAGCCATCTGAAGGCGGATTGATCAAGAACTTAAACAGATGCTCGCTCGGGCTAGACGTTCAATTAATACACATAAATGGACAGCGGAGATGCAATTTTCAGAGCAAGTCGAGCACAAGATCAATTCCATTTTGTCCATAACAAAATGCTTGGATAGGACTTTTTTTTTGTCCTGTTCCTTATAGAAGGAGCATCAGTGAAAGGCAATGAGCTCATGCCTTGCTTAAAAAAACTCCAGTTCAAGGACTTTGCTCTTCATAGCAGGCAACTTCTTTTTGGTGCCAGGACTCCACCATAGAATAACAGAGAAACTAAAAATGCAGGATAGAATGTTTCTGATCGCATGTAGAGTTGACTTTCCCTCAAAAATGAGCATATGGAAATATGAAACGGCCGAGTCAGGGCCACCCCATAAGAACATAAGAAGGTCATAAGAAGAGCCCTGCTGGATCAGGCCAAAGGCCCATCTAGTCCAGCTTCCTGTATCACACAGTGGCCCCACCAGATGCCTCAGGGAGCACACAGCCAACAAGATAACCTGTTTCCTGCTGCCACTCCCCTGCACCTGGCACAGAGAGAACCCACTTCTAAAACTAGGAGGTTGCTTATGGCTTGTAACCTGTGACGGTCTTTTCCTCCATGAATCTGTCCAAACCCCTTTTAAAGGCATCTAGGCCAGGTGCCATCACCACATCCTATGGCAAGGAGTTCCACAGATGAATTACACGCTGGGTAAAGAAATACTTTCTTTTGTCCATTCTAACTCTCCCTCCACTCAATTTTAGTGCATGTCCCTTGGTTCTGGTGTTGTGCGAGAGGGAGAGAACAAGACCTTGTTGACACCTGAGGCAGCATGCCAAATGCTGCCCCCCCCTTAACGATGCTTTTCCAGCTTCTGCTCCTCCCACTCTTCAGGGTTCCAGCTCAGCTCCATGTTCTCGTCCCTTCCACACTCTCTCCTCTTCCTTTCCAATCCAGGGAGTGGTAGGAGAAGTGAAGTAGGAAGGACAGCGAAGGGCAGCCCCCACCAACCTGCTGCCTGAGGCAACCGTCTCAGTTGGCCCAAAGGATGGGCCAGCCCTGAGCGCCTTGAACTGAATCAGATTCTTGGTCCATTTTGTACATTCTACCTTCCTCCAAGAAACCTTCCCAACATTGACTTCATTATGAGGAACTCCTGAGTCATCCCAGCCATGCGGCCAACTGAAGCACCTGCTTCAAGCAGTGAATTGAGGTGCCCAACACCCTGCATCTGCCTCCAGCAAGCCATCCACTGTGCTGCTGCTGAGAGCAAGCAGCTCAGACAGCAGCAGCCCACTTTTTCCTCCAGCAACTTTGGAGGGGGAAAAAACACAATGCTGCTGCTGCTGCTGCTGCTGCTGCTGCTGTCACCACCAGCTCCTTGCTTGCCTGGCTGCTTGGAAAAGCTGCTAAGTGGGCAAAAACATGTGGAGTGTGGCAATCTGGAGCCTGTCCCCTCTGCTTTTCCTTGGGCTGTGAGACACATATTTGGGGTAGGAGTAGCCTGAGGGGATCTGCTGCTTGAATTGGCACCCTTCCCCTGCATGCTGCCCCACCACCACTGTTGCTGCTGCTACCTCCTCCTCTTCCTCACCTACATGGCTGCTTAGGAAAGCAGACAGGTGGGCAAGGAGAGGGGGCCCAGGCACAGCGCAGTGATCCAAAGCCCATCCCCGTCCCCTTATCTTCAGCTCCAGTGCCTCTTCCTTCCTTCACGCCATCCTGTTTGAAATAAGCAGGATCCCAGCATGCTCTGCACATCCTGTTTATTTCAAACAGGATCCCGTGGACGATGGAGGTGGTACTGGCCAGTTCTGCTGGGCTTCTGCCTCTCTCTGGATCAAGTGAGTGTGCACCCTGGGAATATTTCCCTGTGATTGCACAGTGCAGGGAAAGTTTTGGTCATTCCGTGTCAAATCAACCAATGAAAAATCCTTGACGTCATGGATTTTGTTCATTTTCGGTACATTTGTAGCTTACCATGAGATGTTTAAAAATTATTTTTTTCAGATTTTTTTGTCCATCCGTTTTTGAGATATTGAATGTTCAAAATTGCCAAAAAAGGCCAAAATCCACTTGTGCAAAGAAAAGATGGGGAAGATTAAAAGGACCTACAAATAATTATTTTTTTTTACTTCTGAAGATGATTTAGATGAGGAAAAATATCACTGGCTTGCCAGAGGCTCGAGCCTCTGGCTCGAGCCGAAGGTGGATCGGAGACCACGCAGGCCAGACCACGCAGGCCAGAAGACTAGTTCTCCCTTCTTCCTTCCACTGTTCTGGGACTCCTTGGAAGTAGTAATAACACCTCCAACTCATCAGAGAGTGAGGGGGCAGCATTTTCTTTGTTGTCCTTTCCTTTTCTTTAAAACCTGGGACGTCTAGAGACTTTTATAGCTATTCCTCTTCTCTCTCAACTCCCTCATGTCCTGGAACTACCAGTCCATCCCATCCAGCACTGCTGGACTGTATTCTTATCTTTCTGTTTTTCTTTTTTCTATACTCCCTTTTATTATTTGTTTGCTATTTAAATCTTTCTTTTCCATGGCTCCTCGTACCTTTTCTTCTCCTTATCTTATCCCTATTCGTCCTCTTCCTATTTCTCAACTTCCTTTTTCTTGTGCTCTTTGGAACTGTCGTTCCGCTGCGCCAAAAGCAGCGGTAATTCATGATTTGTTCCTATCACAATCATTTAATCTTCTTGCCCTTACTGAAACTTGGCTTCCGCCCCATGATACTGCTACCTCTGCTTCCCTCTCTCTTGGCGGTCTCTCTTTTACCCATACTGGCCGTCCCGAGGGTCGCGGAGGAGGGGTTGGTATTTTATTATCAAAGTCTTGCCAGTTTCAGGTTCTTTCTCTTCCCCCTAGCTATTCCTTCTCTTCATTTGAGCTGCACTCTATTAGACTCTTTTTTCCCCTGCAACTGCGGGTTGCTGTCATTTATCGTCCCCCTGGTTCAACTTCCCAGTTTTTCACAGATTTTGAATCCTGGTTGACATTTTTTCTTTCAGATACAATCCCTTCTTTGATCCTGGGTGATTTTAACATTCACCTCGATGATCCTAAGGATTCTTTAACTTCCCGTTTCAGCTCTCTTTTATCTTCTTTCGGTCTTCAACCTCATATCAAATCTTCAACTCACTCCCTTGGTCACTGTCTTGATCTAGTTCTCCCTTCCAAGTGTGTTGTGTCCAATTATTTTGCTTCTGATTTTCCATTATCTGACCATTACCTACTTTCCTTTACCCTTACCTATATCCCCCCTCCCCGTCATACCGTTCTCCGTCAGTTTCGTAATCTTCATTCTCTTAATCTTAATCGTTTTACTCAGTCCTTAGATTTATCTCTTGCTACTTTTAATCCTGGGGACTCTGCTGATTCAGCTATGTCTTTGCTGAACTCTACTCTCTCCTCAACCCTTGACAGCTTTGCCCCAGTTTCTATGCGCGTGTCCTCTTCTTCTTCTACAACTAGGCCTCAGCCCTGGATTACTCCTATTGTTAGATTTCTCCGGTCCTGCTCTCGAGCAGCCGAACGTCTTTGGAGAAAGTCCAGGGAGTGGGCCGACTTCATTCATTTTAAGTTTGTTCTTTTATCCTTTTCACGCGCTTTGTCGACGGCAAAACAAGACTACTTTCAATCTTTGATCTGCGCCAATGAGAGGCGCCCGCAATGTCTGTTCTCCTGTTTTAACACATTGTTAAAACCTTCCTCTCCCTCTGTTTCTCCATTATTCTCCCTCTGTTTCTCCATTATTCTCTCCCTCTGATTTTGCTAATTACTTTACTACTAAGATCACTACTATTCGTTCTGAGAACTTCTCACGACTCGGCTCCCACTATTAATCTTCCTACTCCCTCTACCAACAAATTTAGTTTGTTTTCTCCTATTACTCTGGATGAACTCACTTCGTTGCTGAACTCATCCAAACCCACTACCTGTTTTCTCGACCCACTCCCTTCTCGTCTTCTAATCTCTATAGCCCCCTCTTTATTACCCCTCCTTCTCTATATCTTTAACCTTTCTCTTTCTTCGGGTTCTTTTCCCTCAGCCTTTAAACATGCTTTAGTTTCTCCTATTCTGAAAAAACCCTCTCTTGATCCTTCTTCTTTGGCTAGTTATCGCCCAATCTCTCTGCTTCCTTTTCTCTCTAAGGTGTTGAAACGAGCTATTTATTCACGCTGTCTTGAGTTTCTTGAAACTAACTCCATTCTAGATTCCTTCCAGTCTGGCTTTCGCCCACGGCACTCCTCGGAGATGGCCCTTACTAAGATCTCGAACGATCTTTTGCGAGCCAAGGCGAATGGCCTTTATTCGATTCTTGTCCTTCTTGATCTATCTGCGGCTTTTGATACCGTAGACCATCGTCTTTTAATAGATATACTTTCTGACCTTGGTTTCTCGGGTGTTGTTCTTGATTGGTTTTCATCTTACCTGTCAGATAGATCTTTCTCAGTAGTTTCGGGTGGACAGACTTCGTCCTCTGTTCCCTTATCTGTCGGAGTTCCTCAGGGCTCTGTCTTGGGTCCCCTTCTGTTTTCTCTATACACACTATCCCTTGGTAAACTCATTAGTTCTTTTGGTTTTTCCTATCATCTGTACGCCGATGATACCCAGCTATATCTTTCCACCCCTAATCTTTCGTCAGAGTTAGAGCTGCAAGTGTCATCCTGTTTAACAGCTGTCTCTCATTGGATGTACCATCGACGTTTGAAGCTCAATATGTCTAAAACTGAGCTTCTCATTTTCCCTCCTAAGTCCACACTTCATTATTCCTTTTCTATCTCTGTTAATAATGTTTCTATTCAGCCGGCTCAGGAAGCCCGCAGTCTTGGTTTTATCTTTGATTCCTCTTTATCATTCAGTTCTCAGATTCAGACTACAGTTAAAGTCTGTAGATTTTTTCTCTATAATATTGCTAAAATCCGTCCATATCTCTCCGTTTCTACTGCAAAAACATTGGTTCATGCTCTAGTAGTCTCACGACTAGATTACTGTAATCTTCTCTTGGCAGGGCTTCCTCTTTCTCATCTCTATCCATTAATTTCTGTTCAGCATTCAGCTGCACGCATTATTTCACTTGTTCGCCGTTATGATCATGTTTCCCCTCTGTTGTCCTCCCTTCACTGGCTTCCTTTTCCTTTCCGTATCAGGTATAAACTTTTGTTACTCACTTTTAAAGCCCTGCACGGGCTAGCCCCTCCTTATTTAACTGATCTCCTTTCTCCATATACTCCTACTCGTACTCTTCGCTCTGCTAGTCAAAGCCTTCTTTTTCAACCCAGGATCTCCTCTGCTCTGTCTCGCATCCGTCCTTTCTCTCTTGCTGCCCCTCATGCCTGGAATCTTCTTCCTCTCCATGTACGGCTCCTTACTTCCCTAACCAACTTCAAAGCTGAGCTGAAAACCATACTGTTTAGGGAAGCGTTCCCAGGGAATTTGTGATTGTTCTCCCGCTGCTTGACAGTGTTGGTTATGATGTAAGTTAACTGACTGATGCGATGTGATTTGTTTTATATTCAATGTTTTAATTTCTATTTTCCTTTTATATGGTAATTTTATTCTTTCCTCTTTTATTTGTAACTATTTTAGAGTGTACGCCTTGGGCAGGCTTTTATATTCTTTCCGAGTTTCTTTTGTAATTTTGTACAGCGCTGTGTATATTTACAGCGCTTTAGAAATAAAGTTTAATAATAATAATAATAACACTGTGCTGATTCAGAAATTATTCAGCAACTAAAGGAAAATTTTAAAACTACAAACAGAAGTAAAAAGCTCATGATTTTGATAGTTTTACCAAAAAGCTGATCCTGTAAAATAGAAAGTGAATTCATGCTCTATAAATCTATCTCTATAAGTCCTGTTATAAATTTTTGGATTCATTTCAGTTTACCACCTAATTTTATCAGTGTAAACTGTAGAAAAATGGACTTGAGGGGTTTAATTCCTGGTCACTGCCAACACGAAAATTTAATTTTTGTATGATACCATTGAGACACCATCTTGAAATTTTGACTGATTGACTACAAGACATATACCTTTAAGTGTGATTTTTTTGAAAAATTTTAAAAAGTTCAATTTCAAAATTTCAAAATTAATATTCGAATATTTTTTAATTTCTTGAAAATTTACAATTTTGTCATGTTGTATATCAAATGAAAGTCCTATTCATAAGCTTTAAAACGACACCTGTCCTATGTCTGTAGCGTTCATCGTTATCCTGTAACTGGCGTTTGAATGTATGGTGACAAGTGGATTTTGGCCTTTTTTGGCAATTTTGAACATTCAATATCTCAAAAACGGATGGACAAAAAAATCTGAATTTTGTTTTAAAAAAACATCTCATGGTAAGCTACAAATGTACCAAAAATGAGCAAAATCCGTGACATCAAGTTCCAAAATGTATTTTTTATTGGTTGATTTGACACGGAATGACCCGTTTGGTAATGATGAGCACACTATCTTCAGGGAAACTTCTCTCTCATTGCTGATTTTTTCAGTGATGAAATCTTGATATGCTTCCAAGGGAGCCCAGAACACAGTGTAAAAATCTCCATATTCGCTGGTGTCGGGGACACACTACAGCAAGTGTAAAAGGTCTTTGGGGAATTGTTGACATGCAGATATTTCCAAAATTAATTTAGACTAATTAATTTCTGTGTTATGCACCTCATGATGATAAACCTTTTGGAAGCAAAAATGCCGTTTCTTCAATAGATTAACGTGGTATATGACTAATTCATAACGTGATAAGAGAGTATCCACATGGGATTTTAATATTAAAAAGTCCACACCATTGCTGGGTGTGCTTTTCAAAACATGCGTAATGGGGCACACAGGGGGAACGTAGTATACATGTTGGGACCATGTGCAGTGGCCAATGGCACAGCTGTATGGTTCGGCAAAGAAGGAAGAGGGAGGCAAGGGTGAAGGTGCAGCAACAGAATTGTATTGTGGGAATAATAATAATAATAATAATAAATATAGAGAATCAAATATAAAAAAATCAATTCACTGTTCCTTAGCTATTCAGCAACTAGGCCCTAAATGTAAGCAGTTACTATGCAAAAAGAGAGGGGTGAGCCAATAGGAAATGATTGAAAGGAAAAGGAGAAGGGGTGTGTGATGCCTCAAGCAAGGAGGGGGAAGTGTCATAGGGAAATCAGAGGGGGTTACCCAGGGGAAGCTGGGGCTGGAATGGGGGGGGGTTGCGATAGCAAGAAGGGGGAGAGGAGGTGAGCTTGGGGAGAAGGGGAAAAGAAGCAAGAGAGGTTAAGAATAGACAAAAAGTCCTAACACACACACACACACACACACACACAGGCGTCACTACAGGGGGGGGCGGAGCTGTAAGTTCTTCCGTGATCGGAGCCTCCGTTACACGGAAGAACGAAGCGCCCCGCCCCCGCACCTTCCGACCCATTCAAAGCAGTGAAAACAACACGCAGGAGACTCCACACAGACACACACACAGAGGAGAAAAATGATAGAGGCACTAAGCGTGTTATTAGTTTGACTGCACACAAGACAAGGAAAGAGAGGTGGCTTTGGGTGTTGATGACAAGGTTGCTCTGAGGACCAAGTTTACCTACCCTTTTCTGCTGACTCTTGTGCAAAGGTTTGCAGGAATTGTGGGGCTAGGTTGCAAGACTAAGCAATTTCCTGGGTTGAAGATGGTGTGCAAAAGGCAGAAAGGGCTTGAAAAGCAAACCCAGGGGCTTTTGGCTTGCAGCTGTAGCCGCATCCGATTTCAAGGACGGAAGGAGGACAAGAGAGCTGAAACTGCCTTCCAGGGAGAAGGGGTCATTGTGAGGCAGCTCAAAGGGATAGCTGCCCAGCCTGTGCTGGCACAGCAGCATTCAGCTGTGCGTGGGGAAGGGGAGCGAGGAAGAAGAGAAGAAGGCTGGGAAGGGAAGGGCCCAATTGGTTATTCATCCTGGGTGCTGGCTTGGCACAGTGATTCTTCAGTAGTGGCTGGAATGCACCAGCAGATCAATGAACAACAAAACAACAGGAAAATGAGAAATGAAGACTGAAGATCAAAGACACAAGGAGTCACGTGGCTCAGCTTTTTATACATTTTTATCCCATGGAAATGTATGGGAACTTTTGTGCATTGAGCTCATCAAGGAACCTCCTTTTCTAACTTGATGGCCCTTGATTACTCATACCCTGCCCTAAATGGCTGCCACTATCATTTTGCCCCTACCAAGGGTATATCAGATAACTCTGGAGGCCATAACTTCCTTAGGACGGACTATTTGATGGAATTGGTGAGGGCAGTTAGGGTTGGAGACCCTTCTTTTGTATTGTTGACTTCACGTCAGGAAGCTCCCAAGATGTGGCTTTTGTTCACAGGTTCAAATGTGTTGTGCAAGCAGGGTGCAGCCGCTCATGGAATTTTTGAAGAAACAAAAGCCAGGCAAGATTTCTCCCAACCCAGACTACTAGAGTGGGAGAGGGAGGAGCAGCGAGTGGCCTCACGGGGACCAAGTGGCTCACGGGGACAAAGTGGCAAGATAAAAAAAGACACAGCGAGTTAAGCAGCTGGGCGAGGAGAAGGTAAGCAAGGAGAAGGTAAGTGAACTCTCTCAGTTGTGCAGCTTTGTCTAACTTTAATTTACCATTAACTGTTAAGGACTTGGCTAAAGCTACCTTAAGCTACCTTAAACTTAAGATAGAACTAAGCCTAGCTAGGAACCAAGCCTAGCTAAGTAGAACTAAATATAACCTGAGGAGGGGGATTGTAAGGTCCAGTAGCTAGGACACAGGCACAGAAGCTAGGTGGGAAACTAAATAGATTCAAAACACAAACAAGCACCTATCTAAAAGACAGGGGCAGAAACTGGACAAGCCTGGGAGCTGGTTCTAAAGAAAATTGCAGTCCAAATCTAAACAGGTCTACTCTGAATAGATTCTACAGCTGATTCTAAAGAGAATTGCAGTCCAAATCTAAACAGGTCTACTCTGAGTAAAACCAGTGTTTACTCAAGAGTAAAAAGCCCAGGGCAGAGACCTGAGTCTACTTTAGAGTAGGAGCCTAAAACAAAACAAGAGGAGGCTAAAAGAAGGGGAGAAAGCAAGCTAAACTACATCTTAAGCAGAGTTAAACTTAAGCAGAATTTAAAACATACAGTTTAAAACATACAGACCGCATGGTATAGAAGGCCACATGGTAAATTACGGTGACTCAGAAACCATAGCAACACACATTCCTGCCAGCTGAGTAGGTCAGATGTAAATTGAGGCAGCAGCAGGAACAATAGCAACAGGAATTTCCTGCCAGTAAACCACATCAGGCCCTGCCCCCCTTAGAGGCCAGTCTTTTCAAACTTTCAGGTAGGCAGGGGGAGGAGCTACACAACAGTTTAAATCTGGGGCTGGTTTGCGAGTGAGCCCTTTTCAGGAGCAGCGAGTGGCCTCACGGGGACAAAGTGGCAAGATAAAAAAGACACAGCGAGTTCAGCAGCGGGGCGAGGAAGCCAGGCCCCACACACTGCCCGGCATGTCCCTTGAAGAGAGGAGAGCTCCAGCAACATTAAGGTACCCAAACTTTGTTAAATCCATAACTTACACTCAAAAGCTATGCAGTCAGACAGCCAGCAGAAGGGTGGGGGCTATCCAGTGTTTTGCACTGAGTGTCTCATGTATGACTATCTGCCTCTTGGGCACAAGTCATGGGTGTGTGCTCGGTGCAAAGAGCTCCAGGCTCTCAGGGAACAGGTTCGCTCCCTTGAAGCCATGGTTGCTGACCTGGAGAAGCAGAGACAGGTAGAGAGGAACCAGGGTGAGACTTCTAGGGACGTGGAGGCATCGTCCCACCCTCATTTGGCCAGCTCCTCAGCTGCCAGGAAAGGGAGTCTCAGGGCTGGAGGACATCGCTCTGGAAAAGAGGGAAACAATCCCACAGTGGGGACCCCTTCTTCAGGTGATGGGCCCGTATCCAGTCGCACTATGGATACTCCTCTGGGGAGGGGGCTTCTTGTTGTGGGTGACTCTATAGTCAGGAACATAGAAAGGGGGGTCTGTGACGGATGTGAGGACCGCACGGTGACTTGCCTGCCTGGTGCGAAGGTTGCGGACGTCACCTCTCGTCTAGATAGGTTGGTAGAGAGTGCTGGGGAGGAGGTAGCGGTTGTGGTGCATGTTGGCACCAACGACGTGGGGAAATGTAGCCGGGCGGTCCTGGAGGCCAAATTTAGGTTGCTAGGTAGGAAGCTCAAATCCAGGACCCCAAAGGTAGCGTTCTCAGAAGTGCTACCTGTTCCACGTGCAGGGCCAGCTAGGCAGGCGGAGCTCAGGGGTCTCAATGCGTGGATGAGACACTGGTGTCAGGAGGAGGGGTTTAAGTTTGTTAGGCACTGGGGAACGTTTTGGGACAAGCCGGGCCTGTACAAGAGGGACGGGCTTCACTTGAACCAAAACGGAACCAGACTGCTGGTGTGTAACATTAAGAAGGTGGCAGAGCAGCTTTTAAACTGACTCCTGGGGGAAAGCCGACAGGAGCCGAGGGGCATCCGGTTCGGGACTCCTCATCCCTCGGGAATGAGGGTGCAGAGGATGGGGAACAGTCAAATAATAACAGAGTAAGAATTGGGAGTGGTAGCGTGATGGGACATGACAGCCAGTCTAGCAAGACAGAAGGCTGCAGGAATAAAGGGGCAAACATGCAGCCCTTCTTGGGGGACCAGGTATATAAGTGCTTTTATGCAAATGCCCGAAGTCTTCGGGCAAAGATGGGAGAACTGGAATGTTTGGTGGCTAGGGAAAACATTGACATAGTAGGTATAACAGAAACCTGGTGGAATGCGGAGAACCAGTGGGATACTGCAATTCCAGGATATAAACTCTATAGGAGGGACAGAGAGGGGCGTGTTGGAGGTGGGGTGGCCATCTATGTCAAAGAGGGGGTAGAATCCACCAGAGTAGAGCTGGAGGGGGGCTCTGACTCCTGCGTAGAATCACTGTGGGTTAGATTACCAGGCTCAAAGAGTGATGTAATAGTAGGGGCATGCTACCGTCCTCCAGATCAAAAACCTGAAGGGGATCTTGAAATGAGGAAGCAAATCAGGGAGGTGTCAACGAGAGACAGGGTTGTAGTCATGGGGGACTTCAATTATCCTCACATCGACTGGGTCAATTCATGCTCAGGTCATGAAAGAGAGACTGGATTTCTGGATATGTTAAATGACTGTGCCTTAGAGCAGCTTGTCACGGAACCGACCAGAGGACAGGTGACTCTGGACTTGATATTGTGTGGCACTCAAGATCTGGTCAGGGAGGTAAATGTTACCGAACCGTTGGGGAACAGTGACCATGCTGCGATCTGTTTCGCCATGCATGTCGGAGGGAGAGTGCCGAGCAAATCTGACACGAAAACCCTTGACTTCCGAAGGGCAGACTTCCCCAAAATGAGAAGACTAGTTAAGAAAAAGCTGAAAGGGAAGGTAAAAAGAGTCCAATCGCTCCAGAGTGCATGGAGGCTGTTTAAAACAACAGTCATAGAGGCCCAGCGGGAGTGTATCCCACAAAGGAGGAAGGGCTCGACCAAGTCCAGGAGGATGCCGGCATGGCTAACAAGCACAGTTAAGGAGGCTATAAAAGGCAAGGAAGCTTCCTTCCGTAAATGGAAGTCTAGCCCTAATGAGGAAAATAAACAGGAGCACAAACTGTGGCAAAAGAAATGTAAAAAGATGATACGGGAGGCCAAGAAAGACTTTGAGGAACGTATGGCAGGCAACATAAAAGGGAATAATAAAAGCTTCTTCAAATATGTTAGAAGCAGGAAACCTGCCAGGGAAACGGTGGGTCCGCTGGATGGTGAGGGAGAGAAAGGGGTGATAAAAGGGGACTTGGAGACTGCAGAGAAATTAAATGAGTTCTTTGCATCTGTCTTCACGGCAGAAGACCTCGGGCAAATACCGCTGCCGGAACGGTCCCCCCTGACTAAAGAATTAAGTCAAATAGAGGTTAAAAGAGAAGACGTCTCAGACTTAATTGACAAAATAAAGATCAATAAATCACCAGGCCCGGATGGCATCCACCCAAGAGTTCTGAACTCAAGAATGAAGTTGCTGACCTCTTGACCAAAATATGCATCTTGTCCCTTAAAACGGCCACTGTGCCAGAGGATTGGAGGATAGCTAATGTCACACCAATCTTTAAAAAAGGAAGGAGGGGGGACCCGGGAAACTACAGGCCGGTCAGCCTAACCTCTGTTCCAGGGAAGATGGTGGAAAGTCTCATTAAGGATAAAATCTTAAAACACATAGAAGAACAAGCTCTGCTGAGGGAGAGTCAGCATGGCTTCTGCAAGGGGAAGTCTTGCCTCACAAACCTGTTAGAATTTTTTGAAAAGGTCAACAGGCATGTGGATGCGAGCGAACCCGTGGATATTATATATCTGGATTTTCAGAAGGCGTTTGACACAGTCCCTCATGAAAGGCTCCTGCGAAAACTCCACAGTCAGGGAATAAGAGGGCAGGTCCTCTTGTGGATTAGGAACTGGTTGAAGACCAGGAAACAGCGAGTGGGAGTCAATGGGCAATTTTCACAATGGCGAGAGGTGAAAAGCGGTGTGCCCCAAGGATCGGTCTTGGGACCGGTGCTTTTCAACTTATTCATAAATGACCTGGAGTTGGGGATAGGCAGTGAGGTGGCCAAGTTTGCGGATGACACTAAACTTTTCCGGGTGGTAAAGACCAGCAGGGATTGTGAAGAGCTCCAGAAGGATCTCTCCAAACTGGGAGAATGGGCAGCAAAATGGCAGATGCGCTTCAATGTAAGTAAGTGCAAAGTGATGCACATTGGGGCAAGAAACCAAAATTTCACATATACGCTAATGGGTTCTGAGTTGTCTGTGACGGATGAAGAGAGAGATCTTGGGGTGCTGGTGGACAGGTCGATGAAAGTGTCGACCCAGTGTGCAGCGGCTGTGAAGAAGGCCAATTCCATGCTCGGGATCATTAAAAAGGGGATTGAGAATAAAACGGCCAATATCATTATGCCTTTGTACAAATCGATGGTAAGGCCACATCTGGAGTATTGTGTCCAGTTCTGGTCACCATACCTCAAAAAGGATATAGTTGAATTGGAAAAGGTGCAGAAAAGAGCGACCAGAATGATTTGTGGGCTGGAGCACCTCCCTTACGAGGAAAGACTACAGCGTCTGGGGCTTTTCAGCCTAGAAAAAAGGCGCCTGAGGGGGGACATGATTGAGACTTATAAAATTATGCATGGGATGGAGAGAGTGGATAGAGGGAAATTCTTCTCCCTCTCGCACAACACCAGAACTAGGGGACACGCACTAAAATTGAGTGGAGGGAGAGTTAGAACAGACAAAAGAAAATATTTCTTTACCCAGCATGTAATTCATCTGTGGAACTCCTTGCCACAGGATGTGGTGATGGCACCTGGCCTAGATGCCTTTAAAAGGGGTTTGGACAAATTCATGGAGGAAAAGACCATCACAGGTTACAAGCCATAAGCAACCTCCTGGTTTTTTTGTTTTTTTTGTTTTTTTAGAAGTGGGTTTTCTCTGTGCCAGGTGCAAGGGAGTGGCGACTGGACACAGGTATCTTGTTGTCTCGTGTGCTCCCTGAGGCATCTGGTGGGGCCACTGTGTGACACAGGAAGCTGGACTAGATGGGCTTTTGGCCTGATCCAGCAGGGCTCTTCTTATGTTCTTATGTTAGGGAGTGATTGCCCTGACCAATTAAAAGTGTGGCCTTCTTTGAGTCCTGTGGGATCTGAGGCCTCTTGCCATCAGTCCAGTTGAATGGCCCAATCCTATTGGGACCAGCCGACAGTGGAACACGTGTTTTGCTGCTGGTGACTGCCTTGTGGCAGTCATAAAATATAATCTGGCAGCACGAAGCGTAGCATGCTGCAGGAGTGCCAGCAGGAAGGCCGGAGCCTTCCCGTACACGTCCAACGAATCCGGAACCCGCCAAACCAGGTAAGACATTGGGGAAGGCAGGATGGAGTGGGAGGAGGGCAGAACGGGTGAATTCGCTAGCACAGGTCTAACCTCTAAGCAGACCCCTCCATGCTGCGAAGGCTTACCCCTGGGTAAGGGAACAAGTATTTCCTTACCCAGATGAGACCACCACAACTGCCCCCCGCAGGATGCAGTGGTAGCCATTTTGGCATTGCTGCATCAGTAGGAGGGGGAAAGTCATGCTCTCCTGGAATGTACCCAGCTTCAAGTACACATGCAGACATGCGTGTCATACATCACATGTTCAAATAAAAGAAATAGGTTGTCCAGCAACAACACTGGTTAGCCATGAATTCAGTCATTGCTCTAGAAAGCCTGCCATACTGAGTGCATTGTTTGAACACTGTCTTATATGATAGTCCTGTTCAAATAAACCTATGGCTATAACTCTTACAGAACTTAGTCCTGTTCAAATAAACCTATCGCTATAACTCTTACAGAACTTAATCCCTAACGTTTTTGAGAGTTATGAGACAGAATTGACCGTTTCATGGTTGACCACGTTGTCATTCCCATATGTGAAATCTGGATGGAAATCCAGATCAAGCCTCCAGAATGAACTGAGGATTTTCTCCAAATCCCAGAGTATTGACTTTATAGTCCTAATTGGATTAACAAACATAACCATGATGTCCTTTGGATAAGAATATTATTGTTGCTCTGCTGTTGGTAAAAATTGGGGTTGGCTTGAATGAGTTTCCAGATGTGATTGAAATATGAGTTATTGCTTTCAGAAACTTTATGAGAGGCTTGGGACTTGTAAGATTTCCAACTCAATTCTGCAGGCTCAAAGGATTTTATTCTGATTTAATTTAACTCGGTATAGAGCTCAGTGTAACCAAAGAGGTTTAAATAAGATTATTGTTGATTTACACTGAACTATACCATCCTGTAGAGATTGCCAAGATTTGGTTAAACAGCCAGATTTTCTCATTCACATTTTGAGTAGAAGCTAGATAACAATGCCTGGATGGTCGTTGTATTACTTCTGTCTTGTTCTGTGATGGTTACCAATAGTCTTGGAATTGCATAGATGTAAGATGCACCATTAGACTACACGTTCAGGTATAAGCCCTTAATATGTGACTTTTGGCTTTTCACCAGTGTGTTTGTGAGTGGATGGATGCAGGGAATTCATGGCTCCTAATCTTCTCCCCCACTTACAGCAGCGGATCTCATGATCCGCTGCCATAAGTCCATTTACAGCATGTAAGGTGCAGGCACTCCAGAGCTGCCGGCACAAATGGCTGGAGACTTCGCATGCCCACCAATGGCCCACCCAAGCAGGTAAGGTGCAGGCGTCCCATGGGGCAGTTCAGAGGAGAATTAGGGTGGTTCAGGGGAGGGAGGGGGTGGATCCCGGCAGTAGCAGCATGCACTGGATCCTATCCCCCTTTCCCAGCCCAGACCCACCCCCTTCCTTTCCTCGGACTTATGCCAGCAAAATAGCTGGCATGGAACTGAGGAGACCCCATAGACTACCAGGTGGCTTACTTTTACTTACCTCTCACTGGCCGTCTGGTCGCTCCCCCCACCATAGCATGCAGTGTGCACTCTGTTGGCACAGCTGCATGCGATGGACGGATAAGATTGGGCTATAACTCATCTTCCAGAAATTCTGCAAATAGATTAGTAAGTGACAAGTTCATATGTGCTGCCAGAGATCCCTAGACATAGTGGATGTTACAGAACAGTTTATTTAAAGGATTCTTAACTAGGCAGACAGGTAATGTGTTTGTGAATAATGTTCAAGACTCAGTGGCATCGTGAGGGCCTTGGGGCAGTGGGCCCCTGGGCGGCAGGATTGGGCCCCAGGTGGCAGGCAGGTGGGCGGTGTCACAGCGGACGGCAGCAGGGCGGATTGTCCCATTCACCAGGGCGAGCGAGGAACGCCATTGGCGTGTTTGGCCTGCCCGCCCGCCCGCCCGGCCTGTGCCTCTGTGTGCTAATGCAAGTGGCTGTTACAAATATTTTAGTTTGAGTCTCAGCTTGGGGCTATTGTGATTTTAGAAAGTCCCCAAGGACCAACTGCATGTGTTACTATGGACATGAACATCCAAATGGACATTGTGCATCCATCTTTATGCAGAGATGAATAGATGTAGATGAGTATCTCAGCAGTGGAGGGAAGATAGCAGCTTTGAGAGAGGCAGACTTTGTAGGGATCATGGTGTGAGGAAAAAGGTTAAAAAAAACACTTAATGCCATAGTCCCAAGCTGAATCAACACACACACACCATGGCTGCTGTTTTTTTAAAAGACAGATGGAACAACATTTTTTTTTAATCATGCAGTGCCAGCCCATGACAATTTGCTGCCTGAAGGAGAGCACCAAATGGTGGCCTGTCTGTTGCTTTCTTGTTTTCAATCAAAATCACACTCTCGATTCAACCAAATCTCTCCCCTCCCTTCCTTCCTTCCTTCCTTCCTTCCTTCCTTCCTTCCTTCCTTCCTTCCTTCCTTCCCTCCCTTTTAAGAAGGGAAGAGGAAAAGCCCACTGATGCCATGTCGCCTTTCCTCCTCTTCAGGTCATCCAGGGTGGGAAGTGCTGGGTGAATTGCTATGCTGTCCCTGAGGTCTGACCCACAATCTGTTGCCTGAAGCAGCCGACTTCACCCCGCCTCATGGTCAGGCCGGCCCTGGCATCATGCAAACCTGTGTCTCAGTGTTGCTGCCATCCATCAAGAAGGAGAGCGTCTGCGACTTTGGCTCTGCAACAAGCACTGTCTGCAATGCGGACATGCAGAGGAGCAGTATGGGGTGAATACATTATATGAACCATGGTAGATACCAGATGTGCATTTCACCTTTAACTCATGCAGAAGTGCCCCTGTTGCCTCATGCAGTTGCCCCATTTGTTCCTGGTGAGAGAATGCCCTGACTGTCAGAAGGGAAATACTTCATTTAAAACCATCATGTTCTACAGGACCACTGGGGACCAAGGAAAATTCTGCGTGCAAGCCAGTGCTGCAGCTGAATCAGGACAGCAGATGGATCTTTTATTTCATCACTGCCCTGGCCATGGCATTTGCGCTCTCCCCACAAAGGCCTGCCTGTGCCAAGTGTGGGTGGAGGCATGTGTTTCAAGCAGAAGCCATAATTAGTGGTGGATCATTGCAAACATTGGGACCGAGAGGCCTTTCCTGTTTGTTTTGTGCCTTCCAAATGTTCTCATTATATATGTTCTAAAGCAGTTAATCCCTGTTCTCTTCCTTCCAGCACACTGCAGGAATGATATTTCTTTTTTGCATGTCAGCCAGGCTTCTGAGAGTGTGGAAGCAGCAAAGCTTGAGACACTCATCAGAGAAGGGGCTCACAGGAGGGGAAACATCAGCAAGATGCCCCAAAATCACACAGGACAAATGTGCAAGTGCTCAATGTCCACTAATGTAGACAGGTTTGAAAAATCAGATCCCAACTGGAAAATGCATCTGAGCAATCTGCAGCTCCCATTGAGGCCAGACCTTTAAAAGAATAGAACAGGCTTGGTTTTTATGGGCTGTGAGCACCTTAGAAAATGTTATCTTGGGAGCTTGGCTTTCAGGACTGGTTCAGACTTTACACATTTCCTACATTGTGAGTAACACTAGAAATGTACCCATAAATTGTTGATTGGGGAGTGGGATGCATATCTGAAGGAACTGTAGAGCTCTCAACCTTCTTATGTGCTCAACTTCCTCTCTACAAAGAATTCCATCTGACTGTCAGCATGAAACTTAATAGGCCAATAGGAGATTAGATAGATAGATGATAGATAGATCTCCTTTCTCATCTATTGTGTAATTAAAGAAAGATAAATTATTGAATAGATTGAATATTCCACATCCCTCCAGACTGTAATAAGAAAAAACATCTTTAATTAAAACAGAAAAAGACCAGGAAAGAAAACTTCATAAAAGGAAGACCCAACCAACCAACCAACCAAGCTCTCTCCCCTCCCCCCAATATTGTATTCTCCTGTGTATAGGCCACACTTTTTTCCCCTAAGGCAAGTCTTTAAACTAGGGGTGCAGCCTACAATCAGGATGTTGCCAAAAAACCCAATAAAAATACCTTTGAAACTGCAAAGCAGAGCGTTTTCAAGCCTCTCCGACTCTACTGCAGCCAGAGAATGCTTGGAATGTTGACCCTTTGCGGTTTCAAAGGTATAAAGGGGCTTCTTTTTTTTTAAACTACAAATCCCTGTGTTTTCAATCAGTTAAAATACAGCCCTCCTTACTTACCATGGTTCTTGCAGCTCTTATTCACTTCTGCATTTTCATGCCTTAAGATGCCTTGCTATTCAGCCTGTCCCTTATCAGCAGCCTGATGATTATTAAGCCCTCTAGCTAGCCAGCCTCAGTAAGCAGTTGAAAAAATTAACCCTTAAGTCCCAGCTCCAGGACGCTGTGGATATTTATTGGTCCTGCAGCTTGAAATTGAGCTTGCCACTTAAGAGAATGCTATATTTTGCTACTGCATAGGCTTACCATATCCAAAGGGGGACAGAGTGCCTACCTTTAACCATTGGAATTTGGGCAGGTGCAGCTCATCATCATGGAAGGGTGCAACAAGCTGCACCTGCCCAAATTCCAATGGTTAAAGGTAGGCACTCTGTCCCCCTTTGGATTTGGGAAAGCTACTTATACTAGGGTGCCCAGATTCAATAAGGGACAGGGTGCCTATGCCTTTAACAGCACAATCCTGTGTATCCTTGCACCAGTGTAACAGTAGATGCACCGGTGTAAGTATACTTATGCCAGTGTATGTGCACTTACACCGGTGCATCTGCTGTTACACCAGTGCAAGGTTACACAGGATTGCGCTGTAACTGTACTAAAGCTGTACTGTTTTACTATTCTACTAATGTGTATATTTTCTTTACGTTAAAACTTTATTTAAAAAAATAGCACCAAACTTTAAGGGTGCAGCTTATAATCAGTAGCGGCCTATACTCGGGGCAATACGGTATTTCTTTGTCTCCTTCCACCTCTGCCTTGGGGAATAGCAGAGTACTGATATATATGTATCCTTAGCAATCAGCATGAATAACTGCAGCAGCAACAGAGATGAACAATACGGTTTTAAATTGAGAACTGGTCAATGCTGAGGAGTTTTAATAACTCCCTTCATCATAACAGGGATTGTCAAGCTGGGGAAAAAAATCCTCTATCAGTGTTAAACCAATATTCTATAACAGCTGAGTTTTTTGCCCCCGGTAGTACAATTTGTAATTTAATGTGATTCTGTGCTAATAAAGTAATACAGTTTTTATATATAAAAATGTCAAATCGGCACAGTGTGTTATTAAAGGTCTGTTAGCAAAGCTGGCTCTCTGGCTGTGTGGTATGCGAAAGTCAGTTTCAGATTATCTGAGGATGTGGCAGGTCTGCTTTGCATCTGGCTGACTGTGCCTTCTATCACATGGTTGGCTGTGTATTTTCACAATCTGAATATGGTGCATATCGCTACTCCCTGATCTGCTGCATTTGGACTTCAACTGCTCTACTCTGAATTGACGTGATGGTGATGGCACATCTGTATAAAATGACCCTCCTATAATAAGAGCTGAAACCATGACTAGCTCATTCATGGATTGGCTTGTGCTCAGGCGTTCCCAGAATGGTACGGCAGAGCCTCTCAGCACCACCCACCATGCCAAGCACCCTCAGCCTTCTTCCAGCAAAAGAAACAAAGACTTGCTAATGATGCTGAGATGTGTTGTGTCAAAATGCAGGAAATATCAGGACGGGACGAGTGGTCAACTCTTCTCTGGTGGAGGGGGTGCTGCCACTCACTTTGAGGGAGGCGGTGGTTTGACCCCTTCTGAAGAAGCCCTCCCTTGATTCCACAATAATGGACAACTACCGGCCAGTCTCAAACCTCCCGTTTTTGGGCAAGGTAATTGAGCGGGTGGTGGCGTCTCAACTCCAGAGGGTCTTGGATGAAGCGGATTATCTAGATCACTTTCAATCTGGTTTCAAGCTGGGCTTTGGGATGGAAACAGCCTTGGTCGCCTTGGAGGATGACCTATGCCGAGGACTGGACAGGGGGAGTGCGTCCCTGTTGGTTCTGCTGGACCTCTCAGCGGCTTTCGACACCATCGACCATGGTGTCCTTCTGGGCCGACTGGCCGAGTTGGGGGTTGGGGGCACCGTTCTGCGGTGGTTCCGCTCCTACTTGTCAGATAGGTCCCAGATGGTGGTGCTGGGGGACACCTGTTCGGCATCCTGGCCCTTGAGGTGTGGGGTGCCACAGGGTTCCATCTTGTCCCCAATGCTATTTAACATCTACATGAAACCGCTGGGAGAGGTCATCTGGGGATTTGGAGTGGGGTGCTATCAATATGCTGATGACACCCAGCTCTATCTCTCCTTTCCACCTGATTCCAGGGTGGCTGTTGAGGTTCTGGAGTGCTGCCTGGAGGCAGTTGGGACCTGGATATGGGCTAATAAGCTGAAATTAAACCTGGACAAGACAGAGGTGCTCCTGGTCCGGAAATCCACAATGCAGGTACTAGAGTATTGTCCTGCTCTGAAGGGGGTTGCACTCCCTCTAAAGGAGCAGGTCTGCAGCTTGGGGGTCCACCTGGATCCGCAGCTGCTCCTGGATTCCCAGGTGGCGGCTGTGGCCAGGGGGGCCTTTGCCCAGCTTCGGCTAGTGCGCCAGCTGCGACCGTACTTGGATCGTGCAGACCTGACCACGGTGATCCATGCCACGGTGACGTTGCGATTAGATTATTGTAACGCGCTTTACGTGGGGCTGCCCTTGAAGACGGTTCGGAAACTGCAATTAGTGCAGAATTCGGTGGCCCGTGTGGTCACTGGAGGTAGGCGGTTCGACTCTGTCGGGCCGCTCCTCCGACGGCTGCACTGGCTGCCGATTTGCTTCCAGGCCCAATTCAAAGTGCTGGTTTTGACCTTTAAAGCCCTATACGGCTTGGGGCCAGGATATTTGAAAGACCGCCTACTTCTATATAGTCTGGCTCGTCTCCTTAGGTCATCAGAGAAGGCCCTTTTGCGGGTACCGTCGCCCAGGGAGGTGCGAGTGGCGGCAGCCAGAAATAGGGCCTTCTCAGTAGTGGCACCAACCTTATAGAACTCCCTCCCTTTTGATTTACGAACTGCTCCCTCCTTGGCCACTTTCCGGGAAGGCCTAAAAACCTTCCTGTTCAAAGAAGCCTTCTGAGCCCTGCCTTTTTTTAACATCCTGCTGGTACAGCTGGGACGCTGCTGCTTTTTATGCTCTTTTTATGCTCTTGTTTTAATTGTAATGATGATCTTTTAAAATTAATTTTTAGATGTTGTTGTATTAATTTCGTTAACTGTTTTTTACTGTTTTAAAATGTGACTTTTGTACTGTATTTGTTGTATTGTATTTCTTTTTTGGTTGTAAGCCGCCTTGGGTCCCTTCAGGAAGAAAGGCGGGGTAAAAATAATGTAAATAAATAAATAAATATCAGGGTTTATTTGGCATTGAGGTAATACAGATTATTCAGGTTGTGGGTTCATCAATGCATGGATCTCTTGCGTATGCATGTACATGCTCTTTTCAGACATATACAGTATGTGAGTGTATGACTCAACAAATCATACAAAAATCTTCCCCAAATAGCACCGTGAACCTGGCACTTTGGTCGTTAACATGCTTAGGTAAGTAGGAAGGAAATTAGTTGAATTTTAAAGTGGTCAACTAGTGTGACCAACTCCACATTTTAATCTAAAAAATGGGATTGTCCTTTTCTTCTTGCTAGGAAGTATTTTAAAAGTCAGATTCAAAAGAGTCGAGAGATTTTATTTATTTATTTATTTATTTGCACAGAGAGAGAGAGAGAGAGAGAGAGAGAGAGAGAGAGAGAGAGAGAGAGAGCGCCCAGGAGTGGATGTGTTCCAAGGTTGGTTGATTTCCTACTTCTTCTTGCTCTTTTATCATGTGGCTATCTTGATGTCTTGAAGAAGAGACTGTCTTGGAAGAAGTTAAATAAGGATCCCTGTCTTAACTAAGAGCCCAATCCTAACTCTGCACCATGCTGGTGGAATGCGCATTCCACCAGCATAGCACACTTTGCGGCTGTTGCAAATGTGACTTCATTGGAAAGCATGGCCTGGCCGCTGGCAGAAGCAGTGAGTGGCCAGGTTCACATGGCGATGGATGCCGGATGCCTGTTGCCTCAGGTAAGGCTGGGGGGGGGGGCAGGAGGGAGGCAGGGAGGGGGCGGAACAGGGAGGGGTGGGTGGAATGGGGTGGCGATGGGGGCGGGGAGGAGGACGAATTGGGCCCAGAAAGGGGGTAGGTTTGGCGGCAGCAGCACCCACCAAATCCTGACACCCTTCCTGGGCCTGATTCACTTTCATGGGTCAATGCAGACTTGCGCCAGTGATATCATCGGCACAGGTCCAAGTTGACTCGCCAGGCCCACAGAGGCTTACACTGGGGGAAGAGAACAAATGTTCCCTGACACTGAGGAGGCCACCTGAGGCCAAAACTCCCCCTTGGGATTCAGCAGTCACCACATTGGTACCACTGCATCGCCGTGCTGTGGATTGGGCTGCCCCACTCATCTAGACAGTAGAACAGGTAATGCCTAAGATATCCTGTGCTGACTATTTTTATGACGTTTGCTATTTTGTAAATGTTTCTTCCTTTTTTATTTTTGGTGTCACATAAGCTCTGATTTCCTTAAATAAGGAAATAAAGTACTTTATTTACTCTTAAATAAAGAGTAAATTGCATGTATGTATTTGGGGTTGTTCACATGCAAGCCCACACATGCCTGTTTGGCAAAAATGCTACAATGAGTTTTAGATAACCCATATATACCCATAAATATCAGGATTCTTTTCACTTATTTTATATGAAGATCTTAATTAAGCATTCCAAATGGCTCAGAAAGCTAGATGTTGGCAAGTAATGTTTTATACATTTGGGGGGGGGGGGGGCTGTGATTTGCCCAGAGAAGAAGTGGAGGTTGGGAAAGAAAGTAGAGGAATAATCCTACTCCCTTGCTGGGTGTTTTTTTGTCCGGATTCCCAAGCTCCGCGCTGCGTGGAGCTTAGCTTGGAGCTACACGGCCACAGGACTGTGCAGCTTAAAGGGAACACTGCTCCAGACTCTCTCTAACCAGAAAACTTTCATAAACTAAATAAACATATAGAATCTGCAGAGGGATAGCCATGTTAGTCTGTCATAGCAGAAACATCAAAGAGTCTCGTAGCACCTTAAGACGAATTTATCTCAGCATAACCTTTTGGGGACTGCAGTCCACTTCATTAGATGAATAAAGTGGAATCTTCTGTTGGCAGGTACACACACATTTGATACAGACATGCACATGGGGACAGAGCAAAAGGAAAGAAAACATGTAAAATGATGGGTCAAGACTCAAAGGACTATTGGATGCAAGAGGTACAGTCATTGTGTACGGTTCTAGCAGCTGTTCTGTACAGTGGGACACATGCCAGCATTGGGCCAGCTCTTAGAGGTGGATTGGATGTCACTTTATGTCACATATTCATATGGCTCTGGAAAAAATGCTGATGTGTTATTCTGCACGCTTGACAAAAGCAGAACATTGGGAGAAATAAATAGAAGGTGGCTGTGGCTGGCTGGCTGGCTGAGAGCAGTACCATTTCCTCCCCCCCCCCTCTTTTTTAGGTCTCTAAATGAGCATTCTGATGTTGTTGCTACTTTTAGAACTCTCCTGGGCCATCAAACATTCTTGCACTTTATAGCACATGATGCCTGCAGTTGAAAAGCCTAGGAATGCAGGGCCTTGTCTGCACTGATGACAAACTGGCTGGCATAATGCTGAATCCATGCCTTAAGCCAGGAGAGGGTGAGTGGGGATAGACAATGCCAGCTCTGAGAGTAACATTTCCCCTGGGCTCCAGTTCCCCTTGGACTGTGCAAAGGTGAGCATTACCTTGATGGTACAAACAAACCCAGGCTTGGTGCATTTTCATCTCAAAGTGCAAAGCCACAGACGCACGTTTGGAAGACCATCATTGACCCTTGGGGTCAAATCACCTCAAGAGTGCCCCTCTTATATTACATTAGAATTATTATAGGCATCAAAAGAATTATTATAGGCATCAAAAGAATCTCAGATTGTCCAAATCGCGGAGCACCAATCAACATCGGCAACGTCCCTTTTGGTCAGATCATCAGAGAACTTCAGCAGGATGAATAACTAGATCTGAGCCCTGCACCAACTAAAGTTGTACTTCAGTTGCCAAGTGACCAAAAAACTGACCTGGCCTGCTTTTGTGCCCTTCCCAGCGATTTGATCTGCAGAAATCAGCAAGTGATGTGTTTTACAGCATGGAGATAAACAGCACATGCAAATGTCTGCACATAAAACTGCTCTTAAAGGTATGAACACAGTGGCCAGCTGAAAAGTTGGCAATCCCACCTTGTTCAGGGGAGCTGAAATACTTTTTAAAATCTGCTCTTTTTTGACAGTAAATTTTGGGAGGGGGGAGTGATTTATATGTCTAATTGGGTTTTTATTTGCATTTTAAATCACGCTCTTCTGCTAAACTAATGGACCCCCTATTTATAGATGACTCCAACATAAAGTGACTGCTAATTACTACAATTAATATAGCGTTAAAGGCTTGCCAGCCAACTCCACTGCAACTTGTATCGCCTACTCATTTTCAATTAAGGCACATTGACAAGTAAAATACGCAGTTATTAAGAGCAGAGCTCTGTTGTGTAATTACATTTTGCTAAGGTCATTAATCGGCTGCAATACCAAGTTTTCTACCAAATGCATTCGGGGGACTTGGGGCAGAGACAACCTAGCAGAGCAAGAAAACTGTAGCGGTTGTTGCACAGGAGGTTATAGGCTGAGGCAGAAGCAGAGAATTTAGCAGTATTGCATCATGGCACAAATTATGAGGGTTACACCGACTTCTTGACACAGGCCCTATGGTTTTGATGGCATGAAGAAATCGAACAGGTTCGGCTCTCCTCAACACTGCATCTCCATGCCAGGGGAAGGTGCACACTTGTCTTTCTACCCATCATGCATTTGTAAAATGTAGAGATCCTCTGTCTGGAAGATACTGTAGTCATCTTGAGAGAGTTTCTATTTGACTTGCAACAACCATCTCCTGCACAAACAAGCCCAGTGGAATTTCAAGCCAGTGCTGTTGCTGGCTTGCTAGGAGGAAAGGGCCAGCAGAAGGGTAGTGCTTAATTCTTTCTCTTCCCAACACTTTCCGCTTGCAACATTCTCACCCCACCCCAACACACATACTACTTTTCCTACAGTACTACAAACCCAGTACCCAGAACCAGAACCCTAGTTGGGGAAGGGAGTTGAAGAGGACAAGTAACACGAGTGCGAGTCAAGTGCGAGTCCCGTGGGTCACGAGTGCGAGTGCGAGTCAGTGGGTCACGAGTATGAGTACAAGTACAAGTCAGGGAAAAAGTGACTCACAGCCCGGTCCAGCCCAAGGCAACTGCGGTACAATTCAGGCACAATTGCAGCCCAAGTGCTTTAGGCCCGAGTTGTGCCTGAATTGTGCCTGAGTTGGGCTGCAATTGTGACTGAATTGCAGCCCGGTCCAGCCCAAGGCAACTGCGGTACAATTCAGGCACAATTGCACAATTCAGGCACAATTGCAGCCTAAAAGTGGGTGTGTTGGGGGCGTGTCGGGGGTGTGACGGGGCGGTTACGAATTTTGGTCCGGTTCCAGACACTGGAGAGCCACTGACACGCCCCCTCGAGCCCAACTCAGGCCCAAAATTTGGGCCAGCAAAAAGGGTGGACCCAAATGTGAGGAGACCCATAGGAGCCATTTTACCTTACCCACACCAGCCCTCTCCTGAAAAGTTCTAACACCCTGGGCCCAAGTTGGGCCTGAGTTAGGACCGAACAGGTGTGGCCTAACTCTGGACATGGACCCAAATAGTTACCCTATCAGCACCCAGCCCCACCCAGCCTCTTTCCCACAAAAGCCCAGCCCCAGCCCTCCACTCTCTCTCTCTCTCTCTCTCTGAGCACGTGGCGTGGGGTTCTGTCCCCCAGCAGCCACAAAGTGGGACTTTGAAAACTTTTCTAACACCCCACTTCTCTCTTCTCCTCTCTCCTCTCTGCCCCCCTCTAGGGCAGAGAGGGCTGTTCTGCCTGTGGCCAAACTGTTTACTGCTGTGCCTGGGCAGCTGTCTCCATGCAAGTGTTTGCTAACCCATGTCTTTCTCCCAGCCCCTCTCTCCCCCCCCATACAGGCAACAACACCAGCAGGTAAGTGCAGGGTTTGTGCTGACATGTGGTCTGACGTCTGCCTCTTTGCATAGAGAAATATAGGTAGGATACATGCCTCTATACCAATGTCTTGTCTCATAGCTGCCTGCATAGCCTGCCATGATATGCCTCTATACCAATGTCTTGTCTCATAGCTGCCTGCATAGCCTGCCATGATATGCCTCTATACCAATGTCTTGTCTCATAGCTGCCTGTATTAATGTGAGCACACAATGCCATGAGTGTGGAACTGTAACCCATATGTAGACACCAGCTGTTCCCCCCCCTCTTTTCTCCACAGGGTCTACCGACAGGTCAGTATTGCTAGGATTGCCATGGTTGTGACCCCCAAGTTGTGTTGTTGTCTCTCTCTTTGACCCCTTTCCCTTACAGGATCATGCTCACCGTACACCCAGGGAAGGAGCGCAGACCAGGCTATGTGTCTCACACCACTCAGCTGTGTTTGATTTCTCTCCCTGCAGACCTTTGCAACTGGCACACTGGCTCCTCTTCAATGGCGATTGCTACCATGCAGCAGCTGCCATGGAACACCCCCATGTTGTTCGTCCCCCCAGGAATGCCCACTACCACAAACCGTCCGGGGAGCACCCCTGGGCCTGCAGTCTGGTTGCCCCACGGTCACCTGCCTTGATGCTGCCAGAGAGGTCTGGGAGCCTGCCCTGCAACCCACCTCAGCTGCTGCTGCTGCCCCACCGCCCTGGCTGCCTACTTGCTGTCCCTCCCCTTTCTATGGAGCAGGCCGTGGTTCCACAGGGGAAGAGCCCACATCTCCAGGTCCATGGGGCTCGCCTGATGCTGCTGCTGTGGTCCTAGAGGCTGCTGTGCCTACCCCTGGCAGCCACGCCCGGCCATCTCTGCCACTGTTCCAGAACAATAAAGATGCCCCTGGAAACACATGTCCCCAATGTTGCACAAGCACTGCCCCACACACCCACACAGGCAGGCCCCAGCACACAAGCCTCTGCATGAATCCCAGCCAGGGTCCGCCACAGCCATCCCTGGGAGAACACAGCAGGGGGGCTGCCGGACCCTCTGGGACCAGAGGGGAGGGGGGAGTTGGGGGGCCTGTCAGGCAGGCAAACACTGACGGGCACTGTGGCGCACGTCCGCCACGTCCGTGAAGAGCCCTTTCAGCAACCGGGGCTCTCACCCACCCTCGGTCCGCCCATCACCGGCGTCCGTGTCCGCCCGTCACCGGCGTCCGTTTCCGCCCTCTGTCCGCCCGTCACCGGCGTCCGTTTCCGCCCATCAACGGCGTCCGTGTCCGCCCTCGGTCCGTCTGCATGAGAGGCACCCGTTCCTGCATTGCCTCCATCTGCGAAGTGCCCCCTGTGCCCCTATCGGTCTCTGCAGACCCCCTCTCCCTGTATCCCTCTCCCACCAGCCGTGTTGTCTGTCTGTTTCTGACCCACCCGTGCCCCTCCCCAGCACCCCCTGTCAGTGTGCCTGCCTCCCCTCCCACTCCCTGATGATGGACGCTGGCACCCCCCATGCCGCCAGAGCGCCTGCCGCAAGGTGCCGACGTTGCCCCATCTGGGGGTGTGATGAGCTGCGTGAGCCCTTCCCTCTCGCAGCTAACAAGCCCACGGCATCTCTCGGTCTTGGCCGGGGCACGGAGCAGAAGGCATGCTGGGATGCCTTCTTTGTGGGCATTGCCACGGCCCTTGAGGCCCAGGGCTTCAGGCAGCGCACGGGCATGTCCTGGCGGAGGCGGTTCCAGACCTCATGAGACCCCCCCCTTGTGCGTGCCGTTCCCACCCCCTCCTTCCCTTCTCTCCCCCGCTCACCCCCCCATGACTCCCACGTGCAGCCTCACCGTGGCTTGGGGGTGGCATCGCAGTCTGCAGGAGGGAGGGCAGTCGCACTCCCCCCTGCGGCAGGTGGCTGATGCCCAGGGTGCCCTGGGGCAGCTGGCACTGGCACAACCTCTGCCCTTCAGCTGACTGTCAAACGCGCAGTGCCTGCAGGCCCGCCTGTGGCTGCCCATCTGCTGCGACCGCTGCAGCAGCTGTGGTAGGTGCACGCAGACGGGCTGAGGAGGGGGCTCTCCGCTTCCACAAGACTGACAGCTCCCCACAGGAGCCTGCCTGCCTCTGCGGTAAGTTTTGCCGCGATCCTGGCCCAATGCTGTTGCCTCCAGCCTAACTCAGGCACAGTTGCAGCCTAACTCGGTCCTAGTTTGGGCCACAATTGGGCCACAATTGGGCCTCAACTGTGCCTGAGTTAGGCTGGACTGAGCCCTCAGTCACACTTGCGAGTCGAGTCATTTGACTCGAGTCCCCATCCCTGCTTCCCACCACTTTTCCACTGCAAATTGTCCCTTCCCACTCTTCATGTGTTTGGGGGAGACTCATGTTCAATCAATCTCAGAACAGACAACTGTGTTCTGATTGAAACCAGGGGTCAAGTGGAGAAGCAGGAGCAGCGAGTGGCCAGGAGCAGCGAGTGGCCTCACTGGGACCAAGTGGCAAGGTAAAAAAGACACTGCGAGTTAAGCAGCTGGGCGAGTTCAGCGGCGGGGTGAGGAAGCTAGGCCCCACACACTGCCTGGCACTTTCCTTGAAGAGAGGACAGAGGAAGAGAGGAGAGTTCCAACAACATTAAGGTACCCAAACTTTGATAACTCCATAACTTACAAAAAAAAGCTATGCAGTCAGACAGCCAGCAGAAGGGTGGGGGCTATCCAGTGTTTTGCACTGAGTGTCACATGTATGGCTATCTGCCTCTTGGGCACAAGTCATGGGTGTGTGCTCGGTGCAAAGAGCTCCAGGCTCTCAGGGAACAGGTTCGCTCCCTTGAAGCCACGGTTGCTGATCTGGAGAAGCAGAGACAGGTAGAGAGGAACCAGGGTGAGACTTCTAGGGACGTGGAGGCATCGTCCCACCCTCAGTTGGCCAGCTCCTCAGCTGTCAGGAAAGGGAGTCTCAGGGCTGGAGGACGTTGCTCTGGAAAAGAGGGAAACAATCCCACAGTGGGGACCCCTTCTTCAGGTGATGGGCCCGTATCCAGTCGCACTATGGATACTCCTCTGGGGAGGGGGCGAAGGGGGCTTCTTGTCGTGGGTGACTCTATAGTCAGGAACATAGAGAGGGGGGTCTGTGACGAATGTGAGGACCGCACGGTGACTTGCCTACCTGGTGCGAAGGTTGCGGACATCACCTCTCGTCTAGATAGGCTGGTAGAGAGTGCTGGGGAGGAGGTAGCGGTTGTGGTGCATGTTGGCACCAACGACGTGGGGAAATGTAGCCGGGCGGTCCTGGAGGCCAAATTTAGGTTGCTAGGTAGGAAGCTCAAATCCAGGACCCCAAAGGTAGCGTTCTCAGAGGTGCTACCTGTTCCACGCGCAGGGCCAGCTAGGCAGGCAGAGCTCAGGGGTCTCAATGCGTGGATGAGACACTGGTGTCAGGAGGAGGGGTTTAAGTTTGTTAGGCACTGGGGAACGTTTTGGGACAAGCCGGGCCTGTACAAGAGGGACGGGCTTCACTTGAACCAAAACGGAACCAGACTGCTGGCGCGTAACATTAAGAAGGTGGCAGAGCAGCTTTTAAACTGACTCCTGGGGGAAAGCCGACAGGAGCCGAGGGGCATCCGGTTCGGGACTCCTCATCCCTCAGGAATGAGGGTGCAGAGGATGGGGAACAGTCAAATAATAGCAGAGTAAGAATTGGGAGTGGTAGCGTGATGGGACATGACAGCCAGTCTAAATGCCCGAAGTCTACGGGCAAAGATGGGAGAACTGGAATGTTTGGTGGCTAGGGAAAACATTGACATAGTAGGTATAACAGAAACCTGGTGGAATGCGGAGAACCAGTGGGATACTGCAATTCCAGGATATAAACTCTATAGGAGGGACAGAGAGGGGTGTGTTGGAGGTGGGGTGGCCATCTATGTCAAAGAGGGGGTAGAATCCACCAGAGTAGAGCTGGAGGGGGGCTCTGACTCCTCCGTAGAATCATTGTGGGTTAGATTACCAGGCTCAAAGAGCGAGGTAATAGTAGGGGCATGCTACCGTCCTCCAGATCAAAAACCTGAAGGGGATCTTGAAATGAGGAAGCAAATCAGGGAGGTGTCAATGAGAGACAGGGTTGTAGTCATGGGGGACTTCAATTATCCTCACATCGACTGGGTCAATTCATGCTCAGGTCATGAAAGAGAGACTGGATTTCTGGATATGTTAAATGACTGTGCCTTAGAGCAGCTTGTCACGGAACCGACCAGAGGACAGGTGACTCTGGACTTGATATTGTGTGGCACTCAAGATCTGGTCAGGGAGGTAAATGTTACCGAACCGTTGGGGAACAGTGACCATGCTGCGATCTGTTTCGTCATGCATGTCGGAGGGAGAGGGCAGAGCAAATCTGACACGAAAACCCTTGACTTCCGAAGGGCTGACTTCCCCAAAATGAGGAGACTAGTTAAAAAAAAGCTGAAAGGGAAGGTAAAAAGAGTCCAATCGCTCCAGAGTGCATGGAGGCTGTTTAAAACAACAGTCATAGAGGCCCAGCGGGAGTGTATCCCACAAAGGAGGAAGGGCTCAACCAAGTCCAGGAGGGTGCCGGCATGGCTAACAAGCACAGTTAAGGAGGCTATAAAAGGCAAGGAAGCTTCCTTCCGTAAATGGAAGTCTTGCCCTAGTGAGGAAAATAAACAGGAGCACAAACTGTGGCAAAAGAAATGTAAAAAGATGATATGGGAGGCCAAGCAAGACTTTGAGGAACGTATGGCAGGCAACATAAAAGGGAATAATAAAAGCTTCTTCAAATATGTTAGAAGCAGGAAACCTGCCAGAGAAACGGTTGGTCCGCTGGATGGTGAGGGAGAGAAAGGGGTGATAAAAGGGGACTTGGAGACTGCAGAGAAATTAAATGAGTTCTTTGCATCTGTCTTCACGGCAGAAGACCTCGGGCAAATACCGCTGCCGGAACGTTTTCCCCTGACTAAAGAATTAAGTCAAATAGAGGTTAAAAGAGAAGACGTCTCAGACTTAATTGACAAAATAAAGATCAATAAATCACCAGGCCCGGATGGCATCCACCCAAGAGTTCTGAAGGAACTCAAGAATGAAGTTGCTGACCTCTTGACCCAAATATGCAACTTGTCCCTTAAAACGGCCACTGTGCCAGAGGATTGGAGGATAGCTAATGTCACGCCAATCTTTAAAAAAGGAAGGAGGGGGGACCCGGGAAACTACAGGCCGGTCAGCCTAACATCTGTTCCAGGGAAGATGGTGGAAAGTCTCATTAAGGATAAAATCTTAAAATACATAGAAGAACAAGCTCTGCTGAGGGAGAGTCAGCATGGCTTCTGCAAGGGGAAGTCTTGCCTCACAAATCTGTTAGAATTTTTTGAAAAGGTCAACAGGCATGTGGATGCGAGCGAACCCGTGGATATTATATATCTGGATTTTCAGAAGGCGTTTGACACGGTCCCTCATGAAAGGCTTCTGAGAAAACTCCACAGTCAGGGAATAAGAGGGCAGGTCCTCTTGTGGATTAGGAACTGGCTGAAGACCAGGAAACAGCGAGTGGGAGTCAATGGGCAATTTTCACAATGGCGAGAGGTGAAAAGCGGTGTGCCCCAAGGATCGGTCTTGGGACCGGTGCTTTTCAACTTATTCATAAATGACCTGGAGTTGGGGATAGGCAGTGAGGTGGCCAAGTTTGCAGATGACACTAAACTTTTCCGGGTGGTGAAGACCAGCAGGAATTGTGAAGAGCTCCAGAAGGATCTCTCCAAACTGGGAGAATGGGCATCAAAATGGCAGATGCGCTTCAATGTAAGTAAGTGCAAAGTGATGCACATTGGGGCAAGAAACCAAAATTTCACATATAAGCTAATGGGTTCTGAGTTGTCTGTGACGGATCAAGAGAGAGATCTTGGGGTGCTGGTGGACAGGTCGATGAAAGTGTCGACCCAGTGTGCGGCGGCTGTGAAGAAGGCCAATTCCATGCTTGGGATCATTAAAAAAGGGATTGAGAATAAAACGGCCAATATCATTATGCCTTTGTACAAATCGATGGTAAGGCCACATCTGGAGTATTGTGTCCAGTTCTGGTCACCACACCTCAAAAAGGATATAGTTGAATTGGAAAAGGTGCAGAAAAGAGCGACCAGAATGATTCGTGGGCTGGAGCACCTCCCTTATGAGGAAAGGCTACAGCGTCTGGGGCTTTTCAGCCTAGAAAAAAGGCGCATGAGGGGGGACATGATTGAGACTTATAAAATTATGCATGGGATGGGGAGAGTGGATAGAGGGAAATTCTTCTCCCTCTCGCACAACACCAGAACCAGGGGACATGTACTAAAATTGAGTGGAGGGAGAGTTAGAACAGACAAAAGAAAATATTTCTTTACCCAGCATGTGATTCATCTGTGGAACTCCTTGCCACAGGATGTGGTGATGGCACCTGGCCTAGATGCCTTTAAAAGGGGTTTGGACAGATTCATGGAGGAAAAGACCATCACAGGTTACAAGCCATAAGCAACCTCCTGGTTTTAGAAGTGGGTTTTCTCTGTGCCAGGTGCAAGGGAGTGTCAACGAGAAACAGGTTATCTTGTTGTCTTGTGCTCCCTGAAGCATCTGGTGGGGCCACTGTGTGACACAGGAAGCTGGACTAGATGGGCTTTTGGCCTGATCCAGCAGGGCTCTTCTTATGTTCTTATGTTCTTATTAAGGAGTGAGCTGAGTTGACCCCCCCCCCCTTCCTGCCAAGACAGGGCGACAACATCATCAGAGCGAGTGCGGCTATTGCTGCCAGCCTGCCACTTCTACTGTTGCCCTCCCCTCAGTTCCTGGTCCCTCCTGCCATTTCAAAATGCAGATAATGTGGGCTAGAGAGTAGTCCTCTTCCCACTTCCTTTCCCCTACCTTTGCTGCCTTTTGAAATGGCAGGAAGGAGCAGGAGCCTGTAAGAAAACACAAGTGATAGGAGAACAAAAAGACAAGGGAGGTTGGACAGGGAAGATTGGCAGACCTGGAGATAGCAGGGACAGAGGAAAGCGGTTAACTTGAAGGGTAGTGGGATGATTGACAGGTCTGGCAGTAGCAGGGGTGGGCAATAGGGAGGCTTGAGAGAGTGAGGCTGGGGAGACTGGGGTGGGGAGGAGAGGGCAAACGCAACAGGTAAGCAAATATTAAATTAAGCAGCCACAGGAAATCCCAGATAACTGTTGCAGGGGGAAGGTGACCCTACTCCCTTTTCCAGATTTAGAGTCCACCCCCATCGGCTATTTGCTGAGCAAAAGAAAACATACAATTACAATATAGGTAAATACAGTTACAACACAGATATCCCCTGTACTGGGAGTACTGCTTGCTCAGAGGAGAGAAACTGTCCCTATTTATCCCAGCAGTCTTTTCTAATGGCCGTTTGCTAGTGTCTCCCATGTCATTAAAAAAAAATTAAGAATTGGAAGTGTTAGAGACACAAGGAGCCATATTTTTTCCATTTATTTTGCTGTGGAAACCCTTTGGAACTTCCTTTTGTTGAAAAGCAATATATAAATATTAATGATCCAATGCATATTTATTCAAAAGTATGTATGGCTGAATTCAGTGGGGTTTATTCCCTTGGAAGTAGGCTTAGAATTGATGAAATATTAATTTGTTCATCCTCTGCATCATTCTGCATCCATTGCTTTATAGCTCTGTTTTCTTCTTTCCCTCTTCCCCAAAGTTTATTATTTTTCACACGCTGTGGGTTCATGGCAATCAGGGAGCATGTGTGGCTTATCTGTTGGGGAGATCACAAAGAACTCTGGCATTTCAAAATTTGCCACAACATCACTGCAGCTCAAGACATGAGAAATGTCCCAGCATTCCTAGGCAACTGACGAGAGGGCAGAGAATAGAAGTCTTCCTTCAGTGTGGCATCCATTCTTAGCCCAGGTTCGCAACGGTGACATTTCACCTGCAGGTCTGTCAATGTATCACACAAATAGAATGTTTACGTGTTTAATGCCCCAATCTTATCCCCCACCATGGAGGCATGTGCTGCATCCAGTGGCGGGGGACAATCATAAGGCCTCCTCGAAGTAAGGGAAGCCTCTTGTTGCCCTTTGGGTGTACTCAGATCTGTGCCAACTCTGGCTGGCACAAGCCTGAATGGACCCAAGGAGGTGTGTCGAGGCCAGGCGGGAGGCATAGGTTATTGTCAGAGTCATTGCCACCAAGGTCTGCCCCTTGCCCTCCTTTGAAACACCTTCCAGAAGCCCTGATCCCTGATCCTACCCCTCATTGCCCCGTTACTCCCCCTCTCCACCCACTGCCCAACCCCCCCCACACACACACACACACCAACTTACTGGCACTGGGGTCCAGGAGAGCCACTGCCACACAGCTGGCACCACTCAGTGGTCCAGCAGCACACGACAGCGTGTTGCATTTTGTGACACTGTGCTGTAGGAACGTGTGGTCCAGCAGTGCAGTCGGGGGGGTAAGATCAGTCAGGCTGTAATCCTATACATTCTTACCTGGGAGTAAGTCCCATTAAAATAAATGAGATTTGTATCTAAGTAGACATGCCTAGGATTGTGCTGTAGTTTAAGTATTTCCATTTCCATGTGGAGGATACTGAACAGTACTTCCATATAGGAACAGCACCCAATGCCGTGAACATAATATTTGAGAGCCTTTTTATGGGTCTTGGTCCTAGGAGCATGCTCCAACAAACTTTCTGAAGGTCTGGATCTGGTTGGGAGACTGCTGGAGACCCCTATATGCACACAGCCTTGAGTGCCACAGAAGGTGGGATATAAAGGCAATAAACAAACAAGTCACATGTTGTGAAAGTCTGTAGTTCAGTGAATGAGCATCTGCCCTGCATGCAGAAGACCCCAAGTTCAATCCCTGCTCTCTGCAGGTACAGCAGAGAAAATGTCCTGTTGAAACCTTGAAGAACTGCTGACAGTTCTAGATAGACCAAAGGACTGACTCTGCATAAGGCAGCTTCCTATGTTGTTCCTCCATACTTTCAATTAGACACAGGAACACAGGACACCCCAGGTAACAGCTTTGGGGTTCCCATCAAAGAGTAGCAAATTGACCATTGTGGGGGAATGCTATCTGGATTTTCAGCCTTAGGCCAGCCCTACATGCCAGTGTCATCAATCCCTTAGCCAAGTTGGGAGCACATGATGTCTAACCAAAGCACACTTTGCTAGTCAGGTGATGGATGCTGCTTCTGAATACATGCAGCAAATGAAGTTGTCAATCCACATGCAGAATGAAAATGCCCTTTAATCATTCTGACTATATGAATTCCAGTTTCCAAAGGACCGCAAACCCCAGCATTATGAATGTGACTCTTGCATGCATAATTGCTACCTGGATGTGGCTACATGTGCTGTTATCAGCTGGGTATTTTCCAGAAATGCAAGGGACCAGATACAAGACCATGATTTGGGGTGCGGCAGCATTGCTGTTATGCTCTATCAGAGGAGGAGAGGAGAGATAAAAGAGAAAATGCTTGGAATGGTAACCTTAAGAAAACTCCAGGAAGCAAGCAAATAAACATCCACAGCAGCAACGAAGCAATGAATCTGAACTGCCTTGAGCTGCAGCTGGTGAAATCAGGTGCAAAATATCACAACGTCAGGGCACAAGCAGTGACAAGGTGTAGTGCTGTGAGTATAATGAAGACAGACACAGGTCTTTAACACGTTTCAACTGACACTTTGGCTGTTTCAGATTTAGCACTGGGATAGAAGCAGGAGTCCAGTAATTGCCAGAATCCATTCTTAATCAGGGTCAAGCACAAAATCAGGTCAAGTCAAACACCCCTAGCTGTGGGATGCGTGCCTTGGAAGCTATACAGAATCCACAAACCAATCGCTCTGCAACAATTCCTGTGCAAAGCATTACAAAACTTGGGGAACAGTCGACATGGGCACATATTATTCTCTGTTCCTGTTCCTTCTTAGCGAGTCACTGCAAGTAAAGAAGCCTCGAAGCTCCTGTCTTGCTTCCAGGCAGTTTTCCTTCCTTTTTTAGGGTGGGTGGGTGTAAGCTGCTTTTCCTCCTTCCCAGATGCAGGCAAAAGTAGCTGCTGTCATAGAGAACAAGGCAAGAAAAAGCAAGATTGCTTTGATGATGAATGAGGAACTACAATGGAGTTTTGCTCCTTGCCAAGAGCACGAGGCATGAAAAGGCAGGCAGGGAGGGCTGTAGCCACAGGTGACTGCCAGGGTTTTCAGAAGTGGAGGCTGCTGCAAGGCACTGGTGGCTTCTTCACACATGGTCCTTCATTAGCAGTACCAATTTCTTTCAATGGGTACTGACTGTGGGATTACCTCTCTGTCAGTTCTCTGATCCCCTGGACCACTTGGTCCTCACTTCTCTGTGATGAGTGGTATAAATCTAGCAAGCTGGAAGGAATCCAAGAAATAGGATATCCTTAGGCACTTAAGGAAATTCTAAACTGCTCAACATATGCAAGGATTCCAGGCATCCTCAATACTACCTTATCCAGTTACCAAGGAAGACTTCTGATGGTGACAGCAAAATATCTGACAAAGCATCAAGGCTAAGAAGCTGTGAGGACCCATAATAGTTATGCAAATGGAATGTGCTTAGCATAATTATACTTTATAAGCCCCCCGCCCTGGTGACGAGGTGGGCTGGGCCTTACTCACTGCATCCCTGGAAGGTGGAGGCCCCTGGAAGGGTCTCAGGCAGGGTGCACTCCTTCACGTGTAGCTCCAGGAGAGGAGGGGGAGATGAATCCTTGAAGGCCTCAGAGGATGTTGTGGAAAGGGGGTTACTCCACCTGTCGTCTTTCTTTCTCCACTGGCTCAGAGTAGCTCTGACAATTATTTATTTATTTATTTATTTATTTATTTATTTATCACATTTTTATACCGCCCTTCCTCCAAGGAACTCAGAGTGGTGTACATATTTCCTCCCCTCCTTTTTGTCCTCACAACAACCCTGTGAGGTAGGTGGGGCTGAGAGATAGTGACTGGCCCAAGGTCACCCAGGAAGCTTCGTGGCTGAGCGGGGATTTGAACCTGGATCTTCCAATGTCTCACTTATCAGAGGTAAACTCCGAGCCAAGCCCTCTGGCAGCATTTCTATTTGCCCCTTATCACAGGCCTGGCAGGGGTCCATTTGTATCATCTTCCTGGGGCCCTGCCACTTCCTGGGAGCCTGCCCCCCTTGGCCCCACCTCTGGCAACGCATAAGCCTCCCCCACCTCATCCCCTCTCTGTCTCCCTTTCCCTGGCCTTTGACTGTTGAGTCAGTCCTCTGGCTCAGCTTGTGGGTTGGCCTCCTCCATCCACTGGTGTCACTGCAGGGGGGCGGAGCTCTAAGTTCCGCTGCGGTCAGACCCTCCGTTACACAGGAGCACGAAGCACCCCCGCTCCCTCGCCTTTGGAGCCATTCAAGTCAGTGCTTTCACCGATTTGAATGGCTCCAAAGGCGAGGGGGCAGGGGCGCTTCGTACTCACGTGTAACGAAGGGTCTGACTGCGGTGGAACTTAGAGCTCCGCCCCCTGCAGTGACGCCAGTGCCCCCAGCCCATTTCCCTGGCCCTCCCCTCATCGCCGGCTCCCAGCTGTCAGGCCAAAGGGAACCACTCAGAGTTGGGCACGCCTGCACAAAGTGGCATGGCTCACCTGCCTCTGGACAGGAGAAGTGTGGCACCAAAGGGGAATGCACCGCCCTGCAGCAGTTCTGCATCCTTGGCCTCATGCCAGGGCTGATGCCCCGACTGGCCAATCAATTAGCCTGCACCCAGCATACATGTCTAAGATGCCATAGTGAATCAAGGGAAAAGCCCATGACTGTGGAAATCAGGCTTGTCTGCTTGCCTTACCAGTGTTATCTTCTTAAAGGAGATGGCCAGTTATGAAGAATAACTTTTAGATCATTGGAAATACGAGCTTATGGGTCTAAGGGCCCAGTCCAGCCTAACTCAGGCACAGTTGAGGCCCAAGTGTGGCCCAATTGGGGCCCAAACTAGGACCGAGTTAGGCTGCAACTGTGCCTGAGTTAGGCTGGAGGCTACAGCAGTGGGCCAGGATCGAGGCAAAACTTACCGCAGAGGCAGGCAGGCCCCTGTGGGGAGCTGTCAGTCTTGTGGAAGCGAAGAGCCCCCTCCTCAGCTCATCTGTGTGCACCTACCACAGCTGCTGCAGCGTTCGCAGCAGAGGGGCAGCCACAGGTGGGCCTGCAGGCACTGGGCGTGCGACAGTCAGCGGAAGGGCAGAGGTTGTGCCAGTGCCAGCTGCCCCAGGGCACCCTGGGCATTAGCCACCTGCCGCAGGGGGGAGTGCCACTGCCCTCCCTCCTGCAGAAGGCGATGCCACCCCCAAGCCATGTTGAGGCTGCACGTGGGAGTCATGGGGGGGAGGGGGGGAACGTCACACACAAGGGGGGTCTCATGAAGTCTGGAACCGCCTCTGCCAGGACATGCCCGTGCACTGCCTGAAGCCCTGGGCCTCCAGGGCCGTGGCTATGCCCACAAAGAAGGCATCCCGGCATGCCTTCTGCTCCGTGCCCCGGCCAAGACCGAGAGATGCCTCGGGCTTGTCTGCTGTGAGCGGGAAGGGCTCACGCAGCTCATCACACCCCCAGATGGGGCAACGTCGGCGCCTCGCGGCAGGCGCTCTGGCGGGGTGGGGGATGCCAGCGTCCATCATCAGGGAGTGGGAGGGGAGGCAGGCACACAGACAGGGGGTGCTGGGGAGGGGCACGGGTGGGTCAGAAACAGACAGACAACAAGGCTGGTGGGAGAGGGATACAGGGAGAGGGGTCTGCCGAGACCAATAGGGACACAGGGGTCACTTCGCAGATGGAGGCAATGCAGGAACGGGCGCCTCTCATGCAGATGGACCGACGGCGGTAACGGACGCCGTTGATGGGCGGAAACGGACGCCGTTGACGGGCAGACCGAGGGCAGAAATGGACGCCGTTGACGGGCGGAAACAGACGCCGTTGACGGGTGGACCGAGAGTGGGTGAGAGCCCCGGTTGATGAAAGGGCTCTTCACGGACGTGGCGGACGTGCGCCACGTCGCCTGTCAGTGGTTGCCTGCCTGAGAGGCCCCCCAACTCCCCCCTCCCCTCTGAGCCCTGAGGGTCTGGCAGCCCCCCTGCTGTGTTCTCCCTGGGCTGGCTGTGGCAGGCCCTGGCTGGGATTCATGCAGGGCCTTGTGTGCTGGGCGCTGTCTCTGTGTGCGTGGGGCAGTGCTTGTGCAACATTGGGGTCATGTTGTTCAAGGGGCCTTTGCCCAAGGGGCATCTTTATTGTTCTGGAACATTGGCAGAGATGGCCAGGCGAGGCTGCCAGGGGGTAGGCACAGCAACCACTCAGAACGTAGCAGCAGCAGCAGCAGGCGTGCCTGGAGACGCAGGCTCTTCCCCTGTGGAACCACAGCCTGCTCCATAGAAAGGGGAGGGACAGCAAGTAGGCAGCCAGGGAGGTGGAGCAGCAGCAGCAGCTGAGGAGGGTTGCAGGGCAGGCTCCCAGACCTCTGGCAGCATCGAGGCAGACGACCATAGGGCAACCAGACTGCGGGCCGAGGGGTGCTCCCCAGACGGTCAGTGGTAGTGGGCATTCCTGGGGGGATGACCACCTTGGGGGGTGTTCCATGGCAGCTGGTGTGTGGTAGCACTCCCCATTGAAGGAATGCCAGTGTGCCGGTTGCAAAGGCCTGCAGGGAGAGAAATCAAACACAGCTGAGTGGTGTGACACACATAGCCTGGTCTGCGCTCCTTCCCTGGGTGTAAGGTGAGCATGATCCTGTAAGGGAAAGGGGTCACAGAGAGAGACAACAACACAACTTGGGGGTCACAACCATGGCAATCCTAGCAATACTGACCTGTCAGTAGACCCTGTGGAGAAAAGGGGGGGGGGAACAGCTGGTGTCTACATAAGGGTTACAGTTCAACACTCATGGCATTGTGTGCTCACATTAATACAGGCAGCTATGAGACAAGACATTGGTAAAGAGGCATATCATGGCAGGCATTGCAGGCAGCTATGAGACAAGACATTGGTAGAGAGGCATATCATGGCAGGCATTGCAGGCAGCTATGAGACAACACATTGGTAAAGAGGCATATCATGGCAGGCATTGCAGGCAGCTATGAGACAACACATTGGTAAAGAGGCATGTATCCTACCTATATTTCTCTATGCAAAGAGGCAGAAGTCAGACCACATGTCAGCACAACCCCTGCACTTACTTGCACTTACCTGCTGGTGTTGTTGCCTGTGGGGGGGGGAGAGGGGCTGGGAGAAAGACATGGGTTAGCAAACACTTGCATGGAGAGAGCTGCCCAGGCACAGGAGTAAACAATTTGGCCACAGGCAGAACAGCCCTCTCTGCCCTAGAGGGGGGCAGAGAGGAGAAGAGAAGAGAGGTGTTAGAAAATTTTCAAAGTCCCACTTTGTGGCTGCTGGGGGACAGAACCCCACGCCACGTGCTCAGAGAGAGAGAGAGAGTGAGTGGAGGGCTGGGGCTGGGCTTTTGTGGGAGAGAGGCTGGGTGGGGCTGGGTGCTGATAGGGTAACTATTTGGGTCCATATCCAGAGTTTGGCCACACCTGTTCGGTCCCAACTCAGTCCCAACTCGGGCCCAGGGTGTTAGAACTTTTCAGGAGAGGGCTGGTGTAGGTAAGGTAAAATGGATCCTATGGGTCTCCTCACATTTGGGTCCACCCTTTTTGCTGGCCCAAATTTTGGGCCTGAGTTGGGCTCGAGGGGGCGTGTCAGGGGGTTGCCAATGTCTGGAACCGGACCAAATTTCGTAACCGCCCCCGTCACACCCCCGACACGCCCCCGACACGCCCACTTTTAGGCTGCAATTGTGCCTGAATTGTGCAGTTGTGCCTGAATTGTGCCTGAACCCAATTCAGTCCCAATTGCAGCCCAACTCAGGCACAATTCAGGCACAACTCGGGCCTAAAGCACTTGGGCTGCAATTGTGCCTGAATTGTACCGCAGTTGCCTTAGGCTGGACCGGGCTGTAAGAAGCATCAGTGCTTAGTGTGGGGTCAGCTTCTCTGTCCATCTTGTGTTTGGTTCTCTCCTCTAGTGCGACCTCCTGGTCCCTACACACTGGGAGTGGATCACAAATGACATTATACAAATCCGCAACGGGGTGAGCTCTCGTTGCTTGGCCAGCTGCTGCCAACCTAGCAGTTCCAAAGCATGTTAATGCGAGTAGATAAATAGGTACCGCTTGCGGGAAGGTAAACAGCGCTCCATGTTCCAGCCGCATGCTACGCGCTGTGGCAAGGAGAGTCATGCTGACCATGGAGGCGTCTTCGGAGAACGCTGGCTCTTCGGCTTTGAAATGGGGATGAGCACCACACCCTAGAGTCGGACACGACTGGACTTAATTGTCAGGGGTCACCTTTACCTATAACTATGTTATACCATGTTACAACACTCGTTCAACGCTTCAGCATGGAACATGGTAAAAAAATACGCCTCATGTGCTTTGCAGATAATAACATAACTTTTAAGTGTCATTAGGCTTTTAATTGACATTATCTTTTATGACTGTGGTTTTAATTATTTTATGCTTGCTGTTTTTAATGATTATGTTTATGTTTGTTCCTTTTATAGTTTAAACCTTATTGTAAGTGACTGTGGGAGCTTTTCCGTCTGAAAGGTGGGATGTAATCTCTTCAGTAAAGAATTGCATGCCGTGCTGGGTTGGACCAAGGGTGCACCTGGTTCAGAGATGCTTCTACACGAAACATTTCCTCCAGAACTGACACCGCTCAGCTAATCCAGAGAATCCAGGCAATGTCACTCTCAAACCATGATGCTCCTCTCTTTTTTTCTGTTTCCCCCCCTATTTATCAAGTACTCATTGTGACCATTTTTAAAAAAATTAAAACAAGATGGCATTCCAACCTTTGCATGTATAGACTGGCATAGCACTATTGTCTCACCTGCAGAAGAATGTTTGGTGCAACAATATGGCTTAGTGATGGTGCCTTTTCTCATCTTTCTGCTTCCGTCTTCCAAGCGCCATTGTGCATAAACAACGAAAGATATGGAGCTGCATTGCACCGTGGTACTTTTGCACATCTCTTTGCAGGTAAAAAGGTTCTAGGGGCATGGGCTCCTAGCTTCACGTCATGCTGGATACACCCACCATTACGACTGTGCTACCCAGTTACGAAGTGTAGGTAGATGAGCATTGTGGGAAATGAATGGGGAAAACAGCACAACGTCCGGTTCTAATTCAGTATGCAGCTGATTGCAGAACAGCCACCATTGTTGGCACAGTGTGGCAGGACCCCTAGCATTTTTTTTCCAGCCAGATGTAGTACAGCATGCTAGTATTCAGGATATCCAACCTTGAAATAAAAATCCTGCCATGGGGAATCACTTCTCTTCCACTTAAAGGCCAGAAGATGAATAGGTCAAGGTAAAGGTGACCCCTGACAATTAAGTCCAGTCGTGTCCGACTCTAGGGTGTGGTGCTCATCCCCATTTCAAAGCCAAAGAGCCAGTGTTGTCCGAAGACGCCTCCGTGGTCATGTGGCCGGCATGACTCTCCTTGCCGCAGCGTGTAGCATGCAGCTGGAACACGGAGCGCTGTTTACCTTCCCGCAAGCGGTACCTATTTATCTACTCGCATTAACATGCTTTGGAGCTGCTAGGTTGGCAGGAGCTGGTCAAGCAATGAAAGCTCACCCCGTGGCGAATTCGAACTGCCGACCTTTCGATCGACAGCTCATGGTTCAGCGGTTTAACCCGCTGGCTTCAGAAGATGAATAATACAATTTAAATGTTTTTAAAGATGTTGAAAAATTGAGAATTAAAGTTATTCTAGCTGCTGTTGGATACAGTAAAATGGAAAGTGGTAGTGCTGGACCTTAGGTGCTGTTTGGCTTCATGCACAGCTACTTACAATGTCCCATGAACTTTCAGAGCAGTTAATGGATATACTCTCTCTCCTTTTGGATCCCCATTTAGCCTTGATGACTGGCAACTACTTGATTTAACACTTTAATCCAGCACTTGCTGTTCAAGAATTTAGCCTTTTCTGTCATTTCTTTTTCCTGCTGAAGGATTTTTTGACAGCCGCACATATGAATTTCAACCTGAGCAGCTTTTTCCTGATCTGGAGGTGCAGTGAACTTTAATCATTTTTATTAAAAACCAAGTGGATGAAAACATCTCCCAAACACAATTAGGCATAGCCCTTTATTCAAAAAATAAATCTATCCATGCAGCTTCTCTTCACTGGCTTCTCCTGTGCTTGTTTTTCGTGTGTAGAATATGTTTAGCCAGCCTAGTCCCAGGCCATTCCTACTATAGATCATTTTCTGAAGGTCTGATGTTGTAAGCATTGAGTGTTTGGAAACCATTGTCACTTTTTGGTTCCGGGTTTGTCATTTTGTTTGCTAGTTTGTTTATTATTGGGTAATACGCATGCCACTTTAAACCACCTTAATCAAGACGGCATCCCCTTGAAATACCTACACAAGTAAATGCTTTCCAACCATGTAGTTTCATCATATTTAAATCAGGCTGCTGCCCAGCTGGGAATTGGAGCATTCATTCTAGCCATGCCCCCAAGCCATTGCTCTTAAGCCCTACAGAAGCAACCTTTCTGCACCTTTCACCAAGACAGCTGTTTATGTTGTAAATATCGAGTCGTGAGAGGCTACCCCTTCTTCCAGTTTTCTGAGGCCTGTATATCATATGCCTATCAAAGACTGCAATGAATTATGAATTAAGCAAAGGAATGGAGGGTATTAATCACGCTTGGTCTTGTTCGTATCCTGTTGATTTCCTTGACATTCTTCCTGCCGCAGTAATGCCCCCCTTCTGTCTTGTAATAGCGCACGTTCGCGCTCCCAGATGAAAGCAGGAAGCTCCAAGCAGGCTGAAGCAAAGCAGGACACACTTGTTGAGCTGTTAATGACACAAGGGGGCAGAGGAGGAAGCAATGCAGGAGCCAGAGAGAGAGAGAGAGAGAGAGAGAGAGAGAGAGAGAGAGAGAGAGAGAGAGAGAGAGAGAGAGACTCTATCTGTGAGGGACGCCAGGTCCAAAGGGGAAAATAAGTGAGCAATAACTTGTAATGTCCAATTTGGAAAATGTAGCTGCAGGCCCACAAAGTTGATAGGGCAATGTGAAAAACCAAATAAACATTCCAGCTGTGTGGCTAAAGGTGCTACTCAGGGTAACTTTGCCCTGACTACAGCGGGTTACATCTTTTCTGTCCCCCATGGCCTATGTATCCATCCAGCCAAAACATTTCTGTTGAAAATAACTAGAAAACAAAACAAAACACGTCCAGGGACTCAAAATGTATGGCAAGCAAGCAAGCCAAGAGTTTCATGGTTCTACACCACCTGCAAAAGATGTCAAGACTTTATTAAACATTCAAAAGGTCATTCAGGGGGTGTGAATGAAGGCCAGCTTTGGGCTGATGCGAAGGTTGCTTCACCAGAATGCTGGAAGTATCTTAAAACACTTGGAAAATAACATGACATACATTAATAAAACCAATAAAACCAAAATTAATAAAACCAAAATAAAATAACAATAGAAAGGGTAAAAAAAGGGTAGAAACAGTTGTTGTTCAGTCGTTAAGTCGTGTCTGACCCTTCGTGATCCCATGAACCATATCCCGCCAGGCCTTCCTGTCCTCCACTATCTTCCTGAGTTCGCTCATTTTCATGTTCGTTGCATCGGTGATGCTGTCTAACCATCTCATCCTTTGCCTTCCCCTTCTCCTTTTGCCTTCAATCTTTCCCAGCATCAGAGTCTTCTCCAGAGAGTCCTCTCTTCGCATTAGGTGGCCAAAATATTTGAGCTTCAGCCTCAGTACCTGTCCTTCCAGGGAACAGTCAGGGTTGATTTCATTTAGGATTGACTGATTTGATCTCCTAGCAGTTCAAGGGACTCTCAGGAGTCTTCTCCAGCACCACAGTTCGAAAGTAGAAAGGGTTAAAAAAAAGCCAAAATAAAAGTCACCTTCAAATCACACTAAGGTTGCAATCCTATGCACACTTACCTGGGGTGTCAGTGCACTCAAAAAGAGTAGACGCACATAGGATTGTGCTGTAAATGGCTAAACGTCTTCTTGCTTTGTGTCCTAAACGTTTGCACATTGGGCTGAGGTGAGTGGGCAATAGGTTATGCAGTGGTGGGTCACCAAGCACAAGGTATGCATAACTAGCCTCCTTAAGAGAGGATTGTCCTTTAGGGATCATACATGCAGAAGATGGGGAGGAGGAGGACATTCTGCTAGGGTTGCTTGGGCATGTAAAGGTAAAGGTTCCCCCTGCTCGGAAGCTAGTCGTTACCGACTCTAGGGGTGGTGCTCATCTCCATTTCAAAGCTGAAGAGCCAGCGATGTCCAAAGACGCTTTCGTGGTCATGTGGCCGGCATGACTCAACACCGGGGCACATGGAACACTGTTACCTTCTGGCCGAGGTGGTACCTATGTATCTACTTGCAATTTCTTGCTTTCAAACTGCTAAGTTGGCAGGAGCTGGGGCCGAAGATGGTAGCTCACACCATCACGTGGCACTTGGCTCTCGCACTGCTGTCCTCCTGCCTACCTTCTGGTCTGCAGTTCAGCGACTTAACCACTAGGCCACCACGGCACTAACATATATTAGGGATCATACATGCAGAAGATGGTGAGGAGGATATTCTGCTAGGGTTGCTTAGGTATGAAGCCAACCTGAAATTCAATCCTATATTTCCCACCCTACTACTGTATATTCCATCCCACCAACAGTACACAACTCATTCCATTCCTAAACTTTTTATGATATTCATGTTTGTAAGGTGGTAGGCATCCCATCTGGCAGCAAGATGGTAATCCTTTTGCTATCATGCCCAGTAGCCAGTGGCAGTGCCTTATGATTTTTAGGAATGCTCCTGAGCATTGCAGATGCAATAGCACAAAGGTTAAAGTCATCTTTTTGGTTTTATTTTTATTTATTTATTTATTTTTCACATTTTTATACCGCCCTTCCTCCAAGGAGCTCAGAGTGGTGTACATATTTCCTCCCCTCCTTTTTGTCCTCACAATAACCCTGTGAGGTAGGTGGGGCTGAGAGAGAGTGACTGGCCCAAGGTCACCCAGGAAGCTTCGTGGCTGAGCGGGGATTTGAACCTGGATCTTCCAGGTCTAAGTCCGACTCCCAAACCACTACACCATCCTGGCTTCCTGGCTTTTTAAACTTGGAAAAAATAGCAGATATAGAGGGGGATCTGAACCACAGTGTGGAGCAAGGTGTTCACCACCGCCCCATGCCAAAGTCCCAAGGTGGATTTGGCAAACAAAGTAGTCATTTGCCCTACAAGAAAAGCTGCTATTTGCACCCATAGCAACTTTGAGGCCCCAATTCGTATTGGGAAAGACTTAAAAATATGCATGGTCTCAATCCAGATTCAACCCAGATTCCACTCAATCCAGATTCTATTTTTTTAAAAAGTGGTACATTTAACATCACATCTAGTTTAAGGTACTGCAACCTGCTGCCCAGGTTGATTCAGCAGCTTGTCAAGTAACACAAGGGATCAATGGTGTGTAGATAACCTTCTCGTGACAAAGGACATTTCCCCTTGCCCTGTAAATCCTCTGAATATGGGCTGGCTGAGCACTGCAGCTTCAAAGTAAGAGCCAAACAGCTGCCTGACTAACCACCCTACACCACCTTCAGTTCCATCATGGGAAAAGATGGGATGTAAATGTGACTAATAAATTCAGAATTGGTTACACAACCTTTTGCTTGTCTTTCTGGCTATGTTTCAGACATCTAATTCAAACAATCTTTGTTTTGCCTCTCAAGTTCCCTGTCTCTCAAGCTTCCCTGCATTTCATAGCTGCACTTCTAGACATACACACCCTTTTGAGATTTTCCCCCTCCAGACACATAAATGTGCAGCATTCCATTCTCATGTGCTGTTGGGTGCAATCTGCTGATGATGACGCATGTGAGAATCTATGGATTGGGGTACTAATAAAACACTGGCATGGGAAGAGACAGGACATCATCTTAAAACCATGAGGGCAAGCATCATTACAACGAAGGAAGCAACCATCCTTCTTTGCAAATTCAAGGTTGGGATGATGGAGCAGAGTATTTATCCCACAGTCAATGCTGATCAGATGGGACCCTTCCTCATATCTTGGCTGGTGCAAGGACAAAGACTCCACCTGCCTCAGACTTGTATCCCTCCCTGGAAATGTTTGCCACTCCTTCAGGTACCCCCCCCCAAAAGGGAGCCTACCCTACAGTCTGAGGATCATTGCCTTATGCGTTGTGATTGAGAATGTGAAGCTACAAATCAAAGCAACAGTGCTGAGCTAGACTCAGGCCAAGGCAACAGGCTATACTATAGCCTTTCCCTTGGTATAAACTACCAGTCTAGTCACTTCTTGAAGCTTAGACCAACATATTGCTATCTCAGCCTATGCTTCTGATTTGGACGATTCACAAAGCAAAAACCTTTCTGGTCGAAGAGGTCAAATGGAGGACCCATGGATCGATGTGTCGCCTCCGGGGAGGATGGCCTAGTTTTCACATACTGTTCTCAGCTCTGAGTGGAAGCTGTAGGAGATCAGGCTGAAAAGCAGGCTGCTCCTTTTTGTGTGTTAATTTAAGCAGCTCCTTTTGGAAGGGCTGTCTCAAATAATAATACCTGTCTTGTCTGTGCCTCCAAACCAGCTTTGTAAAGAAATGTATTCTTTTCAGGCAGCAGCTGCAGTGTGCAGCAGACCTATTTTGAAGGTGGAAGATTACAAGTGGCAGGGTGGTCATGAGTGCCCGTTTTGCCTGTGATCCATTTTGAGTCGATATGGTTTCCTGGCATGTGTGGCAGGAGAAAGGAAAGAGGCCCTTGTGAGCCGGTTTCAAAGCTATATTTTATGAATTGGTTTCCTAACACATGTATTTCTGTATCAGAAAAGGTAAGACAAAGAAAAGCCCTATGAACATTGCAAGAAGGCCAGTGTCATATTCTCAAAAAATGGAATGGAGCACGCCATGGTTGTCTTGTGATCTTATCCATGTCCCCCAGTACCTACTCCAACCACATCCTTATTCTGGGTCTCAGGGCATGGTCTAAAGGCACATGATGCAGACTCCTTCCTGGAAGATTTTGTGTCTTCCAGGAAGGACTTGAAGGGAAGGGAAGCCTTTACGGCTTGAAATTCTCCAGCAGGATGCAACGGGCACCATGTTGGATGTATTGGTGCCAGGAGAGTTAGGTAGGATTGCGCTGTTTGTTTACTATCAAACAGCGTTTGGTGCCTAAACCAGAGATTGCCTGGGAACCATATGTACAGTATGCTGACATGAGCTCCACCAGGGAAGAAAAGTAGGATATAAAGATAGTAAACAAACAGCGCAATCCTACCTAACTCTCCTGGCACCAATACATCCAACATGGTGCCCGTTGCATCCTGCTGGAGAATTTCAAGCCGTAAAGGCTTCCCTTCCCTTCAAGTTTCCCTTCCCTTCAAGGTTAGAGAACATTTGTTCACTTGCCCTGGGGTAAGCCTTCACTGTACTTTGCTTGCACAAGTCCGAGTGGACCTAGGAAGGTAGATCGAGGCTGGGAAGGGAGATAGGATATCGGCAGTGGCACTGCTGCCTATACCGCCCCCTTCCTGGCCTTGATCCACCCTGTTACACCCCCTCCCCATTCCTCCCACCCACCGCCCATCTCCCACACCAACTTAGTGGTGCCAGTGCTCCTGTGGTGGCTGCTGTCGCATGGGTGCGGCCACCTCTTGCTTTTTCAATCAGATTGAGCTCTAAGGCGCATTGCCATTTGTGATGGCTGTATAGCACACTGCATCACCAGAATGCACATTCTGGCAGCACAGAGTATCAGTAGGATTAGAGAGAAATACTCTTCCAGAAGATCTGCATTCAGACCTCCAGAACAGAGATGAGCAATTTCACCCATTCCATTGTTATTGTTCCATGGGTTTGCTCTGCCTTGCATTCCATTCTTCCTGAATTCCACTTCAGTTAGGAGAAATTAAATCTGGAATTAGGCAATGCAGGGTTTACCACAGTTTCCCTTTCGCTCAGTTCATTTGCATCTTTTCATTTCCCTCTTCATTGCTGACATGCACTTAAGATATTTGAAAACAAAAACAGCAAAACACCAATTTCAGTGTGATTGTACATATTACTGCTTCAAAATTTGTTTCATGTTGGGTTGTACTGATGCATATACTATATACATACCTTTGTACTGGTAAAAAACATCACACAAAAGAAATCTTGAAACTACACATATAATCACATTTAGATTGTTTTGGTGTTGTATGGTGTTATACAATGGTGTTGTATAAATGTCCTAAATAAATTATTGCTTTTTTGAACTATTGTACACAGGAGCACATGTACACTGCTTAAATGGGGGAGGGTGGGTGAAATGGGGCAGTGACAGGGCAGGGAGGAGGGTGGATAAGACCCAGGAGGGGGGAGAAATTGGCGGTGGTGGCACATGTCAAATCCTGATCCCCTGCCCAGGCCTGATCTGCCTTCCTGGGTCAACGTGGACTTGCACCAGCGATTGAGCTGGCGCAGGTCCAAGTTAACCCATAGCAGCTGCTGGGGCTTACCATGAGGAGACCTCCAAAAGCCCAAACTCCCTGCATGGGATGCAGTGGAAGCTGCGCCAGTGCCGCTGCATCACCATGCGGGGAGTTAGGTTTGGGCCAGCTGGAGACCAAGTTAAAAGGAAATGAGAGAGAGACTAATGGCCCAATCCTATGGTCCAGTGGCACTGGCGAAACATGAGTTCTGCTGGCACACATTGTTACAACAGCGCCATAAAGTGCTTTGCGACAGCACAGGGCCTTCCCACTGGCGCCGGTGGATGCAGGGACATCCGTCAGACAAGGTCAGACCACCGCAGTTCAGCACAGGGGCAGGAAGGGTGGGAAAGGTGTGGAATGGGTTGGGGGAGGTTGACGATGGGGGCAGGGATGGGCGTATTGGGCCCAGGAGGGGCATGGGATCGGTGAGCGCCATATCCTATACCCCTTTCCGGGCCTGACCCTCCAATACGGATCAATGTGAATTTGCGCCAGTGATATTACTGGTGCAGGTCCTAGTTGATTCGATGTTGCTGCTGGGGCTTACTGCGGGGTAAGGGGATAAATATGTCCCCTTACCTCAAGGAAACCTTCAGCATGCTAAATTCCCCCACACCGGTGCTGCTGCATCGCCACACAGAAATTCAGTTAGGATTGGGCTGTAAGCCAAGACACAGCTGCAATGAGACTCTCTGTAATTTGAAAGCAGGTTGCATGGAGTGACATAAACCTAAATCAGCCAAAAATCATTCATGATGGGGAGCTTGCTCTCTGCTGTATAACACTCTTAACCAATGTGTCAGTCCACCTGGGGATGTGTTTTCACACCTATGCAGACAAAGGCCACAGAGCTGTTATATTCAGAGCTCTGCTAAAGACTTTATACAAAAGGGAGCCTAGAAGGAGGACTCGGGCCTCCTTCTCTCACAAGTGAAAGAACAGAGCTACTGAAAAAACACAAAGAAGTGACACATGGACGGACTTTGAGAGAGGGTTAAGGGTGCAGAGGAGTTAAGATGAAACAGAGAAAAAAAGGCTAGACCACCTTGCCAATGGGCCACCGATGGGTGGGAGGGCAAGACAGCGAAGAAAAGGCTTTGCAGCCATGTATACCTCTCCTGTATCTGCAGTGATGCATTCCCTGGAATGCAGAGTGAGACAAGAGCCGTGGGGCTGGGTGGCTGCGAGAGTCCACAAAGCCCCAGGGGAAAGTCAGGGAGAGGGTTCACATGGCGAAAGAGAGAAATGGGAAGCGAGGCAAGGGAGACAAGCTGCTTTCCAGAGGGGAAAGCAAGGAGGGTTTTGTGGGGCTGTTCAGCAGACACCGAGCCACGGCTTGTTTGGTTTTGAGGAGGGAAACACAGGAGAGAAGAAGGGCAGCAAACAGGCAGGAAAAGAGGCTAGTTACCTTCCTGGTTGCCAGGACTGTCACAGAGATTCTTGGGTTGCTGATGAGATAGCAGCGGATAATGCGTCGCAGTACAAGCAGGTCAGTTCAGAAAGCACCATGTGTCACTAGGTGTTTCTGATTGCTCAGTTAGCACAGGGCTGTGATTAAGCTTGCAGTGGTGTTGGTGGTGAGGGAAGGCCAGAAGCACTCTCTTCGGGGCCTAAGTGGTTGTGTTCCTCTTAGGGACAGGAAGATCCCAGGATTGTGGGATTGTTTGCACGCCTGAATAGGATGGCAAGGCAATGTGAGGTCATATAGACTTAAGTCTATATGACTATAGGACTTGGACTCGAGTCGGACTCAAGTCGCATCAATGACTTGACTCGGCAATTATAGAAGACTCGAAAGACCCGACTTGAGACTTGGAGCCTTTTACGACAAGACCAATATTATTCAGGTTTAAACCCCTTTTCCCCATTCAATAGATAGGGACTTGCAGCTCACAACCAAAGACTCCGGACTTGGGGGCAAAGACTTGGGACTTGACATGAGACTTAGAGTCAGAGACTTGATCCACATCCCTGCTTGCATGGCTTTTCTGATTTGGGGGGAGAGGTTAGAATCAATCCATTGAACCAAAGTGTTGCCTTTTAGCAAAGGATTGTGGGCCTGATGCTCCCTTGGCACCAGCCTAGTCAAGGACAACATGTGTCTGGCTTGGGTCACATACTTTTTAGCTTGCCCCACGAGTCTTGACCACATTCACATGTTGACACAAATGTTGAGTAACGACACTGATGAGAGGGCCCAGTGAAACAGTCACCAGACTGGCCACACGTGGCAGATTAATGGGGGATGACTCACCACCACGCTGTCCACCCACCACCTAGCCTGACCTGACTGCATGCCAGTTGCAGTTGTTTCTCCTCCTCCTTCCCCTGCTCATATATTTTAACCTCCCACCCACAAATGTGGCTGCCCCGTCTAGCAAGAACACTGCCTATATGGCCCAAGTTGTCATTTAGTGTAGACTAGTATTGTCTACACTATATAGACCAATGGTCTATCTAAGGAAGGTAGCTTCCTATGTTCCTATGAGGGAAAGACTGACATCATCAGCAAATTGCACCCAACACAGCACATGAGAATGGAATGCTGTACATTTATGTGTCTCTGGTGGGGAAAACCTCAAAAGGGTGGGTGTGTCTAGGAGTGCAGCTATGAAATGCAGGGAAGCTTGTGAGACAGGGAAGCTGTGGCAAATTGTGCATGTGCAGTGTTCTGTTGAAAATCAAAAGTGAAACCATGTAGGATTCCTTTCCTAAGGCATTGATTCCACTTCAGTAATCCATAACTCCAAGATCTGGGAAGAAAGTTGGATGAGGAAAATTTTGGAAGCATCCTGCTGCTGCTGCTGCTGCTGCTGCTGCTGCTGCTGCTGCTGCTGCTGCTGCTGCTGCTGCTGCTGCTGCTATTGTTGTTGTTGTTGCTTGCTATTATTATTTGGTTTAACCTTTTCAATTCAAAAAAGTCCTCAAAAGCGGTTTACATAGCAAAGGAATAGGAAGATAGTTCCCTGACCCCAAGGGACTCATAATCTAAAACAAGATGCAATAGAGACACTACCAAACAGCAACGGAGAGGCCGCTATGCTGGATAAATAGTTGCTCTCCCCCTGCGAAATATGAGAGCCAACACTTCAAAAGGTGACCCATTGCTCAGTTGGCATGGGTTCTACTCCAGCGTTCCTATGCCATGCACATCTCTTTTTATGCCCTCCCCATCCTATTAGATTGTGGAAGACAACGTAATGAGAAGTGACCTTTTCCTGAGAGGTGTTGTGAAGGAAAAAAAATGACACTGAAATACTCAGTTATTCTAGAAGCAGGGACAAGAGTGTTCACGTAATGAACAAGCTTGTCTCCTTCCTTCTGCTTTATATCTCTACCTCCTAGACTTTTCTTGAGCAGTACTTAAGAAGAGATTTATGACCTTTTCCTCAGAGATTTCCTTTTGCCCACCAGACTGCAGCACATGCTCTCTCTCTCTCTCTCTCTCTCTCTCTCTCTCTCTCTCTCTCTCTCTCTCTCTCTCTCTCTCTGGGCTCAAATTCACAGCTTGATTGACAGTAAAGTTTCATAAGCTCCAAGACACTGAAGAAGATGAAGTAGCAATTTGCCATCAAATTAGCACGGTTGACTATTTTTGTCGTCGCTCCACTAGAGGGAAGAAGCTCATGGGTGACATTTAATTGCATTTTCTTTAAAAAAAAAAAGAACAAACTTTCTCATTTATCTTTCCTTCCTTTCCCTTCTTTCTCAGATTGATCCCTAAGCCAGTTAAGCTAAAGTACTTCAATTAACTCTTATTTATCTTGTTACCTTCAGCAAGATTCAATAGGATTCCATCTATAGATTTTAGTGTCAGTAGGTGGTGGATTCAGCTCTTTCTCTGTGCTCCTTCTGCTTACCTCCATCCATCTATATATCACTTTCCCTCTGCTCTTTGCATACTTTTCCCAATAGCTCTTCAAAATGGTGACAAGCTAAAAGCAGCCATGACATTCCAGTTCTTAAGCTGGCAGCCTTCAGAGTTTCCACAACACAATGATTCATTGAGAATGGAAACGTCTCTACTGAGGTTTAGGATAATAGAGGAATTGGTGAAACATTCACCAGTCCACAAGTGCCACATCAATATTCTGCGCGTCAGTTTTGTAAACTGCCACTGGTTTGGTGTGGGCCAGCCAACATAACAGCAGGACCCTTATGCAGCTCTGCACACGTGGATGACTGAATGACAGAGAAAATGATCTACAACTGGTACAAGTTGTAATTTTTCAAGCTCTAGTATCAGAACTGTTTACACCACTGAAGACAAATGCTGGGGCACGACTACTCCCGTAATTATTGATGACCACCGTTCACCCATCCTTTCTGGAAGAGTGGAAAGTCCAGCCTGAACACAGAGATATGCACCCTTCTCAAGAGTCTTTTGAAGATGGAATGATTCATTCTCAGGAAGGGAGTAAAGCTGCAAAACGATCTGAATTGCCCGATGGTGGGGAGACATTTTAGAAGTAACATTCTATATTATTCCATGCTTTACAATCTTCATTGTGAAACATTGGTATCCCGCTGTTTTTTGTTGGGTGGTGTTTTTTTTTTGTAAAAACCTCAAAGCGGCTTACAATTTTTTAAAAAAACCCTATAAAATAAGACTGACGTGAATAGCATAATGAAGACAACAGTAACAACCAGCCCCTCAGCCAATAGAGGAAAAACACAGCAGGAGCAGTAATAAAACAAGCCTCAGCATAAAAAGTGGGATCAATCCTGATCAGCAGCAACCAAAAGAAATCCAGTAGCCTCCATCAAAGCCTTTTCTAAGAAGCCAAGTCTTAATAGTGTGACAAAAATAATGTCATAATTCATTATGTTCAGTGGCCCAATAAATTAGATCACTAGTATTAATTTCATTTTACAGCTGTAGAACTAAGACTCAGAAATCAGCACTTGCACAAGGCTTTACAATAATCCACAGCGGAAAATGGGCACGTACAATTCTTTATCTCCTGGACTACATTAGCGCCTGTCCCTGGTCATATGATATTTTGGCTCTGATGTCAGAAATACATTTCACAGGGGGGGAGGTTGCAACATTTTATGCAAAGAGGTGGGTGATCTATGATCAAAAAGCTTCCCAGACCACCAGCAAGTGCTTTGTGAACAGCTGATGGTATGCAAGGCACTGCTGGAGATTCTCTGAAATGTACGTATCACTGAAATTGAGTGGAAGATAATTAAAAATGGCAGCTAAGTCCAAATTCAGTTTGCAGTAAATACATAAACCCGTTAAAATAAATTGATTAGCAAAGGATATCCTCTTAACACTCTTTAAACTCGAACATCTGTTCTCAATAAATAATGCACGCAATAGATATTAATTAGACTGCTTGGAGATCTGTGGGAGGGAAGGCTGCTCAGAAATTCCACCGAGGGGCTTCTCTCTGCCAAGAAATCAGAGCTTGAGGACCATGCACAGATGCAGGAATAAACATATGTTCCCTTGGTCTCTCTCCACACACATACGTAGATGCCTATGGGTCAAAGTCAGAGGCAAAAATCATACTTCTATAATGTGGAAACTCAAATATATGCTCAGTACCAGATATTAATGAGATTTTAACCACAATCTTTCCCCATACATGCCTACAAATCTGTGCACCTGACTATACACAGGTACAAATCATGCAAAACACAGAGGTGCAGTCACAAGGTACTTTCTACCATATTTTATACATGCAAGTTGCGCCAATTTACGTTTGCACACACACACGATGCAAGAGTTCATGAAGATCTGTGTGCCATCATGGCATATTCTACAAAGCAAATGTTGTACAACAAACGTGTGTGTACACATCTCTTTGGAGAGAAAATATTGTGTTTCTATCATACAGGGCACAGACATTCAGAGAAACTTTCAAACCCAGTACATCTTAAGGATCTTCAAAGTGACAAAATTCAGAAAGAGAGCATTTATCCAGATAATCATATATCCAGCACAGTTTGTGATTTTGAAAGTAATGCTTCAGCTCTTTATACATAATTGCACACTAAACAGCCATAGAAATGTACTGTATGTGCCTGGTGGAATGTACAACTATGCCTAGACCAGGGCTTCTCAACCTTGGGAGGCCTGAGTACCCCCTATCACGGTCCAATTTTCTGAAGTACCCCCTGCTAATTAACTGCTAATTAATTGGATTAATCAATTAATCAATTAGGTAATTAATCGTTAAATAAAAAAGTACTAAAACATTTTTAAATGTGAAAAAATGTCTTATTTAACTCGGGGGGGGGGGAGAGACACACACACATGCAAGGATCTCTTTTTTTCTCCAAGTCACACTTCCCAAAATCAGCTCCTCCCTCCCCCACTCCACCATACATTTTCCAAAGTACAAAAATAAGCCCAAAACCAAAATCAGAGAGACAGAAGGGCTCCAAAAATAATTACAATTTAACATCTATGTTAATTAACACTTAATTAGCTGCTGATGGGGCAGATAAGGGGCAGGGCTTGGCGTACCCCCAGCAAGAGGTCCACGTACCCCTAGGGGTACCCGTACCATAGGTTGAGAACCTCTGGCCTAGACAACACCACATGCATTGTATGTACACATGTGGACACAAAAACAAATACATTTCTTATTTTTTTCTTATTGTCCTCCATGCAGTCCTTGGCTCAACCCTTTGGTGCATATAGCCTACAGAAACTAAGCCTAAATCCATGTAATTAAAATAAATCCCATATTATTTCCCTGTTTATCCTGGCCCAGCTTCCCTCCTTATCGTAGGACCGACTGGTATAGTAATTATGTCATTTTCACAACTAGCCTTATGGTAAACTTGCAGATATTGGCTTTTATTCATTGAAGAATTTCAGTGGACCTGCCTTATGCAAGCAGTGTCAAGATGTCAGCGGTGGTCATATATTGCAGTGACAGGAACCACATAACTAACAGCAATTAAAGAAGAGAGTTTGGCAACAGCCCAAACTGACAAACCTGAGGAAGACACGCTCCTGATATAAATGGACACATTGGTCAGTCACAACCATTTAATCAATTCTATCAGATGTGTCTGGTAATCCATTTGGGCATTCGTTAATGGTTCATAGCAAGGAGTCAAAGAATGGATCCATTCTCCAAGAAATGCTAGCTGGAGCCACATCAAGAACTCAACTATCTGCCCACTCGTATCCCCCACCACGTTATAGCATGCAGCCGCACCGACGGAGGTTGCGCTGCATGCTATGATGGGGAGGGGGTGATTGGACATCCTGCAGGCGGTAAGTAAAAATATGTTTACGTACCCTCCAGTAGGCTGTCCATCCCCCAGCTCTCTTCAGACATATGCCAGTCATTTTGCTGGCATATATCTGAGGAGAGCTGGGGTGCATGGGCAGAAAAATGGGGGATAAGATCCAAAGTGTGCAATTGTCACTGGATCCACCCCCTCACTCCCCCAACACACACACACACACACACACACACACACACACACACACACACACACACACACACACACACACACAAAGATTCTCCCACTATATGCCCATGACTCCCTCTCCCCACCCATGGCCCTCCCCCACCACTAACTTACTGGTGCCTGCAGAGCCTCCTGGAACCACTGTAGCACATGCCACACCTTTTGCTGGTTGCGGCGGCAGCCCAGCAGCTTGTGACAGCAGCCCAGCTTTCACGCCACCGTAAAAGACCCCAATAGGATTGGGACTTAAGTGATGACCCCTGAGCTACAGCTAACTTAGCTAATTTCATGTTTCTCATGTCCAGAGAGGCAAAGTTGTAAATGTCCAACTTTCATTCTAGGGGTGCACCCTTCCCCTTGTCTTAGGCAGCCAGGTCAGGGCCAGAGAGCTCCCTAACCAACTCCCTTGTCCAGAATTTGTCAGCCACATGATTAAAAATCATATCATATACAAAGACCGGAACTTTTGGGCTCAATACTACAATCCTTTAATCACCTGGGATTTACATGACTCTGACTTACACCCCCCCCCCCCGCACAGTGTGATTCAAAAAATTAATTCAACTCTAAGCCAAATATTTTCTCTCCATATGCTACCTTTGCAAAGTTTAGTGTATCAATCAAGGCAACTTTGCAATCAGATTTCTGCACATATTGATTTACTAGGTAATTTATCCACCAGCAAGAACTACACATTGCTATCTGGCCACCATGAGGACGTAATCAAACTTGAAGGGAAACAGGCTCAGGCTCTCATTGGTGTTGCAGAGAGATAAAAATGTGCATGCGTGCGCATGCATGCTCTCTCTCTCTCTCTCTCTCTCTCTCACACACACACACACACACACACACACACACACACACACACACACACACACACACACACACACACACACACATACACAAGAGCTGCACACTGCAAAATGGTACCAGCACTTCCATCCATCTCTTATTTGGGGATAGATCGTCACATGGTGGCACAGTGTATGTGTGTTTGCATTCAACACATGCAGTTTTCAGAACACATGCATGTACATTCTTCACTACAGATACAGCTACCACCAGCTCCACATGCTCCCTTAGTGCACATGCATTCAATACTACAGCTCACACACGAACAGGCCTGACCCGAATCAAACTGGTGCCTAAATTTTCCACTTTCCCCCCTTGTTTACCCAACAACATGCCCTGAACCCCTCTTTCATCTCTTCTTCAAAACATCCTATCTCCTTGGTCTACTCGGGGGAATTGGACGTTCGTCCCCTTCCCCCGGTGTAACACGGGGAGGCCCCAATGGGCCTCCTCGGATTTCCGTCAGATATTTAGCTGGTGGAGGTTGGAGGAAGCTCTATAAAGGCCGGTTGGCCTGGGAAGGGGACGGGGATATGATGGCCACCACCACCCCGCACCTCCCCCAGACTGGCTTGGCCAATGGCCCCCTTCTCTCACCACCTGGACAGCCCCCGCTGGGGATAACTTACCTTCTCTGGTGGCTGTGGGATGATCCGGCGGCAGAGTGAGGGCGGGCGGCCTTCGCGCCGACCGCCCTTACTCTCCAGTCGTCGCAAACGTGCTTTATGGCACATTCGCAATGGCTTAAAATGGCTGAGCACTTGCTCCACCATTCTAATTTTAGTCAGGATTGCGCCCTCAATCACCCTCCTTTCAGGAGAGCATTGGAAGAGCAAGGAATTGAGAAGAAAACCAGAGCAGCAGCAGGGTAATGTTTCCAAGTAGGTGGCAGACAGGTGTGGGGTATCCCTGAAGGGCAGCCCTCTTCAGTTTGCCATCCCTCCCACTAGCCTACCACTTAAAGCAGCTGCTTCACCTGGCCCCATGGCTGGGCTGGAGCTGCATACCAATAGCAACAAGGGCTTGCATAGAATTTCATCTGGAAAGGGTGCTGCAGCCAGTAACACCATTACTGAGAGACACTGAGTCTTACCCAACTACAGATGCATAGGATTGTGCTGTGAGGATTGTGCTTGTTTGGATCAGTGACGAAGTATTTATATGTTGTTGTTGTTCAGTCATTAAGTCGTGTCCGACCCTTCATGATCCCATGAACCATATCCCGCCAGGCCTTCCTGTCCTCCACTATCTTCCTGAGTTCGCTCATTTTCATGTTCGTTGCATCGGTGATGCTGTCTAACCATCTCATCCTTTGCCTTCCCCTTCTCCTTTTGCCTTCAATCTTTCCCAGCATCAGAGTCTTTTCCAGAGAGTCCTCTCTCCGCATTAGGTGGCCAAAATATTTGAGTTTCAACCTCAGTACCTGTCCTTCCAGGGAACAGTCAGGCTTGATTTCATTTAGGATTGACTGATTTGATCTCCTAGCAGTCCAAGGGACTCTCAGAAGTCTTCTCCAGCACCACAGTTCGAAAGCATCTATTCTTCGGCGCTCAGCCTTCCTTATGGTCCAACTCTCGCAACCATACATTGCTACTGGGAACACCATGGCCCTGACTATACGAACTTTGGTTGGCATGGTGATATCTCTGCTTTTTATTATGATATCTAAATTTGCCATAGCTTTCCTTCCAAGGAGTAAGCGTCTTTTAATTTCATGGCTGCTGTCTCCGTCTGCAGTGATCTTTCCTACTGTAGAGTAGGATTTTCCTTTCACCCTCAGACACATCCACAGCTGAACATCCTATTGGCTTTAGCCCAGCCGCTTCATCCTTTCTGGGGCTATTTGGAATAGTCCTCCGCTCTTCCTCAGTAGCATATTGGACACCTTCCGACCTGAGGGTCTCATCTTCCGGCGTCATATCTTTTAGCCTTTTGTATTTATATACCTATGTATATACCTGTATATGTATATACTATGTATATATAAGTATTTATATACCTATGACTAAATGTGAGAGCACACTCTCACTAGTTTCAAACTGGCAATAAAGCCCCTAGATCTTGAAATAAAATGGGGGGATTCCCTGATCTAGAAGGAGAAACACCATAGGCAACTCTGATCACGCTCCTCACATCTGCCTGATTCCTAACTATCTACCTTGTGTGGTGTTTTCACAAGCCCCTTGCAGCAGGTTGGTGTTTTATTATTACTGTAGAATATCCCACAATGATTGCAGTGTTAATCAGGCATTTTATGGCCCTCCATCAAGTCGTATCGCATGAAATATTTCCCCTCCTTGTTTTTGTTGTTGCTGCAGCTGTGGAGCTTCCTCTGTGGGGCCCAAAACTGCCAAATATTCAGGACAGGGACCAGTATGGTAACCAAAAGCATCTGGAAGGGATGGTGAAAGAGGTGGAAGAAATGCTTTGAAAGCCAAACTGACACGCAGGTAATAGGCCTTGTTGTTGCAGAGGCCCAAGGGAAAGACAACCAGGAGAGCACCCCTTTCTGAAAGAAAAGCTGCAGCTGGCTTGCACAAAATAAGTGACTTTCAGGCAAATGCCTTTCTCTTTATGTCTCCAAAAGAATGTGCGTCAGGGAATGATTCATTTGCAGCCCTTCTATCAAAAACTGCTCAGAAAAGAAGCCAAGGTGCTCGTGTTCCAGTTGGAGCCAAAGAGCCGGAGGTGCTAATGAAATGATACACCTGTCTGAGACAGTTGCAAGCAGAGCAACCAAAGAAGAGAGGCACAAACTTTGCAGAGGAGTCTCTGTGACACACTTGTCAGAAAAGAAGGAAACGGCTATCAATTCCTTTCCTCACCCTGCGCTTCTGCAAAACTGCCTGGCACCCCTCACCAGTTTGCTGCCTCGCCCAGCCTGCCGCTTGAAGCAGCCATTTCGGTGAAATGGTTGGGATACTCAGTCAGTTAAGAACATAAGAACATAAGAAGAGCCCTGCTGGATCAGGCCAAAAGCCCATCTAGTCCAGCTTCCTGTGTCACACAGTGGCCCCACCAGATGCCTCAGGGAGCACAAGACAACAAGATAACCTGTTTCCCGTTGACACTCCCTTGCACCTGGCACAGAGAAAACCCACTTCTAAAAACCAGGAGGTTGCTTATGGCTTGTAACCTGTGATGGTCTTTTCCTCCATGAATCTGTCCAAACCCCTTTTAAAGGCATCTAGGCCAGATGCCATCACCACATCCTGTGGCAAGGAGTTCCACAGATGAATTACAAGCTGGGTAAAGAAATATTTTCTTTTGTCTGTTCTAACTCTCCCTCCACTCAATTTTAGTACATGTCCCCTGGTTCTGGTGTTGTGCGAGAGGGAGAAGAATTTCCCTCTATCCACTCTCTCCATCCCATGCATAATTTTATAAGTCTCAATCATATCCCCCCTCATGCGCCTTTTTTCTAGGCTGAAAAGCCCCAGACGCTGTAGCCTTTCCTCATAAGAGAGGTGCTCCAGCCCACGAATCATTCTGGTCGCTCTTTTCTGCACCTTTTCCAATTCAACTATATCCTTTTTGAGGTGTGGTGACCAGAACTGGACACAATACTCCAGATGTGGCCTTACCATCGATTTGTACAAATTACCATCGATTTGTACAATTGATTTGTACATCAAGTTGTATAGGTCAGGCACTCTGCACATGCTCAGTCACTCAGCTTCGTGTCTGAAAATCCTGGCATTCATTTCAATGGACATACACAGCAGTCAGATCACTGGTCTATCTCACCCAGTATCATCTGTACTGATTGACAGCCATTTTCCAGGGTTTCAGAGAGGGTTTGTTCCCAGCATTGACTGATGATGCCAGGGATTGAACTTGAGACCTTCTGCACGCAAAGCAGGAAGGCAGCTGGGCTGAACCTTGGTCCAGGGCAAAGGATGTTCTGTGTGCAAGGCTGGATCTGAAAGCGCAACAGAGCAGTGGGAAACTCTGAGAACCAGGCACAATCCTGGGGCCTGAGTGCATCCAGTCCCTGCCCCTCCCTCCTGCCAACACTCTGGTATCGTGACAATTTGAGTGCCGTTCGCTTTGATGCAGCCAGTCCGGGGCTTGCAGCGCATCCCTTGGGAATGTTCTCCTTGAACGGAGAACAAGAGTTGCTTGTTAATTAGCCCTCTTTTGCCAGAGAGCACTTGCTCAGGGGCTCCAGTAATACACACTGCCTGCTTCTTAACTACCTGCAAGTAATCACTGAGTCACTAATAAAAAAGGAGAGGGCAAAAAACGAACAAGCCCCTTGTTGCATTGTTAGCAATCATTTTCTTGGCTGTTAACCTGTTCCAGCATGCTAATTTTTCATTAGCAGCAGTACAGAGTTTGCAAGAGAGAATGTGAGTTCTGGGTGCCTCTGTATAAAAGACAGATATGCCTTGTGGTCAGAGCACTGGATGTTCTGAAGAAATTGACACTCAGCCTCTCCAGGCCAAGGAATGACTGTCTGGATTTAATCAAAGCATTTCGCCTCTCCTTCAATCTGTGAAATGATCACATTTCTTTTGTCTTACCTGGTTGCTATTTGCTTGTATGGTAGCAGCAGAATGGAAACTTTTGACATTACACTATAATTAAGGTCAGAGTTCAGAATACCTGTGGAAGTGGATGGAGGTGTCACAAACCAAGTCAATTCAATCAGTTTTTAAATCAGTGTGTTATATTATGTTATATATAGGGTGTCAGTGTTACCTTGGAGTGTACATGAAGCAAACAGCGAATCAAAAATTAGCCCCTGCTCTAGACTCTAGACAGCTCATAACCTAACAGGCAAGCAGCAACACATTACACACACGAATATGTATAACAATCCCTTGATGGCATTTTTTGTTCAAGAAAGGTGCTTCAGGAGGTTGCGGTTCTGAGCAGAGAAGCTGTGTGTGCACGCATGTGCAGCTCTTCCCCTGTCCACTGTTTTTCACTCCAGGTTCTCACCTCTCCTCAGCTGCCTCCCCCACCCTGGGGCTACCCCTGCAAACATGTTTTTGGATGGAATTCCATGTCAGGAAAGCAGCTTGGGGAGGTAGTATTTGGAGCAGCAAAATTGTGAGCGTGGAACGGGTTTTACACACACACACACACACACACACACACACACACACACACACATCTCCTATCTGTTTTCCAAATAAAAAAATGCCCGTTGGGACATCATTATACGTGTTTGCCTGTAATATCTTGCTGCCCCTAAAGATTACATCTATTCCAGGTACAATTCTCAGTCCTCAGAATTAGGGCTGTTTCAGCATTTCGCACCTCCACCATCCAAACACTGTAATGGATTCTGATGTGGACCAAAGCTGAACTAGCACAGGTGATACAGTCCCCATGACGAGCACATGGATATCTCACAAGAGCAAAAGAGGTGAGGCCTATGGAAAGCCTCTTGAAAAACTTCCTACCTTAATGGTCTACTTACTACTTCTGAGGTGAGGGGGCTGCATCTGTTTTCATCCCTGACAGTCTGCTTCTTTGGTACCATCATGTTAGGGCTTTTCATTGTGTAATCCCAACCAATCAGGGATCATGTAGTGAACATAATTACATCATGGCATCACACTGCTAGTCAGATCTGCCTACATGAGAGAACCTCACTAAGAGCAAACAAAGCCCTCCCACTGCCCTCTGTCTGAGTGGGGGGGGGAAGCATCCCTGTTGCCCAGGCAACCAGAATACACTCCCTTGCTGTGTTGTGCTGCGTAATGGAGCCTGATTTCAACCTGAATCCAGCTGTAGTCAGACGTAGTTATGCACATGACCAGTTGGGGCAAAATGTGGACGGCAATGTGTATCTTCTGCCCCAATTAGTCAACTTCACACATAACTGGCTGGGTGTGTGAGACCTGTGTATCAATCTTTGTTCCTTCACAACAGGGCTACCACATTCCATTTTCACCTCAATAACTGCTCCAGTTGAAAAGTTCTCCATTCTTTCACAAAGGGGTATGGGGAAAAAATGGAGGTGGACTACTGACTTTCATATTACTGACTTCCTGTGCACTGCTGAGTGAGTACACAACCGTGTGGAGAAAACCCAAGCATGAATAAGGTGATGTGAGATGAGATGGGCTAAAAGCAATCTCCTTGATGACCAATGCTACCTTTAGTATTCATGTGCTGCAAAATACAATCCATTGTGGATTTTGCCACGGGGTCTTTCTGAGCATGAACATGGTGCAGATCACCTGACTTACTCTGTGAGAACTGTTGGAGCTGTTCCCTCAACTATGCTTTTACTTGTCAGAATTTAGAAGCGAGAAGAAAATGGAGAAAGAAGCATGGTTGGGGGGGGGGAAGGACAATAAGATAGCAATACGAGAGACTTAAAAAGCCAATTAAAAAAAACTCAGCTATTTTCAGTAAAAAGGTAGTGGGAAAACAAGATTAAATTCACACGGAACAAAAAAAAATGATCTATTGTTGCTACCCCCAAGCCAGATATTTGATCCCTGTTCTTGGAACTCTAACAGCCCATTCCAACCCAAGTGCTAAGCAGCCCAAGTCAGACCTAAAGTCAGCCTAAGTCGTTTAGGTCGAAGTTAGGTCTGGAATGCAACCATTTAGGGCGAAGTTAGGTCAAAGTTAGGTCGAAGTTACGACCAACGGACTAAGAACAGCCCATTCCAACCCAAGGGCTAAGCAGCACAAGTCAGACCTAAAGTTGACCTAAAAGTGGGCGGAACATGGGCGGACCGTGGGTGTAACGGGGGCGGCAACCAATTAACGTTGGATTCCAGACCCTGGCAAGCACAGACACGCCCCCTCCAACACAAATGCTGACACAAAATTTAGGTCGACCAAAAAGGTGGACCCAAATTCGAGGAGACCCATAGGAGCCATTTTACCTTACCTAAGGGCCGGCAGCCCTCTCCTGAAAATTTCTAACACCCTACTCCTGAGTTAGGTCAGAGTTAGGACGGAGTTGGGCCTGCTAGGTCTGGAAACTGACAGAGTTATGCCTAAGATAGGGAGCCTATCAGCACCCAGCCCCACCCAGCCTCATTCCCACAAAAGCCCAGCCCCAGACCTCCAGTCACTCTCTCTCTCTCTCTGAGCACGTGGCGTGGGGTTCTGTCCCCCACAGCCACAAAGTGGGACTTTGTCGGTGGAGGGCAAAATTCACAAACACCCCACTTCTCCTCTCTGCCTCCCTCTAGGGCAGAGAGGGCTGTTCTGGCTGTGGCCAACCTGTTTACAGCTGTGCCTTGGCAGCTGCCTCCATGCAAGTGTTTGCTAACCCATGTCTTTCTCCCAGCCCCTCTTTCCCCCCCCCCCACAGGCAACAACACCAGCAGGTAAGAGCAGGGTTTGTGCTGACATGTGGTCTGACTGCTGCCTCTTTGCATTTAGAAATATAGGAAGGATACATGGCTCTTTACCAATGTGTTGTCTCATAGCTGTCTGCATAGCCTGCCATGACATGCCTCTCTACCAATGTGTTGTCTCATAGCTGTCTGCATAGCCTGCCATGATATGCCTCTCTACCAATGTCTTGTCTCATAGCTGCCTGCATAGCCTGCCATGACATGCCTCTCTACCAATATGTTGTCTCATAGCTGCCTGCTTTGCCTGCTATGATATATAGGATACATGCCTCTTTACCACTGTTGTGTCTGATTGCTGCCTGTAGTCATGTGAGCAGACAATGCCACAAGTGTGGAACTGTTAGCCTTATGTAGACACCAGCTGTTCCCCCCCCTTTTCTCCACAGGGTCTACTGACAGGTCAGTATTGCTAGGTTTGCCATGGTTGTGACCCCCAAGTTGTGTTGTTGTCTCTCTCTTTGACCCTTTCCCCTTACAGGATTATGCTCTCCTTACACCCAGGTAAGCAGCTCAGACCATGCTATGTGTGTCACACCTATCAGCTGTGTTTTATTTCTCTCCCTGCAGGATTTTGCAACCGACACACTGGCTTGTTGTCAATGGTGACTGCTTCCACATACCAGCTGACATGTAACTCCCCCTTGTTTTTTGTCTCCCCAGGAACGTCCACTACCACCTACCTTCCTGGGAGCACCCCTGGGCCTGCAGTCTGGTTGCCCCACTGTTGTCTGCCTCGATGCTGCCAGAGGTCAGGGAGCCAGCCCTGCAACCCTCCTCAGCTGCCGGCGCTGCTGCTGCTCCACCTCCCTGCCTGTCCTACTTGCTGCCCCTCCCCTTTCTATGGAGCAGGCTGTGGTTCCACAGGGGAAGAGCCTGCATGTCCAGGTCCATGGGGCAGGTGTGCTGCTGCTTTCTGATTGGCTGCTGTGACTACCCCCCTGGCAGCCTCGCCTGGCCATCTCTGCTAACGTTCCAGAACAATAAAGACGCCCCTTGGCCAGAGCCCCAGTGAAACATATGTGCCCAGTGTTTACATAAGCATTGCCCCACACACAGAGACAGCCCCCAGCACTGAAGCCCCTACATGAGTCCCATCCAGGGACTGCCACGGCCTTCCCTGGGAGAACCCAGCAGGGGCGCTGCCAGACCCCCATGGCACAGAGGGGAGGGGGGAGGCGGGGGGGCCTCTCAGGCAGGCAAACAGTGACAGCTAGCACGTCCGCCCGTAATGCAGGCGCCTCCGTCGAAGGTCCGCCCGTAATGCAGGCGCCTCCGTCGAAGGTCCGCCTGTAATGAAGGCGCTTCCGTCGAAGGTCCGCCCGTAATGCAGGCGCCTCCGTCGAAGGTCCGCCTGTAGTGCAGCCACTTCCGCCCAAAGTCTGTCTGCATAAGAGGCGCCTGTTTATGCATCACCTTCATCTGCGGAGCGCCCCCTGTGTCCCTATCGGTCTCTGCAGACCCCTCTCTCGGAATCTGTCTCCCACCAGCCTTGTTGTCTGTCTGTCTGTCTCTGACCCACCCATGCCCCTCCCCAGCACCCCCTGTCTGCCTGCCTGTGTGTCTGCCTCCCCTCCCACTCCCTGATGATGGCTGCTGGCCACCCCCCACCCTGCTAGAGCGCCTGCCGTGAGGCGCCGTCGTCCCCCCATCTGGGGGTGTGATGAGCTGTGTGAGCCCTTCACGCTCGCAGCAGACAAGCCCAAGGCATCTCTTGGTCTTGGCTAGGGCACAGAGCAGCAGGCACGCCGGGATGCCTTCTTTGTGGGCATTGCCCCGGCCTTGGAGGCCCAGGGCTTCAGGCAGCGCATGGGCGAGTCATGTCAGAGGCAGTTCCAGTCCTCATGAGACCCCCCTTGTGTGTGACGTTCCCACCCCCCTCCCCTTCCCTTCCCTCCCCCGCTCACCCCCCAGTGCAGCCTCAACGTGGCTTGGGGGTGGCATCACCTTCTGCAGGAGGGAGGGGACGGCCACTCTCCCCTGCAGCAGGTGGCCTGATGCACAGGGTGCCCTGTGGCAGCTGGGCTCAGGCACCTCGCTCACCTGTCACCTGCCCTGCGCCCACCACATGACTGGCGCAACCCCCCTGCCTGCGGTCAGCCCCTTTGTGACCGGGCTGCAACAGACCCTGCGGCAGCTGCCATGGATGGACGCTGACACATGCAGACAGAGGCCTGCACATGCCTGAGCCAGACACGGAGCCTGGAGAAGAGCCTGCCTGCCTGGGAGGTAAGTGTTGCCTGGATCCTGGGGTGGTGCTGGGCCACAGAAACTGCAGCCTGCCTAACTCAGGCATAACTCTGACCTATCTCAGGCATAACTCTGACCTATCTCAGGCATAACTTCTGCCTAACTTAGGCTGCACTTAGGCCACACTTATGCCTGACTTGGAGAGGAGTTGGGTTGGAATGGGCTGTAATTTTTCTTGGGTTTGACTTGTGTATGGGGTGGAGTCCCAGAACTTGTGTGCAAATGTAAGTAAAGTCAATGAAAGCATTTACCGGTATATTTTATTCTCATATGTCCCAACGTATGTGCATAAAAAGGTCAACTCTCCCCTGCTAGATAGCATTAGTAGTTGGCTCTAGAACACATGACTATCATCTAAACCTATTTGATTTCACCATGAGCTGAACACAATGGCCTTAAATGGTTTGTAGACATTTTCTTTTAAGAAAATCTCTGTCTTCTCACCCCCTTTTTGTTCTGCCAATCATTTATCAGGCCAGCTATTGTACAACAAATAAAGTGCAAGGCTGTAATTTAGTAAAAGACGAATGTCGATCAGCACTGCAGGGAGTGATCAATTCAGGCTGATCTTTCGGCAGAAAGGTATCAATGTGACCTTCCCTGCTCCCTTCTACAATTCTTTTGCTTACACAATGGACAAATGCATCTATTCACCAAGGAAACAACACTGTGGGATTATATCATAAGTGATGTGAACATCAAATAAGTGATGATGGTTGAGAAGAAAAAGCAGTTGTGTGGTTAGCCCAGTAAGATTCTCTGCTCACAAAATGTACAAAATTGGGACAGATCTAACCCCGCTCCAACAGCCCTGCAGTAGGATCCTGTGTGTTGTTGTTGAATCTTTATTATTCATTCAGGCTCCACACAGGTGTTGGTTATGGAACAGGCATATTAAACAGGATTATATACAGTTCCCTGAAAGGTCTCTTAATGCACACCTGCAGGAGGGGATAGTGCACAGTTAATTCTTATCCTCCCCACCCCCTTTTATTATAAATGTATACACGAATATACAAAATATAATTCACAGTAAATGCCAGAAGTCAACTTAGATTAACCACAGTTCACGGAGAAAATATTCATTTCTACAAGAGGGTATATCAGGAGCATTCCTGTAGCAAGCAAAAGCTTTCTGTTTTTTTCCTATTTATTTCCTATTTAGTAATGTATTACTTCACTGTGCCTGAATACAACACACTCTTACACATCAGCCTCCTCACCAACAGTTGAATAATCCATGCAAGAGAGCACAAAAAACATATGCATTATTACCTTTCATGCAGGACCCCTAGTGAATTATTGTAACTGGTGCAAATCCATTCTAGGCCAGGCAGAGAACACCGAGGATCATGTCAATTTTTAGGCAATCCAGGTCAGACATAGGTGAGCCATGGCCATAATGATGTACAGTACCTGGATACCATTGTAATGGGCGTTCTGGCTCTTATCAACCTGGATTGGCTAGATCAGGGCTGCAGCAATTCCAAGTGGGTTTAGACCCCATCAGTGCATCAGAACCAAGGGACATCTTTTAGTCAATCCATGACAATGAATCTATGCTATCGGGGTAGAGTAATGCTGCTCTCCTCTATGATGCATGGGATGTAACAGAGTTCAATATGGTGGGCATATCTTTGTAACCCACCATGGACTCACCCATTTTAGAGAAAGGGAAATCAATAAACAAAATAAATAAAACAAAGAATAATAAACAAATATATAACTTAGCTTACCATGTGTGTTGGCACAATTGCACAGAATATCTCTGTGCCAGTGCTGAATGTCCCTGGTGTCTCTCAAGCCGTATTGTAAGCCCGACACACTTAGACGACATGGCACCTGTAGTGTGAAACTCAAGACACGTGATTGGGAGGAAATTCAATGTAACCTGAACTTGGTTGAAGTGAAGTCTGCTATGTTTTTGTTAGGTCATTGTACTCAGTTCTACACTCCTATGGGGTTGTTTTGCAGTTACCTCCTCATCTTCACCCCTCCACTCTGTAGTGTACTTGCTGATTACAGGAGACACAGGAGCAGCCTCCGCACAGAAGGTTTGACATTTAACCCAGCCCAAGCCCCACCCACTCCAGGGATCCTGTTCTGCTTCACTCCACTGAGGGTTGTCCAGTCTGCAAAGCATGCCCATCTTACTTCCAGTATTGCACTTCTTAGAAGCTCCCGGACATGTTATTCCCAGCCTCTTCATAAGAACGGGGCAAGGTTCCTGATCATCTGACAATTTATGCTCACATGACCAGTGTGAGGAACAAAATATTCTCCATACTTCTGAAAAATTCATGGTAGGACAGCATGGAGTAAGAAACCAGATATTGTCCTCAGTATCTTAAATGTATGCTAGCACACTCACCACTGTGTATAAATAGTTGGACTTATTAATATATGTATTTCCTACATTTTTATCCCACTCTTCTTCCAAGGAACTTGGGTTAATATACACCCTTTCTTCCCTCTTACAACAATCCTGTGAGGTAGGTTAGGTTAAGAGAGAATGACAAGTTCATGGTCCCACAGTAAACTGCATGACTGAGAGGGGATTTGAAGCTCATCTTCTGGACCCTAGTCAGATACTTGAGCCATCACAGCACACTCAGTCTGTTTAGGACTGGCACCTTTCCTCATGTTATTAATGTGGCTGTATTCCAGAAAGAGCAAGCAATTGAGGTCTGAGCCTTGTCCTAACCCCCTCAATTTTTTTTGCTCCCTCCATTAAATAGAGCCGCTTGGCTGATGTAGGCCGGAAGCTCAGCACAAAACATCACAGTTTGTCAGTGTCGCAGTGCTGGTTTCAAGCCATTAATTTCTCCCATTGCCCATATTCTTCTCAGTGTGTCCTTGGTGGGTCATCATGCATTTTTCTGATTGCTCGGTAATAGCTGTGCTTCCCCATTGTTCCGTACAGCATGTATTTAGTTTTTGGTGCCAGGCATAGAGCGCTTTTCCCAACAGGCCTCCAAACAACATCATTATTATGCCAGCCACCCCACTCACCATGTGCCTAAACCCTAGGGGCCAGTCTTGGGGAACTGACACAGATAAAATGGTACCAGGGGGCCTTGATGTTTCATTCTCCCCCAAGTCTGATGGGAATCGTGGAGATGAATAGCATGACTGCAACACTCTCAAGCAATAGAAACAGGTGACGGGGTACCCCTGAGAAAGAGGTACTGAAGCAGTCCTTTGTGAAAGCAAACAGCAATCCAGGCTTCCTGTAAATAAATTCTGTTTCATAATGAAAAGAGGAATACCAAGAGATTTGGGAGCAGGCCAATGACTGCTGTTGCTGCTCCCTAACATCACCATCTTTGCTGATCAGCTACAACATAGATCCAACACTGGGTTAGTTATATCTTGGAGATACCTGAGCATGGGGAAGGTGGCTGAAAAAAATGTAACAGCAAATTGCCTTGGGTCCCCTAAATACATTATTTCCATTATGTTCCAGTAATTACAACAACAACAACAACAACAACAACAACAACAACAACAATCGCCCCAATAAAGCTGCTGCTATGCTTCAATGGAACGTGTGCAAGAAATACAGAATAACATCAGTAAAGAAATGGTGGGAGCACATAAGTAAAAAGGTGGTAGAAAATGAACCAGTCAAAATCTTGTAGGACTTCAAAATCCACACAGATAAAAAATTGGAACAGAACACGCCAGATATAACTGTGGTTGAGTAGAAACAAGTGGTGCTTATTGATGTGGCCATTCCAGGAGATAATCGAATTGAGAAGAAATAATTGGAAAAGATCACCAAATACAAAGACCTGGAAATTGAAATACAGTGCCTTTGGGGAAAGAAAGTAACAGCCACCCATATTGTCATTGGTGCACTAGGCACAATCCCCAAGGCCCTTAAGAAATATCTGGCCAATATAGGCATTGACAAGATAACAGTTGAACAACTGCAACAAGCCACACTACTGGGAACATCGAACATTACACAGCGATCTCTCACCAGTTCTTAAACTCTTGGATAGATTTCAAACTAGTGAGCACCCAAAAATTCCAGTCCAAATATCTGGTTGACTGTGACACCACTGATAATAACAAAAATGACTACTATGATTATAATACCCAAATAAAAATTAGGTGATGTATACAACAGATACAGACAGTAACCTTTTCTGCAGTAAAATGATAATAGAAACTCAAGTCTTCATAGATTCCAAATTTACAGGTTTAAAAGCCATGTGTAGGACTTCTAAGTTAAAAATATGCATGTAAAATACGGTTTAAAACCGGCAGTAAAAACAGAAAAACACTTTAAAACCAGCAGTTAAAAACAGTAGAAACATGCGATATTGAAAAACAGAGACGACTTTACAACGTTTCATCCACTCCTGTGGACCTCCTCAGGTAAAGGTTACAGCAAGCTGTCAGGATGTTACTGCATGAAGTCACAGACTTTCCTTTGAAGAAGTTGAAAAGCGCGCAAAAACCAAGATGCGCAGACTTTTCGCGTGCTTTTCAACTTCTTCAAAGGCAAGTCTGCCACTTCATACAGTAACATCCTGACAGCTTGCTGTAACCTTTACCTGAGGTCCACAGGAGTGGACGAAAGATTGTAAAGTCATCTCTGTTTTTAAATATCGCATTTTTCATCTGTTTTTACTGCTGGTTTTAAACCATTTTTATGTGCATATTTTTAACTTAGCAGTCCTACACATGGCTTTTAAATCTGTAAATTTGGAATCTGTGAAGATTACAGCGGGCCATGAGAGCTTTCGATCGTTATAGAAACTAAAGTGTTCCTTAAGTGGTTTCACAGAAGGAAGTAATTCTGGTAAACACCAGCAGAGAATCGAAACCAAGGGCAGTCATTTTGTGTTCAGTTGTAGTTAAAGTTGCCCGGTATTGAGTATCGTTTCTTGTATATCTCACAGCCCAATCCTCTCAATGTTCTGCTGTCATAACAGGCTATACGGCAGCGCACACAGCTCACCTCCATCAGCCAGTTTGGAGTTGCTGCTGCAAACATAGTGGCATGTATTGGAGGTCTGGCTCAGTCAGGAGAGCTGCAGCCTTACATGCCTGAAGATCAAGGCCAAAGACAGCAGTTCGAGACTCCATCATTGCCTGTCAGTCAACGCATGTGAGGGGAATGCCAGAGAGAGGCCAGACCATGAAAGGAAACACCTGGAAAGAAGCGTTGTATGAAAGGTTAGGACATTTATTGAAAATGTTTGGTTTAGACAGAGTCGTATTTAGGGTGGAGCGGAGGGAGCAATGGCTCCAGGTGGCAACTCAGGCTGGGGCGGAACGCCACGCTGCCCTGAGTTGCTGCCTGCCCTCCGCCCGCCCGCCCTGTCTCGCCCGCCGTGTAGCTGGAAATTCCAGCTACACAGCGGGCGATACAGGGCAGCGGGAGGCCGCCCAACCGGCCCCCAGAGGCTCCACTGGGTCCGCGAGACTCCGGAGGCCGGGAGAGAGCGTCCGCCCGTCATGCCGGCTCGGCCTATACTGCCCATGCGTTAGCCAGCGATTTCACACATGCGTACAACGTATTGCCATTGTACGCATGTGCAAAATCGCCGGCTAGGCCTGGGCAGTATAGGCCGAGCCGGCATGACGGGTGGACGCTCTCTCCCGGCCTCCGGAGTCGCGCGGACCCGGAGGGAGAAGTAAGCCGGGAGGGAGGCGGGTGGCAGGCACCCGGGGGTCGGGCGGGCAGGGCGGTTATGCTGCCTGGAGCTAGAGGGGTGTTGGCCACCCTCAGGGCGGCCAAACCCCCTAGCTCCGGGCGGCATAACCGCTAGTCTCGCCTCTGGGTTTAGAATTGCCTGCCTATTGTAAACTGCCCTGAATTAAAGTCAAATGAGAAATCCAATGACAAGAAAGGTGATATATAAATTCTGGAGTAGTAGTAGTAGTAGTAGTAGTAGTAGTAGTAGTAGTAGTAGTAGTAGTAGTAGTAGTAGTAGTAGTAGTAGTAGTTGTTGTTGTTGATAACAACAACAACAACAACAACAACAACAACAACAACAACAATAATAATAATAATAATAATAATAATAATAATAATAATAATAATAATAATAATGGCCAGCTGTCACATTGGTCAGCTGCCACAGCTAGCAGCAACTTACTCTGGAGCAGGTAAGCCAGTGCTGGGGGTAGATCATGGATGGGGAGGGAGTGGATCTGGAGGCAATGGCATGTGTTGGATCTTATCTCTTTCAAATACCTCCCTGCCCCCTTTCCCTCCTTGCACATATGCCACCAAAATAGGAGACACATAGGCGTTCCCAGGGATTACATGGAAGTAACCTCCTGTTTGCCATCAGGTCCCCCCCCCACACACACACACACAGAATACAGTGAGCGCCTTTTTGGTGTGGCTGCATCGGCGCTTGTGGTGAGGGATAGGATTGGGGCCTCAAGTCTCCTGTGGCATCATTTTATAAAGCGTGTAGCAAGAAATATTACATTCAAGCTCATGATATTATACATTGAACAATAAAAGACAGAAGACAAAGAAGGTTTAAAGAATGGTTCTTGAAATTAGCCCTTGAGAGCTTCGGCACAGCTCTGTCTGAGTTATTCTTGGTATCTACAACTTGGATGAAAAACAGAGAAAATGTCAAGGGAGCAGTCACAAGTACATAAAAAATAGGTGTTTTTCAACAATAATGAAAACAAAACTAAATAGTTTATTGTTATTCCTGACCTGCACAAATTGTCAGAAGGAATCCTTATCACTGTGAGCTTAGAACCCAAAGACAAACACCTACAGAAGGGAGGAAAAAGTCAAATAGAGAAAGGGGAAGGGACTTGCCCTCATTCACACAGCAAAGCTGAGAATGTAAATCGGACCTTTGGAAACTGGCCTTCTCTTGGTTGGTTGGAGCCAAGTTGGAAACTTGGCCAGTTGGAAACTTGGAGACCATGGTGAGCCCAATTTGAGTAGATGAACCATTTCTTTCCTAAGAAACAGAGTCTTTTGCAATTACCAGATAGTTGGAAATCAACTGGAATCAGGTTGCCTGAAGATGTCCAAGACACAATGAAATCCATAGCCAATTCTTCTTGGACAAGCTAGTTTTTCACAGGTTCCCCAAAGAGTGGTGGCTGTAGAGTCCTTCACATAATGGGCCATGTTGGACAACCTAATCCCCCCAAAAATCTCAGCATTCATCATTCAGGAACTTCAAAGTCAATGTTCAATAGGGAGATAACTATGAATATCTGGATCTACGCACACAATCAAACAACCACACAATTGCTTCACTGTGAATGATGTCAGCCCAGAGTATACTTGGAGCCCAATCCTATCCTTTTCCCCATTATAGCATGCAGCTGCGCTGAAATGGCCCTTACTGTATGCTATGGGGGGGGGGGGCAGATCGGGAGGCTTGGGAGGGGAAAGGGAAAATATTTTAAGCCTTCCAATCACAAATGGGTTTCCTCGGACCTGCACCAGCCCTTCAGCTGGTGCAACTCTGAGGAGACAAAGGGGGTGTGACGGCTGCTCCCAGCCTCCCCCTGTTCTGCCCCATTCTACCCTTCCCCCCCGCTACGTTCCGCCCTCCCTGCCAACTCACCATCGTCAGTGGGTGCTCCATTTGCTGCCACGCGCAGGGCCACTCTGACCTCTCTGAAGCATGTGGCTTTGCACGCTTCCATAATGCCATTTGCAACAGCCATAAAGCACCTACCATTGCCAGAACACTAGTTCTGGCAGCAGTAGAGCCCAATAGGCTTAGGCTATTGTACATCATCACAAGACCAAAGTGCTATGAATGAATATCCACTGGCCCAAAAACATTTACTGCAAAGGTAACTGCAATTATGTTTGGCACTCAGTTTCAATTAGCACCCCCAAAAGTCATAGGGTTGCTAACCTGCTGGTATTTTACTGGCTCAACCAGCAAAACTGTGTTCAAGCAACACAGTTTGGAATCTTAAAAGTCAACAAATCCTAGACATGTTCCACCCATGATCTGCCCACTAGATCCCACTAGAATCTGCCCTGGCTCCACCTTTGATCAATGTGACTCCTCCAGTCCCCACCCCTGAACTGCTGCGTGCCTAGCTCCACTTGCACACCCTTGGGGCCACTTTTCTTAATTCAAATGTTGGCAATCCTAGAAAGTCCATAGAAACATACTAAGGCCCCAATTCTATCCCCCCCCCAACATCCTATACAATGCAGCCATGCAGCCAGAGTGTACTGCATGCTATGGGGGGGGGCAACTTACATCTCCGCAGGCCATCTCCAACAGGTCTCCTCAGAGCTACGCCAGCTATTTTGCTGGTGCAAGTCCAAAGAGAAGCAGGGGACATGTCAGACAGGGAAAACAGGGAACATCCCGGCATGTGCTGCTGCCGCCAAGATCCACCCCTCCCATCCCCAAATCATTCTGTGTCCTCATTCCCCAACCTGATCCTCTCCCCAAACCTTCTCCAAACTGCCCATGAACCACTGCCACCTTACCTACTCTGGCACAACATCTGGGAGCCTCTGACACAGCATCCGGGAGCCGCTGGCACGTGTGGGGCCTCTGGCCGTTTGCGCCAGCAGCCACACAGCATGTGATAGCAGTGTGCCATTTATGACATAAGACAACTTAACGGTGGCGGATCAGGAGTTCTGCCTCCGTAAGCCACCCATAAGGTTGGGCTGTAAATTACTTTCTGTTGAAATACAGGAGTTTCTCCGCTTCAGTGTTTCCATCTGAATAGGGCCAAACTAGACATAGTTGACACTTGGTGTCAACTAGTGGGGTGGGGGAACTTGCTGGTAAGTGTCGGTGGGAGGGAGGATCTTTAATCCCTCCTGCTCCACCAATTCTCCCTTGCAATACAAACATCTGCAATACCTTATAAAAACAATACCTTTGTCCCCCCCCCCCATCCAACCTCACTTCTGGTTCTGGAGAGTGGCTGGGGGAAAAAATAACCCTTTAAAATGACTCAGGGCATTTTGCAAGTGACAATGTTGGATGGGGGAAGGGATTATGCATGGGATGGAGAGAGTGGATAGAGAAAAGTTCTTTTCCCTGTCACACAACACTAGAACTAGGGGACATCCACTCAAATTGAGTGGAGGGAGTATTAAAACAGACAAAAGAAAATATTTCTTTACCCAGCATGTAATTCATCTGTGGAACTCCTTGCCACAGGATGTGGTGATGGCATAAGAAACATAAGAACATAAGAAGAGCCCTGCTGGATCAGGCCAAAAGCCCATCTAGTCCAGCTTCCTGTGTCACACAGTGGCCCCACCAGATGCCTCAGGGAGCACACAAGACAACAAGATACCTGTGTCCAGTCGCCACTCCCTTGCACCTGGCACAGAGAAAACCCACTTCTAAAACCAGGAGGTTGCTTATGGCATGTAACCTGTGATGGTCTTTTCCTCCATGAATCTGGAGGATGCCTTTAAATGCACCTGGCCTGGATGCTTTTAAAAGGTGATTGGACAGATTTATGGAGGAAACGTCCATCACAGCTTACAAGCCATGATGGGAAAAAGCAACCACCAGGTTGTAAGAGTAGGTTTTCTCTGTGCCAGGTGCAAGGGAGTGGCGACTAGACACAGGTATCTTGTTGTCTTGTGTGTTCCCTGAGGCATCTGGTGGGGCCACTGTGTGATACAGGAAGCTGGACTAGATGGGCCTTTGGCCTGATCCAGCAGGGCTCTTCTTATGTTCTTATGTTCTTATGATGGGGAAAGGGTTAAGCACCTGCCTCTTGCTTGTCAATTATCCCCTGCAACCCCCACCCCCAGTTCGTGCATCAGCCTAACAAAAGAAACATGAGGTTGGGAGCCCTCATCTAGTTTAGCCCTGATAGACAAGAAGAATAAGGAGTGGAGCTCTATTAGGCAGGTGATGTGGTGCTGGTTAGAGGGATGCCCATAAAATGCATGCAATAATGTTACAAGATTGGAGGGAAAGCATGTTTTAGGAGTCGTGAAAATGAGCAGAAATTGTTTTTGTTAATTAAAAAAAAGATTCTCACATTTTGTTGTTGTTGCTGCTGCTGCTGCTGTTGAGGCTTTTGGGAGGAAAATCTAAAAATCCACTCATGTTTTTATTCTGCCTCTGCCATGTATTTGCAGCGTTTGATTCACAGCACATTTTTTTTCTTCCTTTTTTTTGGACTGAAAACGAAAAGTTTATATCACACATTTCTGATATTCCCAAAGAAAATGAACACTCTGTTCCGTTCAAACGCTTTCTTGGGGGAAGAAAAAGAAAGAAAAGAAACCATGTTCTCCTCTTGACAAAAGCATTTCAACCAGTGTCTTTGTAAAGTCTCTGCACAAAAGCAGCGAGAGAAATTCCATCTACACTTAATTTCATAGTCATTGTAACTGCACACTCTGGCACATTTATTTTCTAAATAACGCTTGAGGAATCAAGGTTTGTGACGGCAAAGACAGCGGGCCCTATATTTTTCCTCTACCTGGTTCACTAGGTAACTGAGCAGCTTAGTTAATTAGTGCCTGCAAGGCACTTGAGATTCTCTGATGAAAGGTGCTAATGAAGTGCAAAATATTAATTACTGTTGTTAGTAGTGGGCCAAAGTCTGAAGCTATTAATTAGTTCATCTGTAGGCAAAAACCCCACTGACTTGAATGAGTCAGGAACTACTGACATTTTCATGCCCATAAACGACTCTTCCACAAGTATTTCTAGGCTGGGAATAGGAAACTACTTTAGAATATCCACAGCATTAATGCTGTTTCACTTGACCTTTGCCGAGAGCCCTCTTCTGTTAAGCAATCTGATCTGCCTGGTTTCTCAAGCAGGCAAACGAGGGCAGCTATCAAGGTAAGTGTGTCAGTATGGATACCTTTCGTTTTTGTGTCTCAATGGGCATATTTTTTCAGGGGTGAAAAGTAATATTTTATCTTCCTCCTGGAAGGTGAGACAGAGAAAAGCCCTTTCAGGAACATACATTTAGATGCCCCAGAGACTATATATAATTTCTTTAACTGACCCCAGGGTTTGTCATGAGAGTGTGCTGGAGCAGCCACATTCTGGGGGAACAACAAATGTGCCCAAAGGGACAGGCGCCATCTCATGCACATGACCCCTGCAGTCACACCACCCTTCCTTTCAGATGGATAAATGCCTAGTTAAGAGTCAATAATTAAGAAAACTCTCCATTCTGATAGATATTAATTTCCTTTCCTGGGCAAGTGCCTTTAGTACATAATTCACTTCCCCATTAGATGATCCTAAAGCTTGTGACCCCTGCCTGATCCCTGGATCCTGATTCGTCAAGAGGGCCAGAGGGTGTTGTTCATGATGAGCATGTCAGAAAACTCCCGTTTTGGTAAATGGGTAAATTGGGTAAATCTGATCTGAATGATTAATAGCTTCATAACAGCAATGTTGAATAAATACGGGGATCATCGCCATGGAAAAAATAAAGATTTACTGACTTCAAACCGTAGCGGGTCTCCTCAAGGGCAGCCACACACGGGAAAAAATCCAATAAAATCCAAGGTAAAAACAGCCCAACGTTTCGCTCTAGAAAGCCTTAGAGCCTCTTCACAGGAAACAATCCAAGATGATTGCAGTTGGAATATAAAGAGGGCCACCACCATTCCAACTGCAATCATCTTGGATTGTTTCCTGTGAAGAGGCTCTAAGGCTTTCTAGAGCGAAACGTTGGGCTGTTTTTACCTTGGATTTTATTGGATTTTTTCCCGTGTGCGGCTGCCCTTGAGGAGACCCGCTACGGTTTGAAGTCAGTAAATCTTTATTTTTTCCATGGCGTTGATTCCCGTATTTATTCAACATTGCTGTGTAACTACAAGCCATAAAGTTATCGATCTAAAGCTTCATAACACTTGAAACCTTTAGGGCCAGCTCAGCAAATCACCATCGATACAGAGCCGGAGCAGAGAAGATTAAACTGCAGTTCTCTTTTGCTCCTTTTCTAAATTGGCTGTATGTGTGAGTGCATTTTTCTCCTTGTATTTTACAAATTATTATTATTGTTGTTGTTGTTGTTGTTGTTGTTGTTGTTGTTGTGCCCCCAGCTAACAGATGCAAAGTAAGCTGTCTCTTGAGCAGAGATTCTACATAGCCATTATAACAAGCAGGTGGACCTCTTTCCGGTGAGTTTGTCTAATACCCTTTGAAAACCACTGAAACTAGTGGCCATCACCACATCCTATGCAGAAAATGTATACATGTGTGTGTGTTGCCTAAAGTACATTCCCCTACCTGTCGTGAACCTCCTGTCAATCCACACATGACCCTGAGATTTAGGGCTACGAGAACACTTCTATCTATCCACTTTGTTCACACCAAGCATATTTTGATAAAACTTGGTCATTCTTTGACATGTTCTCCCCAGTCACCTTTTTTTCTTAACTAAAGAGCTCCAAACACTTTTGCCTTTCCTCGTAAGCAAGGTTAGGGCCAGCTGAAGACCTCCTGAGGCAGTGTGCCAAATATTGCCCCCTTATCCAGTGGTGCGCCAGTTGTTGCTTCTCCTGCTCCTCTTCATCCTGCTCCCTAGAAAGAGAAGGGAAGAGGGTAATGGAGCAGAAGAGGAAGTGCAGAGGCGCATCTATGACACTCTCCTCTCCTCCACACTTCCTCTTCCACTCCCCTTTCTTTCTGAATCCAGGAAACGGAAGGAGGAAGAGCAGTAGAGGCAGGCATCTCTCACCAAATCACTGCCTGCAGTGACCACTTCAGTCAGCCTCATGGATGCACCAGTCCTGGGCTCAAGTCCCCCCCTTTTTTTTTTTGCACCTTTCCCATTTCTATAATATGTTTTGGTGCTGGGATGACAGTATTCCAAGTGTGACCACGTCACAGATTTGTATAAGGGCACTACAGTACTGGCAGCCCTTTCAGCCCTTTATATTCCCTAGCATAGAATTTGCCTTTTTCACAGCTGCAACATACTGGGTTGATGTTTTCATTGAACTGTCCTCCATGATCCCACAGTCTCCTTCCTGGTTGCTCATCACCAATTCTGACCTCATCAGTTTATATGTGAAGTTAGGACTGTCATTCCAATGTGCCTCACTTTACACTTACATTAAAGTTCATCTGTCATTTTGTTGCCTGTGTATCTTGAAGACAAAAAGTGCTTGAGGAGGTACACATTTTTGGAAGAGGACGTGCCTGGCAGGGAACAGGGTAAGCATCTTCTTCCCCCACCTGCACCTCCTCTTGTCCTGACTGCAGCGTTCAAAGACTGATTTTCATTATTATTATTTTTTTGGGGGGGGGGGAAATTGAAGGGAAGTTACACAGAATTCTGCATAACATATGATTTGCCCCTTAGATTGTTAGCTCCTGGGGGGAGGGACTTACCTTTGTTCTTGCACACATTCCAGTGTAAAAAACAACATACACAAAGTACACGATGATGATAATTTGTATTTATGTACCACCCTTCTTGCCGTAAGGATTTCTCCTCAGACTTTATTCAAGACAGTTTACACAGGCAGGCTTTTCTAAACCTCCAGAGGCGTTTTTATAATAATGTTCTATTTGCATAGAACCCTTTTTCGTTCTCCAGATGTTTCCAACAGTGTGGTATCTCTCTGGCTGCACACACACATTTTCCAAGCTTGCCCGACAGCGACTCCTCTCTCTCACAGAGGGTTAACTCAGGTAATCTCAGCTTGTCAGCAGCTTCTGGTTGTCTCGAGCTGGTATCATCTTAGCTTTTCTTCAGGCAAGACGGCAGCTCAACTACTAGACCAGGCGTTCCCAACCTATGGTACGCATACCCCTTGGGGTACGTGAGTCATAGGCCGGGTGGGTATGCGAGATGCTGTCCCTTACATCAACAGCTGATAAGGGACAGCTACTAAAGGGGATTTTTTTCCCAGGTTGCGGCACAGGTGGGTGCCCGCCTGGGTGGCAACCCGGAATAATGTCCCCAAGATGTCCCCAGTAGCTCCTCCTATGTGTTATCCTAGACTCGGGTTTTTTTCCGGATTGCAGTGCGGGCGGGTACGTGGGGTGGTACGTGAGGGTATGTAGGGGTACACGGGCCTCCAAAGGTCCGGGGGTATGCAGGGCAGCCGGAGGCCAGTGTAGGGGATATGTAGGCCTCCGAAGATTGGGAACCCCTGCACTAGAGCACACACTCCTGCCCACTCCTGATGTAAGTATAAAAGGAAAGGGAGGAAACATGTACACCACACTGAGCTCCTTGGAAGAAAGCAGGATATAAATGTGAAAAACAAATGAAATAAAGAAATCATTTGGTCAAGGAATCAAAACAAATTTTGACCTATATACTGTAGATATATCAAGGCTTCTTAACCAGAAGGCTTGATTTTAGTCCAGTTCACCAGGATTCAGCCCAAAATTCATTCTCTATACCAAACCCCTGACCTGAAACACATGAAGTAATAATAAAGAATATATGTGAGCATGTGCAGAGTGCATTTCATTCCCCACAAGACAACAGCACCTTGCCCCCAACTAGTTAGTGGTAAGTGGCTCAAACCTGGAGCCATGGCATCTCTGTTTCGTAGAAATCAGGTGCTGCACACATAGAATACTCACAGTTGTGCCAAGCCTATGTATTAAGGCAGGGTGTAAATTTAAATAAATAGATAAAGCGTAAAAAAAAAGTCATGACAGTTACAGCTGTTGGAGTCTCTAAATTATCATGACTTTCTGATCCTGAGACATCATGGTTAAGTCAGGGCTGTGACTTCAAAGCCTCCAGAGAAAGATCTCGTGTAGAATGCATAGTCCTGGAGAAGTATATAATGAGAGAGGTCAGAGAAGACAACTATCTTTATCTCTCTCAGTCGATTAAGAGATTGTTCCTAAAACACGAGGGGAGAATGAAAACATATATCACCTGAACCGGCCAGGGACAGGCAATAAAACAAAAATAAAAAAGGGAATATAATTTATGAGGCACAGTAAAAAAATATCCCGGGAACTAGGTTATGGAGAAGAATTCATTCAATCTCTGATTCAGTGCATCTTTTAAAAATGATGAAGTACATTACAGACCTTCTTTATCGCCACAAAACCAAGTGAGAGAATCCATTTCCCCCATTCCTCAGGGTTAACTCTGGCCGAGGCCATTTTGTCCATTTCCCAACTCTGAGTCCGAAGCCTTGCAAAGAAAGAGGCAAAGTTCATTGCATCCTTTCCAAATAATGCTGTTTCTGAATGCAAAGTACGCAGTTGTGATCTGTTTCTTAGAGGGGTTCCAGGCAAAATCCCCCTCCCAGCCCATGTATCTTGTTAATGAAAAACTCATGTTCAGTACATTCAAACTGCAGTGTTGAATGCTAGGAAAATGCAGTTTATTAAGTTTTGTGGTAAGAACAGCTGCAAGGATCTTTGTTATGCTAGCCTCACACCCGTCACCATGTACATATTGTCATGGAACAATGCATGAGAGATCACAGCATGCATGTGTGTCAGAGGTTTGCCAGGTTGGGCCAACCTGAGCTCGCACCCATTACAGAACCCCCATGGCCAGGCCAATCCCTGATTTCTTACTGGTGGGAGTACACTTAGTGGTGGGAGTACTTAATACACCATAAGGAGGTAGGTGCCATGAGGGCATTGTGCTGGGTTTTGCCTCCAGGACTGATGGGGCCAGCCAGGCTCCAGAAGACTGGAAACAGTGGCGGCAGGAGTGACAGAAGTCCATGCTTCCTGTCTACACCATTTACCATTTTCCTTTGTTTTCCGTGGTTCTTCCCACTTTGTAGTGCAGAAGTGAACATCTCGCCCCACTTAATTTTTTTTTAAAAAAATTAATTGCTGCAATTACACAAGCTTAATTAATTAACTATAATTAATTAATTTAAAAAAGCTACCCATGCCACTTTCTACTGTATCGAAGGTGAGTCTTCCCTGTACCTGCCTTGTATGTCATCTCCAAAATGTTTTGTTATTTATTTTAAAAAATATTTTCCACCTTTCTTGGAATGACTCAAGGCAGTTCACTATACAATACTGAATATATTACTAACAGGAAGTCTGACTCAGTCATGTGTTTCAAGCCCCAGAATGTTCAGCTTGACTTGCTACCAAGTCTGTACTGTAAGAGTCATGCAGTTGCCTTAAAAGCTTGCAGTGTGGCCCTATAACACTGCTCAGGGAAATAGTTACCTTTTGTCTCCAGCCACGTGATCCAGTACAAAGCCACTATTTTATTGATCTGTCTAATTTATACCTCAAAGTCCTTCATACAGAATTATCCAGGGTCGTTTCCAATCAAATCCACAACAAAAGAACAGCATTCAAAGTATCTTTACATTCCTTTTAAATTAATTTTAAATAAATAATTAGGGAGTAAATACTCTTGTTAAAAGGCCTGGGGGGAAATTTAATGGGTAGTTAAATAGGTGGTTAAATTACCAGGTAGGTCTGGTAATTTTTAATGGGTAGAATTAAGTAGGCTTACCAGATCGTCAACCGGGACGGAGCGATCTACCCATAAGGGGCAGGGCGCGGGGAGGCCAGAACACAACGCGTTCTGCCCCCCCCCGCACCCCGCCCCTTAAGGGTAGATCGCTCCATCCCGGTCGACGATCTGGTAAGCCTAGAATTAAGGACTGCATGCATGGGTCTTCCAAGGAAGATTGTAGCCTCCATGTTTGTTTTTCTAAAAACAAAACAAATTAACAAACATCTAGAGAAAATGACTCAGAATGGAGTGTTTCATGTAGTCTGGCCCTAATATAATAATTTGACAGCACTGGAAGTCACACATTTTTCCTTGGATATAGCAATTGTTCAGAAACACACCTGACCTTTCTGCTAAAGAAAAAGTCACTTTCAACAATATCTCAAGATGCTCCTTAGACCTTCAGTTCCGTATGACAGACATTTTATAACTCCATGAACAGTAACCTACCCAATAGCTCGCCACTCATGTTGCCTGATCTCTGCTGTTGCCATGCCTCCACCTTCTTACATCTTCTTGTTTGCTCTTCCACACTTTGCTTTCCTCTGTCATCTATGACTGCCTAACTGGCATCTGTATGACTGCTGATATTGATCTCTCTTGTTCAAGGGTTACAGGGCAATCCTGTGCATGTCTACTCAGAAGTCAGTCCCATTGTGTCCAATGGAGCTTACTCCCAGATAAGTGTGTATAGCACGGGTAGCCAACCTTTCAACATGAGTGCTCCTGGCCAGGGGGGTACCTAGCCCCAGAACAGGGTGGGGCCCACCCCCCTCGACGCCCCCAAAGTAATTAGCATAATTACTAATTAACATAATTATGCTAATTACTTTCGTGGTTTTTTTTTTGCTTTTTTCCGTGGTTTTTTTTGCTTTTTTAAAAGGTTTTTTAGGGGTAACGGGGCTTCAAAGTGTATTGTGTATGCTTTCGGGCACTTATCTTTAGTATTGGAGCCTCCAGCGACGATGTCCTCCACCGACGATCTCTTCAGGGGCGCAGATCGCTCCTCTGCAGCCCCTAGCGCGAACTCTGCAAGCTCCGCAGGGTTACAGAGTTCACGCATGCGCATAGCAAACAGCCATCACAGAGTTCACGCATGCGTGATGGCTGTTTGCTATGCGCATGCGTGAACTCTGTAACCCTGCGGAGCTTGCAGAGTTCGCGCTAGGGGCGGCAGCAGAGGAGCGATCTGCGCCCCTGAAGAGATCGTCGGAGGAGATCGTCGCTGGAGGCCCTATAAACACAAGATAAGTGGCGCAAAGCAAACATATACACCTAGAAGCCCCGTTACCCCTAAAAAAACTTTTAAAAAAGCAAAAAAAAAAAACGGAAAAAAGCCAAAAACGAAAACGAAACCTACGATGTCTCCCGCCCCCCCAGAGGCCCTCCGCCCCTTGCACCCTGGGGCCCACCGCCCCTAGGCCCCCCATCAGCCGACGCCCCTGCTCCTGGCCCTTTAATGGTTGTCTAGGTGAGGGCCTTTCAGCAGGTGCAGCTGCCAAGATTCTGTCTTCTACACAGAACTCTTAAGAATGCAGAGGCCCTAATGGTGGAAGGTTGGCCACCCCTGGTGTATAGGATTTCAGCCTTAGAGTAGTTGGGCGATGGTGGATATTTTGGGACTGTTTTTAGTTAATCGCTTGTTACCTATAATGACCAAAATCAATACAACTGTAATAATTAAAACGAAATAAAGTGAAAGAGCCATTTCTTACCTTATGCATAGGCACAGCCAGTTTTGCATTGAGTATATAACTCAACAGAGAGCTTCACCCGATCACACCCAAATTGGTTACATTCACTTTTTACATTTTTAGGTGCATACTTAAAACATCTTAGATGTACACTTAGCAAAAATGTAATGTTTCAATTGGCCCACAGTACTGGGATCTGACATTTCAAATGTATCATTTTTTGACATTCCCCCTACAAGTATAATGAATTCTTGTAAGACCCCAAAGCTTTTTTTTTTCCCTGCAGGATAGCAGATCTTAAAATGTCTTGTAATTGAAAAAAATCCCTGTGTCTTCATTTCTCGCTCTTTACATGTTCGAAACAACAGAGCAGACACACACAGGCATTAACTTACACCAGGAAATTAAAATCAGATAAGAGGCCAGGTCCCTGCCTGCTGCCCTGTGGAGTTTGATCTTTCACCAAGAATTCATATTAGAATGGAGATGATGAAATCTCATGCTATTGCTGGTAACAAAGCACTGCAAAGGTCATGAGCTGTTTAATACAGAGAAGTTGATCCGTGTGTGCCTCTGGGATGCTCCCAGATTGACTTACTGCATTGCCTTGTTTGTCAAGGTAGCTAGAAATGTAACAGTGTTTGCCAATCCATTTGGAATGCAAAGGAGTCAATGGATTTGACAAACTCTGAAGATTTCATCACCTGTTCTTTTCCTGTGCTCATTAGCTACCAATTCCCTTGCACAGTTTGTGTGCGGTGCTAGTCCCACTTGGGGGCTTGCATGCAAACAAAAGACACTGAATAGAAGATTTCACAAAGCTCCCCAAACATAAGCCAAGATCTTGACAAATGAAATGGTGCCCTGCTGAAGGAGAGCAAAAAAAAAAAAAAGTAAGATGGTTTTCGGTACCGTAATTTTATAATCAAAATTAAATTGTGACATGTCACCATATCGTTTTGACCATAATCAGTATGAAAGGTCAAAATATTCCGACTAACTTTAGCAAATGTGAGAGTTGGGGCAATTTGTGACTTTGGGGACATTCATCAATGATTGTTTATGTCTTGAGATGGTCAAAGATGACATTTTCCTTAAGAGTTTTTTTAGAACAATTGACACCATTTGGAAACTTTACCTGGGAAGGCTGCAGTTAACAAGATTGAATTCTGATTTTCATGATCCTTGCTCGGCATGGCAGCCATTGTTTTCAGCCAGGGCATGAAGACTCCAGCTGTTCTTCCTAACAATGAGCAAATCATGTGAAGGTCAGAAGTCATACAGAAGTCGGCACAGACCTTTTTGCACACCGCTGAGATTCATGATGCAGTTTCACATGCCAAGGGGCTAGGATTGGCCAGGCTGCCTCATATATGTATGTAACTCTAACACACATTTGTCTGCCATAATGTGTGAAATAGCTCTCAACAGTGGAACTTGCTTTGGTGATATTCCATATATCTGGGGCCAGAATTCAGTTCAGACCTGTGTGTGCATATTTTAACAGTTCAGACCTCTGTGTGCATATTTTGCCAATTGATCACCTTAGCCACTGAAGTCAGTGAAGGCACATTCATAGAAGAGATAATAGTACTCTACATGTCAGACATATAACTGAAACTGAAGATCATGATGTAACCTTTAGAATCTCTGCAGGGATAGGACTACAGTTTGTGCATTGAACAGGTATTAGTGTTGTACTCACTGAATAGCGGTAGAGCCTGAGTGAGGGAATGGGAAGTATTGGGGAGAATTATCAGGGCTCACCTGGTTGGACCCCAGGTATCTACTTCCTGTCTCCCTTTCAGGGCTTGCAGTAGATGGCAAACTAGCAAAAGAAAGTTAGTGGGGAGGATGGGGCTGGAAGGATCTAAAACCCATTTATCTTGCGGCAGGTGGGAAACGGTAGCCCTGATCTACTGCAAATCGATTTGCTGGAGTCAACACCAGGTTATTCTAGCAATTGAGATGGATACGTGTTAAGCTTCATGCAAGCTCCAATGCTTTAATGTGGCCCTGTGCTACTATTCGCCTCAGTTGGTCACATTAAGATGCAGGGGTGTGTGTTAAACAGAAGCTACCTGGGAGAGGATCCACATTTGACCATATATACCAAGGTTCTCCTGCTCGATGTCAAGCCATGGCTGGCAGAAAGATGTCAATGCTTGTGCTAGGCCTGGCCTGACATCACTTACCCAGGCCCACACTGAGGCTTGGGTTTAAGGGCCACTTTATTAAATATAAACACAATAAACTTCTGCAGCAGGGACCTAACTAGGTACTCCCCAGCGTGCGGGCTTCTAGGATGGACGGCCCTAGCCGTCTGCCTCCTCCGAAATCTAAATGAGCATGACATCCTGGCTCAAGCCCTGCTCGGTCCACGACCGAGCTGGCCTAAACGCCAACCCCGAAGGGTTGAGGCATCTGGGTAGCGCAGACCCCCCCAGGAAATCCTTAAGGTGGTCTTTGCTACTCCAGCCTGAGGGCTTGCCAGCCAGCCAGCCTCACCGATCCGGGTCAGCACCATCTGAGCGGTTCAGGCTCACCTTCTAGCCTTGCTCATCTCAGGATGTATACCAAGGATCCTCCCTGGCTACCCTACCCGCACATCACCTGCCTTAAGTGACTGGGTTAATTGCACATTTATGCGCCCCTCTCACGATACAGCTTGGGGTAGGCGAAAAAACCCAGCCAAATGGCCAATCAGGCTGAGAGAAAAAAAATCCTTCCCAGCTTCCAGTGAAGGACAGCCAGCTAATTTCAAACAGTAAATGGGGAGGGCGGGCAGGGCTTCGGCTCCCTGGACGCGACTGAGGGGAAAGCCGTTGCTCGTCGGCTCTTCCCTCTCAGTCCTGCCCTGGCCCACCTGCCAGCCAATCGACTGTCGCAGATCCTGCGCCTCAGCCCGGCGAGCATGGGCGGGGCAAGGTAAGCTGTGCTGGCCCGCCAAAGGGTGGGCCAGCGCCTATTTCGGTGTCATGTTCCATTTCAACGTTTTGTTTTTGTTTCTCAGTGCCTTCCAAGACTGCATCATGCCTAGATGAAAGCTCAGGGCAAAGGATCCAGTCCTGAGAACTGATAAGATAAGAAACAGAACCACAGCCTTGCTGCTTAATTTAGTCTTGTTGAAGTTCATTTTGCTTTTGTATTGATGCTATTTTCCTCTGATAAGAGCTTGCTTGAGTTGCAGACTGGTTGCAATGTGTCTTTGATATAATTTTGTGAATGAGAAGTGTATAGAGAGTTTTATTTTTTTATATTTAGAGAAGTGTATCATTTTATGCCAACCTAGCAGTTCCAAAGCATGTCAATGCGAGTAGATAAATAGGTACCGCTTGCAGGAAGGTAAACAGCGCTCCGTGTTCCAGCTGCATGCTACGCGCTGTGGCAAGGAGAGTCATGCCGGCCACATGACCACGGAGGTGTCTTCGGACAACGCTGGCTCTTTGGCTTTGAAATGGAGATGAGCACCACACCCTAGAGTCAGACATGACTGGACTTAATTGTCAGGGGATACCTTTACCTTTACTTTTTATCATTTTATGCAGCAGTCAGTTCTGCTGCCAATTCTCTGGGAAGTTCTCTTAAGCAACCCACCCCCTTTAAATGAATGGAATTGAGGCAAGTGCATCACAAACCCAAGTTGTCAATGAGCTCAGCCTACAGTGAGCAGTGGTGTACAAAAAGCCCCTCCACTCATGCTGTTTTGCCAATGATCTGGACTCATGGCAGAGACTGGCTGATCACATGCAGATCTAGTCTCAAAGGATGAAAAAGGTGCTCTTGCAGGAGCTCTATGTGTGGACCTCAGGAGATGGGACCTTGAAGTCATTGGGGTTACATGTTACCAGACACCCTTTCCCGTGCTGAGTACTGAAGGTAGAGTAGGACTCACTACATCACTGGCAGTGTCCAGCATCTTTCAGTTGCTCATAGTTTTGCTACTGACCCTTTGACAGAGTCACCAGCAGGCTCATTAGAGTCATTAGGCTCGTAGCATCTCCCCATGGTTAAGGTGGCGCCTGTTGTTGTGTTGCTCATTCCTAGTGGCTGGCAGAGAGGTGTCTCCCCATCTTAGGCCACTCATTGGCCCTGCATTTGCCCACATCCCCTGCTCAGTTCACTCTGGGGGCTCTTCTTTGGCTGTCAGTGTTGGGGCTGTTCAGCTGCCGAGATTAGCTCCTTGGTCATCATGTCAATCACACAAGGATGACATGTCAACGTCCCAATGATACACAACATGCAGTCACATGGATCTGGATTTACATCCTTTTGCCAAACATTATATCGATGATCTTTAGCTGGTGCAAATATATATATTTGATGTTAAAGGGCTGCAATCTCCTGACATGGATGTCCTTAGTTGAAACCAGAGGTATCTAGTCTTGTTTACAGGGTGCTGAAGGTTTATGTGCAACACACCAGGTCCACTGTCTCTTATAATCAAATATTATTTTATCTGAGGACACTGTTTTCTAGAAAGAAATTATTCTCGCTGTTCTGGCAGAAGTGATTGTTATGCAGACACCAAAAAGCCCTGGGTCATTCAAATAGATTTGGAACAAAACTACATGAAAAAAAGCTGATTTATCTAAAATTAGTTTTTCAGCTAATTAAAAAGTTGAGGACTTTGCCAGAGCAACCTCAAATTAGTCAGTAAAGTAGAAGGTCAGTAGAAAGCATTGCGAAAGATTATTTGTTTTAAGCATTGTTTTCCGAGTTGTGTGATTTTCAGCCCAACCCTATGGGCTGAGTCCGGAACTAGCATTCCAGCAGCTAGTTCCCCCGTGTTTTACAGAGTCATGAATGTCATTGCAGAAGCACACGTAGCCATGTGCTTCTGGACCACTGGCAGAAATAGCAGACGTACCCTACACAGACAGCAGCTGGCAGAAGCTCTGCCGACCTTGGTGAGTTGGTGGCGAGGGCTAAAGGGGCAAGGGAGTGGATGGAACAGGGGAGAGCTGGGGGGATGCACAGTTGACTTGCTCCGGATGCTATCCTCTGAAGCAAGCTGCCATGCCCTCAGATTTTGTCCATTGTCTCCTTGGACCCCTATCCCCTTGGACTTGTGCCAGCTATAGAGCTGGCGCAGGACTGAGGAGACCCATTGGCAATCGGGAGGCTTATGGAGGGGTAAGGGAAAATAATTTCTCTTTCCCCTCCCAAACCTCTTGACCGCTTCCCACCACCACCATAGCATGCAGCGCAGCCCATTTTGGTGCGGCCGCATGCTATCCTGGGGAAAACCATAGGGTTGGGCTCAAAGTGTGTAAGAAATGGTTGACCTTTGATTCTGTTGCCTACTCTCCAGACAAAGTCCTCTAATTGAATAATGCCACTTAGAAGTCATTTATAACATCTAGAAGCTCTGAGTCAAATCCAGAATACCGCTTCTGAGAATGGAAGCGCACTCCATGAACACAAGCTCCCTCCGAGAATGGAAGGAGCATTTTGCTTGCGCAAAGAGTTCTTGAGCGAACGGAAGGTGCCCTTTGTGCAAGAGGAACCCTCCTTCTGTTCCTGGAGGGAGTTTGCATTCATGGAAGCATTACTTTGGATGCAACCCACAATTGCTATGTTAGTTTGTCTAAGTTTGCTCTTCCATAAAGAAGGAACACAGAACTGGGCCTTCGACTGTAAGTGAATGAACCGTTTTCCACAAAGGTGCCAACGAAAAGCCCCACACAGTCCAGTACAATGCATGCTGATTCTTCGTGGCTTTTCTGTAGCAAAGTACTTTGGCTGAAAATGTAAGACAATATTACTGACATATTCAAGATGCAACTGCCGCAACTATTATCTTGTTTTTCTTCCCATTTAACTGTCTAGTAACAAGCTCTTAATTATCTGTCAAGTCTGGTTCCACTTTGGGCAGGCAGCAGCAGTCAAATCTATCTCTGCAATATGAAGGGTGCCAACATGTCAGCATGTCTGATCACACCTCCTGACAGTAGCTGAAGGCACAAGGATCAAACTTGCAATCCAAGCAATGGTGGGGGATCACACTTTCAGGCTTCGCACAGCTAAAGCGAGAGCAACATTTGGCAAACCTGCTGCTCTCTGTGCTTTAGATTTCGTCAGATGCTAGGGAGTGCTCTGAGATGGCAAATATGGCTCTTCAGCCAGCGTGCCAACAACGCATCCAGGTTCCAGACTACAAATCCTATGGAAAGTCTTAGGGTTATGAATTGAACCCAAGAATTCACGAAGGTCATCTAGTCTCTACTCCTGTACTAAGAAAGGCCACTTTCATATTTAACATCCATAACAGTTCAGCCCATTTTTTAAACACTTATAACTGCAGGACTGCTTTCACAATGCAGTATAGGACCATGCTTGCTTAAACAAGCAATGAGGATCAGTGGGGGGGTTTTTGGGGGGGGGAGGTAAAGTTTTGGCCCTGTTTTGATCCCAGTTGTACCCTTATTTGCTATTTTTAGTTTTAAAAACACTCTTCCATTGACTTTCTCTACTCCCCTGCCTGCAGTTTCACTAGGTTTCACAGCCTCCTACATTCTATTAATGAAAAAGCTTACACCCCATCAGCCTTTGTTTAGGTGCATGCCTAATTTGTCCCTTATATCTCAGAACCAGAGAGACAGCTGAAAGTCACCACTGTGATGCAAATGTAAAGAACAAGAAGAACCTTGCAGGCCAAACTTTGGCTGATTAGTTGAATATGTGATGTTCAGATCCAGCATCTCTTTTGCCTTCATGGTACACAGTTCACTAATGTCAGGCCTGACTCCTCTGAAGTTGAGGATGTGTAAGGAAAAGGTGGGAGCAGACTGAAGGGTCACATATTTGGCTTCCATGATAATGGGATGGTCCCCACATATACCACATGAGCAGGTATACTGCTTCCTCCTGTTCTTATGAAAATGGAACATGCAGCCACTACGGCCATGGGAAATGACCACATCAATGTCAGGGGGCACATGGCCAGGGTCCATGATCGCACTCCTCCTTTCCCATGTTTACTCTGAATGCGGGGAGGATTTCTTGAGAAGAAGGCTGTAATCTTTTTGGCCACACCATTAAAGTGTGATTAAAACATGGATCTTAATCACTGGCCCTTTCCACACTAGACACCTTTAGTGCAGCTCAGGAATTGCTGTTTCACAGTCGTCTGGAAGGAGAATTATAGCTGTGGTTTCTTCCACACAGCAATTAATAAAGTAATAAATTCCCATTAGCCTCCTGAAATGGCCATTCCCATAAAAACACAATGCCAGCTATTGAAAAATAATGGGGGAAGGAACCATTTGCATCCTTTGCCTAGCTCAGGGAAAGGCAGAGACATTTTCCGCAGTCAAATGGAACAGTGGGCAGGCTTGCAAGGCAGTGAAATACTGGGCAAGCCTCTCTGCAGCTCAGTGCCATAGGGTGAACACACACACACACACACACACACACACACACACACACACACACACACACACACACACACACACGTACGAACACACACCCTGCTCAGCACTCCTAGCTGAGTAAAGTGATGAAGAAAAAAATTAATTACAAAAATTACCGCCATATCCCCGACCCCTTCCCGGGCCAGATCCATAATTACATGGCCTCCTCTGACTTCCACCAACGAAATAGCTGGCAGAAATCTGAGGAGGCCCGTTGGAGCCTCCCTGCGCTACACCCGGGGGAAGGAGACGAATATCCCCTTTCCCCTAGGAGACCCCAAGGAACGGGAATAGGATCCGGCGGGTGGCCTGGGCCGCCAGCCAGATACTTAGGCAGGATTGGGCTGCCCAAAACTTCTTTAAAAAAAAAAAAAAGCTCTAATGTGGACCTATCCACCATCTCAGCAAAGATGGTGACAAGCTATGCAGAGATGACAAGCGTTGTGATGGTGCGTATGGAACCGGGGGACCATGCTGACGGTCATGTAACACCCTTAGGCTGCAATCCTATATACCCTTACCTGGGAGTAAGCCCCATTATGCTCAGTGAGACTTTCTTCTGCATAGGATGCATAAACATGTCATACTCCTAATCATGATTGTAAATGGATATATGGTAATTTCCCCCCACCATTTCAGACCTTACTGATTGGTGAAGTAGGCATCCCAACCCACCATAGTGATTTTTAACAGGCAGGTGTAATTATTCCTAACTAACACAAACTGAAAACGTATGATGTTGTGTAAAAGATGCAGGGATTGTTGAATCATGGTTGCAAGGGTTTACTCTTGTGTATGCAGAGTATCAGAAGAAGAAGAAAAGAGGTGCATTTGCATGTAATGTGTACACTCTTCAACCTTGTTTTGTTGCTCACCCCTTAATTTCATTATATTGACTAATAGGAAATTTGCATTGTTATATGCTCACAAGACAAGCATTGTTGCACTGTGTTTTAAGCTGGATGTGTGTGACGCCTTGACCTGGTATCAGGCTTCTCTTTTCACCCAAACAACGCCCCTTGATATAAAACTTGGTCAACTGAGATGTTGAACTTTTAAATGATACAGAACCAAAAATAGGACAGCACAAACTTTTGTTGAACGAGCTAAAAATGTTAGCATTTGTGTGTCCGAGGATAGGAAGGCTTCTGAACATACTTTTGTGGCCTTTGAAGAAGGATGTAGATAAAGTCATTCATTGTCTCTCTGTAATTTAAAGGTTACTATGTAATTTCTTTCAGACACATGTGAGAGGAACCCAGTGAATCACTCTAATTAAAACCAAGACACGAACTAAGCACCACAACGCACATGCTGTTTTCGAATTACAAACGGCAAGCATTCCCTTCCTTGCTTTCTATGAAGAGGGAAGAGGAAACGGGGCTGGCACGCAAACAGCAACAGAAGAAACAGAGGAGACGAGCTCCATCCAGGTGCAGAACGATGTGAGATTTATTAGAAAAATACCTTCTTTGTATGCCCGGCATGTTTTGGTTGCTGTGCCTTCTTCAGGGATGCAAAAAGATGATGGCAGAGGGGTACCCACAGCATGAGATTATACTGGCAAGTCTGATGGTTATTTTTTTTTAATAAATCCCACATCAATCTACACATCAGTGGATCTCATCTCTTTTTCTTCTGTTTCTATGAAGAGCACCAGACACTTTGTTAAAAGGAGAGAGGGGCTGTGTTCTCCTTTTGCCTCTAGCTACTCTCTCTCTCTCTCTCTCTCTCTCTCTCTCTCTCTCTCTCTCTCTCTCTCTCTCTCTCTCTCTCTCTCTCTCTCCTTTCTGTTTCATTCTCTAACTTCCAGGCCTAAATTGCTTTACACACTCTCTGTCGCTTCTCCCCCACCCCCACCCCATGCACTCACACATGGTGTTTAATTTTGGCAAGACACACACCAGTATTACTCACCGGCATTGCCCCTGCTAACTGGGCAAAGAGGCACCTTTCAAAGTGGTGTCCTCTTAGCAGGGGGAAGAGCAACTGTCCTTTTTCACTACAGCACAGGGTCTTTTCCAGTGGCTGTTGCTGGTGTCTCTCCTACATCTTTTTCCTTTTTTTTAGATTGTGAGCCCTTTGGGGACAGGGAACCATTTATTGATTTACTTTGCTGTGTAAAACGCTTTGTGAACTGCTTTTTGTCAAAAGCGGTATATAAATACACTTATTATTATTAATCATAATCATTATCAGGTCTGAAGTATGTTGTAAGGGAAGGTGCCACCACACACACACTTCGGCGTTCTTTTGCATTATTCCAAGGGGCTTGAGAATTACTTTCTCTTGGAGGAGACAGAGCACCTGAAAGTGTCTTTCGTCACTGCTGTAAGGGATGGTGACATTTTTGTCAGCCAAGCCAATGGAGCCTCACTTTCTCAATCCTCTCCCGGATGCTGCTAGATGGAATCATTAGTTCCAAGCATTGGTTGCTCTGCTTAATTACCTTTCTTTAGAGGTAGACAGAGGGAGTGTAATTTGGCTATTTGGATCTCTTGGAAGCTTGCAATACTGTAAACCAGGGGTAGGCAACCTATGCCCCTCGGCCCGGATCTGGCCCACCACCCAAAATCATCCAGTCTGTAGTCCCAAAAGATATATCCACCCAGCCCAAGGTGGTCCTAAAAAAGAATTCAAGTGTGTAATTCTATCTCTGTAAGGCTTACAGTGTAAAAAGGGCAGAAGCTTCCTTTGAGCATCATTCTCTGTCTGGGCATGTGTCTCTCCATGCTGTGCTCATCTCTTTTTTTTTTTTTTTTTTTTTTAGCTCTATGGCCTAATTGGGAGGTTTACACGCAAACATATCAAATGCAGATGCATTCTTACTATTGATGTCTGGCTCCTATGCAGAAGAAGGTTGCTGTAAACTATCAAATCTATCTGGATTCCATGGGACAGGCAGGAGTTTGAGGCACTGTTTGACAGTGGTTCTGCTCTTACCTGACTGGTTGATTCCAGTGGGTTGCATTGGGTAACTGCTGTTCTCTCCTTTGGGCTTTGCCCTATGGTGGGCTGCAAGGTTCCATTTTGTCTCCAATACATTTTAACATGTATAAAATATACAACTGGCCGCTGGAAGAGCTCTTTTGCCAGTTTGGAAAGCGATGCCATCAATATGCTGATGACTTCATCCAGCTCAGTTTTTCATTTCCATCAAATCCATGAGTGGTTCAGTCCCAGAATGAATGCTGGAACACTGTAATGGGCTGAATGAGAAAAAACAAGCTAGGGTTTAACATAGACAAGACAGAGATTTGTGTTGGGTCTGCCTAGGGCCAGGGAGTTTTACCTGTCCTAGATTCCCCTTAAAGGATAACGTTCTCCTCTGACCTGCAGAACAGCTGGTTTCTAATGCAGTGATGATGGCCGGGGGTACCTTACACCAGCTTCAGCTGCTGTTCTTGGGCAAGTCTTTGGTGACTGTCATCCATGTTTGGCCACACTGCATATTGACTACTGCAATGCTGTGGGCTGCCTCTGAAGACCATTCAGAAATCTCAACGATTGCAACATGCTTTGCCTCAGTTCTTGACAGCATTGGACCACGAAGGAGGGTGTAGTGGTTCCAATCTGACTCCTTCTCTGCAGTGTCTTCCTGTTTGCTTCTGGGCCCTATTCAAAATGCTGGTGATTACAGTACCTTGAAAACCTTACATAACTTGGGGCCTGCGTACCTCAGGGATAACTTTTTCCCATATGAACTCCCTACACTCTTAGAACTGTGCGGGTGATGCTATTCTGGGGTGCCATGTCTTGCAGAACTGAAGACCATAAGAGCATGGGGCTGTAACTTCTCTGTGATGGCCCCCTATGTTTGTAAATCCTAGCTTGTTTGACAATTCTTTCTTACCCTTCCAGTGGAGTGTGAGAACATGGCTTTTTAAGGATACCATTTTATGCTGGTTGAGAGGACTTGGAGCTGTTTTTGTTTTAGAGCTTTGGAGTTTATGAGTTGTTTATAGGATTTTTATGGGTATTTGTGTGGCTTTTTAAAAATGTAACTTGCAGTATTATGGATGGATTCTGTATTGATGGTTCAAATTACTGTATAGTATTTATGTTGTTATTTATATTGTACACCTCTTCAGGTGCTGCTTCTTAGAGAATTGCAAATTATACATTGGGTAAAAAGTGTGTGTGTGTGTGTGTGTGTGTGTGAGAGAGAGAGAGAGAGAGAGAGAGAGAGAGAGAGAGAGAGAGAGAGAGAGAGAGAGAGAGAGTGCATGCATGCATGCATGCATGCGTGTATTTGTTCACTTCCAGCTCAGACCCTCTTGGAAATTCTATCGATCCCCTGCAAGGTTTTGCTTGTGCTGGGTAAATAAAAATCTATCATTGACTTCTCCAAAGAGTTTGTGGGGCTGCAACAAATTATGCTTTCATTCACTGGATGTGCAGTTGCTGGCAAATCTTTCCAAGGCAAAATGAAAGAAAATGAAGACTGCATTCAGGTATCTTCAGGGCCGCATTTAGATTTAATTAAGCACATGTGCTCCTTAGTTTTGACAGCTGGGATTGCTGTAGTATTTACATTCCTAATACAAAATTGTGTGTGTTTGTGTATTCAGTAGATAAAATCTGAATATGCCCTTTCACCTTCCAGTCAATTGCTAGCAGTTTTTCTATTTAAGCTAAGTTCTCAATAACTGCTGTCAGTCCTTTTCTTCTTCAATGCTTTCACATTCTTTCTTGCGTCCTTCCAAATCAGATTTGTAATGAATTCATGAAAGCAAAACATGAATCCCTGTCCTTAAAGGTGTGATTAAGCAACTGGAAAATGCTTTAATTTTTCATCAGTTTGGATTATAGGCTTCTAATCTCAACTAAATATGCAACTTAATCGGTCCCTTCCAGCCTACTAAATACCGGATAAAAGTCCTCCATCATAAGTGTGATGATTTGTTCACATTTGTTCTGTTTTGTAGTGCCATTAGATTCATCTTCATCTTCAATCACTAATAAAAGAGAAGCTGTTTATAGTAAATGATGCCATATTGAGATTTACACCATAACTCATATCGTAAACATTCTTCTTCACTTTTTTCACCTAATGGTCTCACAATGAAGTCATCTACTAATGATGCCAACTAATGAACTGCTTTGTAATGTCAGAGCCATAACGGCACTTAAAGAAGAGAAGATAAAATTGAAAGTGCTTACTGGTCCTGAGACTGTACCCCTCCCCTCCTTTATCTCTACCGTAACATTTATACCGCTAGCTTTCTGGGCAGGTATCACAATAGCCAGCAGGCTTCTCTGAATCTCCATATCTGATCATGCCTCCTGCATAAGATTTTGGCGAGGAGTTTACCACCACCTCCCTTTCAATTTGTCCCTTCATCTTGTCAGCCCTATACATTCTCTGCTGCCCCACTTTCCCGCAGGTTTCTGAGGGAATCATGAGAGTTGGCAACACTGTCATTGGTTATTATGAGGAAGATATGAACCACTTGTATTTCTTTTCATTATATTCCTAGGAATATAATCTCATTTGGAATGAGATTACCATCACGTTCTCTAAAAGCCCTGCTTTTCAGCAGCAGGCAGCCTCACCTGTCCTTAGGCTATGCATGAGGTTTCCTCTCCTTACAGCCCAATCCTATCCCCTGCAACCAGCACTGATGCAGCCCTGCCAAAAAGGCATGCGCTACATCCTATAGTGAAGGAGGCAGCCCAAAGGCAAACAGGAGGTAATTAAAGGATTTTTACTTACCTCTGCATAAGCCCTGGGACCTGGACTCCCTATGGGTCTCCTCAGATATACGCCACCAGTTTTGGTGGTGTATGTCCGAGGAAGGAAAAAAGGGTGGGGAGATCCGGCATGTGCCATTGACTCACCCCTCGGACCCACCCCTTGGAAGAGGTCAGACCCACCCCTTCCCTCTCTTTCCCTTCCCCCAGTTCCTCTCACAGAACACCCTGATCCTCCCCCTCCCCACCCACGGCCCACCCCCACCACTGACTTACTGGTGCCAGGGCATCCAGGGAGGCCACTGCTGTGTGGCCAGCACTGCACACAGTTTCCAGGAGCAGCCTGGCAATGCTCTATAGAGCATCGTATTTTGCAATGCCATAAGTCAGGCTGCACTGCCGGAACACATGTTCCGGTAGCACAGCCCAACAATAGGCTTGGGCTGTTAATGCCCCTCTCAAAAAAAAAATAATCAGGCAGAATTTAAGAATTCAACTGAACACAAACTGGTACTCAACAAATATGAATGGCTTTGGAAGTGGCCAAACATGTGCAAACAGAAAAAAAGAAAGAAACGTAGCAAGTTGCAAACTAATGGCTTAGTTTAGGTTCCCACTGGATGATAGGGGGAAGGAGTCCATTTCAAAATAGCCACCACTGATCGGTCCTTAGTTCATAATAACGAACACCATTATTACTACGTAACTCTTCTGATCTTATTGCAAGCTAATTGAGGAGTTCCTTGAATTCTAAAAAGGTGATACTTAATGCTAAACAGCATGAGAACTTCAACAGCTTCTGTTTTCTATAAAGTTTTTAACTCCTGTGACTACAAAGGCACACTTGAAAGCCTAATAGCCGCGTGATTTGATCAGAGGAAACAAACCTGAAAAGTGTCTATTACTTCCCCCCATTCTAATTTCCCAGAGCTTTCACTTTCGCAGAACAATCAGATGGAATATGACCAGCCTCGAACCTGCCCATCCTTTCAACAATAGAACCTATTATTTCAGGGCAAAACGTTCACTGTCATTCCCCTTAGAAACCAGTTAAACACAGAGGAACTCCATGTACACCAAAAATGAGCCATTAAACAGATCCTGCTAACAGGTGTTCCTTCAGAAAGGCCTCCCAAGCTTTCAGAAACAAGGGAAGTGGGAGCGATTGACTTTAATCACACACAAAAAGCATATTCATTTTCACAGCAGGATGGCAGGCTGCCTGGTCCAAAAAAGCAAAATGCTATTGGGGACGCATGTGTTTTCACAGTCACGGTTACAGCACGGCCAAATGAAAAGCAAAATCCATCCTTTCCCCTGCTTGCTATTTCTTCATCTCGTTTAGAATATTATATTACCCTGGACTCTCATCCACATTTATTTGCTCCTCTTTTTGCATTCACTTTTGCTTGCCAATTTAATGATGCACCCAAATTCATTGTTTTTACCACCAGTAGCAGGCCGGCCTTCTGATGGGTACAGTTTTCTGCACAACTCCCTTGCTGTGTCTAAATAATGCAATATAATGCAGCAACGTTCAGTGTAGCTTGGACTCCTTGAAGCACCGAACACAAAACTAGAGGTTGTTTCCCTATTTTTGCTGCTGCCGCCACCATCATAAATGGTACCATAGCATCTGTGTGACTGACTGGGTAGCGGAAATGCAACTGGATACAAGGAAATATCTTTCATTCATTGTTTCATTCATTGTGTGTGTGCGCGCATGCGTGCATGCGTGTTGATGAAATTGCATATTTATCTTCACAATTTCTCCATGAGTAGCACGTAGTTCTTAAGATTTGCAATCCTGTACACACTTTCCTGAGAGTAAGCCCCAATGGGACAACTTCTGAGTAAACATGCATAGGATTGCGCTGTTTGAAAAGTATCATAGCTGTGATGTTCAAACTTCACCGTAGGAATTCCATTAGCTATTTTTAAGGATGGAGCAGAGTTCTGACCTGATGGAATCCAAGCTGGAACTGTAGCTTCCACTTAGAGCAAAGTTTATCCAGAGTGGGTCTCTGGGGGGCCTCTTGTTTTCTGGCTGGATTCAAGTCTAGTCTGAAAAAAAACATGAGCAGTGATGGGTGCAGTGCAGCCTTAGTTGTCCCTGGCAGCATGGACTTCACCCACTTCTCATGTGTGGAAGTCTTTGGTGTGCTGCACGGGCAATGAAAGCAGAGGAAGTGTTGATTTGGGGTGTGTGATTAGTTTCTGACAGCCATGGGGCTCCCTCTGGCTGGATGTTTCCTCCAGCAGCATGCTTTTATCACTCAAAAAATCTCCATCAATGAATCTCAGGCAGGAAGCAAATGACTTTATTTTATTTATTTATTTTTCACATTTTTATACCGCCCTTCCTCCAAGGAGCTCAGAGTGGTGTACATATTTCCTCCCCTCCTTTTTGTCCTCACAACAACCCTGTGAGGTAGGTGGGGCTGAGAGATAGTGATTGGCCCAAGGTCACCCAGGAAGCTTCGTAGCTGAGCGGAGATTTGAACCTGGATCTTCCAGGTCTAAAGTCCTCAAAGGCCTAACTCAAAGGTTATTCATCAGTGAAGAACTCCCAGGGTGGGTACACTAACCAATTTATGTCTGCATACACTTGTGTGGACTAGAGAGCTGAAGAGGTCGCTCTTGACTCATTCAAAGTAAATACATTTGCATATTACCAAAACTGAGGACAGGGCCAGCCAAAGACCTATGGGTCCCTGAGCCAGCATGCCAATGCTGCTTCCCCTCCCCCCCTTAAACTGGTGATGGGCCAGCCCCTGTTCCTCTTACTCCCTGGACTGAAAAAGGAAGAGGGGAACTGAATGGAAGAGGAAGTGTGAAAGAGAGGAGAGTAGTGGGCTAGAGTGTCAAAGATTCTTCTCCACTTCTTCTTCTTCTGCTCCATCCCCCTCTTCCTTTCCAATTCAGGAAATGGGGGAGGGAGGAGGAGCAGTGGAGGTGAGTGGGGGACAGAGTTGGGTGCCCCCCAATCTGGTGCCTGTGTGTCACAGACACTCTATCACTCTTAGGAGAAGGAGGAGCAGTGGAAGCAAGTAGGCAGACAGAGGTAGACACTGTGCACCAATCTGCTGCCTCAGGCAACAGCTGCCTCAGGCAAGGCCACGTGGACGACGATTTCAACTGAGCACTGTCAGCTTTAGTTTCCTGTTGAAATCCATAGTGGTTTCACCTTGAATGCCCATTTTTTCCTTGTTTTAGATGCAACCTGTAAGAACAAACCAGAATTAAGTTTCTTTCCCTCCACATTTGACACAGCAAAGAGGAGAACGGTGGTGCAATTGTACAGCCTGCATGACGGTGAGCCCTTCTGTGTCACGCCTTCAGTTAACTCGGTGGGATTTTTGGCTGCCATTAAATCTCTGTTGGTTAAATCTATTGATAAACGGATGACGGTTTATGACATTATTGTATACAGTTATGCAGTGCTGTAATTACAGAGAGTCAGGGAGGAGTCCCCATAGCTATTCTTTTTAAGACAGGGCATAATTTGGCTAAAACTGGGGGGAGTCAGGGCATGTGGATTTCAGGAAGGACCCCCAATGCAGTTATAAATACACATTGGTAATGAATAACGCTTGTATAGCACTTTCTGAGTGCGCAAAGTGCTCCACATGTGTTGTCTTGATGCAGTCTTTCCAACAACCCTGTCAGGTCAGTCAGCATTATTATCCTCAGATTGCAGCTGAGGCTGAGGTTGAGACAGAGGGGCTTGCGTAAGGCCACTTTGTGAGTTCATAGCAAAGGCGAGAGTCAAACCAGGGAGTTCTGATTGGCAACTCAGTCTCTTAACTAGTACGCTATACCAGCTCTCCATTTATAATGAATGCGGGATGCTGTTATCATGCGCTGTCTGCAACATGGGGAAGCGTCGTCCATCAATAATGCTGAAGAGGCAGAGTATGAGGGGTTAGATTTCTCATATATGAGGCTATAGATGGGAATCCGGATATGCCGGCAGAGCAGACCATGAAAGCAAGGAATGCCCATCAGCAGATCAATTTGGAGCGCCTCCAGTCTGCACCTGACATAAATTAACCCCCGTTTTGCATTAAACTCTGCACACTGGAGACCACTCACTCTGCAATACATTACCTCACATTTTATTGGTCTGACGATAGCCTGAATACATTGCATGTCCCTGTTTAAAGTAGGACTGCACACCTAGGCAAAGAGCCCTGCTTCTAACAATCCCTCCTCCTATTAAGAAAAGTATGTAGTAAATTGCGGGTCATTGTGAGCCATTATCTGGATTGGGGATTTGCTGCAGTTAAAATAGATGTCGGCACAGGTGTACCAGGACAGACTCCCCTGCTGTTTAATGCCCTATTAGCATTTTCCACCGGCTTGAAGTTACACACACACACACACACACACACACACACACACAATGCTTTAAGTGAGGCTAGACCAATGTAAAACAGGGACGGGTGGCAACCCTATCTACTCCATGCTGCTTGCATTCACTCTTGCATCATAGACAGCATTTCATAGTGGTTAGAACGTTAAGCCAACACTGGGGAAACCCAAGTTTGACTCTGCCATGAATTTTGCTGGGTGACCTTTAGCCAGGCCCTTGCTTGCTCTGTCCCCCTCTGCCTAACCTACCTCACAGGTAGGCCATAAGAATAAAAGATTGAAAAGCCACATATGTCACCATGGCTCCTTAGAGGAAGGATGGGATAATATTATCCAGTACTCACACGAGAGTTATTTTCTTCTTCATATATTCGATCCCAGAGTCATGCTTCTGGGATCAAGCACTGCCTGTCTCTGTACCTCCTTGCTCAACCTGAACATTTGTAAATCAGATTTTACATAAATCTTCAGTCCTCTCTCCTCCCAAGAAAACAGACTCAAAAAAGAAAACGAAGTTATGGGTCTTGCAGCCATGTGATTTTATTGAAGGAAAGAAAAAACTCTACTTTTTTCTTTCCTTCAATAAAATCACATGGCTGCAAGACCCATAACTTCGTTTTCTTTACATAATACAACAAGCCATGAGAATCTTCATACCAGACTCAAAAAACTTTGCCTTACAGAAGCTGGGAGTGTCCTAAGGCATGCGGAGAAGTCACTGAAAAATACTCAACTGGAACGTTTGGGGCCTCAGCACACAAATGTTCTGTAGATGTTTAAGAACTGTATCTGTTGTGTATGTGTACAGACACACATGCCAGGGAGCGAGTAGCAGCCTCGAAAGGTTTGAAAGTCAAAACTCCCCTGGGGCAGGACTATCATTTTTCATGGCGAGAGTTCGTTTTACCTGCATTCAATGCTCATTCAACAAAGTCACTCAAGTGTGAACTGTTAGATCTTTACTCATTGCAGCTCTGGCAAGTCATCTGCTCCTTAACATGTGTAGCATGATGATTCAAGAACATGTGTGGTGGTAGATAGGGGTGTCCTGGACCACTCTGGAGACCCTTGACGGACCTGAGAAAGCCCCCCCCCCCAGTCTTATATTTACCACCCCATGCAATAAATACCTACTCAGAAATGAATGCATGCAAACTCTCCTGGGTTGGAAGCATTTCTATGATTAAATACACCACTAACAACAGAGCAGGTGCTCTGCACAGGTGCACCAAGAAATACTTGTAAACAGGGTCGTTCTTCAGTCCAGACAGACCCACACAGTGGAAACAGGCCAATTCAAAGCTCTCTTGGACACACACTTTATAGGCAGCCCAACTTAACATGCGCATCAGGTTAATCAGGCATTGTACAAATGTCCCCAAGGGCAAGGGGAAATCTCTGTTTCTGATTCCTGTGCCCAAGGCCCCTACCGACATTAGCCAACCAAACTGTTTAGTTGTGTTTCCCACCTCTGTAATTCTCTTTCCCTCTCTCGCTCTCTCACATACATGCCTACTGTCTCCCCCTCTCTCTTGAGTGTGCCTTTGTTTATTTGTGTGTTGATGTATCTATTGATTTATTGATTGCTGCCAGCTGTGCTTCGTTCCCACTTCTGCTCGCTCTGCTTGGCTTTGACTGCAAAGAGCAAAGCAGATTCAACCAACCATGACCTTACCCCATGTCTAAAGAGACCAGCTCAATCGCTTGCAGTCTTCAGCGGCTCGTCAAGGAACCACAGAAGGAGCATGGAAACTCAGTCTGATCCAGCAACTATTTGCAAAAAAGACAGTGTGGAATACTGTACTAAATTCAGCAGGCTGAACCATCCCATTAATGGTCTGTGCATTTTATATGCCGGTAGAGCACTCTCTAGGGTGAGCTAAGCATGCCTGATCCCCATTGATATCAATAAGGTTTCAGCAGAGTAGTGTTGGAAATTCATATATCTAAGGGTATAAAAAAAATATGGGGTGCAGGCGTAGGTTTTCATAGCATAGAAAACAGTGACAAACAGAATTCCTGCAGGTGAAAGTTTTTTCCCATCATTGCAACAGGAACTGTTTCACTTGATGAATTTCTGTTTGTCACACAATCTTCAAAGACACAGGAGCCCAGGCAGAAAAATAATAATATTGGCACCCTGTCTCAAAATTTAGCTTGGCTTAGAGCTTGCCCTTTAATCCAGTTCTGTCTTAAATCCCTGCCTTCCCTGCCTCACATTCAGGGATATGTTCTACCATACAGACTTTCCATGGCCTATGGCAGCGGTGATTTAATAGAGATGAACCTGCATTTGCATAAATGTTATTAAGAAGTTGCCAGAGCCCATTCGTCTTTGCAAACCTCAGCCATCCGCATCGTGTTTGTCAACTGACAATCGCATAACTTGTGCAGTCCATTTCTAATTCCAGAAATGGCTCTCAGGTATAATACTGAGCGCCACTGAAATCTGCCTTATGAAATTTAAAGATTTGGAGCTATTACAGGAACGCAGTATATTGGGAAAATCCTATCGCGCCGGCTGATGGAAAATGTTTTGGAGAGACTCAAGGAATGCAAATGGTGGATGGCATTTTAGAGAGGTGAGAACTCCATTTACGCTGCCTCATCTCTGTCATCCGGATCCGGCAGAGGCTTCCCAAGCAGCAGGTGCTCATTTTATGTGTTTCTGAGAAAAGTCCTAATAACAGAGACAGGCGTGGGTGAAAACATTCCAGATAATCTGTGAACATCAACATTGATTTCATTGAAGCAGGTTTTGGATTTGGCTGGTTTTCACGACAATTCTCACAAGATACTCATTAGCTGGTCACCCTAGGGTCACCCTGCAATATTCAGTTCTAAGAAGCCTGCATGTGCATTGCTTGAAATAAGGGACTTTACACATTCACATGGAAGCAAACACTGGCCTACACCATCCACATCATATGTGGCATGAGTATCGCCATATCCCTCCCAGGGTGCATCCAACTTGGCACGGAAATGCTTACATGTATGTATTAATGCTGGACATTATGATGCCGACGGAGCCAAATCATCGCACAGAAACAATTATGTGTGGGCAGAGTGCCGTTTAGACAAATTCTTATTTTTAAATGAATCTGCTTTATGTTACAATCTTAGCCAATAGACTTGGCTAAGGCTGTAACGCAAAGCGGACTTGTTTAAAAATAAGGATTTTTTTTCTCTCAATGCCTTCTTCTGGATCAAATTCTATCATGAAAGAGAAGGGGGAAAAGGTAAATCACCCAGGTGCTATCTATGTTGCTGCAACCACTCATCAAAGATGAGCTTATTACTTGCTCCAGGTAAAACTAACAAAGGTAGTAATATAACAGGAGGGATTGAGATCCATGTCCTGATGGCCAGGTAATTTCAAATAGGATTAGCTTGTGCGAGTTGTGGAAAATTAGATGCTGGAAAACATCACAGCAACTTCCATTAATTTAAAAAATCAACTCAAATTCTAAATGAGCGTGCTTTCAATTGAGGCATTAACACCTCTTGCTTCCTTGTGTCAATTCATAAAATTCTTCCAATCTCTCCCCTTGTCATCCATTCAGATCTGAAACTAGAGCAGGTGCTGACAATACTTGCCTCTCCCATGACTCCAGAATCCTTGCCAATGTCCTGGGAAGCTAAACACAGAGAGAAAAAGGAAGGGGCAGCTTCAAGCGCTAGAGGCATTGTTTGGTAATATTTGGGGGCAAGAATTTGCAAGGAGGCAATAAAGGTGGAGCTTGTAAGAAAGTAATAAAGGATACTTCTTTTATGGGTCTACTGTCTGTACCTCTATTTCTTGAAATGCCTGTTGAGTAGGCTTACCAGATCTCCAACCGGGACAGAGTGCTAGACCTTTAGGAGAAGGAATGTGGGCAGGTGTAGCTTGTTAAGTCCTAGAGCAGAATCCTAGGCATGTCTACTCAGAAGCAAGCCCCATTGTGTTCAGTGGGGCTTGCTTCTGAGTAGACATGCCTAGGATTGTGCTCTAGGACTTAATAAGCTACACCTACCCACATTCCTTCTCCTAAAGGTCTAGCACTCTGTCCCGGTTGGAGATCTGGTAAGCCTACTGTTGAGGGGAAAACTTCAGAAACACAGCTGTAACATGCTGAATTCTAACTTGCCTTAGAGGATTGTTGTAAGGCTTATATAACATACTTCATGTGAAGCTCTATGAATATTCAAAAAGTGCTAAGCATTAAAGAAATGGCAGGTGGAGACCAGGGGCAGGATGCTGGGCAACTAAAACACCATCTTATTCATTCATTCACAGCCCAATCCCGTGTAAGTATCCGGCAAGTGGCCCAGGCCACCTGCCGGATCCTATCCCCGTTCCCTGAGGTCTCCATGGAGGAAGGGGATGTTCGTACCCTTCCCCTGGTGTAACACAGGGAGGCCCCAATGAGCTTCCTCAGATTTCTGCCAGCTATTTATTTGGTGGAAGTCGGAGAAGGCCGTGTAATGGCGGATCCAGCCCGGGCCCAGCTCGGCCAATGGCCCCCTCCCATGCTGCCTGCCTGGACTGCCCCTGCGCCCGCCGGGGGATCACTTACCTTCTCCGGCAGCCGCAGTGACGATCTGGTGGTGGAGTGAGGGTGGCCGGCCTCCACGCCAGCCTCCCTTACTCTCAAGTTGTCGCGAATGTGCTTTACGGCACATTTGTGGTGGCTTGGAACGGTGGAGGCAGCGCTCGCTCCGGCATCCCAAAGTTTGGCGGGATTGCGCTCTCATTCACATTTGTATACCGCCCTTTCTCCAAGGAGCTCAAAGTGGTGTACATGATTCCTTCCCTCCTTTTCTCCTCACAACAACCCTGAGAGGTAGACAAGGCTGAGAGATAGTGACAGGCGAAAGGTCATCCAGAATGTTTTTCTTTACTTACCTCTCCCTGCCGGCCTGGTCCCCAGCTGGCCACAGAATGCAGTGGATGCTGCATCAACAGCACTGCACTGCTCAGGCTGGCAGGGGACAGGATTGATCTGCTAATGAGCTTTCTCACTGCCATGGAAGCAGCCCTGCTGTCATAACTGTACATATCTGAGACAAGATAATGATTGCCCGTGGCAGGATTTGAACTGACCGAAAGCATCTCTCTAGAGTTGCTCTACTTCCCTCAACTCGAACGCTGCTGCTGTAGCTGCATCTGGACAAACTGCTTTGTGCAACAGTAAGTAACAGCAACACAGGCAGATCTAGAAGAATAATTAAGAAGCCATGAAGCAGTGCTAGGGGTGCAATTATAGTACTCAAGAATACTTAAGCTCTGAGCATTCCCTGATCTACCACAGAGGGAACTGTGTTAAATTACCTTTTGGAATTTTGTGTCATTTCAATCATAATAATGATTCTCTAAAAACAAAATCGCCAAGAAGCTCAACACAATGTCACTAAACCCAGAAATTCTTCATCCTTCTAAGCCTGGAGCACCTGCTATGCTAAGCTGAAAGCAGTGATGTAGAGTCTATTGACTCGGACTTGAATCAGACTCAAGTTGCATCAATGACTTGACTTGGATGTGACTCGGCAATTGTAAAAGACTCAAAAGACTCTACTCAAGACTTGTAGCCTTTTATGACATGTCGAATTTTATTCAGGTTTAAACCCATTTTCCCCACTAAATAGATAGGGACTCGCAACTCGCAACCAAAGACTCGGGACTTAGGGGCAAAGACTTGGGACTTGAGTTGAGACTAAGTCAGAGACTTGATCCACATCCCTGGCTGAAAGCAAGACCAAGCAGCTTCTTTTGGTTACTGCTTAATCCTCTGCAGTTTGTTTTAGGTGACCTTCATGGTGGAAGTGGCAGCAACAAATATCCGTATGATGAATTTAATTATTACAGTTCACATAATAATGCAAATGAGCCACTATTGGGGAGACTATTTATAGATCTTTCCTCCATTTGTTTTATAGAAGAAAGGAAAAAGGATTTCCGGGAATCATTGAACACCCCTGGTGAAGCATAATGAAGCCTCAATGATTTTTTAGATGGAGTACTTTGATATCTTGTTTTAATTTTGTCACCATCAGTAAAAGAAAGTTATGGGGGAGAAATGGGGAGAGGAAAGAACTTACAGACAACTTTTGTAATGAAAGAGAGGCTGGATGTTATTCTGGGCAGCACCCGGGACGGTCCCGGGTTTTCTGGGACGGATGGTAAGCCTACCCTTAGGGCACAAGTAGACAAAGGAAGAAGCTGCAGATAACATGCAAGCCAGCACCACAAACATGGACTTTGGCAAAGGCTGGTATGATTTTCCTGGCACAAAAACAGACAGTCCACATAATCCAAATCACTTCTAAAACTCCTAAGTACATTTGGCCGGTCCATGACGCAAGCAATGACGTTTGCATCAAGTGATAGAGTGGGGAAGTGGCGGACAGATGCCTGCTGCCTCCCTCCAGTCCGCCACCAATGGAGCTGGTCCCCTTATCTTGCTTCTTTGTCTATACAGGTTCTAAATGCTCCAGAATTGCTCTCAACATGCTTTGCATTTCCTGCTTTTTAACAAAGGCTGTGCAGAGAACGGAGTGGATGGAGTGAGCCTACCCTCTACTGAACTCCTCATCAGCCTTGGTAGGTTCTTTTATATAATCTCTGAGCCCCTTGGCCCCACCCCTTCCTTCCTGGTTGCTCCAACCCTCCACCCGAGTACACCTTCAACCCTCCTCCTGATTAGACCCGACTGACCATGTTAAGGGGGCCTCTCGCCCTTTTGGTCGGGCTCAGCCAGTCGTGTTTGGAAGGGCCCTTCCTGGCCCCAGAGAACCACACGGTTTGAGCCACTGCTTGTCTACCCAGTCACACACCAGCTGGCTGTGCCCGTCAGCTGCCTTGGCTGCTCTCCCAGCTTGGGTTGGGAGGCGTAGCCCAGGCGGGGCTCCTGCAAAACTGCATCAGGGGCAGTTGTGCCAGGGAAGTTCCCATCAGGGCAGGGGTTGGCGGATTGGCATGCCCGCCAGGGCTGTGGGAGGCCATGGCGTGGCGTGGTCCCGGTGAAGCTGTAGTGGAGCGGACCTCACCGGAATTGTCTGTGCTAGAGCCCAGACTGGTGGGCTCAGCCATGGCATCTGTGTCAGGGGGGCTGCTCCCCTTGGAGGCTGGGGCTTCTCAGCCTTTGGTGGCAGCTGGATCAGCAGGACTGCCAAGGCAGCTGCTGTAAGGTACATCCGGGGGGGGGAGAGAATCCAGACATTATAACTGCAGAAAGCTACGCTTCCAGGTGATGGATGGATGCCTTAGCAGCCTCGACTCCCAGCAATAATCTATGCTTTGGTTTATTACCCATCCCTTTATATATACTAGGATGGTAAGTCAGGCTTTGCTTGTGCAATTGTATAATTCACTCAACAGGTGCCCGTGGTTCTGAACCTTGGTATTTCTTCCAGCATGACACCTGACTGTTCCCACTCTGAGCCCATATGTAGTGAGATAGTCAAAAAGATGAACATAGTATATCAGGCCCACAGAGCTACAGGAAGGGTCCAGTTCATTCCAGGGGTAGGACACCCATCAGTTACAGAGTCATCTTGGGCTCTACTAGGCAGTCAACGTTATCATTAGTCAAGTTCCAGGTCCAGAAAACCTCTAGTCTAGCCAATCAGGAATTCATTTGGGAGATCCAGTTGCATTCTGGATTGGGCTAAGCATTGTCCACTCACCCCTATCCATCTTCCACCTAGCTGGAGTGTGTTATATTGAACACTGAATTCAGAGTACACAACGGGTGAAAGGGTCTTGCAATTAGCAGAACAGTTGTCATCATTCCTCAAGCAGGTTGGCTTTAAGATCTAATTAATCTGGGTTTGGTGTATGTTTTTTCACCCTAGAGACAAACATCTAACAAAAGAATAAGCACAATCTACTAGCCTATGTGTCTACTATGTAACCTTTTAGTATAGCTTGGTTGAAATAAATGTGGAATTTTGCTGGTCTGAGCAGTATGCATTTTTTTAAAAAAGGATTCCTCTTTGAATAATAACATTACACAGGAGGTCAGAATGGCTGCCTAACACCATCTTACACTTTCTGAGAATGTGTGTCAATGTTTCTTGTTGTGGCTGACTATAAATAAAGGCCTAATTGAGCTCATTTGCGAACCAGCTTCTAGGCTCAAGTTTTCCCCCCCTCTCCAAATGTACATCGTTCTTATAAGAGATTATAAGATTATTGTGCCTGATTCGAGCCCTGTACTCCAATACATCCCTTAAGGTAAGATGCACCCAGTATGGGCATCTTACAGAACAAGTTCCAACCTGTAAAGGGGTAAAACAGGGCTGCGTCCTAGCACCTCTTCTGTTTAACATCTATGTGAATAGCCTGGTGGAGTACTTGGATTCACCTGATTTCCATCCTCCAACGTTAGCCAACCATAAGATACCTGTGCTGCTATATGCGGACGATACAGTCATCCTCTCACGAACACCAGTGGGACTTAGAAGGGCCTTAAAGAAGTTTAGTACTTATTGTGACGATAATCAGCTTGTCATTAACTACTCAAAAACCAAAGTTTTATCTCTTGGCAAGAGGCCAAAAGTCAGGGCCTGGAGCATCAACAGCCACAAGATTGAGCAGGTTTGCACCTATAAATACTTGGGGGTAATGTTGCAAGCGACTGGAGCCAGAACTGCCCACCACGAGTACGTGGCCGAGGTAGGCCAGAAATCTGCTTGTGCAGTAGTTAAGTTTTTTAACACCAAAGGTGGCCATTATTTGCCTGCGGCAATTAAGTTACATCAAGCAAAAACTCTGCCCCAGCTTTTTTATGGGACAATTTTGGGGCCCCTTTCCTCTAGTTTCGCCACCTTGGAACGGGTGCAATCCAAGTTTTTAAGATCTATATTCCAAGTGTCCAGCTATGTTTCCAATGCAAGCTTGCGCTTGGACTCTGGCCTGCTCAAGGTTGAGGCTAGGGTTTCCCTAGCCTCTATTAATACTTGGCTAAATCTAAACTTTAATGCCCAGGGCCTAACATCACTAACAGCCCATTCCAACCCAAGGGCCAAGCAGCCCAAGTCAGACCTAAAGTCAGCCTAAGTCATTTAGGGCGACTTTAGGTCTGGAACGCAACCATTTAGGGCGAAGTTAGGTCAAAGTTACGACCGACGGACTAAGAACTGCCCATTCCAACCCAAAGGCTAAGCAGCGCAAGTCAGACCTAAAGTTGACCTAAAAGTGGGCGGACCATGGGCGGACTGTGGGTGTAACAGGGGCGGCAACCAATTAACATTGGATTCCAGACCCTGGCAAGCACAGACACGCCCCCTCCAACACAAATGCTGACACAAATTTTAGGTCGACCAAAAAGGTGGACCCAAATTCAAGGAGACCCATAGGAGCCATTTTACCTTACCCAAGCCAGCCCTCTTCTGAAAATTTCTAACACCCTACTCCTGAGTTAGGTCAGAGTTAGGACGGAGTTGGGCCTGCTAGGTCTGCCCTTGAGGGGGGCAGAGAGGAGAGAGGAGAAGAGAAGAGAGAAGTGGGGTGTTTGTGAATTTTGCCCTCCACCGACAAAGTCCCACTTTGTGGCTGTGGGGGACAGAACCCCATGCCACATGCTCAGAGAGAGAGAGAGACTGGGGGCCTGGGGCTGGGCTTTTGTGGGAAAGAGGCTGGGTGGGGCTGGGTGCTGATAGGCTCCCTATCTTAGGCATAACTCTGTCGGTTTCCAGACCTAGCAGGCCCAACTCCGTCCTAACTCTGACCTAACTCAGGAGTAGGGTGTTAGAAATTTTCAGGAGAGGGCTGGCTTGGGTAAGGTAAAATGGCTCCTATGGGTCTCCTCAAATTTGGGTCCACCTTTTTGGTCGACCTAAAATTTGTGTCAGCATTTCTGTTGGAGGGGGCGTGTCTGTGCTTGCCAGGGTCTGGAATCCAACGTTAATTGGTTGCCGCCCCCGTTACACCCACGGTCCGCCCATGATCCGCCCACTTTTAGGTCAACTTTAGGTCTGACTTGTGCTGCTTAGCCCTTGGGTTGGAATGGGCTGTTCTTAGTCCGTCGGTCGTAACTTCGACCTAACTTTGACCTAACTTCGCCCTAAATGGTTGCGTTCCAGACCTAAAGTCGCCCTAAACGACTTAGGCTGACTTTAGGTCTGACTTGGGCTGCTTGGCCCTTGGGTTGGAATGGGCTGCAGGTTAAGTTGCCCCCTGGTCTCCTGTCCCCTGGTAGGATCAATTATTGAGAGAAGATTCAGCTCTACCAAGAGCAGGGTCTTCTTGGTGGTGACACAAAGCTCATGAAACTTCATCCACTCAGAAGCCAATACAGCTGACTCTTCATTTTTGTTAGCAGGATGTGGCTTTTCATGGCAAATTGTTTGGTTGCTTGAATTTTGTGGTGGTGATTTTTTTCTGTTCCAGGGTTGTTAATTTTGCTGCTGCTTGCCATTGTTGTGTTTTGTTCTGTTCTGGATTCCATATTTGATTGTTTTGTTTTCATCTCTGTTACATGCCGCTTCGGTCTGCCCTTTTGCAGGAAAGTCATAAATGTTTTAAAATAAAAAAATTTAGAAGTTGAGAGGCATGGTTTACTTGATCCAGTCCTCTCAAGTTTCTGAGATCCAAGAATTGTGCCCAAACACCTACTGTGACATTGCAAAACATCTTCAGACATACCTTCATACTGTGCAGTGCAGCAGCTCATGGTAACAAAGTGTTCTTAGCCAGCAACTTCTGTGGCTTTGCTATGGCTCATGCAGGTCATCATCTTTGAAATCCAAGAGTTTCAGTCTGAAATGTAATGGCATGCCAAATGTTTGGCTATTAGTGAGATTTACTTCTGATTTCAAAGAAAAATTGACCGTTGAAATGAAAGTAGCTCTCTTTACAAGGTAAATAAAACCTAAATGGGTGTTATAAATATATCTGTATATTTAATTCTACCCCTCTTTTTAGATCTGATTCCATCACTGCTGGAGGGAGGTATAAGAGCATCACAGGCGGAGCAGAATTCTAAGATGAGCAAACTACTAAAAATGTCCCTAACTTTAATATCCAGCTCCAAGTCTTTACAGCAGTTGTGCTTTCTACACACATAAAATAAAAGTATCATCACAAATTAAGCTAGTTATTTTTCCTATCTCCGCTCTCAGTTTCCAACACACAGCAGTAAGGAGCATGGTGGATGAGTGGCAATTAATAGGGCCAGCTACGTGACAGTTGTCCCGGAAAACACATCAGCCAGGTTGAGAACATTCTGTTCAGCTATTGATGAACTGATAAAAATGACTGATGCAGCTTATTCTTCCCCTTCTTCACCAACGGAAATGACTGTTGTTGACATCATCGCCAGTTCCGGGTTTTCAGAGGCCAGAAAATGCAGGTAGGAGGATCTGGGCGGGTGAGAGAGCCCTTCTCGGCATTCCCGAGAGGCTCGGCCAAAGGCAGGAGCCTCTCTGGAGCAAAAATGTGCTGCCAAAAGTGCCACATCAGAGTGGGGTTCCAGTGGTCTGGCGGTCCAAGTACACCAGCAGTCAGCCGAAGTACCACTGGTGGTACTAGTACCACTGGTGAGAACCCCTGCACTAGACTCTTTCCTCAGTTCAAGCCAGGCATAGCCTACCAGATAAACAAACACTAAACTGCCCATGGAATGCTTCATGTTGAACCCCCATGGGGCTCAAGAAAGAGTGCACACCAGAGCCCAAGGGCCTCCCAGAACTGGTGTCAATACTGGCTGGAGGTCCACAATAAAGTCTCAGCCTTCAATGTCCGCACTTGAGACTGCAGGGATGCTACTTGTACATGAAATGTCTGATCAGCCACACCAAGTTGGTGGTTGAGCAATCACTGAAAGAAGACTCCATCTAGTTTACAGTCAGGAGTGGAATCATTCTTTGCAGCCTGGACAAGCTGTTAGCACAGGAATTTAGGCAGCAAGGGATGCTGCCCAACACAGGACAAACCCGCGTCTGGCAGCAGGGCCTCCAGGGTGGAGTAAGTAGTGCCTGCCTTGGCACCAGCGCCGCTTACTCATGTGGTACAGCACATTTGCAACACCTTACCCGGCGGAAGTATCGTTCCGCCGGGGTAAAGTTGTGCAGGATGGTGCCATGAGTGTATGTTTATGTGCCACTACATTTTCTTTGAGAGGCACCCAAGATGGAAGAATTAAACAACGCAACTCAGGTTTACAATGTAAACAGTTATTCACTGACTTTTTTATTAAAAAAAATCACAGTGGTACAGAACAGTACTGCTGCTTTTTCTGATAACAAAAACTGGAATTTTTGTGCCATCCCAACAGCCAAGCTGTCTTGACCTAGATAATGTCTTAGGAAATAAGACGAAACGTCAGTTCCTGTAAACATCAGAGTTCTCCGCACTCATTGTTTTGCTGCTTGTTTTTGAAGATCTTACACGTGTGTGCCTGGAGTTCTTTGTATTTTATATTTAATTACATGGCTACTTCACCCATAAAACTTGTGTCTTGTAATTTGGAATTGTTAACAAGATTAATGTTGTATGTACATAAATCATCATTCTTAACTGTGTCTTGAAAAGTGCTTCTTTGATCAATTATACAAAAAAGGTTACATCACTCAGGCTTTAACTTTGCAAAATCAGTTCTTCTCTTCTCTTCAGCAGTCTGTTGTTGTCATAAATAAATAAAAGTCCAGGAGGGTTTCTTTCAGAAATAAAGTTGAGCTCCTCATGGAAATAGAAAGTGTGTAAGAGTGCAGAACAGGTTGTCAAGAAGACTACTAAAATATAATTTCCTTATTCTCTTCCTGGACAATCATTTCTGCACTTGACGCTTATTCTCACCAGAAGGAACATCTTGTTTCATGGAGAAACTCCAGCCAGACTTTTATTTATTTGGATAGTCTGATGAGAATATTCATCCTGCAGACTGTTCTTAAAGCTGGGCAATGAACATTCACCCCAACAGATTATGTATTCGGAAAACTATGGACAACATTTGTTCTGGTGAGATACTGTTCTCCTTGCAGGCAATGTTAAATAAACATAACTAAATGGAACATAACATGATAATTTAAGAAAAGTCCTTCTGGATCAGGTCAATGGCCCATCTAGTTCAGCATCCTGTTTGTTGCAGTGGCCCAACAGCTGCCTCTGGGAAGTCTGCAAGTAGGAGAAAGTCTCCCGCCATTGTTTCCCTGCAACCCGTATTCAGAGGCATAGTGTTGCTGGACCCAGAGGTTGTGCATAGTCATAATGACTGGTAGCCATTGACAGACCTGTCCTCCATTAGTTTGTCCAACCCCTTTTCAAGCCATCCAAAATAATGGCCATCATTCACCATAACTTGCGGCAACGAATTCCACAGATTAGTTATGTGCAGTGGGGAGAAGTACCTCATTTTACCTGTCCTAAAACTTCCACTCAGTTTTACTGGATGATCCCTGGCTCTAATAGTGTGAAAAACGTCTCTCTATCCACTCTCTTCACACCATGTACAATTTTATGTCTCAATCACGTCACCCCTTAATCACCTTTTTTTAAAAAAAGTTAAAAGGTCCAGTACGGTGCAACTGCTGTGCATTGCAAACACTTTTGATTTTGGGAGGTTTCAGGTATGGTAGGGCAGCTTGAAGTGACCGAGTGAGGTGCAAGGTCATTTGTTGAAATGTCACTCAAGTTCTGTGACTGTGGCACAGAGCCTCTGCGGTTCAATCAAGAAAGATTTTTTTAGCACATGAAATCACCCAATTCCAAGAGACAGTCCACATGATGTCGCTCGCCTACCTCCTTCTTGAGTTGGAATTCCACCCCGTCCAAAAATGACACCACAACTGAACCTGTAAATGAAATCCGGAATTTACCACCTCTTGGAAAAAGGCATTGTGAAAATGTATGTGTCTTTCCTGTTTATAGTTGGGAATTCAAGAGGAAAGAAGAAATATCCTGGAATATGCAGTTTCTAATAGAACTCACTTCTCATCTAGGCAGCCAGATTTTCAGAGAGGGCTCAGCCCCTGGCAGCTTGCATGTGACACTGAATTCCTTGCCTAAAGCGGGGTTTAGCATTTGCAAAAATGGGGCCTCCCAGCAGTTTTGAAAATCTGTCTGCAAATTTGCAAGGCTGCCAGGCTCGCCCCTGATTCACAATCGCAAACCAAGAATATTGCTTCAGGGAACAGTCGTCTCTAATTGTTAGAGAAGTTTAGAAAACAAGAAACAACAAAGAAGTAAAAACCGAAGATAATTAAGTACATAATTGTAAACACACAACTCCTTAATTAAGCTCTTCCTCTTTAAACCTGACAGAATCTGCTTACAAGGTGATAGCAGGAGGGGAGTTTGGCATATGGCAAACCATCTGTAGAATGAATGTGCCTTCTATGGAAGTGAAGGAACATGCACACACACACACACGCACAACTTTTCAGTTCACAAAAGCATAAATTGTTTGACTGTAATGGCACAGCCATTTGTCTTCATCCACAGAACCAAAGTGATTTAATGAAACGCCACCCATATAAAAGGATGTCAGAAAGAGCCAATGTAGGATTTTATGCTAACCTAATAGGCTCATCAGAATCTCGATTTTGGTGCGGTGTCAAACATAGTCTGTCAATACAAAGGTGGCGGCAGCTGCTCTTCCCACAACTTCTCTGTGTAACAGCAGAGTCATGCAGGTGGCAAGTTCAAAGCTGGACAAAGGAAGCTTCCCTGCAATGTGTATTTATTAGGCTTGTTACCAGCCAATGGAGATGCAGCCAATAATTGAACACAGTTTCTTATAGTGATCTGACACTTACTTAAAGAGGGGGGGGAAGGATCAGGTGAATTTCACAAGTGTGCAAACAGACAAATGTACATGCTGCCTACTTTGTAGTTTATGGGGGAAGGAAGTGTACATACCGTATTGGTCTGGGTATAAGACTCACTTTTTTCTCCTAATTTAAGTTTTTAAACTAGGGGTGCGTCTTATAATCAGGCTGTTGCAATTTAATGCCAGTGATTTAATTAATTTTTTTTAATAGCACCAAACTTTAAGGGTGCGTCTTATAATCAGGTGCGTCTTATACTCGGGACAATACGGTATATTCTCACTGTCTCTCCTCTCGAAGAAGGTTCCCCAATTTAGAGAGTTGTGAACCAGCCCTTCAAACTGGCCAGATGTCTCTTTAGTATTCAGCTCAGATCCATGTCAGTGAAGATAACTCCTGCCTGCCTCTCTCTTGTTTCTCTCCTTTGTCCCATGTCTGTTGAATCCTTGTAAATAAACCAGTTACAGTTAGAACAAATGGGGCTTCAGGACATTGATTCCTAGCCGGGAAGGAATAACCTGTGATGGTTCAGCAGATGAATGACAGTGTTATCATAAAGGTGCTTCAATAATCTATATGCTTTCTTATTTAGGACACAGAGTCCTTATTTAGGACATAGAGGGTATACTGTAGAGTTATGTCTTCTTATATTCCACATACCCTTGTACTGCAGGCACAGTTCACATCCCTGGAGACTGAAAACTTCTGTGAGACAAATAGTGCTTCAGTTTTCAGGTGATGGATGCCCTGAATATGAGTGAGAAGAGGATAGAAGTGCTATTTATGACCCAGAACTGCTCCAAAGAATTATAGAAACCCTATCTTTAGCAAAGGAATGTGACCTTTTCTATACCCTCCGTGCTCCAATTCAAGACGATCAAGACGGAGGAAGGGTACAAAAAGAAGGAGATGAACAAGGAAAAGAATAAGCAGTGATAGCCCCGCAGGGAGAAACTTCCAGAGCAAAGTGAATTCAGACTTTTATCTCCAAGACCTCTGGAAGTTGGGGCAAAAACCATAGACGGGTGAACTGTTAGCTTCATTTAGTCAACGCAATACATGGCTCAGAAAAGAAAGTCATATTTATTACAGGGCCATGTGAAGCAATTAAGCTATTTTCTCTTGGAAAGGTACCTAAAACGTGGATAGCTAAATCGCACTACAGAACACAGCTGAGGCAAGAGCTACAGAGCAATTTAACCAAAAGCTTGTAAGGCAAGAACCACAGCACATTATATAGCCTATTATGTATTTTAGGCTCGTTTATTTCAACAGAAGAAAGCTAAGCACAGGTGTAGTTTCCCATTGAAATGAATGGGAGTTTAAAAAAATGATGAATTTGGCTGGGTTGTGTCCGTATTTTTGTTTTACTTTCACTATGACACATTGAAAGGAGGTTTAGAACCTGGCCAGTCAAATAAATCCTCACTTTAAGTTATATAGTACCAGGTTTTCCATAACCACTTCTTCATGTGCCCCTGGGAACCCTAAAAGCATCAAATCACATCTGATCTCTTTTGTCCATATTTTTAGAGTCTGGTTGGCATTTAATCAGGATCTTCTTTTAACAGCAATAAAGGAAACGCCTTTCAACTTGCTTCCACTCAGCAGGCAGACTGGCATGAAGATGTCTGAGTATATTTCAGGTGGAAGTCCCTCCAGAGGTACATATCTAGATCAATTGTTCTAGTGAACAAGCAATTCCTTGACCAACTTCGTCCAAGTTGAGACTGTCAGGGAAGGGACTAGGAGAAGGGCAGGCTGACTGAGGGGAGTACAGTCAAGTGGTTAGCTCTCATGTGCCCCTTCCTGCTTTCCCCTTTCCCTTGTTACTGAGTCAGCAGCCGAATGGGGGGGGAGGGAACTGGTAGTCCTATCTGCCACCACCACCCCAGGCTACAGAAATGGGTGGTCTGGTTAGGGAAAGACCCTCCCAGGATAGCACAGTACTCTCAGGAGTTCTTATTTAAAACAAAACCACAGTAGTATCTGCAAGTAGGCATGACAACCCACTAAATTACCCGTGAGCATGGACTAGGCCGGCAAGGGTGCCTACCTAGTCAAAATACAACTGGTTTATTAAAAATCCAAAAAGAAAAGGAATTAAACAAAATGGAGAAAAGAAAAAAGTACAAGCAAGCGGAGGGAAAATGTTTCGGGCTGCTTTCGAGGAAAAGGTTACTCCCGGTCAAAACAACGCGCAGACGTCCGGTGCTAATTGACAGCTCGGGCGTTGTGCCGGCGCTTTCCTCTTCGTGCCAAAATCTTCTTTAAATGTGTTTTGTCAGCTGCAGGCGCACTAACATCCTGGTAGCTTTCTACAACCACACCTGATGAGGTCCACAGCTTACGTGGACGAAACGTAGTGTTTTGTGCTCCTTGTGTCCTTTTATGATTATTTATGTGACTTAAATGTGGATGTCAAGTTTTTAAAGTTTTTAAAGTTTTTATCTAGTTTTTATCCAGCTTTTTGCTCATAAAGGATTTTTAAAACGATACATATATTCTTGCTACATGGCTTTTAAACCTGTAAACTGTACTTCTGTTTGTATTGCAACAAGTCATGAAAGTTTTTGTGTATTCTGAAAATGTCTGAATTCGGCTGGATGGACACAAAGAAAAAGCTTGACCATGTTGGTTACAAGAACTAGTAATGCCCAGCAGACATAGTTTTGCTACTCAAGAAGAGCAAAGCACACATCGCCACCACCACCTCAGTGTAGGGAAATCAATGAAATTGGATGGTTGTCTTGGAGTGAAAAATAAATAAAAACAATTTTATAGCCTGAACACATCTAGCTAGGATTACAGTCCCTTTCACTTTCATTGTCCCAAGAATCCCAGTCCCTGCACTTATTGGAGAGTAAGTGGGTATACCTTTAGCAAACCAACACTACATTTCACAGCAGACCTAGCCAAAATACACACACACACACACACACACACACACACACACACACACACACACACACACACACACACACACACACACACACTCCTTTGCTTGAACTTAAGCAGCCTAGATTCAATGAGGTCATACTTACCATTACCTGATTGGAGGAGTGAAACCCACCTAGCCATTCCATCCCACCCCTTTACCTAGACAGACAGGTTTGACCACCCAATTGGTGGATACATGCCTATTTCTGCAGAAGGTATGGTTATTCCAGGCATGAAGGACCCCAATCCACAAAAGCACATGACTGTAGGATAATGGTGTTTCAAGCAAAGAACACAGGATACTGGAGGAACACGTCCAAACAGTTTTTTAGGCTGCTGAGCCAGCAAAGAGCTTCTGTGGGATTAGAAATGTCCAAAAATAAGGGGAAATTGGCAAAAGCGGAGGGGAAAGACATTCATTACAGAGGCATATTTCACATTTTAAGGTGGGGGACAACATTTGACAAGGTTCAAGAGGCTGTTCTTAGACATACTCAAAGTTAAATGGGGGAGGCAAAAGTGTTAGAGATTTTTCTGTGACAAAGAAGTTAAACAAATTATACCTTGGGCTTTAGAAAGTGTCATTGTGCTCTGCCATGGCTTCTTGTTTGGGTTGTCTGTCTTTGATGCTGTCTACTGGGCATACATGCGTAATAAGAGCAATGATCTTCCACTGAAGCAAATGTGAGAGTTTGAAGTTGGGGCAGGAGCAGGAAAGGCAGACTATGGACAGCAGCTGGGAGGTTCAGTTGGGAAAAGAAAAACTAGACCTAGGCGGAAGGTAGCCCTACTGCAGATCAGGAGCTAGAGAACAGAGAGACAGTCATGTGTAAAAACTCCAGGCTTTATCCCAACAGCTAAGATCTTGCTTGCTTACTCTAACATCTGATGACTCTCCAGAAGCAGAAAACCTGTGGCAAGGTTTGGATATTGTAGGAGAAAGTAGTGAGCTCCAGGGATTATATTCCCTCTCCCAGCTTCACCCTGAAGAGAGTCCCTTCTCCTTTCGACCTATCTGCACCACGGAATCCTTATTCTGATTTTATGCTGGATGTCCTGGATCTACTGGTTCGCTAGTCATATATCTGTTTCCGTGCATTTGTAGCCCATATTTCCTCCAAGAGCCAGTTCACTGAAAATGTCTGTGAATACAAAGAGAGCCTGATGGATCTGTGATGCTGGACTGTGATGGATCTTCCAAAGTTAGGAGCTGCAAAAAGAACAAAGGTTTTTCTTGGAATAGAGATCTGGGCATATTCTTCTCTCAGCTACACTGACTGCTATGCTTTTTTTAAATATACAGCATTGGAGGTAAGGAACCTGTTTGATAGAAAATGTTTCTCCTGCTGATGATGTCCAAGCAACGATGTAATAGTCTAGTGGGCTGGTAATGTCAGATGTCCAATCTAAACTGTCAACTGGATCAACATCAAGTACATTTTTATGGGATGCTGGCCACAAACAACTTCACCATCTTCCTGCCTACTTAGGCTTTTCTTCTTTTCTGCATTTGAAAAAGTTCATAGCTCATGAACGAAACGTCATGCTGGAGATGTTTTGAAATGTTTTATTGTATTTTAATTACGGACTTTTAATGCATTTTAGTCACATGTGTAATTTTAATCTGAAAGTCGCTGATATTTTACAATTTTACAATTTATAAACTTATTTTTATAACCCTCAACCCCGAAGATGCCTTCCTCTATTTACATTGTAGCGGGTTATAACAGTCTTCGATCCTTCCAACTTCTGAGACATCATGGCTCCATTTGTCTGGGCTGTTCTTGCTTGTAATTGTTTGTGAAAGAAAAAAAAACATTATAGATAACACAGAACGATGGGACACAGACCTTCCATGAAACAAAGCCAGCATGGCACTGTAGATAGCCTGTCACACGTGGCCTGGGAAGACCTGGATTTAAATCCTTGTGCAGCTCTGATGCTCACCAGGTGACACTGAGTCTTCTCTCTCATTCTCATCTATTTCATAGTAGTCTTGTGAAGATAAAAATGGAATGAACTCCATGTATTTCACCCTTAGATCCTTATAACAAATAAAATGATGCACAGCAGTGTATTGAGAAGATAAAAATGTGTCTAGATCTGTGTCCCACAAGGAGTCTTTGTTCTATTTTCCTCCCCTAACTTTGGAGGATTCACTTCACTAACTTACTGACTAACAGCCTAATCCTATTAAAAGTGCTCCACAGGTGGAACGTGTTCCGCGGGTGGATTTTGACATGCCTGGATCTTGGCGGGTGAAGTGCAACATTGTTGCACTCACCAATGCCACCAAGCACATCAAGGCTACCAGCACAGTCACTGGTGTCCATGAGCACTTGCCGGAGGCAAAGACACTGTCCACCAGTGCCAAGTAAGGCAGCGGTGGGGGCGAGCACGGGGTGGGAGGGGGAGGGAGGGGAAGAACGAGGGAGCTTCTGGGTGGGGAGGGAGGCAGAACAGGGCAGGGATGGGTGGGAATGGTGGTACTCACATGCAGCCAGATCCTCTCCCTTTCCACTGCCGTTTCACTCCTTCGCTGTTCCAGCATGTTCCAGCAATAGTTCCAGCATGGCTTGGATTGTCATGTGGACTGTCCATTTTGTCCTTGTTTTTAGGAATCTTGCATGTTTACCTGCTCAAATGAATACTTTTTTTGTTTTGTTACATTGCCAGCCCAATCCTATCTAACTCTCCCCTCCCCCCCACACACACACTGATGCAGCCGTGCTACCAAAGCATGTGCTGCACCCTGCAGAGCCCAGGGGGATAGTCCACTCCCAGAGGTCTGCTCTGGCGAAGGGAGCATTTTTTTCCTTTGCCCAGAGGTAAGCCTCCAATGCTGTGATGGATGTACTTGGACCTGCATGAGTGATCAAGGCCGGGAAGGGGGCTAGGATATCGACAGCACTGCTGCCACTGATACTGCCCCCTTTCCAGCCTCGACACAACCCTCTCTCTGCCTCGGTTTCCACCCCTTTCCTCCCTGCCCCATTCCGCCCACCCCCATGCTGACTTACTGACTGGCACTGGAGCTTCTTTGCAGGCTCCTGGCACATGGCTGTGGCCACTTGCAGCGGCAGCCTAGCTGCGCAGAATGGCGGCTCACCTTTTGAGATCTCCATAAAGCATGCTGCACTGCTGGAACATGAGTACCAGCAGCACAGCAGACCCATAGGATTGGGCCCAGCTTTTATACTTTAAAATCTGCTCCAAGACGGGGTGTGTGTAGCTCCTTGACCTTCACAAGGCTCAGCCAATTAGCATTGTGCACATCCCTCCACCAGAAAGGAAGTAGTTTTGTGATTGACACAAGGGTCATCCAATCAGTGTTGGCAAATCCAGCTACTGCTGACAATCAGAAAGAGGCTTCCTTTGAATTCAGTCCAGGCGAAGAGGTTGTATGTTTGCCCATAATGCCATAGGTGCACTTCCACAGTTGGCTCACTCACATACATAAATTAAGTATGCCTGTGTTAGTTTTCTAAATCATGTTTTCCCGCTCATAAGTTTGCAAAGACAGGTTTGGAAAATCATACAAGCTGGGGCAGGGGCTTTGCAGGATTTTTTGTGGACAAGCAGGGTTTCAGTGCCTAGCATAGACCCTAGCATAGCATAGCAAAATAAATTGTGCAGAATAAACAAATACATCTGCTAAATGCATTTAATGTGAACAAGTTGTAAAGGTTGTCTTTTCTTAGTGCAGAATTATGATTCTTTTTCCTTAAACGTACATAATACAGGTGTTGAACTTTTGTTGTTCTTGCAAAGTCTGACACCAACAGAAGGTGGCCCAATTACAGCACAGCTTTTCTATGCAGCTTAGGTTTTCAAGTGGCCCACTTTAGCTAGGTCAGCTTCAGTTGGTGCAGAGGAATTCAATCAGGCTGCCAGGTCTTTTGAAAGACTCCTCCAGGCTGCTGCCTCTTTCCCTCTCCTTCTACTACCTAACAAAAATGCCCCTACAACTTTTCCTGCTGCTCACAACGACTCCCAATTTCCCCCAATTTTGGCTGCTGTTTTCTCACATTGCTGCATGTACACAGCCATGACAGATGATGGCCCCCAGGACAGCAGACATAGAGGCTGGCTTGGTGCCATAAATCTTATTGAGTGACACTGTTATAGCCAGTCTTGTGGGCACATTTCCTACAACTGCAGAGTGTCCAAAAGAGGGAACAAAATGGAGGAATCATTGTAAAGACATAATGAGCTGTCTCCTTGCTCTTTCTCAGGCCAGTGAATGCACAGGCATTGTTCTCTCTATTTCTTTTCTCATCCCCTGCCATTCTGGGAAGATGTGCCAAAGGGAGAAAATGGACAGCTGCTGAAGAAGAAGCCAAGTAAGGAGCATAGGATACCAGCAGCGCCATTGCCACTGATAACTGCCCCAGCCCTCCCCTGACACGCCTTCTGGCGGCCCTGATTCCCACCCCAATCCTCCCTCTCTCTGGCCTGATGAGCCACCTCTCAATGGGCCACCTTCGGCTGACTGCTGGTGGTACTCGGACCGCTAGACCACCAAAAACTTACTCCGATGCAGCAATTTTGGCAGTGTGCTTTTGCTCCTCTTGGGAATGCTGAGAAAGGCCCTGCTACCCGCCCAGAGCCTCCTACCTGCATTTTCTGGCCTCCAAAAACCTGGAAGTAACTGGTGATTATGTCATCGCCAGTCACGTCCGGTGGTACGCAGCAGGAGAGTGGTGCCAGAGGTGGTACTTGGCCGGGAAGGGGTTGAGAACCCCTGAGCTAAATCATTAGAGAAAGTATAAGAAGCTTCAAAATAGGAAAAAGTAGCAGAAGAAGAAAACTCTCTAGAGAGGAAATTCAAAGTTGATTTTGTTCTTGTTGTATATAGTCTTCTTAGTGGTGTTAGGGGTGAAAATATCCACTACGCCACTACACCACTGTTCAGAACAAATCTCTGGCTTTGGCTTATGAAGGAGTTAGTTCTTCTCTCCCCGCTGACAGAGCTAAACACTCTTACCTCTGCTGTCTCAAATGTCATACAGCATCTACTTATAGGACAACTGCTCCCATGTTAAACTGCTCCCCAGTAAGTGTTAATCTGTACCCAGGAACAAATAATCTCTTCCTAGGGTGAGCATAATGTGCAAAAGGCCTTAGGCTTAGAATGGTTTAACACTCTCATTCTTTTTTCCCAGGGAATGCTAGATTCCATAGCTGTATGAGAAGGAACACATTCTAATAATGAATTCTTAAGTTCCCTCACCAAACTACAGTTCTCAGGATTCTCTGTGGTAAGATATGGTTAGAGCAGTGTTTCCCAAACTGGGAGGCACGGCTCCTAGAGGAGCCATGGAACCCAGCTAGGGGAGCCGCGTAGTGCCACGGAATCCTCTTGGAAAACAGTGCAATGCCAATTGGCAGGCATCAACATAATGTAATGGGGAGCCGCGGCCAATGGTCACCAAAGGTCAAGGGAGCTGCAGGTTAAAAAAGTTTGGGAAACACTGGGTTAGAGTGTTGGGCACGGACCAAGAAAACATGGGTTTAAATCCCCCTTTGAAGTTCGACAGGTGCCCTTGGGCCAGTCACTCCCTCTCAGCCTAACCTACAGGACTGATGTGAGGATAAAAGAAAGGAGAGCAGTCAAGTCCCATCCCCTGAGCTTCTTGTAGGAAGGATCATATGTACAAGGTGAAAATCAATAAATAAAACCAATAGAAGTCTGTAGGGTAGGTGTGCCTTCACTGTGGTAACCACAAACAGGCGTGGCCACCTTAACAGTTGCTAGGTGTGACCTATTAGTTACCAAGATTAGTTATCTTGTACTTTCAAGAATTGCCCAGACCAAAAGACTTCACCAGGTGAGCCTTTTCTGTTACAGCACTGTAGTGACAGGACAGAAACCATGCCTGGTGCATTCTAACCACCACTTTGCTCTTCAAGGTCCAGGTTCTCTCTCTGAGGATCTGGATCTGCCGGTGCTCAAGCAACTTCCCTTTCTGAACAGCCTTTTCTCACTTCAGAAACAAGCACAAGAATGAATAAGTCACTTCACACTTCACATCTTTGCTTTCCCTTCCTGCTCTTGATGCTCCAAGTCCCCCTGAGGCTAGCTGTAGTAGCAGGCAGCCCACCACCTGCATGCAAATTAATAATAATTAACATTCGCTTCCCTTCTCTCCCCTTTGCCTCTGCCCTGGCTCACCAGGATTAGTGGACAGCTGTGCATATGCTAAGGCACTGATCTCCCTGCTTAGCGCCACCCCCTGCTGCTGAGATAGTTTTCATCCATCCTCATCCTTTCCCAGTCATACTTTCCCAGTCCCCTAGGGATTTCAACATACCCCGCCTCACCTATTATTCCTCCATCATTCTCTCGTGGCCTCTGCTGCGTCGCTCCCATTTCACATTTTAACTCCTTTGGTTCTCTTCTTCTCCACCTTGAGTCCTCTGTACAGCTACCCATGTTAGCCCGACTGCCCAACTCCTCCTTGTATGCCCAGTTCCCTGTTTTTTTCTCTCTCTTTCTCTTAGGTCAACAGCAGTACATGCCTTGGTTGACTGGCCAGAAATACTGTCAGCAATATAGCAAACATCGAATCACTTAGCTTGCAATGGTAATTCTATCTTCTCATCATGCTCCTGCACCCCCAGCAGTCCATAGGGTCCCCTGCACACCAGGGACATGTGATCTAGTGCACTGGGAAGGTATAAGTGACAGACTGACAGTAACTGAAAGCAGAGAGGCTATCTCTGATTTTTCTATTAAAATTATAGGCATAGCACTATTAAGAACATGATTCAGACTTTATGAACACATTATTTATATTGATTTATCCCCGGAGCCATCAAGACTCCTTGAAAATAATTAGAGTTGACATATCCAATGCTGGAATTAAATGTTGATATCATATAATGAAAATTACATGCTTTGGATTTTCTCTGCTGTAGCAAAGTATTAAAACAAATACCAACATCTGCATAGTGTGCCCTGCATGGCCTATTAATTAGGTTCTGCAACCACTGAACAAGCTATTTATGACAGAGATGGGAAGGACACAGCATATTTCTGAGCGAGAGAGTGACTGGAGAGAAACTGGAAATATAAGGTGTCGTAAAATGGAAGATGACATACCTAGTAATTAGCAAATGGGGAGACTTAGGCCCCAATCCTATCCCCCACCGCCAGCACCAATACAGCCATAGCAAAAAGGTTTGCGCTGCATCCTATGGTGTGGGAGCAACCCAAAGGCAAATGGGAGGTAAACATATTCTTTACTTACCTCCACATAAGCCCTTGGGCTGCCTATGGGTCTGTATGCCTATTTTGGTGGTGTAAGTTTGAGGAGGGAAAGGGGTGAGGACTGATGAGGTTTTTGAAAGAAGTGATAAAACCTAGTATGCATGTGTCATTGCTGCTAACCCCCTCCATTCCCCTCCCCCGGAACTCCCACAATAAGGGGCGACGGAACTCGCCCCTTACACAGAGCAGAGACCATAAAAATTATCTCACTCGTTTGCTCCACATCACTTATGAAGGTATTTGAATTCATCAGTCTTTACTCTCATTTAAAAACACATTCAAATTCATTTGATTTCTAGTGTCTTCCTCCTCTGTCTTCTTCAATTTATGGAAGTGCCCTGCTTTTAAATGCATTCTCTCTCAACCTCACCTGTTCCTTTACAAATCCCCAGTAGCACAGTAATATCTCCTTGATATTTAATTGTTTTATTAAATTTTCCATGATGATTACATGTTTTTTTAACATGAGAAATGTATTAGAGAGTAAAAAGGTACATTATATGATTGCCTGAAGGCAGCAGTATGAAGCACAAGATATCACCACAGATTTATCGCATGTGTTCCTATTAGGGCTATATTTACTTGACTGTTGGATGTTTTTCCTTGGGAAACATTAATCTCATAGATCTATGGAGAGGAGACATAGAATATTAACTGTCGTAGAACATGGAGGATATGCTGTGTAGGGAAGTTAAGTTGCTCATTGATAAAGCTCCAATCTGTTATTTTGGATACACAAGGAGATTGCCATCTCAGCAATATTAATGCCTTGCCTATCATCCTAGCTCCCAGTAGCTATCTTCCATTAGCATAATTCGGCTCTGCTATCTATGATGCATTTCCTAGTGGAGATTATACCACAGCAAAAAGTTTGTGCTTTTCAGTGCTGCAGGCTGCATCAGGGCAGGACCTCTAGGTAAAGGAATTAACATACGGATTGTGTTATCTGGCCTTGGCATACAGAGCTTCTTAGGCCTTTCAGTGTCCCAGTGTCTTTCTGTCATATATGTTTAAAACATATTTATCTTTAAAGCCTTCCCTAACAAAGGCTCAGGGATGTTTGGATACATCCGCGTAGATTTCCACAGGAGATTAGTTTAGCACGGATCAGGATGCACTACAAATACAGTAATCCTTCACACAAACACGCATACAAACACACACACACACACACACACACACACACACACACACACACACACAAACACGCACGCACACACACACACACACACACACACACACACACATACATACATATACACAATGTACATTTGAAAACAGAAACTGTTATCTCGGTGCAGACTACACTGCCTGACCAGTATGAGTACTCATGTTTACCTTTGATGGTATAGTCACAGAAGGGGGGGGCACACTCTCCAAGGGGTGAGCATATTTGTCTACAGCTTTCTTTATTTGTATCCTGTCTTTTCCCTCCAACATGGAAGATGCCCAAGGTGACTCACAACATATTAAAAAGCACCGTAAAATATGATAAAAATAAAACCAATAATTAACAACAAAAATTAAACAGTATACAACACCAGGGACTGAATTCAACACAGTTGACCCAGCATGTTTTCCATCATCCATGCATCCCAAAAGGCCCATGGAGGATAAACACCAATACATTGGAAATTCCAGTCCAAACATGATGAGGACATTCAGATAACAGCAAGGAACAAGGGAACGATTCAGTTAGGTGCTTCCAATTTAGTGGGCAAGGATTGTTCAAGTTATAAGTCCATTTGGGATAGACTTTTAGAGAGCAAAAAAAAAAAAAAACAACCCCAAGACCTTGATGGAACAAGACCAAATCAGCTCATGCTCACTGTGCAAAGTGGCCCTTCCTTTAACTTTTTCAGTAGCTGCCTGAATCCTATCCGGGCTGAAGAATATGAAGCCAAACAGTCATCGTCCTATAGCCCACTGAGCTATATCTACCACGTGGGATCTGTCGAGGTTAAACATCCCCTTGAAAAGAAACCTTGGCTTGAATCATGCACTATAATTACTTGACTGCCACAATCCTATTAGTACTATGCCAGCATCTCAGCCAGACCCATCACTCACTTCGCCCCCAAGTTTGCTGTGCGTCCCACACAGACTTGCTGTTATCTCGGTGTTTATTACTGTAAATTATTAATGTCATAGATGCTGACACAACAGATGGAGGTTGGGAGGAAATTTATATTTATCAAACCAATGAATTCCACATTTCTCCCTCTGCTTTGCTGTGTCACCTCTTTCTGGCATTTTGTAGACAGTGGTTTCATCCTTGGTCTGCATTTTGCCAGACGGCCTGTGTGGATGAAAAGCATCTGCCTTAGGCAAGGCTAGAAATGCTAAGACGATGTAAGGGACACCGTCAAGTCGGCTTGATGGTTTTGTTCAATGGCGTGCTACAAACCATGTTCAAAGCCTGACCCAAGTGCTACCAGGATCCCGTCACATGCAAGAGTGGGCTCATCAGAGATGTACTAACATCTATTTATATTACTTGCTTAGCACGGTCGGGCAGGTGGTCGCTCCTTCCAAAACAGGTCTGTGCTTGAAAGACTGGGCCATGATGAGGCCTCACTAGATGGTTACTCTAGACCAGGTGTTCTCAACCAGTGGTACTAGTACCACCAGTGGTACTTTGGCTGACTTCCGGTGGTACTCAGACCGCCAGACCACTGGAACCCTGCTCCGATGCAGCACTTTCAGCGGTGTGTTTTCATTCTCGAGAGGCTCCTGTCTTTGGCCGAGCCTCTCAGGAACACTGAAAAGGGCCATCCCACCTGCCCAGTGCCAGCTACCTGCATTTTCTGGCCTCCGAAAACCTGAAAACCCGGAAGTAACTGATGGTGATGTCAACACCAGTCACTTCCAATGGTACACAGTAGGAGAGTGGTGCCAGAGGTGGTACTCAGTCGAGAAGTGGTTGAGAACTCCCCTGCTCTAGAAAATAAGATTTCATTCAGCTGCTGGGCTGTCTGATCCAAAATGGAATGGGAATGCCTTCTTCGAGATGGGAGGGAGGGTAAGAAATGAGGTAGGGAAAAAAAGATCTAGCTCTCCAAACCTTTTCTTTCACTTCTGCTGAGGGCTTCTTGTGTGGCTTAATGCTACGTTAAGCCTTCTTTGTGGGCTTGATGGTAAACAGGATGGACTTACTTTTTCTTTCAAAAATGAGGGATGATCAGGATTGAACCTGCAGCAGGGAAGGGGGAGGAAGGTCTTAACTCTTTGCCCTCACTGCAGGACCCCAGATCCCCCTACCCATCCACAGCTGCTGACAAGGAGCAAAAAAGCTCCCATTGGTGCCAATGGGAGCTTTTTTCCTTGTCAAATACCATCTGTGGGGCCCCCAATCTATTTCAGACCATAATGGAGATGAAGGGTTAAAGCCCTCCCCCCACCTGTCATGGTTCTGATCTGGTTCAGACCCTGCTACAAGTTTATGTACCAGGTAGCTGAGCATCACATTTTGATTTGATGCTCAAGGACTTACTTTGGTGTAACACTTCCCTATTTCTTCTCTCTCTCTCTCTCTCTCTCTCTCTCTCTCTCTCTCTCTCTCTCTCTCTCTCTCTCTCTCTCTCCACTGCTCCAAATGGATTTTACCGGTGACTGATAATGACAGAAGTGTCATAATTGCCTTCCTCACAATTATGTTCCGCTACTCCAGTGTTGGGAGAGAGGACACCCTGGGATTCACGTGCAAACAGCTCATAGACCTTTCTCTCAGAATCCCCAGCTTCTTCATAAGCAAGCCCATGGAATGATGCTCTGCCAGATTTCTCCTCGGATTCTGGGCATGGAGCTCACCATAAATTCTCCTTGGAGCGATCATACTCTTAACTGTGAAACTTGTGGTTCTTCATCAGCTGCTATGACTAAATAGGTGCTTTGTTAGACTTTAAAGACAATTAGCAATTATTTGTTCTCATTGCAGGCATTTTGTTTTTACTACAGGGATTTGTGGGGCTTCAGTCTCTTTCTCCCCACTTGCTCATCCCAGTGTGATACCCATTGGAATGAGTGTGAGGGGGAGAGGAAGATTCTTCAGTCTAGAAAACACTGGGGAGGGTTCTTGAAACTGGGGAAAGAAGTTACTGTTTCTAATGGAGAGATCAATCTCTCCGTTGCATTGAATAAGAGGAAAAGAGGCTACAAAAGCCCTCATGGGGGTGAGGGAACACAAATATACTCACACACAAATGCACACACCGCTGAAGATCTCTGAGGCAAAAATAGTAAAATGCTTTGCTCTCAGCTAGAAGGCAAGTGGAGTGGAAGAAAAGAATGACCAGATGGCAGGCTGAAAACAGAGTGAAAGCAAAAGAATCTTCTCATCCTTATTTCTTTAAATGACCTTAGAAACCAGCCTCTTGGGGTTGCAAGGCTACTCACACAGCCGTGATTAGTAGAAGAGTGTTATGATCCCTTCTCGCATCTCTGAATGTGCAAATATTGAATTTGCAGCAGGACAGCACAAAGAAGCCCACCTGTCCTGTCCCCAGACTTGAAGCACAACTACATGCTCTGATTTCATGCTAGCTTCACCTCCACCTGCTCCGTGCCCTGGGCCCAGTTCACCTATGTGTGCTAGATGTATGTACAGGTGTGCATGTGTTGTGTTGTATGTGTGGAGTAGTTAACAATATGCATAGGTCAGATCATCTGCAATCCTTACCCCCCCCCCCCCCACACACACACACACATTTTCCTAGGTTAAGGTTCACATGTTATTGACCCTAAATGTACAGTATTATACTTGATGCATGTAGACTACAATAGATCTTAAGTTAAACACACGATCACAAACCTGGATTGACTGGTTCATGTTGGAAAAAAACAAGGCCTGGGAGCACTGGCAGGTACCCCTGAGGAATTACTTAATAATAATAGTAGTAATAATAATATCCATATTTATATACCGTCTTTCTGGGTCATCAGATTTCTCCTTTATTCAAGGTGGATTACACAGGCAGGCTTTCTACCCCCTCTCCCCATAGGAATTTTTACAAGAAACGTTCTATTTCCATAGAACCCATCTTCTCCAGCTGTTTCCTTTCAGTGGTGTGGTATCTCACTGGCTGCACACAGCTTCTGAGCCTCGAAGCCTATCCGACAGCGACTCCTCTCTCTCACAGAGGGTCAGCACAGGCTATCTCAGCTTGTCAGCTGAGATATCTCACAGATTGTTGGCAGCTTGTCTGCAGCTTCCGGTTGTCTCGAACCGATCCCGTCCTAGTTGTTCTTCAGGCAAGGTGGCAGCTCAACCACTGACTACTAGACCACACCGAATAATAAAGATTTCTTTTGAGAAGAACACAGGATGGCCAGTCCTGCTCCTTCCAAGGAGAAAGTAGTAAAAGTAAAGCAAAGTAAAAAGTAGGGCAAAGTAAAACAGCTCCTGTTGTTAAAAGAATCTTTGACATGGTCTAAAACCAGCGCTATGCAAAAAAAGGAAATACTTTCTTTTAAAGAATAGACTCGGAGGGGAAAAAAAGCTTCCCATCAAAGGAAGCAGATTTATTAAGAAAATGAACATATATCAAAATGATACCCTTACTGATACGTGTAATTTAGGGTGCATCGCCAGGGGAGGGAGAGCATCCTAACCATTTGCCCTGTCCCTAACTCCTTTTAAAGTTTAGCCTAAACTTTAGAAGGAGTAGGTCCCATTGAATTTAATTGAACTGTTTCTGAGTAGACATGCATAGGATTGCGCCGTAAGTTTTCTAGGTGCAGATTTTTGTTTTGATTTTGATTTTTGGTAAAGGAAGAATATTCAAGTCATGTCATCCCCACCTGCAATCTGAAATTGCATGATCCAGACCGGAGCCAGGTTGACCAGCTGAGTGAGAACTAGGCCTATGTATCTGCCGCTGGCTACTGTCAAAAGGTAGATGATGGATGGGAGTAGCAATTCCCACATCTTTGTTGCTTGAAGAAAACTTTTTTCTCAATGCATCAGCCCTGTTGTTCTCATAATTGGGGTGCAGGCCTCTGAAATAACAAGGCAGCTCACCCCAGATCAACCCTTCCAATCACCCAATAGGTTCTGGATGTGTAAACCCATGCCAGCCACTGGCTTCCCAGGCCCATGACATACATATATATTCAGTATCAGGGAGAACATTGGATTCGCAGTTCAGGCTTGCAAGATAACGGCAGAGGAATGAAAGCTGCCCTTCTAGCCTGTGCCTCTCTGAAAAGATCATCGACACAATCCTCTTGAATGATGGAGTGCACAGATAAACTATCTATGTTGTAAGGAGAGAGAGCCTGTAAGGTAGAGCTTTGCTGATACATAAATAAATCAAGAGTCTACCTTTGATCTTCCCCATGTAAACTAGGGGGGAAAACTGACAGCAGCACAGCAGGGTCTCAGCACTCAGAGCAAGTGCGGGAGATCCCTATTCTCTAGATGTAGCATTTTCATTTTTCCTTCTCCATCATCTCTTTTTTGTGTCTTCTCTCTCTTCCTCCTCAGCCTGTTCGCTGTAAAATTGGGGGGGGGGGTAGGAATCCAGGTCGCAGGGCTGTTATCAGGGCAAATACAATAACGGTCATCGAGCACATTGCAAATTAAAACGATAAGAAGTAATAGGATTGTGGGCACAAGAAGTAACAGCTACAAATTATATCAGCTGTAAATTGGGTTGGAAATCAGAAGATATTCTTTTTAACTCCTAAAAGTTGGACAACCCTGAAAATAGTTTCCTCTGAAATAGTAGTGGGAGCTAGAAGCCCACCAGTTTCAAGACAAAGTCTGAACAAATGTTTGCTATTGTGTGAGCTTTTTGCTGCTTTCTTAAAGGATCCCCAGTAAAATGAATAGCTTTTAACACACAAAGAATGGAATTGAGTTTCTTGGGGGTCGGGCACCCTTTCTGCAAGATGTACATAGACACACTAGACACTCGTTTCAGGAAGTTGCAATACCCGATTTATCATTCAAACAAGCAGATAGCCAGCCTCTTGAACTGTAGCCACATGCCACCGCAAAGGGAGATGTGACTAGTTAGAAGTAAAGGACCATTTTCAGTGGCTCACATTGAACCAATTTGGATTCAACTGCACTAGTTGCTGCTAAGTTGCTGAACTCAATTAAACTATAGAATTGTGCCAACTACTGCTGAGTCTGAGATGAACAGCGAAATGAACGCTCCTGGCAGCTGTCGCAAATGTGCCGTAAGGCACATTTGCACCGACTCGGGAGTAAGGTAGGCCGGCGCAAGGCCAGCTACGCTCACTCCGGTGCCGGAACATCCATGCAGCCAGTGGCAGAAGGTGAGTCTTCGGCACCGACCACATGGACAGTCCAGGCGGCAAGGGAGGGGGGCCATTGGGCAAGCCGGCCCGGGACGGGGTGGGGATGGCGGTGGGGATGGCCATATCCCCGTCCCCGCTGGGCCAGCTCAGCCGTTACACAGCCTCCTCCTCCGATAGGGCCTGCCCCGGTTAACACCCGGGGATGGGGACGGATGTCCCCTTCCCCGAGTAGACCTCCAGGTCGCCGCATGGCAGTCTGTAGCGAACATGGGATCTGGGCACTGGGCCGCCGACCGGATCCTTACACAGGACTTCATTGGATGTCCTTGAGACTGAGATGCAGGACCTTCTCTGTGTCAACTCAGCACCATAGTATGGCCCTTGCCCCCAAGAGAGACTCACCTGGCCAGCTCCTTTGTTGCCAGTTCTCATAAGGAAGTGAAAGTGACCTTTACTGACAGGCCTTCCCTGCATGTTGTGGGGGTGGGGTTTACATTTGCAGCATTGCGTCTGCATTTTAGACTGTGATTAGTGTATTTTATTGTGGATGTTACTGAATTGGCTATTTTGTTGTATTGCCATTTAAATATTAATGTTTATCTGTGTTGTACAGTATAATACT